>CM075942.1:45681610-47009248 GCA_038030265.1 Corythucha ciliata | reverse complement strand
GAACTCGCCTCGAATCACAGCGCTTCTTCTCTACATGATAGCAGTAAATTAGCGCTTTTACTCAATGTTTAGTAGCGATCTGTGTCTTTTAAAGCTCTTTAATCGCGTCTTAATTTCGCGAAGTTGAAATTCTTAGGGATTTTTCTATTTTCCCGTGGATACCGGGCCCCGACAGCGCTTGAAGCCTATCTCATATCTCAGAGCTATATAAACATGCGTGAAATTGCATGTTTATTGTCTATAATTTCGCGAATTTGTAAGTTTCGGGGATTTTTTTTTTAGTGACTGGGGAGCCCGGGCTAGCCGGCCACGATAGCACTTTGACGAAGAGCCTCAAAGTCGTAGCATTTTTTTATGCAAACATCCGCGAAATTGGAAGTTCCCTAGCTGAATATTCGCGATTTTGAAAGTTTCACACTTAATTTAAGTGAAATTGCAAGTTTGAAGCCTTGTATTGTTTAGTGAGCTAGGGGGGTAGGCTGATTGGCTCAAACAGGGCCCAAAGCCTCACGAAAAGCCGAGCTCGTTCACAGTGTTTATTTTTCCGAACCGGTTTTCAACTATTAATAGTCATCTTCAGGGATGGTTCTTTAAAGGGAAGCCCTTGTCGTTAGTAAAATATATGTATTTCCACACAGATGACTATTAATAGTTAAAAACCGGTTCGGAAAAATAAACACTGTGAACCAGACGTTTTCTTTAATCCAACCAACTCCTGTGTCTTGGACGTTCACGTCATCGCTTCTCGAGGAGGTATTGAGATTGCAAGTTCGGTTCACTGGCTGAATACCCGTGAAATTGACATCCTTGGATCTTCGCGTCTTAATTTTGGTGAAATTGCAAGTTAAGGGTCTTAATTAAAGAAAATTGTACTTTCGTGGCCAATTTCTGTATCAGGCAATCAATCAATTTGGGGGTCACTTTGTTCATGCTGATCAGCATCAAAAGAAGTTTTAGCAAAAATTCATGTTTTGCACCCTTTTTCATAGCGGTAGATCCAATAGGCCAGCCTGCTCGAACCTGAGGAATGCCCATTAAATTTGAAGTTCCATGGCTAAATATCCGCGGTAATGCGACTTAAGGGTCATAATTCCTTCGAAAATTTAAGTTATTTATAGGGTTTCTGTTTTCAATTTGATCGAAATTGCAAGTTTCTTGGTCTTTTTTGTGGCGGCGAAACCAGGCTAGCCGGTAGGTACCGAACAGTGCCAAAATTGGAAGTTTCCTGGCTGAATAGCCACGCAGTTGCAAGTTTCGAGACCTTTTTTTCTGTGGCTGCTGTGCCGATGGGCAATCGAAATGGTCCAGCTGCTCCCGGGAGTGCCCTAAGCTTGAAAAAAAACAAAAAAAAACATGACCCCCCCCCCTGCCTCTTATCGTTATCCGATGCGTTCATAGTTGAGACATTTCACGCTCTAGGGGTCATAGGGAGTGCGATGAGCTTTTACCCATCTGTCTTGAGCTAGCTATGCCCATGCTAGTCCGGTCGGGCGCCCAGAGTTGAGGAGGGTTGAGGGTTCATCAACAAAATTCAACCCTCGCATGGTTGTCGCCTAACCACACCAAATTCGCGGGTTTAGCTCTAAGTATTAAAAGTTTACTCGCACCCATTAACCAATTTCACCAATTTGGTGCTTCAAAAAACCAATTTCACTAAGTTTTTAGCCTTTGGAAAAACTAATTTTGCGCGTCTGTTTGTTCAACAACCGTATTTCGTTAATTTTAGTCATTGACAACTCTTTTCTCGTGGATTTGACTCTGAATAAAACCAATTCAACGGGTTCGGCCGAACGACATCGATTTCACGGATTTTAATAATTGAAAACTGTATTCTGGCGGACGTGAAATCTGAATAAAACCAATTTCATGGGTAAAACCAATTCATCGGGCTACAAAATCACTGAACAAACCAATTTCGAGCGGTTCAGTCGTTGAAATCCCCAACTTCGCGGGTTTTGCGCATTCCTAGGTCACATGATATCCAGGTGGGACTCTTTACAGGGGTTGCACTTGCCAAGGGGCATAGGCGGATACAGCAGACCTGAACGCAGGGGGGTGAATTCTAGGCCCATATGGTTTCCGGAGCAAATTGTGATATTCAGGATACCAATAATTTGTGTGCATTTACTTGGTTACTCAGCTTGAAATTTCAGACGTTTCGTCAAAACGGGGGAGAAAATCTTACTGTAGTGAGTATTAGGCGTCTTTGACGCCTAATGAGATTTCGAGCCTCATTTGACAAGTATGAGAATGTATCCAAGGTTCCTGGCACCGTGCGTTACTCTCTCTTAGGCTGAGGACTGATCAAGTAACCTGGAATCTGACATAGGGCAACCTGGAAACTGACAAAGTGAACTGGAAGCTGAAAAAATGGCCTCGAAATTGGCAAACTGGCCTGGAAACTGAAGCAGTTGCCTAGAAACTGACAAAATAACTTGGCAATTGACTAAGTGACTTGTAAACTGACAAAGCGGCCTGTTTACTAAGAAACAAAGTAGCCGGGAATAAAGTTTTTTTTTTTTTTTTAAAGAAACTGATTTTCCAAATGAAGTCAGAAAAGCACAGAATCTGATTCCTTTGGCTACAAAACGCGTATTTCAGCCCTGATACCGCAAAACTGGATCAAGATGAGTAGGTAATCATCATTTTTCACCGTAAGCAGTTGAATCTTTGGTGAAAAGAACGACCTGAGCTCGAAGAACGAGAACGAGGCCTCCTTTTATCCGCTAGTGCAGGGGTGGTGCCTCCCAGGGATGATTATCAGCCACGCGGTTACTGAGACCAAGAACTGACCCGCTCACTACCATATACAGCTGGAAAAATTAGCCTAAAAGTTAGTGAGAATGTCAATACATATAGCAAATTTCTGCTTCTGATATGATATCCCAGAAAGCACATTTTTTGTATGTATTAAAAACTGACGCTTGATCCATGAAAGCTGTCTTGCTTGCATCAAAAATGTTCCACCCCACGGCACAGTGAGGGTCAGACTACACAGGGGGCAGTGAGGCGCCAGAAAAAACTTGCCCTCCTCCTCGGAAAATCCTTCGTTATACAACCCTCTATAGAGACCTTCCGAAAAGGAATTCCATTACATTTATTCCGTTACCCACTCACACTGTACCACAATTCAAAAGTACACATGGTACTATGGGTACTTGAAAAATACACACCCCCAACCAATCGGGTATGTTAACGAAGGGTGGAAAAAGTCAAGTGGCGCCAACGAGAGAAAAGAGGAGACCCCTCTCAACCCCCGAGACAACAACCCCTGACTTGGCGGGGGGGGGGGGGCTTCGCACTGCCAAAATAGCTTTTGAAAAGTGTACTGCGGTGAGAGTGATGGTAAGGGGGGCAACATGGGACGTCGTGTTAAAAGGTGTTACAACCCATAACGAAGGGGTCGATATGACAAGATATTGACGAAAGGGGGGGTAATATAAAAATGTTGTTACAAGTGGAATTGACTTTTTTTCACGAGTCTTGCAGGGGGTCGGCCATATTGCTAAGAAGATGAAGGTAAGAGAAAAAAACGAGTATGGAAAGAGCGAGTCGTGGAAGAAAAATTAAAAAAGAATAAAAAAAAAGAGGGAGCAGAATGCCCCCCCTTCCCGGCTCACCATCCATTGTTGCCCCCCCCCCCCGCGATGACCGCCCATCCTACCTGAGAGAGACCTCTCAGGTGAGCTCGAGGCTAACCACCTTCAGTTGTATTACGAGGATCGCGCTAGTCCAGTCTCTTGGGGGAAAAGTTCAGACGTTTTTTTTTAAATAAATGAATAAAATTGATTGCTTTGTTGTTTGTTCTGGACCATAATAAGTGAAAATCGTGTTTTGTGAAAAATGGGCGTTTTTTAAAATTTTAAACTTTGCAATATTTGGTGCTTGCGAAAATTTCATCCCCTTGGCTATATCGAAAGGACTCGCTCTGATTTGGGAATTAACAATTTCGGTTTCGGTAAGCCATATTACATTTATTTTGATAACAAATTTCAGTTTCGGATATTTAGTTTGCCAAGTACTGCAATTTCACGGACGAAATTTCCTATTTTCCGAAGGAGATAAAACAAGATACTCCATCGCTTTGATGGGCTCCCTTTAAAGCCGGAACTTTGAGGTAACGATTTTCCGCACTTGTGCCCTCATTGACTAAACAATACTATCGCATTTCAAGTGGAAAAACATTCTTTTCAATTTTGGTTTGGGGGTGGGCAGGGGGTGTTCGTAGAATCACGCCGGCTGGCGTGGTGTTTTAGTAAGGCGCGGGGCGTGGGTATTGTTTACTTCCTCCGCCAACGCGTTTCCACTAGAAAAGAAGTACCAGTGGTTTCCCACCCAGGCCACCAAGGATCAGAGGGGCTGGTTTGGTCATCTTGAGGGATCAACCTACACCCCCTTATGATACTTTCTCCCGGTTAGAACTTTAAAAAACCCTTCTTTTTTACGTCTATTATGCTTTGTTTAAAACCGCCAAATGTAACCTTTTTGTTGTAGAAAAAAAAAAAATCAAGAAGGAGGAATCTTTCAAGTTTAACACATCGAAAAAGACGTGTTACTTTTGAAGAAAAGACAGGAGAGGAGGGGGCGTAAAAAATTTCTTTTATAGGACAACCACTCCACACACTCACACGTGATAAAAAGAGGCTGGATAGCTTTTTAAAAAAAAGGATAGACACCGTGAGTCCAAGGTTGGATATGACAGTGTTGGTTGGCGGTGGGGGGGTTTACCAAGGGTTCGAATCTTTTTACCGGGGTACGACGGTACACACAATAGGGGTATTGTTGGAAATTCTTGCCTTTTGGTCGTATATGAAAGTATGTGAAGTGTCTGCAGTCGCCCTGTGGTGTAGGAAGGGGGGGGGTATTTTTATCGCGTACCTAATGAATAGAGAAATAATAGAAATTTTGGTTTTCCCAAAATCCCAGTTGAAAATACACATTTCTAGTTTCTAAAGAGGGTTGGGGTTCATAAACCTTTAATCGGCATCTTCATGGAATTCTGGGGTTGGCGAGGGGTGTAAGAGTATCTCCTTTGTCATTGGAAAACCAATTGAAGGGATTTTCTGTATAATTAAAGCACGTTAGTTCTTTTTTCATCCTATGCTCTCGTAAACTCCGCTCTTTAATCGTGTTTGCACTCCTCAAATGTGTTATGAAGTTAATCAGTTGGTTGTCTTTAGCCATACGGCACGGGTGCCTCTCATAGAGGCCGATTACGTGAACGTGATAATGATAACGTTAACATGACAGCTAATGTTTCGAATATCTTATAGAATTGGTAGGTAAATAAACAAATAATTGAATAAACGTGTGGTATAAAGACACTCAACTTGCCACCTCTCAGTTTTCGTTTTTGTGTGCCCCCATAACATTTGAACGAGGTCTTTTAGTCCAATATGTCAGCCTTTTGGGGCAAGATTCGGCTGCATGTGGTTGAAAACTGTAAATTGTAAATCGTGAAGGAGTGGCAATTAATAGGGCAATTTGCGGGGTGAGAAACACGCGCGCAAAAAAACAAAGAAATGGGTTAGACATGGAGATTCTTCGATAAATTTTGAATTTTTGTCGATCTTCCACTAATTTGTAGTTTGCATTTTCTTTTCTTTGACCAACCTTTTTTTTCGAACGTGGTTCAAAAATCGTGGTCTTGGAACATGTTATCAAAGATCTTTACCCCCCCCCCCATAACCACTCTGCCACACTCTTGTTTCCAGCTTGCATGCATGTGAGAGAACCTGGACCCCACGCTCGTCCCATCTCTCTCTCTATCTCGACAACATAGGCCCCTGGGGCCACGAAGCTCTTTCGATTCCCTTGCCGCCCGCCCTCCCATATCAGTGTGAGAGAGTCCCGCCGGTGCTTAAAAAAAAAGTCCCAGGGGTTGTACCTGGAGGGAAACCCATCTCGTTCTCTCCTGTGTATACCTTTTTTCTTCCTCGCCTTCTTCTTCATCACCATGCCGTGTGGTACAGTCCACGCTACAAACGCGGCGAACTCGAAACTATTCGTGACTCTCGAAAGTCAAGAGGGTAAATACGTACCAAAGAAAGAAAATTCCCCTTGCCTAGAACTTGGGTCCCGCTCTTTACAAAAAATAAAAGATTTAAATAGGATGGCAAGGGAAGGGGAGAGCTCAACTTAAAAGCAATATGCAGATGCAGGCCCTTGTGGTTTATCAAACCTCCTGAGAAATCCGAGTACACAAGACGTATTTAAGCGTTTTATATAAGAAAAAAGTCATTTTAGTTTTGTCTAGGGCGAAACACACCTTGAATCATTAATTCCTCGGGGGGAGGGGGGTTGGCCTAGTCATTCAGGGGGTCGACCCACGGTGTACGTGGGTGTTCCCGAGGGTAATGTAATATGTGAACAAGGAAAAGGGAGAGTCGTCAGTCTTTCCTATTATTTTTGTCTTTTTATATTTTTATGGTCACTATGACCTTAGGATGAAAAAACAATGGCGTACGGTGCGGCATAAAACGTCCCCCCACCCCTCACCGTCACCATCCCAGTGGCGTTGGTTGAGAGGATGATTATTATCGGATAGTAAAGAGGAAAATTTGTTGCTATTTCAAAAGCCGGCCAACTCCATGCTGCCGGAAACTGCGGCAACCTGCTCAAATCGCTAATTCGCGGATAAAATTGAGTACAAGTGTGCTAATTCAGGACTAAAATTGAGGAAAATGGCTAATTCACAGATAAAATTGAAAAAACCCTCTAATTCAAGGGTATAAATAAGAAAAGCCGACTAAAATAGAGTAGATGTCACTATAATTCGTGGAATAAAAACACTACTTCGCTGCCAAAATTGAGAAAAAGAGCTGATTTGCGGATAAAGTTGAGAAGATGCCAATTCGCGGCTTCTGAAGTCAATTTCGAAACTGAGAAAATTCGCTAATTAGTGGCTAAAATTAGGGAAAGCGCTAATTCGCGGCTTAATTTTCTGACTATGTCACCAATACTTCTGGAATTAAGTTTCCTCGCTAATAAGCTGATTCAAAACATGGTACATGTTGCGTCGTCTGATCTGGATAAAAATAGGCTCTTAAATAGAAAATTGTGTGCTATTTCCAATGGACCCATCATTTTTGCTATCGCAATAATTATTGCGTGTGCAACAAGGTGTTTCTTTAAAAAGAAAAAAAAAAAAATGACGGTTATCTCGGAAACAAAGCGGAATTTCGGAAAAGTGCAAATGGTCATTTCGATCAGAAATGAGTTGCCCCTTCACTGTTTTTCTCTGTCCAGTCGCTTTTTGTACACCTGTACACCCTATATATATAAATTCAACGGCTCTGCGTGGGCTTGAAAATTAGATTCTTGGAATGAACAATAAATATTTTTGAGGCTCTGTTGTTGCGTACGGACAATTTGTAATGGAATTGATTATTTTTCTGAAGATATCTTGTGCCTTTTTGTTGAAAAATTGTTATTTTCATGGGGGAATCATACAATTTCACTGACCTTTCATCCGCGAATTGGACAAATGTTTCGTTTTGGACACATACCAAAACCTATTATGAATTGATCAATTTGAGTTTTGGCCTTTTTTGGATCATTTCCCGCCGACCTTAGACTTCTTCATCCCTCCCCTAAGTATTGAACGTAATTGAGCCCCAGCACTGAGCTGTTTAGTTCCATTACCAAGCAAACGACCCAGGAACGTTTTATTGGCCCATGGAACGAAAGTTTCGGCAGGGAAACCCCAGAAAATTGACCCATTCCATCTATAAACCTTTTTAAAATTTTTAAAATGTATGTTAGTGCTCTGGGTTCTGCCTCCGGGTGTGTTATCAAACAAAAAGGAGTGTTCCAAGGGCCTGAAGGCATTTTGAACCAACCTTGAGGGGGGGAGTGAGTATTTCGCATGCAACCACCCGTAATTCTTTTCTTCACTTTGACACGACGCAGGGCGAAGAGAATCATAGAAGATGAGCACACGTCTCTTGTTCCCTCTCTCCTCCTGTCTTCCTAAAAGAAAAAAAAAAGCCGTTTTACCTGAAGCGGAGTACGCGAGTGGTTTTGAATCTTTTTTCTGGTCAAGAAGGGTCAGAGGAAGGAGGGGAAGGAATAAGGAGAGAAACCAAAGAGGAAACGCCAAGGACGTCGAGTTTTGTAGCGGGAGAGTATATACAATTTTCTTCCACCACATGCTCCCCCCCTCTCCATTCAACCCTTTTCCTTAGCAACTCCTCCACTATTGCAATGAATTTACCGACGATTCCCGCTTATATAGATACTTTTATTCGGGTGCACTCTACTTGAGCGTCTGGCGTGGGGGAGAGTTGAAAAGGTGTTGCAAAGGTGAAGAGGGAGGAAACCTAGTAATCAACAGGTATAGGAGATGTTTTTAAGGCATCCTCAGACAATGCCACTTTATTTATTTATTTTTTTTAACTTTTTTATGTTGGCGCCTTTGCGGTACTTTTCTACCTTTTCATTTTCTCAGCAGGCCATGGAGCGACGATGAGCAATGACTGTGAGGGGGGGGGGTCTAAACTATTTTAAAAAATGCGTTTAAATGAAAAAGTGTTTTTTCTCTAGAAATGAGAAGACTTTCCTTCTTCTAATCGCCTCTTTTTTTTCCAAATTCCGAGAACGTAATTTGTCCTATCCCCTCCCCATACCTTCCCGACAATGAGAAAACAAAAGGCGAGAGTGAAATGCTGAGATTTGATTTCGAAAAAAAAAAACGAGCAGGAGAATAACTTTGCAAAACGCATTTTAGTTCGCACCATTAGTTAAGGAGTGAGCGGAGTGGAGGGGGTATTTTCTAGCTTTTAACGCCGAATCATCGAAAAAAAAGTCTGACGGACAGTTGTTTAGTTGAAGGTGGGGGGGGGGGATTGAAGTAATCTGAGAATGAGCAGACAGTTTTAAATTACTTACAGTCCCCCTCTTCCCCATCATCATTGCCACCTCCCACCGGCAGTAAAATTTCTCGGTTCAATGTTTTTGATGGTGGACGCCAAAGTAGTAGGAGAGAGAGTGAGAGGGAGTGAATGAGTGAGAGTGAAAGAAAGGGGCTGCGACATGGGCGTACGCAGCATTTCCATTAGGGGGGGGGGGCAAGGCAAAAAATTTTCTCGAATTGATTGATAGTTGGATAAGCATTCGTTCTCGTATGCACGCGTAATCCCCAGGGCAGACCTTATATGCGGTAGTATCATTTTTTCAAATGTCGTATCCCTGAAGTTATACTTTAAACCCGCCTTGAACTTTCACCTTAAAATTTCACGCTCTTCCTTCGACATATTTGTAAAATGGAATACTACTGCACATGCCTAATTTCCTGGAGATTGGTACGACTCGTTAAGAGCCAGGATTGGTGCAGAAATAAGGCGGGAAACTGTGTATATGTATATGCCGAGTAGTTTTCACGAGGGAAGATTGGACGGGGATCGAGGAATCACTCAGATGAATAGATATTTAGCGATGAAGCTAAGTTTCGAACAACCGATGCATTTGTATGACAAAAACCCCTATCATCAGGGGGGGGGGGCATAGTCGTCGAGGCTTGGCAGGCGCGTTGGGCTAGCAATCCAACGGGTAGGCGTTTGTTCGAGTTCGTGCCCGATGGTCGGACGAGACTGGCGGCAGCCAAGTGGTTTACCCTTGAGCACACCGTCACTTCTATCCTGACGGGGCACGGCTCTTTCAACACCATGTTGAGGTTCTTCCGGCGGCGGGACTCTCCAATATGCCCTTGTGGCGTCGAGGATGAGACCGCCGACCATGTGCTTCGTCGCTGCAGCACCCTCCACGAGGATCTGCGGCGGGCTGTATGGGGTAGGAATGGCCCGCCGGACGACTCGGCTCTCGTCAGAGACCGGCGGGCGTACGGCCGACTCCTGGTCTTCTCGCGCTCCTGGTTGGAGCGCAGGGGACTGGGACCGGCAATGCCTGAGTAGGGGCACCTTCCCTACTCGGGCAACCCGGGCAGGGGCACCTTCCCTGCCCGGTTTCGGCCCATGGCGCAAGCCTGCATCCTCAGCTCTGAAAAACCCACCTCCACGTGGTGGCTCTCGGGCGCCGTGGCTGGTGGCTAGTGGCCACCAGTCGCGGCTAACGGGTCGATCTTAGTGATGGGACCGACTCCGCTGGGGAGTCCGGGCCAAAGATTGGGTACAGGCCAGGTAAGGGTGGGCAACGGCCTAGGTACTGTCCACATCTTAAGGAGATCCGCATCAGGGGGGGGGGGCAATTCCCGCCTGCGCCCCCCGGCGTACGCTGCGAAAATGTTAACGTCCTTTTTTAAGTATACTGCGAGTTGTAATGAACGAGTAAAATGTTAATTTTACGGTTTAAAAAACAATAGCACCCTTAATGGACACTTATAGCGTTCCCCATTTGCACAAAATTCTGCATTTGGGCAGTTCATTTCCACCCGTCTTCACTGAATTAAATCATATGTTAGTGGAGAAGACGGGTGGAAATGAATAACCCCGTTGCAGAATTTTGTGCAAATGGGGAACGCTATTAGTTTCTTGGCTCAAACGTAATTCCCCCTCCCCCCACACACCAGTCTACCAAATAAGGTTGAGACTGTTGAGAGATAGAATTTGTAAACTGTCACATCAACAGACAAAAAAAAAATAAGCATACAAATTACTTTTTACATCGATGATCATCGCGCTAGAAAGAAAAACTCTCTCGAAAAGGTGTTTCAATAAGAACGAGTAGGGGGAAAGCCGGCATATAAAGAGCGCAAGAAAAAATAAAAATAAAGGAGAGAACAAAACAGAATAAATGAATAAAAAAGAATCCTTCGACTGAAAATGGCCAGGAAGACGTGTTGGTGAGGGGGACAAAAACACAGGTTAACAGGTTGTAAGAGTTAGGGGGTCACAATTACCATTGTGTCGTCAAGGGCAGTGTTGCTGCGATGAGCGGTGGTGTGGTGAGGGGAGGGGACAAAAGAGACCAAGTTATTTATTTTTATTTCCCCCTTTCTCTGCAGATGGAAGAAGACACCCCAAGTATATCTCGTTTAACTTATCTATGAGCTCCACCTTCCCAAGAAAAACAAGTTGAGACTGCCTAGGCCTAGAAAATAGACGGTGCCTCCCAACTTTTTTAGAAACATACCAAATATGATTAAATGTTTTAAACATTTTTATATGCCTACCTGGCGGTCTTCTCTCCCTATTTTTTGCCAGGTACAGAAGTCAAGAGATGGGCCCCAACCTTTTTTGTGTTAGTTGTTTTTTATTTTTTTAATTTCTTTTTGCCCTAGTCTTCTAAATACCTCTGACAACCCCAAAAAAAAAAGTCAAAAAGCTGTGCCAGTACAGCAATTACACCTATTTTTGACAGTCTAGCCTGCCTATATGCGAACTCTTCCGCGTATAGCCTAACGTAAAAATTGACCTATTGCTCTTTGAAGACTTTAACGCGTTCGAATGGAGGATACAAACTGCTTTTTATTATTCATCACAGCATCATTGAATCACGATATTGCAAAACTTCTTTTTTTCTCTCGTTATAAAAATGATTCAACAAGTTCTTAGAAGTATTTCGAACTGAAATCATCCCGAAGGCTGATGCTAAAGCTCATAGAACCGGCAAGCGCGGCCGTGTATGAGTTTGAAGGGGGGGGGGGTGCTTAATTACTTGAAATCCTTCTCGCTCTTGCACTTGGAAAGCTTCTCATTCTTTTTAAGTATTTTTAAAAGCTCGTATACCCCTTTCTATCTCACTCGCTCTCCTCACATGCGAGTCTCCGGCGCGAAGGAATTTATCACGACTGGTTTGATCTCGATGACCTTTAGCGTTGGTTTCCCAACCAGTTTTTCTTTTAATCGCTTTCGATAAGAAACTTTAATTCGTTAATGTATATGTTTAATAACTTTTGAGTTTTTATTTATTATTTTTTATTGTTTAAAGAGGGTTAAATACGGATGAGGGGTACGGGGTTGCGAAGGGATTAACTTTTTTTTTCTTTAATATCACGATTATTCTCTCCGTAAGGTTCTCACATCAGGCAACGTCTAATTATGGGAGGTAATTTCACGGCATTAGAGGGGCTTATTGGCTAGAGAGTGAGAGGGGCAGAATATTTTCTTTTTTTACTGCGTTTTAAGAACCGTGAATGACGCGCCTTATGAAGAGTATTCTCGTCGTAAAAAAATAATAATAATATAATAATAATAAAACACACCCCCAAAACAACTTGAGAAAGGCGTTCATCAAAGCCCGTAGCTCAGGAAATTCTGCCACGTGTTCACCCCCCCCCCCCTTCAGAGTTCACAACCAAGTGGTGAAGTACGAGGGGAGGTACAAAACTGGCAACTCAAATAACCACTGTGTCATAGTTCAAACCCCCTTATTTTCCCGAACGACGAGAAAAAAGGTGGGGGGGGGGAAGAAAACTGCAACGGAAGCTTTATGTCACCGAGGGGAAATTGCGGTGTCGAAAAAAAAAAAAAATAATTGTCTACTCTTGTTTGTCTTATTAAGGCGAGGACAATTTATACTGAAATTGTAACAGTATAGCGAACGTTTTAATAGTTACGGTTCTGGAGGCGGATAAGCTACTTGCTTACTGTTTTGTTTTCAAGAAAAATCCTAGGAAAAACTATTTCCTCCCGAAGAGTGAGAGTTACGACCAGAAGAATAACGTTTCTCCTTCTCTATCCTTGAGGTGACATTCTTCCACCGGCTTTATATACCGCCATTTTGAATCATAAGACGTTTCGAAAGGATTTCTGTAATCAATTATATAAACGGCGGCAATTACCCGCGAGCGTCCGGTTTATAATTGTTGGCTATTTATGACAAAAAAAAAAAAAAAGACGTCCAGTTCTATATTTTTTTGTTGGGGTCCGTGGTTGCCCTTAAGAAGAAGACAACGGCCACAAGGGACGCGACATAGTCAACTTTAAATTCCTGAGTGCTGTAGATTGAGGAAGAAAAAGAAGAACAAGAAAAAAAACATAAAGAAACGAGATTTAACCGATTAAGTTATATCTATATGGCGTCCGAATGTCGGTAAAAGCTAAGGGCGCACGAGAATAGTCCAAGCCACGATGCTAGAGGGCGATAAGAGGTGAATCCTTTTTATATGGGCGGATAACACAAAATTTCACGCGCATAGTTTCAGGATAATCAACTGGATGAATAGAGATGGAGAATTTATGATCAAAATATTGGATTTTTGAAAAATTCCTAAATTCGCCTTGTTAGTGGAGTAGTGTATTTGCGTTTTTCTCCATTTTAGCCGCGAATTCGCGTATTTCTCTACACAGCATATGCTATCCGTGAATTGGCATTTTCCTCTTTTCAGCAGTGAAGTTGCCTCAAGAATCGATCCGAAAATTGGCGATTTCTCAATTTCAGCTCTGCGAATTAGCGCTTTTTCTCAATTTTCAATTCATAGTCACAAAAATTAAAGATCTGTTTCCTAATTTCAGCCACGAATTAGCTCTTTTACTCAATTTTAGCCCCCAATTGTGGCGCTTTATCTCAATGATTTCATGGATATTTACCTCAAGATATTGATTGGCTTTGTGTGGTGTTAGGCCGGCTCAGCCGGTAGCCCTACCGATATACTCGCATTTCGAAGATATTCAGGTCGAAAACTTGCAGTTTCGCGGCTACTTATCTTCCAATCTCGGCTGTTTGGCTACCACTTACAATTTTCCGGCAGTACAACTAGCAATTTAACAGAAATGAAGTCCCGAGACTTGCAACTTCGAGGGTATTTAGCTACAAATATTGCAATTTTGTGGCTGGGGATCGGGCTCTCGGCGGTGTCGGGGCCGGCTGACCCAGTGTCCACGCCCATACTTGCATTTCGAACATATTTAGCTCTGGAACTTTCAATTTCGCGGCTATTTAGCCTCAAAAGTAGAAACTTAACATAAATTAGGACCAGAAACCGGCGAAAGACCTGAAAATTGAAATACCAGGATATTAATCATCAACGGTGTAAATTCGCTTATATTTATCTTCAAATACTGTAATTTCGGGATATTCATCTTCAATTGTTGTAATTTCGGGGATATTTAGCTTCTAATGTTGTGATTTCTCTGCATGCAATGCAGAGCAAGTGTTGCAATTCCACGGTCATTCAGCCATGCATTTTGGTTACTGGCTGTTCAGTACTGTACTGTACGTGTACTGTAGCGTAATGTATACGTCTACCACTACTGTATACGTGTACTACTGGTAGTGACACGTTGAAAAAGCATTTCACTGTCTCCCCCGAAAATAGCGATTTCGCGCCTGCGAAGGAAGTAGTTTCGCCACTACTTAGCCCCAAAAGCACATTTTTGCAGCTATTTATCTTTCGAATCTCACCTTTTGGGTCACCACTTCCTATTTATGATGCAATTCAGCCCCGAAACTGGCAATTTCGTGGCCCTAACTTGTAATTTCGCGACTGTTGGTCTCCAATAGCTGTGTATTGACCACACCGACTGTTTGGTCATTGAATGAACACGAAATTCAGTGTTTAAATACTCACTTTAAGAGCTGATTGATTCCAAGGGAAATTTTCTATTATTCGTCCAATTGCGGGTGAAGGGGGTGTACGCTTACGAGGATAAAATTGACGGCTAAATATGCGACCGTCAGTTTTATCGATTCTTTGTTTTTCCTGGACGTTAACCGCGTTTCAGCTCCTCTGCACATCGAGGACCGTCACTTTGTGTACCTTAGGGCTTTAATCGATGTCGATACACTTCCGTGTGACAATACAACACATATGCACTTCCATATTCGACTCAGTAAAAGGCGCCCAAAGTCTTTCGTATGCAATCATGAAAGCAGGTACATCGAAATTCGTAGCTCCCGGTCAGCTTTAGGAAGGGAAAGATACCCTGCTGCCTGCCGTGCCGGGGTCTTACAGGAGAGTATAGCCGCGCTCACCAGGGGCATCAGCTGTGTATAGCCCGCTCCCCTCCTCATGACTTCATTAGATACATGTCAACCTCCACAGCACTGGTACACGGTGAGCGCTTAAAGCATTTTAGGACCCGCTAAAACGGGGCTCTTCAATGGTTGGCCACATGTTTCTCGCCTTCCAAAACTCTCCGCACCGGGCGCTTAAAAACACTCTCCAAAAAGCCCTCGTAAAGTTGAATTGAATCCGTTCCCGGTTTCGTCAAGAAGCGTGAAATTTAAAATGAAAAGTTTGATTCTTTCGGTCCTTGTGGCCTATACTTAAAGGCTCAAATACCGAGTGTTGACTCACTGCAAGACCAGTCACTGGGGCATTTTGGACCAGGCCCGGACCGGCCTGAAAGTACCTGCCAGGTGTAGGAAACAAACCCCTCATCCCCGGGAAATGCCAGTTTCGCTATGAAACATGCAATTTTGTGGACGAGACCCTCCGAGGCTCACGTTTAGTCACCGAATGATATTGTGTAACCTTTGAGTATGGGTGAGGAGGGGGGAAAGAGATAACTTGGAAAATGTGGGGAACAGAGGGTAGTGCTTATAGGGTATGGTTAGTCGTTTGAAATTACCAGGTTCAAAGCCAGAATTGTCAGTATTCAAGGGAGATTGTTGAATTCCTTTTTCTTTAACAGATGATCGCAGTATCTTCAAAAAAGGTGCGGGGGCTTCTCAAATAAATGCTTGGCGAAGGGACTTCTACCTCTAAGACATTTAGAAGGCGTTCGTGTAAATCCAATCCTTTGAAAATACACGGTTTCAACCGTGTGACGAAGTCTCTTGGTCCAGCGCCATTAGAAAGGAAACCCCCACTCCCCCAACCGTGTCATGACCCTGTACGGTTCGAACTTTCATTTGATAGGCGTTTTAACAAAAAAGGTGAAGGTCAGGATAAAGCAGAAATGTAGATTACGTTATTTTCTTTACCCCTCACCCTTCCACCGTGTTAGTGTGGTGAGCGGTTGTCGCACAGCGCAAGGCGACCGCAAAATGCGTGGAATCAGAGCTGGAAAAACGGTCTAATTCCTTTCAGTGGAAAAAATCGGTTGGTAGAGAACCCCGTGTTAGATGGATTGATGGGGGGGGGGAGGCTATGGCTTTAGGAAGCTCAACGTGACGTTGTTGCGCATATTGCAGCAACTAAAATACCAAAAACGATTATTTGCGTATGTACGCAAACCCTTTGGTTTCTAAACTCGCCCAGTGCGCTTAAAAAAGGGACTCATCGTGTGACGCATGCACCGGACAAAAGTTTT
Source organism: Corythucha ciliata (assembly GCA_038030265.1). NCBI lineage: Eukaryota > Metazoa > Arthropoda > Insecta > Hemiptera > Tingidae > Corythucha > Corythucha ciliata. Next base: position 46,993,094 of record CM075942.1, on the reverse strand, counting down.
GAAAGGCGCTATTGCGAAGGCACTCATCCTTGGATTCTGTTTTCTTATTGTCCGAAACCCTCTCAACCCCTTTTGTTGCCCCCCACCCCCTCCCACAAGCATTCTTTATTTCAAGACACTGCGGACATATGAGTGGTTCGGTGCTAACTATACACTTTTCCCCTTATTATTGCATCCGACCAGGTAGAAACCTCCTCACCCCCACCACTTAACAGCAGCCTCATTCGAAAAGGGTATCAGAGTTCATGATCTTTCTACAGAAAGCCCCAGGTACAACTTTAATGACAGCGTTGTGTACCTGGACCCTTCTTTTTTTTCCCCCGCTCTCGCATAACCACAGCTCGCCAATGTCTGTCTTTATAGCCCGCGAGTAAATATCCAGCAAGTTTTCAAGAAAAAAAAAACCTGGAGGGTGTTGGAAGTGTCATAAAACGCTTGCATCATCAACAAAAAATATATTATTTAAAAAAAAAATCACACTAAACCAGAAGTCTACCGCTGTACGAAAGACATCCCCGCCGCCGCCGGTGTTGATTGATTGACGACCTGTCACGACTAATTGGAACTCATAATAATTTCTTTAAAATATAGGAAGATTATTGCCACCTCTAATCGACGCTAATTAGGGGCAGAAGTAACGTAATTAACCAAAACAAAATCTTATTGTGGGCTAGAAAAAGTGAGAGTACCTTTTCCTTTATCAAACTCACGCACTCTCGCGCTGGCAGTGAATTGCTTTTGGGGGGTGCGCCAGTTGTAACGTTTTGCTCTCGAGTGTGGAGGGTTTTTATGAGCGTGGGACTAAGACGTTATGAAAAAAATGATTTAGGTCACTGGTAAACCGTCATAATTCTCTGTTAACTTGTTTTGAAAAATAATAATAATAAAGAAAACGGGTTTCGTCAATAATCAAAATGTATAAATTGAAGAAAGTGAACTCGAATTTGTTTTTAGCCGAGGCACCTCGCCCAAATTTCAAGGGCGTTTCACGTGTTTACTTTTTTGAAAAATGGAATTGAGAGGCTTTTGTTTTTAACTCCGTAATCACCCCTGGGACGAGTGGGTGAACCCTAGGAAAAAAGTTGAGGTGAAAATTAAAGGGGGTGGGCGTAAATCCATCTGTTTCTCACATTCGTTATGCTCGTGCTTCTTTGCCTAGCCGTTAATTCATTTTTTTTTCTTTAAATAAAAAAAATACCCCGAGGGTTGAATGCGCGTATAATTTTCATGTTCCTGGGATTATTTTTTTTCCAGTAAAGGATGTACAAGAGGCGTACACCATGTGCGTTAGGTTGGATTTCAAGTTTATTTATATTCAACTACTTTTTGCTCTCCCAGTTCTAGGAATATAAAAGGAAAAGATAATTCGCGATGATCTGGAAGGATTTCACCTGTTTTTTAGCTTTTCCCCCTCCCCTTTCCACCACACAATGTCTTTTTTTCAACTTGACGCCCCATGCTCTTTCTACAACTTCCAGATGGAAACAGCCTCCTTTCTCCAGTCAATTCTCTTTCTCTCTTTAACCCGTGGAGAAAATGAAAAGAAGGGAGAAGGAAAGAGAAAAAACCGAGTATTCCAACGTTGCCAGATCCCTACCATAACTTCATCTTCTTCAGGGTCTTAAGACGAAGCAGTTCCTTCTTGTATATGCTCCGCGCCCCGCCGTTGTTGACTCAAAGCCCGGCAAACGCGGGAGGTTCCCTTTTTCCACCTCCTTGAACGAGGTCCAGCAGCCTCCCAGGACTCTTTCTTTCTGAAAGCATAGGTCACTGCTCTCTTCTCGTGTGATGGATGCGGGTGTGGTGGGTAGGGGTGAGAATGTTTTTTTTTTTCGGGAGGATTATCGTCATCTCACGCCATATGCCTGAAGCTCTTGTCACGACCAAGAACCTCCCTCCTTCTCTTACCTATAAGTATAATAAGGACTAAAGGAGTACTTTTTTGTAGTGTTTTTAGCGCGAATGAAACCTCTTGATGGTTCGCACCCGAAAGAGCTCAAAAAAGGAAACTCAAGTTCCCCCTCCTGCCTAAACTTAAACCCACCTGTGACTGGAAGAATGCGGGGGTGAAGTAGCTCAACCTGGAGAGTTGATTTATGGACTACGCGTTTATAAACAAGTCAAGGTCTTTCCGATTGTGACAACGATTATACGAGCCCCTTCTTTATACAACGGGAAATATTTCTTTTTGTTCAACAAGAACGGATTTGCCGTGTCCGAAAACGACAGCAATTAAGCCTGTGATAGGCCTCGAGCTAACGTTCTATGCCCGGTTTTCATCCTTACAAACCGGACAGATTTGTCAGTTATCCACAATTCCATAACTTATGACACGCATCAGATTTGTCTGTTACATTGAGCTAATTACCGGCTTTACAAAGCAGCCTGTAAAAGGCTGTTCGCGTCCATCAACCGACAATCGAGTAACGTCCCCCACACCCACCTGAACAAATTTAAATGAACTAAATACTTTCATGCCACTCATTTCGAAGTCGTCAGAAAAAAAATGAGGCGGTTGAACCCTGCCGAAATACGCACTTGTTTTCTCAAGTTTTATCAGTTTTTGTTTGCTCTAATTATTTACAACGCTCTCTCACGTACTACCCCTCTCCTCCAACGTACAATGTTTACAACAATTGCAACCAGTGTAGGACGCTTATTCCTTCTTTTCCGCCATCTTTTTTTCCTTTTTAAATTCATTTATTTGTAAAATAAGTATTGAAAATAACGCGAATAATCCGGTTTAAACGAATCATTTTGCACTGGCGCGCAATATTAGGTGCATCAGTGGACGTTGATTGTAAAGGGGGGTCATATTAATGAGCGGCTACGTTCTTTTGAGTTTAAATTCCCGTATAAATGACCCTCCCCCCAGCTTGATCAGGCGCAAAGATTGTCGAGATTTTTGACATTTTCAAGTTTTTTTTTTCGTTACCCCCCCCCCCCGCCATTCACGAAAAACAATTTCCACGACTTCAAAGGTGGGCGAAAATTACCCCTGGCTTTTTTTCTTTCTTTCCCTCTTTTTAAAGACGGCTTGTTGTTATTGCACAGTGAAGTGGTTGCCGAGGGGGCTGGAATAACGGGAGCTCTCAACACTCCACCCCACCCCCTGGACCATTTACCTCTCTTCGTAAATCAAGAGAGTACTTATACAAGTTTTAAAAAGAAAGAGATGGAGCGAGTGAGAGATGGAAAAAAAGTGCAAGACAGTCGTGACTCTGAGGGCTAATTCGTGATCTTGAAAGCAGCTCGAGATAAAAGCTTTAGTTGTACTTGGTGGCAGCGTGGTAAGAGGGAGGGATACTTGGAATACATTTCTGAAATCAAGAGAATCGAGTAGCTTTTTTAAGCTCAACATGTTTACGACCATTTTGTTTGGGGAGGGAGGGGGCGATTCACAGCGAGAAATTATACTATGCGGAGGAGTTTCCCTCGTAGTACCTCGACCCCTTCACGACAATACTTGAAGATGATTACTTTTCGTCTAAATTTATTCTTTTTCCCCCGACACTTCAGGAAGAAGAAAAAAAAAGTGTGACTGTGTCGAAAAAGAATAATTTTGATCGTTTACGACGCAAAATATAAATTAAAAACGAATTACCAGCTATAAATATTTATCGTCTAAGAATAACGAAGAAGACTTTTTCAAGAGTTACGATTTTATAGTTTCCCAGTTCGCCGTTTCTCCAATAAAAATAAAAGAAATAACAAACATTTCTAATCAAAAAAATAATGTTTTAATAATTGGATCCTTACCCCCGACAGATAAATACCGGAGGGACGGGGGTTTAATGCCGATTACGAATTGGCTCCAAGGAAATAAGAGGCATAATAAAAAGCGTCTCTTCCATTATACACACCCGCACCATTCCCTCACCAACGAATGGTCATTCCGGGTACCGTTGGCTATTTAAAAAAAACAAAACAAAAAAACCTCGAGTTCTGGTGTTAAAACAGGAACAATACACTCAAAACCTAACCCTTACTACTGGAGAGACTGTCAGTTATTGGGTCTAACACTCAATACTGGGCTTTTAAGGACGTCAAATGTACTGTCGTGAGTCACTGTTTGGTGAGGAATTGTCGGTGGGGGGGGGGGGGTAATCTGAAAACAAGCAAGTTCAGAAGCGAGACACACGAGTTGATTGAGCATCGTTACACGTTATCTTGGCAGTAAAAGTGGAAGCTTACGCTAATCATTGCTTTTATCGAACCAAAACTGTTTTTAAAAACGAAAAAAATCAAGAGTTTCCTCAATGAATTTAACGACGATAAATTCGTTTCAACGTCAATTTATTGTTTCTTTTCGATAAAACCCAGCCATGTCCACACGTCGAATAATCAACTCCATGATCAGAAGATCACACGGCTATTAGGGATGTTGATGAGCTTACAAAGAGAGTAGGTAAGGGTCAATGAATCAATTTTGCGGATTTATTTAACCCAAAAATCAATTTTATGGGGTTGGCAACGAGAAAAAAAAATCGGGAGATTGGCTCCGCAAAGTCCAATTTCCGTGCTTTCGGCCCGAAAAATTAAATTTTTGGGGGTTGGTTCCACGCGAAATTTAATCTTGGGCTGTTGTCTCCAAAAATTCCGATTTCGCTCTCCCAAAAAAACAAACATTTCACGACTTTGGCACCAAAAATATTAATTTCGTGGGCTTCACTCATCAAAATCTGATTTCGTGTGTTTAGCTCTTAAAAATAAACTCGCCGGTTTGGCCCAAATAAATCGATTTGAATTTCGCGAGCTCAGGACCACTAAATCGAATTTCGCGAGTCGGGCGTAATTGTAACGTGTAATTTTGTGGGACTCGCCCGCCAAAATCCTATTTCGCGGGTTCTGGCCTGAAAAATACAAATTGTGCAAATTCGGCTCCGCACAACCCAGTTCCGCAAGATGTTCGATCTGATTAGTTAGGGGGAACATTTCCGACTTAAGTAAAGCCTTAATATCGAGACATTTTGCATGAGAAAATCAGTGTGAGATTTGAGTGACCCACTTCGAGGGAAAAAAATTGCTCAAACCGCCTGCAGTATTGTGTTTTTACAAACTGATCTGTAAGGACTGGGGTTCTACTTCTGATTGGACCCATATCGGACAAGATTAATACAAGTGACTCATAATCGCATTTTCTTCCAATGAAACGACAATGCGCTACTGGAAGTTGTGTAACGCCGTTAGTAGCGAAGTAACGAGAGACGCATTGCTGCCCGAGTGCCCCAGCTCCAGGAGATGCCACTATAAGTGAAACATTATTCAGCCCATAATTTCAAACGAAGTGACGCTCTTTCGCAACTTGCTTAAGAGAGCCTTCAATGACCCTGACGTGCTCGTCTTAGCGAATGACGGGTGTCGACGGGGGACGATTATCAAGTTTCTGTGTCTGGAGTCTACCGATTTTCGGGTGAAAAATGTGAACTGCGCAGTTAGAAATACGCATCTCGGGTGAAGTACGAAGTTTATGGCGCAGAGTGTGTGTGTTTTTGGGGGGAGGCGTTTGTCCTTTGTCTGTTGAATCAGATTCATTGGATCAATGTGATAAGTTCTTCATCCATGGGAAATCTGAAGGAGGAGGGGGCTATAGATTTTCTTGGTCGAATGACCAGTTTTACGGAAATGTTGTCATTTACAGGATTTCTCCGGGGGTCTGTACTGTATTAAGGCCGAACATTTGGAATGAGGGTCCGAGACGATGTCACAAATTAAGGCATCGGTGAGGGTGAGCGTCACTACAACCCTCCTCCACTGGATTCGTGAATGACGAATGACTAAACAAAATTTTGGATATTCCAGGAAACAAATGTCACGTAGATTTATTTGTGTGGTGAAGGATGAATCGTTTTGTTTGCTGTGGTTGCAGTGAGAGTTTACAACAGAGGCTCTCAACCTGCCCATGGAGCTGTTCCAGAGGAATTTTATTGTGTTGCGTTACATTTTAATGTTCTTGTCTCCCGTCTTGTATTGTGTAAGTGTTGAGCATTACGCGCATCCACATAATGAGGCCACGGGGCATGAAGGGGACAAAAGAAATTATCGCGCTTTTCGATAAGAAGCTTCGCCTGCTTTAACGATGAGGCGAATACCGAGTGGAAACTATGATAAACAGAGAAAAAAAGCAACTAACAACAGACTGAACTCTTGGAAAAAGTAGAAAAAACCAAACGACGTAGTAGAAGGAATTCGAATGCTGGAATCTGCGCGGCTGCATCGCAAGGCATTCACATCACTCTGAAAAGAGAGTGAGAGGGCAAACCCAAAGCCACTCCGACTCCGAGGCCTCTACCACCCCACCGACCATCATCCCTCTTGTAGTGGCTTTACACTGTAAAAACATTCTTATAATGCTATCGCTTGTAACATTTTTCTTTGCGGACAATCCGCGAATACTTTGCAGCTATTAACTCCTCGCCCCCACCCTTCACCGCTTAATAGGTAATGATGGTGTGTGTTACCGATGAGGTGGGGTGAGGGTGAGGGGGATCGGCATCAGGATCAAAAGACGAGAACGCGTCAATCTCTCCCTTATAGTACTTCAATTCTTTGCGTTTAACCTTATTGCCTGGGATTCTTCTTCATTATGTAAAAGAGGTCGACGTGAATTCCGTTGTGGTGGCTCGCCAGGTAACTTATTGTGTGGGGGTGGGGGGTGAGGGTGATGGAATTTCAAAACAAAAGTTGAAAGAGATAATTATTCTTTTGTAAAGTATTGTAGCTGTTGAAGAGGGGCGAATACAACAAAAAGTGTAGAAGGCAATCATAAAGACCTCCTTCTTCCCATTTATATTGACTCCAATGATAGACTTCTCGCTCCTTCGCTTTAGAACAACGAAAAATAAGAAAATGTTAATAATCTTTCAACGCGAACGTTATGGTTCTTTTAAAATCTGTTAAAAGAGGGGAGAAAGAAGAGCTTTTTTTTCCTTGCTGTATTCCGTCATTTTTAACTCGAGAGATTCCGCAGGGAACGAACGGAGCCAGCTCCGAGTTGATTGCACTGTGCCTTTAAAAAGCGCCTTTTCCCTCGGAGGTACCTCTCTATCTGCTTCTTCTGAGCTACCCTTTAATTATCCTTTGCCTCGGCGAAGAAGAAATCACGCGAGTCGAACGATAAAGTTTAAACAAAAAAAGAAAATCCTCCCTCTTTTTTAACCTCATGGCCATGGTGAAATACTGTTGTTTTTTTTTTCAAGTTTCATCTTGATAATATTGGAAGCGCACAGTTGAAGCTAGCGTTATGCACCCTCCCCCCCGCCAAACAACCCACTTTCACAACACCATCAAAATCACAACCTTTTTGAGACGGAAGAATATTTTTTCGATGTAGTGGAATATGTCACGTTTCGTCGACGTGTCACTCCTAAGTCCTATCGACAACGCCCCCTTTTCCCCATCGAACTCCCTCGAAAAAGGGATGATGATTCCAACTACACCCCTCACGCGCGTAGAGCTCGTGCTCGTGCACTTCAATTCTTTTAAAAAAGATGAGACTGAAATCTTTGGGAGGATAGAAAGAACGAGAAAAAGAAAAGAAGGTCCCTGAGAGCTTTTGTACGTACAACCCCATCCCTTTCATCTTAACCTTCAGCACTTCAATGTCATCATTCCGAACTGTAATTTTTGGATCTTTTTTTCTCATGAAAGCTTTATCACGTACAATTCTCCAAGTCCTGATTATAACAACCTGCCTTGTCTCGGTGTACGGTGGACCATGGCAGAGCAATGGTAATAAGATGATGGGGTTGGAGGGTGAAGGGTCCATCATTAAAGACCATTTTCTTCTTGAGGGCCTTCATTAAGTCACTTCTAGGCGTTATACCCCCACCCACCCTCCCATCAACTTTAAAAAGATTCTTCGAAAGTTTTTCGAACCTCCTCCTTTCGTTCAAAACACCTTTTTCACCGAGTTTTTCCACCGTGATGGCCGAGGGGGACATGGTTATGTACCGCGTTACTACAAAGGAATCGCGCGTGTATGTTTGTGTGTGAGAAAACTCGTATGTACCACCTCTTTTGCTGTATACTCTCAAAACACAGCGTACTAAAACTCCATCCTATGCGCTCTATTCTCGGGCGAAGTCTTTTATATTTCTAAAGCTCCTTCGCATCTTTTGTGTGACAGCCGTATCCAATCGGTTCACAATTAAACTATACGTAGAAAAGGAAAGGCGTGGAAGGTTTTTGATCGAAAAAGAAGAACGTATTTTTTGGGGCTCCTTTTGTGAAAGATTAAAAAGTTTGTAAAGGTATTTTTATGAGAAAAAAGGGGAAGCGTAACCCGGGAGGGATAGGATTTTTTTTAATTAAAAAAAAAAAAAATACGCCTTGAGCGTAAATTACACGGTGCAGCAGGGCTTTTGCCGTTGCTTGCGAAAGAATACGGAGGATTAAAATAACAGAAAAAACCTTGCCTACGCAAATCTCGCCGTATTTCCGCTCTCCCTCGAGCGTCAAGGAGTCATAAATGGTCATTCGCTCTCTCCTTTTTTCCATAGTCACGTTACGGTTACGAGCGGACAAGGACGATTTTTAATTTGAAATTGAGTGGTTCGCCCCACTCCCCCCCTAATCACAACGATTAAGTTACGTTTGAAATAGAAATAATTTATTTGGCGTGAATCTGCGGAATATACAGCACCGTTGATCACTGTAGGCACAAGGGTTGTGTGAATATTGAAAGCAATAATTCTTCGCCGCACATGCCCCCCAAAAATTGATGTCAAGGGATCATAAGCAATTTCGCTGTAAAAAATTAATTTCAAAATAGCGAGTTTTAACACAAGCAAGACATTTCCGAGACCGCCTCACTCAAAAACCAAATTTCAGGATTTTGGCTGTCGCGACAGCTAATTTCATGTGATTGGCTCCCTCCCAAAAAAACACTTTCGCAGTTTTAGCTCTCAACAAAACGTTTTTTGCGGTTATGGCGACAACAAAAACCAATATTTTGCGGGTTTGACTTTGACTCTTGTACAAACCAATTTCACCAATTTTACTGGTTCATTTTGAAGTATGATACCAAGAATTTCATCGTGGCTCCGAATCTGATTGTTTGACCCAAAAATCGACAATCCCAGGTGTACAAATTGTTGTAATAAAAACAAGAAACCTTGAGGATGTTTGTCTCGTTTTAAAAAGTTCTCAGCATCACTCAAACGTGCAAACTTTTATCCCAAAAATGAAAGAGTCCTATTCTTAGGTTTTGTGTATGTGTTTTTCTCCGATAATTAACAGGGGAGAATAATTTCTTCTTTTTTCTCTCGAGGGATGTTTGCCCATCCATTCTTTTTTCCAAAAGCTCTTCTCACCAGAGCAAACCCCTCCTTCCCGCGCGCTAATTTAACGAACAAACAGAAAAACTGCGGAGAAAATAAACAGCACGATTGATGGTTTGACTGAGACGTGTCGTCGTTCCAGTGGGTGTTGTTGGGGGGGGGGGGGTGTTTGAAAGAAGAAGAGAAAACGGGATGTATACGCCGGGTAAACACAATGTGTGGCGGCCTGGCGGGCGTTTAGTTTGCCGCGTCCTTTTCTTTCACAATGTGGAAAAACCTCTGAGAAATGTTTGATGTTCTATGTAATATACCAACCCCAACCCCCAACCTTATGACAGTCGATGGAGGGTTGTGGGGGGGGGGCGAGGTGTCAATTACACGCGTCCCTGAGCGGAAGTCTAATTTGCGGCGGGGTTTTTTGGAGTGTGTGAGGCAATTCTTTTTTAAATACCCCATGGGTTAAATGATGGGTGGGGTAAAGGGGATGTTTTTTTTCGGCTATCCTTGACAAGAATTTCTAATTAAAAAGCACCAAGATCTTTAGCTCCCTAAGCACGTATCGCACATTATAATTGTACAGATCTCCGAGTGTTTGATTTTAAAATTATTATGTTTGATTTTAAAACTTATTAAGAACGAATAGAACCTATTGAATTAATAAAAAAAACAATTTTTAATTTTGTTTCCTTTATTTTTCTGTGTTCAAGGTTTCAAAGAAAAGGCGTGACACCGAAGCAAATGGCGTGGTGACTATGAAGCGACTTTAAGATGGGCCGACATGCCCGGCAAATCGAGGACTTCGCCGGCCCAACAGCCGTCATCAAATCTTTTAGTGATTCTAGTGATAGTCATCGCCGGTGTTTTGGACTCGGCTCAATGCCTGGACAAAGGTTCAGAGTTCGTCAAAGGAAAAAGTGAGATTGTTTTCCAGCGTTTCCTTACATTTTTAAGTTTGAAGGCGACTCCAACTCTCAACTCATAAAACATGCTTTGGTTCTTTTAAATTTGTCTGTTTGTCTCTTGTTCTTGTAGTTTATAGTTTATAATAATTTTAAGAAATGATAACTCCCTTAAAAGTACTAATTATATAGCGAAAGAATCAGTTAGCGGATTTCGCATCAATATTTTGCGAATTTGGCTCTTGCAAACATTAAATTTCGTCGGTTTTGGTTCATTCAAGGGCACAATTTCACGTAGCTGGCTCGCTCTCACAAAAACAAATCAGGATTTCGCTCTTTAAAATCCCAATTTTACCATTTTGGCTAAAACGAATATTTACGAATTTGACTATTTTTACAACTAATTTGGATGGTTGTTTCATTCAGAAACAAAAGTTTGAGGATCGGAGGCTCTCACAATCACAAAAATGAACCAAGCGATTTTGGCTCTATGCGCGACCGATGTCAATTCAAAAATTGTCTCTCTGCGGAGGGCTCTGTGAAAACCCTGGTGTTACGGATTCGTACCATTGATAAAACTAATTCCGCAGGTTAGGCTCCTCCAAGAAGTCAATTTTGCGGATTTTGCGGATTTCAATTTTGCTCTTCAAAAAATCGATGAACCAATTTCGCGAAGCCAGCGCTTTCGTCGAGTAGTCAGCACACTGCACACTCAAAAGACGAGAAATCGCAGTGCCAAGCATTCTTGCTGGCAATAAGTTGACGATAGAAATGATCCTTCGAGATCTATCGACCTGAACCTGAACACTGTTGGCCTAATAACCCTGGCCCGTGAGCCAGAAACCAGAATGCCCCCTCCATGCCACTCCCAATCTTACCCCCGACACATTAACCGCTCGACTGGTCGCCCCGACCATTTTCCTGAATCATCTGAAACTGTGTGCTGCGCCCAAGAGCCGCAGAAGTGGTACAAAAGTCTCCCCATGTAGCCTTCGTGGGTGTTGTCTCGCTTCTCCCAATCATGAAAAATGCGTTCGATGATCCCCGTTCATAATCCATCCATAGCGTTCGTTGCAGTCTCATAAGTCCTACTCCTCCATTTGCCCCCCCCCCGCCCATATAACGCTCAATGACCATTTAGACCGTTCAGTGTCCATTTTGAGCGCTTGTTGACCACTTTGAACCTCTAATAACCCTATTGAACGCTCAATGACCATTATGAACGCTGAATAGCCATTTGAACGCTAATAATGACCACCTTTAAAGGTCGACCAAACATTTTAAATGACAATCTGCTGTATACATGATCGAATAGAAGCGTTTAGAGGTTATCTGACCAAGTCCGAAGCGCTCATTGTTTGGGCGGGACGATCAATTTTGTTTTATGGACAGCCTGAGGCCCCTAGATCTCTAAAAACCACAAGGAAAATAACTTTTACGATGCATTAAAATGGGATTTTCTAAATTTTAACTATACAAACAAGTGTCTAATAGGAGCCGCGAACTGGTGTTTTGTCAATTTTAGTCATGAATGAGCGATTCTTCCCAATTTTATTCTAGTGTTACAGCTTTGTCTCAATTTTAGTCGCGAATTATTTCTCAATTACAGTCGCGATTTTCTGCGTTCCCTCAATTTTAGCCGGGAAGCAGCAGATTTCTCAAATTGATCCACAATTTATCGTTTTCCACCATTGTAGCTGAGAATGAGCGCTTCTTGTCAACTTTGGCTGCGATTAACGCATTTTCTCAATTTTCAACAGGGAATTTTAGCGGTTTTTCGCAATGTTATCCGCGATTTAGCGTTTTTTCTCAATTTTAGCAGAGCGTGAGTGCTGATGTACCTTAATTTTAGCCGTTAACTAACACTTTTCCTAATTTCTTATAGTCATGCGGACTTTAGCCGCAAATTATTTCGTAATTAGCCGCAAATTACCGTCAAATTGATCCGTGAATTACCACTTTTTATCCACTTTAGCTGCGAATGAACGCTTTTTATGTACTTTAGCCGCGAATTAACGCGGCAGGAATTAGCTGGCTGTCTGTTTGAGCTGTGAACGAGCGCTATTTAAGTATCAATTTCAGCCGTAAATTTTTATTTAAGCCGCGACCATCCGCGAATCAGTCGATTATCTCGAATTATCCACGAATTAACGTATTTTCCTATTTTAGCTGCGAATAAGCGTTTTAATTCAATTTTATCAGAAAATTAGCCGTTTTTCTCACCGCTAATCCACCCCTTGGCCACGCAGGCTTCATAGTCTCAATTTTATCCCCAAATTAGCACTTTATCTTAATTTCAGTCACAAATTAGCGGGTTTTTTAATTTTATTTATTCATTTTATTTTCTTGTAATGGACAGGCTATGCGCTTTTTCTCAATTTCAGTCGAGACGTTGCATCGTAAAATCATGAATTGGGGTTTTTTCATTATTACTTGAGTCTGCTGAGCGGTTAATTGCGGTATTTTTGCAATTTTATAGCCGCGAATTATCGCTTTTTCTCAATGATGGCCACAAATTAGTGTTTATTATCTCAATTTTTAGCCACGAAACAGCGCGTTTCCTACACTTTATATCCGCAGATTAGCTCTTTTCCTACATTTCGTCCGTGAATTAACGATTTTTCCCAATTTAAGCCCCGAATTAGCGCGGATCAAATCTTTTTCTCAATTTTAGTCTCAAGGTTTGCCTTAAGAAAACACGAATTGGCGTTTTGCTCGAGTTTAATTAGCGATTTTTCTTAATTTTAGCCGTTTTAGCGTTTTTATTACGTGAATTGGGTTTTTTTCTTACAGTTTGAGCCGCGAATTACTCGTATTTTACATTGATGCCTGTATTTATGAACGTTCCTTGATGTTAAGGAATCCTTGAAATTCGATAGAAAAAATCAAGGGGATCAAGTTGTCCCTGAAACTCGGTTTTCCGTCCAAAAACCTTTTGGCCGCTTCAGAAGTCAAAAAGCTGGAGTTTAAAGCTAAGAAACCGATTGATTGCACTAGAATATAGCAAATTACAAATTTGGACTGGGAGACTTGAAATTTACCTCCTCACGTACGTCCACGCCTTGTTTCAAAACAAACGTGTCCATTTCCCATCAACACACGCCATTACCCGACCTACTCAGCTCGTAGAATTTCTTGAAAAAACAACCAACAAAAAACAGTGGATTCGATCCCCCAGTGGGTTTATACCCCTAGGCCTTGGACTGTCCTTTTTTTCTTATTTTTACTTTAGATTAATCTTGCTCAAAATCTTACGGCCACGGGGAGATAAAAATTGACACTTTTTAAGACTCCGTTGTCTCAAAATGTGTTTAAGGCTTTGTGGAAAAAACCCGTGTTGACTGTTTAAGCCTCGATATTTTTCTTCCCCGTGTTGGGATTTTGGTTATGTAAAGGAGGGGATTATGCAAAAACTCTGATACGACGGTCTCTACTTGGTTTAATTCAGATATAATTTTGAGCCTTGGAAGGATTTGTCATGACTGTGAGTTCAAGATGCGCTCTGGAATTTCTTTTGTTAATTCCTCGTAATCTCCCCCCTCCCCTCTCACCTTTCCTTGGATCACTCACGGCAATTCAAACTTCTTTAAAAAGGATTGCTCCAAGACCTTGGTTGCTAATTTTTCGTAATGATCTGTATATCGCGTCGAATATTTCGTGATAGGGGCGTGCACAAGGGAATAGGAAATTCCAGAAATAATTCTTCGGAAATCGCAGAGCGTCGAGGGCCTAATGGTTCCCCACCCTCCAGGACCCGATTCTACAGTTTCTATCGAACAAAAAAAAAATGATCGAACACAAAAGGTTCGTTCAATTAACCAATCCTCGCTGGATCACCTCACCCTTCCCAACCATCACCTATCTCTTGGGCACTGTTCTCGAGCCTCGACGTCACCTATAAAGGTATAGGAACAATGGGGCGCTAGATGAAGGGCGGTTTTTACGTTTTGGCCTAGACCCTGGAGTGTTTGTGTGGTGGTTGGGAGGGGGGGGGGCTGTATGGAAGGTGATTAGCTTCCTCTCTTCTTTGGTGGAGAGGGCCCCGAACGAAGAAACCGAACGCCGCCGCCGCGGTGGATGATGATCGAGCGGAATTCTTTTGTCCATAGGCGGTTTCCTTTGGTCTTAATGCCTCCTTATTCGAAAAAAAGGTGGGAGAAAGGGGCAATTATAATAACCTCCCCCTTCCCCATCATTTCCCATTAAGGGAGCCATAGTACATTACTTTTTTTCGTCTCTATCTATTCAATTTATAGCATACTTAATTACTGTCGTTCAAATGGAATGAAGAGAATGGCACCAGGGTGACGGTCATTTTTTGTTTCAAACGTAATTAAACATTAATTCCTCGGGAGGCAGAATAAGGCGTTCTTGGAAGTGTTTTGCTCTATCCCATTAATGGAAGGGGTGAGGGGAGGGGCTAAATCAGCGAGCAGGATCGAATGCTCAAATCGGGTACAATTATAGGAATTTTCGTTTTTTGAACGTCAAAATATTTCAAGCTCATTAAATATTAATTAAAACTGGATTGTACGTTAAACGGCCGTGACGGAGTTACCGACTCCGAATTTTCGTGGGAACCGAAGGTGGAACGACAATTTGTTTAGATCACGGCCTTAGGTCCTGCTGTATCGTCTCAGTGTGGCGAGCGTATAAACATCCTCAACCAACACCGGACTGTACTCCAGTTGTAATTCGTCGTTTTCAGTCAATAATAGGAGACGGGGGTAGCTCACAGTCAAAATTAGGAAATTAACGCTACGAGTTGAATTAGGACCTTTTGGCCACTTCATCGTCACTGCCTTCATATCCCTTCTCAATCCTTCTCGCATAGACTTCAAAAAAAGCCATTCGTGTTTCACAAATTCATAAAATTCCTACTTTTTTCTTTCTTTCTTCCCAAATGGCTATAAAAGTGAACCTCCAGACGCAATAAACAAGAAATTTCTAAGCGGGACAGGGTGCAAGTATGACAGGGCAAACGAAGGGAGGGGGAAAAGGATTTGAAACCCGCTAAGAAGCGTGCCATAAATAAGCGGCTCATCCTTTTGCGGTCTTCCGATGGCTTTACATGATGGTGTTAACGGATGAGGGATGCAGTGGGGAGAGGGGGTAGTGAAAAAGCATTCCTTAAATCCTCATATAATTTTGACGTTAGCATTTTTTTTGTTTGTTAGGATAGTCATTTTTTGGATTTAATCGCCTCAAATGATGACTCTCTTCTCCTACCGATCCGAATCGTTATCCCGGCTTTTGTTTCTTCGAAAGAGCACAAAAATATTTTAAGCCCAAGGTGGTAGTGGGGGGAGGGGTGAAATCCGTTTTTGCCTTGAAAGCGATGCAAAAACAAAAAAAACACCTCCGGAGTCCGGTGACAGCGACAGGTTATACGGCTGACTAACAGGAGAAGTCTCGCGGAGTCGATCACGCTAGCGTGACACCAATTTTATTTTCTCTTTTTAGTGTCTTGAACTCCGTGAGACCTCTACATTGCACGATAATAGGCGTTAACAGCTCTTTGTTATAAATATTTGTTGAGAAACGCTCCACGGAAAATAATGTTCCACCGATCAGTTATAAAAACGGGGCTGGTGTGAACGGCTTTGGGGGTGGAAGGATTATCGAGATTCAAGCCGAATATCGTAATTATAAAAAAAGGGTAATGGTGGAGGAGGGAAAACGGTATTTTTCAAAGATGGAATGTGTGGTGGAGGGGGATACTTTATAATAAAAGATTGCTTCGTGCTTCTAGCAAAGCATGTCCAATGAGGTGATGAAGAAAAAGAGCGGCGAAGGGGGCGAACTCGAGCTCCACGAATAAAGAGAGAGAGAAGACTTTAAGGAATGGGAGAAAAAGATAAGGCCCTCATTGTTTCAAAAGGAAATTTACAGCCCTGACCCTCACGGAGTTTCAGGAGGATGGGTCGAGAGCAAAGTCGAGAAGGAGGCAATTCTGGAATCCCGGTTCTGCCCCCCCCCTCTCCCACTCTTTCACAGTGTGTGGAGTCGAAGCGATCCCACTTTCCTGATATTAAAGTCTCCCGGCCAGTCCTTTTCTTTTTCGAAAAACGATTCCGCCCTGGAGGCCATCCACTCTTTTTATATATATATACGTATAAAACTCGTTGCTTTAAGCACGATTATTATTATTTTTTAAGATTACTCATCTTCGTCCGTCTCCTTTGTAATTCCAAGAATGCCGTCTGACTGATTGCCTCGTGAGATTTCGCCCATTTTTCGCCCTTATCTGACAATTTTCTTCGCCCCGAAAAGAAAAAAAAAGACAAAAAATGCGAACTCGTTAAAGGATTTTTTAAACTTTTAACAACAAAAGTTTCCCCCAAAATGCCAATTCTGTAAGATCCACACACACACTCAAATCCTCCTCCTATAAAAACTATATTGAACTTATTTTTTTTATCAAAATGTCAGGAGAGAGGAAGTCTCACGTGTATCTTTGCACTCTCGCACACTCATCTCCCCCCTCCTCATAGCACCACACTTCACCTTTGAATTCATCATCTTGTCAGTTATGGGATGTAAGTGAACCGGTCGGTGCGCAAAAGGTCACCCTTTAATCGTGAAGCGAGCTATTTTCTTTCAATTGAAATTTCTCTTTTTTACATGGTTTGGTTGGTCGGAGGAGCGGGGCGGGGGAATTAGTTTTCATCAACGTGATGAGTTGCGTTTTTCTGAAAATGGGATATATATGGACCTTATGCAGAGGAAAATGTTACGAGGCCGAAGAGGCTGGCGCTTTATAGTTTTGGAGCGTGATTGACAGTGACTGAGCCGAATTTTCGATTCCGTGAACTCATGGGGGTCAATTTATCAATTTTGGCCATCAATCTTTGCGCTAGTGAATTGAGTTGGGGCGCTAATGTGCTAATTTCCGGGCAATTAAGCGGTAAAAAGTTTGGAAAAAGCAGTAATCGCGGCTAAAACAGCGAATAGAGCCCTGTTCACACGATGCAATGTTTGAAGCTTAATTGCATGCTGGATTTTTAAAAACATCCGGTCACTACCAAGGAACATAAATGTTTTTAAAAAACCAGCATGCAATATAACTTCAAACATTGCATCGTGTGAACAGAGCTTAAGGCCCTGTTCACATAAGCTCTATGTTTGTGTTGTGTGGTGTCAATGCAATCTATAAAAATGCTTCATTTTTCGAGGGAGTAAATTTATTTGGCTGCATAGACTCCGCAGAACGTAAACATAGAGCTTGTGAACAAGGCCTAAGCGCTACGTAGCAAAAAGCGGAAAAAAGAAGCTAATTCGCACTTGAAATTGAGAAAAACGCTCAT
Organism: Corythucha ciliata; assembly: GCA_038030265.1. Classification (NCBI taxonomy): domain Eukaryota; kingdom Metazoa; phylum Arthropoda; class Insecta; order Hemiptera; family Tingidae; genus Corythucha; species Corythucha ciliata. The sequence continues at coordinate 46,975,607 of CM075942.1, read as the reverse complement.
TCGCGCCAATAATTGAGGAAAACCGCTAATTTCCGGCTATAATTGAGATGAAGCGCTCACTCGCAACTAAAATGCAGAAAAAGTGTTAATTAGCTACTAAAGTTTGACAAAACGTGCTCCTTCGCAGCAAAAATGGAGAAAAACGCCAGTTAATTCACGGTTTAATTTAACAAAACCCGCTGAATCGTGGCTAAAATTAAGAAATAATTCGCAGTTAAAATTGAGAAAAAGCACTAATTCGTTACAAACATTTAGGAAAACCTGATTCGAGCCAAAGTTTAAGGTAAAGCACTCATTTGCTTTGAAATTTGTTACAATGCGCTAATTTAGCTAAAATGACCGAAATTGGTGAATTAGGTACCTCAGACTTATAGCCCAAATGGCAAAATAATGCCCATTTCTGTAAAGTAGTTTCAGACTCTGATGGCCTGGCAGGGAAGGGGTCCTGCGCCACTCCAATTCTGTGAATAGACAGTTTCCAGGGGACAAAGTTGCCTTTTTGGGGGCCTGTAAATCAGACTCTGATACAAAATCTTCAGTATTTCGGCAACCAATCATATCGAAAACCTTTGCAAGGGACCATTTTCCTCAAAGGTTGTTCGTTTTGAGCTAGATGCGGTGTGGGTGTACAAGAGCCCCTCAGTTGCGGCCGTTTCCCGCCAAAACACAACTAATAAAGTGGTTCAACAGTGATCGTTAAGGTGGTCTGAAATGAGCGTTCTCATGTTGTGTTTTTTTTGACATGTTGTCTGTTGTGGTGTCGTACGCAGTTGATGTCAGCTTCGGTCGATTTTCTCGGTTCTCGGGCTGATTATTCTCCTTAAATTGTCAGTTTCCGGAGATGTGACTATGTTGCCATTGCCGAATTGCCATTTTTCGACGACAAAAATCATGTTTTCGAAAAAAAAAAAAAATCCTATTTATGAGGATAATATAAGTAAGGAAGGCTGAGTTGCCGACTCCAGGCGTTTACTTGGAACACAAATCTTGAGTATTTGGGTCGAAAAATAAGATTTAGGCTCAAAATTGTCTGCATTTTGGCTAAAAAGTTACAAAGGACATGGAGAACTGCTTTTTGTAGAAGCGGGGAAAAATTCACAGCATCCGGTCACTCGCCTTCCCAAATTCCCTCCCCTCAAATTCCTGACTTTGGCAAATTCTGTGCGTAGACGGTTACCTGGGGTACCAATTTGCTTCTTTTGAGGCCAGTAAATCTGATTCTGAGCCAAAATATTCTGTTTTTCGCCAACCAATCTGAAACTTGGAACACAATTGTCAGATGCAGATTTGACACTCGAACAAATAAATTTGGCCAGTTGTGCCCGTTCAAAATCTAAATTATGCGGATTTGACGCTCATGGATTTCACGGGGTTTTCTCTCTCAAAAAGATAATTCCGCAGGATTGACTTATTGAAAAAAAAAAAAAAAACAATTTTCGGGCTTTGCTGTATCAAAGCAGCAATTTTGTGAGTTGAGATCTTTTTAAGTCACAATTTCGCATCCAATGTGAAATTCCCAGCATGTCATTTAAAAGAGCAATTGCGCTGGTCTGATTCCTTCCGATAACTAACATTTCGCAGAGTTGTTCTATACAAATAGCAATTTTGTGGGGTTGGCTCATTCTAAAGAGCAACTTCAGGCGTCTGGCCCTTTTCAGAAACTGAATTTCTCAGAGTTGATCCATTCAAAAACAATTTCGTGAAGCTCTCTCGCCCAAAATATAATTTCGTGGCTTTCGGGGGGCTGCAAAAAGGGAGGTTGGCAGACTTGAAAGAGTAATTTCAAGGGTCTGCGACTCCTTTTTAAAAACAAAATGTCGCAGGGTCAGCTTTCGAACAAGTAACTCTTGCAAGTTGTGGTTCATTCGAGACCCATTCTTCTGGTATCAAAGTGAGAGAGAGGGAGAGAGATTGACAACTACACTGGTTGGGCACTTTTGAAGTCCACATTTCGTGAATTTGACACAACTTACAGAACCTTCTTTTGTGATTTTGGCTAATTCAATGAACCAATGCCACGGCGTTTTCTCCCTAAAATAAGCCAACTTTTCACCAAGGATTTCACGCCTTTAAAATACAAATTCTCATGATGTTCGCCCATTTTAAAGAGCAAATTCACGGGCTCGGAATTTAAAAAAAAAAATGAAATGTCGATGGGTTGGCTCATTTGAGAGCCTTTCTGCTGCTGTCCATAAGAGAGAAAGAGACTGTGGAATATGAGTTTGTTCCGCGTAGGCTTTCATATTTAATTTTGTCTTCATTTAATAATAGCGGCAAGCTTTTACTATCTCATATCTCATGTATTTTAAGGCAAAATTTCCGACGTTCAACTGATTTATCTACACGTTTCCTTTACCGTTTTTCTTTCTGTTTCAGTTTGCATCGGCACAAATGGACGAATGTCCGTGCCGTCGAATCGGGACCACCACTACAGGAACCTGAGGGACAGGTACACGAATTGCACGTACGTGGATGGCAATCTGGAGTTGACCTGGTTGCAGGACGAGCATCGGGATTTGAGTTTCCTTCAGTACATAAGGTACCCGGTGCACAATTTGTTTAAAATGATTGGAAATTAACATTTTTTTTTTTTAAATTGGGTGTTTATAGGGAAGTGACAGGTTATGTGCTGCTGTCGCATGTGGACGTGAAACGGGTTGTTCTACCGCGATTGCAGATTATTCGAGGGAGGACTCTTTTCAAATTGAACGTCAATCAACAAGAATTTTCCCTGTTAGTGACTCTGTCCAAGATGAACACACTAGAAATGCCCGCCCTGCGAGGTGCGTTTTACTGCATTCCACCCAACCACCAGTGTAGAAAGCAGGAGGAGGAGGGAAAAATTATTAATGAACTTTTTTTTAAACAGATATTCTTGCTGGAAGCGTCGGCATGTTCAACAATTACAATCTGTGTCACGTCAAAACCATCAACTGGGAAGAGATCATCACCGGTCACAACGCCAGCTACGTTTACGTTTATAACTTTTCCAGTCCCGAGCTCGAGTGTAATTGCGACAAGTCGTGCGTTCACGGTTGCTGGGGCGAGGGACCGCAAAATTGTCAACAATTTTCGAAGATCATTTGCAGTCCCCAGTGCTACCAGGGACGGTGTTTCGGCACTGAGCCGCGCGAGTGTTGTCATTTGTTCTGCGCCGGTGGTTGCACGGGACCGAAACAGAGCGACTGCTTGGTATGAAACTTTTTTCTTCAGTGACATTTTCAAGGATTTGAACAATTTTTTCATTATAAATAAAATTTCAGGCTTGTAGAAATTTCTATGATGACGGCGTTTGCACTCAAGAGTGTCCGGCAATGAAAAAATACAATCCTACGACCTACTCATGGGAAACGAATCCACACGGAAAATACGCGTATGGAGCGACGTGCGTTAAAAACTGTCCGGAGCATTTACTTAAAGACAGTGGGGCGTGCGTTCGTAGCTGCCCACCCAAGAAAAAGGTACGTTTATCAACGCTTTATTAAAAAATCCCCACCCTCCCACCACCATGATTGGTGAATTGAAGTGGAATTAACTGTTTTTCTCGCTTTTCTTTGGGAAGAACCACGGTAGTAAAAAAATACTGCTAAGGACATTTAAAAAAAAACTCATAAAATACTAATTGGGGACTTAAATCAATCAACAGGCTGTTAACGGCGAGTGCGTACCCTGCGATGGACCTTGTCCCAAAAGCTGTCAAGGTGCACAGACGATACACGCCGGCAATATCGACACTTTTAAAGACTGTACCATCATCGAAGGGTCGATCACTATTCTCGACCAGTCGTTCAAGGGTTATCAACAGGTGTTTTCCAACTTCAGCTTCGGTCAACGGTACGAAGAGATGAATCCGGACAAATTGGAAGTTTTCAGTACGTTGAAAGAAGTGACTGGTTACGTCAATATTCAAGGCTCTCATCCGGCTTTTACGAATCTGAGCTATTTCAGGTAATTTCAACCATTTGAATACTTCAAAAAGGGAAAAATAATATTAACGCTGTGATATTATTTAAACAGAAATCTAGAAACAATCGGCGGCCGAGTCCTGACTGAATATTTCGCCTCGTTGTACATTGTTAAAACGTCATTAAAGTCTCTCGGACTTAACTCCCTGAAGAAAATACACTCGGGGACGATAGCCATCTTGGAAAATCGTGATTTATGCTTCGCTCAGGGTGTTGATTGGTCGAAAATTAAGAAATCCACGGAACATTCTCTCCTCGTGCAGAACAATAAACCTCAGGAAACATGCCGTATGTTGTTTTTCGTTGGTTTTGTCAATAGAAATGAGTGGGTTAAAGAAAATTGTAAATTTTTTGTTTTTGCAGTGGAAGAAGGTCTTGTGTGTGATCCGCAGTGTTCGACTGAAGGATGCTGGGGACATGGACCAGATCAGTGTTTGTCGTGCGCTAATTACCGTTTGGGCAATACTTGTTTGCAGGATTGTGATGCTGTCACAGGGTTAGTAACACTGTTTTAAAAAAATCAGTTTTCATTTTTTCAACTCCGATTTTCCATTCTCTCTCGACAGGATGTATAAATCTTCCAACAAGGTGTGCATGCTCTGTCACGAAGAGTGTGACGCCACCTGTCACGGTCCCGGCCCAGGGAACTGTTCACGCTGCAAGCACGCTCGTGACGGTCCATTCTGCGTTCCCTACTGTCCGGCTAGCAAGTACAATCACCACGGCGAGTGTAAGCCTTGTCACTCGAACTGCGTGTACGGCTGCACCGGTCCGCACAACACGATCGGACCCACGGGATGTCAGTCGTGCGAGAAGGCCATCATCAACGGCGAAGTGACAGTGGTAAGTTGAACTGAACGGATCTACGGGAATCCATTGATTGTATGGGATATCCTTTACAAATAGCTCTCATTGATCAATTTGTTACAAATTTACGACTATCATTCTCACTTATATCTAATCGTTACAGGAGCGTTGTTTACAAAAGAACGAGTCCTGCCCCGAAGGCTACTTCTACGAGTACGTCCTCCCGCAAACTCAGGGACCTTTGAAACCACTCGCGGGCAAAGCAATCTGCCGCAAGTGCCACCACCGGTGTCGCAAGTGCACCGGTTTCGGTTTCCACGAACAAGTCTGTCAGGAGTGTACAAATTACAAGAGGGGTGAACAGTGCGAGGATGAGTGTCCCAAAGATCACTACGCGGATGAAACTTCCCAACAATGCGTTCCATGTTCCAGCGAGTGCATCGGCTGCTACGGACCTACGAACGGTCATTGTCTTCGTTGTCGGAATTTTAAGATGTTCACGGTAAGCACTCCCTCCTCCACCCTTCATATTTCGCTGAGATCCAAAACCCTAAACATTTTTTTTCTCTCTCTCTCTCTCTCTCTCTCTCTTGCAGGGTGAGGCTAGCCTGGAAAATAATTCGACAAGTTTCAACTGCACCGACGTCTGCCCACCGGAACGTCCGAACCGGATCTATCCTGAAAACAACGCCGAACCATTTTGTTCTGAAGAAGCCGCCTTTGGGGTGCACGCGTAAGTACTTAACATTCCAAAAAACCGATCGTGGCTAGAAAAAGAATTCAAACCCCATTTTTGTTTTTTTCGAAAAACAGGGAAACCAGTGATCACATTGCCACAATTCTTGGCGCCGTCATCATATGCAGTTGCGTGCTCATCGTATTCCTGACACTTTTAGTCTACCAGTGTCGACTGCGAGTCAAAGAGAAAAACGCTGCTAAAATGTCCATGATGCTTCAAGGCCTTGAGCCGCTTCATCCGACCAACGTCAAGCCGAATCTAGCGAAGCTGCGCATTGTCAAAGAGGCGGAAATGCGACGGGGCGGAGTTTTGGGCTACGGCGCTTTTGGAACAGTGTACAAGGTAACGTTTTTATTGTGTTATGTTTTTTTAAATTTCGGCAGTGTAAATTTCAACAAAAAAAAACATTCTTACGCAGGGTGTATGGGTACCTGAAGGGGAAAACGTGAAAATCCCAGTGGCGATAAAAGTGCTTCGAGAGCGAACCGGCGCGAACACGAGTAAAGAGTTCCTCGACGAGGCGTACATTATGGCGAGTGTTGAGCACCAAAACTTGCTACAACTCCTCGGAGTCTGCATGACTGATGAAATGATGCTCGTGACTCAACTCATGCCGTTAGGGTGTCTTTTGGACTACGTGAGAAACCATAAGGATAGAATAGGATCCAAACCGTTGCTCAATTGGTGCCATCAGATTGCGCGAGGTTAATATACTCACCACCCATGGTTTTTAGCCGCCCGGGGGCTTCGATTTTGAAATTTTCGTTTTGAATTCGCAGGAATGGCCTATCTGGAAGAGAAAAGGCTGGTTCATCGTGATCTCGCCGCAAGAAACGTTCTAGTTCAAACACCCAGCTGTGTCAAAATCACTGACTTTGGCCTGGCGAAATTACTCGACATAAACGAGGATGAATACAAAGCCGAAGGGGGCAAAATGCCGATCAAATGGCTGGCTCCTGAGTGTATTCAAATGAGAACTTTCACTCATAAGAGCGACGTTTGGGCATTCGGTACGTTTTAACCGAAGGTTTAAGGTTGTTGATCGCCTAAATTAATAAATTTATTTTTATTCCAGGGGTAACGATCTGGGAATTGCTTACACACGGTGGGCGTCCCTACGAGAACGTCCCCGCTCGTGAAGTTCTCGAACTCCTTGAAAAAGGCGAGCGTCTCCCTCAGCCGCACATATGCACCATCGACGTCTACATGTTGATGATAAAATGTTGGATGAAGGACGCCGACTCACGGCCATGTTTCAAAGAACTCGCCGACGAGACGGCAAAAATGGCTCGAGACCCTGGTCGCTATTTGGTGATACAGGGCGATAAATTTCTACGGCTGCCTTCTTACTCGTCTCAGGTAGGCGCATAATTGTTTTTTTGTGTGTGTGAATGTGCCTAACCACCTGTTGCCTGTTTACCTCTTGTAGGAATGTGGTCACGACGAGGATAAACAAACGTCATTAGAATTGAATGACGATGGAATGTCACCGGGTGATGAGTACCTCCAACCTAAATGTCGTGCGGGCATTGTCCTAAGTGGAACACCACAACCAGGGGACTCTCCTCCTGGTACGGCTCAATCGAGCTGGGACGCTTTGAAATTCCCCCAGCAGCTTCGATATTGTTCGGACCCGCTAGGTAAGACCCACAATTTCGCCTGTTTATTTGGAACGCAACTAAATTTTGTTAATAAATTTTCAGATTGCGACCTGACTGACGACTGCGCGGGTGTTTCAAAAAGAGAAGCACACGTGGGCGACCTAAAACTCGATCTTCCATTAGACGAAGACGACTATTTGATGCCGTCGCCCCATCAAAGTCAAGCTACAACCGCCTATATGGATCTCATCGGTGACTCGAAAATAAGTGAGTTCTCATCAATTTTCCGCTCTTTTTTTTTCACGTTTTTCAACCAACCAAAATTCTTTAAAAACAGATCGAACCGACGGCAATACCATGCTCCGTGGTTTCCCCGACTTCATTCCTACCCAGTCAACCGCCATGGTCGATAACCCCGAGTATCACCTCGTCATCGGACAAACCCTTGGTATTCCCCACCATCCGACGACGACGACAACAGCAGTAGCAACATCATCTTCGGCGGCGGCGGCTGCTGCAGCAGCGCTCGGAATCCCCCCACCCCTTTCAGGCATCGTCGGCCCGTCCTCCACCAGTTCAGCGTCAACGGCTCCACCGACGCCCACCATTGCCGGCGCTGTTGGCGGTATTTTGCCTCCACCGTTTCATCATCAACGTTCCTCCGAAGAAGAATCAGACCACGAGTACTACAACGACTATGATCGTCTCAAAAGGGAATTACAACCGCTGAGGCGGAACGAAACGACAGTGTAGTGCCGTACACTTTTCTTTTTTTTTTTAAATAAAACGATGGAAAGTAATTATGGAAATAAAAAACGTGGCCATATTCGCGCTCATAGACTGAACTCCTGAGCTATTGCCATAAAAACACAACTTCATCTCTAGCTGTAGTGCTATAAAAAGTGCCATTACCTTTTTTGTCCCGTGGCGTCTTTTGTAAATTGGTTCTTCACTTTGTAAGACTCTATTTAATGTACTTATATCGTTAAGTTTACTTAATGTACATACAAATTTTATTCGAGGGCTTTGCATGAAGCTTTATTTCCTCGATTTTTTTTACTTTTATCGACTATAGACTGTGATACTCATTTTTACTTTGTAAAAGAATGGACTTATTTAAATAAATAAAAACAATTAGCACGAATTAACTTTGCAATCAAATTAATAAAGAAAAAACAGTAGTAGAACAATCCTAGTACAAATTATTGTGTGACGAAAACAAATTGAAAATCTCGACGAGTTATTTATCGAATCTTATCTTAAAGACCTACGAGATAAATCTGTTGAACAGAGTGTTAATAAAAAACTAAATGATGTTAAAATATTACTGTGTATAATAAAATCGATTATTATTTATAATTTTGGACACAAGTTTGTATTTCTTGGTATCCCGAAGCGTCGGTGACAATGTTAGGGGACACGAAAAAATGTAGACTAGGCTCCATGGTCGAAAAGTTTCTTATTGGCGCAGAAATACGACCATAATTTACGGGCGAAATGATGATTTATGGGGGGAACCCCATGTGAACCCCTCTCCCCACTTACACACAAGTCCATTTTCCCCTAGCCTGGAAGGCAGAAGGCGTTAAAAGATCAGTCACAGACACTGTTCCATCAAATATTTTCGGACGTGCCCGTTCAAGCATTTCCAATGCCCACTCAACCGTACCGGTGACTTTATATATATATATATATTACATCCCCTCCACTCACAATTTCTCATGATTTTCTAATTTAAGAAAAAAATGTTTTTGCTTTTGAAAATTCAGGTACTCCAAAATTAAATTTACCAGTTTATTGGGTAGGGATTGATGACTTCCAGGGTCGTAGTGCGACATTTTGAGCCCGTGACGGTGGTCGTGTCGAGTTCACCCTCACCTTCCCACGATTTTTATTGCTAGTGGGCAATGAATTTGCGAAGGGGAGAGGTTTTGGAATGAGTGAACATCTGAGGAACCATGTTGCATAGTTACCAGATTGGGCAGTGAACCGCGTTTTGGCCTATTTCATGGACGCTACTATCACGGTTGAAATTTCAGTTACTGGGGTCAATTAAAAGCCCGTGTATTGGGCCACTCGCATGAGACACAAATCATCCAAGACACTTTCCCGCTGGTGAAGTATCAGGAATCTCGGGGAAATTTTCAATAAAACACGGTATTGGAGCTGTCAGGGAAGGACCATGCCTAATTTTACGTACAGGAAGTCCGTCAAATAGTAAGTTTTATGCAGGAAGAGGAATATATTCAGACCCATGACATTTTCCTGGTGGCCACGAATTTTCCGGGGGTAGGGCCGGATCATGGTGGGAGAGTGCCGGGGCTATAATTATTTCTAGCGCTTTTCCTAAATTTTAGTCGAGGATTTGCCCGAAGAACAACACATGACCTTTTTTCTTAAATTTGGCCTGTAAGTTGTATGAGCAATCAAGAATGGACTTATTTTCTCAATTTTATGCAATAATATTAGCGGGTTTTAAAACTTAGCCGCGTAATCGTTCCAAGAACAGCAAGCTAGCGAGAAATCTCAAGTTTATCCGCATAAGGACGTAGGTGTAGGTAGAAACTATGAATTAGCGTTTTTTCTCTATTTCAGGCGTAGCTATCCGAAAGCTTGCTCTCAGAAAAGAACTGCGCTCATGGATCTTGATTGGCTACTTTGGAGTCGAGAAAAAACGTCCAGAACCAACAACAATAAGGCACAGCGTGCCATTTTTGGTGGGGCCAGCGATTTTTGGAGGCGTTTTTGGCTGGGACTGGTGAAAATTGACCTGAACGTCGCCCACAAGCCCTCTGTGGATGGTGGATTGGGCAAAAATTTAACATTGGTTGGAACATTAAGCCTGGCAACTTCCAATTTCGTGGATATTTAGCTTACAACGCTACAATTTTGCGGCTAACGTCAAACTTTGAGCGCTGTCGTGGCCGGTTATAGACGGGTTGGAACCCCGGTTAATGATTGCGGACATTATCAGTAAAAAAAAAAAAAACAGAAACTTGCGACTTCGTGAAAATAAATACTAGAAACTAGCCGCTAGCAACTAGGAACGCCGCGGCTCAGTTCAAACAACAACACGTCAAATTCAGTTTTGCCAAGTTGGGTCGAGAGCCGCAGAGTCCCCCACGCTACTTTTTTTTTTTTTTTTAGGCCAATAGCGAATTCTTAACTGTATACTGCCTTAGTGTATAACGTGATGACCAGTGATGGGATGTACCTATAGGTACTTGTACCAAGATACATTTTTAGTTCCAAGGTACATTTTTTTTATTTTGAGTACCTGTAACGGTACCTAGGTACATGAAAAACTGGAAATACCTGTAACTTACCTAGGTACAAATTTGAAAGTATACCTGTCCCATCACTGGTGATGACCATATGATGTGCTGCTCCCCTCCCCCCAAGCTACGCCACTATGGTGGCTTTGATTTCCAAAGTCAACCAATAATTAAGCCCAGTCATGTGTTGTGTACCGAAAATTTCAAGAATCTTATGAGTAAGCCAGAGCCATAACACACAGTTGCAGCGCTTTCAGAACTGTTTTTCACACTCACTCTTTCTCCCTCTCACTCGATCCCTCTCTCAGATAGCAGCAGAATGGATTTTAAAAGAGTCAACCCCTTGAAATTGAAAAGGAGCTAAACCCGTGAAACTGGATTCTGAAATAAGTGGCAGATGGGAACCGGCGAAATTTCTTTTTGAATGGTTGAGAAATTTTGTTTTTGATGCCGCGAAACTCACGAAATAGCTTTTCTGAATGCGAGCGAGCCCCGCGAAATTGTTTTTTTCAATGTGCAAACCCCCCAAAATGTTTTTTCCTAAGAAGCCAACTCACCGCGAAGTTGGTTGTGAATTAGCCAACAACAAGAAGCCGGAACAACTAAATTGACTCTTCGAGTGAGAGAAATCAGCGATATTGGTTTGGGGGTGAGACAATACCACGAAAATTGGTTTAGAAATAAGAATGGACCAAACAGCGTGAAACTTTGTTCATAAATAAGGAGCCAAACCCATGAAATTGCTTTTCAGAATGAGCCAACATCAAAAAGCCCCGGAAAATATCGAGTCAGGGGGTGCTAACACCCGAAGGCGGGGGAGGGGAGGCACAAAAAATCCCCCTTCACCATTTACACACTCAGTACTGTGCGCTTATTGACGGAAAGAAAATATTATATCACGTTTTGCCCCTTGACGTCACTATGCAGGGTGTTCGTGAATTAGCTGGACAGAAGAAAACCAGGTATGGGGCATATCATTTGCCATCGAAATGATTATATTTTGAGTTTTTGGAATCTCCGCTTTGTTTCAGAAATATCACACATTTTATTATTTTTTCATGAATTCCCATTTTTCCCACTTAAATGCTTGCCGTACGCTCATAAAATGGTACTGGCCTAAAACTAATCAGCTCATTGGAAATAGTACAGGTAATAAAGCCAAAATAGCAGCAAAATTCTGCCCCATTTCGAATGTGGCCTACAAAATTCCTTTTGATGAATACTTTGAGGATTCGAAGAGTCCGCATCGATACTGTGTGGCGAACCTATTTTTAAGGGCGGGTAGACGTTGGCCAACTCACACCTATAAGGGATGAAAAAAATTGCCCAAATGAGAGGTGACTAATCCTATGCAGTTTTGTGTGCTGAGTCAATAAAAATCAGCCCCAAGTCCATGGGCTGATTACTTCTCGAGTTATGTGAAAATTTGTAACAAAAAACCGTTGTTTTTGGCTCGTGATTAGTTTATGAAAATCCTCATGCCCTACGTTTAGAGATGAAGTCGGGTCATATGTCGTTTCTGAAGTTGTTTCTGGTGCTGAATCAAAAGCACGGTAGCTCGATTCTCTGAGATCAATATTATTTGACTTATGAACGGAAATACCCGAAAAAACGCGATTTTTTTCTACACGTAAATATGTGCACTAAAAGAATTGTATTAGTATTTAGGCAGGAGCAGGACTGCTGACTTGACTGAGCTGCTGTCGGGATCACTAGTATCTATACTTTTGAGTTACGGACAAACATCTCCAGCATTTTTAAAGGATTTGATCTTTTATTTTTGGGCGTATCTCAGAAAGTATTGACCCCAGCGATCCCTGCAAACGCTCATTCGATTCAGCACCAGAAAAACTACGTAAGATCAGAAATCGTGGTTAATGCTGATACCCTGCCCAAAATCTTGATACACATCATTTTCATATCACATCAAAGTATCGGGGAAAACTCGCTTTTTCAGGTATTTTCGTTAGTAACTCAAAGAATATTGATCGTAGAGAAACGAGCCACCGTGCATTCGATTCAGCGCCAAAAACGACTTCAGAAATGACATCTATGTCAACCGCATTACTAAACGTTGGACATGAGGATTTTTTGGGAATATTTAAGCCTATAACAGGCTTAAATGGTACAGGCAATTTGGTACAGTTTACGTCGTAACTCAAAAACTAATTGTCGCACGTACTTGTGGTTGATTTTTATCGACTCGGCACACAAAAATACATAAGATTAGACACCCCGTTCGGGCAAATTTTTTTACGTCTTATAGTGGTGAGATGGCCAACGTCTCCCCACCCTTAAAAGGATGTTTGCCACCCCGTATCGTTGCGGACTCTTCGAATCCTGGAAGTACACATCAAAAGGAATTTTTTAAGCCACAATTGAAGCTGGGAATTTAGCTTCATTTCCTGTAAAGAGCACAAAATTTCCTTTAAAATGTGTCCACTTTCGGATGAAAACTACCTTCGTACCATACGTCATACGTGAGAGCAGCTGATTATTACGAAAGAAACTGGTGACTCACATTTCCATACATTTTCCGACGCGATTTTCACCTCTTCGCCATGAGGAAGAAAATTAGCTAAAAAAAAAAAAGTGGAAAAACTTCCTTATTTTGTAAGCTTTTCAACGATTCAAAGAGCGCCCTCCTTTGCAGTCCATTAATTATTACGGCTCCTCTGTTCGTCCTCAAATCTTCAGTTCCCTGTGCTGCTATAGGCCCTGTATGTCCCCCCCCCCCACAATGGGACTTAGGAATAGTATCCAATATTGAGAAGTGAAAGAATTAGGATTTTCTCTGGAAATAACGATTCTTCGGAGTAAAATGGTCAAGGGTTTTCTCGAAATAACGAGTTTTTCTGGTGATAATACTCAATTGGTTAAACACAAATTGGGACGTCAATTGGCCAGTATGGGCCAATTTTATGGGACGATGTCTTACTCAGCTTGTGGCTTTTGAACAGTAGCTTAACTGGTTAGCCTATTAGGCCCGGTTCACAAGCTCTATGTTAACGTTCTGTGGAGTCTATGCAGCCAAACAGGTTTACTCCCTCGAAAAATGAAGCATTTTTATAGGTTGCATAGACACTACACAACACAAACATAGAGTTCGTGAACAGGGCCAAGCCCTGTACACATGGAGACTTTTTTGTCCTGTCTTCTACTTTAGCTGATGTTCAAAGTAGTTAAAAACATTAAAAGTGAAGTTTTAGGTTTGTTTGGTTGAATGATATTTCAAGAAATTGAATTATTTCTTTTTTATTATGCCCATTTTGAAGCCCATGGAGAGGCTTGGTATGAAATTATTCGCACATATTTGAAGTATTTTTATTACCCCCTCTTTATAAATCCCTCTGCTGAAGTGAAACGAAAAACCAAAATGCTTCGTTTGAACACTGAAATATATTGCCATATGGGCAGACAAGTACTTGAACAAGAAATGTCCGACTTTTTCCCAGATTTGTTTCAATACCTTTTTTTTCAGGCAACATTCTACCTTCTAGGAGTTCGGGGAACTGAACAGATGATACCTCGGCCTCCGTCCTTTCACCCTCGTCTTCTTTCCTCTTCTTAATTCTGCATTCATTACATTATCTACTTAATTAAAATGTGGCCATTAATGTGCGTGGGGTACAAGAGATTTTTTTAAAAGTCAAACAGTAAAAAAGTGCGTCGTGTGCCTCACGCACAGAATATCGGGCAAAAAGAATGGGGGTCCAGATTGGCAAAGACGACTCTTGAGTCTTGGCTGTTATGCAGGGTGCGGGGCTGTAATTGCTGTCAAGATAGGCAAAGCCTGCGCCATCTGATGGCCACAAGGTTGAGGGTCTGGACTTCTGAACCCTCAACTTGATCAGTCGTTGAAATAGTCTTCATTGTTCAGTAATTATAAGTATACTGAACTTGACTCAATAACTCTACATGCAAAGAAGCTGAGGTTCCAGTTCCGTCAAGTCGAATTTTATTATGTTCTGCGGAATGAGCACGAGAAGCTCGAACTAGTGAGTTGTGACTCGTGGACTGAATCTCTCCTTCATGCCCTCCAAGATTCCTTTGATAAATGGTTCTACTGTGATTCAAAGAAATCTTCAACATTCTGAGTCTGAGGATCCGGTCGATTCTTCATCTGCTGAGTAATACGAGGCTCCTTGGTTTCAATAGATTGAGAGTTCACCAATACCTTGTTTCTTCAAACATTGTTCTAAACTCTTGATTTGAGTTTCTTTTAACGGATTCATAAAAAATAATGCTTCCCCGGCTCTTTTTTCTGTTTTCCAATCTTACGGTGGATGGGGGTGGCGACTGCCCCAACCTCCAACTTATGTAGCCACCCACACATACGTACATCACCAATTCAAAAGCCAATCTGTTCATACTGTCAGCGAGTGCAATTTACAGCAAGCTCTCTCATTGAAGAACAAGACCGGTCGTCCACTGGAAGCGTTTTCGAGCGGCGCGACAATGAGCGTGCATGAATGCATGCACTGTAGCAAAGCCTGCAGAGGACGATGTCACATTCAATTCAAGGCTTTGGGATGTACGCTCGTTGTCGCGGTTTTGCTCGAAATCAATTCCAGTGGACGACAGACCTAAAGTGCTTAAAGCCGTCCACTCACGTGCAGTTTGAACTGTCAGTTCAAACTGCACAGTTTAAACTGTCAGTTTGGACTGTTCAGTTCAGTCCCCAACACACGTACAGTTCAATTCTTCAGTTAACATAATGGATTCGAATGAGCAGGACCGTATTGCCGTTCTCGGTTTAATTTGTGCAATTAAATTATTCATCAGGAAAGTAACCAACCTAAAAGACGCAGGCAGTGGTGCAAGGAATGGTTGAAACGGCGGAAACAATCTTCGGATAGTGTTGGCAACTGAACTGAGAACTGTACAGTTTAACTGAGCAGTCACCTTAACTGAGACGAAATGCCCACTCACGTGCAGGCTTAAGAATCTCCCCCCCCCCCCAGCAAAAACTCTAAATCCGTTCCTGTTGCCGTATGTACCTACATTGGAGAGATTTTGCAACCAGTGACCAGCCAGTCCCGTAAACGCAAAAGTTAATTTTTGTGTACGCGTTGCTAGGGTATAAACATTTTGTAGGTTGAAATGTGAATAGCGTTAACGTTAGCACTAGCGGAGCTGTTTGCAAAATCTCTCTATTATTCCGACAGAAATTGTTTATTTTCAAGCCCCAAAAGTTACTCCCATTTTTTATGTCCTGCCCTCCTATGTTCACAGGGCTAATGTAGACGCGGTATTTCTAAGCTGGGTTTCCGTGGTAAAGGAGAAAGGAGATATTTTTCCAAAATTTATCCGTTTTTTCTTGGTTTCTCCATAGAAACATATAGTTTTTATACTTTTTGACATCACGACAAACGAACATTCCTAAAAATCTTAAAAATTTCATGACAAGGACAGAAAAGTCTCCGTTTGTACACTGCCTGCTTTACAGCTATATATAGCTCTGACGGACCAGATGATATACCCAACTTTGTCAGTTAAATAGCAAAATAATTACGCTAATAGGCCCACATAACGAGTTTCGTGTGGAATAGTGGGAATAAGAAATACATAGTACCGCTATACATAATATATCCGTCCTACTGGATACCAAGTCTCAATTTCACATTTCTACATAAAAGAACGTAATACCTAAAAATCCGGAGATTCATTGTGATTCGTGGCTTGAAACAGCCAGTAATTTTTATTTTCGTCTGATATTGACAGGAAGAACTAACGGCACCTGAATAAGCCCGCCCATAAGAGTTGCAACGGGACGAGGCTACGGGGAGCAAAAGGTTCCTACAATAAACGCTCGGTCCATGTTTTATCGATAACGATAAGATTGTTTTGGCTTTTTGACTGTATGTCAGCGTTCAGAATCTTGCATCTAGCGTACGTTTTTCCACGGATTACTGTTTTGAAAAGGCATCGTAAAAACATTCAGCTGAACGAAGAAAACTCCTTAAAATGGTAACAAACCCTATTTTTTGAAAACACTACTATAATCATTGTCAGTTGACACGCCGAATGTCGGTTCCGCAGGCCAACATCGACGCCGGAACAATCATAGGTTGTCAATACGAACTCCTTAAGCGCATATTTTCATATTTACCCTCGAGCGGTTTAGTCACGGCGACCCAAGTTTGCAAGTAATAACACCTCTTTTCTCCGTAACTAACGCACGCCTTGGAATCATCAACAGAGACATTATAGCACCTGTGGCACGGTTTTCTTTTAATCAGGGAATGGGAGTCAATCGCGTCGAAATTCATACAGAAGACAGTCTTATGCTATGAGTTGAGCGAAGACACCGTTGTGAATTCACGAGTAGTCCCAAAAATACTCATGTTCTTCAGTGAAACTGACATTGATAGCTTGCCGTCAAAAATGAGTAAATCTCAGAGACAAAAAGTGATAGGTATTTTAAAAAATTCAATGGCTAAACATTTCTAATTGATCTAATCACTGTTTTTTTTTTTTTTTTTCAAAGACTTGTGGAAGCACAAGTTCGATGAAAATTTTATGGAGAAAGTCTCAGCCGTTTTCTTCATGGCCTGCAATTCCTTGATGTGTACTGTTTCGAAAGGGTTAGTGCAGGAACCAGCTAATAATTGTGAGTTTTTTATAATATTTTATGTTCTTATTGGTTGATAATTATATGAGTTGGAAAAATTTGTTCTGCAGTTGTTGGCGAACACGTGTTGATCATTCCAGAAATCGCTGGTATTGATGCTGAGCTTGTGTCGGTGAAACAGATAAGATCGGTCCGATGAAATTCAATTTTTTGTTTGTTTCATAACTTAAAAGTAAAACTGCGAATTTATTTTCCGTTAAACGCCAAAGGGGTCAAGATTTCAAGCGGTTTCCGCCTCACGAACTGGCTACGGTTGCCTCCGCGATACCACTCCCCTCGAACAGCTACTCTCAACTTCTAAACTCGTCATTTTTTTCGTCCGTGACACCCGTGAACTCGCTGTGAGCTACTGCCTCCGCCACTTAACCTCACCAATGGTCGGTGCTATGCCCGCCATGTTTTTCGTCGATGACAACGACGAAAAAGAGGATGACCTAGTCCTGCTGCGCTTCTCCGGCGACAAAGTGGAGGCATACGCTGATGTGATGCGCCCGTCAGTGCATACCGATAGTTTTTTCGAAAAGGTTCCGTACATGACGGTGAAACATAACCGTCAGAGACTAATTCTGTTTTTGTAGCTGGCCGCTGAAGTTGGACCCTTGCCCGCGGGAGCTCAACGATTCGCTTTCGTTTTCGCCTGCATTGATTTGAAACGTTATTTCAGGATGAAATCCTTCGTCAAGCACTTCCCCGGCGTTCCGTACTACGGGATTTGGAGTTTCACAGAATACGCTTTTCCATCCTCAGCCGCCCAAAGTTAATATTTCAACTATATAGGCCGTCTAGCTGTCATATTCGTGTATCACAGAACACGGTCATTGTTTTTATTTCAGATCCGAGGCCTAAACGAAGTAAGACGAACTACGTGTATACCAGATGTGTCTCTATCGCCATTGTTACTTTCCTTAAATGAATCCTACCGTTTATATTACATTTCATATTTTTCCACATAAAATTGTTTCAGCAATTCTAGTCTTTCAGAGAATACATGAGTAATTATCCCGAATCAAAAGCGATATTTCGACTGAGCGGAAAAAACAAACGCAGGTCAGGTGACCTCCCTCCTCCATTCGAAGAGAGCTCCACGACGGTGGTGCCCCTGAAGGATTGGATTCGGTTCTGGGGCCTATCCTGTTTCTGCTTTATAATGAATGACGTCACCCTTTACTTTGGGTGAAAAGGGCAGTATTATTATTATTATTGCAGATTTCTTGCCCATAAGTTGCCCATCGGTGGCTCAAAATATGAATGAATTCCGCGATATGGGAGACATTTCGGGGTGTGTTTGGATAATAATTTCTAAAAAGCGGTCACCGTTGCATTGTCTGCCTTTTGTGCAGTGATCAAAGGGCAGTAATATTATTATTTTTGCAGATTTAACGATTCATCTTAAAATGCGATTAAAGCAGATGGCTATCGATAGAGCGCAGCAGGCATAAATGGCTAATTTTCCAATAAATAACATTATTATCTTCCGATTCTAAATATTTTTGGTGGGATTGAACAAATCGAATTATCGAAATGAAGCAACACATTCGAGAGTCCATCACTAAGTGGACAGACTATAATAACCTAATTATGTATGATTCAGGCTAGACAAATACTGCTTTTATTCCAGCTCGTTTCTAAGTCTTTTGATCTGAATTATACCAATCTATAATTTTTCTCAAGTGAAAAAGGTTTTTGCTCCCTCCAAATATACTCCATATCTGTCACTGATCTCAAATATCTTTCCTGACCGATAAATTAAATCTCTTTGAAGCGGCGACATTGTGGGGTCGAACAAAATAATCTTGTTTGGTCTTCCCACGTTTACAAATATAATTCAACAGAAGCGGTTTTCAGCCATCTTCAGTGTTATCTTATATACTTATTATCCTTTCTTAACAAAATCTTAATTATAATCCAAATTATTAAGAAAGGATAAGTGTACAAGATAACACTGAAGATGGCTTCAATTTCCAGATGACCCAAGAAAGAATGGTCGATATTATTTTCATCCGGATAACGAGTTTAAAATACTTTTTCTCTTTAGCCTTCCGCGCGATAATACATTTTAGCTGGGACAAAGACTGTAAAATGCGCCACCAACAGCTTTGCAATTAACTTAAGAAAGCACGGTGAATTGTTCTTAATTTGAAAATTCTGCCCTAGATATCCTCGCAGTTTTAACTCCCTGTTTTGGTAATTATCCGTCTTGTTTTTTTAGTTAGAGAAAAAATAAATATAATTTCTGGGAGGCATATTCTTTGAATTTCGGTACAAGTGGAGGACTATATACGGACCTTCCTCTTCTCCGTCCCGATTGCAATAATCTGGAAGCTGGAACAACTGCAGAAGTTGTCCTGTTTTTCTTGGACGCACTTGTAAGTTCGGCGATTTTTAAGATTTCTGGGCGCTGAAATGTTGATGGACTTCCACATCGGTGAAGCCTACCATTGTGTAAAGAGTGTCAATCTTGAGGAAATGACACTTTGACCACTCAAAATAGCATTTTGTGTCCACGGGAACTAGCTAGGTACGGCAACTTGGTATAGTTATGCCCAATGGTTAGTTATGCTTGGTATATTTTTGGTGACCAATGTAGCATTGGTACACAAAACGTTTGATGGAAACATTGAACCACAAAAAACCTTGAATACATTAAAGCTCTAATCCCAAAAAGCACTTATTACAAAATGTTCTAACCACGAAATCTCACGGAACGGAAAATCTTCCGTTCCGGACCATTCATTCACCCAAGTCAAGGGTCCTGAAAGTTTCAGTTTCAAGCCATGAGAATGGGATGCATGGAAAAAACTATTTTTGCGTTACCGGAGTGTCTCAGGACTTTACAACGCTCCTGGTTCCCGCCAGGTAGATATGCTGATATATACTACATGGGGGAGAAAACTGAGGAAATCTTCGTTTCGCTTCGAGATTTCAACATTGTATTAAAAGCCTTCGGTAGTCATTTTGTACCCAAAAAGAACATCATTAACGAGCGCGCGAAATTCCTTCGCCGAAAACAGGCTCCATCAGAAATAGCTGAAGAATTTATCACTGACATTTACATGGTCATGCGAATGGGGGCGACTTGAAGAGCAAGTGCAGTTAATGGTATCGATCTTTGGTATGAACAACGAAGACTTATCCGACAGACTTCAACTGGATCCAGAGCTGACTTAACAAACAGCTTTAAACATGCTTCGCAGCTCCGAACAGCTTAAAGCGTCAAAAACAGGATGTAGAAGTTGCATCCGTCGATAGAGTTAAAGACAAAACCTCAGCACGCTTGGGATTCAACTCTAACCATTCACACCGCGAAGTGAAAAATTCTTTCAACATGATCAAGAGAGAAATCAGGTACCTACACGTACCTCTAACCAGTAAGCTGATACTTGCCGGTAGTGTGGACGGACGCCATCTCATCGAAGAGGCCTTTGTCCGGCTAAGAATGCAACCTGCATGAATTGTCAGCGTCTAGGATATTTTGCAAAAGTGCGCCTGAATAAAGACACGTACAACGAAGTTGCTACGGAATCAGACGAGGAGGACGCACACCTGTCTTGCAACTATAGTCCAAGTTCGTGTAGTCAAGACTGGTCCATCGATGTTCAAATCGAAGATCTTTAAAAATCAAAGGTAACATTTTATATTCATTCTGGAGCTGACGTAACAGTATTGCCCAAGTCATTAATCCGCAACATCCCTTTGTAAAACAGGAGATTGGTCAACGCCGACGTCTCACCCCTCTCTGTTCTCGGCACTTTCAAAGACCGTTCCTGTATCGATCAAATATACATTTCCGACTCAATTCGTCGGCCACTTTTGGGGAAACAAGCCCTCTAAAAACTTGGAATTTTAGCAATTGTCAATCAAGTGAGCCAAGCTGATTGGAAAGCCGAATTCCCGAACTTGTTTTCAGGTCTAGGTTCCCCAAACCGTAATCCATTCAGTTAAAAGACAACGCGAAACCCTTCGCTATCATGACTTCAAATGAAGGTGCCTATTCCTCTTTTGGAAAAGAAACAAGAAAGAACTCAAACGCATGGTTGGCATGGGAGTGATCGAGACTGTCGAGCCGGTGACAGAATGGTGTGCCCAAGAAAAATGGTGACGTGCGAATTTATTGTGTTGATATGACCCGGCTTAACGAAAACGTCAAACGTCATTATTACCCTATTCCTGGCACTGAACATTCATTCAGTCGACTTTCGGGAGCTAAAATTTTTTTCGAAATTAGACGCCAATCATTGGTTTTGGCAGGTGGCAGGTGCCATTAGAAACAAGCTCTCAACACCTAGCGACTTTTTTAACACCATTCGGACGCTTCAAGTTCGAAGTATTTCCGCTCGGAATCACATCAGTGCCAGAGGTCTTTCAAAATCGGATTATAAAGATTGTCAACAACGTCGTCAACACAGCAGTCCACATGGATGACATCCTTATATGGGGAAAACCCCATTCTGAACATGACCACACCGTTCGAAACGTTCTCAAACAACTCGAGCGCACCGACGTTACGTTAAACGCTGAAAACCCGACGTCTCAGATTTCTAGGGCACGATCTTTCTACTGATGGGATCAAAATCGATAACGACAAGGTCAATGCTATCATTGTAATGGAGCACCCAAAATAGGTCAGAGGGGTGATTCCTGGGGACGGTAACTTTCTCGTGGAAACACATTCCCAAACGGGCAGACGTCTTAAAACCCATCACTGACCTTCTAAACTCTAAGAATGCATCGATACGATTTTTAAAAAAATGCTAACTTCGGTTCCTATACTAGCCTATTGCGACCCTCATTTACCGACTAAAATTTCTGCGGACGCATCGTCACTCGGGTTGGGCGGAATTTTATTGCAAAAACAGCCCTTCAACGAGTTTCGCCCGGTGTCATACATATCGCGCGCTCTGTCCGAAACTGAACAAAACTATTCTAATATTGAAAGAGAGGCCCTCGCCGTCGCGTGTTGCTGTGACAAATTTAAAGAGTACATAATTGGGAAAACCATTCAAATAGAAAAAGACCGTAAACCTCTTTTACAAATTCTAAAATCCAAAAATTTTGATGACTTCAGTAAAAACAACAGTACGGTAGAAGACATTTAGTTCGGGACCTTCCGGACTTGGACGTGGACCAGCGCGTAAGGATTCGGGATTTGAGGAGACCTGGCTTCATCACCGAAAAAGCCGAGGTCATACATCGTTCACGCAGGACCAAGTAAATTCTGAAGAAACCGCTTTCATCTGATTCCACACTTCAATCCAGGTGGTGTTCTCCAATCTGGTCTGACAAACGTCAAAGCAACCTCATCACCAAATTTAGATGAAAGCGTGCCATCCACGGCTCCCCGTCGAAAACGATCGGTTGACGATACGACGGCCAACCGCACAGTTTCAGCGGCACATGGGACGACAAGGTCTGGAAGAAACGTGAAGCCTCCAGCCAAATTGAATCTCTGAAAAGAGGGGGATGTTGTAATCTTATCAAGTTATCATTATCTTATCAGGTTGTTGTGTGTGTTCGGTAGTCAATAAAAAGTGTTCTAAGTCGTTTGTGTTCATTGTTTTCCATCAAGACGTAGACAAAATTTCATGAGCAAGTTTAGTAACATTGAAATCAACAGGTCCACTTGCAGCTTGTGCAGCATAGGCAACTTAAATTCGGAAGTCCACCAACATTTGGAAGACCACTCAATCAATGTTGGCCGTGATTTGACGCTTTCACTTCGTTTTAGCAGCAAAGTTAGAACTTTTTCTAATTTTTTCAGTCATGAAACTGAATCGAGGGACCACAAATTAGCGATTTTTTTCAGTCTTAGCAACAAGTTGGATTTATTCTTTAAATTTTAGCTGCGAATGAGCGTCTTTCCCATATTTTAAATTTTAACCGAGAGAATCAGCGTTTTATCTCAATTTTAGTCGTGAATTGACGCAATTTTCTCGCACTTCTAGCCATGAATTGGAACTTTTTCTCAACTTCAGCCACAAAGTTGCCTCGAGAAACTCTGAATTACTATTTTCAAGATTTTTACCGTGAATTAGCGTTTTTTTCGTTGAGCTTAGGCTGCGAATTTGCGATTGTTATTGAATTTAGCCGTGGACTTGTCCCAAAAACTGCACATTAGTGTTCTTTTCCCCTAAATTTTGGCCTTGAAAGTGCCTCCATACACATCATGATTTAGTATATTAAGTGGTTTGAACTGTGATTTATCCCAATTTCAGCTGTAGCAGTTTTTCACAATTTTAACAGAGAATTAGCTATTTACCTCAATTTCAGCCGCAAAGGTACGGTTTCACTTTTATTCTAGCCACGGATCAGCGGGTTTTTCTTTATTGTTGCTGGGAATTAACGAATTTTTTCGATAGCCACGAGTTAGCATTTCCCTCCTCAATTTTAGCTGCAAATTAGAGTTTAATTAATTTTAGTTTTAAGAGCGATTTAGCGGTTTTTTTTCTAGCCAAGAATTAGCCATTTTTGATTTTTTCATAAAGTGTCCTCCAGGAACCGGGAGTTATCGTTTTCTCTTTTTGTGCTGTGAATCAGCGTTTTTCTCAGTTTTAGCCATGAATTAGTGCTTTTTCTCATATTTTATTTCGGGGCAGTATATTTCCTCCTAACTCCGGATTGGCGTTTTATATATTTTATTCTTCTGTGAATTAGCGGTTTTCTCTATTTTAGCAGGGAATTAGATTTTTTTTTTTTTTTTTTTTTTTTTCACTTTTTGTCATGAATGGGGAACTTGCATGAATGTCCGATTTGGAAGAAAAGTATACCGGTGAATTGGCACATGGACAGAAGGATATCAATGGTAGTTGCAGCCCGATTGGTGCATTTGGTGATTCTTAAATAAATTTCAAAGTTCTTCAAGAGGGGATAGATGGTACGAGGGGAAATTACTTCAATTCCTAATTTTGAAGCATGTTATTAGGGCACGCTAACATTTTTTGCTTACAAGAAAAATTGTCCCCTGAAAATGTGTCGTACCCCCCTCTTCCTCACACCATCCATTTAATTAAATAGGGTTTGGCGTTATCAAATCCTCACTCAACATTTTTAAAAATTCGCTCTAAAAAAATCCTTGATTGATTTTAATGTTTAATGTGAGCAATAGCATTTTGGAAGTTAGAGCTCTTCAATAAACACCAGTGCTTGAAAAATGTGAAAGTTCGCCATTACCGTTTATTCCTCAATTTCAGCCTCGAGCTTGGCCCATGAACAAATTTTGCGTTAGCGGTTTTTCCAACTTTTAGCTGTGGATGGGTCATCATACCTAAACCACACAGTCGTGAATGTTTCTCTGTGTTCCTCGAATGAGCGCCGTAAAGCCTAAAAATCCCTATTTACCCATCTTTAAGCTTTTCATGGCTCTCCTCTTCTGGCCTACCTCTGGTCTGCCTCTCTTGGCCACTACCGGAAGGCACGCTGTTGAATATTAATTTTTTAACTGGATGGAATACATTTTGACGGATTTCCGTTGGCAACGCCATCCCCATCGTTGGGGTGTGCGTAGACCCATTCTACTTCAGGGCGGTAATTCTACCCTCACTGTTGTATGGCATGACATGGTGTTGGCACCGGGCCAACTATATAAGGCTCAGAGGGGGGTTCGGACGATGCTGGCGGCAACCAAGTGGGTTCACCCTGGAGCATGCCGCGACGCAACTATTCTTACGGGACACTGCCCGTTTAAATTAACGCCAAGTTCTGGTTTTTCCGACGGCGGGACTCTCCAACATTCCCTATGTGGCGTCGATCGAGAAAAAAGCTGGCAACCATGTGCTTCGTCGCTGCAGCCTCCACGGGGATCTGCAGGGCAATTTGCGAGAAAGTTTCGGTCTGCCACCGGAAGACTGGGCTCTAGTCCGAGACCGGTGGGCATATACGTATAACCAGCTCCTGACCTTCCGGCTGGAGCGCAGAGGACTAGGTCTGACCATGCCTGTGTATAGGGACACCTTCCCTGCTCGTGGGCAACCCGGACAGGGGCTCCGGTATTCTCTGCTCAGTTCCGGTCCTTGGCGCAAGCCAACATCCTCAGCTCACAAGACATACTTCCACGTGGGGTGGCTGGCAGATCGAGCTGAGTGATGGGACCGACTCTGTTGGGGAATCCGGACCAATGATGGGGTCAATTGGGGTTAATGATGGGCAAAAGCGTATTAGGTATACTGGCTATATCTTAAAGAGATCCGAAAACAGTACGCAAAGTCCCGTCAAATTTTACATTTGCAAAAACCGCCAAGGTAAATGAGCGATTGACACGATTTAGCGCAATTTTTGAATGTACGTGTTTCGATTGACTCAATAAATAAATAACGCCAGAAAATCATAGTTCAGTCTTTGAGCCATCAATTTAAGAGTTTCAGTAATATACCCAGAAGCTAGCAGAATCAGCCATTTTTTTTAGTCCCAAAGCCCGAAATTTGTGTGGAATCCAATGTTAAGTCGTTATTTGGCCTGTTTGGACTGTTTAGGATGCCTTCGTTCAAGAATAGAAAGAGGAGATACCTTACAACTGCAAAACTCAACGGCATGGGTTTTAATTACACGAAAAGGCGAGAGAATGACGTTAAACTTTTGGATAAAAGGAATCTATGTGATGAGAAACACTGAAGTCTTGCAATTAACGTATTTAAATTGTTAGTAGAGTCGCTTAAACTACGAGGTTTAGTGGATGAACCATGCATAAATCTGTAGCCGTAGGAGCCTACATCTTCTGTCTTTTCTCGTTGAGGTTCGACAAAAACGGACCGGTTTCGGCTGCTCGCCATCTTAAGCATTTGGTTTGGTGACGTTAAACTTATTGGATAAAAGGGATCTATGTGATGAGAAACACAGAAGTCTGGCAGTTAACGTCTTGTTTTTGTTATGATTCGAACTTCTGCAGAGAAAAAATAAATAAACGAAACCACACAAGCGTTGGATATACCACAACGTTTTGTGGCTAGCGTTCTTCTCGGATTTAGCTATGAATTTAGCGTTTTTAAAATAACACGTTTTCTTGCTTTTTTTTTTTTTTTTTTTTTTTTTTTTTTTTTTTTTTTTTTTTAAATAGGTAAGGTATCTCCGCGCCGAGTTTAATTTCTAGCATAATGAAAGAATTCAGTTGGGAAATGGTGGGCGGGGGTGCTCGCACTCTAATGAGTTCATTCATGGCGCGCTCCTTCGCGTTTTATCCCTTTTTTCTGCAGAAAAAAAATAAATTTTGCCCCGCGACTTTCCACTCTTTTATTCCCACCTTCGTTACCAATTTGAAGGGTTAAAATGAAGAAGGGAGCCCTTATTCCTTATTTCCCGGTCTACTAAGGAGGCACAACAACCACCACCATGAAGAAGAAGAAGACGAGAAAAAAGGAAGACTTGAATGGAGGAGGCGTGTTTATGCCAAAAAGGCCGCCGCTCCCCTTTCCCCGAAGCTCCTCGCTGAGACGGGCACCGAGCGCTGTTCGAACTTAAAAAGGGCGCTGCTCCTCTACCCTCTTCAGTTGCTTTCCAAGCACCAAGTAGTCGAGTGGCAGTGTAGTGCTTGGCATAACAATCGTATACAGGTACCCCCTTCTCGGGTTAGTTAGTTTACGTCGTTTTCTAGAATTTTTTATTATAAATTAATTTTTTTTTGTCGTTACTCAGCGTGAAGGCTCTTCAAACGGTTGATTTAAATTGCTCATCGTTCAGAAACAAGTAAGCCCATTTTTTTGTAATTTTCTGCAAAAGTACCTTCTCAAGTACCTGTGATAATTTCTGTGGATTTTTGGAGATTTGTTGCTCATTTTAACTAAAACCAGATGAGCTCCTTCTGATTTCGAATTCCTCTTCTTTTCAACCCCCCCACGGAAATCGTTTAAAATGACGAGAGCAATTTCTGGTGCAGAGGAAGACGAAAAAAAAAACAACAAAAATTTCATTCATGCCACAATCGACTCAAACCTCATAAATCAGAACGATATCAATCAATTATGAATGAAATTTAGGCAGTGGTATATAGAAAGTCAAAATCATAAAAACGTGTTTATTTTTTACCGAGTCGGTTGGGTTGTCCATACGATATGGGAACTCTTAGGGAAGTTATTTGCAATTAAAATCATTATCGCTGCCTAAATTTCATTTATAATTGACTGATATCGTTCTGATTTATGAGGTTTGAGTCGATTGTGGCATGAATGAAATGCACTTTCCCCGACAGGCTGCTGTCGGAACAAAACTTTTTTAAATTAAAAAAATTCACTTCACCCGACAGGCTGCTGTGGGAACAAAACTTTTCAGTTTATGTTAGTTTTCAGCTCCGTTTCATTAGGTTAAATGGTATGTCACAACTTCACCATTGTGAAGTGCCTGGGTTCGAATCCGAAACATTTTTTGTTTTTTTTGTTTCTCCCTTTTTGGCCGATCTCAGGACTTTTTACTCAAGAATTAGTAGACTGTAGTAAAATCAAATAAAAGAGACTGCTCAAAATACAATGTTAATGACATTTTTTGGTAATTGGGTGGTACACGAACTCGTTCGAGGTATTCACGATATTGATTTTTAGGCCAAATTTGGTTGACCTAAGTCAAAAATTGCGACCGTGATCGTGCTAACAAGCGAGGTATATATATATATATATAAAAGCAAATCGAACCGACCCGTGTTCTAGGGATTCTGAAATGTGAAAAAATTGTATGTATGTACCCATATGTGCGACCATCAGGGCGAGACCAATAGTGCATTTTTTCAATGAAATGCACTAAAACAGGAGGGTTAGCACAATGAGAATTAAATTAAATCCTTCCAGCTGCTCCACGGCATTTCTTCTCTTTTTGAGTACTTTTCCGCGTACAGTGAGATTAAGCGCTTTGTTTTACAGTTTGTGTTGTTGTTTTTTTCAAAGCTTGGAAGTAAACTTTGGATAGAAACCAACAAAATACACTCGTCTCACAAGAAACACTCGCACTTTGTATTGTGAACGGAATTCTATAAATTATGTCTCAACCCCCTCCCTCCTCACCGTCAAAATGCAATAGTTCAATAGAAGAAAAAATTTAGTTCCTCAGAAAGGTGCTACCAATACGCTAGGAATCGCGTGTAAAACTTTTTGAGTACCTAATTTATAAAAAAAATCATTGAAATCTCTCCTTAGTGTCTGTTTGTGTTCTTGAAGATTCCCTCCCTCCCCCAGTTCTAAAAAAAAAAATATTGCTGGTAACTGAAACGGGAGAAAAACGTTATTTTATCTCGCAGTACCATGCTCCCTCTCCCGTTCGGCTGAATCTGGTTTTTGAATAAGCAAAAGATTTCTCGTTGAGGTTCGACAAAAACGGACCGGTTTCGGCTGCTCGCCATCTTAAGCATTTGGTTTGGTGACGTTAAACTTATTGGATAAAAGGGATCTATGTGATGAGAAACACAGAAGTCTGGCAGTTAACGTCTTGCTTTTGTTATGATTCGAACTTCTGCAGAGAAAAAATAAATAAACGAAACCACACAAGCGTTGGATATACCACAACGTTTTGTGGCTAGCGTTCTTCTCGGATTTAGCTATGAATTTAGCGTTTTTAAAATAACACGTTTTCTTGCTTTTTTTTTTTTTTTTTTTTTTTTTTTTTTTTTTTTTTTTTTTAAATAGGTAAGGTATCTCCGCGCCGAGTTTAATTTCTAGCATAATGAAAGAATTCAGTTGGGAAATGGTGGGCGGGGGTGCTCGCACTCAAATGAGTTCATTCATGGCGCGCTCCTTCGCGTTTTATCCCTTTTTTCTGCAGAAAAAAAATAAATTTTGCCCCGCGACTTTCCAGAGTTTTTCCAATTCAGTGTGGAAGGGGATAAGTGTGACAAAAAAATTTGGGTGAAAGTAGACCTCATTTGCGACCGAAATCACTATATACACCATGGTCCGAAAATCAAAACCCTTCGAGATATGATTTTTCTAACGATTTTTAAGGCTTACATAATTTTTTAAAACTAACTGCGAGCAACTCGCATTCAATTTGAATTTTTGAAACTTTTGGTGATCGATTCGGAAAAAGCACACTATTTTCTGTCAGGATTAGCGATTTTCGGTAGACGTCAACTACTTTATGTGCCCTTAAATGCGGCTCAAAGTCTCGAGCAAATAGGGGATTTTATTTTTTTCAAAAAAAGTCAGTCCCCGTTTGTACACACTAAATCTGAGTGTACGGACAATCCGTGATTCAGAAAAACATCTTCAAAGTGTCCTTTACAAAAATAGTCATAAGCGTTTTCTTAGTTGATTGGCGATTTTTCGTCAGAAATGACAATTTTTTTTAAAGAAAAAATAATGTTTTGTCTCTTGAAAACCGCTTGTTTTGACCTGAAAAATTCGATCAATCTTTATGATTTTAACACGCTAAAGTTTTGTTCCGACAGCAGCCTGTCGGGGAAAGTGCATTTCATTCATGTGACAATCGAGTCAAACCTCATAAGTTAGAACGATATCAATCAATTATGAATGACATTTAGGCCGTGGTATATAGAAAGTCAAAATCATAAAATCGCGTTTCTTTTTACCGCAGGCCCCTTTTTTTGGCACCAACTGAGGGGGAACAAAATGATGAAAATGAAAAATGAAACAGAGTCGGTTTGGTTTCCTATACGATATGGGAAGGCGGACTCTTGTTAGAGGAGTTATTTGCAATTAAAATATTTATCCCGGCCTAAATTTCATTCATAATTGATTGATATCGTTCTAACTTATGAGGTTTGACTCGATTGTCACATGAATGAAATGCACTTTCCCCGACAGGCTGCTGTCGGAACAAAACTTTTTTCAGATTACGTTAATTTTCAGATCAGTTAAATTAGGTTAAATGGTATGTCACTATTTGCGGAGTGCCTGGTTCGAATCCGAAACATTTTTTTTTTTTAATTTTTTTTTGTTCCTCCCTTTTTGGCCCACCTCAGGATTTTTTACTCAAGATTTATTAGGCTGCAGGCAATTCAAATAAAAGAGACGGCTCAAAATACAATGTCAGTGACATTTTTTGGTAATTGGTTGGTGCAGTAAGGCATAGCGTTAATTTAATAGGTCCCCTCCGCCGAGAACTCCCCTACCATATCAACGGATTTGGTTCACTAGGGTCTCATACGAAAGCGCGTTCATTTCTCATTACTCGAGTCAATTTTGGGGGCAATTGCAGCAACAGCCGTGCGGTAGCGAATTTTCAACTAATTCAAACCCCTCTTTTACACCGTTCCCGTGGACCGATTCATCTGGATCACGAACTCGTCCGAGATATTCACACTATTGATTTTTAGACCAAATATGGCTGCCCTAAGTAGAAAATTGCGACCGTGATCGTGCTAACAAAAAAGGGCCATAAATATATATATATATATATATATACAGGGTGGTCGGTTTTGACTTGTACAAAAAAAAATGGGTGAAATTAGACCTCATTTGTGATCGAAAATACCCCACCGGCTATGGTCCGAAAATCAAAACTATTCGAGATATGATTTTTTGAACGATTTTTAAGGCTTAAGTCACTTTTCTCGGAAAAATGCGAGTTGCTCGCTTCCAAGTGAACGTTTTATAACTTTTGACGACAGATTCGGAAAGAGCACAATTTTTTCTATCGGGAAAAGATATTTAAACTCAAATTGATCGCTTTTGGTGGCCTTGACAGCTATTCAAACTGGGCAAAATCCGGAATTTTCAATTTTCCAACAAACGTCAACCCCAACTATTTTACGCTAAATCTCTTCAAATCGGCTTCCCAAGGTCAGGAAAACTTCTTCAATGTGTCCTCTTCAAAATCACTCTCTAAAATTATTTTAGTTAATGGGCAGTTTTTCTGCGCAAATTATCATTTTCTAAAAAAAATAAGGTATTTCTTCCTTCAAAACCGCAAGTTCAGGGTAGTTTTGAACATCAACATTTCAACAACTCTTGCGCTGTAATTTTTTTGTTTGACGAGAGAAACCATCATAAAAATCATTTAAAGTCTTCATTTACATGAAACTTATCGTATTCGTCTTTATTGTCGCTCCGGCAGCTGGCTACCGGATAAATCAAAGAGGGCAGAAATGGCTAATTTTAAAGAAATTTATGATTTGCACATTCTCATTCAAAACGTATTTTATTTTAACCTGTTTTCAAAGTGCATTCCATTGCTGCGGATACACTGTCTTGCTCGTTTTCTCATTTCTTTGACTGTTACTTCGTAGGTCAGCGTCGAGTCACGAACACTTTGGGCTGCCTGCCCAATTCTTTCGCGTAACTCCTCTTCCTCTTCCGCGTAACTCTGCTCCCGTGTACTTATTCCGGGCCGATTGTCCACTTCTTCAAGCACCATTTCTTCTGTTTGAACGCCTTCCGCTCTCGCCCCTACCTCGTGACTACTAGAAAAGATCGAACTTTCCGAAATTCGTCGGTGAACTGAGGCAAATGTCCTGTAGACAGGGATACGCCGATTAGGGTATCGTTCAGCGTACAGCCTCTGAGCCAACCTAGAATTTCCGTCGGCCAGGCCGTAAACGAAATGAATGTCAGCGTAATGACTTGCCGAATACATTTTGATCGCTTTAAATGCACGAGTGAGACGTGAAACTGAAATGCTTGGGGAGACTAAGAAAGAAGCTCGAGTGGACTTTGGTACAATGCATTGAAATCTTAAAATTGTCTCCAATACTACTGCCCGTATTTCTCAACGCTCTTTGAGGAGTGCACGAGTCAATAAC
The DNA here is from genome assembly GCA_038030265.1 of Corythucha ciliata. Classification (NCBI taxonomy): domain Eukaryota; kingdom Metazoa; phylum Arthropoda; class Insecta; order Hemiptera; family Tingidae; genus Corythucha; species Corythucha ciliata. The sequence continues at coordinate 46,943,918 of CM075942.1, read as the reverse complement.
GTGTAGAAGCAAGCAATTTAGAATGTGCAAATCATAAATTTCTTTAAAATTAGCCATTTCTGCCCTCTTTGATTTATCCGGTAGCCAGCTGCCGGAGCGACAATAAAGACGAATACGATAAGTTTCATGTAAATGAAGACTTTAAATGATTTTTATGATGGTTTCTCTCGTCAAACAAAAAAATTACAGCGCAAGAGTTGTTGAAATGTTGATGTTCAAAACTACCCTGAACTTGCGGTTTTGAAGGAAGAAATACCTTATTTTTTTTAGAAAATGATAATTTGCGCAGAAAAACTGCCCATTAACTAAAATAATTTTAGAGAGTGATTTTGAAGAGGACACATTGAAGAAGTTTTCCTGACCTTGGGAAGCCGATTTGAAGAGATTTAGCGTAAAATAGTTGGGGTTGACGTTTGTTGGAAAATTGAAAATTCCGGATTTTGCCCAGTTTGAATAGCTGTCAAGGCCACCAAAAGCGATCAATTTGAGTTTAAATATCTTTTCCCGATAGAAAAAATTGTGCTCTTTCCGAATCTGTCGTCAAAAGTTATAAAACGTTCACTTGGAAGCGAGCAACTCGCATTTTTCCGAGAAAAGTGACTTAAGCCTTAAAAATCGTTCAAAAAATCATATCTCGAATAGTTTTGATTTTCGGACCATAGCCGGTGGGGTATTTTCGATCACAAATGAGGTCTAATTTCACCCATTTTTTTTTGTACAAGTCAAAACCGACCACCCTGTATATATATATATATATATATATATATATATAGCAAATTGAACCGACCTCGGATTCGTGTTCTAGGGGTTCTGAAACGTGAAAAAAAAGTATCGCAACCCATATGTGCGACCATCAGGGCGAGACCAATAGTGCATTTTTTGAATGAAATGCACTAAAAGGTATAAAACCACATCCAAAACTATCCTTGGAGTGGAATTCAATGTGTGCGGCTACCAAAGTATCAAAAAATGTCGCTCGCGTGGTGAGTGGCGGTGTACCCGAAAACTTTGTCAGCCATCCTCGCGTCGCGAGAGGAAAATAAAAACGTTTTGGAAGCTGTAGCCAAATGTGAGACAGATCTAAAGGCAACACTATAAATTTCGTGAAGAACAATTTCAGTTTGGTTAATACTGAAATTGGCACCCTTAAAGGGAAAACAAAGAGGTGAAGCAAGCCGTCGCCGTTCTTAAGACTCAATGCTCCAGCAGCGATCAAAGCTACTGTAATAAGGACACATATGATTTTAGGGATTAAAGGAGGGGGATTTTGGATTGTGAAAAATATTTATTTATTTATTGTTACAGCTCTCAAAAGAAAACTTGTATGAGAGCTGGAGCCGAGCAAATTTCATCAAGGGATCCCTAAATAATATAATGACTCTGAAACAAGCAAAGCAACACTAACAAAGTACGCAAACTAACAAGAACAAAGTAGGCAAAACAAAAAGAAAAAGCATAATAAATAATAAAAAGGGCAGAACATAATAAATACTAACAACATCAAGCAACCACAAAATAAATACACTAATCAGGCAACAACAATTTATCACAGTTTATGAGTTGCGCTAAGTACTTTTTCAATTGACTAAATGATTTCAATTGCCCCAAATTAAATTTGTTTAAAATAGCCATTTTAAGAGCGAAAATGCTGGCATGCCTCGCGTAGAAACTTGATTTATGCTTTGGGACCATGATATTATTAAATTCAGATAACCTAGTCAGGTACGAATGATCATAAAAAAATTGAGAAACGTTACTTCTAAAGACTATAGAACAAGCAGCAATTGCATACAAGTTACTTACATTTAACACACTAAATTCTTTAAATAGTAGGTGAGATGAGTATAAAGGGGGGTTTTTCAAAACAATTCTAAGAATTGTTTTTTGCGCAACAGAAATCTTTTCAAGAATAGATTTAAAAGTAGATATAAAAGTTCTCGAAATTATCTTTCTCATTTTCTTTACATGGTGGCAGCTTAGTCAAAGAAAATGAATGCGGAGGACGTACGAGGGGTCAGTAATGTCCGACGCCGATTTTTTTGTGCGTTCTACATAGAAAAATATTAGACACGTGTCCTCCCGAACTTGTCAATAGGCCCTGTGGGGGCCTCCAAAAAATCAAAAAAAGTCCAAGAAGTCGGAATTTCCAAATTTTGTTTTCCGTCAAAAATGTGTTTTTTGCAACGAAATTAGTATGATAAACTCGAAAAAAAATCCCAGAGCCGTAGTTTTTTATTTAACGGAGGATATTACACTAAAATAAGTTCTTCTACGAACCAAACTACCCTCAAAACCTCAAAATAGACAAAAATGCGCCTCAAATCGTGATCTTTTTTCTGTTAATTTGGCTGTTCTGAAATCTTAATGTGGGAAGTTAGTTTTTCAATTTGAACACATACAGCCGCTTAGTTTTTGAAATGATGCATTTTTTGATAAGATTGCTGATGAGGGTCACCTGGATTGGGCCAGAAATGCATCCTTTCAAAAACTACGCGCCTGTAGTATGTGTTCAAATTAAAAAAGGGAACTTCCCATTTCGACTCAATTCCTCATTTCGGGCGAGAAAAAATAATACATTGATAATGAAAATTCCTATCGAATTGAAATTTTTTTGTAGTGTCATCCTATGAAGAATTACTCTCAATAATTTCTCATGCATTTTCAAGCATTTTTACCGCACCAAAAAAATATGTTTCTGGGATAGCATTTCAAAAATCACACCGCACTCTCAAATTGAGGTATAGACATGGACTGGGATTCACTTGAAAGCTAATTTCATTGTCTTTCCAGGAAAAATTGTGATGAGGAATGGTAGAGATAAATTCAACCCGTAAAAATATGATTTCGATAAAATATTCACTTCTTAAACAAAATCCACAGGGGGTCTCCGGGACAAAAGAGTGCGATTTTGCGAAATATTTGCTACGCTGAAATGCAGCCTAAGGGCTGCAAGAGTGCCTGAAAATATTCAATTGAATGTAAAAGGGAAATTTATACTTGACCTTTTCAAAAACGGTAAAAAGGTTACTGAACCGTTCTAAGTCGTGCATGGTCAGAGAGAACCCCTTCTTCGCAGAAAGGCTATAGTCGCATTTTCTTTTCTGAAAAGCGGAATTAGGGAGGTACGGTCGGGATTAGATGTCTTTCACCACTTCCTAGAAGATTTTACCAGTTTGGGGCGGTTGTCTGGAATGCCGTATAAAATAAAGTTGAAAGGTCTGAACCGTTTTCGGTTTCTTGTCTAAGGTGGGTTCCCGAACCACAAAGAGACAAGCTCAAAGCTCAAGATCTAGCTCTCATGGTGGAAAAAGTGTGATAACCCAGTGTCCCAGCCAACTGACTGGTGCGCACCAATTGTTGTCGTTCCAAAGAACAGTCAAATAATTAGGCTGTGTACAGACAACACAACAGAGTTAAATAAATTCGTGAAAAGAGAACGAACTATTAGTGAGGTCAATACCCCGAACGGAAATACTCGCTGTCAAACCCCGAATTATCCGATTTCAATGTATTAATTACCCTCATTGTACCTGACTGGGATATTAAGGTTTTTCGATTTAATCTTTAGTCCAATCAATAAGATAGTATATGTAGACGACGCGACATGGTCAGTTTAGTGAATTTTTATTTATCCGCTGTGTTTGGGGTTGCTGGAAGGTAAACATACTAAAAGTCCCCGGACGCCCGATGTGAGCGGGCTGCTGGAGGCCACTTGTTTCGATTTTTCCTAATTAAATTGGTCGCCGCAAATCGTAGCGCTAACGACCTTCTCTTCGAATGGTGACAAAATTTGGCACAACTTTTACCCCAGGAACATCTTTTTATTCCTAATAGTTTCCGACTTACGTGACTCAGAAATATTAGAAAGCTGCGTTAAAAACCGCCATTTTCTTTTGTTTTCGACTCTTTTGCTTGTAACGACTCTACTTTTAGAATAATATCACGATAGTTCTCATAAAATAAGTTGGAGATAATTACATTTCCATTGAAATGAGCCCTTTTCGATCATTTTAGAAGGCTGTAACCACAAGTTACAGCCGTATGCACCGACCACGTTTTTTCATTTAACAAATCCAACTACGTAAAACAGTAGGAATAACGGGGCTTATGAGGACTATAAAACAAGCTGTATGTTCAAGCTTTGGTCACGCTCCATTTTGCCCGGCGTTGGATAGTTGGACATAGAAAGGATTTTTTGAAAATGGAATAAACCATGTCGATTCATACGCAGTGGCGCACCGAAGGGGGTTTTGGGGATTAAACCCCCCCCCCCAATTAAGATATTCGCCTTTTTGTGCAGTACGGCGCGTTCTGTCCATACAATGGACCAGTTTTGTGTTTCGACCCCCCCCCCCCGGACCGATTCCTGAGTGCGCCACTGTCATACGGCTGTAACTTGTGGCCACGTTTTGGTCTAAAGTGTTCGAAAAGGGCTCATTTCATAGGAAATGTAATGTTCTTAAACTTATTTTTTCAGCAACATCAGCAGAGCAACCGAAGGTGGAGTCGTTGCAACGAAAAGAGACAAAAACTGCTGAAAATGCGTTTTTTATCAAAATTTTCCAATATTTCCGAGTCACACAAGTTGGAAACTGTTAGGAATAACAAGACGTTCCCGGAGAAAAAGTTGTGGCAAATTTTGTCAGCTATATCTTTTAAGAAGAAGTCCTGGCGCTAAGAAATGCGGGGTCCAAGACAGAATTGGGAAAACCCGAAACAAGTGACTTTCATCGTGGTTTCCAGCACCAGGGACGGGGACTTTTTGTGCGTTTACCTCCCAACCACCCCAAGCAAAGAGGAAAAATAAAAAATAACTAAACTGACCATCACGACGTCTGCACTCGTTTTTCATCATTCATTGACTGGGCTATACTGCGAAGCAAACAAATTAAAAATAAATACGGAGAAGACAAAAATGGTAATTTTCAGGGAAGGGGGTGCCGGAGGGGAAAGGGGACATTCTTTTACGGTAGAGAAATTGAAATCGTCAACTCTTAAGGCCGGGTGCACACGAGCGCCAATTGACACGCGTCAATTGACGCGCGTTAGAACAGATACATAGAAGCCTATGGCGCAGTGCACACGTAAGGCCGGGTGCACACGAGCTTAAATTGACGCGCGTCACTCTTTGGTTCAATGCACTCGAGCGTTCGAGCAAAAATTGACGCGCGTCACTTGACGCACGTCACTTGGTAGTTGCGAGCGTTTGCTAGACAGTCTTTCCTCTTCCACTGAACAAGATGGATCGCAGGGCTCAATTGTTGAAGAAGAAAATAATTTTTTCGGTTGCCGTGTATAGGTATATACACCGTAATACCGAATTTCTATCCTTGTATTCTATCCTTGTTTCTATCCTTGTATTCCTCACTCCTCACATTCCAAATTGAGGGATGAATTTGGACTTCATGAATGAATAATTCAGTATCGACTTCCAATTCTTCACTCATTTTTTAAAAGTAAAAAAAAAACTCTGCGAATTATCGAACAATAGCTATTATTTCGACTGTTTATGAGTTTATTATTCATGGACGAAGACACCCCACACCCCTATGATCCCAAATACTTTGAAAATCCCCATTTTGAACCCGTTTTTGGCCCATAAAACCCCAGGGAGTTATTTAATCAAACTGATCAGATGTTAGGACCAACTAGACCCCAAATGGAGTCTATGTGCGAAAGAACGAGTTTTTTCGAGCAATGCTAGGGCAAGATATGGCCCGACGGCGGACGGACATTTTTTTATTATTTCAGATTTGGATTCTGCGCACTTTGAAACGTAAAACTACAAATTTTGAGGTTGGGTCAAAAACATTTTTTTGCGATACGATTACAAAGACTTATTATTGAGAAATACTAAGTCAAAAAAGAAAATGTTTGAAAAAAAAAATGAATAAGAACAACAGCTGTCTCACTCCTGCGACGCCGAGCGGCACGTGACGCCCGACTGCCCGTGTGCACTGCTCCATAGACTTCTGTGTATTTGTAGGTATCGGAGGGTAGGCGAGCGGTAAAAAAGGGACGCGCGTTCCACAGAAACCGGCGTCAATTCAAGCTTGCCGTCGGGCGTCTCTTGCAAGCATCCTTTACTATAGGTCCAAATGCTTGTTCGAAATGCTTGTATTATTGTAGCTCGTGCTTTTGCGTCGTTCTGCGTGAACTTTTCCTTTCTTTCTTGGCCCTGAATGTCCTCATACGTCGAGCTTAAGACATAGTGTACTTGCCTTTCTTCCAAAATACAGGCAACACAAAACTTCCAATGAGGAAGTAACATAAAAAATTAAAATCGCTGGAGACATTTTTTTTCTAAAGACAATGACTAAATATGACCAGGAATTGAATACTTGTGCGTAAATGATTGATTTCGATTTATAGCGGATTAATTAAACTTGTCAATTTTTTTTGTTACCTTAAACGGCCGGTCTGTGACTCGTGACGTGGTTAAGGGGTTGTGACCCCTCCCACCCCTCCGCATTCTGGCTGTTATCATGTCTTGCCCCTTCTTGTCCTACCAATTCTCTTAAGTCCTATTGTTTGATTTGTGGGAAGCTATTGTGGAGGTCACGCGAATGATATTATTACGTCATCAGTCTATATAGCCTATTTCGAATGGGTCCCACAACCCAATAGTTTTAAAAATTGATAAAAAAATATAGGGTCTGATTTTATTTGAACGGATCGTGTTTTCATGAGTTTTGGTATCCAAGCTATCACGACAGCACGATTTTGGAAAATGTGTTACTTCCTCATCATTAAAGTTGTCCGGTGCGCAACTGAGGCAAAACAAAAGGACCTTCATTTCGAAAAAACTTTTAATGGGAAATTTAGATTTTTGCAATGAAATTACGCGCGCTTACAGCCCATAACCTGTTAAATTTTTGGGTAAATCAACGAGGAGTCATATTAGTAAAATCTAACTATCACAAGTCAAAACAAAGACTGAGGCCCATTTTCACCAACAAAATTGATCTCGTTTAAAGTTGATCGCGATTAGTTGCCAATGATGACCCATATGAATTCTGGTCAAAGTCATATGGAAAACCAAGTCATTAAACTTTGTATTATTTGTATGATAAAAAAATGAAGCGGTTCGTGGGTTGGGATTTTTGCTCCCGATACGTTGCGCTGCTCGACTATGAAAGTAGATCACCCGCTAAATTCAAAAATTATACAAAAGTTAAGTGTTAGAAAAAACATATGGTATCAAGATAGATATCACGCTACAACTTTAAACCGAAAATAAATATAATTTTTGTATTTGGCGGGTTTTCTCCTTCTTTATTCTTAACGGGAGCAAAATCCCAACCCAAAATAAAAAACATTTTTTTCTTGAGTCTGAGGACTTGGTTTTCCATATGACTTTGATTCTGGTATAAGTGTTTACATTGTAATCGTGATTAGTTGTTGATCGTGGTTTAAGAAGTTGGTGAAATCGGGCCTGAGATGGGGAAAAATATTAACATGTGAGCAATTAACAAAACGATAAATTAATGGCAAAGCCATTTCCACATGGCTGTGACATTTTTTACAATCGCCAAATCTATTGGCGACTGTAGCTAAGGGATACGATATCTGGCGGCGTTTCAGAGAAACATTGAATCCGGTACTCCACGTGATTTGTTGTTTTCGTTTGACAAAAAACTACTACAGAGGTTTTCTACAATGAGGAAGTTCAATGAGGAAGTGTATCAAAAATGTTGATCAGTGACACTTTTTTACCGTGAACTACGGCTAAAAAATCCGACGGTGACGAAGGAGGCCTCGATATTGTACCTTTGGCATCACCGAATCAAGAAAACAAGACGGTTATGCGGGTACACGGTACCTACACCGTGTACCTTCGTAAACTTTCACTGCCGGCTATTTGTTGGGGCAAGAAAACTCGAAAACATCGATTCAAAAACGTTTTCGACCATTTTGCTGAACCCGTGCCGTTCTCTGAGCACTAAAACGAAACGATGAACTGGCGAGTACCAATAAAGAAATGATAAGGCGCTCGTCTGGGATGTCTCTCAAGGGTGAATCCAGAGAAAACTAGTGTGTCTTCGGTTGCTCTTCCCGTCATAACCGAGACACAACATTGTCATTTCATTGTTTCCCAAAAATTGAGGGTTCAATGGTGTCAGTTATCAATTAGCCCATTGTTGGGAGCTACAATCGCCAATAGTCGGATCGGTGAAAGAATGTGCATGAAATTACCCTCTCTCTTTTCCCTAAACCCACATGACTTACCGCTACCACACCGTCACCTGAGAGGAGCCTCTGCTATTTTATCGGTAAAACTCTCTGTTATTGGTTACAGTTGTTTCTTGTTTGATAATAAGAGAAGAAGTAAGAGAACCACGTTAAGAGAGGGAAAAAGCGGGCTAATGGCCTCCCACCACTCATGCACATTCTTTCGCCCACCCGACTATAGTAGGTACATTTGAACGTTTTGGCATGAAGTTGCTTTTTGTTTTCTAGGTGGATGAACGATGTCAACCTCGATGAATCTGACGTACGACCAACTGATGAGGATGTTGGATGATTCTTCTTTAGTTGTCAAACGCCGAAGAATCGAAGACGAGACCAAGATTCCAGCTCAAGGGACCACGTATACCTAATGATGCCATTGCTATACTACTTAGTTGTTATTTTGAAGATGCTAGCTCAAGTCTTGTGTTTTATAGGACGGCGAAGGTGATCGAGCAAAACAATGACGAGACCGATACAGAAGTTGACGCGGAGGCTGAATCAACCACATCTATTCTCGACTTTGATTCCCTTTCAGTCGTATTTTCTTACTTGGACATTAGGGGTCGCTTGGCAGTTGGAGCCGGTAAGTCTATCATCTAGATTCTGTTGCCCATCGCTAATAAGAGGCTGTGCAGTGTGCCGGCGATGGAGACTCGTGTGTGAAGGAATCTGGAAACGTGTCAAAGTATTGAATTTGAGGGAGCCCTCATTCTCAAAATTGGTCAAATACCGAAATGAGGATAAAATCCCTGTAATCATCAGACTCTGCCCGAATGTTACCGAAATCGCCGTGGATTTCATGAAAGACGTTGGCATTAGTGCAGCGATAGGTAGTTATAGCAGCTTCTTTTGGCACATTTCAATGTTAATAATTTTGATGCAAGATTCCTGCGGTGGAACGAGTGTTGGAACCGCCCACTTCAAAGTTTCTTGGTGCCATAGATTTTTTTCTTGAAATTTACGTGATTGTTTTTTAGCTGAGTCGTGCCCTCGTTTGGAACGATTGACTGTTTTTCATTACTTCTGCTCACCACTGGAAGGCAATCTCGAAGGATTATCCAGGATACCTCTTAAATGCCCTCATTTGAAAGCATTTGACTTTAAAAGTAAAATTTCGTGGATTTATTTCAAAATTGTGAAATACCTGTTATTTCCCTATTTGATTTCCATGGTTTCAGTTCGGACTTGCTCATCCTTCCGACGTAGTTATTGGACTTTCTTAAACCAGTTTGTCCGCAATGTTCAAGAACTGGAAGAGATCGCAATTGATGGAGATGTGAGAGAGAAAAATAGTTGGTTGGCATCGTTATCGAAGCCATTGAAATCTCTTCATATTTCCAATTATGAATTTAGCGGTGAAGATGTGCTAAACGTAGGTCAAAATACTTTTTATTTGTCATTGCTTCTCATTTTTGAATAGCCTAACACAAGCTCTTAAATCCGACAGTATGTTGAAATATACGGTGATCACCTGAGGCACCTAACAATGAAGCCTATAACGTCGGCTCTTTCAAATAGACGTCTCAAAAAGATTTTATCAATGACACCTAATTTGACTCAGCTTAATTTAATTGGCGTAAATTTTGAACTTCCTGTCGAAGGCGAAGACGACAGCTTCCGCGAATTCGCCCAGTTAAAATATCTCACACGTTTGAGCCTTGAATGCAACATCATAATTGCTACCAGCAGTTTCTTGGAGAACGTGGTGAAGGGTTGTCCTGAATTGAGTCATTTGGATCTTTCCGGTAAGTTGTCCAGCGGGATTGTTATACGAAAATTAGCGAAGGAAATTAAAACGGTGGAAGTTTCAGGTGCATTCAACTTCGAGTCACTTCCGTGTGTCCTTCCCAGTCTTGCCGATCTGGACAACTTGGTTTCTTTGAATCTATCAATGGTGACATGCCTATCTGAAGTGCTTCCAAGTTTAACTACCTGCTTGATGCGTTTAAAAGAACTGATTGCGGTCGAGACATACTTGGATGATAAAGGCTGTTTCACGTAAGAACTAATTGTTTCTGTATCTCTGATCATTATTATTCATTGGATAACCTTTCATTTAGGATCTTGAAAAATGGCATCGCGTTGGAGTATTTGGACATCTCAGGAAACGCACGTGTGACGGATTTATCACTGGACTACGCGTCCGAAATTTATATAGACAATCCTTCAAGGCCAAAATTATTCATCAGAGCCTTTGGTAAGTCCCAATAGTTAGCGCTAGACCTGAATTAGCCATATTGATTCTGTATCTTGAAGACATCGAACTTTCGGGCGCAAAGTAATTTTCAAAAAAATCAGTGAAATTACTGGCGTAGTTGCGTAGTTGCGTTGGATAGTCACTCACCAAATGATTTGTGACAGGAAATTCGATGAAGCTGCAGGGTCACCTTTCAGGGACTTTTATGCCCCTTTCACATAGGACACTTTCGTTCATGACACTCGTGTCAGCAGCAACATTTACAACTCGTACTGGCTTGTCTGAATGATCTCTCTATTTTTCACAGCCTAATGTCGAATGGCAATAGCAGTGGCGTGGACGACAAGTGTCTAGTATGAAAGGGGCCTTCATGTGATTCATTTCCGTGCCCCCCGTACCGTAACTAACTTGTACTCCAACTACAATTCCTTTCTGTTTAGGTTGTTATCTTATGAGCATAAGAAGTGCTGACCCACATGTCGCTGACAGACTTCGCTTTCACATTAGACCCTGGATTGATGATGATATTCCTTGCAGTGGCGGTTTTTCAGCTGAGGCAAGATAGGCATCGCCTCAGCAAGAAAAAGCCGAACCTACCCTGAGCCGCCCAAGAATTAATAACTTTGATACCATACTTTTTTTCATTAGACCGAACTTCTTCCTCTATTTTCACCACCCTCTCATCAAAAATGTCGAAAAGTTTCGGTAGTTTTCCAAGGGCTTTGTTATTTTAAATTTTTGTACCGTATTTTATAATAAACGTGTGAATTTAAGCGATTTTTTTGAAATGTCATCCCCCATTTCACCCCCACCACCATTAAAGTTTTCGATAAAGCTCAATGGAACCCAGGGTTTTTGTTAAATTAAATTATTGAGTCGAATTTTGGAGCGCTAAGATGAACTAGTGAAGTTCAACGCTATGTTTACACTTCCACACTGGAAGGAACATCCCCACCACCATGACTTTTTCGAAAAATTAAAATGGAAATCAAAGGCTACCCTAACATGGAGCATTCGTACTGAATAATGACGCATCTAGAATCAACTGGTGGATTGTAGTAATTTTTTGACCATTTCAACCCCTAACCCCCCCCCCTCCACTTTGTGTTTAAAAAAGTAACCAATGCTTGCTTCAAAAAAGCCGCAATTTCTCGGCTTATATCGCACCAAATCTAAAACGTGATGCTATTTTCAGAAAATGCGGAACATTTCCTTCAGGATAGAGTCCATTTTATTGCTTGAAACAATCGTCAACACCCAGAAATCTGGCATTTTTTCCATAAATTTACGTGGCCTCCAAAATTTGTCCGTTTTACGAAAAGTCGCAGTACCCAAACAGCTTTCTCAACAGATTTTCGATGTATCACAAAAACTTCTCCGTCTTCTAAGCCTACTTTTGGCGTGTTCACATTTCATGTTACCACTGACGTTTCTCACGAAAACGTCACGAGAATGCACAAAAACCGTGTTTTTACGAAACATGGGATATTGTCTACGGCAGTGGTTCTCAAATTATCTCCAGCCATCGCCCACTTCGATTAATTCGAATTTAACCATTGCCCCCCCCCCCTGTTTTACAAAATTCAATGTTAAGGTACATGTGTATGAGGTAGGTATCTACCACTTCAGTGTTTCTAGTTATCTTATTGAAAGGCAACAGAGACTAGGAAAATTGCAACAGGGAATTGTGAAAATTGAATAGCACGCTCTTTTCAATGAGAGGGGTGAATTTGATGCCCTCCAGCCAATTTGTTCACGTCTGGCTTCATTTGGGTGAGTTTTAGTCTTTAATCGCCATCCCCTTCCTGTTTTGAAGCCGACGAGAACTTCCCTGGTTGTTTGTTATACCGATCTCTAAGAGCTTGGAAAAGAGACATATCTTTATTTTTTTGTCTGGGTGCATTCTGTTGAAGTGATCTTTTAAAGTGACGGTTTCATCGCTTCATTGGAGAAAACTTTCTGACACACAAGGCATAACCGAAGCGATTTATCCGTGGGCGACGGAATGAATCCAAATTTAAGGTATTTGACGTTATATTGCAACGTTTTTTGTAGGAGGCTGACATCTTGGCACGTCCCGGCGCAGCACCACTTCACTTTGGGTAAGGTAACTATACAACCGAGTGAACTTATCCTCCATATTGGGGTAGATAAAGCTAAAATGTTGTGGGTAGGAGGGGTGTGTGGAACTGGAAATACTATGAAGGAGCCCTCAAGGCTTTTGAGGCGAGCCGAAAATATTATCTAGTATTAAAGCCTCAACCGAATCCTATTGGTGGAAAGGCACGCAATCGCTAAGCAAGCGAGTCAGCAGGGTTTCCTGAGAAGTTATTTGTAAACAAGAAATTTACTATAATTTTATCTACCCCAATATGGCCGTGAGTTCACCTAGTAGTAAAGATTCTCCACTTTGGGCGTGAGATGAGCAGTGAGTCGAATCTTTGGAGGAGGTTTCAGTTGTCACTTTGAGAACGTCCTATAAGAGTGAATCGCCCCCCTAATGCCCAAATATAATCTGCCGCCCTTTCAGAACATTTTTTCGCCCACATGGGGGCGATATCGCCCAGTTTGAGAACCACTGGTCTACGGTATTCGTGAAGGGTGCAGGGAGATCGGCAGTAAGTGAGAATAGGTTATCATACCATGGAGAAGGCAAGAGGCATTCGATTTGACCACTTCTCCCATCAGTGATTCATGAAATTGTCGCCATTCAGGGGGGGGGGGTATAATTGAATGCCGTCTACCTACGATATCCTTTCCTTCCTAAAATATCCTGTCCTCCCTTTCTAAAACAGTATTTTGACAGAAAAATATAGGCAATTGCCTGTGTGCCAGGTACCAACAATATTCGTGAAGGATGCTCAGAGATCGGCAGAAATGGAAGGGAGAGGGGTCGAATTGCCTGCGATGTCTTCTCCATGGTAAGATATCCTGTTCTCACTTATTGCCGATCTCCCTGCACCCTTCACGAATACCGTAGACAATGGTCCATTTTCCGTTTTGTGCATTCTCGTGACGTTTTTGTGAGAAGCGTCAGTGGTAACATGAAATGTGAACACGCCAAAAGGAAGCTTAGAAGACGGAGAAGTTTTTGTGATACATCGAAAATCTGTTGAGAAAGCTGTTTGGGTACAGCGACTTTTCGTAAAACGGACAAATTTTGGAGGCCACGTAAATTTATGGAAAAAAATTCCAGATTTCTGGGTGTTGACGATTATTTCAAGCAATAAAATGGACTCTATCCTGAAGGAAATGTTCCGCATTTTCTGAAAATAGCATCACGTTTTAGATTTGGTGCGATATAAGCCGAGAAATTGCGGATTTTTTAAAGCAAGCATTGGTTACTTTTTTAAACACAAAAAAATCATAACTCTGAAACGGATCGACGCAGGACACTTCCGAAGGTACCATTTTACTCCAATTTTAACGAAGTTTTACCCAAAAATTTTTGTCATACTTATACGAATCCACCCTGTATGTATATATACACTGAATTCGTGTTTGCCACCATCACGACGAGACCAGTAGTGCATTTTCAGAAATGCACTAAAATAGAAAATGTTTATTGCTCAAAGAACTAAAATCTCTGGATGGACCGAAGTCGTAGGCGCCGGCTGTGAACGCTGAAATGCTATTGTTAGGATAACCCCCAGCTAATATTCAACAATTTAAACGTACTGTTTTGTAGTTGATCGTCGAGTCCGTGAAGGGGAGACAAAATTATACTCCTGCACCAGGAGTTGTCGCTTCGTGACGGAGGAGATTACGACGGTGAAAGAATGTTTCGAGTGATGAGCGCGTCGAGGAAAATCCGCGTCAAGTTGAACGGCGGAAAACGCTTGCGCTGAGGATTAAATGTCGAATACCCCGAACAGAATGGCGAGAATGGCGTTGGCGTTGACGAATGACGACGGTATTGAGATGTCGATGGGCGACAGTACTCAATAAAAACGACTTTGACGTAGATACAAAAAAGAAACACCGTTCTCCTTCAAGGTTGGGCCGCGAGAGTGTCACGAGCGTGACTTTTAGTGCATTTCATTCTGAAAATGCACTATTTCATATTTTGCTCAATAGACAGCTGATTAAAATGGAATAATATTATAATTACTGTGGGCTTATCCCAACTGTTTTCAGTAATAGCCGGTGCCTCGAAGTATTGAAGTTGAATGTAAGAGAAAGAAAAAAACCGATGATGGTGATGAAGAAAGGTGAAGTCTAGATGTTGTTAGATGGATATGATGAACGATTCTGTCGCCGGTATTTTTAATTAAAGCGCCCCATACACTGTGAGTTTAACTGAAGGTAATCGTGAGGCCATCGAACGTGGTTAACCACACATTTATCAGTTAATCTGAAGGCAATGGACTGCAGTCCGTGAAAACTGAAGGTGTGTGGCCGTAGGACCGGCTATGATCGGACGTGAGATCGTTGACTGACAGTGTATGAGTCTTACGTTCGCCTCTTGAGGCGACGATCTACAAGCAATCGCATAGTGTATGGGGCTCTTAATAAATTAATTAAACTGATGATATCCGGACGACGATGGAAGGGCATAGCCCAGGACGATTCGAGTTTCGAGAAAAAAATGGCTCTCCGGCGGGATTTGAACCCGCAACCTCTGCATTACCAGTCCAGCACGCTGCCAATTGCGCCACAGAGACGCATTTGGTAGTCGTACTCCGAGTGATAATCTAAGTCGAACCCCACCCAGGTCCATTGTTTCGTTTTTCCTGAAACCACCTAGCACCTAGAGAACCACCTCACCGAATTTTATCTTATCTAGATATTGTTAAATGGATATGATGAAACGCCTAAAGTTTCGAGAAACCCCAAAGGCGTCTCCGTGGCGCAATTGGCAGCGCGCTGGACTGGTAATACAGAGGTTGTGGTTTCAAATCCTGCCGGGGAGCCATTTTTTCTCGATAATCGAATCGTGTTGTGCTATGCCCTTCCATCGTCGTCCGGATAACATCAGTTTAATTAATTTATTAATGATATTCCTATTAAGCGTAAATGATCTTGTAAGAGAAAGAGCTCGATGATTAAGCCTTTTATTTGGACTAATTTCCTGTATTTTTGCCAACCTTTTTACGTATTAAAGTGTTAATAACTACCTCGGTTTACGAATTGTTTTTATTTTCTATTTCTCATGAGCTTCTTCTTACAAACGATTAATGCTAAGGCATTAATGACATGAGCGTAGTTTTAGGTTTTCTGATTGGGGGGGGGGGCACATATTTATTACACTAAGGCGTTTTCCATTTGCGTAAAATTCTGCTCTATAGCTGATCATTTCCACCCGTCATCTCCGTTACTATATGAATTATATGATATAATTCTATAATTCAGAGAAGGCGAGTGGAAATGCTCGGCATCAGAGCATAATTTTATGCAAATGGAAAACGCTAACATTTTCTTGGCTTTGACGTTTTACGGATTACTGGCATTAGCTGAACCAAATTTCGCGGGTCTTGCTCATTCAAAAATCCAATTTCGCAGGATTGACTCCGTATAAAGTCACTTTCGGTGGGGTCGACCCTTCAAAAAACCATTCGCGGGTTGGCCTCTTTCTAAATCCAAATTTCACGGGATTTGACGGTTACAGAACCCAATTTCGGGCTCTTGGCTGATTCAATAGCTAATTTTTGCCTTTGGCTCTTTAAAAACAAAATGCGTCGCTTGGGCATACCGTGGCAATGGTGGGCAGCAGCTGCCCACCCTTCTTCGACTCGGCTTTGTTCGAAACCAGCTAGGAAACCTTCAATTTGCCCGTTCAAAATGGCTGATTAGCATTAAAGCTAAACGTTTTGCTCTTTGAAAAAAACTCATAGTTATCTTGAAATTTCGCCGGGGAAAAAAATTCCATTGACACAAATTGTCATTTTTTGCCAAGTCCCTTCACGTATTAAATGGAGAAAAAGCCCTAATTCGCAGCTAAAGTTGAGGAAAAAATTTTCAATTCACCTGCAATTCCTAGCCAATAATCGCCAGTTTCCATTCTCGTGGGGTTTAAGGGACCTTATTTACGGCCTGTGAAATAACCCAGTATCAAGTATCTGAAAGCACAGATATCCGCGAAATTGGAATTTTTCTGGCTGAATAATCGCGATATTGCGTCATTTTCACTTCTCAATTTCAGTGAAATTGAAAGTTTCGGGTCTTTTTTTTTTTTTTCAAAGGCCATGGATCTCGGGCAAGCCAGCCTCGACAGCACTCAAAGCTCATCATTTTTGCCATTGCAACAATTATTGCGGGTGCAACAATCTGCTCCTGAAAAAACAGAAAATGGTGGATTTCTCGGAACAAAGCGGAACTTCGGAAAAGCGCAAATGGTCATTTCGATCAGAAATGAGGTGCCCCGTCACTGGTTTTTCTCTGTTCAGTCGCTTTTTGTACACCTTGTATATGTATATACGTCTAGAGTAGCGTCGTTTGGCTCTCGGGACCCCCGGGTTTTCCAATCCGGTACAAAGTTGTTCAACCTGAGTCAGACGTACAGTTTGATGCATCTGGAATCTCTCTGTCATCTCTGGCGGTCGAGTTATAAACATTTTTAACTTTTGAGGGTATTGTAGGCTGTGATTGCAGGTGGGCATTGGTAGGAACTTGGTCTTAAAATCGTCTTACAGGCATGTAGAACATTCCTGGCAAAATCAACCGCGAAAGGTTGGGTAAAAGTATATTACGCTTTGGTGACCATGATTTGGGTGGGTGCTCGTCCCCGGGCTCCGATATGTAGGTCCGCCAATGACCTTACGAGAGCCTTCGTATATGGACCCTACTGGGTTGTAATGAGAAATAGATAAAATCTCATTTCAGGTCCTGATGATCGGTTCGAGCCATACTATCGAGTTTAACGGTCAGTCAATTACTTCGAGTAAAATTGCATGTTGTGGTTTCCTCATTATAATATAATAACCAAACCATTCACAGACTTAGACTGATGGGGTCGTGAAGGGGTAAATTTCCAGTTGCCATGAAAATTCAGTTTTAGGGATGAAATTACTATATAGTTTCTCTGTTACTTGGTCCGTCTCCGGAGAACAAAATTGACGGGTTTCTGTAGAGCGTTATTTTAAGGTTCTAAGGGCGAAATGACAGTTTGGTGCTCAAGCAGCTTTTTTGAAGGGCTAAACTGACGGCCGGACGGATGGTTTCAAAAATAAATTACGAATTCTACGCCTCTCGTTACTGTTTGTATTATTTTGATGAAGGAACGGGGGCAGAGGTGCTGCATCATATGAGATAAACATTCTCTAATGATTAAACGTGTTCATTCGTTCATGACAGAGACTGCTACATGAGTGAGAGACGAATAAATCAATACCTTGATGTGGTAAGAATTCCAACCGGTCCCCTCAGCTCTGTGGTTTCGGCAAGAAAAATGCACTTATCGTTGATTTGTTTCGTCTTTATCGCGCAAATCAAGCAACATTTCCGGCGAGGGTCGGTTGCTCCCAGGCATCTTCAAGATCTCGAGGAAGATTTTTTAACGGTCGTTGAGTCCGGCGACGTTGCCAAAGTGAAACAGTTTGTGAATCTGCACGGTCACGGAAGCCTTATCGATTTTAATTGCTCGACTTACAAAGTGAGATACCAAATTTAATTTGCAGTGAATACACCTCTCACTCACCCACTCTCTCTCTCTCACTCAAGGGGCTGAACGCGATTAAGATCGCTGTTCAAGATGACAACGAAGAAATGGTGCAGTTTTTGACCTCCCTGTTGGATGAAGGTGAAGAGTGCACTCTAATGTATGCGATTCAAGCGAATAAACGATCCCTCGTTGAAATGATATGCTTGTCCGTTGAGAAGAAAAGAGGGCGTCAAGCGGAAAGGCGTCCGTGTTTCTTTACGAACGATTTTCCACCCGATATGACGCCAATACTGCTCGCTGCCATTCTGGGTCACTTTGAAATCATCGGCTTTCTGATCAAACGTGGCCATTCGATTCACGTGCCTCATCCTCCAGACTGTTTCTGCGCGGATGAGTGCATGTGAGTTTTTGAAAAAAATGTTTCGTCGAACGTCACTTAGCTGTTCTAATTAAAATCGGAAAGACCGGAGTTGGAGAGGAGTGACCTTCTGGATCTGGCTGGAAGTAAACTAAGAAAATATACAGCGATTAGCAACCCAGCGTATTTCGTCTACGTCACTGACGATCCCATCAAAATGGCCTTCAAAATGTACAATAGTCTGCACAGAATCGCCAACTTTGAAATGTCGTTCAGAAGTGCCTATGTTGAACTAGCCGAGCAGATCTCCGAATTTGCCTCCGAGCTAATCGGTTGGAAGCGGAGGGGGTATGAATAATTCTTAAAATTCATTTTCGGTCCAGCACAGTGCCGTAACAGCAACGAGGTGAAAACCATGTTGAAACAGTACTCCGGATTGGGGTCATACTGGGTGACCATCAGTCAAACTGAAGTGCCCAGACTGATCATGGCGGTGGATTACAAGCAAAAAAAGTTTGTAGCGCAACCTAATGTTCAACTGGTCCGTTTTAAACAAGTAAAACACATTTTTGGGAGGTTTCTCATAACATTGTTTCTTATAGGTCCTCGAAGAGAAATGGTTGGGTGAATTCTCCTCGTGGAAAACTTTTCCAGTTATCGTGCAAATTATCTGGACCATCGGCCGAATGGCCCTCCTTCCCTACGTGTATTTTGTCTTTTTGTTCGCACCAAGATCAGCGAGCGCAAGGTACTACGCCTCCCCAGTGAACAAGATGATCAGCTTTTTGGCTTCCTACGTTATTTTCTTGGGGATTTTGACCTATCACTCCCTTCGCGGCCCTTCTTCAGAACGAGAAGTGGAAAGTTTCAGTGAGGCACCACCCTGATCCTCGAGTTCCCCCCCCCCCCGTCAACCCTTCTTTACACCAATGCGATATTTAGAACTGGAATGCGTTATCATAATCTACGTCGTCGGCCTTACGGCCGCAACAATTTATCAGTGTTTCGCCGTACATCCGAAACGTTTTTTCAATAACGGCTGGAATCTGTGAGACATCGCCTATGCTACTCACAACAACACGCTCTTATAACCTCCACCACAGTTACGATTTAACGATGCTTTCATTATTCTGGATAACATTCGCCTTTTGGTTTGCCAACGTTGTCATTACAATAGAGCTCCGAGGTTTCGAGGCGTCGAAAGAAAATATTGGGCACCCTGGGACCCCGAACTTGTAGCCGAAGGGTTTTTCGTCGTCGGCAGCATTATGGCTTACTGCAGGATATTACAGTTTTTTCAAACAAATTACGATTTAGGCCCAATGCAGGTCAGTGAATTATTGTTTTGGGTGCATTGACGCAACCATTGAATTGGTAATATTCTTACAAGGTTGCCCTGGACGCTATGGTTAACGACTGCGCAAAGTACAGCCTTTTTGCCGTAATAATTATACTTGCTTACACCTGCGGTATTTTGAAAGATGTTGGAGGGGGGTTTAAAAATCTGTATCCATAGAACATTACTTTCTTCAGGCATGAGTAAGTATTATTCTTATTACGAAGGAATGAAGATGAAAGATCCGAGATCGGGCGACGTTTCTGAGCAGCAAAATTCGTTCACCAGCTTTTGGGATACTTTTAAGGTACGGATCGAGCATTTTTAGTTTTAAACAATTATTTAAAACATGGACATTTTTAGAATTTATTCTGGTCGATTTTCGGACTAAACGACGAGTCCATGTCCGACGTTGTGGTTGAAAATGTGGACGCAGCCGGAGATATGAATGAGCACATATTTACAGAGGGAATCGGTTATTTTGTTCTTGGATGTGAGACAAGCCCATCGGAGTGTTTCACGCCCAGGCTATTCAAACCAAAATCCTTTCGTTTTAGCTTTTATGATTTTAATGGCTCTCATTATAGTGAACATGCTCGTAGCGACCATGTCGGAAACGTACGCAAACATCATAAGTGACGTTCATACCCAGTGGCTATTCGGACGAACTGAAGTACGCCTATAACGTTTTTTGTTCTTTTAAGTCGAAGAAATTCGACTTAAATTCGAACTTTGACTGATCAACGCGTTTCGTTCAGGTTTATTTGTACTATTTGACATTTCCGGTTTTACCTCCTCCGTTGAATCTTATACCTCAGTCTTACTCGCTGATTAATAATATGCGGAAAAAAGTTCCAGAGGATGAAGTGGAAAAAGTTATTCTGCCACAAGAAGAGGAATTGGATTACACTAATCTCGCGACAGTGCTCGTTACGCGTTACTTCAGCTCTTTGAAGATCCAGGAAAAAAATAAATAACTATAATTTTGATAGAATGAGGGCGAAATCCCTTCATAACTGTTCATTTGTCTTAGTTTTTCAGACTTCAATACCTAGGTGGTTTCGTGTTGGAAGGGTGGGGGGCAAGGAATCACCAGTGCAACTCCACCGCAGCACCATTGGAAGGTTCAAGTTGAAAGTTATGCAATGGAACGCACGACCGTTCGGTCATGCGGGAAACAGGCGAGCAGTTTGGCACTCATTGTTTTTAGATCAAACAGAGATTATCAGGTCATCCAATCTTGATAGCTTCCAGCAAGGGCGTGGCAAGCCCCCGATCAGGTTCGGATCTACGGAGCGACTAGGAGGGGCGTGAGCACATGTTCCAGGAGGCAATCAACACGGACGGCACTAGACTCTATTTTTTTTTTGTGAAAATTGAATAAGAAGATTTAGATGAACCCAAATTATTCTTGTGCAAGTGATGAAAAGCGAATACAGATTTCTTTGGGTGGGAAGGGGTAAGGGGGATTTAAGGGGTATGGACCCCTTAGACGTACAATATTATTGCACAAACTAATTTGCGCAATATTTTGTTTCCAGAATAAAAATGACTTGTACATTATAGTATTGTGCAACACGTCAATACAACCCACAAACGTTCAATTTTATTGTACAACCCCTAGTTTGCGCAATATTTATTGTACGTGTATGGGCCACATTAAACTAACGTAAAAATTGAAACTGGAGGAGAATGGGGTGCAAAAATAGCACATAATCACCCCTCCGCCTGTCGTGCACTGAACCCGATACCCCCTTTCGATTCGACAGGCCTGGTGCGATTTTTTTTTTAGTTTAGACATTTTATTAGCACCACAATTTAGCCACGATTTAGCGCTATTTCTACATTTTAGCGTGTAATAGTATAGGTCCTCCACGAACCGCGAATTGACCATTTTCCTCAGTTTTATCTGCGGAGTTGCGTCAGTGTTTTTCCTCTTAATGTTTGGGAAAAATGAGCGATTTTTCTCAATTTCAGCCGTGATTTAACGTTTTTTCTTAATTTTACCCGCAAAACAACGCTTTAAACGGAAAAAAAAAAATCTCCATTTTCATTTCCATTTTAATGCGTTTCGTGGGCCCCCTTTAATCGTTGGCTTGGGTGGTCTGCCTCCATTCAACGGTACGCTATTGGGTACATGACTCCATCAGCATAACCCTCTCCTTGAATATTTAATTTGTAGAGGGTCTTAAAAAACTGGGCGAAGCGGCCAAAAGAGGTGGCGTCAGGGAGTGATCACCTTCAATGACGTCCTTTTACGCTTGAACGCCTTTCAGAACAGTACCGAGCGATTCAGCTGGCTATGTCTTCTTACATACTTTTATTATTATTATTTTTGTAATACATCTGTAAATCCTGTATATTTTACAGTCATTTCTTCAAAGGTTAATTTTGCTATACATTTATGAAAAAGCGACACTTTTTAACCACGTACAAGTAAAATTACTCATCCGCGACACACTTATATTTCATTTTCCAACATAGAGCTTGGAATTAGCCATCAAACAGTAGCATTTGCTTTTATAAGCTATCGAAACATCAAATTAATATGTTTAGTAAATGTATTTTATATTTATATAACAAAATTATGTACGGGTTCCAATTTGTTCATTCTTACGCTACGCAGTCTTTGAATGGGTTATCCAACATTCCTTTTTTTTATGCTACGACATTTTTTCACCCTTTTTTACGTTCTTTTAGCAACGTTTCAAACGAATATTTTATGTATAGAGTTATTTCTAGCGTTTATTCGCCTAATGCTTAAAATATGTCCTTAAAAAAAGTACACTAAAATAAAAATTTAAGGAACTGTAAGGATCATAATAAGGGACGTAATAGCCGTATAGATGGCGCGTTGTCAGTCTCAACAGTGACTGCCCAACGTAAACACCTACCGAATGGTTTCGTCTGAGAATGAAAAGAAGGACGAGTGGGTGTGGATTGGTTGTTAGTTGGTGGTGAAGTGAGGGGAGGGGATAAAGAACTTGAATGGTCCCAAAAGCCTTAATTTAGACAAGTTTCATTATAATATTATTACAGTCATCACAGACATGAAGAATTTTCAAGCAAATAAAAATAGCAAATTTGTTGTAAATTACAATACGGGGACGTTAATTGACTCCAACTCATGTAATGTATATTGAATGAATTAGCTTGTTTATTCGTTAGTTCTTACACCAAATTTATTTATTTTTTATATAATCCCAAAGGATTTAAGTTAGTCTTTCGCTTTAAAATAATAGGTACATTGATTTCTCGTTGGAATACAAATGCAATATTGACGCCCATTAGTAAAAATATATTCATTTAAAAGCTCACTGTGATAATAGATACTACGCAGGATACAAATACACAATTTTTCTGTCATCTCCATAGACGTACATATTGTCATTAGAAAGGACTGTCAAACAACAGAGGAACAGTAACTGCTTCTGCCTGTCTTCTTACAGCGCAGAATCAACAGGAGAAGAGTGCGTCTTCCCTCAGCTTTCCAAGTTTCTACATTGAATTGTGGTATTGGAGGGTCATTTTCGTGAAGAATTACAATTACTCCCCACCGCGTGACTGAAACAAACTCAAAAGATGAGCACTTATAACGAATACTCACTTTTCAGGGGTATTTTTCGTTAAATTGTTGTTGTCAAAATTTGCTTCGGGGAGCCAAGCGTTTAATCTGATCCCCTGCTTCTTAAATATTACGTGTGGAGTTTTTTACTTTTTATATTTTAAATAATACGTATTTGCACCTAATTTACAATAGCAAGAGCACCAACCCGGAATTCTGTACAATGTTTTATAAATTAGGAGTTAAGTAAAAAATAGTAATTAATTTAGCGAGCCTACCCAAAGTTTTAAGGAATATTATTGAGTTGGCTATCACAACGAGGAATGACAATTCAAAAATGTATAAGTGGAGATCATTATTTTGATTATAAAATTAAATTTATTGGCTTTTCTTTTTAATTGGGTACACTCAGAAAAAATGCAAATATTGTAAATATATTTGAATACCAAGTAAACGATTTTAAAAAGGCACTCACTCCTTTCGGACAGACGACAACGCTTAGATAGACACGAAATGTAATACTCTTGTGATAATTTATCATTTTTATAAAAAGCTTTTATTTAAGTAAGCTATACTAGCCATGTATCTATGGTCCTAGATAAATGTGGACATTTATATGTAGCTACACAGTGGAATGTTTTTATAGGGAAAAACTCAAAAAAATCGTCCCGGTATACAAAAATGTGAGAAATAAATAAATATGTGGCACGGTCAAAGAGCAGGTTCGCTCATTGTAAAAATTAGCGAATAAAATTCGATGCCCCTGGTTAAAACCTGTCGGTATAGAACCAATAAAGCGCGGAGGCAGCCATTTTTAACGCACAGACAATAACTAATATTAAAAAAAAAGAAGAAAAGGTCGACACCTTACAGCTCATACACGTCACGACTTTGAGTCCTGATCGGTCGTGAAATGGCGGAACGTTTCGCCGGCTTGCTATTGTCCCGACCGGCTCGCTGCGGACTCGTGTACGAGTACATGTTATAGCCTGGAATGATGTGAACACGAACGTCGCCTGACGGCCGTGTCACTTCGCCGCGTGACCGCCTTGAAAAGGTGACGGTCGTTTTACAACAGCAGTAGTGAAATAGGTTGATGTAGGCGTTGCGAAAGTGGCGGTCGAGAATGCAGTAGAGGAAATTGTTGAAACAGGATTTGCTGAGGGCGAACCAGGCGAGGTTATAGAACAGCCTGGGCGATATTGTATTCACCTGCGTATAAAATACGAAATTATACTTTTTCGACGTTCGTTCACACCACCTCCTTCCCCTCCAGCGAGAAACGGGAGCTCCACCACATTCTTACCGAACCGATGAAGAGCAGCACGCCAAACGGTAGCCAAAATATGAAGAAAAAAAAATAACTGTACATGTTGGTTTTCATAAGTGAGTAGTCCCACGAAAAAGCGGCGGGTGGCTTGAAACTCGGGTGCATTCGAGCGAGACGAACTTGCATGATGGCTCTGACGTAGAACACAATGGTGAGAACTGCTGGAAGGATGAAAAATATGAAAGCCACGGACGCTTGATAGGGCAGAATTCCAGGGCTTCGCCGCGTGCAGTAGTCTGGTCCCAGTTCGAAAATTTGCTGAAAGAAACAACAAACGAATGAATGGAATGGGTTGAGTGGGAAGAAGGGAGCTTGAGATCATCTTGTCTATTGAAACCGACAAACTTTCTTGTTTGTCATTGATCGACGAGAAGCTCATTAGTCGAGAATAATGGGATTGCTTCCTATGGAGTTGATGGTGATAGTTAAAAAACTTGTTCTTTGCCCTTATCGGCAAAGACAGAATAACAGAGCTATACTATACGTATAAACGGAGATCTCGCTACTTGATTAATGAATTTACTTAATTCGAGTATTGATCTCGTAGTTTTGACTTTCTTAGCCTTGTTTACAACAATAATTGGTAGAAGTCCAAGACTAATCGAATTTGTTTATACCTGTGTAGTCACAGCGAGCAGACAGACGATCCATATCGACAGTACAGAGTACGTGACTCTACTCGTCGTTAGTTTGGCATACGTTTCCGGCGAGAGACACAGTCTCGAGTAATTTTCCGCCGCTATACTCGCTAGGCTGACTACTGTAACCATCCACGAGAGTATGGCCAGAAACCATTGTACTTGACAGACTTCCGTCGTTGCCTCCAGGCCGGCGAGAATGACAACGGCCGAGGCTGGCATGACGACGCCAGTTATGAGTAGGTCGGCGAGGGCGACGTTCACGATGTAGGTGTTGCCTAAAAACAAAGGACGTTATTAGTTAGTTGACTAAAGGTCTTTATGCTGAGGAAAAGACGACTGTACCTCGTTTTTTAAGGTGATCTTCAATCATAACGGCACTTATCATGTAGACATTGCCCAAGCTACCAATAACTGCTAAACTAGCAACTGTTAGAAGTCTTGCAACTCGACTCCAATCCGAGGCAAGAGTCACCGGTGACACGTCTTCCCACGGAGGACTACTCGAATTCGTTGCAACTTTGTCCATTCTACTGAAAAAAAAAAAGCAAATGAATATCATGAAAAGGCCTGTAGTGTAAATTAGGTAGTTGTGCAAATGATAGGAGTATTGCCGGCTTTCGTGCACTTTTGGGGGCGTCCGAGCCGGACCTCAGGTCCCGGGGTAGTAATCTGACGAAAATAATTTAAGATTTTTCTCAATTTTAGCCACGAATCTGCCTACAGATCCCAAGTATTGGTGCCACCGCAATTCTCATCGCCTTACTCAATTTGTGCCATGAATTAGCACTTTTTCTCCCCTTCAGCCGCGAATTACTTAACATTTTTACGTTAAGAATCTATATATATTTTTCCTTCGATTCAATTGACAGTTATCGTGCTGAATCAGTCGAAAATTTACAAGCTAATTGGCTAGGATGTGGCTAATTTGACCGTCTCTTGTCCCCCTAGCATGTGTTTCGAATATTCGAAAAAGCGGGACCAGGTGGGATGGACTTGAGAAAGCGGGACATTTAGCTGGACAGCGGAGTGAAAAGCGGGACGTCTGGTCACTTTATAAGCTATTACAAGACTGTGGATAAGGTGGTGTTGATGTGCCCCGGATGCCAAATGCTCTTAATCCGTGTTGTCCACCCCTCAAAAGGAATAGCCTTGGACGCACGCTGTCCTCGCTGGGTCCACAGTCTGATGTCGAGAAAATCTGCCGAAACCAATGACAACGTGGAAAGCTCATGTTTGACCAACTTCAAGTTGCGCTGGACGGCCGCAATGGTGCTTTAGGTGGGCCCTACCGCATTTATTAAAAAGAGCATTGATCAAGGGACTCATAAACCACGTACGGCTCATGTCCAGACACGTTGAAAAAATGACGATGGTGTTATTACTGCCTGAGACGGAAAAGTCGTATTTTTTCACCCTTCTTGGGCCTTTACTTCTCCAACTCTCTGGTTTATTAATCCTATAAATAACGTTTTTCAAATCCTAGCTACTTTAGTAGAGTCTAGAGGTGGGAACTCATAAAAAATTTAATTTGCAGTCGATCTGTACCCTTCCAAACTGCCCTTTAAATATATCCTCTCCAACCCATAATAACTCTCAACATCTCGTTGGAACGTTCCTAGAAGGTGGCACGATTCATGTGGACAAATAAGTAACTTCGTGTTTTAATGACGCCTCCGTAGCCTTGAGACTATGCCAGCCCAACACATTTTCACAATTATCGTTTAAGAGGATAGAGAGCAAAAACTTTTGAAAACAATACGTTTCCCATTTTGTTCACGAAAGGAGATAAATTAGGCTAAAATAAGTTTTCCAATTATTGCAAAACTCCTATTTATCCCTTTGCAACGACATTTTACTTCAATCTTGTACTTTTGTACAATGCAGCACTTCACGGCTAGACGGCTAAAAAGAAATGAAGAAGTGGGACATAAAAAAAGAGTGGAAGGATACTAACAACGAGCCTCGGGTTCCGAGATAAGACGGGAAATTAAAATTAATAAAACGACGAGGGAAGCTCTTTTGCTCCTTTTTTACTGCGAAGACTGCAGTTTCAAGATTATTTGACTTATTTTTTTAACATCATGATCCTCTAACAAGAAACTGCATCTGATCTTGGACAATGTGAGGGGAGGGGAAGCGTCAGTCAGTTAGCGTGAAAGTGGGGGTCGACCGCAGCCAAACGTGTTCTAGCTGGCGGCTACGTCGCCTAGTTTCTTGACTGTATAGCTAGCTGGTCACACCGACACCGACAGCGCCCAATAAAGCTAAAGCATGATGAATAGCGACCTTGCAACATAAGGATCTAAATTTCTCAGGTAAAAAGCAACTTTCCCGGCTGGATTCCCGCGAAATTGGAAGTTGTTGATCCTTATTTCGGTGAAAATGGAAGCCTTGGGGCGAGATTTCAAGCTCCGGTTCTTAATTTCCGCGAAATTTTCAAGCTTGGGGGGGGGGGTCTTGTTTTTGTGGGCTCGGAGCGGCCCAGGCTAGTTGCCCCCGACGGTGCCCCAAGCGGAATGAAAAATAGCCGCGACATAGCAAGCATTCGAAGATCTGCTGGGACGGGGTCTTGCCTCTTATAGAGGCCGTTGGCGTCTAGAAACCGCTATAGTTAGCAATTTTCAAGAATTCTAGCTACGTATTCTTGGCCAGAAAAGCACACTAGCACTTTTCCTACATTTTTGTCGTGAAATTGTGCCCAAAAACTGGGAACCAGCGCATTGTTTTGGGTTAAGTGGGTGAAATGACAAGTTTTGAGGTCTAAAAATTCACAGTTTTGGCTCAATTGACAGTCTCACGGCTGTTTCGTGGACAAACACCAATGCTTGAGGGTCAGGTTACATCTTATTAAACTGAACATTGGACTTTTCCAGGCTTAAATAATAGTTTTCCGCCTGAAGAACCACTTGAGAGAGACTTCTTTGGATCTTTACTGAGGTTAGGACGTCAGTTTCTCGTATTTGGAGCTTTGATGTGATTCGACGTTTGTATGGTTGGTGCTTTACTGTGGTTTGGAGCTTTGATGGTGTGGTTGGGACTTTATAATTACTGTGGTGGGTCTCCACAATTCGCGAAAATAATGTTGGTTCATCTCAATTTTCTAATTAAACAGAGCTCAAGGGGTGGAACCTTCTCTTTGCCGCCCTTTTGTGGCCTTTGCAGGGGGAGGGTTTCGAGGGAGTGGCGTACGTGGACGACCTTGCGGTTGTTGTCGTGGCGCGCTCCCGGGACGAGGCCGGTCGGGAGATCGATCGGCTGTTGCGGGTCGTGGACGAATGGTGCGGGGTGGTCAAACTGGCTCCCGCTGTGCCGAATACCCAAATGGTCCTAATGCGGGGTCGTCTCTCGCAGGGTAGCCCCCTGGTGGTGCGCTATCGGGGATCACGCCTTGTGGGGGAACGGCAGGGCCGCCACCTAGGGGTCGAGATTAACCCGGGGAGGACAGCGACCCCGCAGCTAGAGGCGGTTGCGGGGAAGCTAGAGAGGACCTTTGCCCTCATTAGGTCGGTGGGGGGAAACTTATGGGGCACGAACTTCCACTGCCGAGCTCGTTACTTCAGGGCGGTATTCGTACCTACCCTGCTGTACGGTGCAACGTGGTGGTGGCACCGGCCCACGAAAGCTCAGAGGGCGAAGGTCCTCAGCTTGCAGCGGCAGGCCTTGGTAAGGGTGACCATGGCGTACCGGACTGTCAGTTCCGACGCGCTTCAGGTGCTGGCGGGGATACCTCCTGCGGACCTCCTGCTCGACGCATGGGTTCACGGGCGCCGCCTGGTTCAGGGAAACTTGGACTGGGTACGGTGCTGTGAAGATTGGGCAGAGCGCCTCGGTCTCTTGGCCGAGGAGTGGGGGGCTGCATGGGGCCTCCGCCTCCTTGACGACCTAGTCGTTGAGGCTTGGCAGGCGCGTTGGACTTACAGTTCAACGGGTAGGCGTGCATTCGGGTTCGTGCCCGACGTTCGGACGAGACTGGCAGCGGCCAAGTGGTTCACCCTTGAGCACGCTGCCATGCAAATCCTGACTGGACACGGCTCGTTTAACGCCAAGTTGTGGTTCTTCCGGCGGCGGGACTCTCCAACATGCCCTTGTGGTGTCGAGGAGGAGACCGCCGACCATGTGCTTCGTCGCTGCAGCCTCCACGGGGATCTGCGGCGGGCGACATGGGGGAGTGGAGGCCCACCGGAAGACTCGGCTCTTGTCCGAGACCGGCGGGCGTATGGCCGCCTCCTGGCCTTCTCCCGCTCCTGGCTGGAGCGAAGAGGGCTGGGACCGGCCATGCTTGAGTAGGGTTCCCTACTCGGGCAACCCGGGCAGGGTTCTCTTCCCTGTCCGGTTTCGGTCCATGGCGGAAGCCAGCATCCTCAGCTCAAAAGACCCACCTCCGCGTGGTCTCTCTCGGGCGCGGCTGGCTGGCCATCAGCCGTGGCTAACGGGTTGAGCTGAGCGATGGGACCGACTCTGTTGCGGTATCCGGGCCAAAGATGGGGTACAGGCCAGGTAAAGGCCTGCAAAAAGGTCTAGGTACTGGCCACATCTTAAGGAGTTCCGCAGAGAGAGAGAGAGAGAGAGAGAGAGCTCAAGGGCCACCCCTGTAGTGACACACCCAACCACACCTGGGGACAAATACCCCCAAAAGATCCTACCCTTCTGCACTTTCGGTACTCCACTGGCACCTGTGTGTGGTATGGAGCCTGAAAACAAGTTTCTGTACGACCAGGACCGATGGCGTCATAGTGAGAACCCCTTTTGGTCGGAAATTCGTCTTGATTTTCAGATTCCCAGCTCTGAGAAACTCGTAGCCACGGGCTTGAATTTGGAGGCTGACCTCATATCCTAAAGTCGGTCGGAGGCAAAAAATGGGAAGATTGTGTTGATGTAAAGGCGGCAATTCAAAAACTGTTGGACTGTAACTGTGGACTGTACGACGACGTTTAAGGCCCCCATTTTCACTAAACAAACTGATCACGTTTAATGGCGTATTCCATTTGCATAAAATTCAGCTCTGGAGGCGAGCATTTCCACCCGTCTTCTCCGTTACCATATGATATTGGGAAAGGACTCGGCAGGTTACGATCGAGTTGGCATTGCATTGTTATCTATTCCTGGTTGCCCCGTTCATGTAAGTTCTACATTGGAAGCTTGCTGCAAATCGTTTTTTTCCTTTCTAGTACAAAGGTTCATTAGTGGAAATTCTACAGACGCCCGTCATTTCCCGGCGATGTCGAGCTTGGGTAATGTAAATTACCTCGTTGACGTGGTGAGTGCATTCACACAAGAGGAATTTCGCGATTTGAAATCACTTGAACCGCAACACGTCGACAGAAGTGGCTTAGTTAGTACTTCGGGAGTTCGGAATGTCGGAGACAAGGGCTTTGTGATGACAAGAGTGAGTTTTCCGTTGTTATTCAAGAAAAAAGGCCAGTTCACAATTTATTGTCGGTACGGGAACGTAAATGCGAAAGAGGGACAGTAGTCGGACCAGAGCAATCGTTTCATTTCAAACCCTTTCACGTTGCCATCCCGTCAATTTTGAAGTGGCTTAACTTTTAACTAGCGTTAGGCTCGTTTCATATATACGAGGTTTCTCGCGGCGCGGTTTTGGCTGCCGCGTATTGACCACGTACACCTTTACACACGTGCGGTACAGATTACTTGGTTCGATCAGAAAGTGGCATTCACGCGGATTACACACGGGGGCCTCGTGAAACCGCGTTAGTGTGAAAAGAGCGTTGGGAAATGCTTAACGTAGAATGTTCACGTTCTTCTTTTATAGTGCTGAAGAAGATTACCTAACCCTGATGCTTGGAAAAGAATCTGAAGAAGGATACACGGTACTTTCCAGCCCTCGAGTAGCACCCAACAAACGCGTAGTTCATCGGCATTTCGTTCTTTTTGGATCGGTCGAATAAACGCCATTTGTGTATTATAGAATAAAAAGACCACGTTTTGATGATTCTCTAGTCGAAATTCATTTTCCAAGTAACATAGGAACAAGACTTCTTGGCCGAGCGATGTGGGGAATACACATTCTGTTCTGCCTCAGTGACTGAAACCCGGAAGAAACTATCACCGTCTGTGGATCAATTGCTTACAATAGACCAAAATTTCAGCTCATAAAACAACTTTTGGAACGTTAAAATTAAGTAAATATAAATTAATCACTCAATACTGTAATAACAAGGTGACTAAACTTTACTACAGGTGCCGCAGATTTCCCCCTGCCAATCAGACGGGAGGGGTGGAGACTGACGTCACCAGCAGTCCTTTGCTCCCGATTGCTCACCCCAGAGCAGCAGAGCAAGTTAATTTTGAAATTGAAGTTTATGAATTCTCAAAAATCACAGCCCAATAACAATTAATAATGTACTGGGTCCAGCGCAATGGCGGTTGGGACTGCTCGTGACGTAGGTGAAGGACAGTGATCTGCGGCACCTATAGAAAATTTAGTCACCTTGCTGTAATAAATTTGGGGTAACCAGGAAAGGTAATATAACCCAACTCTTATCTCGTGTCCGTTCCCGATAATGAGGAAGAAACATAAAAAATAAAAATCGCTGGAGACATTTTTTTCTGAAGAAAATGACTAAATATGACCAGGAATTGAACATTAGTGCGTAAATGATTCATTTCGATTTATAGCGAAATATTAAAACTTGCCAATTTTTTTTGTTACCTTAAACGGCCGGTCTGTGACTCGTGACGCAACTAAGGGGTCGTGACCCCTCCCAACCCTCCGCATCATGGCTGTTATCATGTGTTGCCCCTTCTTGTCCATCCCTTTCTCTAAAGGCCTATTGTTTGATTTGTGGGAAGCCATTGTGAAGGTTATGCGAAGGCTGTTATTGCGTCATCAGTCTATCTAGCCTATTTCACATGGGTCCCGCAACCCAATAGTTTTAAAAATTAATAAAAAAATGTAGGGCCTGATTTAATTTGAAAGGATCGTGTTATCATGAGTTTTGGTAACCAAGCTATCAAGATGGCATGATTTTGGAAAATGTGTTACTTCCTCATTCTGAGAAGACAGGTGGAAATGCTCGGCTCCAAAGCTGAATTTTATGCAAATGGCAAACGCTATAAAATCGATTGTGATTAATTGTCAATACGATGGGGAAGCGAGGTTCGATTTTTCAAAGGTAATTCGACTCATAACAAATAAGAAGGTTAGAACCAACCTCACCCCCTTTCAATGTTTAGAAGAAGTAAGGAGGAGTCTAGTCTCCAACTTCTGCCGTTTCGTTTAGATATTTTTTGTGTTGGTTAAAGTGAATAGTCCCTCGCCTTTTTATTTATTTATTTTTCCGGAGATTAGAAAAATGGCTCGTGAACTTGGTGCCCGGCGAAGTAAAGGCTCACAAAGAAGGAGAAGCCAGCTTTAAAAAAAACCATGTTGATATTGTTCTACGGTGATCGTTGTAGATTGCAGTCATCGCAGAAAAACTGTAGCTACTGAATTGAATACGAATATGTCAAAGAAGAAAGGGCAGTCGTTTCTGGTACACCGAACACTGAATCCCACCAAAAACTTTAAAAAAACACACACAGTGTAGTGAGCTCAACGGCCAGAAAATAAGTTTTCATGGGTGATGGTGATACTCACAGTTTCACAAGTGCTGTACACCGTACCCTGTGTCTCGAGTTTGCTTGTCACCCGCAAGTCATCAATTTCGACTAATCCCGGAAGACACCAAACCCGACATTCGTGTGCTTTTGACGGTGGTCTCTGGAGGGTGTAAATGTGTCGAACACGTCTTTTATGACTTCAAAAGCATAATTTATTATAATCAACTCATAAATAAACGATTCAATTTGACTACACGAAGTGTTTTTACCGCGAGCTGCGCCGGAGTGAAAAGACATTTTGGTTATCTAGAATTCTAGAGAGAGGTGAAGAAAATAATGTTCATCTGAAGCCGGACGGATTCAAAAAATCAAGTAGCCCCTGTCGATTGCGAATCAGGTCTTCCCGACACTAATTATTACGTAGAGAAACTTAAAAAATATGTGAAAAACACTGAACTGCCTTAAAACGTGGGATTTGTATCAATAATGTCAAACTGTCCTAGGGTTGATGATAAGGTGATAAGGTTTATTATGAGTCGAAACTTCCCCGACGTATAGCAACCCATGAATTCTGATGAAATACGTCGGGGGTCTTAGACATATTCGTATTCAATTCAGCCGCTACAGTTTTTCTGCGATGACTGCAATCTACAACGATCATCGTAGAACAATATCAACATGGTTTTTTTTAAAGCTGGCTTCTCCTTCTTTGTCAGCCGGGCACCAAGTTCACGAGCCATTTTTCTAATCTCCGAAAAAATAAATAAATTAAAAGGCGAGGGACTATTCACTTTAACCAACACAAAAAATATCTAAACGAAACGGCAGAAGTTGGAGACTAGACTCCTCCTTACTTCTTCTAAACATTGAAAGGGGGTGAGGTGGGTTCTAACCTTCTTATTTGTTATGAGTCGAATTACCTTTGAATAATCGAACCTCACTTCCCCATCGTATTGTTTACATTATAATCATGATTAGTCGTTGATCGTGGTTAAAAAAAGTTGGTGAAAACGGGCCTAAGAGTTTCTGTTCGGAAACCTACCAAACCTTGAAAAGTCCGACTTCACAGTGCGACGGCTGCACCCGTGCAATCATTTCTCTATCCCCCAGGACCCCTCTCATCCCTAACGCCGGACATTCACGATACCTGAGCATTAGTTAATTAAAAAGGACTCTTCGATAACACGCTAGAATTTCTCATTACTTACCTTCAAAGCGAGGATACGATGATGACAAAGCTTCTTCCCTTCCCTTTTTTCAAGGGTAAGGGTGTTCCCTAACGAGCTGCAGGTGTGTAACACTAGCAGCTCTCAGCTTGTGAATATTTCTAATCCACTTGGTCTGTTCAAATAAACTTTTCAACAAAAGTTTGCAATCATTACACACCATACGTGATATGGCAATGATTAACACCTAACTTTCAGTAGGTAAAGATTTCAACGAATCCCTCCCTCCCCCTAATATTTTGTCCAATTTTAATTAAACATAATGCTCCTCTCTTCAACTCAACGAATATGACATTCTAAAAATTAATTTATGTAGGAGTATTCATGCGTTTTTAGCATAATTATATCGACGTAAACATTGTTAGGTCGATTATTTTCGTTCCATAGTTTCTCTCTTTGCAGGGACTACACGCTCAGAAGGTTCCTATTTTGAGTCAATACTCCTTTATGCATGGCTCTCCAAATTCAATATTTACCTGAGACACACAAAGCTCTCGTGAGGCTCAACTTTTTAGGCCGATTTTCCTCATCCGACCTTTTCCTAAGCTAATAAGTTGAGCTATACGCAATTAAGCGGGACAGCCTCGACTGCCACCCACGCGCAAAGTGTCAAAAGTCTGAGAATAGAGACGCAAAACTCCAGTAACTGAATAATGAAGTTGGAAATGGGCTGGGTGTAATTTTCACGACGTCAATCCCCCTCCCCCACGGGGTATCTCTGATGGGGAAGTAAAGTGCAAGCTGGAGAAGGATATTATCGACGCAACTTGTTGTAATCCGACGGAGCATGACTATAAGCTTTATGATTTGTTTGCGACGTTCATATCCATCAAGCTTTCTCCAAGCATCGAGACGATTATTTAAACGAGTGTCACCCTTACGTTTGAAGTTGTATGACTCCAGGAAATGATGACGTGGTCCTTCGCCTCGCTCGCGGAGAATTCAGTCTCATACTGTTTGACATATTTATTTCCTTCGCTGCGATGACTAAAGCACCTCATGTATTTATGTACAGAAGAGACTGATTTCCCCCGGGATGTCAATCACAAAACCCTCCATTAGCCAGGAAGCGATTGGAAATGTGATGAAATTTACCGAGTTTGCGAACGACGGAGTGATTTAGCAATTACACATTAGAGCCACCAGGAACTTCACTATAGACGTGGAATTTCCCCAGTGGGATAATCTCGAGATTTTACCAAACGAATAAATCGAAAACGTCATCGCCCTAATTGGACGTCTCGCGTTTTTTTTTTTTTTTTTTTAATTAGGAAATATCACGCCTTTGAGATGGAAGTGCAACAAGAATCTTTTTCAAGTAGTGTCCCTTTCATATCTAATTTCACATCAATTTCTTGTTCCTTTCGATAACAAAACGTGAATCTAGTGATTCAAATAATCTTTAAGAATCGTTAGACGCTTCCCGCTCTGTACCCGTTTAGCTCGGGTAGGAAGAACGATCAAGTTGATTGAATTTAGATCCCTTTTCCGTGAAACTCCTTATTACAGGATAGGAAGCGACAGTTTCACTCTAATACTGCCCCGGTTTCTTTCACAAGAAGAGCCAGACAAAAAAAGAGGGATAGATAAAGAAAGTAAGAGAGACAAGACACGGGCAAATTGTAGTATTTCGGTCGATGAAAAATGTATGAAATTGTCGACCTCTTATAGCCGGGAAAGAATTCCAAATGGAGAGGAATTTTAATGCCAAACTTCCTTCTTTAGTATATTCGCAGACAAATAAAAAGAAACGTATGTGTCTGAGGGCTGCGTTTGTGAGGCAAAATAGTGGGTTTCAAGCCAAAAAAGCTTATTTATTGAGCTTGGCTTCATTTTCGTGAACAATTAAGAGTGTGTAGCTAAGTCTGGGTAAGCGTTCTAACGAGCCGAATTTTCAGGCTCGACGTCTTAACGTTAGAGCTTTTGACGTTTCTTAGTGCTTAATTTTTAAATGTTTCTTTGTTTAATCACTATAGTTTCCTGACTGTTCAGCGCGCTTCACGTAGCCTTAAAAATGAACGGCTCCCACGCTACCGTTGAATTTGGTCGGTTTTCTTCGCTCTAATATAGTTAAAGTCACACAGGAAGTTCAACGGGCGTCGAGCCTCACGACAAAAATCCGTGAATTTGGTGTTTAAAAGAGCAAAATTAGTTTTCCGCAACAGCCTAGCCGGCAAAACTGGTTTAGGAACGAGCAACAGCCACGAAATTTGGTTTTTGATAAACTTTCAGGGTTGGGTTTGAAGGAGCCAGATCCAGGAAAAATTGGTTTTGAGACAGCGAAAGTCCGCGCGCAGAATCGAGTTTTGAAAAAAAAACCCCAATGTGGTTTTTGAGAGTTAATTTTTCGAATAAGCCAAAGCAGCAAAACTTATTACAGAAAGAACTAATGCCAAATGAATCATTGATTTTCATTGCAAAAATTCGTAAAACTTTGTTGTGAAGAAGACTAATCCGCGGAGAAATTGTTCGAAGGTCCAGAATCATGACATTTGGTTTTTGAACGAACCGAATTTGTTATTGGAACAACCAAATTTACAGAACGGACTATAGTCACGAAACGTGGGGTCGTGAATTCGTGAACATATAGCCTAGAAGTCCCTATTTTTCCATCTTAAAGTTTTTCAGGATCCTTCTCAGGAGAGGGACCCGGGTCTGTCTGCTTCCGTACCTACCACCGGCACGCTACTGATTATTACTAATTGACGAATACATTTTTAGGAACACCTTTTTTTCGGATTTCTGACGGAATTTTGAGCGGGGAAATTGTGCTCTGAAATCATATTTTCCTGTATAAATAAAATTTTTGGCCCCCCCCCCCACCATTGACGGTTAGGTATGTACATAATATCGGCGCTACCCAAAAACCAAGAGCTTTCGGTCTAAAACTGGTCATAATGATATCGTACAAAAAAATCTGATAAATCTGATATTTTTCCACCGTAATCTTGGAAAAGTTCTAGTTATAGCCTCTGAACTGGAATTATTTTTTCTCGAAAAAAAAGCTCACTCTTCACTCATAAAGCTTGAAGGCTAACCCGATCGAAGAAAAAGCATTTACTGTTGACCTTTTTTTCTAATATAAAAACACGGTTTTCATATTTTGATACGCATAAGGTGATTCATATACTTTCTTGCGCGAGAAACAGGTCGGCCTTATTTGAAAATTCCCTTAACCCAAAGATAAAATGTAGACACCGATCAGTGGAGGATTAATTCATGAGCTTCTTTTCAGCTCTTCAGTTTTCCCACATGGATCGATTTACTTCGGGCAATGAACTCTATCGTTTTGCCGCGTTGAATGCGAGGTATTATTATTATCGCAAGAGGCTGTAATAAGTTCCCAACCATAAACAAAAAATTTTGATTATAAAGTGCACTGGATTAAATTAACAATTATTGTTTTAGGGTTTCAGTACAAGCCTGGCTGCGGAATTACGTCGAGAAGGTCTAGCATTCATTGAGCCGCATGAATAAAAAATAGCATGACCTTATGCTTTAATTTTTTCAAGCATTTGGTCATCAATTATGAATAAAAATCACTATTTTCATTCATAAATTGATAAGCATAATTGAAGTGTAAGGTCATGCTCTTTTTTTATTCATTATGGCTCGTTGTTTTCATTTTATAATCAACAGACTGATGGACTAAAACAAACTAGATGGAGTTCTTTAAAATTCATTGCCACGCGCGCCGCTGGATTTTACTTGTTCTGGCTCTCGGTTCTCCTCCACCTTCAGACTGTACGAGATGCATTCGCATGAATAAAGTATATTTCTTTAGCGCACCGTCGAAGGAGGAGGCATAATGTCAACAATCAAGGGCGACATTTAAAATAATTCAGAAACGCGGATTGTTTGGTAGCAGCAGCAGCCCTCTTTGTTGTCAAGCAAAAGCTCATTCCAAGGGACGAACAACAACCAACTTCTACAACTTGATCTACGCGGTAATGATGAGAATAAAAGTTCCAAGTTTCTTTGCATATCTAAAGAGTGGTGGGGTGAAGAGGATAGTGTCATTCGAGACATTTTTGTATTCTTACAGAGAATTTGAGCGTGAAATGAGGAGTGAACCTGTCGTAGGTGAAAATAGTAACAAACAAATACTTCATGAAATTGTTTGTAGTGGATGAATCGAGTGGAATGCCAGGCAGTGAAGAATTGGGTTCTCTGAACGGGGGTTTTTATTCCTCGACAAAGAATAAAAACCCTTATATTTCACTGCTTCTGCTTGAAGTAAAATTGGTTTCTTCGGTGTTAGCTGGAGTGGAACTTATTGTTGTTGAGTAGCACATGAAGCCCGTGAGGATTTTTGCAACAGCAATAATAATGTTCTCTTGAAGCTCAGGAATTTATATCATTCCATCTGAAGAGCGTTATTAAATTATTCCGACATTGTTGATAACTCTGAATAAAAAAATCGCGATGTGTGAGTTTAGTGAAGTGGTCTAATAACTCGTTTTAATTTCAATTCATATTTGAGTCTCATGTTTGAAATAGATTTTTTTTCCTTCACGATGGTAAAGCTTGATTTTGAAGCCGGAAAACAATCGACAAAGTACGTCATGCCTGACCAAAGTAACCAAAGTAGAATTTCATTGTCGGACAGTTTAGCGGAGGTAAAATTTCTTTGTCGGACAGTTTATAGTTTCCGAATTGACGGCGATTCACGATACAGCGCTGTTTCACGGGATTCGGGCTTATCATGTGTACACGGACGATTTAGTGAGAAGGAACAAGCTCTTCTTAACTTATTAACTTGTTTTGTTCCGCGCCAGTCTGTAACGCGTAACTGCATTAATGCAGATTGTATTTTTCCTTTGATTTTCCCGTCGTGAACAATTCTTCACATTCACAAAAAATCCTCTTCAGACTCGTTTTGTTCCATTTCGGCTTTTGAATAACCACTGTTTTAATTCTTATCCATCGAAGGAAGGATGAAGGCATAATGTGCTTGAGGAGGCACCACTCTCTGCCATATATGAAGGAGCCAAAAATAACCTCTAGCGTGGACATAAAATTAATTTATAGCTCCACTGTTTTAATTTCCACATGTAGGATAAAAAATAGTGTGTGCTCCACGGAGGTAAAGTGGTTTCCAAGCCTCGAGGAGAGGCAGTCGGGCGTCCGCTGACGCCCGACTGCTACATCTCCTCTCGTCTTGGAAACACCCACTTTACCTCCTAGGCGTACAATATACTATTCTTACAATTGCAGAGATATAATAATGACCCTTATGCAGCAGCGGGAATATCCCGTTTTTCTCTTTCTTCAAGGGCCACGACCACTGCCGAGACGGTTTGCCTCAACGTTGCCTAAACAAGGTGAAAGAGTGAGTGTGTGAAAAAATATACGGCAATAAATTAGGCACAAAATTATACCAGGATCACAGTAACGGCAGCGAGGCCACACAAAACTTTTCCAGACATAGCCATGATAATTATTTCCAAAGTTACCGAAGACTTTGAATGGACGCTAACGAATGGGTGTTCTTTTTTATACCCAAGTCGAACTAACAATAGACCTCAAAATACACAGACACCGACGGGTGGGGTGATCAGCCAAATGAACCTTAATAGCTATAGTGCAGAAATTAGTTAATCGTCGCTAATTTTTCTGTTCGGAAACAGGCACACCATATTGCTTAAAAAGCATGTACGGGTCATGGCACTTATAATGAAAGATAATGAAGAATATTTCAAACTATTGAGTTCGGTTCAACTATTTTTCAATACCATCGACAATTAGACATCACCACACTAGTGTTTTGGGGACAAATTGAACAGCCAAGGTCTTCAACATCATTAGAGAAACTCTAGTTTATTAAATCTAATACATATACTAATAACTCTAATAATTATCAAAAAGATTGCACCCAAGGTGCTGTCCAGTCTCCGTTTTTTCTAATAATTCTTTTGATTGCTATGCTAACTTCGTTGGCTTTCATGCCAAATTGCATTCTGATGCCACTGATAAAGCTTGAGTCATTTTTGCGTATAACTATAGAACACTGTCGGAACACCTTCTAACCATTTTAAATACGTTTTCAAGTCAACATGAAAAAATAAGTAATACTAATCGCTGTAAAGGCGAAATTTTGATTCATAAGATACTCACCAAGACTTGAGTACTAGTACCTAAACGGCAATCCGCGGTTTTTGGGGGCAAATTCGTGAATAGAATTGATAAAAAATCATTAATTCTCGGACAAACTGGAGAAAAAACACTAATTCACGGCTAAAATTTAGAAAAAGCGCTGATTCACGCGCTTGAATATTGAGAACAAAAAAAATTGAGAACAATAGATCACTCGCAGCTACAGAATCGAGAAAACGCCACTTCGCCATTCACAGTGGCTTGCCCTGCCTCTTTTCAATTATCACTCTCTCTCTCTCCTTCGTCCTTCCGCAAGTTCCCGGGTTATCGCAAGGGTTGATTCACCGGACACCCCTTCTCTCGTCTCCGACACGGCTGGGGTTGGCAATTTTCCGGACGGATTCGAAGTTCCGGCTCTTATTTCTGCGAAAATGCCAGTTTCTGGTCTTCATTTCAGTAAAAGTGCAAGTTACGCGTTTTAATTTCGGAGAAATTACAAGTTTCAGTGCTAAATATCCGTGAAATGACAAGCTTGTAATTGTTTTTGTGTGCTCGGACCCCGGGCTAGCCGGCCACGACGCACCCACTTCGTAGGCTGATGAGGCCTATATATCACATGCCGAACCCTCAACAAAATTACAACATTATTAGGTACAAAAGTCTGTAAATGATGTTTTCAGGAAAAATGTTAGCGAAACTGCCAGTATCTGGCCCTAATCTTGGCGAAACCGCAAGTTTGACGGCCAATTTTATTTAGAGGATGAGCGCTAGCAGGCCCGACTGCGCCCATACCCTGACGAATCACCGCGTATGTAACTGCAATATTAATAGACAAATATTTGTGAGTTGGCTAATTCGGATTCGGAGCCAAAATACAGTATTCCTGCATGGTTGGATAGACCCGAAATTTAAAGTTTCGGGTCTTAGGGTTAATTTAAGCGAAAATAGCAACTGCAGGACTTTATTTTAAACAAAATTGCAAGTTTTTAGGCGAAAGTGGCGTATAACTCCCTTATGAACCGCCCAAACCACCGAAAATTTGGCTCGACGAGTGGATTACGCGGCACATTGCTCGACAGGTGAGTCTATCGCGTTATCACGGAACTTTCAATTTTTTCTTGTTTAATTTTTTATGTGATTATTATTTTCGTTGGTTTTTCTTAAACTTTATTTTGTTAGGTTCAGTTTGAAAAACAACTACATTGAACACGACGGGGGAACGAACACTAGTTCATTAGAACACCGGGAATGATTTAAAAGTAATTATTTAATCCTAGGGGTCATATACATATAATGTTTGTTCTCAAAAATACATGCAGGGTGGATCCGTAAAAGTGTGACAAAACGTTTTGGGTAAAACAGGGCTTAGTACGTTGAATCTTCGAAGAGTGGTGGTGGATGGGGATGTTGGATGTCCCCGCTCAGTCAATCTTTCTTGTTAAGGGGTTTGAACGGGAAAAATAATAGGGGAAAAAAAAAAAAAAACTTCCATGAAACTGGAATCATTGCAAAACGAAGAACAAAAGTGCTTCGCCCTTCATTTTTAATTTTAATTTCCCGTCTCGTCACGGAGCCCATGGCACGTTGTTAGCAACCTCCCACGTTTTTTCATCTCCAACTTCTTCGTTTTTTTTTTTGCGTCACAGCCGTAAAGTGCTGGATCGTATAAAAGAACAAGCTGGAAGTATAAAATGTCGTTGAATAAATTCCGCAATCTTTGGAGAACGCATTTTGGCTGGATTTATTCCCTTTTGTGTACAAAATATTATGTAGTACCCTCCAACTCGAGTACATCCTTTGATGTTGCGGGGGAACGGAGGAGAAATATTCCAACACGAAACGGAATAGTTCGGCAGTTAAATTAAACTACCCGCATAAGCTCTGAAGACTTAAGGCGAAAGGGGATGATAAGTGTGCAAGTGAGAGGGAATATAGACGCTGCGGCGGCACTCCTCACGGCTCCAAAAATGGTCCGATTTTAATTTTGAAAAATGGATTTTACTCTGGTACTCACCTACAATTCGCGTCGTTAACCTTTTTTTAGAGTTCACCTCGTAACCCAAAAATTAGACACACAAAATCTCGATTTTTTATAAATTTGGGAAAATCATGCACAGCCCAGTTGTAGGGTAAGTCACTGGTTCCAAAACATTTCTGAGATTTACGATCGGATAAAAATTAGCGCCCGAAACAGAAAAATCGTAAATACATTAGAACACCCCCGCGCACCACCTACCAAGGGTGAGTGTTGGAAAGAGGGACTCTTACTTGCAGTGAAGGTCACATGTCTCATTCGCAGGTCTGTTTTTTGACTTTTTTGTTCTCTATCTCTTCTTTTTTTACGTAAAAACAATAAGGTTATAAATTTAAAGTGAATCAGCGGACGCCCGGTGATGGCCCGGTGTCCTGTGTATAAGTTTATTAATAATAACACCTCATTCATTAGGGTTTTTTCTTGTGTAAAATATGATTGGTAATTTGGTATCCTGCCCTGATTGGTTCGGTGCATAGGGTGGAGCTCAGCGACCAGCGCGTGCATATAAAATATGTGATACGTGCGATGTAGCTAAATGTTTAAAAATACCTATGTAATACACATTTCTTCATGAGGACAGATATTTTTCAGGACAAGAGCACAGGTAAATAATAAATCTGACAATAATAAGACCAATGCGGCAATGCGCAAGTGTTGTATTTGTGGGAACATTCCCGATTCTTCGTTATATCTGATTGAGAAAAGATGGGAAAAAGAAGACGGAAGTAAAGCACAGCGATGCTTTCTATTTGACAGCTTGCAATCAGAATGCAGCTCACTATGAAAACCAACTATTAGCAATACCAACCAGGACAACAGTTTCTGGGGAGTTGGTCGTCGTATCCAATCTCTCCTACGAGAAGCCACTCCTATAATCACTCCGTCACCGTAACTGAAATTGAAAAGAAATAAAATGCTAGTAGACAAAAGAGAAAATTATCTTGTAAAATCTTACTGTAACATCCGTCTCAATACCTAGTCAAAATAAATCAATGGCTTGACCTCGAGATCCGGGTGCGCTAAAAAATCTCTTTCTCACCCAAAACAGCTTCCGCTGGCAGGAATATCTTTCTTGGAGACCTTCTCCCGCCATAGTGAAAAACGTCTGCTAATGATTATAGCACAGTGCTTCCTCGCTATTTTTGTTAACATATTTTACTGTTTTCTCAAATCATTTTAAAAACGTCTGCTAATGATTATAGCACAGTGCTTCCTCGCTTTTCACCCCCTCCCCCTTGTACGATTTTGACGAAATTGATAGGGGACCCTCTGCTAGCCAACACATATATTCCCTGAAAATTTCATCAAATTCGGATAAAAACTATGGAAGATATGCTTGTTACAAGGATTTGCGGACAGACAGACAGACTCGAAACCGAAATTTTTCAGGAAGGTATAAAACGTGAAATGCAAGTGGAAATTTCGATTTTAAAGAAGAAAAAAAAAAATTTCCTAGAAGTGAAAACAATGCTTCCGTAGCTCGGAAGCAAAATGAGTGGTGGCGACTAGGAGAGAACGTTTTTTTCAAGCTACACAAATGCTCATGTTCCCAAAGCCTCAAACTTCTAATACATCGCCTTTGCCTTTACTATCGCCTTCGCCTACCGCGGTGTGAAAACTTGTTGTCGCTTTTCAGTTTATATTTATAGTTTTGTGTTTGTGATGTGTCACTGAGTGATTATTGTTTCCAGGGGCGTAGCCAGCCCTTGACCCAAGGGTGGGCAGAATATGTCGGATGTTCTAGGGACCCCAGCAAAAAAGAACTGGTAGTTAATGCGTGCATGAAACTGTAGCCGTAGGAGCCTACGTTGTCTGTCTTCCCTCGTTGAGGTTCAGTTGTACTTACAGATGCTGAAGATGGCGAGCAGCCGAAACCGGATCGTTTCTAACGCACCTCAACGAGGGAAGATAGACAACGTAGGCTCCTACGGCTACAGTTTCATGCATGCATTACCTACCAACCCTCGTAGTCTAAGCGACCATACTAACAATATCAACTGATAGTTCATTAAATCTGAAGTAGGCGCAATAAATCGTCAAATTCTTCACCGGAAACTGAGTTTTCACACTAAGGCTCGCAATCCATCAAAAACTAACATAATCGTTGGGAAACTATCGGTTTTAGTCTTTTATTCCTGATTTCCTATCCAAAAACTGACAATGTTTTCCATTTTACATTGCGCGGAGGCTCAGTTAGGCTAGAGAACCTTTAAAACACAGGTACGGCAACACGGATTTCAGCGCCATAATATTTTGTCCCACAGTCGTTAGGGTAAACTCAATACTATGAATGAAAAAATTGTCATTGTAACAAAAAACAAACGTGAAATGTGGTCGAAATAAATAAAAATACCCAACTTACCAATGAGACCAGGTGATATTTATAATCATATGAGGGACAAAATATAGCGCCGATTTGCGTGCTTCCGCACTTGTGTTTTATAGCGCCTTAGTTAGGCAATGTAGGAATGTTAAATTTCGCCATTTCTCGGGCACGAATGGTTTGTTTAGCCACTTTTAGGGCGTGATTAGCCAGCCTCCAGGCAAGCAATTTTATAGCTCGACAGTGGTCAGTGTATCAAGTCCTTCAGGCTGCGGGTAACCAATGCTGGTGATGGAACAGGGGGGGGGGGTCAGCTAATTGGTGATGTGGGGTTCAAGTGCGTAAACACCAGTGGTCAGCTTACCGGTTTAAGTCGCGAATAGCCATGTGTTAATTAAAAATGTATTTTAATAAAAATGGAAAAACGTAGAATATGGTTTATCTA
This sequence comes from Corythucha ciliata, assembly GCA_038030265.1. Classification (NCBI taxonomy): domain Eukaryota; kingdom Metazoa; phylum Arthropoda; class Insecta; order Hemiptera; family Tingidae; genus Corythucha; species Corythucha ciliata. The sequence continues at coordinate 46,898,971 of CM075942.1, read as the reverse complement.
TGAAGTATACATGGAATTCTTTACAACCGATTAGTAAACTGTACGTCGCCGGAACTAGCCCTCAAGCTATTAATAATCGAAAAATTAGGCTTGCGGAAGTAGAAAAAGGAAGATAGAATCGGGCGAGGTACTTACTAACTCCCCAAAGTCCAAGATGCTTCCTATTCGCCTCGGGTGGCCAACGCCGCGCTGTTCCTTTCTTCCTTTGTCAGAATCCCCGGTCTATCGACTCTATTTTAAGGGGGGGACGACCAATCCGTCGACAACTATTATTTGAAGAAAAGGAAAATGACAAAATTTAAGGTAGAAACTTAAAACTGGCAATGAGAACGAAACTCAGGAGGACTCACAAAGGCAGTCGCCATATCGAATGCATTTTTTTTTTTTTTTTTTTTTTGGCGGGAGTCATACCTCGCCCATCGAGAGTTAAAAAAGGGAGGGATTTTTGGCGGAAGCTTGAGGGCCATCGATTGTTTAAATTAAAGTTAGGGAATTCAAACGAACAACTTTTGTAACTAATTTAGAAAAAACTTTAAATTTGACTACGACTATATAAACATGAACTATAAAAATTACCATAAAATTAACGATTAAGACTAAACATCATAAAATTAACGAGTAAGACTGAACACCATGTTTGGCCATTTTGTACCTTGTTGAGCAAATAGCCATTTTTTGAAAGGCACAAATCGTCATTTGCACCATCTGTAGCCTCTGTGAAGGGCGCAAATGATCAGTTTGACAATTAAACGCGGAACAGGAGAAAACAGGGGAACTCTAAAGTCGAAATCAAAAGGTCTCTTCCATCGATTTGCTAGTGCTGCAGAGAGACATGTGATCTCGTTGAATTATTTTGAAAAATTCAATGAAACGAGATGGCTTTCTTCAAAAGTGTAGCACTCCCGAAGCAATAGGTCCGTTCCACTGTTTGGCGAGTGCTACACTTTTGAAGAAAATCATCTGGTTTCATTTAATTTTTCAAAATAAGTCAATGAGATCACATTACTTTCTACACTAGTGCAGCACTAGCAAAACAATGGAACGGACCTAAAGTTATTTCTTTTGTATACACGGTGTACACAGATTTTTAGGTCATTTTTTTACTATGGCGGGAGAAGGTCTCCGAGAAAGATATTCCTGCCAGCGGAAGCTGTTTTGGGCGAGAAAGAGATATTTAGCGCACCCGCATCACGAGATCAAGCCATTGATTTATTTTGACTAGGTATTGAGACGGATGTTACAGTAAGTAGACCAGACAAAAACCGGGGTAAATCGCAAACATGCATGTAATTGATTTTTTTGTTGCGTGTTGTTAGGACCAATGAGAGCAGTTATTACTCAAGTTTGCAACCCACAAAACCTTGTGCTTAACTCGAAAAACTAAGAAATTTCATCACTTTTTCTGATTTTTTAAACAAAGATACCAGAAGAAAGAGTTTTTCGAGCATGACCACAGTATACATTGTTAAAGCCAACTAAATTTGCTACAATTTAAGCCATGCCCGAGCATCCTGGGTCTGTTAGTTCAGGGAATAAAGTCAATCAACAAAATACCTAATCTCGCCAAAAAGCGATATTTTATTGGTAGGGTAATTTTTCAAGACCCGTAGCACTCAAATACACGGTGATTGGTACTTGGGTGAACAAAATGAGAGGGGTGATTGTACACCAAAAATGCAACAAAAAATTTCCTATGACCTAAGGTCAGATTTCCATTCCTAGTTCAGATAATCAATTTGTTGTTTTTTACCACATCACGGGTTTTCGCAACAAAACATATATGTAACATGAGAAGTAAGGGTCCTAGGTTAAATCCAACGACACCACTGAAAAGAGCACTCTTTTTTTGTGTGTGAGTAAAGACATTTTGTCCAAAGTTAGCGAAAGATTCTTGGAGTAAACTGGGAAAATATCAGGATATTTTAAAAAATGTCAGTTTTTGACAACTGTTCAAAGCTAGACTACATTAGCCATGGTGCTCCCAGCGCCCGGCAAATTCCTCTAAAGCTGTGTGAAGTAACTTGGTTTAATACTTCATGCTTATTTTACTCCTGTCCTTCGCAAAGTTTTGAGAAAAATCCATTGTTATACCAAAAAATGAGGCAATTAGGCCCATTTTGAGTGCCTACAAGAAGATCAAGAGCCATACCCAAAACTTTTTTTTTCAGCTTAATTCACTTTTCCTACACAGACAGATAAAAGTGGAATAAGCTGAAAAAAAATCTTGGAACAGCTTTCGTATCTTCTTTTAGGCACTCAAAATGGGCCTAATTGCCTCATTTTTTGGTATAACAATGGATTTTTCTCAAAACTTTGCGAAGGACAGGAGTAAAATAAGCATGAAGTATTAAACCAAGTTACTTCACACAGCTTTAGAGGAATTTGCCGGGCGCTGGGAGCACCAAGGCTAATGTAGTCTAGCTTTGAACAGTTGTCAAAAACTGACATTTTTTAAAATATCCTGATATTTTCCCAGTTTACTCCAAGAATATTTCGCTAACTTTGGACAAAATGTCTTTACTCACACACAAAAAAAGAGTGCTCTTTTAAGTGGTGTCGTTGGATTTAACCTAGGACCCTTACTTCTCATGTTACATATATGTTTTTGTTGCGAAAACCCGTGATGTGGTAAAAAACAACAAATTGATTATCTCGACTAGGAAAGGAAATCGGACCCTAGGTCATAAGACAATTTTTGTTGCATTTTGGATGTTTAATCACCCCTATTATTTTGCTCAACCAAGTACCAGTCACCCTGTCCTATAGAATATCCACGCGAAAATACATTTTAGGCAATGGCGTCAAATTCAAATTGAGCTTCTGCCTAAGAATTATTCTCGCGTGGATATTCTGTAGGACCATTATGTTTGAGTGCTACGGGTCTTGAAAAATAACCCTATCAATAAAATCTCGCATTTTGGCGATATTACATATTTCTTGATTGGCAGTATTTCCGAAAATAACAAACGTAGGACGCTCGGACTGGGCTTAAATTGTAGCAAATTTAGTTAGCTTCAACAATGTGTACTGTGGTCATGCTCGAAAAACGCTTTCTTCTGGTATTTTTGTTTAACAACCTAAAAAATTGATGGAATTTCGTGGTTTTTCAAGTGCCACGAGTTGAGCACAAGGTTTTGAAGGTTGCAAACTTGAGTATAAACTGCTCTCAATGGCCCTAACAATGTGCAAAAGAAAAAACAATTACATGCATATTTGCGATGTTTGATGTTTATATTGACTGGCCTAAAGATTTTACAAGATAATTTTCTCTTTTGTCTACTAGCATTTTATTTCTTTTCAACTTCAGTTACGGTGACGGAGTGATTATAGGAGTGGCTTCTCGTAGGAGAGCTTGGATACGACGACCAACTCCCCAGAAACTGTTGTCCTGGTAGGTATTGCTCATAGTTGGTTTTCATAGTGAGCTGCATTCCGTTTGCGCAAGCTGTCAAATAGAAAGCATCGCTGTGCTTTACTTCCGTCTTCTTTTTCCCATCTTTTCTCAAACAGATATAACAAAGAATCGGGAATGTTCCCACAAATACAACACTTACGCATTGCCACATTGGTCTTATTGTCAGATTTATTATTTACCTGTGCTCTTGTCCTGAAAAATATCTGTCCTCATGAAGAAATGTGTATTACATAGGTTATGTCTTATGCGTTAAGTCTTCAGAGCTTACGTGGGTAGTTTAATTTAACTGCCGAACTATTCCGTTTCGTATAGTCCTTGGAATATTTCTCCTCCGTTCCCCCGCAACATCAAAGGATGTACTCGAGTTGGAGGGTACTACATAATATTTTGTACACAAAAGGGAATGAATCCAGCTAAAATGCGTTCTCCAAAGATTGCGGAATTTATTCAACGACATTTTATACTTCCAGATTGTTCTTTTATACGATCCAGCAATTTACGGCTGTGACGCAAATAAAATGAAGAAGTTGGAGATGAAAAAACGCAGGAGGTTGCTAACAACGTGCCATGGGCTCCGTGACGAGACGGCAAATTAAAATTAAAAATGAAGGGCGAAGCACTTTCGTTCTTCGTTTTGCAATGATTCCGGTTTCATGGAAGTTTTTTTTTTTTTTTTTTTTCCTATTATTTTTCTCGTTCAAACCCCTTAACAAGAAAGATTGACTGACCCTTGGGAAGGGCGAGTGGGAACATTCATGTATTGGGCACGTACCCTGAGTCGGCTAAGGTAAGCGAGAAGGGGCACGACCCCCCCCCCTCAACCACCACCACTCTTCCAAGATTCAACGTACTAAGCCCTGTTTTACCCAAAACGTTTTGTCACACTTTTACGGATCCACCCTGCATGTATTTGTGAGAACAAACATTATATGTATATGACCCCTAGGATTAAATAATTACATTTTAAATCATTCCCAGTGTTCTAATGAACTAGTGTTCGTTCCCCGGTCGTGTTCAATGTAGTTGTTTTTCAAACTGAACCTAACAAAATAAAGTTTAAGAAAAACCAACGAAAATAATAATCACATAAAAAATTAAACAAGAAAAAATTGAAAGTTCCGTGATAACGCGATAGACTCACCTGTCGAGCAATGTGCCGCGTAATCCATTCGTCGAGCCAAATTTTCGGCGGTTTGGGCGGTTCATAAGGAGTTATACGCCGCTTCCGCCTAAAAACTTGCAATTTTGTTTAATATAAAGTCCTGCATGCAGTTGCTATTTTCGCTTAAAATAACCCGAAACTAAATTTCGCGACTATGTTGGGTTACAATGCGAATGCAGTAAACTTTCAAGAGCTAAATTATACGGGGTGACAGTTTCCACAAGAATAACATCTTATAATGCGATTTAAAATCGTCATTCGCGAATAATATCGTAATCCACTTTCAGAGTTTAGTAAGGTTTAGCGCTAACGCGGAAGAGAATGTTTTCAAAGAAACTAAGTGCTGATCGCCGGTGGGAGGGGGGATTCCCTTGTAGTGTATCTGTATGCAAACGTTAGCAATTTAGTGCCAAATGTCAGGAAGGACCGGTTAGGTAGTAGGGGATGACATGGACCGAATCATCTAATCTTTTATGGCACTGGCAGGTGGCAGCTTGTTCCACTCTTACAGTAGTATTCCCGTTCTAAATGAAATGCTAAGAAAGATATAGAGGAAGATCACGCAAGATTCCAATTTTATTTTTAAAAAAGCTCGTGCACACCCAGAGCGTATTTTTAAGCTTCAAACACAAAACGTAAAGGAGGTGACGAATTTTCCTCAATATTCTGCAAAAGGTCTTTAATGTCCGCTTGAAGTTTCCATTGTCATTTTACGAAATTGCTCGGTGACCGAAGGTACGATTAAACCTTACAAACAACTTTCCTCAGTTTATGTGAATAATACATGGAAAGGTTCCCTCAGCATGAACTTTTCACTCGATTGTGAGCCCAAAGAAGGGTTTAAATAGCTTAAAAGTGAGTTAGAAAATCTGTAAGAGACAAGTTATAAAGGAGAAAGGAAACAAGGACGCCCCTCGCCCATCAAGTAATAAAGTTGTCAGTTTGTCATCCTTTACCCTCTTCTTACTATTACCGGCGCCCTTTTTTGTTGTTGAGATTAAAGTAAAAAGGTAAGATCGCTCAGAGGCTGAAACAGCGAAAATTAGGTTATCGCCACACGGTCCCGTAATTTTTTCAGCAAATAATTAGTGAGCCTTGTAATTTTAGACCGAGGAAGGGCGATAGAAACTGCTTCGTTACGGTCTTTCATGCAATCAACGTGACAATCTTATTTTAATTGTACCCGTTTGGCCTTCATAGACAATTTTTTTTTTTTTTTTATCATTCATTCCCTCTCTTTCTGAGGGTTGCATTGTGCGATAGTTTTCTCTCATTTTGTATCGTCGAGACTCCCTTAAGGCCTTGTGGAAGGTGATCGTTCCCTCCTACAACATCCTACCTTAGTAGATTGAGTGTTGGAACAAGAGTGTGATAGTTGTTGAGGGCAAATGAAATGGGGGGGGGGGGCTTCTGTTTTTAAATGTTATCGAACGTTTACGAGTGACGTTCAAGGGATTTACTGAATGGTTGAGATGAAAATCCACTTTAGTTTCTTTCGTTAGTTCTTTTTTTTTTGTTAACGAAGGAAATAATATTGTTAAAGTGGGTGGAGTCGGTAGGGGTGAGGGTACAGTTGGCGATGAAAGCTGAAGAGGCTAACAATGCTCCCTGTCCGACAGCACAATACTTCCGACTTCGCAATTTCATTAAACAAGAGTGGACCACCACCCCTTTTACACCTCAAGATCCATCACGTTCTCTTTCTTTTCCTTCCTGACCCGTCCAATATACGTTCTCATCCCGAAAACCACAATTCAATACCAAAGATACTTCGATTGAATGAATTCCTTTCGATATACAATTATCGAGCCTTTGAAGGACGAGCAAAGAAACAGGAAGAGGCTCATTATTAAATCAATAACCTTACAAAATTAATTGGTAGGTGGGGGGAGAGTGGTTCATCGTTTTAATTGTCTGATCGCACAGATTAACATCATAATCTAACCCGAGAAGGGAACGAGTGGCTGCGTTCTACCCAGTAATTGAACTTCTGAGAAAAGTGACGCGAGATGTCAGGGCCAATGCTGAGGTAGGAAGACTGTAATACATCGCCTTTGAAATTGATTTTTCAACGCTTCAGAATCTTCCCGGAGAGATAAAGTTTATGAAACTTCAAAACTAAACAGCTCTCCGACTCAAAGATTGTGTGGAACTGGGAAAAGAGAAACGAATAGTTCTGAGAAGTTTGAGTATCCGCGTCAGCTATTGTCTCGCTCCACCATTGACATAGAACTTGTGGAACAGGCAGGGGCCGGCTCTCTAAGGCCAGCCAGTCAACAACATTTTTCGCTTCATTATAAATTAATTAGACCGTTAACACCGTGATCTCAAATTTCATGCGATTATGTCTTGATGCATTGCTCGCTTGTCGTCCGAATCTACCCCTGCCCCTTCATCACAATTCAACCGTCATTCATTAGCAACAATAATCTATGAAGTCACAATAATTTTTCTTGGCTGTCCAACATGAACGCATAAATTAATTATTGAAATAATCAAAATAAGGCAGAAATATTATACTTACACGGCCTGATCCATTTATGAAAAGAGGAGCCTATATGGACCGCTAAACCTCGCCGCACATATTGTCTGGAAAATATGAGAGCGCTGTGGTAAATTTCGCGTGAATGACAGAAATTATCATGGGAATGTTGTTTAAAGTGATGCGAGTCTATTGCATTATCCACAAGTGTTGTTAACGCAAACGGAGGATGCTTTTAGAGTTAAAATAAAATTAATAAACAACGCGAGACGACTTATAAGCAAAAAGCACAACTCTTGGAAGAAGCAAATTTCAGGCATTATGTAACAAAGTTGACGGTATTTCAGTTCGGATCCCTTCGTCAGAGTGGTGGAACCCGTAGCGGCGGAATCGGTGATCAGGTACTGATCGGTGATCATCAGTTATTAGCAATTTTCAATGGGCGGATCGTAAATGCAACCTTCTATGGAGCTAAATGGTCGCAGTTTGACCATTTTCAGACCGTGGATTTGCCATTTATATGGCGTGAATTGCCAGTTTACCTACGTTAAAGGGCACATACATGTAATCCGTTTGTCATTTAGATGGAAATCACAGGCCATTTTTAGGGTAAGAATGGCCAGTTTCGCCATGTTCAAGGCATGCCAATCGTCAGTTTAGCCATTTTCATTTTGGCTATTTTTTAGGGCCTGAATAGGCAGTTTTGCTATTTTCAAGCAAACAAGGGTGAGATAGTGGAATCGTAACTTAAATGAAGAAATTGTCCAGTACGCCTCGATTAAATTCAATTTATTATTGTGCGCCGATCGCCAACGTTTCGCCCTAAACCGGGCATGGTCACCGCTATATAAAATTGAACGTGCATTTTAGGGCTCTGGGAAAACTTTTTTTGTTTTCAAAGTTTTAGAATGAGGCGTGAGGCCTATACTTGTACTGCAGTGGGACTGGGCGGTACTTGGTAATGAATTGTGTTTGAGTGCAGTGGCTTGCTTAGAATGTTTTCCGACTTTGTTCCAAGTTTGGTCTGCGAATAAGTTGACTTTAATCTTATCAAAGAGGTAATGCCAGATGTTGTTTTGCCCAGTGTCCTAAAATGCATGATCAATTTTAAATAGCCAATAACCATGCCCGGTTCAGAGCGAAATGTCCGCGCACAGTAATACATTTAATTTAATCGAGGCGTACTGGACCATTTCTTGATTAGGTCGTGAATTAAGGGTACGGCGGTCATTTTTAGGACAATTTTCCCAATATTTTAATGAATCGCTGGATTTATTACAGTAGACCAAAGTATCGCAGTTTTCAGGTCCGTTTGAGTTGAGGTCCGTTGAGGCAATTTTGCGATTATTCATATAATTATTAGCTCTAAAATGCCGCAAATTCCGGCTATTATTCAGAATTTTGGTAGGGTGATTATTTGCAGATGTGAAAGTCGTTTCCGAGGCTGTTTCAAAGACAATTGACCCGCTATAATTATTCGTTCGATTTTAATTTTCATTCTGAATCTTCCGAGTTGTGGCATTGAACAGGCAATTATAAACTTATAATCAGGGATGTCTTCTCAATATTGATTTGAGACTCAGTGCCAGGGTGGGCCTATTGGGAACTCCAAGCTGTAGGGGTATCACGCTCTCCCTCCACCAAACAGAACGGAAACTTAATTTGCCACAAATCATAATATGGATCCACGAAATGTCTGATTTGAAGGAGCTAAATCCACGAAATCGCTTTTCGCACTGAGTCAACCTAGTGAAATTGGATATTTTAAAGAGCTATTTCCCACAAAATTGCTTTTTAAATGGATCAAAAGCGCGAAATTTGCTTTTTCACGCCAGATTTCTGATTTCGTAGATTTAATAGCTCTTTCAAAAAACCCACAGTCGCAGATTTGGCTGTTTTAAAAGTCCAGTTTTGTGGGTTTTGTCACTTCAAAACTTCGACTTTTCCTCCTTTGACCACTTCAAACCCCAGCTTACAGGTGGTGGATCAGTGAGGGCGACTATTTAAGACCCGAAAGTCTCTTATTGTTAGTTGCAGGCAATTCTGGTCTTATTTCTTCCCCCTTTTTGAAAAAACGTCAAGTTTAGAAGTATGCAATATTTCGGGGATGGAATTCTAATCTAATGAGGACAAATGTTCAAAACCGAGGTAAACGAGGATGCCTAGCAACTCTATATGTATGTCAAAGTACGTTTAAGTGCCGACAATTCGAATTCTGGGCCAAGTTTCCTGCTCTGTTTGATGCCTGGCCGCGTACATTAATCTCTTAAGCTGTTTTTTTTACTTCAAGAGTCAACAAACTTTGCCAGACTGCATATTTCGTAAGTTGATTAGCAACATTTTTCTCGACAAACAACCAGACTCTTTTCTGAAAAGACCCGACGGGTAAATGAAACCCTTAATACAATTAGGACAATTTAATTCTTCGGGCAGAATAAAATTGTTTCTTCTTCTTATTTTCTTAATAAAATGTTCTCTTTTATAACCAAGTAGAGTAGAGAGGTGTCGAGGTCATTAATGCTAGCGTTCTTTGATCAAACAAGCGTTCAATCCGTGTTGAAACTGAGAAAGAAGGAGCCGCACTACAGGAATGTGCCCCACGTTCTCTTCCAATAAATTAAACCTAATGGCTTCGTTGTGAAGCAGGGTCATCCTGGTTTCCAAGTATTAATAAACACTTGAGCATGAAAACATCGAAATAATTCCGGGTGGAGATTGTGAGAATCGTTTTGCGTACCTCCGGGGAGGGGGGGGGAGAGAGGACTGTGTTGTCAAAGTCACAGGCTGTATATAGTCAAAAGCGATTCCTCCCTCTTTCCATCGCACTATTTCCACCCCCCCCCCCCCAGTGAACTCTAAAGAAAGAAAGGATGACACTCAAAGTCTTTTAATCCTGAGGAAAACCGATCCACGTGCATGAGATAAATGTTGCGTTTTTCCACGAACCCGTGAAATACGCTCACCAAAAGATTGATTTCAACCGAGGGGAATGGGGAGGACCTTTGAACCACCACAAAAACCTTAATTCACTCTCTCTCTCTCTCTGGGGGTGAACCACAAAGGGAAGCCTTGCCTAGAGTGGTGGGGCAGTCAGGGGGGGAGGGATGAACTTACGTTGTATACTTCGTATAAAAGAGCTTAGCTTTGGATAGCTTTAGTTTTTGTAGGTCGTGGTACAAGCGAGGTATCATGTTTATCAGAGGATCCAAATTCCTGGGCAGCTTTGGATAGCTCTTCGAATGGGACTGGCGGGGTGGGGTGGAGTCGGATTAGTTTGTCAGTTACTCGGAAGTGGGTGATTTCATTGCAATGGAATACATTCAAATAGAATTTTCCTAACATCTCTTCTGAAGACTACAGCTAGAGATAAAATTATTTTGTTTGTCTCCTCGAATGTTATGAAATAATTATCTAATCAAGACAAATTATTTGCAGGCATCTCAAAAACGTTAAATTACCCGAACTTGAAAATTAAATAAAAACGAAATATTGAATGAATATTGTCAGTCAAGATGCAAACAATGAGGATAAAAAAGTGTCCACCGTAAATTAATCGGCTGGTTTAAATATTCACCATCGAAATTGCCCAGGTGTAGGGAGAAAATCCGAGGATGAAAATTGTTTTTATTTCCTTCTTTCGACGACTAACGCTCCAGAGTAAGGCTCAGCTCACACCACCTCACCGCGCCTTGCTGTCCCCAATTATTGCTGCGAAATGGTGAAAAGGAAGGCCTTCCCCCTGATCCCCGGAAATAACTCAGTTCACCCTTCGGAAGTTGCCGGATTTTGTTATAACTGTTAAAGGACTTACAGTTTGGAACAAGCCTGAATTTTCTCTTTATTAAATGACATTTAACAAGAACAACAAGTTTTTCACGAAAAACGTGTCTAATTCACTGGGTAAAGCCCGAGGGAATTGAGGGAAAAAAGGAGAAAAGGCGTTTGGGAGCAAAGCAATGAGAAAACCGTCTATCCATCAAGATCCTCGATTAAAACGAGACTGCTCGGCACCGACATTGCGTTGTCTCCCCCCACTCCTCACCAACACTCGGGAATCTCATGATTTTTTTTTTTTTTTTTCGTTAATTCATCACATTTGAACGAAAGCGTTCGGAAATCTTTTCACAACCTTTCAACCGTGTTTGCATCGAGTAAAATCTTAATCAACATGGGGACGTGAAGAGCATAAGAAAGGTGGAAGGCGCGCCTTTGAATTTGTTTTCAAAGGCCACCCTTCCTCTGTATAGGGTCATATTTTTTGATTTCAGAGGCTTGATTGCAATTTTAACGCGCAAAAAAATAAAAAAAATACAAATATTCTTTTGACGTGAACTGTATAATGCATTAGGCGCTTTTTTCAATGAAACAAAGTCCTGAGTAGCTTTTCAGACACAGTCACTTCTTTGTTTAACTATCTTTCTTAATTTATTTTCCAAGAAATCACTGACGATACGTGACATGACTGAATTATTTTAAACTTTGCTTCTGGAATCAATTAAAGCAGCCAACTTTTTTTTTCTTTCTTTTTTTTTTTAACTGAGTTCCATCGGCACCTCATCCTGGCAAAACTATTTTAAAGTTTCCACATAAGTTAGGCAATTTCCTGCAAAGCGTTCGGATCTTGAAGTGCACGTGCTTGGGGCAAGGCCTGCAAGTTGAAAGCAAATAATTTCTTCATTTTATTCGAGCGAGAGAGTGCGAGATAGAAGGGGAGTGGAAAGAGAAAAAAGTGAAATAACAGAAAATGTTGTGTTCCAACAAGCAATACATTATTCATCTCGCTTTTTCGAATTCAACCTAAGCCCAGCGAGCTTTAATCATTTTAATGATCGTTCCATTTCCGCATTCGGGCAGTCTTGGAATTGAATAAATAGAATTTTGCAGAATAACAATAATTGATTCGTTGAAATTACTTGTTTGTAATTTAGCGAGCACGCTTTATAGCTTCATTTCCGCTAATATTCAGGGAAAACCCACATCCCAGATGATGACGGTAGACTAGAGCTACAGAAGGCGTAAAACGTTCGGTAAAAAAAATCCTGCTGGGTACTTCAGAGTCAAAAATGGAAAATATTCACTCCATATCCCCTCCACCAGTGAGCGCTGAAATTGACTGGGACTCTGGGCATTTTGTCTATGGGACAGGTGCACGTGTTCAATTCTCAGCTTGGTGATGAACTCGATCCGATCGTGCACAACAGTGTTCTCGAAAGGCCTGCCACTTACACCAGTGGCACTTACGCCAGACTTTATGGCAATTTTGTGGGTCTGGCTAGCAATGAAAAGAATTTCGCGTTGGTTTCGACACCGTGAAAGTCCAAAAACGCCATTTCTTGATGTTGCCTTATTCAAGAAACATTTTCGCGGATTATGTTCACTAAAAAACCATTTTTCCGAGTCTGACTCACTAAAAAACTAATTTTTCGGGTTTCCAAGACCACACCGAGGGGCGAGGAGAGGGGTCGCCACGCCGTCACCTGATTAAATAGTGATCAAGACCACACCTTTCTTTCTCTTTCTCACCCCGTGCCACTCCTTGTGTAGTTATGGCAACTAGGTCCTTATTTTGAAACCCCATCCCTCTCATCCACTTTCTGATGGCCCCACTTTGTCAGCAGTGATGAGCTATCCAGTTCTTTTATATATCGTTGAGCTTAAATAAGCCGAACCTTGTTTTTCATAAAATCCAATGCACTTTATCTCTTAAGACCAACTTAATGTTAAGCCGAACCTTAAGCCAAGGTGGTGAAATCCACCATTAGGGTCTCACGGCACGGAGAAAAAGGACCTTGAAACGGATGCCCACCGTGATTCGAGCGTTTCGACCGCTTTCCTTTGGTCCAACCCCCCCAGTGGCAGCGCAACCGACAGTCATGAAGCCCAAGAGCCTGAGAGGCTAGTTTTTCAGTGAGGCCAGAGAGGCTAGTTTCAGGAAATGAAAGTTGTGGTGTCAAATATTCCTTTTGTTTTCAGAGATGACGTCAGCCACCTGAGCACTGTTCTGGCCGAATTAATATAGGTATATTTTTTGTCATTTTGCGCTAGTGGAGTGGTTTGAGCTGTTTGCTCCACCACGAAAAACCACGAAAAAAAAGGAAGAGGGCTAGAGGTAAACTTTTCAGTGATTTAACAACCGCCCCTTCAAAACTTTTGTTATCCTCTCCTATAGAGGAACATTGAACAGAAGAGAATGCATTCACCATCAAAAGCCTTATTTAACAGTAAAATAAGGGCTTAGTGATGGGGGGGGGGAGTTTCTACAATGAAGAAAGTTTTTTCTCCCTCTGAAATCACATGGCTACAGCAATCATACAGAGTGTCATCGTTGCATCCAACAGCATGCTAAGCTTCTCTTAACTTTTTTGTTTATGGAGCGACCAAAATAAAGGCTGTGAACCGAAAAATCGTGCCTCCTAATAAAAATTTATTAGGATTGTTAAGCATCAAGCTTCAATTATCTTAAAAGCTTTGGTAGGCCAAAGTGAATCGAATAAAAATTAATTTTACGGCCAGTTAAATGGGTGGGCGGGGGATAGTCTCATTATAATAAATGATCTTTATTTATCTCATAAAAAAAAACTTTAAACTCTCTTTATTGAGAAACTCTACTGGCTCTGGCTTATATTGATTGTGGGATGGATGGGGTAGTGTGAATTCATTAAGTATCTCCTCGTGTCATAAATTCAGGTGATGAGATTAAATCAATTGAATATTGAAATAAAAAATTAGGATTCCTGGATTTGAAAACGCTAACAGTTCGACAAGTGCTATTATTACGCTTTGTCAATAACTATTGGGCGATGAGAGTGTGGTTGCCTAATTATACTTGTACACCCGGGGAGTCATTGAAGCGTTTAAGTGGGCTCAGCGGCTAATGAAGCGAAATTCATCCGCATAATTAACCATTAATCATTTAAATTCTGGTTGTAATTGATTAGGTTAGGTAGCCTGACATAGCCATTGAGACGGCACGTCGGAGGTGTCACCTCTGTCTAATTATTTCAACCGAGGTATAATACATATAATACGCTAACATATAAAAACACCAGAATAATGGGGAACTTGCATGATTTGGGAGAATAGTAAACAGTGAATTGATACATGGTCAGAAGGATATCGACGGTGGTTCCAGCCCGATTGGTGCATTGGTGCAAACAAAGTTATTCAAGAAGGGATCGATGATGGTGCAAGGGGAAATGACGTCAATGGTCACTTGTGCAGCATCTGAGGGAACTATAACATTTCAGAAACTGCAGAACATTTCCTTTAGGATGGAGGCCATTTTATTGTTTGAAATAATCGCCAACATCCAGAACTCTGGCATTTTTGTTATAAATTCTCGTGGCCTCCTTAATGTGTACGTTTTATGAAAAGTCGCTGTACCCACCGCTGTACGACCGCTGTACCCACCGCTGTACGACCGCTGTACCCACCGCTGTACGAAGCGAAGATCGCTCCCTCCTCTTGAAACAATAAAAATACAAGTAGTCGCTTACTGAAAGCGATGAGTCAGCAAATAAGTCGCTACTGCCAGAATCCTCTTATTTAGCCTAGTGTATGAAAGCCGGAAAGGAAATGCGATAATGACAACCCTTTGGAGCTGCAAATTAAACGTTATGCAACGGGACGGTCGTGATGGGAACAGACTAATAACAAGTGCTTCCGCAGTTTGAAGAGAATGTCTTTCTATCAAAACTCGGCGGTTTTTGGCTACCAGAAACCGCCGTTCACTAGACCTATACGCAACGACTGAACTTCTCAGAAATTACGAAAATTTGTCCTTACCTACTCGTTAATAAAAAAAAACACGATTTTTCTTTATTTTAATGCTCCGAGAATCAATCTCCCAGGTAACAATAAGAATGCCCTACTGGTTCCATAGAGGCAGTACCTATTTATCCCACCTGTAAAACATATAAGAGTGCAAAGTTCAGCGTGCTTTTTTTACAACTTTTATTGAAAATCAGCCAAGTAAATCAAGTTGACGAGTTTATTGTTTTCCCGTGAGAGTGTTGGTTTCAAAAATAAAGAAAACAAAGGCAAACTTGACAATGGAGAGAATGTCACCGATCAAACAATCCCTCCATGATTCAACACGTTGGAATATGAAAGAAATAGAGGAAACAAAACAAAAACTGAAAAGCAGCCCCATTAACAGGAACTCATCCCATCATTTCTAATGGGTCCTTTTCCGTTAAGAGTTATGCGGGGGGGGGGGGCACAACGCGAAACAAAATTAATATTTGATCAGTTCTCTTCGAGTTGATAATGTTTATATTTTCATAAGTGCCAAAGGTTGCCCCCCGTATATTCAAGCGCCGTGGTGAAAACGCCGTCTCGCTAAACTTGCGGAACATTTTATCCTTTCCGTCACCATTGTGCGTTCCCAGAAAAAAAAAAAAAAATGTTTGCTTTCGGCCTGTTCTGGGAGTTTGAAAGGAGTAAAAGTTTATAGCAGACAGGGAAAAGGTTTTCAACATTGTGTCACGCTGTTGAGTTCGCAAATTACAGTGAGGAACGCGTGACACGTGGCAATCTAATCAAACCCTATTAGTTCCTGTGTCTATTCTGTCAAAATATAAACCTTGAAAACGTTTTGTGGGCTAAGTGGAAAACACTGAATGGTTTACTTCGACGGTTCTACTTCAGGTTCATTTGATTATTCCGAATACTCACAGTTTCATTAAGTTTTCCGATGTTTTGATAAAGAAACCACGGGTTGAGGACCTAAATGAAACTCGAAAACCACGCTGTCTTGGGGAGCCCAATCAGGTCAGGTCAAAAGGAAGCTTTTGGGGAGCCCAAAAGCAATCAGTTGCATTCTTTTCGGGGCTCTAAGTCCTCCTCTCTGTGCCCGGCGAACGATATGTGTTCCAGCCAGCTTTTATACGCGAAAGCGCGTAAGACCCCCTGTCGTGTAGCCTTCTTACAAGAACAATGGACCGTAGGCATGTGGCTTACCACCCCCTTCTGTTCAAAACCGTTGTTAGCTTAACTCTTGCGGCTCCACCCTTCCTTGGGTCATTTTCCCCTGAACCTCTTTCAGACGGGAACGGGAGATGGTCAAACCTGTTTTCATAGCTCAAAAATGGTAATTTTGCAAAAGGAACTCACTATTCAGCCTGGACATTGTTAATTTAGCCCCATAAAACCGATTCTCACCCTAAAAATGTAGTTAGAAGAAGAATTTCGCCCATACTTCAAATTTTTCCCCAGAAACTGAAATGTTCAGTACAATTACCCCCTTTTAACCGATCCCCTTCACAATAGATTCTGACGATTCTTGCCGGGGCCATTGAACAAAAGACCCCAAAAACTTGCATTGTGCGGAAATTAAGACCTGAAATTTGCATTTACACGAGAATGGACCCGAAACGCCTTATATTTGGCTCCGAAAAATTAAATTCCGCGGCTATATTCATCAAGCTTTAAGAGCTGTCAAGACCAGCTAGAGTGGACTCCATAAGAACCATCAAAAAAGGGCCCTGGAAATGAGCGTTTCGCTAAAGTTAAGACCAAAAACATACTGTATCGCTGATTACGAAACTTGCACTTTTGTATGTTTTCATATTCAAAGTTGCAATTTTGCGACAAATTGGCTTCTTTTTATCATCCTAAATATAATCTCAAGACATAATTTATAATCACGTTCATCAAAAGCAAATTCTCAAATTCATTGCTTTAGGCTCGGCGCACACTAGGAGAAAAAATACGCCGACGCGCGAGTCGGCGTCTTTTTTCTCGGAGGAGAGACGACTCTCGCGTACGCGTCCAATGTGAAAGGCCCCATAGAGTTCTATGTGTTTTTGCTGCACGAGTCGGACGCTGACGCGCGCGTCGGCGTCTTTTTTCTCCTAGTATGCGCGGGGCCTTACAATTCGCCGGTTTTTGGTTAGCTAGGAATTTCACGACTATAGCCCCACAATTTCATTTTTCGGATATTGATCCATCGAATCTCGCCTCTTTGGTCATCGCTTGCAATTTTTGTGGCTAAATCTAGCCCCGAAACTGGCAATATCAAACGCACAAACAACAATTTTTCGAGTCTTGTGGACTTTTGTCTCATGTTTCATATCAAAACCACCTGCGTAGGGTCTAAATGTGCCGTTTTTTGCTCGAATGGTTGATGCACACCGCATTAGTGCAGCACACACTGCGACACTCGCAATTTTATTTAAAATCAGTCCATATTCGGTCCAACTCGCCATATCCCAACGTCATGACGCTCTGTTTTCCAGCGAGACATCGGACTTGTCATTTTTTTTGAAAGCTCAGTGGAGAATTGAGATACACAAGGTGAACAAAAAAGTAGAAATTTCAACTATTAAAAGCGTTTTCACGACCCCATAATACCATCACAAAGTGAATTCCTCTCCAACGCCATTCAACTATGCGTAGTGAGTGGGCGGCGGAGCCCAGAAGAAAATACTACTTGAAAAACTGGAGAGTTATGAGAGTAACAAGAGTCTTGAGAATTCTCTTTAAATTCTCTGTTTTTATCGGCGTGAATACAAAGATAAATTATTTACAAATTTTTATTCCACGCTTGGCCGGGCTGATTCAAAATTTTCTGTCATTTTTACTGCAAAAACGTATTCCACGAAAGTTATTTTCCAGGTTATTTCAGAGATAAAAAGTAATACAACACGGAATGAAGCTGACCTTTTTAAAGACAAAGATTTATATACGCGACCTTTTCCCCCGGGTGAAAAATAGACGGAGGAGCATCTTCACTCGCACGCACTTGGCTTTATAATATTGAGATGGAAAGGACTGTTTTCGAGGGATTGGGTGGTTGGTGGATCGTTAAATTGAAAAACTGGATTTATATACTGGAAAATCACTTTTGATGCTCTGTTTTCTCTACGGTTTACACCCCATCTAACGCTCGTTGAAGAATTTTTCGTGAAGTGTCTTATCTCCAACGTTATTACTTAATTGATTTGAATTACTAACAACTTCATCCATGTCGACGACATTTAAAAATGCATTGCTGTCTCAAAGATAATTTTGATTCTCCTAGGCCTAAGATGACCTTTTCAAAAGGGCGGAGCTCTCTCTTGCTTGCTAAAGAAAAGCTCGCTTCTCGTCTTTTGAGATGCAAAGAGAACTAAACTCATTTATCGTTAGCTCAGAGGAGAACTACCGTTTCCATCGGTCATAAGGGAGAGAAAAGCAATTAAATTACAATAGTTAGGCGGAGACTTTTGATGAGCCGACATCATTTTATTTCTTGTCATAAAATGCATATTTTCCGGGCACGATATTATATAATAGGTGAACGGCACGCCGACGAGTTTCTATGAAAAAATTTGAG
This sequence comes from Corythucha ciliata, assembly GCA_038030265.1. Taxonomy (NCBI): domain Eukaryota; kingdom Metazoa; phylum Arthropoda; class Insecta; order Hemiptera; family Tingidae; genus Corythucha; species Corythucha ciliata. Next base: position 46,880,595 of record CM075942.1, on the reverse strand, counting down.
ATTTACGAGATAGTGGGGAGTATTAATGGACGCAATTGTTCAACTTAAAGGGGCCCAGGCTACCCGCGATGCGCCGTTTTAACCTTATCACTATGAAGAGGTCCACTCCTTCAACGTTATTTTCCTTTTTAAAAAATACCGAGGGGGCACATTGAAGGAAAATTAAACTGATATAGGTACTTTGAAACATTACTTTGTTACTATATGCGTCGCGACAAAAGAAGCGTTGATACCCTCTTATACGACTCAGTGGAACATGAATTTTTGATTACGACCTAAAACTTCACGGGATTTCATAATGTGGATGCTTACGTTCCAACTCCTGGAGACCTTGCAAGGCATCAAAGTATCTTTTTTGGACAATTTTACATTTCATAGGTATTTACGAAGATTAAATTAAGCGTTAGAACATCTTAAAGTCAGGGCATGTAGGACCTAAATAACTCTCTAGGGCTCTCTATTGATCGAAGAAAGATCGCTCCCATTGACGTGTTTTTCTTCGCCTTGTTTTCTCTCTTTTATTGCGTTGCTGTAGATGATTTCTAAACTTCGGGTTTTTCAGTTGAATCACGCACATTTCAAGGGGAGTTCCCTTTTTTATTGGTCGATGATTGGCAAACGAAGTGTGAAGTTTAAATACTGGCACGACACCGGTTAACTGGTTTGGTCTGGCTCACTTTTGAAATATGCCCCACTCGCTATCACCTAATTACTTTTAACTTAAATAATAATTTTGCTCCAAAAGCAGACTAGTTAATAGTTAGCTTTGTTACAAGCCATTTCTCGATTGCACAATGACTATTTAGCCACGAAATTGAATAATAGCCCCAATCTTATTGTTCTGCACTTGAATTTGTATTTTAACACGCCTAAATTGAATGCTCTGCTATACCCTCCGGCCTTAGAGATTTGGCGTCCCCGGGCGAATCTTTCATCAGCGGTTCTTATCAATTTTAGCCATGAATTAGCGGTTTTTCCAACTTTAGCCCCATAAAAAGTTGCCTCCAGAAACTACGACTTGCCGTTTTCTATGAATTAGCAAAGTGTTCTCAATTTAACCCTCATTATGTATTATTAGACATTTTTAGTGCATTTCATTTATGTCAAAATGCACTATTGGTCTCGTCGTGATGGTGGCAAACATGGGTTATGGCATGTTTTTTTCATGTTTCAGAACCTCTAGAACACGAATTTAGTGGTTTCCGGAATTCATATATATATATATTGGTTTATATATTTATATATTATATCTTTATGGCCGTTTTCTTGTTAGCACGATAACTCTCGTAGAAGTTAATTTAGCGGAACGCGCTTTGGCACAAAAATCAGTAGTCATAAGACCCCGGTCGGTATTGCATTTGGGCCAAATCGGTCAAGGTGGAGGGGGGGAAAATCGGGCTTGAAGTCGTCAAAAAATCACTAAAAATCACCAGTTGATTCTAGAAGCATCATATTCGGTACGTATACTCCATGTTAGACTAGCCTTTCATTCCCATTTTAATTTTTTGAAAAAGTCAAGGGGGAGGGGGTGGTGACCCCGGGGTGGAAGTAAGTGTGAGGCCTTGTTAGCGCGATAACTATCGTAGAAATTAATTTAGCGGAACGCGCTTTATATAAAAATCAGTAGTCATAAGATCCCGGTCGGTATTGCATTTGGGCCAAATCGGTCAAGGTGGAGGGGGAAAATAGGGGTTAAAATGGTAAAAAAATCACTACAAATCACCAGTTGATTCCAGAAGCATTATATTCGGTATGATGATTCCATTTTGAAATAGCCTTTGATTATTTACTTGTCGATGGAAGGTTTTTCCATTCAACACACTACACAAGTGTAGTGCAGCGTCCTCTCCATAAACATATGTTTCAATTCAGAGACGACAGGTGGGAAAGCTTACACCACACGAGTGTATTGCATTGAATGGAAAACGCCTTCAATTTTATCGATGAATTAATTATTTATCTCTATTTTAACCGAGAATTAGCGATTTTTCCACATTTTAGCCGCGAATTATAAATTTTATTCACTTTCAGTAACAAAGGTACCTTTACGAGCCATGAATTGGATTTTTCTTTATTTTAACTGCAAATCGGCGTTTTTCCCCCTTTTAAGCGCTTCTTCTCAATTTCACCGGTGACTTAGCGCTTTCTCTCAATTTTAGACGCAAGTTAGTGATTTTCTTCTGTTTTAACCGCGTATTAGCGATTTAATCTACACTTCAGTCCCCAATTTACGCCACGAATTAACGCTATTTTCTCATTTTGCCGCTGATCAGCGATTTTGTTCACTTTCAGCCACGAAAGTTGCCTTCAGAAGCCGTGATTTGGCGTTTTCTAAATTTCAACCTGGAATTTTAGAATCTATTTTGGCTGTGATTAAGCGATTTTTCTCAATTTTAGCCCGCGAAATGAAGATTTTTCTTCATTTTCTTGTTACTCAGCGATTTTATCAATTTTCGCTGTGAATTCGTGTTTTTCCTGATTTTAGCCGCTAATAAGCAATTTTCACAAATTATCCTTAAATTAACACTTTTTATTAATTAAAGGCGTGAATTAACCACTTTTTTCACTTTTGCTGTGAATTTGAAATAATTAGCGCTTTTTTTCTTAGTTCAAGCCACGAACTGAAGCCGAGAATTGGCGTTTTTATAATTTTAGCCGCGAATTAGCGCTTTTTAGGCGTAAATCGTCTTGGAGCGAGTGGTCAGCGCACGAACTGCACGTGTAGCCATTTTTAGAGCACGAATAGCCCGGTTTGGCCACTTTTAAATGACCGGACAAGCCGCATTTTATGGGGTGAGAGCAGTCAGTTCAACAGAACTCTCCCTCCCCCCACCCAACCTGAAGAACGTATATGTATAGAAGAATTGTACAGCACGGGGAAGAATGAGGAAAGATGGAGGTAGCCCTTTTCGGTGCGAGGACGAAAACGGTCAGCTTATCTTGTACAGGCGCGGAAAGTTTAACCATTTTAAGGGCGCGAATAGTCATTGTGAACATGTTGGGCAAAGGTAGTCATTTTGACAATTTTCAATGGTCTAATCTTATGTTGCGCCGTCTAGTCAATCCACTTAAATCAGGTAATCTCGCCACTGATTCCGACATTTTCATATGCATTTTCTAGGCATGGATTGTCTGTTTTGCTGTTTGTATGATGCTAATAGTCTGTTATGCTGTTTTCAGGGCGCCAATTGTCAGTAAGGTCATTTCTAAGGGCCCGTACGAAGTGTTTTTCACCATTTTAAGGGTATGAATAGCCAGCTTGGCTATTTTTAGGGAATGAACTGTCAGCATAGTCATTTTTAAGGAATCGTCAGTTTGGCCCTTTTTTGGATGTACGGAAAGTGAATTTGCTTCGCGTTGGGCTCACCATAGCCCTCCTCATTACAACTAAAAAGGGTACATGAGAAATGAAGGGATGGCTTCTTGTGATAGAGTTTGGAAATTCGTTGTCGCAAACTGACATGCCTTGTTGCTTATTTCCTTCTTTTTATTTTTTGATATTCCATCAAAAAGAAAAAAAAATGAAACGTGTTCAATCTGGAAGGATCGTTTGATAGGTCCTATTGTTTTTATTTTTCAAGAGGGGTCATTCTCTCGATTTTCTTTTAACAATACACATCGTTAAGTTTACCTTTGTTTTCTTCCCTTCTTTAACCATCGCTACCACGGGAAGACAATAAACTCTTCAAGTTGATTTACTCGTCTGGAGTAAAACAAAAGCTGTAAAACGTCACGCTGAACTTTGCAATGCTACGTGTTTTATATAGGTGGGAAAATTACTGATGCCGTGGGACGACGAGGACATTATCCTCGTTGTCAGGGAGATTGTGATTCGGGGCATTACAGAAAAAAAAAATCCCTTTTTTTCCTTCCGAGTAGGGACACATTTTTGTATTGAATTACAAGCCGAGACGTTTAATCTATTCCGTGTAGATGTCCAAATGCGCAGTTTCTGGTAGTCAACTACCGTTGACATTATCTCTGTAGTATTTGTTTTTTAATTGAAAGTATAAAATATTTAGTGAATGGGGAACTTGCATGAATGAGAAAATTAAACCGGTGAATTGGCATTGGACAGAATAATATCAACGGTGATTGCGGCCCGATTGGTGCATTTGGTGATTTTTAAACGAAGTTCTTCAAGAAGGGATGGATGGTGCGAGGGGAAATAACGTCAATGGTCACTTGTGAAGCATATGAGGGAGCTATAACATTTTTTGTTAACAAATAACAAGAAAAATTGTCCCCCTGAAAATGCTTCTTACCCCCTTTCTTCCCCACACCATCCATTTCATTGAATAGCCTTTGACTCAACAATTTTAAAAATTCGCTTTTAAAAAAAATCCTTGATTGATTTCAATGTTTAATTTGAGCAATAGCCTTGTGGAAGAGCCCTCCTCAAATAAGACCAGTGCTTGAAAATGTGCAAGTTCCCCATTGTGAACGTAGAACAGTGAATTAAAAAGTGCGGACGATAAAAAGAAACAGTGATTTTTCTTATCATTCATTTAAAAAGCAGCTGAACCAATATCAAAGAGTGGGCCATCTAAAACTTCAGCATTAGAAGTTATAGAGCATTCATCGAATGTTTGGAAGGCTGATGTTCTCACACTCGATGTGATAATTTTTATTGCTGAGCTTTACAGGAGAGATCTTCAATAACAACAGTGACATGGTGCTTTATGTGTCGTGAGAAAAAGAAACTGCCACGGAGCGGGAATCGAACCCGGGCACCGTATCTCCGGTACGGCTCTTTGACCACCAAGACACCGCGGCGACCAGGAACTACTCAACTCCGGGCTATCTCTTCACATGGTGTTGTCGTGGGGGAAAGAGGTAGCCCGGAGTTGAGTAGTTCCTGGTCGCCGCGGTGTCTTGGTGGTCTAAGAGTCGTACCGGAGATACGGTGCCCGGGTTCGATTCCCGCTCCGTGGCAGTTTCTTCTTCTCACGACACATAAAGCACCATGTCACTGTTGTTTATAAAACTAAAAGTCCGAAATAACTTTAATTTCGATACAAAAAAGCTTTAAAATCTTCAATAACGACGGTCGCTGGGACGCCTGTTCCCAGCATGACCGAACGGTTTTGCGTTTTATTGCATAACTTTCCATTTTCAGCTCTCTGAACTTCGGGAAGACTGAATGCTCCACCGTGAGTTTTTCACTCTTTTTCGCCCATTTCCGCTCAATGCCGCCACCAGGAAACTGACCTGTGGTCCCATGCTAAAGTATTCGCCACAGTTAATTGCCTAAAAAACTTTGTTTGTGGCATGGTTTATGGTTTGGCTGCAACGGTGGTGCAGTCGGTCCCAGTCAAAAGTTTACCTAAAAACGCCTCCGTAAGTGACGGAGGAGAGCCATTCTGCTACTATCCAAGACAGATAGAGTGAGTGTGAGAGTGAGAGACTTTATTTTTATCTGTTTTTGTTCTTCTGAGTGTCAGTTTGGCTAATTTTAGAACGTCATCGGCTAGTCAAACCATTTTATAGCGCGAGAGTAGTCCGTTCATTCATCCATTCTGGGGGTCAACCTTTTCAGTAAGAAAGGGAGCGCTGGAAAGGTGGAGACGGCTCTGTTCGGTTGATGCTGGAATAACTGGTCAGTTCATCATTTTAAGGGCACGAATAGCCCGAATTTGACCAATTTCTGGGCGGGATAGTAAGATTATCCATTTTATTTGAGTCGACAAATACACATATACACAGCATCGTAGGGTGTGAATGATCATTTTCAGAGCATGATTTGCCAGTTTGCCAATTTTAAGGCGTTAATAGTCGATTCGGTTACTTTTAGGGCATTAATCGTCATTTAAGCTATTTTCAATGCTCGAATAGTTAGTTCGGACATTTTTGAAGCGTAAATGGTCGGTTTATCATGCCATGAACTGGTCAGTTTAGGCACCTTTAAGGCACGAATCGTCAGTTCAGGACAATTTTAGGGTATCAATAGGCCGTTCGGTCAATTTTTGAGTCCTGTCAGTGAATTTTTAGCGCGTGTTTCGTGGAACGAAATTCATCGAAACGCAAAAAACATGTTTCACAAGAGAATTATTTTTCCTCAGAGCGTCTTCCGCTAAACACGATAGGTGGGGGAATGCCGTACCTCTAACTTCTTTCTTCCTGTTTTCTTCTTTCTCTTCTACTCTCTTCTTCTTCCTGCAGTTATTTAAGTCTGTTCAGTTGATTTGTTAAGCTCGGATGTCCTTGCTTGCTCCTTTCCTGCTCACCTGCTCTTTTCAGTGGTCTCTTCCTACGCATATAATGTGTCATCACTCGCAGTAAGTTTCCATTCCTTTGAATAGCACTCGCTGTCTATTCACACAGTTTTGAGCAACGTACACTCACCTAATGACATACGCTCAAATACTTATTAATGAGCTGATCACTCCATGAGTGCCATACGTATATGATATATTCGCCCTCTGTGGCTTCAAACATACTTGAGTGTACCGGAGAACAAACGTCCGGACGTGGACATGGTCGACCACAATCACCCTGGAACCAACCACCGGGCCTACACAACCCGGAACCGAACCCCCGGGCCAAACCACACCGAAACCAAACCACCACACCGGGCTCATATCAAGCCGGGACCAAAAAACCGACAGGCGCTTAAATTACAATGTTCATTCCATTCACATACACACAACACTTTACTTCTTTCTTAAGGTCTAACTTTAATACTGCAACCTAAATCTATCCAAATCAAACTGTGGTTGACATGCTTTACCCCTTAATTTATACGTTAATTTGTTCATGATTAGAATCATTGTCCAATACTTAATTGATCCATGTAACGTGTACTCTAGGGTTATTTTATGCCGCAAGGCTTTTTCCCTCTACTCTTTTTTTGGGCTAAATAGAAATACGAATTTCGCCCAACTGCGAGTCTTCTCATTTTTTTTTTTTTTTTTTTTTTTTTTTTTTTTTTTTCCACTATCCTTTATTCTCGACGAAACAGCGCGTGTGACTATTTTCAGGGCCCAAATCGTCTGTCAAGTCCTTTTTGGAGCGAATGGTCAGTTTGGCCAATTTAAGAGTGAATAGCCGGTTTGACTATTCCTGGAGAGCAAACTGTCCGTTCAGTCATTTTCGGAGCACGAATCGTCAATTTTGACATTTTGGGACGTGAACAGTCATGCAGTTTAACCATTTTTATTACAATGGGAATAGCCAGTTTGGCTATTTTTAGGACGTGAATGTAATTGTTTAAGTATTTTCAAGGTGTGAATGTGTGAATTGTCCGTTTCTAAGGCCCGAATTTATGAACGTTCCTTGAAGCTTCCTTGAGTCAAGGAACCGCTGAGAACAGTTTTGATCACAACAAAAACATCTGTTCTAATGAATTTCAAGGGTTCCTTAATGTCAAGGAACGTTCATAAATACGGGTATAAGACGTGATTCGTCAGTTTCACCATTTTGAGGATCGAATATGCTCATTTTTCGTTCAGTCATTTTTAATGTGCAGCCAATCGTTAGCTCCGCCATTTTAGGGCTCGAATGGTTGTACAATGTGGTGAGGGGTGACGTAGTAGTGCTATTGTCAAAGGCTACCTGGCATAGAAGACGAAAACTTTGTGGGTTTGAGAAAGTAATAAGTAATCCCCTCTTACATTGGGGAGGGGGATAAGAACCTCGTCAACATTATCACGTAACTTAAATTGTGACGTACTATCAACATTTCACTGATTAATGCACAAAACTGTTCATTTGGCGGCAGAAAAGCGGAATTTTGGCAATTCAAGACCTTTGTAATTTTACGTGACCGGCCCTGAAAATGTCTCCACTGCCATTTCGCCCTATGAACTCGCTACTTGGGCTAAGGCCCTGTGGAATTGTCTGGTGGTCCGGGCCTTACTAATCTTACCATCAGTCGAAATATTTGACTTTGTAAAACGCACATTTTTCGACCGATTGACCTGTAAATCTTTTTAATTTCTCTTTAAACCGCTAGTTGGCCTGAAAATTATCAATTCATTCTCAAAAACTGACAATTCATAGAGGGCATTGTCAATTTAGTCCGTGGAATCTTGGGTTTGGAATTGGGTCCAGAAACCCCCCCCCCTCCATCACTGCGAAGACTTGACGGGTCAGCGCCCGCTGTTACTTGTTACCCTCCTTCTACTTGAAAGAGCTGGAAATCCGGGGTTTCAGGGTTGAAAATCGTGACTTCTTGCTGCCTCCTTGGTAAACAATGTGAAAGAGTCCTCTGTGATAATATATAGTCAGTATTGGTCTTGATTGTTAGTATATTGAGCGTGGGAGGCTTTGTCTCACTGAACTTTGATTTGCCTTTTTTTATTCAACTTTGATGGGCTTAATAAATAGATGAAGTCTCCAATGATATTCTGGTTCAGCAGGGTTTGTTACAAGCCCTTTATACGCCCTTCTAGATTGTAAACTAAAAGTTAAATTGGTTCATTTCATTACTCTAGCCTTCTTCAGTTCTTCGAGAAGATCTATTACGTGATAGAGCTCCAAACTTCAGTACTAAAATAAACTAAAAGTCATTGAGGTAGTAATACTTTTTCCTTGTAATTAAGCCCCTTCAATTAACACCCACCCTTCTATACTGACAAAGCTGCAAAATCGATATCCTTTCCTGACATGAGAATTTAAAAAATGATGAAATGGACGCTAAAAAATTCTGTAATGATATCTCTTCTGTCACCCTCAAACTTACGAGTTTTACTTATAAATAGATGAAGTCTCCAATGATATTCTGGTTCAGCAGGGTTTGTTACAAGCCCTTTATACGCCGAACTGTGAGTTACACAAAATCTTCATAGCTAGACCAATAATAATGCAAGGAAGCGTTTTCAAAGGGACGTCATGAAAATCTGTGATGAGCAACTCAGCAACTCACGTTGAAAGCAAACGTTTGCCCGTTTATTTCGAATTTAATTGTTTGTCTTTCATGTAAACGTATACATTCAAACGGACACGGATAATTCCACTGAGACGTATTTAATTATCGAGGGAAATGATTCGCTCCCAAACCCTCACGCTTTAGAGTTTACGATATCTCTTTACTGAAGAATTAAGCTTTGCACCATTTGTTGAGTTTTGTTGGAACAGAAGCTCCTACCTTCCTAACTCAACAACTCCTGGGGGATCGATCAGAACGAGATCAAAGAACTATCTCGTCGTCGCTTGTTCGAAACTGATGCTATGAGAAAGGTCAAGGGCTATTTTTTTTTTTTTTTTTTTTGTTTTTGTTTTTTTTTGGTTTTTTTTCACTTTTTGTATAACAAAAATAACATTTAAAGCATTGCCTCGGCTGCAATGTCTAAAATGAAAATCGTGCCGTCTTAAGAAAAACATTGTTTCGCTGCTTTAAAGTATAAACGACGTTTGTCAATTTTACTCCGAGTGATTTATCGACGTTTTTCGTCTCTATCATTCACGTTGGCAGTTTTTAAAAAAATGAAAATATGACGAGGGACGGAGAAATTTGCAGTGAATTCAACGAAGTATACCGACGAAAGTTGTGAGGAAAAAATTGCGAGCCAGCTATTGAGTTTATAAAACACAATGAACGTAACGTATGAAAGTCGTGCATGGCTAGGTATAACGGCGGAGTCTAAAAATATTTCATCAAGGCTGTCAGTCGTAAACTGTCGGTTATTGTTATTTTGACGAAACGGCTGGAAGTTTATCTTTAAAAATTCAAGAATTTTGTTTGATTCACTCGGTTTATTAATTTGATGATGAAAGCTATGTTGTTAAAATAATTCTATTCGCTATATTAGCGAGATGTGAATACATAATCGTTAGTTCCTCAGCATCTGCCAACTTGAAGATCAAGCAGTTAGCCGGCGAATTTTACGATCTCATTATTAATAGCCTGTTGAAACACGAAAAAAAAAAGATGAAAAACCTACTTGAGCACGGGGCACGTCGTCCACGCTGACCAAATGTTGCTCGTCATGTACGTACTTCTTCTCACACAGCCCCAACAGAAAAGCTGCCTTACAGGTGTGTTATTGTAAGATGAGAAGAAATGGCTCTCGAGAAGCACGGCGGGACAAAAGTATGCTCTGTGTATGTGTGTGATTGAGGGGAGAGGGGGTGGATGAAAAACAACAACAAAAAAAAAAGCTGTGCCTCTTATGTTGACAATCTCACTAGACTCGCACAACAAAACTGGGTTATAAATTTTTTTTTACCAAAAGAATGATTCTATAAATAACAGAGCCAAAAAGATTTTTATAAATAGTTGAGAGTTAAGAACGACGGGATTTATGACAATTCAACTCTCCTCGATTGATCTTTTCACTTCGATTTCGAAGAAGAAGAAGAAGAAGAAGAATAAAAAAATGTGTTGGTGTGTGTAAGAGAGGGCGCTGGCGATAGAAGCCAAGCGTCACAATATAAATAACTCTCGTGTCAAACAAATTTCAGCTTTAACGATACGTGAAACAATACGGGACTTAAAAAGAGCAGCGAAAAAATGTTTGTAGGACTGGTAGAGGGGGTTGAACCTCAAATAATTAAGTTTACAACGTTCACACGACAGAGGTATGTTGTTAAATGGACAGGGCTCGACACAAATTAGAAATGTCAGTTTGTTGTCACTCGCCAGTAATAATTCTCCTTAACGTCAACCCCCCCCCCCTTCAACCAGCGCTAAAAATGGCGGTCGTCCTCGCGTATAGACAAATTATCTCATTGCCAGTCAAAATGCCAGTGGCTGTGCCTCGGGCTTTCCGGTCTCCTATCGTCGTAATTCTTATACGGCTTTCGTTGTTGAAAATCTGAGCCATGTGAGCTGTTTATCGTTTCCGACGCAACAGGTGGATCAATTCAAGCCAGGATACTTCCGAATCTCATACAAAGGGGCTTTGAAGTAAGAACCGTGCGGTTTTAAACAAAGAAATTCCACGCGAGGAACTTAGCACAAAATTCACAGCAACGTCATAGTTACGTTACAAAGTCACAACTGAGTCTCAGTGCAATCGGACCATAATGTGACGTTGCAGCGAGGTTGCAAAGTGACAGATTCGATTAACGATATATAAAAGAACTGGATTGCTCATCACGTCTGATAAAGCCATCTGATAATAGCCATCAAATAAGCTCCCATGGAGGATGAGAGGGGTGGAGTTTCAAAATAAGTGCCATATTGCCATAACTACACAAGGAGAGGGACAGGGTGATTGTTTACCAGGGAGTGACCTGCCCCCTCCACGCCCCTCCAGTCATCTGTGAGCAATCCAGGTTAATATATCGTTGGATTCGATACGAGCTGCAAGGTCACAAATTAATAGGATACACATTTGTCACCTTGTAACCCCTCTGCGACGTCATATTATGATCCCATTGCATAGTGACTCAATTATACAGATTCAAAAAAGTGAGAGGTCGTTTGAAAGCTTATTTAATACGCAAGTTTTTGTGACAACTTGTAGGTGCGAAAAACAGTTCGATGGGAGTACAAAGTTTGAATAAGAACCAAGAAAATTAGCATTTCCAGTGCTCTTAGGCAAGTAAGCACGATATGCAATCAGAAAGGTAATTTCCCTGGCTTCCGGTAAGTATTGGGTACATTTATGGTAATTTTTAACAGTGGGAGGGGGGAGTAAACCACATACAAATTAGCGTCCCACCTCTGAAACGCGCCTGGAATTTACTCCTTTTGGTGGCCTGGTATACAGTTGTTGATTGATGAATAATTTTATTGTATCTTTTATTTTTATATGTATAATGCAGTCAAATTATCCGAAAAAAAACGGCTTACCTTGCAAAAGGTCCAGTATCATTTTTCATTTTTTTATCTTGTATACATATACGGGTAAAAAGTGTTTGAGAAAAAAAACGTAAATTCTGAAACCCTCGGCACAACTTTTGGCAGCCCGAAAACCACGATTATTCGGCACTTTTTTTAGTTTTTTCTAAATATACCTAGACCCATCGGCTGTAGAGGAAATTTCCTTATACAAAACAGGTAGGGCAATAAATTTCCTACATCTTTCGCATTCTGATTATTTTTCTACGACCAATACGGAGGGTGCTACAGCCTCTCGTACCATTTTTCCTGTAATGGTTGAAAGTATTAAAATCGCCTGTTTCCGACCAAAATATGTTCGGTGAGCTTTATTTCTTGCCGTAAACATTCATCCCTCTGTCATTGCCAACTTTTCAAGCCCCCTCCCTCCACTCATTTGAAAATTTTAAAATCACTTTTTTTCGGCGAAGCTGAAACCTGAAGTCGGGACCTCGACGTTGTCACTACTCGACACGCTAGTCGAGGGTTTACCATGACGCTTGCTTGCAACTGCAAGTGTTCACCAAAACCGGTGTCTAAAATTTGGAATTAGAGCTTTTGACTGGAATCAGTGGCTTTTCATGCAAGATGGAAAAATAAATTGTCGGGTGGCGGAGTTGGTAAGCTAGGGAAGGGGATCGATTGAGTGAGAATTTAAAAGTATTTGCGTACGTTAATGTTCCGTAGGTGCCTCCAGCTGTCCTCACGCTCAACTCCTTAAGCAAAGCCTTGACTCTTTAAGAATTTCCAGTGGATTCTGTTGGAAATTCCTTAGCTTTAACCAATTTTTTCTGTACCTCCACCCGCTACACACTCCCACTCCCGTCCCTCCGATGATCGAGGGAAAACAGGTTTAATGGTAAACAGCAAACTGCATTAGGCCCCTTTTACACGAGTAAGTTTTTTTTTTATCAAAGTAGCCATTTTGAAAAAAAAAACGTCGCTGACAACGAAAACGCCGGCAGGATCGGTCAAAAAAAAAATTAAAAACCAGATATCACTCCTGCCTCCAAAATAACAAATCATTAAAATCACAGATGTTCCCTGCCTCAAATTGTCTGTTTGTGATCAGATTGAACATATTTTTGAACAAAAAACTTACTCGTGTAAAAGGGGCCTTATAATTGTTGTTATGTGAAATAAAGTGAATCATTTCTATGTACGTCGTTGAAGACTCCAGCCAAAAGCTATTCTTTCAAATCTTCGACACCGGTTTTGGCGAACTCTTTGCAAGCAAGCGTCAGGTGAACCCGGTGAGGGCGACAACTGCCCTCGGCTTCACCTCGGGCACTTCCTGTCTTCCTCGACCTTAATGAGCATCATACCGCCCTAGTATCGTAATATACTATTTCCTACGTAACATTATGAATGACAACATTGTTGTCCAACTCTGTGACAATGGGTTTACGACAACTAAAACGTGACGCAAGAATGTCTGTACTTATATGAATTACAAATCAGTAATCCATCAATTGTGTGGTGCCATATGTAGTCATACGCAGGTTTCAATTTCTACTCTATCGTCAGTATCAAGTCAAGTTTCCGATAACAAGAGCGTGTCTGATTCAAGAATACGATCCTACCACGGAGATCTGGCACATGGATGCGGAACATGACAATTGAAAGAAAATACCGTCATGTCATGTTCCCTTTATTTATCTTGTGAAGTAAATAGTTTGTAAATAAAAACTGTCTGGACGCCTAAATTCATTTATTAATGAGTGCATTGACGCATCCTCACTCAACCCACGATATAAACGTGCGCGTCCATCTGAACTGGCACTATATGAAGACCTTCCAGGCTCTGAGGTTCGTATCCCTTGGTAAATCCACGTATATGTTACAGTTGAAGACCGACGTTTGGTAAATCTTAGCATTTACCAATAAATCCTAGCAATCACCATAATAGCGTTGGTTAAAGTTTCGAATGATTAATAAAATTCGGACTTTAATCACTCGAAACTTGGTAAATTTTAGGATTCTTAAACAAGAGTGGAAACCTCTCCAAAAAAAGTGGTATCGTCGGACTTTTACTAGGCAGTTTTAGTCCTCAATCTCTTCTATAAATTAGCATTTTTATAATTTTCAGTAGCCGACTAGCGATTTTTACACTTCTTGCCGTGAATTAGCGCTTTTTGTCAATATGTCAACCGCGAATCAGCGGGGTTTCTTCTGGCATAAGAGTTCTCTGGGTTTTAGTTGCGAATAAGCGCTTTTCTGAATTTTAGCCGCTTTTTAGCGCTTGTTTTAAAATTTTGCTGCGATTGAGCATGTTCTCATGATTTCTGCTGCGAATGAGCTTTTTTCTCAAGGTGTGAATTAACGCTTATCCTTAACGTTATCCGCAAATAAATGCTTTTCCACAATGTTATCCGTGAAATAGCGACTCTCCTCAATATTAGCCGTGAATTAGCATACTTTTTCTAATTTTTAGCAGCAGATTAGCGATTTTTTCACATCTTGCCGTGAATTAGCCCTTTTCGTCAATGTCAGCGGTTTTTCTATTACCTATACGTTGTGATGAATTAGCGGTTTTTCTCGGTTACCCATGTCGCGAATTAGCATTTGCTCAATTTTTCAGGGCTGCGCGAATTGTCAGTTTAGCAGGACATATTAGTCTACAGTTTTAGGATGCGAAAGGCTGTCATGCCATTTTTATTGGAGCGAAGCCCACAATTTATCAACCCTCCACCCCTTGAACAAATACTGGATCCCATAAATATCCAAACGCATGGTTATGGAACGCATTTTGCATCAAAAATTACTTCCCGTCTCAGAAGCGTTAGTGACGTGTACATACGGTTTATACCCTTTACTGAAAACTGACAATTCGAATCTATACCGATAGAAAGACAGTGAAAAATTGATTTTGTGGGTTTAAATCACGTAATTTTAGCACAGAAATGTGCTGTCCACCTCTGAAACTCCATTTAAGTGAAACAAGCACTTGGGGTTCACGGACTACTATACTTTGAAGCATCAACCAGTAGAAAATTTCCAATTAGAGGGAATAGAAATTTCCATTAGAGGGGGGGGGGGCAAGGCAAGAAATCTTCGCAAATTGATTGATAACGCATACATATATGTACATGGTAGCAACAGTTTTTCAAATGTCGTTCCTGGAGTTACTTTAAACCCGCCTTGAACTTTCAGCTTGAAACTTCACGTTCTTCCTTCGACATATTTGACAAAAGGAATACTACTGCATATGCCGAAATTCCTGGAGATTGAAACGACTCGTTAAAAACTAGGATTGGTGCATAAATAAGGCGGGAAAGTGTATATGCCGAGTAGAGTAGACGAGGGATGACTGGACGGGGGTCGAGGAATCACCCGTGCAACTCCCCATAATCACTCAGATGAATAGATAAATTTAGCGACGAAGGTAATTTTCGAACAACCGATGCATTTCTATGACAAAAACCACTACCATCATGGGATGCGCCCCTCTGCGTACGCCCATAGAAAGAGTCTCTTACCACAATAATAGCTTCAGATCTACGTTATTCGTTACGATAATGACAATAAATTACTATCGTCGAGATATCTCTATCACACGCGAACTATTTTGGTAGTTTATCGCCACCTACTGGAGTCTTTAGAAGACGTTTCGACTTTTTTGAATAAATTGCACACCTACCTCTATAAAAATGTCCGAATTCCGTTTCATGCACAAAGCATTCGCACAATCAACGCTTCGCTCGTTTTTTGATTTTTTTTTAATTCAGCGCCAACACATTTTTACAACAAAAACATGCTTTCATGCTTCCTATCAGCTTGAACTTTCACAACGTGCTAAAAAACACAAGCAGCCCCTGCCGTGTTAGGGAAGGTGAAGGGGGAGGGTAGAGGAATAGAGGCGAGGGTCTAGGGCGTGTTGGAAACCTAATCATTAAACTTTGAAGGAAGAGTTTTCTCGCTGTATAGCGGCGGACGGGTTGCGAGAGGTATGCAAAAAAGAAGGTAAAGTTTGTAGAATCGTGACAAGTGGCCCCAGAAAATAATTTAAACTACCGGAATAGTTTGAGTTAACGGGTCGGCGAGAGGTGTGTGTGCTCTCACTTTGAAAGTTCCAGTTTGTATACGGGTACGTAACAAGAAAACATGGTTTTTAATCATTTTCATTGTTCCAACTTGAAACGAGTCAATTTCCATTTATTTTCTAGAGCACCCCCTTCCGGTCTACCCGATTCACCAGCTTCCGCCCGGCGATTCTCCCTTGGGGTGTCTCACATCTCAGAAAGAAATCTCTGCCGAGGCAACTAATTTGCATTTTAAATTTACCCTAAAGCTACACTCAGGACTTAAATTAGTCCATTAACTATAGACTTTACGGACTTATCGGCAAGTTCTAAGCCTCTAGGAACTATTAATTAACACTAGCGTCCGCCCCTTCCTTATAGTTTCACCAAAACGCAAAGCTATGTCCACCAGAAAGCAAAGTCACGATGTTTTTTTATTTGAATGCGTCATTAATTGGAAAAACCCACCCATCACGGGCTTAAATGAGTGAGCTTAGTGCTATATAGGACGTTTCCTTCGTAGCCCAACAAGGTTTTAAGCGCAAATTATACTATCAAATGGATTGCGGAGGGCAATCTTAATATTCAGGCTCCTTAAATTTGATTTTTGTTTGGTCGTCTGCGTTTAAAAATAATAAATATTTTCAGTATTCATGACTTACCTCGCAGTAAAGCTAGCTGTGTCGAATGATTCAATAAATGCCATAAAATTTTATTTTGTCAAGCGCTCCTTTTCCACCAACCAAGGCCTATAAAGAAATAAAAGGTATAGCACCCCCAGCATTTCATTCGTTTGCCGGCTAATAATGTAGTTTTCTTGGAACTTTAAAAAGCCTTCTCCCCTCCCCCTCCCCATCATACCCTTTAAAACTCAGCCCAACCAATGACCTAACAGTATTTTCTAGATTTTAGCACCGGCGGCGCCGCGCCTCCACCATGGTTATGTTATGTCAAGATGGACAATGGAAGCTGACGGCGACCCCCTAAAGGTTTGTCTGGCGGGAGAGCCATAGTGTTGAAAAGAGATCGATAGAGCTCTTTGAATAAGTAACACTGTTGTTTTGACCATTTCCATCGGTTCCTATTCGTTGACTGGTATAAACCCACTGTATAGGTGTAAAAGGGAGGAAAAAAAGGCCGACTTTTCATATCAGAGAAAGCCCCCCCCCCTCCCACGACTAACCGAGCCTGTCGATCCTAACTAGAATAAGAGGATTCAACGCTGTTTCTCCTTCCACTCCACCGCCCTCCTTACCATCAAGTTGCAATCTTTTCAAAAACTTGCCCTGGTAGAGTCTTCGGAAGCTTTCATCAAAAGAAAAAAAAAAAGAAAAAAAAATTGGAGGGGGAGAGTTGTCGAAATTTAATTAGACAGCTGGTTGGTAGCATCACTGGGCTTTCAGAACAAATCAGTTAAATGACTGGAAGAAAGAGATCTACCGAGATTTTTTTTGTTGGAAGGAAATGGCGTGCTTAGAGTGAAATCGTATTATTTTAGAGGCTCTGTTTTTCCACTATTGAAACCCTTAACCCTATTCGGGCAAGCTTTCTTCGAAATTGCTCTTTGAACCCCCACCCCCCCACCACCAACAGTTTATGTCTCTTCATTTGTTTTATTATCTCTCTGAAAAGATGCTGTGGAAATTGGCTTATAATGCGGACAAGCAACTTTACAGATTTAGTGCGTTGACACACAAAACATTAAAATGAAAGGATCTCAAGAGTGAAACAATACATCAAAGGATACATTTAATCATGCAGGTCTGCGAATACAGCTTGAAAAGCGGTATAAGACAAACATTTTCCGTAAGGGTTCAACCATTTTTTCACTGAAATAATAAGAAGCATGAAATAAATCGATTGTATTGAATAATTTAATACAAAAGAATGACTCTTCTGAAGAAAGTTAAAACCAGCGAAGTCGCGAATCAATCAGGTTCGCGCATTTTATTTACACAGAATTACAACATCGACTCTTTTGAGAATGAAAAAGCGATGATACCGTAGAGCGGAAAATAATACAAAAAAATTGTTAGTCTCAAGCATTAACATTTTTCGTGTTTTTAATTTATTTATTATTCAACAGACAAAAACGTTGATTGGAGTTAATAGAGCAGCCGAACAGCTGTGGTCTCCGACAAATGCTTGGGGACTCGTGCTTTACGATCAAGACGGCATTCAAGGTGATCACACGGCATTCTTCATTAATGTTTTTTTGTCAACAATTTTTTTTTAGCGAATATTTCTTTTTTTTTATATTCATTTATTTAAATTCCATTTTGCTGAGTTGTGTAGGGGAACGTACCTTTACTTCTCGGGAAACGATTTTTTTTTTATTTATAAAATCACGGTCTTGTATATTCAGTACTCCCGCGCCGGTGAGCCACCCCTTGAAACTGGCCCAGACTGTGCCGCCTCGCCAACCAGCTGAAACCCGCCCTTAACCGTCCCCCCACCCCACGGGCGTCATCATTCGCGGGAAGGGGAAAATTAACTCCCACTACTTTGAGCCGCAGCCCTTTCTTATGAAGTTGAAAAATAAAAAGTAAATTAATTCTGCAAATTAAAATTAATTTGTTCTAGTCTCCGCACCCGTCTTTCTCATGATTGCTCTCGAATTTAAAACATTTTCAACTGATTAGTTACAGATAATGCGGGGCGCGAGACTGTGAACATTTTTTCGTCTCGGCTGCGTTGCTTTAATGTGAGATTTTCAGGGCAGTGGTGGATCAAAACAAATCATGGCCCGTGGGGTGGAAACCTCCGTTTTCTATTAATAAACAAAAAACATAATTTTTACGTAGCGCTAAACATAACTTAACATCGGCTTTTTGTAATTTTTACTTGAGGTTAATTTCCATCATAAACCACGATTTGGTGTTTTATCAAATTTAGCTGCGAACGACCATTAGCCGTGAATAGCGCTTTCCATGGATTTCAGTATCACTGAGAAAAAAAATCGACAGATAATCGGTCAATATCAACCGAGCTAAGTCGGTCAGAGAGTTGCAACCGAGCAGACACGGTTAGAAGTATGCTAGGTCTAATTGACCTAGTTCCCTGATAACCGTGTCTGCTCGGTTGCAACTCTCTGACCGACTTAGCTCGGTTGATCGAGGTTGACTGAGTAGACTCGGTCAAAATTCAACATGGTTATTTTAGCTGAACGCTTGGTTAACGAGCGACTACCGAATATTCGGTTATCTCTACCGCCTTCACAGTTAGAACAACTTAGTCTGATCTGTCATTCGTTCCACATGAATACTGCTGCTCCAACCGATCTTTCGTTTATAGCAACCGAATACATAACGTCAAGGCCACCCACACTGCTCGGTTATTTTGACCGTAAAGTGTCGGTTGACCCATCCCACTATGCTGAGTTATTCGTACCAGTCCTGTTCCGTTAATCTTACCAAATTCACTTTGCTATTTTGATCGCCTCTGAAATGTCAGTCAGGCAAACAATGTTGTAGTTTTAATCCTCACTTATCTGATACTCCTTCTCACTATGCTTTGGGATGCCAGCCGCGTTGAGTCAGCCAAACTAACCTTCTGAACTCCAACAGAACTGTGCTAGACTCAACAACAGTAGTCGGTTATTTTATCTAGGTTTCTTTTGTTATTATATTTTTCTCTTCTTCTTTCCTCACTAGTAAACTTAGGCGAGAGAGGCGAGAAAACGTATGCGATGCAGAAACCGACCCACGCTTTGGAGTTCACCTTGGACAGGTTTGCTGTGGTAGTGTAGAAGGAAGAAATAGTGTATGTGGAGTTTTCAACACATATTAAAGAAGACAAAATAGAAAACTTCCAAGATTAAATAAAATTAAAATTCAACAAAATCGTTGGTGTAGCGCCGCGCCGCTCAACGCGTTATACCAGATAAATAATACCCCTGCCTTTCCCACCAAATCTAACATCGTCTAAATGTATTGAGATGAGAGTGTTCCCATTGAAAACCCACTATTGAAAAATTAGTCAAATACCAGAAACCATCGAAATAAAATTAATCGTGCACTGTTACAAATTAATCATGTATCTACTTACCAGTGATTTTGTCGATTAGACGTCTTCGGACAGGCCATGAACGAAGTAAACCGTTTGCTTCCTCTTTACCAAATTTAGGCAGAAAAAAATTGGTACACTCTAAACATTGGAATTGCAAGTTTTCAATAAAATTTACGTGACTGACAAAAGCACACTTTCTAGTTTCTATCCCAAACGCAGAACCCAGAATGAATAGCGAGGGAGAGGAAACAGAGGAATTATTATGCTTTGTCGGAGCCTCGGAGGAGGTTGTTTGGTGGAGGGAGTTGCTACACGGTTGGTGCTGACCGTGTTCTGTGTATCTAGCCGACTTTCAAGGTTGGGACTTGGTCAGCTTGAGCATGCTGCGGGGCGCCATCTCTTTTTTTTTTCTGCTACACAAGCATCTCGAGGCTTGCTTCCTGTCCTGTCCTGTGCCCCTCCGCCCATCTTTGTCTAATGTGATCCACACCTACTCCCCAATTCCCCAACCGTTAATTTTTTTTTTTTTATTTTTTTTGTGCCCATCATTGGTCTTTATTACCGCGTGATCGTGTCATGGATTCATGGTGATACGGATGAATCAAGTTAACTACTAATGAATGAAAATGAACAAAAGAACATAAGAACATTAATTCTCTATAGGCCCGTTCACAAGCTCTATGTTTGCGTTGTGTGGTGTCTATGCAACTTATTAAAATGCTTCATTTTACGAGGGAATACATTTGTTTGGCTGCATAGACTCCACTCACTAGTGCACATTGCTTCATTTTCAAGCGTGTTTAATATTTTACGAGCCTGAATAATCTCTGATCGTAAGAAAACACTGAATGGAGAAAAACAAGGGTAAAAACTAGATAAGTACACTTAAAATCTTTGACTGATCGTAATCAATCGTAATCCGTAGTTACGGAAGATTCTCCCAGTGCCCTCCGAATTTATTTTTTCCAAGCCAAGGCCAGGCGGTCTAGTGATAATGGGCTTCTGCTTTGAGCACGATTATGTATAAATATGAATTTCCGAATTAATAGAGAGAGTAATTACAATAAGTAACCAGAATTGATAAAGATGAACAAACCAATAAAAAGACAAAAACAATGGTGGATCTGGGACCTTTCACTGTAAGCCCGATCCAGTTCCACAGACTAGCTCAGGTGGGGAGGGGGGATTTTATCCTTAAACCTACCCTTCTTTGAACCACCAATGGACAATGGACATGAGGGAAACAATCGCACTCGGCACGAGCCGCATACAAATGTGACCTTTGTTTAACCGAGTTTCGGTAGTCTTAACCGTTAGTAAGTAGGCTGGTTCAACGTCCATTAGAATGAGCAACTCGGTTATTCCGGTATTAACAGACAAGGTTAAAATGTTAAATTGCACGGTTGGTTCTACAGATCTTAGCTCGAATTCGGTTAGGTTGACCATATTTACCTGTTCAACCGTGTCTACCGAATTAACACGGTTAAAAAAGTCAGGTTAAGCCAGCCGTTTTCACGGTAAGAACGACCGAGTTTCAGGTCTAACCGAGTGAGCTTACCGACTTTTTTTCTCAGATTAGCACTCTTCCTCAATTTTAGCCGTGAATTATCGTTTTTTTTTTCTGAATTTCAGCCACGTGCCACGAGTGACCTTTTTCACTCACACGACCAGCTTTTTACTTTAATCAACCATTTTATTAGCGAATTTTCGTTTTTCTCACTTTTAAGCGCGCATTAACGTTTTCTCAGTTACAGGAATTTTATAAGTAGTCCAGTAAACGAGTGTTCAAAAAGGTGGTCTAGAGGGAATGAGCGAAAGCAGAAATTTTCACTCCGGAACCATGTTTGGACTAGTTAGGAGGTAAACATACTAAAAGTCCCCACCCATAGGAGGTGAGCCCGAGTGGGGGGAGCACAAAGAAGGTACCATTTTTCGGATTTTCCCTGATATCTCGAAAACAGAGCATCGTAGGCAAAACTTTTGTTATAACCAATTAACGCTGACATGAATATCAGAAACTTTTGTCATATGCATGTTTCACTAATTCCTAACCGTTCTCGAAATACATGCCCCGCAAAAGTAAAAATGTCCGAAAAAAATATTTTTATTCCACGTTTTCCGTTGAACATTCTTTTATATCGTCTAAACCGTTTATCCTAGGAGAAAGCCCTCGGGAAGGAAGTTTTAGAGGATTTAATTATCTTTGGAAATTGTGAATACATAAACAAATTTATATTGAACAAGTCAAACGTTATACGAGTTTTAAAAATGTTGGCCAATTTCACCTTTTTTGGTTGAACTGTTGTGAAACTTCATGAAAGGGCAAGCTGAGAGACAGGTATGGAAAGGAAAACACCTGGAGTGTGAATACACACTGCTTTACCAGCTCAGGAATATGGGAAACAGGTGCTTTTTAAGCTGGTACGGTGCAAACCAGATGGATACCTCCCTCAACACCCATCGTCTCTAATGCTTCCTAAAGTCTGCGTCGATCATAAAACCAGGCATTTCATCCCTTCCACTAACCGAGGGAGTCACCCAAGAGCACAGTGTCCGGGTTTACGGCCTCAAATTTCGTTTGGAAATGCATTGAGCCCTAAAACTGGGGATGGGATCAGAACATCACTGAGAAAAATGGTCTCTGGTGGTTTTTCTGCCTTTAACCGATATTCTCAGCGGTACTATGTGAAAACAACTGGTACTCTGTTTTCAAAAGTATGCTAATCAACGGACCTACTCTGTTAACTACAAAAAACAGTCCGGCAGCTGGCGGAGTGTATTTGTAGAACTTTTGCTCGATTATTTCAGTGTCTCGAAAGTAGGGCCCTCATTGTCATCCAATCATGCGACTCTTTTGCCAAAATAAGATTTTTCTAAGGCAAACTTAAGAAATGGTAGTTCACATTATTTCAAAATTTTCCGTTCACTCAGTTGCTTGGGTTGTGATCTCTTTTTCTTCCCTCTTCCTCTTTTCCTTCAAAGGAAACTTTGTCACGCAGTTGCATCGGGGGACCGTGCACTTCCGTAAGGATGTTTTCATATTTCGACAAGTTCATAAATTGTCTACATAATAAAAAGTAATATCTTGACAAATCGGTACGAGGCAGACTACAAATTTGTCTACGTTGAATCAACACTTTTCAGTACAGACCAACTCTGTTAAATCACCTTACCAACTCTGTTAAACAACCTTACTAACTCTGTTAAATCGGCAGAGCAAAATATTTAACCGAGGCCAACTCGGTTAAATATCCCTCTTCTCTGTAATAGCTTGTCATTTCTCGATGGAATATGTGTTGAAAACAAAATATAGTGGGGAGGAAAGGGCTCAGCGTACCATAGGTCGCGTTCATTATTAGTCTTGTGTTGGGTGAAGTGAAGCGTGCTTGTCGTTTAGTATCGTGAGTTTAATAAGTATAATATATTATTATTGCGATTATTTATCTTTTTTTTGTGGATTTCAAAAAACGATCATCTTCTCAAAGGTATGTGGTTCAAAAGTTGTTTTTTTACTTTTTATTAACGTGATTTATAAATTCATTTTGGCATGAAGCTACTTCCGTTTGTGATTTTGTTGTCCTGTCAGTTATTATCTTAAATATTTCTCCTATAGAAAAACCTTTTCATGGTGTTGAATTATTTGCCTTTAGTCTAGTAAATTCTATTTATTGTTTAATAGAATTGTCACCAGAAGTGACCAATGACGCAACTTTGGAACTGATTACTGGCTTCAATGGTTTGAGTGCTTCTGAGATTCTTCGAGAGGCCTGGAGGAGCTCATTTTCGAAACGGTGGAACATATCGATGACCACGCCGTCATTTGTTTCATACTTGGACCTTTTAAGGTTTTTAGGATGTTAGTCCAACGCAATAAAAACCAAGCATGAATGTTTTTCATTTTTTAAGGTGGACTCTGACTTTAGGAGGCTTGCGCCAGAAGCCCCAGACTTCGCGTTGATGCAAGGACTCTTGAAGTACGGTGATCGGATCGTGGCAGAAGCTCGAAAACGTCTCGTATTGAGCAGGCCCGAGCACCGCAAAAGCTTCACTGAAATTCAAGCTCTTGCCAACGACGGTAAGAAGATAACTTATCATTACTTCGTAACATTTATCAGAGCCATTTTGTCAAACGGGAAGTCAAAACTCATTATTTCAGCTTGCAAGCACTTAAATTTCCTTTTCCAAAAACTGTCACACCTGCTGCATCAGTTAATTCATATATTATACAACAATATCAAATTCAATAGCTTGAATATTGCGCTATAAAATAAATAAATAAGCTAAAGTAAGCTTGCATTTTTTTGTTAATTAATGTTATTAAATATTTATGGAAATTTTTGTGATACGTTTCTCCTTTTGCCATCACGCTTGTCAGTGAACATTGTTTAATAAAAATAACTTATTATTATTATAATTTTGGTGCATTTTTTTTGCTGGCATTTTTTGACCTACAGCACTTATTGGCTCTGCAAAATACACGAAGAGATCTACGTTAAATGAGCAATCCTTCTCTGTTGATATGACAGAGAGTGGTACGTGTAATGTACTGACTTAGTCTGTAGATTACACCGAGGGATCTACGTTAAATGAGCAATCCTTCTCTGTTCATATGACCGAGAATGGTAGGAGAAAGTCTCTGTAGAATACACCATTATTCTCCGTTACCTCGAAATTCGATTTTACCGAGATGCGTACTTACAGAGTTTGACATGAACCTAGATGTGCCATATCGGTTAAATGTACCGACCTCGTCTCGGGTGCTACCGTTTAACAGAGAATTCTCGGTTGAATTTAACAGAGAAAGTGCCCATTTTTTTTCTCAGTGCAGCAACAACCACCTGGTTCCCATTCGAACCAAGCAACCTGCTCCACTGCACCGGTATACTATACCCTCAATCTTATATTATTTCGTCGGTGAAAATTTGGATGCAGGAAGGCATCGATGTCATGCTTCAACATCTGCGAAGCTGCTACGGGAGATGCGTCAATAGGAGCCACTTGACGACGATCAGGAAAAGGGCGATGATGATGATGACACTGATACAGTTTTAGTGCCAGTCGCCTCAAGGGACTAATGACCTGGACGAACAACGGGTTTAAATCTTCCTCCCCTCATAAGTGGAATGGTTTATTATTTGAGTTAATCTGATATGTTCATACTTTTCATATACCTGCTAAATTTACGTTCAGCGTGAGCAGAACATAAAAATACGTATGTGAAAGACCGACGGCTGGTAAATCTTAGCATTTACCAGTGAATCCTAGCGTTCACCAGCGAATTCGTTAAAGTTCAAATAATGATTCATGAAATTCGGACGTAGGCCCGGGCCGAACACATGGGCTTGAAGTTCTGTTCTCCAAGCTGAGCTTAGGAGCTTAAACTCCAATCGGAATTTTTGGTATTTTGAATACAAAATCGTTTAAACTGAATGCAACGCTTAAACAGACATTGTCGAGACCTAACCCTCCTTATACCACTAGAAATACAAGAATGGTGAAATTCCGAAATTCCTGGAATATAGTAAGATCATCGGACTTTTACTGGACAGTTTTGGTACGTAATCCCCGTGCGGCGTTGGTCCACTGTTCGATTACGCAATCCCCCCTCCACCAATCAACTTTCCCGCGGCTCATCACCCCTTGAAATGAACTGATAAAAGGCAGAGACGTTTAACACGAATGTACATTGCATGTACGAGGGGGGGGGGGCTGTACATGAAACTACACTGTACATGTTGATTGTCTACAAATGTCTATAGAAAAATATGGATTGGAAACAGTTCAACCAAAAAAGGTGAAATTGGCCAACATTTTTAAAACTCGTATAACGTTCGACCTGTTCAATATAAATTTGTTTATGTATTCACAATTTCCAAAGATAATTAAACCCTCTAAAACTTCCTTCCCGAGGGCTTTCTCCTAGGATAAACGGTTTAGACAATATAAAAGAATGTTCAACGGAAAACATGGAATACAAATATTTTTTTCGGACATTTTTACTTTTGCGGGGCATGTATTTCGAGAACGGTTTGGAATTAGTGAAACATGCATGTGACAAAAGTTTCTGATGTTTATGTCAGCTTTAATTGGTTATCAGAAAAGTTTTGCCTACGATGCTCTGTTATCGAGATATCAGAGAAAATCCGAAAAATTGTACCTTATTTGTGCTCCCCCCACTCGGGCTCACCTCCTAGGGGTGGGGACTTTTAGTATGTTTACCTCCTAACTAGTCCAAACATGGTTCCGGAGTGAAAATTACTGCTTTCGTTCATTCCTTCTAGAATCATACGTTGACTGGACTAAAGGGTTTTCACTATGTTATCCGTTATTTAACGTTTTCTCAATTTCAGCCGCGAATTAGCCGTTTTTCTCAATTTCAGCTTAGAATCGATGTTTTTGAAGAGACTAGTGATAGTGTTAGCGATTTTTCAACTCTAATAGCAATGAATTAGCGCTGTTTATCAATTTTAATCGGGAATCAGGGGTTTTCACTATTTTAATCACGAATTAGAGATGTTTTGACATTATAACCAGCTGTGAGTTATGTATAGCGTATTTTCTCAATTTTATATAATAGCCATGAAGTTGCCTCCGGAAATCGTGCATTTTCCATTTTTCCGTTCATTTCAACTGAAATTCATGAGCGTCGCCAAGGAGGCCAACCTACCCATATTGAACTCCTTCGGAACCATTTTACCAGAGTAACAATCAAATCCATTGCGTTGTATTGGTAGATTTTGTTGGTTTTTATTGGTCGGTTACGGTTCAAACTCTAGGGTAGGTTGGACAGACCTAATGACTGCAGGAAGAGCAGAGTGATGTGTTTCCTCGACCCCCCTCCAATCATACCTCGCCTACTCCGCGTTACGTAAATTATCGCCGTATTTCTGCACCAATAATAGATTTCAAGGGCTCATTTAAATCTTCAGGAAATTCCGCACAACCGTACGATCTTGCTTTCATAAATAAGGGGTCGAAAGAGTGTGAATTTTCAAGGTAAAAGTTTATGTGCGTTTTACAGTTATTTTAGGGGTGAAATATGAAAAAAGAAGATTGTACGGTTGTGCGGAACTTCCCCGCAGTACTCTACACTGGTACCTGATCAGGGGGCCTGTTCTGTAAAGTTAACAACAGTCAAAACGACAGTTCGATTGTAGAGTTGTTATCAACAGTCGTTTTCTACATGTCGAGATCGTTTTGTGTGTTGGTGTTCTGTCAGAACGAGCTTCCTTAAACAATAATGAATATATTTGGATACAACGAACCATCCGATCGGACTCCGTTCAAATAGGTGTCCCGATCTGTCGGCTATGACTGAAGAAGTCTCAGTGCTACATAAGGACAAAAATACTAGCAATTAGAGAACCTCACAATCTCTGGGCTCTGGGCTCAATCTTCTGTTGATAACAACACTACAATCGACTGTCGCTATCAACTGTCGTTTTGACTGTTGCTAACTTCACAGAACAGGCTCCCAGGTCTCCTCAGCCCGGCAATTGGATAGCGCATAGCTCCCTACATCCAATTTGTTCTAATTTGGACGTTTCAGAAACCCAGTCGGGTCAAGTGAATTTAATTTATTCGGTCATCCACCATTTATCCGGTCTCCGGTCATCGTATAAGTTTGAATGAGATCAACATATTACAAATAATGAAATTCAGGCCCCGATAGAAATTCAAAATAAATTTTATAAAAACTAAAAAAAAAAAAAAAAAAAAAAAAAAAAAAAATCCATTACGTAATCCTGTCACGATTGGAGGCAAAAAAAGACACGCCGAACTGTTGGGATGAACGACTTGGAACGATTTAGAAGGGCTCCTGTCTTGTGGAGTGAATTTTAAATTGTGTCTAGCCTAGCCTCCTGCGCCAGGTACATTGTAGGCATGTTCTGCATACTGAAGTCTAGTTATGGTCGAGATTGCGAGGGGAAATTCCAGCCCCATCAGCCTTAGACTTTTTTTTACAGTTGATTTTGAATTTCTATCGCGGCCTGAATTTCATTATTTGTAATATGCTGATCTCATTCAAACTTATACGATGACTCGGATAAATGAAATGCACTTTACTCGACAGGCTACTGTCGGAACAAAACTTTCGTTTTAAATATGTACGTGTTTGCCTTGCCTCGCCGTATAATATAAACAGTTTTTTCCCCAAGACATCATTTGCAACATTACACGTTTATGACGCATGTCTGGGTAATGGACGTTATTTCAGCTGCAAATCATGCAAATAGGGCGAGCTACTCGAAGCTTCGGTATTCTAGGGTTATTAGCGAATTAAGAATTTCCTTCTCTGTCAAATTTCACGGTTTAAATTTGGAGTGTGGTGTTTTTGAGGAAGGTGAATCTTCGCGGTTTTTGGACTATTCATGCATAGGTGCGGGATGAACATCTTATTATCTGGCAACCCTGCCTAGATCTTTCGAAAACCAATTTGATAAATGCCCAACATGGCGGGTTTAGGACTTTCAAAAGTCAAAGTTGATGGCATTAGCACTCTCAAAAGTCAATTTTTGCTCTTTAGAACATCCATTTTGGGGGTTTGGCTAATTTAAATGTCCAATTTTCGCGGGATCGCGGGTGTGGCTCTTTAAAAGTCACTTCAGAGGGGTCGGCTCTTTTTAAAATAACATATTCGCGGGCTTTAGTTCTGCAAAATAAGCAATAAAAATGGGGGTCATAATAGCACCCCCATTGATGATTTTTTGGTTCCAAGTTGTCTTGGGTGGTGTAGGTATGACTTTTTGACCTCGAAAAACATCGCGGGATCACCATTCAATTATAGAAAAACTGCGAAATTTTTGAACTTTTTGTGATTTTTTGACACTTTTTCGCTAAACCGGCCTGTTTTCGGTAGTGATTACGAAGTAACTTTTCGAATTAGACGTTTCCATCAAAGCGAGTTCAAAGCGGGATTCGGAGGTACAGTAGTTTCCAAGATAAACCTCATCAAAGTTATGCCAAAATTAATTCGTTCGGAACCGTGCGAGAATCATTATCGCAATGGATGTGCTTTTTACAAATGACAAATGATTCTCAAACGATTTCAACGGGTGGACACGTTGGAACAAACCGAATAATAATGCCTACTTAGTTTTATCCATTTGAGTACTCGGCCTAATTTTGTCTGAGCGAAGGGGAGCCAGGACCAAGTGCCTCTTGTAGGCCGAAAAGGAGACTGAACTAAGCCCTTTTGTTGTATTGTCCTAAGGATTTCATCTTATAAAGGACGAAAAGCTGAAAAATAACTATACCTATTTAGTTATCGAAACATTGGGGTTACAGAAGTCGTCCTGGTCTAATTTTTTGAGAATCACGTCCTGGGATATATGCCGATGGCACAAATCCATCAGTTTTTACTGACGTGTTTATTTACGGAGACTATCATGGCACAAATACAATACACAACAAAGGTTACATGGAGTCGGTAAACATTGAAGGTAAACGTTTAATTTTGATACTTGCACGATCAATCATCTTATTTCGCGGGAAGAAAATTTCCCTTTATTGTGCTGGAAGTGGTGAATAAGTATGAGTTTATTAAACATTTCTGACTCATCCCGTAAAATTATGCGTCTAAGCTCTGCTGTCCTCTCAACAAAATTTTAAATTTGAGGTACGAGATAGGTGCTTCATATTATTGACGGGAAACCATCACCTGTAGAGGTACTAGACGCCCTATAGGGCGCTATGACAATTAAAAAATTATGGGAATATTATCTGAAATAACATCGTGCAACAGTAGTCCGTCTGTTGATTTATTTATGCGCTTTGTATGTGGAAAGGGGGAAGCCCGTTTCGCTAGACATACATACACGAAGGAGTGCTATAACGCGCTCATTTAACGACCTGAGAACAGGCGAAAACGGTAAAAGACAAATAATGGGTAAAACGGGAAGCCGCAAGTAAACATTTTATAACGGGACATTAATACCCCACCTTTCACCCGTATATTTTAATTGAGAGTGATGAGTTGTAGACAGAGCGGGGGGGGGGGGCTAAATCGATGTTGAGGCTGAAAACCACTAAAGCCACTAACAACCTACCATTCCATCCCAACACAGCACAAGTAGCGAGTCTAGAAGGAATGGGGGGGGGGGGATGTCTGGATTCTCGGAATGCTAACAAATTAAAAATCGTATGGTTTTAGGGCAGGCGAGCAGACCCAACGAACCTCACTCGAGCGGCTGCAACCCCCGAGGAATTTATAATAAAGTTATAAAGAATTTATATAAAGTTATGATTATTTGTGTCCGCCAACACGACACCACACTTTTTCAATTTCGTGTCAGAAGATGTGCGCCCCATTTAAATTTCGATGTTTTACAAGCATCATGCGTATACGTGGCCACCTGCAATTTCGATAACTATGTGGAGAATCGAGTCGAGTCCACATGTTTGCGCAGCGGAGGAGAGGGATTTACAGTCGCAGCTAAAAATCTACCCAAGTATCGGCGAAACTGCCAGTTTTGGGTTTTAATTACCTCGCCTAAAGAGCAAATTTCGGGCCTTCTGTTTTTAGCCCGCTCCAAACTCGCCTGAAGCTCGATGAGCAGCAAAATTGCAACATTTGGAACTAATTTTCCACAAAATTGGCAGTCTCCTGACTGAATCTCTGCCATTTCCAAGTTTCAGTGCCCTTTTCTTTTAGTACCTCATTTGAAGCCTAACACAAGCGAATAAGTCATAAGCTTCGGGTACAAAATATTCTCGGAATCGCAAGTTCATGGTCTTTAATTCCGTAAAATAGCAAACTTGGGTTATACTACAAAATGGGACTAAAAATTGTGATTGGGTTAATCACAAAATTGCAAGTTTCTTGTCTTTATTTTCGCGAAATTGCAAGTTTTGGGACTTTATCAATTTTTGCAGTAATTGATAGGTTCCTTGATACATAGAAATTTCAACCATTAATTGCTTGCTTTAGCATACTCCCGATATTTGATGAACAAATTTACTTTTAGTTCCGACTAAAATTCCTATTACCTACATGCCACAAAACAAAGACGACGTACCTACCTTCAATGAAAAAGTAATGCCGTTATTAACATACCTAATTTATTACTAACACCAATTAATAACGTAATTTACATAGATGGATGGCTAATTGGCCAATAGTCTTGTAGCTAAGCCTTTAAAAAAAAAAAAAAAAAAAAAAAAAAAGAACTATTTACTGTTTACCGACACCACTCAATTACTTATTTCAACCGACAAACAAAATTGTAATAAATTCAGATATACATAATAAACGATTAATAAACAAAAAAGCTAAAATAAAAACGAACGTCGACTAATGGCACCCGTTAGCCGTTAAAACTAATTTTATCCGCTAATTTTAGCGTTTTTATCAATTTTTGCCGGGACTTAGCATTTTTTTCTTGCGCCACGAATTGGAAATTGTTCTCACTTTTAGCGACGAAGGTTCCACCAAAAACTGGAAATCTTAGTCTTAGCGAGAAAATAAATTTTAGTGACGAAACCACGAACCAGTAGCGTACCAACGTAGTGGCGGGAGACCGCCCCGGGCCCATGTTCAAGAAGGGGCCCCCGAAAAGGTTAAAAAGTAAAAACTGAACTTTTAGGTTTCAAATCGTTGATACACGGACCACGGCTGTTAATGAGAACATAACAAACGCTCATTTGGTGCTAAAGTTAAGGAAAATACGCGAAGTGGAAACAATATCTGAAGGAAACATGGCTACTAAAATAGAGAACATACGCCAATTCCGAGTTTTCATAGGCCATTTACAATAGGCACCACATCACATGCATAAAAGTGAAAAAATTCACTAATCCACGGCTAAAAATAATACTAGCGCTAATTTGCTGTTAAAAATTAGGAAATACACAAATTCGTAAATTCCTTAGAGAAAACAAAACCTGCTAATTCGCGGCTAAAACGGAAAAAACTCGCTATCTCACGACTAAAATTGAGATATAGCGTTAATTTCTGCTAAACTCCAAAAAAGATGGGTGTAAAAATTCCCAATTTGATGCCTAAACTGAGAAAAAGTGCTCATTCGCAGCGTAAGAGGAGCAGAAGGGTTCATTTGTCGCTAAAATTAACAAAAACCCCTCTTTCGCAGCTAGAATGGAAAAACACGCTAAAAACGCGCGAAAAAACGCTAATTGAGGAAGTTTCACATTTTCCAAGAATATTTTGTTTCGATGAGGCGTATATCAATCATTCCATGTAAAAATACATGAACAAAAATTTAAAACCCTTTGCTTTCTCGTGGAGTGCGGTGTGCTTCGTTTTGGTTGGGTGACTTAAATAAATGTTTTATTACATTTATCGTTTCGTACAACCCCCCTCCCCCCTCCCGAGTTGGTAACACGAAAAATATCGTTCACAACTCGGGAAAAGTGGAACTTCACCCGATTCGTTGACGTAATGCTCACTCGGCTGGCGCCTCTGGAGCCTACGACAACTCGCAGGTAAAGTCCCACTTTCCTCTCTCGTTGTGAAATGTACTATTTCTCTTGGGGAATGTGTTCGTAGGTGTCTATGAGTCACCTCACTAAAAGTCCCCGAGTTTTCGAGTAAAGCGTGACTCTGGAGAGGGCGAAATGTGCGACCATTAGTCGGTTTTTCACCAAAATCTAGGAAACTACCAGCGTTATCGCCTAGACGCCGAAATGCAAAAATAGCGTACGCATACTTTTCGATACAATCGTCTCTCATTAGTTTTTTCATTTGCGTAGCGGTTACCTATACATATACAGGGTGGAACAGGATAAGTGTGACAAAAAAAAAAAAAAATGGGTGAAAGTAGGCCTTATTTGAGATCGAAAACACTCTATGTGCCATGGTCCGAAAATAAAAACCTTACGAGATATGATTTTTCTAACGTTTATTATGACTCGCATCACTTTTCTTAACTAAATGCGAATAACTCAGTTTCCAGCTGACGTTTTGCAACTTTTGATCAAAGATTCGGCAAGAGCACTTTTTTTTCTGTCAGGATTAGCCATTTCCGATAAAATTCCACCATTTTCTGTGGGCTCGAGAGCTGTTCAAAGTTTTGCAAATCGAGAATTACTAACTTATCAAAACGGTCAACGCCATCATTTCAAGGCTATAATTTCATCGCGACTTATATTATATAGTCAGAGCATTGCGGATCTAAATCATTTTCCGATTAAAATCCAAATCAAGATCCTGGATCTAGATCTGGATTTATATCCTTTTTCGAAGGATCTGGATCTAGGATTTTAAAGGATCTTAGGAAAAAGTATTTTGAATTTCAAAGCAAGATCTTTTTACAGATCCTTTTGCTTCCTTTCAACGAAAAAAATAAAAAGTATAGTCAGCTGGAAGTTTCAGCTCCACCCCGCGCTCAACAAACCAGCCCTGCCGCCACAGTGGCTGAAGCGCGGAAAAAACCTCGAATTTCCAAATACCATTTATTTTTATTCCAAGCATGTTTCTACTAGTTAAATTCCGGTAGAATATAGATATTATAATGATTTTGCGATAAAAAAAATTGTAGCCTTATTTTTATCATCATTTGCACCCCTATTTTCGCTTTTCACTTGGAAAGTTAAGCGTTTGAAGGACTTAATAACTTGGTATAAAACGAATTAACGTTCGGGGCGAATGAGTGTTTTTTTTAAAATGAAAATTCGTTCGATCTAATGTTGGTTATTAAGTCATTGCACAACAACCGGATCGAAAGTAAAAATGTACGAAGCCTTTGCAAATTGTCATGAGAAAACACATTTTTACTTTAATGTCATACGTTTTCGGACTTTCAAAAAAAGCTCCGCCAATCTCCGGTCCGGCTTTACACATTTTCGTTGGTAGACACCCAGTACATTGTTCCCTACAAATTTGGTTTCCGCCCGCAACCGCCCGTGTTCACCACTTCGGTTTTACGACGAAGTCGATTCCACTGTGAAGACACGGCTTCGGATTTCCGTGAGGCCGAGGGAAATTGTATTATAAAAAAACATTAAATTAAAATTCTAGAGACCACTGAATTCGTGTCTTAGAGGTTATGAAACATGAAAAAAACATGGCATGACCCATGTTTGCCACCATCACGACGAGGCCAATAGTGCATTTTCAAAAAGAAATTCACTAAAAGTGTTCGTCAATGTCCCCAAAAATGTGCAGGGACTTTCCTTCACATGTACCATGTAACTCGACAAATTAATGCCCGTATTTATGAACGTTCCTTGACATTAAGGTACCCTTGAAATTCATTAGAACAGATGTTTTAATTTCGATCAAAACTGTTCTCGACGGTTCCTTGACTCAAGGAAGTTTCAAGGAACGTTCATAAATACGGGCCTAAGATCTAGAAAAATGAAGAAGCGCCTCAAATTAATTAATTAATTGATCTATTATTATTAAAATCTAAAAATGTATTGCTATTTTTTCACCTATTGGCAAAAAAAGTCTGCTGTATAAATTACAGTGATTCCACGTTATATGTATGAGACATAATATGGTATGAGCAAACTAAAAGTTCGAAGGGAATATTAATATTTGTTCATAGAAGATCGCCTCAATCAGTCATTTCGAGATTTCATGCGTTTTTCGTAATTATTATTTTTATGAAACTCAAGTCTCAAGTTTTTTTTATTTTATTTTTTTTACACTATTGTTGTACACATTGTGAACATGGCATAGTTTTAATAAAATTATTGTATTATTCTATCCTGCTGTTCTTCATGATGGAACTCACCGATACGATTGATTGACCATCTCAAAATAAGAAAAATCACTCCAAACGTGGCCAACTCTTGGAAACGGTCGGTTCCAGGAGCTTGAAAATGGCCTAGATTAATTCAGAAGGTCAAATTCCAATATATGTGGTCATCAATGGAAATATTTTCCAAGAATTGGTGCGCGCCTAGGGTTTTTTCTGGAATTTGGCTGTTTCCAACCACTGTGGCGTTCATCTCCCTGCCGTTATACTGCCGCTCGGTCAGCTTTTGCTTTTATCTTTCAATCTTCCACTAACCGAATCTACCATGAGTTCTCGTTCTCCCCCCCCCCCCGTCAGGCACTCGGCCGGGGGGGGGGGGTCCACCGGGTCCGGACCCCCCCCCCTCGAAATTTCAGATTTCTTTCCCATGTTCTGAATGAGACTTTTCATTTTCAATTTCTCCGCTCACGCATTGGAATAATATCGCACGACAATGATAATAGTAATGTTAATAATAATAATAATATGTAGTAAAAACTGAAAAGAGTAGGCATAGAGTGGAAATACCCCCCCCCCCGCCGCGGCACCGGACCTATATCGGACCCCCCCCCCCCAAAGAAATGTTGGCTACGCGCCTGCCTCCGTCACTCTTTTTAAACCGTGTTTTCAAAATCCAAGGATCTTGATCCCGATCCTTTTTCTATTCGAAGATCTGGATCTTTGATCTAAATCATTTTTTGGAACAGAGGATTTTGTATTTTGGATTTAGATCCAAAAAATGAGGATCTTGTCAAGCTCTGTATATAGTCCTTGTTTATTTAGATTTTTAGTGATTAAGAAGCCTCATGGAGATTTCAAATAGACGAAGGCCCACCACTGCCACGAACGGCCATTTTCTCAACTGTAGTTGCTAAAGATCACTCTTTCCCAACTTTCTTCGCGAATTAGCGTTTTTTCTTAACGTTAACCGTGACCATGAATTAGCTTTTTTTTCACTTTTGTTTTAGCCACGGACCTATCCCAAGAACAAAACTTTAGGGTTTTTACAAATTGTAGCTGTAAAACGGCATTCCTAATTCGTGAGATTTTTTTTTAAGTGACCTCGATTCTAAGCCATCCTTGGCCCGGAGGGCTATACAGCTATGGTCCCTGTGACCCCCCCCCCCCTTGGATCAGCGTCTGTCATATTAGCCATCCAACATTTTTGATTAATAAAAAGAAACAGTGAGGGCAGCGCCTCTGCCACCGTAGTCCCTAGATGCACGCGGACGGTGTGTATGACGATTCAGTGGGTGAAATCTCGGACTTGCTCTAGGCCTAGATAGATTTGGATCTGCACTTGGTAATTTCAATTACCATATTCTTCCAGAAACTTAGGTCACGAGGTTATTTATAATAACGGGAAGTCTGCGTTGGGTTGTTGATGAGCCAAGACGCTTTTAAATGGACAAAATATCCTGGGATAGTAGGGCGCTGGTCACCCTAGTAATGGCGCCATTTCAGCCAAACTCGACCAATCATCCAGTTTGTTGAATTTTAATATTTCTTCGGGGAATAATCAACACCTTCAGAGTGACTTCTACCTGTAAGCCCACATTCATTCCTTTGGATGTCCTCGATGTTGTGGAGTTTTCTTCAGCTAGGATTAAAGCTCGAATAAAATAGTAATCTCCACGGTACTTTACTTATTTAATTTAGTGTAACCGGTTTTCGATCCACCGGATCATCATCAGCACTTAAAATAAAAACATCAGAAAAATGACTTTGTCAATTGTAACATTAGGCTTCACCATGTATCGGCTTGTCAACACCTTGAGTTAGCTGGAGAAGGTGTTGACAAGCCGATACATGGTGAAGCCTAATGTTACAATTGACAAAGTCATTTTTCTGATGTTTTTATTTTAAGTGCTGATGATGATCCGGTGGATCGAAAACCGGTTACACTAAATTAAATAAGTAAAGTACCGTGGAGATTACTATTTTATTCGAGCTTTAATCCTAGCTGTAAGCCCACACAGTCAGTTTTAGAAAAACAGTAAAAAAACACTTTTTTTATCGTTTTATTTCAAAACCATTTTGCTCGTACTTAAAAAAAAAAAAAAAAAAATACTTCGATGACAAAATTGAAAATTAAAAAAAAAAAAACATATAACAACACTCGCACTAATCAAAAAGGAACAACGTCAAAAAAAAAGAAAAAACTAATAAATTACAGTGAAAATTCGAAACAAATTTCATCTCTCACAATTTTTTTTTGGCCACATTTTGTTCTTCGCAAATCTTTTAAAACGTTCAGTCTTGACTAAATTTGAGAATTTGTTCAATTGCAGTTAATTAAATAAAAGTTAATTTCAAAAAGCACCGGTTCTTAATTTTGAAAATTTTAGTTTCACTTTTTTTAATGTTTAATACTGGTTTTTACTACAATTAAACAAATAAATAGTACGCAGTAAAAGTAGTAAGGTGGGGCACACTGCTGGGTTATCTACGTAAAAATAAAAATAAAAACCAACAACTAATACCGGGACGGGGAAA
Organism: Corythucha ciliata; assembly: GCA_038030265.1. Taxonomy (NCBI): domain Eukaryota; kingdom Metazoa; phylum Arthropoda; class Insecta; order Hemiptera; family Tingidae; genus Corythucha; species Corythucha ciliata. The sequence continues at coordinate 46,843,603 of CM075942.1, read as the reverse complement.
AAAATGTTTTTATAATAAATAAAAAAATAAGAAGCTACATCCGGCGGTTTGCACACTAAAAAAATAAGTATGTCACGCCTAGTGAAAAACACGGAGGGGGAGCAACGTTCTTTGTTTAAAAATTAATAGTGAACTTCGATAATAAACTATCGTTTCTAGAAGGTACACAAGTAAAAACTACTTTAAAGCACAAAATACGAAAGTGATCCGTCCTTTGTTATTTTATATACTTTTCGTTCAAACCAAATGGGAAGATTATCCTTTTTTCATGGAGGATCCAATAGAACGTAAAAAATACGAAAAACTACGCAAAAAATATACATCTTGCGGCCATAAACAACTAGTTAACTTTGTTCTCTCACTTTTTTCGTTCGTCGTTTTTTTTTCTTATTTGCAATAGTCTAAAAAAATAAGAATATCACAAATCCGATAATCACTAGGACAACATCCATCCGTTTCCAGGATTAATTTTAAATACAAAAAATATGACACCTTTTTTCTGTTATATGGATGAAATACAAACAGCAAACGTCTACTCAGAGAAACCCCCGACTAAATTTTGACGCGACAAAATTATAATTATGGCCCCCTATTGCGGAATCTACAAGGTGTCTTTATTAACTCCTTTCATATCTTCCATTTCATTCGGTCTCACGTGAATATGAGCCGAACCCCCTTGCTTTCTCTCAAGCCTTCTTAAGAGCTGTCTTTGAACATGTCTTGAAGACTCACCATGGAGCCGGTGACAAGGCCGAGGATACCGAAACCGATGATTAACAGATTTTTCCACAGCATCCAATTGAATCGGCCAAAACCTTCGTCGTAGTAGATGATAATTTCAATGACCGAGGGAAACATTAGGCCGAGAACGGAGAGACAGATGGCTCCGACGAGCGATAGAAATGGGCCGAGTTGAGGGACAGATATGGCGACGATCACTGGAATAATGAGCGGGAGGGGAGTTGAATAATGTTGAAAATATTATTGTGAGGGAAATTTATAATTACTCGTGAAAATGACGAGAGTTATCCTGATGGTGTTTTCAGCTAGGACGGGTCGCGACGTGAAACGATGTTTGGTCGACTTCCAGATGATTTCCATGGGCACGTAGAACTGGAGGGAGTAAGTGAAAAATATGGCGCAGGCAATCATCACCTTGACGGACTGTGCCAAACTAACAAATAAGCAACGCGGTTAGAAATGATCGGCAAAACTTTCAAGAGTTGTTCGTCAAACTTACGGGTCATCCGGTAGGTTAACGGAAATACTCTCACTGGTCGAGGAGCCGTATTTCAAGTAGCCGAAAAAGCCGACGGCCGAGTACAGGAAGACAACTCCACTCATACCGATGTTGAGAACACTCGGGCAGCCGATAAAATGAGTCGGCGTTTTCATATTGTTCTCAAGTGGCATCACCTTAAACAGTCGAAAACTGCAAAGCTCAGCTTAACAAGAAAGTTCAAAATTGAACTGCTTATAACCGGCAAAGCGAAAAGAACTGCGCCACGAAATACAAAGAAAAAACGTTCTGTAGTGACACTCACCACCCCGATACCCTCGAGAGCAAAAATGGCCGTTCCAAAGAAGATTGGCCACTCGGTGACTGTTTTAACCGGTGGTACGCTGTCAAAACTGGGCAAATCGTCAAAGATGTAGTAGAGGGTGATGGCCATGCCAGTGCCTATGAAGACGTTCGCGATCATCGAAAAGGGTGCCAAATATTTCAAGTTCTTAATAAGATTCATGGCGATTAACAGAGGTAGAAGGGACAACATGTATAACCTGACGTCAACATCAGGTAGGAACATGTCGCCGACGGGTTTGAGGTTTTTCGCGACAAAAGCGATGTAAACGATGCAACAACCAATTAAATCGATTATAAGGAACCAATTGATTATGGCCCTAAAAAAAACAACATGAATTGTTATTCGAGCTTGTGAGCAACCTATAGGAAAAATATTGAGGCTACCTGGAAAACACAGCAAATTTCCGCACACCGGGAGGCCCGGCCAAAAACGCCACTTCGGCCACATCGGCAAACCCTAACGACGGGACTTTCATCCGCCGGCAAAGTATATGAGAGCATTTAACCTGTTTGGATAATTGTCGTTAAAATGAGTAATTCAGTGAAATACATTGAAAATTCGACTTACAAGAATGTGTATGCAATACGTGCATACGACGCCAATGAGAACAGTGGCGAACAGGCCGAAGAAAAGGCCGGCATGGGCGAAAGCGTAGGGCATGGCCAAAAGGCCGGTACCCAAACTCCCTTTTAACAAATGAATCAGCGTCTCGGCATCCCTATTTATACAGGGGAAAAATGTTTAAATGGATATATAACTTTTAAAAAATGAGTGGTTGTTCTTACGTTGTCGGATGACTCAGCCTCCTGTGTTCAAACGGATTATAGCCACCCCCTTCTACCTCTTTCAAAGTACACGACACCAACGGCAGCGTCGATCCATTCGTCATTGACGATGGCACACCGTTCGACTGGCATTTGTATCTGAAAACAAAAAGAAACGTCAATTGGGGAAACGTCACCAGCTTTTAGTTTCAAATGTGGAGAAAAAAATTTAAAAAATAGCCATGCCGTGATTCAACTACTCGGAATGTTCGAAAAATTTTGCGCGTGTTCAAACCTAAACCAACGTGAAAGACTAGTCCGATCTCCGCATGCGCAGCAAACCCCCAATCCTGAAAACTTCCCCTGCACTGCGCACTATTCGGACTAATCTCCATAATTTTTTTTCTCTAAGTTCAATACTAAAAAAATGGAAAGTGGGAATGAAATGGTGTGCGAAAATTTATTTTTTTTCTCGACCAACTACTTACTCCTCGTCTTCTATACCCCTAAAAAAAACAATAAGATAAATCAATTTTAAAGGGCAAAAATTGAACGGGGAAATGGTGCACATCAACTCATAAAAGCAGGCTCACGATATGAGCTTTGTTGTTATCTGTTAAAACGGTTAGAATTCAAAATTGTCCTCGTTTCGTCAGCCTCGTTAAGAGGATAAACTGTGTTTGTTTTTAGGAAGAGTTGGGGGGGGGGGGTACTCTCAAAGTTTTTTATGAAAAGGGAAAAATGAAACTAATGGGATGAATCAGTCTGGAACAATAAAGGAAATTTGGATTTTGTTCGTTGAAACTCTCGGAGCACTGGCTCTTCAAGTCTTTAGAAATGCGATACGCTGTTATTATCGCTTATACAACAGAAATGTGAGAGTCGAAAGGATTTTGACGCCGTAGATTCGGGAGATAAGCAGACCTCTAATGGAAAAAAAAACTCCCGAACTTTATTGCTTTTGAAGCCACTACACCTTTTTTATTATTATTAAGTTTTAAGCCGTAAGAAGAAAGTAGAAGGAGAAGAAGAAAATAGTAGCCTAAACCATAATAAAAAAATTCATAGACGCTACGCTAACCATTTCAATTATACTGCCCCTCGACCCGGAAATATATTCTTCCTGGGAATAGGTCATTTGACTTTACAGGGCCAGGAGACGACTTTCGGGTGATATTATTCACATTGGTTGATGATTCGTCAATGGAAAGGGTGGAGTCCACGCATCTGTCATCGTCGGCATCCTATGCATGCTTCCACCCAATGCCTGTCCGTTAGCATAAGCTCCTTTTACATGCTCCCTCCTCAAACACTCAACCGCTACTGCTGTGGAAGAGGATCCATAATCTACAAGTTTGCTGACTTATTCATTCAATGCGGCCAATAAGAAAGATCATGGTAGGATGGACCTCTCGTTTGATCAAAAATTCGTCTCTATTTCAACATTTTTTCACGTGAAGGGAGCCCTTACCGGACCCCTTTGAAGTTAGGGTCACTTGTTTGGGGCACTATAGCATGTACCTACCCATGTTTTTGTTCGCTTTTCTAACGTTATTTCAAGACGATTGCGTGATTTCGCGGACAAAAACAGCCTTTCCCACGTCGAATAGTGAGCTCCATGATCAAACGGTCGCTTTTTTGGTGCACTTTGTCGTCAAAACTAATGGTCGTCCTCGTGAGTTAAATCTGTGGTAATGTAAAGGTGAGATTCCTGTGCTGCGACTGTCACGACTGCGGCCGCGCAACTCTATCAGATCAGAGTCGTGCGGTCCAAGTTGATCGGTTTAATTCCTAACGCACGACTATACAGCCGCCGCGATATACGGACCTCGTGGGAGGTGGATTGTTTTTTGACGGCGTATTCTCTACTTGAGGAGGAGGAACGAGAATAATTATAACTGGTTCAACGTCAAAAACATAAACTCATTCCGTTGTACGTCACCGGAAGCAAAGAAGGGATCCAAGCAATTTTCTTTCAGAGACATTTTTTTACAGATGAATTTATGTTTATAATGTTCTTCCAGTTGAACATAACCAGTTCAATTACGCTCTGTCCTTGATCGAAAGTGATGTTTCGCTGCGAGTGAACTGCTCATGTCAGCAGTCGAGTCGCGCGGCTCGAGCCCCATCCTCAGAATCGCATCAGCCGTGCGGCTTCATAGGAAAGGGGCGTGTTACTTTATATAAAACTTGTCACTTTTATAGCCACACGGCTAGAGCCGCGTGGTTGCAGTCGCAACAGTCGCAGCATAGGGATTCCACTTCAAGGCGTTGTCTCATCCCATAAACCCAATTTGGCATTTTTGAGTCGTTCAAAAACAAAAATTTCGCTTCTCTACAGGACTTGAAAAATGTATTCTCGCTCGCGGGGTTCAGTCATTTAAAGTTTTTGCTTAGGCTCTTCAAACCCCGAATTTGGGCGATTGGCTCACTCAAAAAACCAATTTCGCTGGTTTTCCAAACTAATTTTGTGGGTTTGGCTCCTAAAAAAAATACAATTTCGCTTGTCAACAAAATTTTACCCCCGCATTAGCGTTTTTCTTAATTTTAGCCGCCATTATTATTTTTCTTTACTTTTAACCATTCATCAGCGCTTTTTGAACTTTTTCCCTCGGACTTTGCCCAAAACAGCACATTACCGTTTTTTCTCAATTTCACCCATAAAATGGTCTCTGTACACCACGACTCAGTGATTTTTTTTTCAAGTTTAGTCTGTAACCAAAACCGAACCGATCGAGAAACCAAGAAGTATTGCTTTTTTGTTGTTATAGTCACGAATAATGAACAAAAAGTGTTGTCTTGATGTCCTTACGGTGAAATTTGGCTAAACAGATTTATTTGTTTTGAAAGGGAATCGCAAAGTTCCTTGAAACTTTGAAGCATCCAATTAAAACTGCGGAAAGAGAAATCGCTCAGGATAAGGGCCAGCCCACTTTCCCCCCACTTGGCAAAGGCAGTTGTTTTTGTTCTTATATTTCACAAAACATCAATCAAAGACGTACTTTTCTATTGAACGATACGTCCTCCGTCATACTTATTGGACATACACCCCCCCCCCTCAATCATGGCAGTTCAGACTTCAGATCTCCAGAACATTGTTTTATGTGGTTCCCGGATCGATCAGTTTTTGCAACTACACAAAATAACGAGTTCACGGGAGGAAAACCGGTGGGGTTTTGCTATACGAGATATACGTCACACTATTAACCTCGCGATGCACATAAATTAATCTGCAATTGACGCGTTTCTTTAAAACGGAAAGGATCGGTCGGATTCCATCCGGAAATAATTTCTGGCTAGGCGCCCACACGTGACACCACGACTCTTGGAGCAGTACTCCGACATTACTTTATAGTTTGTAAAAATGCCGAATCGTCCTGTTGGACAGATTGTAGTGCGGAGGGAAGGAAGTGTCAACGTGTCCACTCTACCAAAACGATCTCGGACATTCTCTAAGTACTTTTTCCCATTGTGAAAGTAATTGCATTCAATATTTTTTGAAGAGTATCGTTCCTCAAATCGTCCGAAGGTCAACCCCTCTGGTGGTTTATTGACTCACCACTCGATTTCCATTTGTTCGGCAAAAATAACGACATTTTTCAATTTGAGTACTTCAGGTTGTTGACCTAATAATAAAGACGCCGGGCTCTATTTTCCTACAGTAAAAAACGTCTTTAAACCCATCGATTTGTAATAATGCTATTGCGATGCACTTATGAAGATGAACATTTTGACCGATTTCAGTCGATTTTTTTTTTTTTTTTTTTTCGTATTCGCGCACCCATAGCTGTGAATTATAATCGTTTATGGCGAGAAAAAAAAAATGTCTATTTTTGAAAGAGTTTGAAAGAGCTCTCTGGCGACATATAACCAGACGGACGGAGACGAAAGGGAAATCATCGAGCGGGCCAAACTTTGTGCTAGCCAAACTCATCACCCCTCCCTCTTCTCCACTACTACAGCAGCAGCAAGCACCACAAACTGCGGAACGAAAACAAAATTGACTAAGAGAAATGTTTGCTTTATTTTGAGGTCCCCCCCAGCACATCCACTACTTTCATTCACTAAGAAGATCCAAAAAAGTTGTTTTCAAACACTATACGCCCTCACATATTTCGATTTTTTTAAACACACTGGCTGACCAGTGATGGGGGGGGGGAGTGAATAAAGATCGCAAGGGTGTTTTATTTTTGCACAGCACGCCCCAAAGTGGTGTGGCGTTGGAGTTGGATTGAAGGAATTCCTCAAGCGGGGTGACGCAATGTCACCCCTTCAAGTTATGCCGGCGGGGTCGTATTCTATAGCGTTTTGACTGAGGGGTGACGTGGCCAAGAATCAAATAACGAAAGAATGACGTCGTTTGCTCGTCGGAAATAAATGAACCGCAACAAAAAAGTAACACTGGACAGAAATGAGCAACCTAAATAATTAAATTGTCGCCCTAATGAATTAATAATATTAATTTCGGCTAATTGAACCATACAGGCTAAATAATTTTGTTGAGAGAGGATTAAACATTTCGTGATTGCGTCTAAACAGACGTTATCAATCATTTTTTAAATAATAAAGTAATCAAGTAGAGAAGTGCGGACAAAACAAAGAAACTGGATATTCGCGGTTCTAAAGGCCTCTCTCTATACATATAGAACAACTTTTGGTAAAAATAGACTGGTTCTATAACGGCCAAACCTAGACCGAAATAGATTTCGAAAGAGGAAAAAAAAACCGACAAGTTTCTATCCTCTCAAGCTTCACTTTTTTAAACAATTTTTTGACCATTAATATCAACTTTCGAGTACTCACTTGACGATGACCAGGTCACCCAGCTCTGTTCGTGCCGTCTTCTTTTGAGGATCATAGTCCGTTATGATAGGTCTGGCCCCTTTTCCCTGTCGAAATAAAACAAACAAAAGTATTAAATCGCTGAAGTTTTAAGTTTTTTTTTAATTTTTAGAAACCAACAGTGTTGTATCTCATATTAGCGAGTCGATAACACACAATTACGATACGATCAACTTGAATGTTCTCAACTTGAAATGAATTACAATTCTTCATTTAAAAAAAAAAAGTTTTTATCGCAGTAAACAAGGTTATTTGTCCCCCCCCCCCCACTTCACAGGTAAAATTGAAGATGAGTTGAGTATTTCACATCGTGGGAGGGAATTGAACAATGTACGAATGATGCTGCATCAGGGTCTCTGAACGCTCTTTTTGGTCTGTGTGAGTAAAATTTTGTCTTTTGTGATGAAAAACAACATTTTTTTTGTCATTTGTTAAACGTCGAAAAAGCAATTATCTTCTCACTTTTATTACACGAGTAGGAAAACACATAGCAACGCAGAACTAGAATTACACGTATATTGCTTGTAATTACACAGCACTTGACTCAAATTTTAAACAAAATGCTAGTTTAAAATAATTTAAAAATGTATGAAAACCTTGCGATAAACGGTTATTTCCCTGAAATTAATAAGAAAAAAAGTTGAAATTCATTGGAGCAGCGAAAAAAACCCTCCCCCAAGAGGGTGATCAAAAAAAAAATAGTTGCAACGGGTGGGGGTGAATAAGAAAAACCGTTCGTCCTTGTCATAACATCCATCATTTTATTCAATGACCCAATTTTTTTCAACCCAAAACAAAGATTTGCACATGATAATTGGGTCTTGGCACCGAAGTACTCAATAAAAACCTATTTTCCAAGTTCTCGACTATCGCTTGTTATTTTTGTAAAAAATGCGCAAGTATGACGTCACTTATCTCGAAACGCATTAAATTTGTAAAAAATATGAGGATGTGTTGGAGGGGGAGGGGGGGAAAACTAGCGCCAACAGTCGAAGCAATTTTTCTATAACGATAACGAATTCTAGGGGACAAATTGTATAATGTTCAAATGCGTTTAATGGGGCAGAAAACCGTTTTTTAGTGCACTTCATTTATGTCAAAATGTTTTTTTTCTTTTTTAATGTCTAAAAAACTCTCTTGAAAACGGTCGAACGGGGGATTTTCTATGAGGCAGAAGCCGGTTGCAAGATGACCAAAGTGCTTTAGTTCAATTTTGTTCAAATGGCCTCCAAGTCGTCATGGCGGAACTTGAGGGTTTTAAGTGGTTTTATGCGCTTCACTTGTTCTCCTACACGATGGCCAGATATTTTCCCTTAAAAGTGTTACCCCGGGCTTGAGGGAGCCTTTATAGGGGTTCCACACTGTTTAAATTGTACAAACGACCATTTTGTCGTTGGAAATCTGTCTGATTTTTTCCCAAGAAACTGGCTGAACAACTATTCAAACAAAAAACTGCGCAGGTTTATCAGTTCAGCCCTCATGGCCTCATTGGTTTGGCTGTAAGAACGTGTTTGTTATACTTGGACCCGAAAAATCCGTTTGAGCCGTGTCAATAAACAAATTTCAGGGTCAAATAGCCGCGGAACTGCAAGTTTCGGGTAAGATACTCGCGAAATTGCAAGCATCTACGTAATTGCTACCTTTGGGGCCTTTAGGACCCAACCCCCTCCTCCTACGGTGCTAGTTGGCTCCTTCAGTCCCTAGAGCCTCGCAAATAGCTGTGACATTGCAACATTTCAGTATAAAAATCTTTGAAATTGGAAGTTTCTTGGCTTATAATACCCACGTAATAGCTGTAGGATTCGCAAGTTTCAAGCATATAAAGTGACCGTGAAATCCGTGTTCCGTTAGCACCCAATGCCTGACAGATAGCCGACACCAAAACATCCGCGAAATGGTAAATTTTTCTCCATAATTATCACTTTTTCTTAATTGCAGCCTTGAAAATTTTGTCCGTATAAACCTCGAATGAGCGCTTTTTTGCCACGAAGACTAGCAGTCCAGGGATCGCCTGTTATCTCTTTTTCTCATTTTAAGCCGCAAAATACGGCTTTATAAATCGCGAATCAGCTAAGTTTTAGGGCCTCTTTTCGGAGAGAGTTGAAGTAGCCCCAGGGTTGTAGTCGGCCACGACGAGGCATCAGAACTCTGGAACCGCGCCTGCGAATGATGTAATTCCGCGACTAGTCATCAGTCATCAAGCTTTAGGAACCGCGCTCTCGCAGCCAGTAGGACCGGGGTCCGCGGCCATTGGAAAAAGAGCCCGAGTGATATCACCAAAATTAAGACCCGAAGCTTGTATTTTCGCAGGAATTTAGGACCTGAAAGTTGTAATGCCACGGAATTCAGCTAGGACACTCCTAATTCAAAGGGATTCGCCAGAAAATGGGCTCTTTTATAGAGATAACAACCCTGAGTTTCTCCACCGCAAAACGGTCCCGAAATATGCTTAAATTAAAACCTTTAAACTATGATATTACATTCTTACTGAAATTAGGACCCGAAACTGTCAAATTCGTGGATATTCAAGGGAAGCACACCTATCGCTCGTGCCAGCGTATTATTTTTCGGGGTGAGACGTCTCCCGCGTCGGCGCCAAATGTGAAAGGCCCCATAGAGTTCTATGTATTTAACCTGGGCGACTTTTTTTTGCTAATGTGCAAAGGACCTTAGGCTAGTCCCGGGATTCTGGTCGAAGAACACTGATGGACCTAAATTACATCCACTTTTATGTACAACAAAGACAACTTTTAAACTTCGACTTCATTGCCCAACCCATCTGAGAAATGCTGGTGAGCGTAATTGTGGCGTGCAGCCCTTCCTTGCCTCCCCACGCATCTTACTGAGCGTTTCTCGTGGGCATGTCACTGATTCAGGTCACTGGCAACTCATTTTTCGGTTGACGCCCTACGACTAGACGAAATATTCGTTTTTCGAGGGGTTCTCTTTTGTTTTTACAAACCGCACTCACCGAATAAGAAAGCTCAACTGTGAAAAGTAATTCCTTCTTGTAAAAAACAAAATGGAAACTCTCGGGTTTCCCCAAAACTTCAGACTTGTTCAGCGCCTAATGAGCACCAAGGTGACTAAACTTTCTATAGGTGCCGCAGATCTTCGGCCATTACTGTCCTTCACCTACGTCACAAGCAGTCCCATCCGCCTTTGCGCTGGACCCAGTACATTATTAATTGTTATTGGGTTGTGATTTTTGAGAAATCATAAACTTCAATTTCAAAATTAACTTGCTCTGCTGCTCTAGAGTGAGCAATCGGGAGCAAAGGACTGCAGGCTGGTGACTTCAGTCTCCACCGCTCCCGTCCGATGGCCAGGGGGAAATCTACGGCACCTGTAGTAAAGTTTAGTCGCTCCTCGAAATTTCATTGACTCCAACCTTCGTCACAAACTGTAGAATCACATGTTATTTTATAGTTTTTCCAGCTTGTGAGGGAGCTTTGAGGTTGAGGAAAATTTGAGGAACGACTTGGCATACGGGCCTTAGGCCCGTATTTATGAACGTTACTTAAAGCTTCCTTGAGTCAAGGAACCATGACGATCAGTTTTTATCACAATAAAATCATCTGTTTCTGAATAATTTCAAGGGTTCCTTAACGTCAAGGACGTTCATAAAATACGGGCATTAGTCTTTTGCAGTTGCAAAACTGTCAATCTAGCTCAGCGCTGAGTAAGTGTTTAATAATCCAACAAAACATGTTCCGAGGTGTTTTGATAGCCTTTTTCATCGCGATGAAACCTTTCTGCCTCTTTTTCTCAAAGTTGCCATAAAAGTTCAACGATGGTTGACAAAAAAATGAGTAGTTTTTAAGCCATACAACTTGATCAATATTTTATTTTTAGAGTTTTGGCATATTACAAGAATAAGCCAAAAGCCTAAAAATAAAATATTAATGAAAGAAAGGAAGTTACTAACCTTCCGACTATGATAACGGGGAGGTGAAAACTCACAAATCGCCGTTGCAAAACTCCAGTAAGCACTTAATTCTACACTTCAGCGTTTAAACACGAGCGCCGAGTTTTGCAACGCAACCAATGTTGTGATCGAATCGACTAAAATGGAAACACCGACTGGGGGTGTTTCAAAAAAAAAAAAAAAAAAAAAAAAAAAAAAAATACAAAAAGGCAATATTACCTGAGAAAAATGGCGCCCAAAGCAATACTGCTAATTTCAAGAATTCGACTAGGCAATGTTGCTTCCTCAAAAAAGCAATAATGCAATCGATGCCTTGTTGCCAAGGCGTTCAAGAATAAGGCCCTCCAAATGTTATGATTATGATTATATTCAGTCAGAAAACTTTCAATTTCGCGGGTATTTTGGTTCAAAATGTTACAATTCTGCAGCTGCGCAGTCCTGACAGGGTTTCGCAGTTACAAGACGCCCAGCAATCCCGAAATTTCGCATTAATAAAGAACAAAACTTGCAATTTCGTGAAAATATAGACCAGAAACAAGTAATTTCGGTTCCTTGGGCGAAAATTCAACATTTAATTGTTTTCACGGGGATAAATGTAGAGTTTTATTGCTAATTAGCCAGTTAGAAGAGGTACTAAATTGACGTTTCCAAGAGTAGCCATATGGTTTCAAGAATTTCCCCGTCCTGGCTACGCCCTTGTGTGTACGGTGTAGAAAGCACTTCATTTGAGTTGGAAGCAAACTAGTCTGTCCACTTAGTAATCGACTCTCGCCCGCCCCCAAATTTAGTGAAATGAGCTTCCGCTTTACCCCTTCTACTAAAAATAACGCACCGGGAATGATTTTAGAACAAATGATCGCGGTGTAGCGTCTATACGTAACCATAGTGCCCGAAGAAAAAGTTTGTTGTTGATCAGTTGTTAATTTCATTAAATATTTTTGGTGGGAGTGAACAAATCGAACTACTGAAATGAAGCAGCACGTTGGTGAGTCCATCACTAAGTGGACAGACTTTAGTATTTCAATCAATTTTTTTGAATTCATTCTCACCATGAGGCACGTCTAAAAGTACAGCAGTTTTTTGAAATTATTGCCTTTTAGGGCTTCTTTCGAAGACCACAAGACCACAAAATGTAAAGTATAGTGTCGTCCTTCCTAAAGAAGGACCACTGCATGGTCATCGGACGTATAACGTCATGGCGGTACTTGGGGGTTTTCAGTGGTTTTATGCGCTTCATTTGTTCTCCTAAAGGCAAAAATTGAGAAAAAACCTTCAAATTACTCCCCTGACCCACCCACTCTATAAGCCAAGGTTACTTCGTGACTTTAGAGTTTTCCGCATATACGTTCGAAAAAAATTTTCCACGTTATCGACTGATTGACACTGTTTCCTCAAATAAAATAAGTAAGCCGATGACGTCAGTAATTAGTTTAAAAAACAAAATTGTATGACCTGTTCCAGCCCAAACTACGCCGGAGTTGGGGCTCATTTACATTTTTCTGAGGAGTCCCCTCTTGTCACCGCATTTGACAAGGAATACCTTCTCAAGTGACAAAACTGCTAATTTTTCGTTGGAAAGCTCGTTAAAAATTGTCTTATTTCCTCCATTTTTTCGTCTTCCTTGTTGTACATTTTTAACGAAGTAAATTCAAGTTTTTGTTACACGCTATCGGATAGAGAACATTGTCACTCCTCTCTGTCTCTCTTCTCCATTAAAAAAAAAAAGAAGAAAAAGAAAAAAAAAAAAGCGGAGATGAACGATTAGAATCACTTTAGCATGAGAGTGTGCAACATCGGGCGTTTTACAATTATTGTCGTTTATATTACGTAGCCTACCTAGTCCTCTCCACCACCTCAAATGCCAATCGTGTCGGTTTCACAACACAGCAAACTGTCCTTTTTAGATGTCCACCGACGTTTTTTTTTGTTTTTTTTTTATAGTATAACGAAACAAAACACGCCTAATTGAATTGCTTATTCCTCGGTTAGTTTACTCTAAATTTCAATATACTTCAGCTTCGTTAATCAACCGCTCTATACAAATGTTAAACTTCAGTGTTTTGACCCCCACCACAGACGGTGGTATTCACTTTGTTGCGAGGTCGTTTGAAACAAGGTATCAATTAAATCTTCTTTAAAAGGCTACTACGGTGGCTCCACTCCGTCACATTTCACCATGGGCAGTTGTTGGTGGGATGGAGGTGAGGGGGGCTCGGAATCAATGTGACCATCTTCCTAACGACTCATCACCACAGTATTCCTCTTCGCTCCAAGGAAGAACGGAAGAAAGCGGTGGCAGGGAGTGGCACGCTTCTTGTGTGGTCGCATGACCGAGGGAAGCCTGTGAACCATAATTTGAGTTTCACGTGCTGGTTTTCAATGTGCTATAGTGCTAGCACATGGAGCTTTTGTAGGGGGGAGGGAGCTTCCCAGGATCCATGATCTGAAAATTCCCACCCAGGGGTGTAGCACAATAGAGGGGGCACGGTTGAGCCATATACATCGCCCCCTCGCACGCCAGCGCTCCAAAACACTGCACATCTCAATAGAAGTTTCCAGGATTCCAGGTGATCCGCGAAAGAAACCACGCGGGTTAACCATGAAGCACAAAAACCCGTGCCCGCGTTGCAGATCAGGGTACCCCCAGAGCTCTCTGAAGCTTCAGACAAGGACGTCGCCAGTTATATTGCCAAAACGGGGCAGCCCGGTCAAAAACGGTCGCATAAGGGATTAGAGCTCATTCAACGGCTAGTCTGACGAAAATCTGTTTAGATTTTCGAATTCCTCGCGTATAAAACACTTGAGATTCGTGGATTCATCCATCAAATTTCAAATTTTTGCCAACAACGCGCTCATCTCAGATTGATTTTATGAGCGTTCCAGACAATAGTGAATCGTTGAATGCAACCAGATATACGTCTAAAAAGCACCTAAGGAGACATCAGCGTCCCTTAGTAGAGGGAAAAATGAGCCTCCCCCCCCCCCCAGAATGAAAATTGGTTCTTCATCACGCAGAATTGCTGTCCTAGCGAGCGAAGTGGTTTTTATAGCGCGCGTAATTGATTTTTTTGTGTGACCGAAACTCCAAGAATTCCTTTTTTAGAGAGCGAAACCTGCGAAATTACTTATTAAGTGCAAAAAAAAACAGTAAATTTCATTCCTAGCCAACAAGAATGCTTCTCTGTAGAGAGCAATAGCCCCCTTGATTACTGTTTTAGTGACCAAACCGTTAAAATTGCTTTTTTATTCATCAAAACCCGCAAAATTACATCCTTGGGAGTGAAACCCGTGAAGTCGCAGGTACACAGGAAGAATTTGACAGAGCAGACATAGTGCCAACCACACAAAGTTGGTCTTTTGAAGAGCCGAAACAGCGAAAATGGTTTCGAGGGGAGTTGAACCCAAGAAATAGGTTTTTTGGTTAAGCCATAGCCGCAAATTAATTTTTGAAAGAGCCAAATCTGCGAAATTTGATTCTTCCGAAGTGAGAGGTCAATGACATTGGTTATTTGAAGGAGAGAAGCTCACATAAGTGTGTACGCAAACCCGCGAAATTAACTAACCAAGAGCTAAACACGCTAAACTATTTTTTTCAACAACTCAAAACCCGGCAAAATTGTTTCTTAATTAGTGAAAACCCCGCAAAATTGGTCTTTGAGTGAGCCAACTGAACCACGATGAGGCGCGAATTGGTTTTGTTCATTGCCAAATCCTCGCTATAGGATGGGTTTTCTTGAGCTAAACCGGCGAAATTGGTTTTTGAGTTAGCCAAGCTCGCAAATTTTATTTCTTGAACCGGCCTTTTTGAATCTGAGCCAATCCCTGTGATGGTGGGGGGAGAGGTCGTACGAAAATCACTTATTGTGCTGCTTTTTTGGGCAAAACCGGAGCAAAAATATAGAAAAAAGTTAGTTCCCTGCGAACAGGAAGTGTTAATTTGAGGCTCAAATGGAAAAAAGCGCTCGTTTGCCGCTATATGATTGAGAAAAAAACACTAGCCCCGTGTCCTACATGAGGCGAGAACCGCATGAATTTTTGCGTTTTGGGCGGGTTTAGCGCTTGTAGCCTGTGCGCGATTTTCATCGACAACGCTTAGATACAACACTACAAGCTATTCGCCCGATTCTCGCTCGCGTATGATGAGGCCTCACTTTTGGCACCTGAAAGCCACTTCCTTATTAGAAAATTGCGAAATCGCGTAAATGTGCTGTTTTGGGAGTTATTCCGTGGTTTTAATTTCCGGTTCTACGTGAGCGAAAATCACGCGATTTTTAGCGTGTAGCGCCTTCAGCGTTTACAGCGAGAAAGGCCAGTCTGTCGGTGTCCTATCTAGGCCTTTTTAATGGAAATCGCACGGCAGCTACAAACGCTGAACCCACTCTTGATGCTAAAATCGCGCGGGTCCGCCTCACGTAGGACACAGGGTAGAAGATTTTTAAACAACGTTAATTGAGAAAAGTGAAAAAAATCGCTTATTCCGAACAATAGTATTTAAATTCGCTCTTTCTGGTTAAACTTGACATAATAAGGCACTCATTTGCGGCATGTGCGGGTCTGAAATTAATGAAATACGTTGATGCAATAAAGAAATAAAGAAAAAGCATTAATTGACAAATAAAAATGAGCAAAAACGTTAATTCGAGGGTAAAATTGAAAAAATGGATAATTCGTAAGATTGAGAAAAATCGCTCATCGTGGCTGAAACTGATAAAAGGCACGAATAAATTTGGACTTTGGATTTGGAATTGGCTGTTGTTAGCCCTGTGGCTGAAAGTTTTAAAAAATCGTCAATTTGCGGCTAAAATTGATGCGGCTGAAGCGGAAACCACTTCGCAGGGGCAATGGGCTCCTACACTAGCCTGAGTTGGACGGCCGGGCTAAGTCGTATGCCTGCGCCAGGTGATTAACACTTGAGCATGCCTATATGTACCACCGTGTGCCCAGCTTCGAGTGTTTTCCATATGCGGAACCCCTCGACTTGCTCCCTATGTCGAAGATGAGGACACCACGTACTGCGTTTTGTGCACCTGTAGTCTGCACCCAATACCCCGCCACTCCTTCCAATACATTAGAGTCCGAACACCAGTGCGACCTGTTGGCAAACCACTTGACCTGCACCTTCGATCCATACCATGATTAGCCTCCCCCCTCACCAACCTGGACATTCTCTCACGAGCGAGTTCTGCTCGGCTCTGGATCAAGGGCTTGCAGCGTCACTGTGTCAGTATATACCTCCAGTATATTGTACCTACAGTTTCTACTCCAACTGTGTTACCCGTTGGCTCTATAACTAAAGATGCCAAGAATCAATCTAATCTGGTTTTGGAATCAGTGCTACCCTATTAGGCTCTTTTTTAAAATAACTGCTATAACAGGGGAGCCCGTTAGCCGTCTCAAAGTTGCCTAATCGAATTTATTAATGTGTTAAGTTCATACTGGAAGCCACAGTCGCTGGCAAACTCGTATATTTCTACAGATTGCTACATAATTTTCCATTATTCATTATTTGAGCTTATGAAAGTTCAACAAAATCTATGGGTAGGAGGAGAAGGGGGTAACGGAAAAGACAAAGAGAGAGAGAGAGAGAGAGAGAGAGAGAGAAAACAGGGAAGTTTATAAAGAGGAAGAGTGGGCGAATCAAATGGAAGTCACGGTCACAAATCCGACATCATCACTTCATGATTATGACGCCGGTGTTGAGGGCGAAGCTCCCATTTAGAAGTGCAACTTACAGTCCGCGCGTTAATGAAGGAAAACCAGTTTCCGATGGTCACCGTTTTTCAAGTTTCTCTTTTTCTTTTCAGGTTAATCATTTCACAGATGGCTTTATGACTCACGACAAATTATGTGGCACCCGATATTGAGAAGAGGTTGCTGAGGAGGAGGAGGAGGAGGAGGCGGTGACGGCTTTCCATTCTCCTCCGCACATTTCCGACGGTTTAATAACAAAATTTAAATTCTGATTTACAAAAAAAAAGTCATTTCAGTTAAAGACACAACATTTTTCGACCTTCTCCATCTCCAAATCCTTGTCTCACAATCTTACTAATGTCCTTTTCGGTCAACAGGGAAAAAAAAGAATCGGTCAACTGCTCTATTGCGTATAGGAACCTCGATTCTCCCCGCCCGTCCACCCGCTAGCTCAATTTTAATTCATCGAAGAACCGGGAGACGGCGATACAGAAAATAACACGAAATGATTCCGCGTCATGGTTTCCAATTTGTTCTACTTAAGATCGTTAAAAAAAATGAAAAAGTTAATAAAAGTCAATTTTGAGAATACGCCGACTCTTTTTTATAAAATGGGTCTAACACTCGCCGATTTTTTTTTTTTTTTTTCGTTTTCGGAGAGAATTTATAACTTAAGAAGGTCAAACGAAATGACAGGAGGGAGATAGAGGAAACTTTTTCACTATCTACGGCCTTAAAACAATCGAATATGCCAAAATCCTCAAATTTCGTTGTTCGCGGTTTACGATTAACTCAAGTTTAACGTTAGTCGGTACTTTATTGATTTTTAGCGTGTTTTGGTCATTGATTATTTCAACACTTCATCCCCTCTATTCATGCCAGCCGGTGAAACACGCATTTTAATTTTTTTATTGCTATGAGTTTCAAACCGCTATTCCTTCGCTTTCGTTTGAAAAAAAAAAAAAAAAAAACTTTCTTTTGAAATAATTCCAAAGATTTCTTGGAAGTCGGATCGTCACGAAGAAAAAACAAATTGAGACTGGCTAGAGGAATGCAATTCACATCTCGTCGTAGTTGTTAGTCAATTAAAACTTGAGTTCGGTCTCAGTTTCATTGATTGGAACATGGGAAATGAAGAAGACAAGAGTGGAGAGGGTTGAAGAGGGGTTACGACGTTTGTAACACGATATGGTGATCGCCTTTTTTTTGCGGAGGAGGAGTTTAATTTATTAGAAGACATGGAAAGCCTATAGTGTCAAGGGGACGGGCAAGGACGTGAACGACGACAAACTAGACTATTTGACGAAAATAAGAAGCCCTTTGGGTTGGGGCTATTTAGGATAAAGCTCGTTGGGGCCGAGGGGGGGTGCGATTACTTTAGGGGTTCCGGGACAGCCCCCAAAAAGTATTAGCAAAAAGTGAGAGGGTGATAGTGATAAAAGAATAAGAAATAAAGACGTTTTATTGATTGACCTCTTCACTAGACTTGTTTATTCTTTTGTTAGGGAGAAAAATGAAAAAAGAACGTTAAAATCCGTCACACTATAATTCTGCTTTCCCACGCTCCTCTCCACACAAACTGCTCAATCATTTTTTTCTTAGTCGAGGTTGGTTATTTAAACCACCGACCAAACAATTGACGCGAAGCTTTTTTTTTGACGTCCTCAAATCGTAAAAACAAGTATTAAAGCGACATAAATCACACTGTACAGTGACCTCAAGTACAGTGACCCCTGTAATGCTGTATCCCTTAAAAGGAATGTGTGCATGCACAAAATTCTTGCAAGGGAAATCGAAAAGTGGATGGAGGGAGTGGGGTTGTGAGTTGGCAAAACAAGAGAAAGAAAGGGGACTTCTTTCCAGTCATTGTGACGCCGCTGAAATGGATTGTTCCATTAAGAGTTCAAATCACGAACGATTCTTTAGCCGGCTTATGACGTCTAAATTTTTTGTTTTATGTTGCAGATTTTCGGACTTATACCTACGCTATACAAGAGATCTCGGAGGCTTATAGAGACAAAAGTATCCAGAACAAGCAATGGTCCTATTTAGGTGAGATCGTATAATTAATGTCCCAATTATCGTGTTCTTGAACATTTCAGTGCCCGCATATTTCTTGTTGAGGTGACAGTGACGTACGAAGCTGTAGGAGAAGTGGAGTCTCGAAAATGACCCGGCACCGACATGACGTTCACGGTTCAAATCTTGGGATAAAAACTAAAGAAAATCGACTGCGGAGCAAACTCACTCCCGGCTCCGAGGCAAAATTCTATATACGATGCATATGTCGCATCCACTTGGCGAAATTGTCCACTTGATGAAATGGATGTCATTTCACGAAGTGGCTCCACTTGCCGTAATTTTAAAAAATTACGACATCAGGACAAAAAAAATGTCCATTTCTTGAAAAGTAAATCGCGTTTGTCCAGTTGCTGAAATTAAGCTTACTCACTGCAAGTGGATGCACAACGTCATTTTTTAGCGGGTTTTTGAGTGTTCAATAAAATAACCTTTTTAAATATAACAAAACTTGTTTCAGCATCAGAGATTCCTCTCTCATCCATTTCACGAAAAGGATAATGTTGGGCATCCACTTGCAGTAAGGAAGCTTGATTTCAGCAACTGGACAAACACTATTTCCTTTTCAGGAAATGGACAATTTGTTGTCCATATGTCGTAATATTTTGAAGTTACGGCAAGTGGAGCCAATTCGTGAAGTGGACATCCATTTCGTGAAGTGGACAATTACTCGATATGGATGCGACATATACATATGATTCGGGATTAATTAATTCGATTTCTAGGGCCACAGAACACACAAATTGAGTATTGACAAAATTAACTAATTAATTAATTAGCAATTACTCAGTTCCCCGCGCATATTGTAATATTATACGAGGCAACACTGACTGAAGGGAACCTTTCAGCAGCGTCAGATTTTGATGAGACAAATGCCCGTTCCGGAGCGGGTTGCCTGCTTGTACGGCCCGTGAGAATCTCGTTCGAAATGTTTCCGAGATTATGGGTCTAGGCAGTGGAGGACCTATACAGTTATCGAGGCCCGGGGCGGAAATCTCTAATGAAGCCCCGTAGTCTCCAAAAACTAGAAATAATATAAATTTTATTACGCAGTGTTAAATTATAGTTTGTTCTTAATTTAAACCACGAATTGGCTTTTTTCAATATCTTAGCCGTGAACTAGCACTTTTTCCCAATTTGATCAGTGAATTGGCAATTTATTTACATTTTAGCTGTGAATAATTTCAATTATGTATACACGAAGTAGCGTTTTTTCTACATTTTAGGCACGAAGTTGCCCTTAGAAGCCGTAAATTGGTGTTTTCTTAGCTACGCTTTCTTTCGTAAATTCGTCAGCTTCTTTTCAGGCTTATATCCCGCAAACTAGCAATGTTCCACAAATTTAGCAGCTTTCTCGATTTTTCTCAATTTCAGTCAAGAATTAACGCTTTTTCTCAAATTTAGCGACCCCTCAAAATAGCGACATTTATAGCCGCAAACTTGGTTTTGAAGCGAATTCCATCACTTCCCGAATTTCATCACACAAATTTTACCCATTTTATCCGCGAATCAACTATATGTTTCCATTTTAGCCTCGATTTAGCGGTTTTAATCAATTTTAGTCGCAGATTGGCTTTGGAAGCTACGAATTGGCATTTTCTTAATTTTTGCTGCAAATGGGCGCTTTTCCTACCCTTTATCAGTAAATTAGCGCTTGTTCTCGATTTCATTGGGGATTAGCAATTTTTCAGCGACCTTTCTCAATTACATCCGTAAATTAGCGTCTTTTCTCAATTTAAAAAAAAAAAACCCCCACTGATAAAGGTGAACTAATGCTTTTCCACAATTTTAGTCACGAAGTAGTGTTTTTATTCCGGGAATTATCATTTTTCTCTACTTTTTCCGTTATTAAAGCTGATAAATTAACGATTTTTTCAATGTCAGGCACTAATAATTAATTATAGTTTTTCTTAGTTTCAGCTGTGAATTAGCGCTTTTTCTCAATTTCAGCCGTAGTTTTTAGCGGTCTGTCCCCCTCAACACTACCTTGGTACGCTACTTGGCCTGGGACTAAACATATGGACAAAAATCTAGAAAAACATTCTCGTTTTAAAGCGGCGAGTCTCCTGACACGTTCAGTCTTAGAAAGGGAAGAGATATGAGTTCCTCCCCTCACCGTCAAGAATGTTAGCATGAGGGGCTAAGAAAGCGTTGGACCATAGCTCCATTTATGTGGGAGTTTGGATGGTTTCACCAAATTGACCAATCGAAGGACGTCTGAGCGTAATTTGTTAGAGACAAAGGCGAATACATAGCAGGGGAAGAATTCCAAGCCTATATTATGTCGGTTTCCGGGGTCAATTTTACTGTGCAATTGTTCAGCTTTTAAGTACATCTTTTTGACCAAAACGTAAAAAAACAAGCTCTGACAGTTGTGAAATTTTGAGTTTTCGACCGAAATTGAGTTCCTAACAAGGGCCAGAATAGAGTTTTAACAGGAACGCAAAGAAACGGTTCCGTGACGCGACAATACGACCCCCCTCCCACCAACACCCAAGCCATTCCTGAGTCACCTCCCTCTTTTATACTGTCTTCATCACGTCGGTGTCTATAGAAACTGCGAATTCCAACCCCTTTCGAGCCTAAATTTCATTGGATTTGGCATCTGAAGGAATCAATTTCGAGGGTTTAGCATTTTCAAAGGATAAATTTTGCGGGTTATTGGCAATCACAGAACCCAATTCAGCGTGTTTGATCAACTCGAAAAACTCATTCCCACTGAAAAAACAGACGAAGACAGGGTTTCCTTACATTTTTCCAATTACCATGTTTTTAGGTTAACCCGGCGAAGAGCGAAGGCGTTTCAAGATTCGTCAGCTTCTGTCAAAATGTACTTTTGGGGCTATAAATCCTGAGGATCCACACCGACCACGACCAGCTTCGATCTCGGTTTAATTGCCTCGGACTAGTGATGAGTGCCAGGGCCGAGGAGACCCTGAGGGAATGAGGCCAAAACTAGCACTTTACTGCACTCCAGTTTTGTGCAATTATTGCGTTAATAAGAAAGAGCTGATGCGCCAACGTTCGAACGTTCGAAGTGACCTACTGGTGCTTGATTTCACCGCTTATAATAGGCGAGTTTCAGGTTAATTGACATCTTTAGCTTGCGTTTAGCCTTCATCAGTGGAAATTCACTTTTTTGCCAAGGAATCAGACTCTACCGATTTCTGAGGCCGTGCATCATGTTTCACGGTCAAACAGTCGAAATCATCTCTGACCTCTCAGGGCTAAACGACCAGTTTTCTACTCCAACACATAGGCGTAGCAGGAGGGCAGCAGGGGCGGGCAGGTGAACTCCTCTAGACTCGAATACGAAGACTTAGTCGGGCAGCTGCCCACCCCTAGATACCTATAAATTGCAGAAACTCTTCAGGGTCACCACATTTTGTTAAGTTCACGCTCACACAAAAAATAATTTTTCAATAATTTCGCTCACTAAAAAAACCAATTTAGAGGATTTTTACTCTAAAAATATATTTTCACAGACCTGACTTGACTAAAAGACAATCTCAATATAACATTAAAACCCCAATTTTGCGAATTTGTAAACCAATTTCGCGCATTTTAATCTTTTGGGGTTTTGTGTTACAATCAGTAGAAGAATCGGCAGAGTCGATATAGTTTCGACGTAAAATTATCCGTTTTGGGGAAGAAGTCAGTTATAGTGTGAAATTGCCAGTTTTGGAGCAAAATGTCCAGTTTTGGGGTGGTGCCGTCAGTTTTAGGGTGATATTGTTAGTTATAGTTAGGGGGTATATAATGAATTTTTAAGTTGCAATAGTTAGTTTCGGAATAAAACCGTCAGTTTTAGAGTAAAATATCCAATTTTGTACTTAAAAGTAGACAGTTTAGTGGTAAAATAAACAGTTTCGTCGTAAAATATTCATTTTTAAGGTGAAACAGTCAAATGTGTTGGGGTAAAATCGCCAGTTTTGTAGTGACATCTCTACTTTTGGGGTAACATGTCAGCTTTGGCGTGAAATCGTCTGTTTTGGTGTAATATCGTCTTATATGGGAACAAATCGTCAGTATTATGGCAAAATCGTCAGTTTTATGTTGGAATCTACAGATTTTTCAACAGAGAGTCGCCAGTTTTGGAGTAAAATATCCTGTTTTAGGGTAAAATCGTCAGTTATAGTGTATAACGCCAGTTGTGTTGTGAAAACTTCAGTTTTGGGGTAACACTTCAGCTTTTGCAAGAAACTGTCTGTTTCAGAATAAAATATTCAGTTTCAGTGTAAAATTTTCTGTCAGTTTTTAACGTCTCACAGGCAAGAAATTGAAAATTCGGACACCCTATATTGGAGGGATAAGCTCTTCCTATACAAGTATTAATATTTCTGGGGGCTGGGGGTCAATTTTTGGACAGAAAATCCTAAATAGAAGGCAACAACAATCGGAAATGTTAGTTTTTGACGGATTCTGGCCATTTTTGTGAAAACTCAGTTTCTGGGGAACAATTTGACAATTTAAAGCGCTTATATCTGAGTAGACGAACTACCAGTTCTCTGGAGGGGAGGGGGGGCTCTGGTACATCTGACATCTTCTGCCCACCCCTAGACCAAGGTGCTACGCCCCTGCTCTAACAATCAATTTGTGCAGCGAAATTATCAGTTCTATGTCTTTTAGGACACATAGGTCGAAACTTTCTGTAGTGCCAATAATCGTCCGAAATTGAAGTCAAAAGCGGACAATTAACCCTTCAAACCTTAAAATTGACGATCGCAAAAGGGAAGGGGCTGAACATTTTTCTTCAGAAACGAACTTTTTCACTATTTGAATAACAATTTTTGCTGAAGACTGGCAACTTTGTCTCGGAAACTGACGATTCTGCCCCAGGAAACTTACACTTTTGTCCCAGAAACAGACAAAAGTTCCGTTTCAGAACAGAACCATTATGTCCAAGAAGTGCTTTCTCCGAAAACTGACTATTTTGTCCTAATAAATGACGATTACGCATCGGGAACTGAAATTTTCGTCCCAGAACTGATAGTTTCGTCCCGGAAACTGAAAATGTCGTCCCCAAAAGCTGACCATTTTGTCCCATAATTTGATAATTTCGTTCCAGGAACACTTAGTGCCGTAAACTGACAATTCTGTCTCAGAAACTTACGCTTTCGTCCCTGAAACTGGCAATTTCATTTCAGAACTGAAAATTTCGTCGTTTTTCATTGAAACTGAAAATTTCTCATGAGAAACCGGAAATTTCGTCTCAAATTCGTTTTCGGATTTAAATTTCATAGTCTTGGGCTAAATAAAATTGACAGTTTCCTGCATGAAAAAGTTTTTCGGGGTGGTTAAACGATCAGGAAAGTGAGCGTTTTGTAGCGTACTGTAACAGTTATTGCTTTGGCAGAATTGCCCAGTTATTGGACTTAAAACCTCAAAATCAAGCTTTCAAACCAAATTTCCGTAGTTTCGTGTAGAAGGCTTAACCATAATTCAGTAATATGTAGAAGATTAGGGACTAAATTTTCACTTTCGAGGTCGAATTTATGCAGTTTGCACTGCAGGATCTGGCCCAAGAATAGCAGCCATAGAGCCAGAATAGACAGATTTTCGAGTGATCTTGCGGGTTTTAAAGGGGGGGGGGAGGCAATTTCAATCTCACGTCCACATTTCGATGCATAGGTCGTTACGTCAAGGCGTGTAAAAAATGAAGAGAGGTGGAATGGCAACAAACAATAATAAACTTCCACCTCCCCCTACCCATCCAGTCAGCCTCTACATGGAAATTCCTTCGTTAAGACCCTGGAAAACTCCGACGAGAAAATTATCAATTTCCGGCTACTGCTTTTGTGTATTCATTCCTCTGCCTGAATGCGTTGGATTGGTGGACTGAGGGGGGGGGGAGACGTCGTCGTCGAATGGGTAGGGATAGCTTTTCGTGGAACTTGTTGAAAACACGAAAAATCCGCTGACTTTGCGACTGCTCGCTAAACCTTTCAACACAGACCTGAGCGACAACAGCTCGATTCCTATGAAATAAATAAATTGAAAAAACGAAAAAGAAAGAGAAAGATAAGATCGAATAGGGAGGGGAACAAAAATAAATAGCCGTGTCCTATTTTTTCGAGCAAGCTGTTAGGAATTAGTCCTCGAACACATCCACTCCCCTTACGCATTTTTTTCAAAGTAAAAAAAAAAAAAAAAAAAAAAAAAAAAACCAAAATAACTTGTAAAACGAGGAAATGATAGCGGAATTCCCATTTTATTTGTTTTTTTTTTTATTTTGAAATACCTACAAATCATGGACACATTCATCACCTACAGTTCAGTCTCAGACGACAGGAATACTTCAAATAAAATTTGGAGCACGTTTGTTGCCATAACTTAATTCAAATGGAGCACGTCTTGGTTTTTTTTTCTGCTATTTTATTTCAAATTATGGAAGAAAGTTACAAAGCGGTCTCTTTTGATTGTAATTTTGTTGCCCTAGAAGGAATAGAAAGGAAAAACAATAAAAGTTGGATGACACAAAAACAAATAGTAAGTAGGTACAACAATTTTGAAGAAATTGCATCAACAGACGTTCCGTAACCTAAATCCCCCCCCCCCCGCGTGCCACAGCATAAGATTCTTCAATGAAGTCATAACCAAAACCCAAGTATTCAGCTTTTCTGTAACTTTCAATTTTGAAGACTCGACAGCTTTTTGAGTCGAGGAAGTTGAATTGCTCAAATGGTTCGACGTTCGAAGGAAAACATTTAGGCTGCAAGGCTGCACGTTTCACCCCGCTAATAGCAATAAAAAACTATACGTTTCGTTTGAGGGGGAAAAAAACTCCCAACTCGTGTCGGAAATGCTCCCTAGCCGCAAAACCACGTTCTCCTTCCATTCTTTTCCCCCTTTTCGTTTCAAAAGAGATTGAAAACGAAACAAAAAAAATGTAATTAAAAAACTGTCTTCCTTCCCGTCGGTTTGTTTTAAAAACTTCCCTTGAACGAAAACCTTGAAAAAAAGATAGACCTGAAATTTTTTTTTTTTTTAAAAAAGGTCTCACTCCACCTACGCAAACTTTCGAACTGTGAAAAAAAAAAAGACGCCGATGGGATGTCGTGTGTGTGGCACGTGTCTCAAATTGCTCCCGCGGAGTAGTAATTTTCTTCCTGCCGATCATTATAAACGAGTGGTAGGGCTCACTGGAACGGAAACACGGGAGAGGGGTGGGTCCTTACAAAAGGGAAATCGTATTATACAGGAAGACACGAAGCGACCGCCTGATGATGTCGGGAAGTGTCCACTCATTAGTCGAGAGAGAGAGAAAAAAAATAAATGGGGGAAAGGTTGAAGGCGACTTAAGCCGGGAGGGTTGTTTAGTGTGATTTGCTGAAATCAGAAAGTAGTTTGACCACTTTCTTTAAAATGTCACAAAAAAGACGGAACTTCGAGGGTCCAGGAGAGGTGATCATTTCCCCTTAATTCATTTTTTCCCCATCTTTAATGCTCCCTTTAATTTTTCCACAGTACTCAAGATGACCTACCCAAGCGTCGAACATGGAGATCACAACGTATAATTAAACGATCTTCAAATACAAGGCCAAGTATAATAAGACGCTGGAATTAGGAATTCCCTCATTTTTATTTTTATGTGGAAGTTGAAAGTATAGGGAAAAAAAGAAAGAGTTTCGTGTTCCTCTCAACTCCTCCCGGTGGGCTAATAAAACCGTCTGTCTGATTACGTTAATAAACTTACTACTGTTTAGTAGCGTACGCGATAGGATTTAGATAGCGGACGGGCTCTCTACGAAATAATTAATGAACCAGCTCATTAAGGAAGAAAATAAAGAAGATGCTCTCAGCTCTCACGCTTCCTAATGGCATAATCAGATAAAATTTATGTCATTACGAGATTGACATGGTGGAAAAGTGAAAAATACCTTTTTCCACTACTGTGTTATTCTCATCAGATGCAGACAACCTATCAGAAACTGCATTCATCTACCGTACAATGCTTGTAAGACTGACGTTTTTGCTGTGAGAACTTGATATTTGGTGATAAGTCGGTTAAATATGGAAAAATCGTTAGAATTAAAGAGCAGAGCTGAAGCTTGTAGTTCATCCCCCCCCCTCAGGCCTCCCGGTAGTTTTCCTCACGCAATAAAACCGTTTTTCACCGAGTATTTATCAGTATTCAGCCCCTTCGATGAAGGCTTCTTTTTTACCGCCCTGAAGTGGGTGCAGATACTGAATCGTAACAGTTTACTTCATTCCTTTAAAGGGATTTGGACGTTTCTGTTGGGATCAATAAACGCGAGAGGAGAACAAAACAGTCATTTCACCAACGCATCATCATAACGCCTCCATTTCACTAAAACAATCTGGAGATTTGGCCTCAGAATCCATAACATTTTGACCGAAAAAACCAGACGTTATTGCTCGCATTCCCCTATCAGGCGGACCAACACCGGCCGGGCTTCAGGGGTGGAAATCTCTTTTCTGTGAAGACCCCTCATCAATCTCTAAATAAACAAGGAATATAATTTTTACGCTGCGTTACATTATGAATTTGTCTACATTTTAGCCACGAACTTGCGTCTATTAGAGAACTACAAATTGGCGTTTTTTTAAATTTTAGCTGCGAATATGCATATTTTCTCAAATTCATCCGCGAAATGGCCTTGTTCTCCATTTCAGCTGGGAATGAGCGCTTTTTCTTGATTTCAGCCACAAAGCGCTTTTTCCCAAGTTCAGCTGCGAACTTGAGCCCTTCAACACAATTTTTGCCGGGCATTAGCGGGTTTTCTCAAATGGATCTTCTCTACTATAGGCCGCGCGTTATTTCTTGATTTAGCCACGAATTACCACTTTTACTCATTGTTAGTCCCGGAGAAGTAGAAGATTTGTCAGTTTCAGCCGCGAATTAGCGGGATTTCTCAAATAGATCCGCGAATTAGCAATTTTCTCAATTCTACTCATGAATCAGGGCATTTCCTCATTTTTTATCGCGAATAACCAATTGTTTTTCAATTTTACCCGCAAAATACCAAGTTATTTACTATAGCCGCGCATTATTTCTTAATTAAGCCACGAATTACCGCTTTTACTCATTGTTAACCCCGAAGAATTAGCAGATTTTTCTCAAATTGTTCCTCGAATTTGCGTTTTTCCTCCAATGTCAGCAGTAAGTGGGCGTTTTTTATCAACTTTAGCCGCGAATCGGCGCTTTTTATCAATTTTATTTTTTCTTCGGCTATTTTTTGTCACTTTCATCCACGATAATTACCGCTTTTTCTCAATTTTAGTTCGCGAAGTTGCCTCGATAAACCATGAGTTCGTATTATCTCAATATTAACTGATCCTACTGAGGAGTACTGAGTGATTGGATGCTGCTATTTCTCAATTTTAGTGTTTTTTTTTTTTTTTTTGGTGTGAATTAGCGTTATTTCACTAACCACGAATATTAGCGCTACATCCGATTTTGGCTTTTGGGCACTTTTTGCCAGTATAGTTGCCCTAAGATTAACGCATCAGCGTAACTCCTCAATTTTAGCGGCATAAAATTGCCGCATGCATATGCACCCGACGTTAGCGTGTTTTCTCTATTTCAAGCCAAGCCTCAAATAGGTGAAAATTTTCTCAATTTTAGCGGAAAATAAGCGTTTTTTCTCAATATTAGCCGTGATTAGAAGCTTTAAAACTTAAAAATAACCTCCTGTTTGTTCAAACTTAAGTTTTTCGGGGGCTTCCTCTGAACTCTGAACGGGGTGGTCCATTGGATCAGGTACTAACGTTTGGTGAGGGGAGCGGTACACTCCCCCGCAGTACTCTACACTGGTACCTGATCAGGTGCATATCCAGAACCATGCATACGCGTTTGGCTCTTTCAAAAACAGAATATCTCCGTTTTGGCTATTTTAAACCCCAATTTCGTTCTTTCCAAAAGAAATTTTGCGGAGTCGTCTCAATCAAAGACAAATTTTAGGGAGTTTTGTTCGGGTTCAGACGTCATTTTGGTCGCACAACATTTGTTTTCAAGCGCTATAGTCACTGTTGTGAACCCTACCCCACCCACGCCATGTTTGCATAGTTATTTTTTCAAATTAGTCCGTTAGAGGACCTAAATTCAGTTGAGAAAACCAGCGAAACACGGGGGCTCCACGGTGGATAGCCACTATATTTGAGTAGGCTATTTCCAAAGTGCGCTAAAATTACTACTTGGGTTTTAGCGGCTTTCGAAGCAGGAACGTTTTTAGCGCGTTTTAGGTTTTGGACGACAAGTATCCCAGGATACAGGATAGCTCATTTTGGCACGGGTAGTCAACTTCAACTCGTATTTCAAAGGGGTTTAAACGCTCTTAAAAACTGAAAACCGAGGCAGGATTAACGCCGCTGTCATTCTGAATCCAACGATATAAATAACTCATTTTTCTCAAAAAATGGAATTAGCACACTTTGCAAATGGCCGACTCATTTAAGGCTGACACCCCCACTTTTGCAGTTTCATCAGTTTACCAATGGAATATTTTCGTGACTGACTCACTACACACAAAAAAGCGCCTTGAACACGTAAAAGTCAGCGTTATCTAGAAATTTATGGACTTCGGAGACGAAGAAAAACCATTGAGAATGCTAGACGGGTGCTCTCTTATTGTACTATTACTCATCCATCTAGCCATACCACCCAGTAATATTTAAAATGTTGAGCATATTAAATGAGTTTCTGGGTAGAAATTATACAATCGATTTAAATGTAACCCCAAAAAAACGAATGGGTGGTGGGGTTAAAATCATATAATCTCAACTAAGACACGAACGAAAATTCATAAATATTAATGGGCAAAGGCTGTAATTAATGCGCGAGAGCAATTATTTGAGCTACAAATTTACATCGTTTATGTATTTAGGAGTTATACATACACCACACTCAATTTATTTCGTTTAATCCTCAAGATTTCGTTGAGAGTAGGAAAATTCTAGTCTTAAGCTCGTTAACTTATAGGACTGAAATGTGCTTATGCTCGCCTTTTTTTTAAATGACTTATCATCATGCTTCGGTGGTGGGGCTATTCAGGGGAAGATAAATACTGTTTACCTTTTTTTTTTGTTATCTGTAGTTTTATTTAACTCTTGGGCATTAACTCTCAAGTTATGGGGAATTTTCAACTGTATAAACTCGATGGCTTCACGGAGAATTTTATCGAACCAGAAACAAAAGGCGATTGAAGTGTATGGTGAGGGCCTGGGCGGGATGGACTGAAACGATCAATAGTTGGCGCTATGATCCCATTACTGAAGAAAAGTGTTTCGGGGCACGGAGCAACCCCTTCAGTGCACGCACGTCATAAACACGGAATGAGATTTTTCCTATTACTTAAAAAAATACAAATTATTTAACTTTGATAATAATTTAGTTTCGAATTTAAAGACAACTGGAAGACAATAGTCTGACAGTTTGACAATGAGTTTCACGGGTTTCCTTCTTCTACTAGTTCTACCCCCACCCATTATCTTTCGCACGTTTCACGCATAGAAATTTTCGCATTATTTTCCTACAAAAAAATTGTCTATTCAAAGCTTCGCCATCTCTTTTGTTGAGTTAGGTCAAGGGAGAGAGAAGAGATTGTTCGTGCCGATCACCGGTTTTGATTTTTCGATCGCGTTGTTACAGAAACAGCCCTTCCACCGCCCTCCCCATAAAAAAAAAAAACCGGGCTTGATCAGTTCCATTACATAATGAATTGCGTCATTTTATATAAATTATTGTACACTTGCATCTAATTTCGAACATTTTTGAGTTTGTTAGCTTTTTCTATAAATAAATAAAAAATGTTTCAATCCGCAAGGTGAACCACCTTACGAAGGTTGAGGTCCTATTGAGAGTTGATTACAAATTACGAGCTGACTGGGCGTTTTTTCGAATGCTTAAACTAGAATGATTATTTTTATGAGTGGACGAGCCCAGGCAAAATATTTAAGTTCCAATCTAGGTACATAATTATCGCATTAAGCAATTAGCGCCTTATCTTTATAGACAACGCCAAGTGTTGCAATAAGATATTTATTGGCTTTTCGTCTTAGTCAGAACTATTTTCAGTTACAACCGCCCTAGTTCTCTTTAATGACAAGCCGTTAATTCTGTTTGAGAATTTGGAGAGAGTACTCGGAAGGGTCATGTAATAAGAGGGGGGAAGGGACTAAAGAGTTGAATAACAACACAAAAAGCAAAAAGACCATAGGTAGGTGGGGTGTAAGAGCTTGATGAAACCGAAGAGGTAAAGCCCGGAAGAAGGAGAAAAAGAATTAGAAGAACGCAGAATCCCAAAGGCCGAAGGACCTCTCTCTTTCTCACCCTTTTTGCACAAGCTAAAAACTTTCATGAACGCCTCCCCCTGCACATCCACCTCAACATCCTTCCTAAAAAAAATCCCAGTGAAGGGAAGAAGAGGGGAGCAAGAAGGGTAGTAGTATGTTCCTATATGCTTTGGTGTGACGTCATGGAAAAATACAGGACATAAACTCCCAACTTCTCCCAGGTGTACCGACGCGCAGGCGCTTCCTAAAAAAACGCTCGCGTAAAGGGACTTTTTCCCCTTGGGTTTCCCAGCCGGTTCCTGGTAAATTAATCGTTGTTCCTTTGTTAATTAGAATTAATAACGAAATAAATCGTTTCGAAACGAGACTGGACAGTAGGTGAAAATACTGGCGCCAAAGGAATGACAAGGAAAAACGAGTACACTCTCTCCCTTCCCCTTCACCCACCACAATAGGCGAACTCCAGGAAAGCGGGACAATCAGGTGCTTTACCCTACAAGAACTTGACCTTTCCTTCCATAGAAAATATCTCTAGGATTTCGAGATAAACAACACGTAAAAATGAACGACGAGAAAAAAATATAAAAAATTAAATTATTAAATAAAGTAAAACTTACAATAAAAAGTTCAAAACAAAACATAAGTAATAATTAACATAAAACTTACAGATAATTTGTGCAAAGGTGCCGTATCTGTCTTCTTGCTGGTCGACATCTTAATAGAGCTGAGGGAATACTGAAGTATTCAGTGTGGTTGGTTCTGTTCATCGGCGGACTCCCTCCCCCCAAACAGTTGCCCGACCTCCTAGTGCTACGTAGCCCCACACTGCAGAAACGGCTCGGCGACACTTTTTTTTTTCTTCAAATTGGTGGGGGCGGCTTGGCTATTATCGTTCGCTATTCTTTTATTCATTTTCTGTCTTATTGTCCCCCCCCCCCCATTTTCAGCTGCATCCTCAGTACTCATAATGAACCCCCCCCCTCCACCTCACCATTAATTCACACTTAGATTCCTTGCAACGTAACAAGGGTAAGAACGGAATGACATCCTCCCTCCTTCAAAAACAAAATATTTACGTCCTATTCCGGTTTAATCCAGTCCTAACGCCGTCTATAATTCACTTCCACACTTATAATGCAGGTAGAGCACGCCATTTCGGTTTTTATTGTTGACTGCCTCAATAAAACCGACCAAATTACATCCTTCAAACTAATTTTTAGCACCTGTAAACATTACCCTTTTGAAAAAATGTCACTTCTTGAGAGCGGTCCTTTTTTTAATAGGAAAATCCCTAGTCCGCACACCTTTCAGAAAAGGACTGTTGTCCCAAAGCCTCTTTTCCAGGAAGGACCCCCTCCCACAGCCAGGTAGTCTTCTTTCTAAGCGCCTTTCGTTGGTCCACTAACTTGTTTACTATTTTTTATCGGCTCTATCGTCACCCCCCCCCCCCGGCACACAGTTCACTTAGTGTCGTGAAAAAATGAAGCAATCCAAGGAATTAGTGTTGTCATTATCTGTTGATGAAATCTCTGATCTGATATTCGATGGCTAAGTATGGGGAAGAGGATGACAATTTCCCCTATAATTCCGAGAAATTTCAACTTCAAGGTCCTTTGGACTATCCAAAACTGAGGGCGAGTAGCGTCTTGCGTGTTGCCAGTGGTGAGATAATAAAGAGGATCACGACACGAACGATGTAACGCCGGCACAGAGAAGGGTGGGTCCTCTCCTTTTTTTTTTTTTTTTTTTTTTTTTTTTTTTTTTTTTTTTTTTTTTTTTTTTTTTAATCGATTCCCCAAGTATTTCCAACGAATTTCTCTAATGCGTTACTAGAGCGTCAAATTCCTATTATTAGTTGCTTCTAGCGTGCTCAATCGCTGATGATTGAGAGAAAGCAACAGTGGGAAGGGTGTTTTCAAGCCGGGGATTCCAAAAATGTCCACGTCTTCAAAGAATTATTGTATACGTCGTCTCATTCAAGACAAGAAATTTGTTTGTTTTTGTCGTTCGGGAAAAG
This sequence comes from Corythucha ciliata, assembly GCA_038030265.1. Taxonomy (NCBI): domain Eukaryota; kingdom Metazoa; phylum Arthropoda; class Insecta; order Hemiptera; family Tingidae; genus Corythucha; species Corythucha ciliata. The sequence goes on along the minus strand of CM075942.1, from coordinate 46,810,441 downwards.
GAAGGCGATTGACCCAGAAATAATTCTGAATGGGAAGGGAGACGCGTTTATTCTTTGCCACAGAAAAAAGGGAAATTCAAATAAAATCGAAGAAAATTCAGCCTGAGGACGACTCACAGTGAATTTTAGTAAGTGTATAAGATGAATTATATGCACACATTAAATTAACCGCTAAAGAATAAAGATTATTGAGAGATCGCCGACGTCTACCGTCCCCCGCCCACCAGCACCACCTTACTGGTTACGGGATGAATCCCCTTCCCCCGTGTAGCGCGAATGCTTGAAGCTATGGACCGGAGCCAGTTATTTAGACTCTAGAAGACATGTATGTACTCTTATTTCTAGTAGCGGACCCACACTTGTATAGGCCTATAGGGGTGGCCTCTTCGCAGGATGAGGGGATTGTGAGAGGGAAGACATTACGATTGTGATATATGGTGCTGAGGCAGAATTGAGGAGAGTGGTTGAGAAAAATTATATGAGCGATAAACGGGGTGGCAAACAGCGCCCATTTCATCCTGACTGCGGAAAAAACAAACGAACATAACAACTTGCTTTTGTTTCTATCCGAGTATTCAGCTCCAAGAACCAATTAGGCTAAAAATGCTAAAATTTGCAGAAATTATTACCCCTGGCAATGGCGTAATGATAGCAGAACTGTGGGGAGGGGGTTCGCATGCTGGGTATACGACTCACGGGGGGTGCCAAAAAAACAGTGCGGATTTGAACTACTATAATGTTCATCGTTGGATTCGCGTATCTTGGACGTATAAGAAAACAAATGTCGTGTAGATGACTCCTGGCCAATGTCCAAAATTTCCAGGGTGTTGACTCGCGGATCTTGCTTAATTCACAAACAAGATTGAGAGGGCTTGGCCATTTCAAATACCAAATTTTGTGGATTATTGGCACTTACAGTCACAGAACTCATTTCCACGGGTTTGATTCACTCAATAAGCGAATTTCGCTGGATTGACTACCTACGGCCTGTTCTACACGAGTAAGTTTTTTGTTCAAAAAAATGTTCAATGTGATCACAAGCAGATCGTTTCAGGCAGGAAACAAATTATCTGTTAATCTGTTACTTTTTTTTTAAATGGCTACTTTGAACAAAAAACTTACTCGTGTAAAAGGGCCTATAAAAGTAAAAAACCAATCTTGGTTCGATTTGCTTTATTTTCAAAAACCAAATTTCACGCGAATCTTGTTCGACAGAAAAACCTTATTTCGCGGGTTTGGCTCCTTATAAAGCCTGTAACTTCACGGATTTCACCCGTTTAAAATCAAAATTTCCAGGGTGTTGGATCATTCAAAAGTAAAAACGAATTTCATGGGGGATTGATTCTACCCCCACCCCCACCCCACCAACAACAAAGAACACACAGGCGCGGATCCAGAGTTTTGCTTAAGCGGGGGTGCACCAAGAAGTCCACACCTCTCAAGTTTGTCCAGCCGGAAAAATTTCATCCAAGCCCCGCCCTAAAAACCCAAATATCCAGCTGAAAAAAATGTAACTTAACCCAGGCATTGCTTTTTGGCCACAAAATTGCATGTTGAGCCATGAGACACGCCGTGAATTAAGGCCCTAAACTTTTGCATAAATTAACACCCGAATACCCGAAACTGTCAGTTTTGCGGATATTGGGCCAAGAAGGAGCGGCCCATACACGTACAATGAATATTGCGCAATATAGGGGTTGTACAATAAAATTAAACTCGTATTGATGGGTTACACAGTGGCCGCGTTGCAAAACTTCAGACTTGTACAGCGCTTAATGAGCACTTAGTCTTTTGCCGTTGCAATACTGTCAATCTAGCTCAGCGCTGAGTAAGTGATTAAAATCCAACGAAACACGTCCCATCGCGATACAAATCACCGTTGCAAAACTCCAGTAAGCACTTAATTCTCCACTTCAGCGTTTAAACACGAGCCCCGAGTTTTGCAACGCAACCAACATATTGTGCAAACCAGTTTTTATTAGAAAACATCAGAAAAATCAAGTGAAAACCAAAATATCGCGCAATACATATATTGAACGTGTAGGGTGAACGTCAAAATATTGCATACATTTATTGCGCGTGTATGGACCCCTTAAAGTCATTTCGCTCAAGTTAGAACCAAAAAACTAGCAAACTCACTAATATTTAGCTCTATACGTTGCAATTTCATGCTATTCGTCAGTCTTCGGGCACTTTCAGCGCCAACTTTCTTCCATTGGGGGCCGAGCCCATACAAAAAAAGCCCACGAAGTTTGCAATTTCAAGGAAATGAAGACCCGAAACTTGCAACTTCACGGATATTTTGCCCCGACTAGCTATTCCGCGACTATTTGGCCTTGAATTTGTTTAATGACTGTCTAATAATGATAATCCAATATCCAAAATAAATAATTATAGCTTTTTGCTATTTTGCAGTTTTACCCCGGAAATAATAATACCACAGCAGTTTATTCTCGCAAACAAGCAGCTTCGCGACTATTTTGCCTGAAACAAGCCTTCCACAGATATTTAGACTGGAAACTAAACTATTTTCCGCCCTGAAACTTGTAATTTCGCTGACACAAGGTTTCAAAGGCTGTAGAGCAGTGGTGTCAAACTCAAATTCTCGGCGGGCCATTACTTGGAAATTGTAGGGCCCTGGCGGGCCCGCTCGACTTTTAATCCTCCCCCCCAAACGTTATGGACCACAAACTAGAATTAGGTACTCGAGTATAAGGAAGTTTACTAATTAAATAATGAATTTTCAGGACATTTTTTTTCGTTTCCTGCAGAGCGACCTATCATGTCTTATCTAGCTCTCCCATAGTTGTTTAGTAAAATTTTCTCAGCCTCTTTAAATTTTGGGAGGTACGAGTCACCATGTATGAACTTATAGTCCAGTCAAATCGTATAAAAAAAAATACCATACGTGGACAAAAAATCTTGTCTTTGATTTTTTCACTTTATTCCATGTTTTTTGGGGTGAGGAACACGAATCTGAAGAGATCCAACACAATTTCCTTGTGCGTTTTGAGAAAATCGCGAAAAACTGATAATTTTTGGCCCTTTTTTTAGTTTTTCACTTGCAACTCCTCAATGACGCCTTCTACGGAAAATCAAGTTCTGCGTCGAATCACTTTTTCTTTTGTCACAATTGACCCAGCCTTTTCGCCGGTTTTGATTTTTTAAAATGGTCATTTTTAGTTGCTTTTGGAAAAGTGTGTGAAAAAATATAAGTAGTTCAACTCTCAGTTGAGTGATGTAATCTCTGACGCTACCTATAAGATTGGTGTTATGGTGAGTTTTAACATTTGTGGACAAAGTTAGTGGGCATAGCCACTTTTTTTTAAAAAACAAAATCTATTTTCCTATTTTCATCGCCCTGAATAGAATATTTTCCGGGTCTTGAAAAATTTGGCAAATATGGTTTCTGACTGTAAATTTTACCAGCTTTCACTGAAAAATAGTGCAATTTTCATCGAAGGCGTCGTTCGATAGTTATAGGCAAAAACGTTCGGCTGAACAAAAGGAGTTATTGGGGAATTACTCATTTTGCGAATTTCCCACTGCGTTTTATTGCAACTTATCGGGTCTTTATAAAAACGCCATAGATGACTCCTTATAGGAAATTTAACGAGCTTTCAGATGAGTTTCTTTAAAGTTTAATCGATTGAATAGTTTTTGAGCTATAGGCCGAAATGTGACAAAAAACGTTTTTTTGCAGCAAATTTCAAATTGTTTGACGTTATGGCCCAGTCTTATATTAATCTTCAAATGAAATTTCATATAATAGGTCTGATGAATAATTCAATCAGCTTTCAGATCGTTTGTCATAGAAAAAATTTGGACTACTCTACTGGCAAAAATGTGCAGAAAAACGTGGTTTTTGGGCCGCCTTTTTTCGCGTTTTTTGTCGCTAACTGATACCACTGATTTTTCCTGTAGGTTTCAAGGCTTTTCACTTATGTAAAATTCAATTCTGAAAACTTTGATTTCTTGATATTTTTCGATTGGAACAGCCGTTTTTAAGTTGCAGCTGCCTTAGTCATTTTTATTAATTTTACCAAAAGTGGCTAAAAATGACCATTTCAAAAAATTAATACCGGTGAAACGGCTGGGTCAACTGTGACAAAAGAAAGAACGATTCGACGCAGGATTCAATGCTTTTCAAAAAGTGAGAGGTTAACATTTTCCGTAGAATGCGTCATTAAGGAGTTATAAGCAAAAAACTGAAAAAGTGCGAAAAATGAGTAGTTTTTCGCGATTTTCTCAAAACGCGCAGGGAAATTTTATTGGATCTCTTCAGATTCGTGTTCCTCGCCCCAAAAAACATAGAATAAAGTGAAAAAATCGAAGACGAGATTTTGTCCACGAGGAACTACCGTTTGACTGGACTATTATGGAATGTACAGTATTCAAGAAGCGGTTATCGAGATAGTGGGTCATCACCATACAATTTTACAGGCAATGTCACGAGAAATCTCTTCAAAAACATGTGATCCTAACGAAAATTAATCACGGAACAAGTGTTTTCAATGAAATTGTGCGCGATATTGTAAGAAAAATCGTGTACATTATCATTAAAAACGCCTGTTCAGTGATTAATTCTCATTAGGATCACATGATTTTGAAGAGATTGCTCGCGATATTGCATGGAAAATTGTTTCATGTGAATGGGGCTTAAACCCTCCCTCACAAACCATGTGTTATGCCTCTGTGGATTTTGTGCATCATATAAAAACGCTTCATTTTTCGAAGGAATAGATTTGTTTGGTTGAGTAGACTCCACAGAACGCATACATAGAGCTTTTGAACACACTTTGGAGTAGGAGAGCTTATAAGGATGAGCAAGAGAAGAGGTGAGGACTCGCCACCGGGTTTCCCCCCTTTTCACAATTTTTTCAAATTAATTTTATAGTTACCAGCAACTATCGACAGCCGGTACCAAAAAAATAAAGAAATAAAAATACCCAGGGGTGCTCGCGGGCCGCAAGTTTGATACCCCTGCTGTAGAGTAATCACTCGAGGAGCCAAACCATTCGTAAGTCAAAATTTAAATTATTCGAAAAATAAAAAGACAAACCTAATGAGTTTGGTTGTGGTGGGGACGTTTTTTTGCGGTAGTGGATTAATGGACGGCTTCATCAGATAACCCTCGCGTTATAGTTCCACGAACAAAAAGCCACTTAACACTGTCAGTTATCGAGTCAAATTCACTTTTTCACCGCCCGCTAAGAGAGACATTTTTTATTGCCGCGACCCAATCAGGTTCGAATAGTCGGTTTTTGGGTTAAAGTGTCAGTTTGTATAAGTCATTTCTCTTCTCTTGGCAAAAATCAGACAGATTCAGGCGATAAATGGAAATTTTTGCTGAGAAAATAAGCCTGTTTCCCGGGAAAAAAGTGCAAGATTTCTTTGTTTTTCGAGGCAAAATGTGCAGTTTGAATGCCAAAAAGAGGCGATTTTACCGGGTTGAATTGACTGTTTCCAAGAGTAGCTATAGTTTCAATGATTGTCATGCAGAAAGACCGCTTGAAGAAGCGTGGGCAACTGGGCAGTACATTTTGTCCCGTCCTGGATACGCCCTTGGTAAAATTCTCAGTTGTCGGCCAGAAATTCAAAATAATAGCCTATTATTAGGTCACACTGACAATTCCCGGGTAGAGGTGACAGTTTGTAATGGGTAGCGACCCTTTTTGTGCCCATTCTGTGTCAGGGGATGAGAATGAGGAAGTACCACATTTTCCAAAATCATGCCGTCGTGACAGCTTGGTAACCAAAACTCATGAAAACACGATCCGTTCAAATAAAATCAGGCCCTTTATTTATTTATTTTTTTTTAATTTTTAAAACTATTGGTTTGCGTGTCCCGTTTGAAATAGGCTAGATAAACTGATGGCGTAATAGCAGCATTCGCATAACCTTCACAATAGCTTCCCTCAAATCAAACAATAGGACTTGAGAGAAATGGGAAGGACAAGAAGTGGCAAGACATGATAACAGCATCAACGCGGAGGGTTGGGAGCGGTCACAACCCCTCAACTACGTCACGAGTCACAGACCGGCCGTTTAAGGTAACAAAAAAAATAGGCAAGTTTTATTATTTCACTATAAATCGAAATCAAACATTTACGCACTAGTATTCAATTTCTGGTCATGTTTAGTCAGTTTCTTTATAAAAAAAAAATGTTTCCAGCGATTTTAATTTTTTTATGTTACTTCCTCATTGACGATTTCATTGCCCAGTGCTGAGTCGAATGAATACATATCTGTTTTAAGGGTTAAGGGACCAGGATTTTAAACTTAATTTGAGCGTTTTCTAGGCTCACAGCCGGTTTCAGAAGTGAAGTTGACGGTTTTATTGATAGTTGAATTACTCTTTATAATCTTCGAGAAAATGACTTTGTAATAAAAGTTATGGAAAGTCAGGTTTTGGGGCGAAATTGACTGGCATGAGAAAGACCTCGGATCTCTCCTTGACCTGGCTTACCGATGCCTGAGGAGTGGTGGGAAGACAAAACCCGGCCCTAAAATCCTGCGAATTTGCTCAATTTAAGTGAAAATTGTAATGAGGAAACCCAACTTATAGGCCCAGGTGCGCTAAACCCACCTGGATCCGCTCCTGGGTGCGGCCCTAGGGATATTCTTAAATGAAAATTCGCGGAGTTTGCTAATTTTCTTTTGGTACAGTTCTCGTGGCATGGTCGTTTAAGACCAGATTTCGTGGGGCTGGCTCATAAAATAAGAAATCTCTAGTTTGGCCTTCTCCCAAAACCATTTCGGTGGTTCCACCTTCGTTAAAAATGAAATTTCTCATTTCTAAATGTAAATTTCAACCAATAACGTGGGGCTCATTATCAATTTCCCGGATTTGGCCCACTCGAAAAGCCAATTTCGACTATTAGAAAACACATTTCACAGCCATTAAGCATAATTTTCGTAATTCTGGCTCACTATGAACCAAATGTCGGATTTCACTCTCCAAAACCCCATTGTCGCAGATCTGACCTAGTAAAGTTAAAAGAATTTCTTTTATATGTATTACGGGTGATTCCCATATATACATCACCTGTCCAAACTTGGACAGTTGATATGATAGACCGTACCTGGACGCACAAAAAACGTCATGAAGACGCATAGCATTGATGCTTTGGTTAAGAGGTATGGGCATTTTTCAGTTGTTGTTTTTTTCTCTTTTTTTCTTGTTTCATTACTTTTTACGGTTATTGTTGTGTTCACGGCTCCCCGTTGGCAAATAGAAAACAAAATAACTGTGGACTCGGAAAGAGCAGGACAAAATCCTGTTCCTGCAACCACCACGAAAATAAAAAAAATGTCGCATGCACGTGGCTATTTCAGCCATGTGAAAAGGGAAAAAACTTTTTTTTTTAAAAAAAAAGTAACTGACAAATTTTACATCAATATCAGCTAGTGCACGCCTCGTCGCAAGTTTGAACTTGTTTCTCTTATACCCCTTGTCCTATACGTGAGGCGGGACCCACGCGATTTTAGTGTTTGAAGCAGGTTTAGCGTTTGTTAAGGGGGTGCGCGATTTTCATCGGAAACACTCAGATAGAACACTACGGGCGTTTTCCGTTCAAAACAGCCAAAACGCTAAGCGCTGAAATTTTTCCCACTGACGTAGGACAGGGTCACATTATTTAGTGATTTTTCTGAATTTAACCCACGAAGTTGCCTCCAAAACAAAGAAAACAAAGAAGCATTTTGATAGGTTACAAATACTCCGCGGACACATTGCACCAGAGTTAGTGAACGGGCCTTTATTCCTCAATTTTAGCCATAACGTTTGCTCCAGAAACCGTGCATTGCCGTTTTCTCGATTTCAGCTGCGAATCAGAATTTTATTCGCGAATGAGCGGTTTATCTCAATTTTAGCTGCGGATTAGTGATTTTTTCTCGTTTTAGTAATGCTAATGAATAAGACCTTTTTTAAAATTACCTATAGCCACGGACTTGCTGAATAATGCATATTAGAGTTTGTTATGAATTTCAGCTATAAAATGCGGCCACCATAAACCGCTATTGCGTTTATTTTGACACATCAAGCCTATGGTTATAAATCTTTGCTCAATTTTGGTCTAGAATTTGTACCATGAAACACACAATCTCACATATTTAATCCCGAACGAGCACTTTTTCAGTTTCACTATAAGAAGAACGGGACATTAGCGTGAAATTGTGTTTTTAGAATGCCAAAAGCTTACGAGTTATGTTTTTTGAAAGTGCCAGACCGGCAAGATTGTGGTTTTCAACGACGAAATGGGTTTTCTAATAGCCAAACCCATGAAATTGATTCTGTACAGAGCATTATCTCCTCCCCCGCCCTTTAAACATTTGTCACCGTTCGAAATATTTTGACGACACTTTTTGGCCGCAAAACCAGCCGCGTATAGTAAGAGTGATGGTGGGGTTTGGGGGTACACCAGGTCAAAAAGGGAAGAGGGAAAAAGGGACCAAAATAATAGATGGTGATTAAAAAAAAATAAACCGGAAATTTAATTTGAACTGTGATATTACGCACAACAACTAAATCAACACAAAGACAAAACGCAGAGGGACAAAAAAAAAACTTTTCTCTAGACTGATCCCGAGAGAGAGGAGAAATAATTTGTTCTAATGAATATTAGCGTGGGATCAAATTGCTTATTAATAACCAAAAGTCGGTAGCTAGTGGCCGTTCTCGTCGATATAGGAGGTTGGAAGTCAGGTGGGGGAATGACCTTACATTAATAAACATGAGTGATTTGATTCTAAACGGTTGCCAAAATAAATTAGATTTTGCCCAGGGAATATTGACCCGACTGGGGACAAAATAATGGGCGTATAACTGCTTACTAGCAATTAATGGTACCTCAGGTGGGTTGTTTTCAACTACGGGTCATTTTATTTTTCACCGGAGACCATGGTAAAACAATCAATTTTATTACGGTGACGCGATTAAAACTGTGTAAATGGGAGACCTTGTTGGTAAGGAGTTTGACCTCAGCTTATGTTTGACATTAAACTTTATACGCGGAAACATTTCAATTTATTCGAGCGTCACCGTGTGAAATCCGCGGATTTCATCGCTGTGACTCATTTCTTTCGTTTTGTGATGAAAAATTTGGGTGTGTTTTGCCTTGAAATTTGGAAAATCCATCACCCGAGACAGGTGTTATATAAAAGTTGATTGGTGGGGGAAGCTGAGCGAAGTCTAAGAGTTATTTTTATTTAACGGCACGAATCTTCCTATTTATACATCCCAATGTTGATGCGCTTCTTAACTTCTCAAATAATGTAAACAGTATTACTCCAACTACTACCTTAACAGTTGGGTTGTAGCGAGACAAAAAGTCACGTGGAGATATCCGCGCAGCTGAAATAAGGAAATCCCCTGTTAGTTACAAAGAACACCCCGACCCTGACCACAACTCTGTGTTGACGGTCAACAAAGGGAAGAGTGCGAGCGATTGTGAAGAGAGGGGGGGAGTGTCTGAGTGTGACGGTCCTCTATATTTATTAGAGAGGATTATTTTGAGCAATTTATTCATCATTCGTGGTTAAAAGAAATTTAAAACGAGTGCGACGTATATTATTCCTCCTTTATAAAACGCGTACAGATCGAATTAACGTGTTATTCGAAGCCCAATGGCGCATTTCAGTGAGACGCGCGCAAACGATTTCAATTTGAGCATTTCCCAAACATCGTGTTGCATGAGGTTCTCGGAAAAAAAAAGCTAACAAAGGCGCTCCTCCGAGTAAACAAAGGAATAATTATTTTTGTTAAAAATAGACAAGGGCAACCAATTCAAACTCAAAGGAGAGTGAGTTTGAATTGGCAGGAAGAGGATGAGAGAGATGAAGTGTCAGCGCCGCGAGGGGTAAAATCGAAATTGACCCGAATAGTGAGTCAATGTAACAAAATCGTGCTTTAAACGCGGTGTAATGGGAGGGAAATCTTTGAGTTCTGCTCAATTGCTCGCAAACAATAAACGATGGTCCGAAGGAAATTGAATGGGAGAATTGACCGAACATTTCTCTGTTCAAGATCGCTCAAAATAGTCGATGTGACATATGAAAGACTTACATTTTTCAAGCCATAGCAATCAATGGCCAGAACATCTTATTAACCCCACTGTAAATACAACCTCGAAGAAAAGTCCAATAGCTTTTGAATTTTACTTACACCTCTCGCACCGTTGAATTCGCCCTATTATAGTGGAATTGAGCCCAAAAGCGCAGCCAATTTTCCTAAAAATGTCATCACAGGCAATATTATCGTTAATTTCATTATAATCGAGATCCGAAAAGTGGCAAATGTTAAAAGTAAAATGGTATTTTCTCTTATAACTAGTAATACTTCTGGTCTAGGGCAATTGATGAGTCGCACCTAACTTCACGTATCAAGTCATTAGTTTCACTGATTCAGTCTAACTGTAAAATTCCCTTCGAATGAAAAGTTTAAAAAAATAATAATAATAAAATAAAGAAAAGGAGTGGCCAAAATGTTAAATCCTCCTAGTATAGGTACGGCCATAGCCTATACAATTGCACTCAAAAGTCATGGCATTTGAGCGCCCGTCTATGGCCTACGTGCGTCAACACAGCGCTTGGGGTAATCACGGAACCACAAATTGTTTCACGAATCAACCAGTTGAATTTTCCAACACAACCCCCACCACCACTAAAAATACATCATTCGGTCAGAAAACTATCAAGACTTGGCGTTTTCACCATTTTATAGCCATGTATCAGTGCTTTCCAACTTTCCCTCAATTTGTTAGTGGTGTGTATGTAATGGGGGGGGGGGGTTATCATTTTTACACTTTTAGCCGCGAATTAACGGTTTCCTTCCAATTTTATGGCGAACTAGCGTCTTTCTCAGTTTTAGCCATGAATTAGCACTTTTTCACAATTTCTGATGCGAATGAGTTCTTTTTTCTTAATTTTAGCGAATCAACTTTTTCTATGGGCACGGAAATTTCTGTGGGGCCCGGGCCGGCGAAATCTCTGTTGGGCCCCTTAAACTCTGCATAAACTAAAAAAATAATATTTTCACGTTGCTTTGATTATATTTAGTCAGTTTTCCTAAATTTAAGACAAAATTTGCCACTATAAGAACCACAGATTGAAGTTTTCTCAATTTTGGCCATGAATAAGAGATTTTTCTTAATTATGATGGAATCCACCTCCTTATATCGGTTGTCCCTCTGTGAACGCTTTTCTCCAAACTTTCAGAACTAACTACAACCAATTACTTTGCAGTCTCCTTTAATCGTCGAACTTTGACACAACTTCGGAGTTGTGTTACTTGCAGTAGAAGGTGTCAGTTGCTGATGAGGGGTCACATTTGTGCCCGAAATGCATTCGACGATTAAAGGAGACTGCAAAGTAATTGGTTGTTGTTAGTTCTGAAAGTTTCGAGAGCAGGATTTTTCTTAATTTTAGTCGCGAATTATTTATCAATTTCGGTAGCAAATTACCGTGTTTCCTCGATTTCAGCTGTGAATTGGCGGATTCCCCCAAAATGATCCGTGAATTAGCGTTTTGCTCCATTTTAGCTGCGAATGAGCGCTTTATATCGAGTTTAGCAGTAAATTAGCTAATGCTCTCTATAGCTGTGAATTAGCGCTTTACTTCAACTTTAGCCAGGAATTAGAGGTTTTTCTTACTTTTAGCTGCGAATTAGTATAGGTTTTCCCAGATGTATCCACTAATTAGCACTTTCTCTCATAATTGCTAGTCGCTAACTTGCCTGAGAAACCATCAATTGGCGTTATCTCAGTAGAGTGCTGAGTGATTGATTGCTCCTTTTTCTCACTTTGAAGCCTAGAACTAGCTCTTTTTTTTTTCGCAATAATGACCTAAAATTAGTGTATTCCTCAACTTTTGGCCTCGAATTAGTCATTTTGATTTGCTTTTTTCTATAAATTAACGCATTTTTGCTATATTAACCTCAAATATCAGCGCTTGCCCCCCACTTTTTGCCACGTAATATCCCCAAGATTAGCACATTGGCGGGTCTGTCTCAATTTTAGGCGCCTATTAAGGGCGTCAAGCAACTTGGGTTAGTGTATGTTATTTGTCTTGGCAGTAAAGTTGCCTTCTGTTGCCTCGAATTGTTGAATTTTTCTTGATTTTAGCGGCAAATAATGAGTGCAAACAATATTTGCCGCAAATCAACGATTTATAACCTAAAAAATCCCTATTTTGTCCTTGAGCTTTTCAATGGCCTCCTGTGAATGAGGTTCCGGGTACACTACTGTCAAATAGCTCATTTTCTAAATTTCATGTACAAATGAGCGCATTTTTTCAATTTTATATCCACGCATACTCTCACAAATTTACCCATTAATACAGGGTGGTCGGTTTTGAGTGGGATAAACAAATGGATATAGAGTAAACCAAAAATGGGATAATTAAGTCCTATTCGGATAGTGGCCTAACTCCTTTTGTTTTCGAGCGATGATTTTTAGGCACATTCGTATTTTTTTTCCAGAAAAACTGTCATTTCTCAACTTATACTGCTTATTTTTTCAAAAGTGATGGCAGTTTCGAAATCCACGGATAATTTCCTACGGAATGAAAGCAAAATGAATCTACAAAAACGCCTGGAAACAAGACGATTTTTTATGCTGATACGAAAAAACGAAAATTTTTAATTTAAAAAAAAAAATACCTACTACTTTTTGACAAATAGTTTTTCAGTTACTCAAACAACACAAAAACTTCTCTGTTTTCTCAGCTTTCCATTGGTGTACTCACTATTTGGATTATCTCCCTCCTTCGATGAGAAACAAAAAATACTTGAATTTTCGGCAAAAAATGAATGATGAAGGGTATGAAAAAACCATTCATTACAGTCCGAAACTTACTTTTTTGCACTGCTTCTTGAGAAAACCAATGTTAGGTACAGGAACAACCAAAATTCGTGGCTAAAATTTCGAAAAAAAAAGCTAAAATTGAGGTAATTGCGCTAATTCGTAGTTTCTTGCAGCAACTTCCAGACCCAAATTGAGAAAAAATTGTTTGTTCGTGATGTATCGAATTCATTTGACGGCTGAAATTGTGATAAAACGCTAATGTACTGTTCACGACTAAAATTAAGAATAACTCGTGGCTAACAGTCGAAAAAAATCGCTAATTCATGGCTATAAGAATTGAGCAATATGCTAACTCGCGGCTATAATTGGGAAAAAGCGCTCATTCGCAGCTGAAAAGAGAAAACGCGTTATTTCGTGGCCAAATTTGAGAAAAAGTTGAGCATCGTCAAATTCGAGAAAACGCCAACTTGAGGTTTCAGATGGTAAGTGGGCTAAAATTAAGAAAAGTGCTAATTTTCTTGGCTAAAATTTGGAAAAAAACCCTAACTCGCAGCTAAAATTGAGAAAAAGCTCTAATAGCTGAATAGCTCGAATTGTCAGTTGTTATAGAAAAATTAAAGTTGACTAATGTCCTTCCAACGCCATCTCTCAGTATACCTGTCAACTTATAAAATGAACAGTTTTCGTCCCGTCCCATTCGAGTTTTTCTTTGGGAGCCAAAATTTACGGTTTCTCGGTCGAAAAAAATTGTTTTTGAACCTATATCGTCACTTGTTTGAGCCGTTTGTCATGCATCGATGCAACGTCAACAATGGCGTCGATTTCTATTTAGGGAGCTTTTTTTAGTGCATTTCATTCTGAAAAATGCACTATTGGTCTCGTCGTGATGGTGGCAAACATGGGTCATGTCATGTTTTTTTCACGTTTCAGAACCTCTAGAACACGAATTCAGTGGTCTCCGGAATTCATATATATATATGTTTATATATCTTTATGGCCGTTTCCTTGTTAGCACGATAACTCTCGTAGAAATTAATTTAGCGGAACGCGCTTTGGCACAAAAATCAGTAGTCATAAGACACCGGTCGGTATTGCATTTGGGCCAAATCGGTCAAGGTGGAGGGGGGGGGGGGGGAAAATAGGGGTTGAAATGGTAAACAAATCACTAAAAATCACCAGTTTATTCTAGAAGCATCATATTCGGTACGTATACTCCATGTTAGACTAGCCTTTGATTCCCATTTTAATTTTTTGAAAAAGTCAAGGGGGAGGGGGTGGTGCCCCCGTGGTGGAAGTAAGTGTGTGGTCTTGTTAGCACGATAACTCTCGTAGAAATTAATTTAGCGGAACGCGCTTTGGCAAAAAAATCAGTAGTCATAAGACCCCGGTCGGTATTGCATTTGGGCCAAATCGGTCAAGGTGGTGGGGGGGAAAATAGGGCTTGAAATGGTAAAAAAATCACTAAAAATCACCAGTTTATTCTAGAAGCATCATATTCGGTACGTAAACTCCATGTTAGACTAGCCTTTGATTCCCATTTTAATTTTTTGAAAAAGTCGAGGTGGAGGGGGTGGTGCCCCTGGGGTGGAAGTAAGTGTGTGGTCTTGTTAGCACGATAACTCTCGCAGAAATTAATTTAGCGGAACGCGCTTTATGTAAAAAATCAGTAGTCATAAGATACCGGTCGGTATTGCATTTGGGCCAAATCGGTCAAGGTGGTGGGGGGGAAAATAGGGCTTGAAATGGTAAAAAAATCACTAAAAATCACCAGTTGATTCTAGAAGCATCATATTCGGTATGATGATTCCATTTTGAAATAGCCTTTGATTCCCATTAAGTTCAGCTTAAACAAACCCGGCAGCAAACAGTACGAGGGAGGGTCAAACATAAACGAAACAAATCATGGTCTCAACATTACTACTTCTGGGACGGCTTAGGGTATCCGTATACAAAATGAAATGCACTCTTTCCGACCGCCAGCTGCCGGAGCGAAATTTTTTTTTTCATTATTGATTATGAAACATTAAAATGAAATAGTCTTCTTTTCATGGTGATAAAGCAGTTTTTGGGGCTAAAGAATAAGTTTTTAGTCAAAATAGCGTTAACGCTGCTAATTTGAGTTCCTTCGTCCATGGAGTGAGCTATTTTTGCGGTGCGGGAGGGGGGAGAGGAGACACCGGTTAACCGGAGGATTATATTATATTATAATTCAGAGGATACTGAATTCAGTATCCTCTGCCTTTTTCAGTACGTCAGCGTAGCGTAACATGGGCGTAGTCATATTTGGAAGTACATAATCACCACAAACCCACAAATGACTAAATGAGTCATACAAGTCTGCGATGAACTTAACGGAATTACAGGATGAGTTATGTTCGATACTACTGCTGTCACTTAACTTTATGTATAACAGAAATTTAGGGGCACAGCTCGTATTGGTCGATGTGCAAGTTGCAATCAAGAGACCATAAAATAAATAAATAAATACGTCAATCACAGATAACAAAAAAAAAATTATCGGCCGACAAAATCTTGAGCTTATTCGCGTCGATGATACTCTAGTGTGCAACGGTCACGTCAAAAACAATAGGTGGGTTGACTGGTACGTAATTTATATTGCACGTAGATGCGTTAGCGTATATTACAACGCCGTCAGTAGTTATACCGTAACCTGAAATTAATCAGAATGAACAGTAAGAGCCGTTCCCGTTGGACCACCCCACCCAGCTATGCTTACTCTCATGAATATGGCCAAATACGTGGTATTTGGGTTTGACTCTTTTTTGAACCGTCGACAATAGATCAACGCAACCGGCTCGAACGCCTGAACAGCACAGATCACCGTGTCCAAGGGGCGGAGTGTGGGTGACAAGTATATCGGTGTCGTCCGGTATGAGGTTCCACTTGGCAAGACAAGGCTCTCCTCGTGGAAGATTGAAGGCCCAGCCATGAAACTCAGGCTGCCTTTAATATTGACAAGTATTTGAAGCCTTTGATAACTCAAACAGTATAAGTGTTCGTTTTTTGTGTCACCATGGCGTGCCGTATATTTTAAGTCCAGAAATTACTGTGAAATCATCCTCGAGATAGGTGCAGTTCGTAAGGTTCTCCTTGATGTTGCGCTTGGTCAGGGCTTCGACGATTCTATTTCGGGACATTCCAAGCGTAGGAATGGAGTGGGCAATGTTAGGACAGAGCGGGTGAGTGAATGTTGGGTCGAAAGTCAGCTCATGATTGCCGGCAATGACGATTTTATGCTTGTGAGGAAGTTTGCCTTCAAAAATAAGCCCCGATTATAGTGACGTTTTCCCTGATAGTATGACTCATTAACTGTACCGATCCAATTGTTGAATTCAATAACTTCATCTTCAGCGCCACACTTGCTGAAATCTCCAGCGTGAATGAAAACATCGCCTTTCGGAATTGAAAATTTGATATGGGACGTTAAGGAATGCGTGTCACTCATACAGACAATTCTTAGCTGTAAGGTAAGTCCGTCTTATTCATCGAGAACACGACATCAAAGTCACCATCATATTCACCTTGTCTGAAGCAGGCTCCTTAGGGACTTGGTGAGACTTGATTTTGATCACCTTCTGGGAGGCTGACAGTTCCTTCCATGCTTTCGTCGGATCGTAGGACAATGAATGGACTTCTATCATCGCCGGACGTAACGTTTTTCGTCGAATAAAGTCATGAATCACGCCATAACGAGTAAACAGTCACACTTTGTATTATTTTATGGCAACTTGACGAGATAACCGATAAGACCTTTACGATTAGGGGCACAAAATGAGTCCGTTCGCTGGCGCTCAACTCCCTGAGCGGCCCAACTGGGACACTATCCTTTTTAACGGACGTTTTCCGCTGCATGGACGACCACTTTTCTTCCAAAAAAATTATGGGGAATTATGAAGAATGCCCTCTACTTGGTGAATTTGGCGAATTTTCCTTCTTTCCCTTTAATTCACTCAAACTAATTAAATAACAAGAAACATGAAAGGGCTAGGCAACAGGCAACGTGAGGGCTAGCATTCTGCTTGTCTTGAGTTTGAGTATTCTAAATAATCTGAAGAAAATCTTAAATTTCCGTCAGCTATTTAGAACAATTTATATCATATGAAAATGGGAATCACTGAGAACTGATATAGTCACTAGAAAACGACCATTTGGAACTGAACACTGGGAACCAGTAGCGTAACAACTTACAAAGATAAGGGTAAAAGTGGTGCGGAGCGCCCCCCCCCCCCCCAAAGCTTGAATATGGAAGGATTTAAATTTTCAGGTTTTGTGTTCATGGATGGAAGAACGGGATTTTTAGGCCCGTTTTTTCCTGCCCTGGACAAAAATGCTGTCATCACCGAAAATGCTGTTCTTATTGGCTGAAAGTTTAGAAAAAAAAACTCATTCTTGACTGAAATTGAGGAAAAGTGCTTATTCGCCGATGGACGGCTGAAGATTGAGTCAATCGCATATTTGCGGCCATAATAGAGAAAAAGTGCTAATTCACAGCTACAAAAATTGAGCAAAGGCAGCGATGATTCGATCAGCAGGCTCAGCTAATATTAATTAAGCAATCACGCATTCATGGTTTCATGGTTCATGATTCGCAGGATAAAATCAAGAAAAAGTGCTGATTCGCGGATCCATTTGATAAAGACCGGCTAATTCACAGCTATAAAGTAGAGAAAGTGCGTTAAATTTGCGGTAGAAGTTGACAAAAAGTGCAAACTCACGGAAAAAATAGAGAAAAAAGAAAATTTGTTCCGACAGCAGCCTGTCGGGAAAAGTGCATTTCATTCATGCGACAATCAAGTCAAACCTCATAAGTTAGTACGATATCAATCAATTATGAATGACATTTAGGCCGTGGTATAGAAAGTCAAAATCATAAAATCGTGTTTCGTTTTACCGCAGGCCCCTTTTTTGGCACCAACTGAGGGGGAACAAAATTATGAAAATGAAAAATGAAACAGAGTCGGTTTGGTTGCCTATACGATATGGGAAGGCGGACTCTTGTTAGAGGAGTTATTTGCAATTAAAATATTTATCCCGGCCTAAATTTCATTCATAATTGATTGATATCGTTCTAACTTATGAGTTTTGACTCGATTGTCGCATGAATGAAATGCACTTTTCCCGACAGGCTGCTGTCGGAACAAAACTTTTTTCAGATTACGTTAATTTTCAGATCAGTTACATTAGGTTAAATGGTATGTCACAATTTCACCATTGCGGAATGCCGAGTGCCTGGGTTCGAATCCGAAACAATTTTTTTTTTTTAATTTTTTTTTGTTCCTCCCTTTTTGGCCCACCTCAGAATTTTTTACTCAAGATTCATTAGGCTGTAGGCAAATCAAATAAAAGAGACGGCTCAAAATACAATCTCAATGAAATTTTTTGGTAATTGGGTGGTCCAGTAAAGCATAGCGTTAATTTAATAGCTCCCCTCCGCCGAGAAGTCCCCTGCCATATCAACGGATTTGGTTCACAAGGGTCTCACTCGAAAGCGCGTTCATTTCTCATTACTCGAGTCAATTTTGGGGGCAATTGTAGCAACAGCCGTGCGGTAGCGAATTTTCAACTAATTCAAACCCCTCTTTCACACCGTTCCCGTTAGATAGTTACACTATTTGCGTAACTTCACTATTCGCGTAACTTCACTATTTGCGCTCCTAGACATAATTAACTATTCCCGCCATAAAATTGCCAAACTGGCTATTCACGCCTTACGAACCCATGGCCCGTTGGCCAAGAAGTCACCCGCTTAGCCTTTCACAATGGCCTGCAGTGGTGAATTATGTTTTTTAATGTTGATTTTTATCGCCCCCCCCCCCCTCTAAGGCTCTAGGGTCAAATCAGACGGTGCCATTGGAAAGAGCGGACTTTTTTCTATTAGAATTTAGGCATTCTATTCCATTTTGCTCCATATCCTGCAATAAAGTCAAACTTGTTCAAAATTCAACCCATGTTCACGACACTTTGAAGTTGGATTGCTCCTCAACAGGTGCTTTCGGAGATGACATTTTTTCGGAAAAGTTGGCGCATAGTATAATTCGCAGGGTAAGACGTTACTTCACGGCTAAAATTGAGAAAAGGCGGTAAAATTACGGATAAAGTGTAAAAAAAAAGCAGTAATTCGCCGTTAAAATTACGAAAGATGCTAATCACGGATAGAAGAGTGAAAAATCAATAATTGACCAATGGTTTGGCGAAAAGGAGCTAACTTGCGCCAATAATTACGAAACCATTAGACCGGTCGTCCACTGGAAGCGTTTTCGAGCGTCGCTACAAAAAGCGACATCAAGCGTACATACAAAAAGACATACCTAAATGGAATTCACTGCTGCTAAGCCTGCAGTGAGCGTTGTAGCGCCTTTCGAAAACGCTTCCACCTTCCAGCGGACGACCGACCTCAATTCTCTGTTTATTCAGACTGGCAAGTTCGTGGCTCAATCTGAGGAAAAGCGCTGATTTGCGGGAAAAATTAAGAAAAAGAGCTATTTCACGGATAAAATCGGGGGAAACAGCTCTTTAGCGGCTAAAATCACGAATTAACGGCTAAAGTGGAGAAAATCGAGAATTCCCAGCTAAAATAGAGAAAAATCGTTAATTCACTGTTAAAGTTGAGAAGAGCTGAAGTGTGAAAAAAAACGCCAATTCGAGGTTAAAACGGAGAAAACGCCAATTCTAGACTTCTAAAGGTGACTTCGTGGCTAAAAAAAAGAACAAAATCACGAGATAAAAGCGCTAATTCGCGAATAAAATTCAGAAAAAGCGTCAATTCGCGTCGAATATTAGAAAACAAAACTCTCATTCATGTCTCGCTGCATGAGGCTATAGAATAGACGATTTCCGTGGAAAAAGCGAAGGTTTAGAACTGCGGGTTATGGGTTTATTTCTAGTTGCCTAGAGCCTCTTTAACAGTATTTTTTTTTTTTTTTTTACATTACTAGCATTACTACGAGTGTATTTCGGTTTCAAATACTACATGATTTTTGAGTTTTTCGTTTATTTCGAGTCTGCAATTACACTTCCTTCGCGTGCTTCTCATCTAAAGTCAGAAAAATGCGATACTATTGCTGCTTTAGTGACTGTAAGAGTTCTTCCATTCCGGGTCGACCTGGTTTTGACCCAGCTACTAAATTTATCCCTTTCCCTCAACCTTACCGGCACTTGACTGAATACGTCTCAAATTGAGGAAAAAGGGAAGAGAAAGTACATGTGAAGGAGTGTGATAAATGCGCAACTATGATGGGACTTCATGTTAAGGTGCCCCCGGAACGACAAGTTTTCATCGATACGTTTCGTGAGACGGAGGCTGAAGAATAAAATCAGAATTGAATAACTGCAAATGTGGTTTTAGTTTGACGGGAATGAGAGAAAAATAAATTCACTTTACACAGCACAAGACAAGAGTAACCCATAACCTGCCTAAGCGGGTTGCAAAACTGTTGAAGTAGAACAGGAGAGCGCATGAGTGGAAATCGTCTATTAGGTAAAACGGTAATTCACAGCTAAAAGCAAGAAAATGGCAGCGCCGGCTCGTAGACAAATTTTGGTGAAGTTGTTTTGAAAATTTGTTGAAGTGTTCACAAGCCATAGTGGAGTAACATAACATGGAGGGAGCCTTGATGGAAAGAGGGGTTCAAGGGGACGACCCCAAGATTACAGCTGTCGAAAGAGGTTGCTTTTAGGGTAACAGCCACAGAACTTCCCTAGTTTCCTGCTCAATGTAAACAAACGTAGTAAGCAAAATTGATAAGTTTTCTTATTTTCTGTTTTATTGAAATATAACTTAATTATGTTTCGTTCTTGTCTGGAAAGAAATTTGAACATCAAATTATAGAAATATTTTTGACGGTAATTTTAACACACTGTGCTCGTAAAGTCCCTTGGTACTTCGTTTTTAATGCGCCTACGTGGTTCGTGACAGTAATAGTTTGGTAATAGTAATCGTCTTCCTGTATTTTTTATTTGCATTGAACAAATATCCAACGAACGTGAGATTACGATACGACCGCGAACCTCCAACATTGTCATTTTTCACGATCTATTCATAATATGAATCTCAATACCCAGACGTTTTGTCATCTCATCTCGCCTCTAATGCCAGTGTAGTCAGGGCATATTCGAAGGCGATCTGTTTTCAACTAAGTCGGTGGGTAAGAGAACCAATTTTATAGAAAACTGATTGGTTTACTGTAGGGAATTGGATTGCTTTTCGTGTTTGATTGCTGTAGACGATTTATGGACCACCAACTCAGACCATAGGCGGATTCAGTAGACATGAAAGCACGTGACGAATTCCCGACGTCTCCCGAGCCCACATTGCTCTATTGGAGCTTTTGGGGTTCGCACGTTACAATTCCGGTTTGATACTCCAGGCTAAAGGCCCGGCTACACGGCCAGTCTTTCCCTACGGAAAGCTCGAATCCAGTCGTTCCCTACGGAAAGTTTGAGCGTGTGGACGGCAAAACTGACTGGCTCGTTCAGGCCTCGGGATCGACTTGATTGAATTATCATCAGTCCTCAAGCTTTAGAGCATTTAACCGGACAATATGACCATCCTGACATAACAAATCAACATTTCCCAGGATGAGTGGTCATTTTGTGCCACAAAATTGTCCAAGATGGTGAGTTGGACCATTTTCGGGGCGTCGAGAAATGAAAGAGTCTGGTTCTTGGGGGCTAAATTCCAGTTTTCTGCATTAATAGTCAGCTTCTAGCGCGATATTATCAATCTTTCGAGTAAGTGTCACCGTTTCTGTGGAGGTTTCGTCGAAAAATTGTGACTTTTCAAGATATTTATTTTAGGTAGGCTAATTACTCAGTTTGAATGCCTGAATTGTCAATTCACGAGTCGGGGCGTGCCCGATATTAAGCTAAACAGTCAGTTTCTAGAGTCAAGACTCTATAGTTTGAGTCTAAATCAACGATTTCCTGAATGGATCGTCAGTTTCGTTAGATCCAATAACTGGCAATTCACTCACAGTGGTACAAGCACATTACAGCATTGTACATCATAAACTAACGGCCAGAAATTGCTATGTTTACCAAAAAATCCCGACGATGCATACTTGAAAACGAACTTTATTAGCCTGAAACTAAAAGGTATCGGGCCAAGAAACGGACACTTCAGCTGCTTAACATTATTACACTGCTTTATGGGAGAAATAAGGGACATGATCCAGGCCGCAAATGATTAGCTTCACGCTACATTCTGGGCGAGGGACACGAATTAAAAACTACAGATC
Organism: Corythucha ciliata; assembly: GCA_038030265.1. Taxonomy (NCBI): domain Eukaryota; kingdom Metazoa; phylum Arthropoda; class Insecta; order Hemiptera; family Tingidae; genus Corythucha; species Corythucha ciliata. Next base: position 46,788,381 of record CM075942.1, on the reverse strand, counting down.
ACAGAGCGAAAGAAAGGAGGATCCAAAAACTGTTTTTACGGGGTGAGGTGGGGGGGGGGACTGTGACCGCTCACTTGATGACCCAGGGGTTCGAGTTCGATGCACGCAGATGTCGCTGCACCCATGGGCGTTTTCTGATGGGTGAGCAAAGACTATCACTCCCTCTCATAATCCACACACATTACTGATGTGCGTGCGAATTCAATTCCGCTTCTTTAGGTTTTTTAAAGTACTCGATTTTATGGATTATTGGTGCTCCAACCAATAAGAGAACCAAATTTTGCCAATCTTGGCCTCTCAAGATAGTCCAGTATGCAGAGGACAGCACCTTGCAACAGAAGATGTAACGATTTTATTATTTTTATTTTAATTAATCTAATTAGGTGGCCATACACGAACGGTTTTTTTTGGGAAACCCGCGGGCCTGGTCTGTGTTTTAGTGGAGAAGAAAAAACTTCGGTTTTGACCATCAGCTTTCAAAACCCGAAGGCCAGGCCTGTTTATCGACATACACGTGCAGTTGAGACCGATGGATCTCGGAACTCTAGACCCGCGGGTTTTGAAATCCGAAAGATTGGTCTGTCAAGGGACAGGGGGGGGGGGGACGGAAAAACTAACATTAATAAAAAGCATACGCATAAAATTGGGTAAAAGCTTGGAGCTGACGACAACGACAGAGCGACTGATGATGCTTAAACCGTGGTTTCGCACCAAATTAAACGTTGTAGATCGACAAATATTTTTTGATTTATCCCTTGGTTATACCCTGATCTAGCTGTGCACTTCACACTCGTACTGCGCGGGCGTTTCGGTCGGTGTGAAGTTTGTCATACGCTCCCGACCGCCGTGAACCCACACACGAAGCCGAGGAAGCCGTGTCGCAGCCTTATGACAAATGAGCAATAGCTGGATTTGAACCCAGGCCTGCTGGTTTGCGAAGCGAGTATTGAATCCATTACACCACCGAGTCATGCCCGTGGACCCATAAGACGCGTATGGCTGACCTCTTTCCTTAGAAAAATACGAAATCCGTCGCTTTTGCCTTTGATCTGTGGGACATGCTCGACAGTTCAACCTGCGGATTTTGTTTTTCAAAATCTGCGGGTTTCACTATACACGAACGGATTTGAACCGTTGGTAAGTTTTCCCGAAGGCGAGGACTGCACGTGAGTGGGCAACGACAGGCTAAAAACCCGCAGATTTGGCCTGTTGGAAAAACCCACGGTCTAAATCTGCGGTTCTGGCCTGTCATTCTCCACTCACGTTCAAGGCAGAAACCCGCAGGCCGGGCCCGTTAGAAAAATCCGCGGGCCCGGGCTGCTGTTCTGGCCTGTCAAAAAAATCCGTTCGCGCATGGCTTGCTATGGTGGGGGGGGGGGGGTAAACATGGAATCACAGTTTGCACACGAAATTTCGAGAGGCAGAACTTTGACAACCAACAAGCCACAACTTCAAAGAACTGGTTCCACGTACTTGATACAGATCTTTCTATTTCATGCTCTGCACTGCAGGGCCTGCAACTTTCCCTCCTCCTTCAACACAGAATTTCGCAAGCTCGTTCCCCTCAAGACCTCGACTGCTGTATTATTTCTGCTTTTGACCCACCTTAAAAGCAATTTTGCGGGGGCCGGCTGATTAAAATAACCAATTTCGCTGCCATGACTCTTCCAGCAATTTAGCGGATCTGTCACTTACAGAAACCAATTTCGTGGGTTTGGATCCATAAAAATAAAATTTTCTGGGGGTTCGCTCATTAGAGACCCATCACTCTGTTTCTCGGCTGCTCGTTGACATAGTGAGATAAAAGCCCCCCACCCCCACCCTATAACTTAACAAAGCGCTGCGACTGTCTGGTTGATGTCGGGGCACGTGCCCCTTGACACTTCCTTACGTACGGCTCCAAGTTCTGACTTGGCTTCTGAGAGAGGTCGCCCCGAAAATGAACTGAGAAAAGTGTTGGGCATACACGACTCCAAAAATATTCTGAAGAAAATTGTATCAATTAGAGGCTATTCTATATTTTAATAAATTCGAATGGTATGATGGGGCGAAGCAACCCCACCTTACCAACATTCGCAGTTGGCGCCGAATCGTTGGGTCTGGCCTTACGCACAAGTTTCATCACTCGAGCCACAATACAACGTTGTAGCGTTGTTTAGATTAAGAATCCAAAACGTCTATTATCTGTCAGTGACCAGGGGTAGTACAGACAGACCGTCGATGAAGTTAATAAGTTCTTCACAAGCGCGCACGAAAGGGTTTGTGTACATTGAAGGCAAGCCGATCACATATCATAACAGCCGAAAGTTGATCAGTACCCCCCATGTTGACTGTTGCTGAAGGTCATCTAATTGGGAAGAAACAGAACAGAAATAATTATAGTTTATCGATTCGTTACCTACTTCATTTATTTAACTGCATACCTACTGATTTTGTCGGCGGGCAAGCCTATGAAACAACCACAATTCTAGTTCTGTTACGTGGAATATGCTCTCCCGGCGCGCGCCGGCCGGCTGTCAAGTTTGGTTTATTTATGAAATCAACTAGAAACTAGAAAGAATAACAAAAAACAAGGAACTCGAGGTGTATATTTTCTGAAAACCAATGGACTACGCCATTCATTTATGCACGATAATATACTCACTTTTAAAAAGAATGTTGAATACACGCACTGTTACTTCGGCACACCGGACAGATTTTCGTTTTTCCGGGTTTACGAAAAAAGAAATTAAGTGAGAAAACGTGAAAATAAAGTCACTTCACTGCGAGACGGTTCAAATTAAAACATGGATAAATAATGTCAAATGAGAGGTTTCCGTCTTTGACATGTTACCCGGAAGGGTAGCTTCACTTGAAAAGATACTTTTTCCTTCAGTTGTGATTTGGTCAGGGATTTTCATAGAGGTAAATAACTGGAGAAAGCCTGAATTGGCTGGGGGTGGGTAGAAGGGTTGTCACAAATATGGCCGCCAAAGTACACCTTCAGAACCTTGAATTTACCTCTACATCGTCAGGTTATCAACAAAAATGCTCACCTCCCCGCTAAGATTAATGCAAAATTACAAAAAAAGAGCCCGAGTTAGAATGAACAAGGGGTATTTCGGGGAATTTGTTCGGTAAAAACTAAATCAAACTCGTCAATACTCTCGTTCTCAAAGCGTGGACGACTTGATGTTCATACGATTTCATTGTAAATGTCATCGTTCGTGGCCCGTAGCCGTGTTTTCAAGAGTATTTTGGTGTTTATTTTCTAAAATAAGTGGCCCTGATCGCGTTCCATCAACATACTAGGAAAAATATCACATGGGCGAAACAGTCACGAGTTCAGAAAGAGCCGCTCCGTCTCTTGAGGACTGCGAAACAAGGATTTGAACAAAAGTCGCCACACTCATGCAGTTCTCGCTGTGCTCGAACCACGGGTCTTCTCATTCGTAGTGCTGGTATGTTTCTGAATTAGTTTGTTTCTTGCTTGAGAGCGATTATTATGTGAAATAAACGTTCGTGATTTCTTAGCCCTGTATTTCTCTTTGCTATCAGAGGATCGACCCCTGAAGAAACATACCCAAAAATACACAACACACCAGTAAAAAACAAGTTATCTTGAACTCAGAAACCCATAAAAAACATGAGTGACGGATTTCCCGGTGGCTTCTGTCGTGATTCCCGTAAGAGGATTGGAGCTACTTGCGCACGTTGAAATATCCGGAAAAGAAGTCCAACAACTCGCGCATGGTCGACTGTTTAAAATAAAGATTCTCCGGAGTGTAGTTGTGGGTTATTCACTTTATTAATGCCCTGTGATACAATCGAAAAACTCACAGTGACTATTTCTAGACATACTAGAGGAAAAAAGAACAAAACTAGAAATTCGAAGTGGACATGTGTAAATAAAAAACAACTTGACTTGAGGTTACTTTGTGGTTCACAAGGTGCACCTCCCACCATAACTACGGTCAACAAATTTCAAGACCAAGCTTTCTCCATTCATTTTTATCTCTATGGGGATTTTGGAAGACACTCCCTCCATGTTATTCCTCCTCTATGTCACAAGCTCTATGGTTGCGTTCTGTGTGGCCTTGGCAACCTAACAAATTTATTCCCTCGACAAAATGAAGCATTTTGAGTTGAGTTGTATAAACGCCACAAACGTGGTTTGTGATACTGTGTATAAACAACTTCACCAAAATTTTGTCCACGAGCCGGCACTGGAAAATGGGCTATTTAGGGTGTTAAATTAAGAACGTTAGGCAGATTTTGCAACCAGTCCCTTAAACGCTAAAGCTGATTTTTGTGTACGCGTTGCTAGGGTAGTAAATATTTCGTTGGTTGAAATGTGAATAGCGTTAACGCTAGCGTTAGCGGAGCTGTTTGCAAAATCTCTCTATTTCTTAACTCACAGAACCAAATTGAGTGAAAATGGCAAGTCACGGTTTCCGGACAACTTCGCAGCTAAAACTAGAAAATAGTGATAATTCACGGGTAAACTTGGGAAAAATCGCTCATTAGTGGCTAAAATCAGGAAAAATACAAATTCATTGTAAGAAAAATAGCTAATTCGCGGCTAAAATGGAGACAAATCGCCTTATTGAAGAACTGATGAAGTGTGGAAAAAACGTTTATTCGCGGCTTCTGAAGGCAGCGAAAGATTCAGCAGGGGGCGCCAAATGTCTGAGGCCGGAACTGCAGTGATCTGCCCCACAGGGCACATTTTTGTGCAAATAGAAAACGCTATTGTATACTGTCGTGTCGTTAACTAATGTTGTTCAAGTTATTGAACAACTTTACTGATGGCGATTTCCATTTGCATAAAATTCCGCTCTAGAGCCGAGCATTTTCACCGTCTTCTCCGTTACCATATGATATAATTCAGAGAAGACGGGTGGAAATGCTCGGCTCCAGAGCGGAATTTTATGCAAATGGAAAACGCTATGAGATCAAAGTGGTGTGCTCGACGGGGGGGGGGGGAGATGGGTGGCCCGCCTGAGTTCTTAACTTCTTACAGCCAGGTTTATGGTCCACGACCAAATAAAGTTGGCCGGCCCGATTAGTATCTGCCATATTGAACTCGCCATGCGAGAATGGGCCCAATAATGTTTAATTAAAAGACAACAAATCTGGTTCGAAGGTAAACCCAGTTCATTATTTTAAAAACTTGATGTCACTGTACCCTATGGCGACTTGAATAAAAAAAATCGGAATAATTTATACGAAGATTATAGCCTTTGACAATAGTGCATAGTGTTCCAGTAACGAGAATATATGGGCACGGTTTTAAGATACAGATTAGAGATGCGGTGGCCGGCCTATACTCCGTACCCTATAGCCTTACCCTCCTCATCATCGCCCTAACGAAGGTCTTGTATACGTTATGGGTCTTAACTGTATCACAAGGTTTGGAGCGGTGTGTGTGGCAGGGTGTTGTGGGGGAGGGAAAAAGGGTACCAATCGTCTAGACCTCAAAAGTCCCCCAGGTAAAACTCGTATAATAGAAACTCGGCTGAACTGTTCTTATACACTACAGAGCCCCTCTTCAACCCCCAGTCCAAGGCTCAGGTCGATCCATCAAGAAGGTGCGTCACGGACGTATATATACCCTCTTCTTTTCTGTTACCGGGTAATTGGCGCTCGGGGGGCTTTTAAGGGTAAATACACCTCACCCCCATTCACCATCCACCTTGCTCAGTTCACCGTAACTTGAGTCCCATGCGTTGTTCAAGTTCAGAAACTTAATTACTTCCACCGAGTCCAGATTTTTTTTTCTATTAGTCATTCTGTCAGTCTTTTCATTAAAATCTCTTTTGTTTCTACTCCCTTTTGTTTCGTTTTAAGACGTGTATATGATGACGCCCCGCGGGAGGAGTGTGCGTGAACATTTTGACGGGGCGTAATACTAAGGAAAACCACGTTTTCAAAAGGGATGGAGGAAAAAGAGGGTGACGGCTAACAGACAAAAAAAAAATTGTTTACAAAGTTGAAGCTCCTAAACATGTTTAGACAGATAGGGCACGTAAACTATTCAACTTTTATGTGCCCACGTGAACGGAAGAAGATATCGCAAAGGCGCCCATTTCTTAGCAGGAGGGCTTTATAATATTTCACAGGTTAGACGGAAAAAGGGTGAGGCTCCTAGACGGTGACATGACTCCGCAGGGGGGCTATCTGTTCCTTAAATTATACAATCTTACGGGTTGACACTATTGAAAATTTGTGCTCCCTTAAATTGGTGGTTCGTATTTTCTTTTAAAAAATAAATCATGCTACCTACTCCCCCCCCTCAAACTATATTTCTTCAGTTTCCCCCTTTTGTTGCCGAGATTCCATCTTTTGCGGTTCCGGGCTATTAAGTTTCATTCTCCTTTTCTTTCTTTTCATTTTCTCCAATTCTTACGCATCGATTGCTTAACATGTTCAGGAATATTTTTCTTCGCTTCACTTGACCGTGGAATAATTTTGTCTTCTTCTTTTTGAATGAAAAATACTCTCACCGCCCTCAGATCGTTTTTGTGCGAGTTTAACAACCGCAAAGCAGATGCACTCCCGCCGCCTCCGTCCAAATTATATTCGAGAAATGGAAAAATTAGACTCAAGATACATCTTTTACCCTATAAGAAACCTATACAATTGAGTTTTAAAACTCTCAAGTTGAGCCAGTTGGCTATAATAAGATTTCCAGTTCACCCACACAAAACCGACGCTTTCAAAACTGGACCTTCTTTCCACGTGCTCCTTCTCGGGCTCAAAATTTTAAAACAATTCCACGCATTTCGCTCATTCTCGGACTCTTAGGAATTTTTCACCCCTTGTGCGCATACAAATTAAATTCTCATTACGATTTTCAGAGCGGTAAATAAGTCGAACGTCCTTGAAAGTAAAAATAAAAGTAACGAACTGGTTTTTACAATGTTACGAACCGTCGCCGCCTTGCTCTTAATTGATCCGGTCAAACAACAAAAAACTCTTGGGGGAAAACAAGATTTTTAATCTTCTCGAAAAGGATATTTTCGTCCTTTCTCTTTTAATTTTTTTTTGTATTATTAGTAACAAGACGTTTCGTCTCCCTGCAGAGACGCAACAGAATTGCAGTTGTCCGCGGTATTGCTCCTGTCTGCGAATAACTTTATTTCCTTGTTTTAAAAAAATATCTGTACTTTTACGCGTTCCTCATCCGTTTGCAAGTTTGTGGATATGGCATGGGTGGAGGGGACGTGGTGGACGTTTAAAGCCATTTGTGGTTCTCAATATTCCTTGAAGTATTCAATAAATTTCATAATGAAACATTGTTTTGGGCTCGTCCAACCAATGAACGCTCGATAAATCTCAGTAGAGCAATAAAATAAAACCGGATAGTCTCATTTCAATTAATAGACCCCTCTTTATTGTCGGCAAGTCTTGATCTCCTCCCCTCTACCCTTAAATGGCGGTGGAACGGAAGGGGAAATGGAACAAATAAGGCTCGTTTAGTTATACAAAGTGCCTCCACCTTCCAATTCCAAATGACTTGTATAGTCCGATTTAAACGGCTCGGATAAATCATCATATAAGGGATGAAGGTTATATCCCTTGACATTTTGTGGAGTTTCTTTCGGTATATAGGGGTGTGAGTGTCTGTGTACCCAACAGGAAGAGTTCATTCTTTTCTGTTTGGGAGGCTAAAGAAAATGTGTTACAGATTTTATTCGTCTCATCGGGTTTAAAAAACATCAACATAAAGCCGAATTTATAGTGCTCGAGCACGCGCCCTCCTTTCTCCTTGTGCGCTGCTTCTTTTTTTTTCATCCCCTTATAATTCCCTAATCCTTTTTTGTGCTTGTCCGCTTTTTCAAATCCTTCAGAGCACTCTTTGGGTTCTTTTAAAGGAGAATGAGAACAAGGAATGTCCATTTGACTAAAGGATATATACAGGGAGGACCTAAAATGGACTCAGATGATGCTGCGGTGAAGGCGAATAAAGAGAGAGGGAGAGCCTTATCGAGAACGTTGAGTCTTTCTTATATATGCCTAAATGGATATCAAGGAAAAAGCTGAAAGAGGGTTGCTTTTCTGGCGGAGGGGAAATCCTTAAATGACAGAGAGAGCTTTATACAAAAGGAAAATGTTTCGCAGTCGTCGCAATATTGTTACATTTAAGGCAGCTAATTGCATCGATGTTTTTTGGTTGCAATTCCCTCATATTGCTGAGAACGGTGTGCCGATATGCCCCATCTGGGGAACAAAGCTCTTGTTTTACTGCGAATGCTACTATGTATACCGCTTTAATGGGTTTAATGATGGGCACAAGTCTGCACAAAGCATTCAAAAGGACACAGGTGTGGCTTATAATGTCATCCGGTTCTCCCATCTTTACAGAAACCAAAGAAACTTGAGAAAGTGCGTTGTTCACTTGTTTTTACTTAGGTGAGGCTTGCCCACGTTATTCTATTACCTAAAAACGCGCCTTATCAGACCTATTAATTTTAGGGGCGTGAATATTATGACCGGCGTGAATTTGACCATTCCTAGGGCTCAAACGGTCAGTTTTGCCATTTTTAGGGCACGATATAATCCGTCACACCAGACTAGGGTGCGAATGGTCAGTTTGCCGTTCGTAAGGCGTGAATAGCCAGTTTGGCAATTTTTATGGCGGGAATAGTTAATTATGTCTAGGAGCGCAAATAGTATAGTTACGCCCCAGTTTGGCGCACGATTAATCGCAGTTTTCCAGCATTTTTAGGGCGTGAAAAGCCACAGTTTGCCAATTTTTAGTGCGCCAATTGTCAATATCGTCATTAGCGCCATACCCAGCTCAGCCACGAATTGGTGCTAGTCCTCAACGTCTGCCGTGCAGATGCTCCGCGAACCACAAATTTACCATTTTTCTTAGTTTTAGCTGCGAAGTTACTATCAGGTATCACAAAGTAGAGTTTTCCTTCAATTTTATAGCCGTGTGAATTAACTCTTTAACACTCTAAAAATCCTCATTGGTGCCCCTTCTCGCCTCTGCCACGGTACATATGCCCCATCACACACATGAACACAGACACAGCGGTACATGCTCTGCGGGTGCATATGGCCCATACACCTGTCCTTGAATCCGACAATCTGTGCCCATCGTGTGGAAGCAATACATATAAGTAAAATGGTCAGTAATGAGATGACTGAGCCTTGTGGTTACGCTCGCCCCCACCAACATCTCCCGTACCCTCAATAGAGCATTGCCAATTTGTCGGATTTTCCATGAGATCTGACGGATTTAGAAAGTGGATGACGGGAAAAAAATGAAAAAATTCTGGATTTTATAACGGAATAATTTCGGAATCGCTTAATGATTTTTATTATTATAAGTTTATTTATTTAATAACCTTGAAGACTATTGAAGAGGAAAAAGTGTACGTGGCTACAATTACAATACATGAGAGGTAACTTCACTATTCGCGTAACTTCACTATTTGCGCTCCTAGACATAATTAACTATTCCCGCCATAAAATTGCCAAACTGGCTATTCACGCCTTACGAACCCATGGCCCGTTGGCCAAGAAGTCACCCGCTTAGCCTTTCACAATGGCCTGCAGTGGTGAATTATGTTTTTTAATGTTGATTTTTATCGCCCCCCCCCCCTCTAAGGCTCTAGGGTCAAATCAGACGGTGCTATTGGAAAGAGCGGACTTTTTTCTATTAGAATTTAGGCATTCTATTCCATTTTGCTCCATATCCTGCAATAAAGTCAAACTTGTTCAAAATTCAACCCATGTTCACGACACTTTGAAGTTGGATTGCTCCTCAACAGGTGCTTTCGGAGATGACATTTTTTCGGAAAAGTTGGCGCATAGTATAATTCGCAGGGTAAGACGTTACTTCACGGCTAAAATTGAGAAAAGGCGGTAAAATTACGGATAAAGTGTAAAAAAAAAGCAGTAATTCGCCGTTAAAATTACGAAAGATGCTAATCACGGATAGAAGAGTGAAAAATCAATAATTGACCAATGGTTTGGCGAAAAGGAGCTAACTTGCGCCAATAATTACGACCCCATTAGACCGGTCGTCCACTGGAAGCGTTTTCGAGCGTCGCTACAAAAAGCGACATCAAGCGTACATACAAAAAGACATACCTAAATGGAATTCACTGCTGCTAAGCCTGCAGTGAGCGTTGTAGCGCCTTTCGAAAACGCTTCCACCTTCCAGCGGACGACCGACCTCAATTCTCTGTTTATTCAGACTGGCAAGTTCGTGGCTCAATCTGAGGAAAAGCGCTGATTTGCGGGAAAAATTAAGAAAAAGAGCTATTTCACGGATAAAATCGGGGGAAACAGCTCTTTAGCGGCTAAAATCACGAATTAACGGCTAAAGTGGAGAAAATCGAGAATTCCCAGCTAAAATAGAGAAAAATCGTTAATTCACTGTTAAAGTTGAGAAGAGCTGAAGTGTGAAAAAAAACGCCAATTCGAGGTTAAAACGGAGAAAACGCCAATTCTAGACTTCTAAAGGTGACTTCGTGGCTAAAAAAAAGAACAAAATCACGAGATAAAAGCGCTAATTCGCGAATAAAATTCAGAAAAAGCGTCAATTCGCGTCGAATATTAGAAAACAAAACTCTCATTCATGTCTCGCTGCATGAGGCTATAGAATAGACGATTTCCGTGGAAAAAGCGAAGGTTTAGAACTGCGGGTTATGGGTTTATTTCTAGTTGCCTAGAGCCTCTTTAACAGTATTTTTTTTTTTTTTTTTTTTACATTACTAGCATTACTACGAGTGTATTTCGGTTTCAAATACTACATGATTTTTGAGTTTTTCGTTTATTTCGAGTCTGCAATTACACTTCCTTCGCGTGCTTCTCATCTAAAGTCAGAAAAATGCGATACTATTGCTGCTTTAGTGACTGTAAGAGTTCTTCCATTCCGGGTCGACCTGGTTTTGACCCAGCTACTAAATTTATCCCTTTCCCTCAACCTTACCGGCACTTGACTGAATACGTCTCAAATTGAGGAAAAAGGGAAGAGAAAGTACATGTGAAGGAGTGTGATAAATGCGCAACTATGATGGGACTTCATGTTAAGGTGCCCCCGGAACGACAAGTTTTCATCGATACGTTTCGTGAGACGGAGGCTGAAGAATAAAATCAGAATTGAATAACTGCAAATGTGGTTTTAGTTTGACGGGAATGAGAGAAAAATAAATTCACTTTACACAGCACAAGACAAGAGTAACCCATAACCTGCCTAAGCGGGTTGCAAAACTGTTGAAGTAGAACAGGAGAGCGCATGAGTGGAAATCGTCTATTAGGTAAAACGGTAATTCACAGCTAAAAGCAAGAAAATGGCAGCGCCGGCTCGTAGACAAATTTTGGTGAAGTTGTTTTGAAAATTTGTTGAAGTGTTCACAAGCCATAGTGGAGTAACATAACATGGAGGGAGCCTTGATGGAAAGAGGGGTTCAAGGGGACGACCCCAAGATTACAGCTGTCGAAAGAGGTTGCTTTTAGGGTAACAGCCACAGAACTTCCCTAGTTTCCTGCTCAATGTAAACAAACGTAGTAAGCAAAATTGATAAGTTTTCTTATTTTCTGTTTTATTGAAATATAACTTAATTATGTTTCGTTCTTGTCTGGAAAGAAATTTGAACATCAAATTATAGAAATATTTTTGACGGTAATTTTAACACACTGTGCTCGTAAAGTCCCTTGGTACTTCGTTTTTAATGCGCCTACGTGGTTCGTGACAGTAATAGTTTGGTAATAGTAATCGTCTTCCTGTATTTTTTATTTGCATTGAACAAATATCCAACGAACGTGAGATTACGATACGACCGCGAACCTCCAACATTGTCATTTTTCACGATCTATTCATAATATGAATCTCAATACCCAGACGTTTTGTCATCTCATCTCGCCTCTAATGCCAGTGTAGTCAGGGCATATTCGAAGGCGATCTGTTTTCAACTAAGTCGGTGGGTAAGAGAACCAATTTTATAGAAAACTGATTGGTTTACTGTAGGGAATTGGATTGCTTTTCGTGTTTGATTGCTGTAGACGATTTATGGACCACCAACTCAGACCATAGGCGGATTCAGTAGACATGAAAGCACGTGACGAATTCCCGACGTCTCCCGAGCCCACATTGCTCTATTGGAGCTTTTGGGGTTCGCACGTTACAATTCCGGTTTGATACTCCAGGCTAAAGGCCCGGCTACACGGCCAGTCTTTCCCTACGGAAAGCTCGAATCCAGTCGTTCCCTACGGAAAGTTTGAGCGTGTGGACGGCAAAACTGACTGGCTCGTTCAGGCCTCGGGATCGACTTGATTGAATTATCATCAGTCCTCAAGCTTTAGAGCATTTAACCGGACAATATGACCATCCTGACATAACAAATCAACATTTCCCAGGATGAGTGGTCATTTTGTGCCACAAAATTGTCCAAGATGGTGAGTTGGACCATTTTCGGGGCGTCGAGAAATGAAAGAGTCTGGTTCTTGGGGGCTAAATTCCAGTTTTCTGCATTAATAGTCAGCTTCTAGCGCGATATTATCAATCTTTCGAGTAAGTGTCACCGTTTCTGTGGAGGTTTCGTCGAAAAATTGTGACTTTTCAAGATATTTATTTTAGGTAGGCTAATTACTCAGTTTGAATGCCTGAATTGTCAATTCACGAGTCGGGGCGTGCCCGATATTAAGCTAAACAGTCAGTTTCTAGAGTCAAGACTCTATAGTTTGAGTCTAAATCAACGATTTCCTGAATGGATCGTCAGTTTCGTTAGATCCAATAACTGGCAATTCACTCACAGTGGTACAAGCACATTACAGCATTGTACATCATAAACTAACGGCCAGAAATTGCTATGTTTACCAAAAAATCCCGACGATGCATACTTGAAAACGAACTTTATTAGCCTGAAACTAAAAGGTATCGGGCCAAGAAACGGACACTTCAGCTGCTTAACATTATTACACTGCTTTATGGGAGAAATAAGGGACATGATCCAGGCCGCAAATGATTAGCTTCACGCTACATTCTGGGCGAGGGACACGAATTAAAAACTACAGATCACAGAGCGAAAGAAAGGAGGATCCAAAAACTGTTTTTACGGGGTGAGGTGGGGGGGGGGACTGTGACCGCTCACTTGATGACCCAGGGGTTCGAGTTCGATGCACGCAGATGTCGCTGCACCCATGGGCGTTTTCTGATGGGTGAGCAAAGACTATCACTCCCTCTCATAATCCACACACATTACTGATGTGCGTGCGAATTCAATTCCGCTTCTTTAGGTTTTTTAAAGTACTCGATTTTATGGATTATTGGTGCTCCAACCAATAAGAGAACCAAATTTTGCCAATCTTGGCCTCTCAAGATAGTCCAGTATGCAGAGGACAGCACCTTGCAACAGAAGATGTAACGATTTTATTATTTTTATTTTAATTAATCTAATTAGGTGGCCATACACGAACGGTTTTTTTTGGGAAACCCGCGGGCCTGGTCTGTGTTTTAGTGGAGAAGAAAAAACTTCGGTTTTGACCATCAGCTTTCAAAACCCGAAGGCCAGGCCTGTTTATCGACATACACGTGCAGTTGAGACCGATGGATCTCGGAACTCTAGACCCGCGGGTTTTGAAATCCGAAAGATTGGTCTGTCAAGGGACAGGGGGGGGGGGGACGGAAAAACTAACATTAATAAAAAGCATACGCATAAAATTGGGTAAAAGCTTGGAGCTGACGACAACGACAGAGCGACTGATGATGCTTAAACCGTGGTTTCGCACCAAATTAAACGTTGTAGATCGACAAATATTTTTTGATTTATCCCTTGGTTATACCCTGATCTAGCTGTGCACTTCACACTCGTACTGCGCGGGCGTTTCGGTCGGTGTGAAGTTTGTCATACGCTCCCGACCGCCGTGAACCCACACACGAAGCCGAGGAAGCCGTGTCGCAGCCTTATGACAAATGAGCAATAGCTGGATTTGAACCCAGGCCTGCTGGTTTGCGAAGCGAGTATTGAATCCATTACACCACCGAGTCATGCCCGTGGACCCATAAGACGCGTATGGCTGACCTCTTTCCTTAGAAAAATACGAAATCCGTCGCTTTTGCCTTTGATCTGTGGGACATGCTCGACAGTTCAACCTGCGGATTTTGTTTTTCAAAATCTGCGGGTTTCACTATACACGAACGGATTTGAACCGTTGGTAAGTTTTCCCGAAGGCGAGGACTGCACGTGAGTGGGCAACGACAGGCTAAAAACCCGCAGATTTGGCCTGTTGGAAAAACCCACGGTCTAAATCTGCGGTTCTGGCCTGTCATTCTCCACTCACGTTCAAGGCAGAAACCCGCAGGCCGGGCCCGTTAGAAAAATCCGCGGGCCCGGGCTGCTGTTCTGGCCTGTCAAAAAAATCCGTTCGCGCATGGCTTGCTATGGTGGGGGGGGGGGGTAAACATGGAATCACAGTTTGCACACGAAATTTCGAGAGGCAGAACTTTGACAACCAACAAGCCACAACTTCAAAGAACTGGTTCCACGTACTTGATACAGATCTTTCTATTTCATGCTCTGCACTGCAGGGCCTGCAACTTTCCCTCCTCCTTCAACACAGAATTTCGCAAGCTCGTTCCCCTCAAGACCTCGACTGCTGTATTATTTCTGCTTTTGACCCACCTTAAAAGCAATTTTGCGGGGGCCGGCTGATTAAAATAACCAATTTCGCTGCCATGACTCTTCCAGCAATTTAGCGGATCTGTCACTTACAGAAACCAATTTCGTGGGTTTGGATCCATAAAAATAAAATTTTCTGGGGGTTCGCTCATTAGAGACCCATCACTCTGTTTCTCGGCTGCTCGTTGACATAGTGAGATAAAAGCCCCCCACCCCCACCCTATAACTTAACAAAGCGCTGCGACTGTCTGGTTGATGTCGGGGCACGTGCCCCTTGACACTTCCTTACGTACGGCTCCAAGTTCTGACTTGGCTTCTGAGAGAGGTCGCCCCGAAAATGAACTGAGAAAAGTGTTGGGCATACACGACTCCAAAAATATTCTGAAGAAAATTGTATCAATTAGAGGCTATTCTATATTTTAATAAATTCGAATGGTATGATGGGGCGAAGCAACCCCACCTTACCAACATTCGCAGTTGGCGCCGAATCGTTGGGTCTGGCCTTACGCACAAGTTTCATCACTCGAGCCACAATACAACGTTGTAGCGTTGTTTAGATTAAGAATCCAAAACGTCTATTATCTGTCAGTGACCAGGGGTAGTACAGACAGACCGTCGATGAAGTTAATAAGTTCTTCACAAGCGCGCACGAAAGGGTTTGTGTACATTGAAGGCAAGCCGATCACATATCATAACAGCCGAAAGTTGATCAGTACCCCCATGTTGACTGTTGCTGAAGGTCATCTAATTGGGAAGAAACAGAACAGAAATAATTATAGTTTATCGATTCGTTACCTACTTCATTTATTTAACTGCATACCTACTGATTTTGTCGGCGGGCAAGCCTATGAAACAACCACAATTCTAGTTCTGTTACGTGGAATATGCTCTCCCGGCGCGCGCCGGCCGGCTGTCAAGTTTGGTTTATTTATGAAATCAACTAGAAACTAGAAAGAATAACAAAAAACAAGGAACTCGAGGTGTATATTTTCTGAAAACCAATGGACTACGCCATTCATTTATGCACGATAATATACTCACTTTTAAAAAGAATGTTGAATACACGCACTGTTACTTCGGCACACCGGACAGATTTTCGTTTTTCCGGGTTTACGAAAAAAGAAATTAAGTGAGAAAACGTGAAAATAAAGTCACTTCACTGCGAGACGGTTCAAATTAAAACATGGATAAATAATGTCAAATGAGAGGTTTCCGTCTTTGACATGTTACCCGGAAGGGTAGCTTCACTTGAAAAGATACTTTTTCCTTCAGTTGTGATTTGGTCAGGGATTTTCATAGAGGTAAATAACTGGAGAAAGCCTGAATTGGCTGGGGGTGGGTAGAAGGGTTGTCACAAATATGGCCGCCAAAGTACACCTTCAGAACCTTGAATTTACCTCTACATCGTCAGGTTATCAACAAAAATGCTCACCTCCCCGCTAAGATTAATGCAAAATTACAAAAAAAGAGCCCGAGTTAGAATGAACAAGGGGTATTTCGGGGAATTTGTTCGGTAAAAACTAAATCAAACTCGTCAATACTCTCGTTCTCAAAGCGTGGACGACTTGATGTTCATACGATTTCATTGTAAATGTCATCGTTCGTGGCCCGTAGCCGTGTTTTCAAGAGTATTTTGGTGTTTATTTTCTAAAATAAGTGGCCCTGATCGCGTTCCATCAACATACTAGGAAAAATATCACATGGGCGAAACAGTCACGAGTTCAGAAAGAGCCGCTCCGTCTCTTGAGGACTGCGAAACAAGGATTTGAACAAAAGTCGCCACACTCATGCAGTTCTCGCTGTGCTCGAACCACGGGTCTTCTCATTCGTAGTGCTGGTATGTTTCTGAATTAGTTTGTTTCTTGCTTGAGAGCGATTATTATGTGAAATAAACGTTCGTGATTTCTTAGCCCTGTATTTCTCTTTGCTATCAGAGGATCGACCCCTGAAGAAACATACCCAAAAATACACAACACACCAGTAAAAAACAAGTTATCTTGAACTCAGAAACCCATAAAAAACATGAGTGACGGATTTCCCGGTGGCTTCTGTCGTGATTCCCGTAAGAGGATTGGAGCTACTTGCGCACGTTGAAATATCCGGAAAAGAAGTCCAACAACTCGCGCATGGTCGACTGTTTAAAATAAAGATTCTCCGGAGTGTAGTTGTGGGTTATTCACTTTATTAATGCCCTGTGATACAATCGAAAAACTCACAGTGACTATTTCTAGACATACTAGAGGAAAAAAGAACAAAACTAGAAATTCGAAGTGGACATGTGTAAATAAAAAACAACTTGACTTGAGGTTACTTTGTGGTTCACAAGGTGCACCTCCCACCATAACTACGGTCAACAAATTTCAAGACCAAGCTTTCTCCATTCATTTTTATCTCTATGGGGATTTTGGAAGACACTCCCTCCATGTTATTCCTCCTCTATGTCACAAGCTCTATGGTTGCGTTCTGTGTGGCCTTGGCAACCTAACAAATTTATTCCCTCGACAAAATGAAGCATTTTGAGTTGAGTTGTATAAACGCCACAAACGTGGTTTGTGATACTGTGTATAAACAACTTCACCAAAATTTTGTCCACGAGCCGGCACTGGAAAATGGGCTATTTAGGGTGTTAAATTAAGAACGTTAGGCAGATTTTGCAACCAGTCCCTTAAACGCTAAAGCTGATTTTTGTGTACGCGTTGCTAGGGTAGTAAATATTTCGTTGGTTGAAATGTGAATAGCGTTAACGCTAGCGTTAGCGGAGCTGTTTGCAAAATCTCTCTATTTCTTAACTCACAGAACCAAATTGAGTAAAAATGGCAAGTCACGGTTTCCGGACAACTTCGCAGCTAAAACTAGAAAATAGTGATAATTCACGGGTAAACTTGGGAAAAATCGCTCATTAGTGGCTAAAATCAGGAAAAATGCAAATTCATTGTAAGAAAAATAGCTAATTCGCGGCTAAAATGGAGACAAATCGCCTTATTGAAGAACTGATGAAGTGTGGAAAAAACGTTTATTCGCGGCTTCTGAAGGCAGCGAAAGATTCAGCAGGGGGCGCCAAATGTCTGAGGCCGGAACTGCAGTGATCTGCCCCACAGGGCACATTTTTGTGCAAATAGAAAACGCTATTGTATACTGTCGTGTCGTTAACTAATGTTGTTCAAGTTATTGAACAACTTTACTGATGGCGATTTCCATTTGCATAAAATTCCGCTCTAGAGCCGAGCATTTTCACCCGTCTTCTCCGTTACCATATGATATAATTCAGAGAAGACGGGTGGAAATGCTCGGCTCCAGAGCGGAATTTTATGCAAATGGAAAACGCTATGAGATCAAAGTGGTGTGCTCGACGGGGGGGGGGGGAGATGGGTGGCCCGCCTGAGTTCTTAACTTCTTACAGCCAGGTTTATGGTCCACGACCAAATAAAGTTGGCCGGCCCGATTAGTATCTGCCATATTGAACTCGCCATGCGAGAATGGGCCCAATAATGTTTAATTAAAAGACAACAAATCTGGTTCGAAGGTAAACCCAGTTCATTATTTTAAAAACTTGATGTCACTGTACCCTATGGCGACTTGAATAAAAAAAATCGGAATAATTTATACGAAGATTATAGCCTTTGACAATAGTGCATAGTGTTCCAGTAACGAGAATATATGGGCACGGTTTTAAGATACAGATTAGAGATGCGGTGGCCGGCCTATACTCCGTACCCTATAGCCTTACCCTCCTCATCATCGCCCTAACGAAGGTCTTGTATACGTTATGGGTCTTAACTGTATCACAAGGTTTGGAGCGGTGTGTGTGGCAGGGTGTTGTGGGGGAGGGAAAAAGGGTACCAATCGTCTAGACCTCAAAAGTCCCCCAGGTAAAACTCGTATAATAGAAACTCGGCTGAACTGTTCTTATACACTACAGAGCCCCTCTTCAACCCCCAGTCCAAGGCTCAGGTCGATCCATCAAGAAGGTGCGTCACGGACGTATATATACCCTCTTCTTTTCTGTTACCGGGTAATTGGCGCTCGGGGGGCTTTTAAGGGTAAATACACCTCACCCCCATTCACCATCCACCTTGCTCAGTTCACCGTAACTTGAGTCCCATGCGTTGTTCAAGTTCAGAAACTTAATTACTTCCACCGAGTCCAGATTTTTTTTTCTATTAGTCATTCTGTCAGTCTTTTCATTAAAATCTCTTTTGTTTCTACTCCCTTTTGTTTCGTTTTAAGACGTGTATATGATGACGCCCCGCGGGAGGAGTGCGCGTGAACATTTTGACGGGGCGTAATACTAAGGAAAACCACGTTTTCAAAAGGGATGGAGGAAAAAGAGGGTGACGGCTAACAGACAAAAAAAAAATTGTTTACAAAGTTGAAGCTCCTAAACATGTTTAGACAGATAGGGCACGTAAACTATTCAACTTTTATGTGCCCACGTGAACGGAAGAAGATATCGCAAAGGCGCCCATTTCTTAGCAGGAGGGCTTTATAATATTTCACAGGTTAGACGGAAAAAGGGTGAGGCTCCTAGACGGTGACATGACTCCGCAGGGGGGCTATCTGTTCCTTAAATTATACAATCTTACGGGTTGACACTATTGAAAATTTGTGCTCCCTTAAATTGGTGGTTCGTATTTTCTTTTAAAAAATAAATCATGCTACCTACTCCCCCCCTCAAACTATATTTCTTCAGTTTCCCCCTTTTGTTGCCGAGATTCCATCTTTTGCGGTTCCGGGCTATTAAGTTTCATTCTCCTTTTCTTTCTTTTCATTTTCTCCAATTCTTACGCATCGATTGCTTAACATGTTCAGGAATATTTTTCTTCGCTTCACTTGACCGTGGAATAATTTTGTCTTCTTCTTTTTGAATGAAAAATACTCTCACCGCCCTCAGATCGTTTTTGTGCGAGTTTAACAACCGCAAAGCAGATGCACTCCCGCCGCCTCCGTCCAAATTATATTCGAGAAATGGAAAAATTAGACTCAAGATACATCTTTTACCCTATAAGAAACCTATACAATTGAGTTTTAAAACTCTCAAGTTGAGCCAGTTGGCTATAATAAGATTTCCAGTTCACCCACACAAAACCGACGCTTTCAAAACTGGACCTTCTTTCCACGTGCTCCTTCTCGGGCTCAAAATTTTAAAACAATTCCACGCATTTCGCTCATTCTCGGACTCTTAGGAATTTTTCACCCCTTGTGCGCATACAAATTAAATTCTCATTACGATTTTCAGAGCGGTAAATAAGTCGAACGTCCTTGAAAGTAAAAATAAAAGTAACGAACTGGTTTTTACAATGTTACGAACCGTCGCCGCCTTGCTCTTAATTGATCCGGTCAAACAACAAAAAACTCTTGGGGGAAAACAAGATTTTTAATCTTCTCGAAAAGGATATTTTCGTCCTTTCTCTTTTAATTTTTTTTTGTATTATTAGTAACAAGACGTTTCGTCTCCCTGCAGAGACGCAACAGAATTGCAGTTGTCCGCGGTATTGCTCCTGTCTGCGAATAACTTTATTTCCTTGTTTTAAAAAAATATCTGTACTTTTACGCGTTCCTCATCCGTTTGCAAGTTTGTGGATATGGCATGGGTGGAGGGGACGTGGTGGACGTTTAAAGCCATTTGTGGTTCTCAATATTCCTTGAAGTATTCAATAAATTTCATAATGAAACATTGTTTTGGGCTCGTCCAACCAATGAACGCTCGATAAATCTCAGTAGAGCAATAAAATAAAACCGGATAGTCTCATTTCAATTAATAGACCCCTCTTTATTGTCGGCAAGTCTTGATCTCCTCCCCTCTACCCTTAAATGGCGGTGGAACGGAAGGGGAAATGGAACAAATAAGGCTCGTTTAGTTATACAAAGTGCCTCCACCTTCCAATTCCAAATGACTTGTATAGTCCGATTTAAACGGCTCGGATAAATCATCATATAAGGGATGAAGGTTATATCCCTTGACATTTTGTGGAGTTTCTTTCGGTATATAGGGGTGTGAGTGTCTGTGTACCCAACAGGAAGAGTTCATTCTTTTCTGTTTGGGAGGCTAAAGAAAATGTGTTACAGATTTTATTCGTCTCATCGGGTTTAAAAAACATCAACATAAAGCCGAATTTATAGTGCTCGAGCACGCGCCCTCCTTTCTCCTTGTGCGCTGCTTCTTTTTTTTTCATCCCCTTATAATTCCCTAATCCTTTTTTGTGCTTGTCCGCTTTTTCAAATCCTTCAGAGCACTCTTTGGGTTCTTTTAAAGGAGAATGAGAACAAGGAATGTCCATTTGACTAAAGGATATATACAGGGAGGACCTAAAATGGACTCAGATGATGCTGCGGTGAAGGCGAATAAAGAGAGAGGGAGAGCCTTATCGAGAACGTTGAGTCTTTCTTATATATGCCTAAATGGATATCAAGGAAAAAGCTGAAAGAGGGTTGCTTTTCTGGCGGAGGGGAAATCCTTAAATGACAGAGAGAGCTTTATACAAAAGGAAAATGTTTCGCAGTCGTCGCAATATTGTTACATTTAAGGCAGCTAATTGCATCGATGTTTTTTGGTTGCAATTCCCTCATATTGCTGAGAACGGTGTGCCGATATGCCCCATCTGGGGAACAAAGCTCTTGTTTTACTGCG
Source organism: Corythucha ciliata (assembly GCA_038030265.1). NCBI lineage: Eukaryota > Metazoa > Arthropoda > Insecta > Hemiptera > Tingidae > Corythucha > Corythucha ciliata. The sequence continues at coordinate 46,767,135 of CM075942.1, read as the reverse complement.
AATGCTACTATGTATACCGCTTTAATGGGTTTAATGATGGGCACAAGTCTGCACAAAGCATTCAAAAGGACACAGGTGTGGCTTATAATGTCATCCGGTTCTCCCATCTTTACAGAAACCAAAGAAACTTGAGAAAGTGCGTTGTTCACTTGTTTTTACTTAGGTGAGGCTTGCCCACGTTATTCTATTACCTAAAAACGCGCCTTATCAGACCTATTAATTTTAGGGGCGTGAATATTATGACCGGCGTGAATTTGACCATTCCTAGGGCTCAAACGGTCAGTTTTGCCATTTTTAGGGCACGATATAATCCGTCACACCAGACTAGGGTGCGAATGGTCAGTTTGCCGTTCGTAAGGCGTGAATAGCCAGTTTGGCAATTTTTATGGCGGGAATAGTTAATTATGTCTAGGAGCGCAAATAGTATAGTTACGCCCCAGTTTGGCGCACGATTAATCGCAGTTTTCCAGCATTTTTAGGGCGTGAAAAGCCACAGTTTGCCAATTTTTAGTGCGCCAATTGTCAATATCGTCATTAGCGCCATACCCAGCTCAGCCACGAATTGGTGCTAGTCCTCAACGTCTGCCGTGCAGATGCTCCGCGAACCACAAATTTACCATTTTTCTTAGTTTTAGCTGCGAAGTTACTATCAGGTATCACAAAGTAGAGTTTTCCTTCAATTTTATAGCCGTGTGAATTAACTCTTTAACACTCTAAAAATCCTCATTGGTGCCCCTTCTCGCCTCTGCCACGGTACATATGCCCCATCACACACATGAACACAGACACAGCGGTACATGCTCTGCGGGTGCATATGGCCCATACACCTGTCCTTGAATCCGACAATCTGTGCCCATCGTGTGGAAGCAATACATATAAGTAAAATGGTCAGTAATGAGATGACTGAGCCTTGTGGTTACGCTCGCCCCCACCAACATCTCCCGTACCCTCAATAGAGCATTGCCAATTTGTCGGATTTTCCATGAGATCTGACGGATTTAGAAAGTGGATGACGGGAAAAAAATGAAAAAATTCTGGATTTTATAACGGAATAATTTCGGAATCGCTTAATGATTTTTATTATTATAAGTTTATTTATTTAATAACCTTGAAGACTATTGAAGAGGAAAAAGTGTACGTGGCTACAATTACAATACATGAGAGGTAACTCACTTGTATTGCGATATTTTGTATTTTGGTAGACATAAGAGTTTCATAATTAGAAATCAACCGGCCCACTTGCTTGTGTAGCAAGGACATTTAACCTTTTTGGCTGTTTATGGCCAATTTTTATCGATTTATTCGGGATTGGACGCTTTTTCTTGATTTTAGACGCAATTTAACCCTTTAAGACTTAGTGCGTCGTATTCTAGACACCTGCTTTATACCCCGGGAGTACCTACCCCTCAACATTTTTTCAAAAATTGCATCAGAAGTCCTTCAAATTGACTGTAATACACTCAATGACCCATGAAAAACGAAGTTTTATGGCATAAATTCATTAACAAAGTTTTCAAAGAGAATTAAGTGGTGTCCGCTGTACGAGACACATATCATGCAGCCGAAAAAATTAAGCATTTTGAATTGATTTTTCTTCAACTTGTTAACACTTGACCAAAAATATTAAAATAAAGGTAATTATTCAAACAATAAAACGTAAATTAGCGACATATTGATTGAACATTTTGGCATTATAAACAAACAAAAATGCGATTAGGAAAATGTAGAAAACTCTTGGTGGGCCCCACTCGGGACACCTTTCACCCAAACCACGTGGGAGGTGTGCTTCATATTGGACACCAAGCGTTCTATACTTGAAAAATCTAACGGTGTCTAAAGCAACTTGACTTACCACGAAATGTTATCTTGGCCGAACTAAATTGTCTCCCTACCGGCACATCAATGCATTTAATCCCCCTTCAGCGTGCGATATCCACGCAGTCAAGATCAATTAACTAGTTCAGATTACATCGGAAAGTGGAAAAGTACGAAAATGGTGGTAGTTGGTGGAGCTGTTTATTTTTTTCAGCAGGAAACTGTGAGTGAACAAACAATAAGTACACTTCATGAGACGCACTCAGAATAAGAATATGAAGTATGAATTACCACTTACCATCAACTAAAGGAAGAAGATGACGGCCAGTTCCGCCGAACTTGATGATATCACCTTTCTCAACCCAGCCAAGACTAAAAATTACAAGGTGGCGTCGAAAACCCCGAAAGTGTCCCCTATGTTGGACACTTCGTGCATAAAGTCAGGAAAAACGTATCCCACCACTGTCAGTGAGAGTTTATTCAACTCATAACCATGCTCTAACCCACTCCATCTCAAAAGCCTGGTCATTTCATGTATAGCGCAGTCTCCAAGTATGTGTCCAATATAAGGCACACAAAACGTCCAGACCCAAGACTCATTTGGACCCCCGGTACCTTAAAGGGCTAAAGTTCTTTCTTAATTTTGGTAATACAAGTGAACCGTAAAGCCACAGATTAGATCATTTTCCATTTTAGCGAATGAGCGCATTATCTCTATTTTAACCTAGAGAATCAGTACTTTATCTCAATTTTAACTACGTATCAGCATTTTAATCCATTTTAGCCACAAACTAACGCACGTTTTCCCATCTAGACATGAATTGGCACTTTATTTCATCTAATGCAGCCACGAAGTTGCCTCTATGGACCGTGAATTGACATTTTTCTAATTGTAAGTTTTAGACGTCAAAGAGTCTCGATACACCTTGGATTGCATCGATAAACCACAAATTGGCTTTTCCTTTTTTTCAATGTTGGACACATAACTGGCACTTTTTCTCAAATCTCAATTTTAGTGGAGACTAGGCGTTTTTCTCCACTTTAGCTGCGAATTAGCGATTTTTGCCACTTTTGGTCATGAATTAGCGCTTTTTTGTCAATTTTAACCCTGAGTTTGTGCCATTAACAGCGATTTAGCGGGTTTTCTCAATTTTAGCAGTTAAAGAGCCACCATAAACCACGAATTTGTTAAAGTTTCTCAATTTTAGTCTCGATTCGAATGGTCGTCTTTTTCGGAATTCCATTTCTAATCCATAAAAAATATAAAACATATTTCTAGAAAACCCTATTTTTCAATCATTAAGCTTTTCCCGAGCCCCCTCAGAAGAGGGGCCCTGGTCTGTCTGCCCCCTCTTTCTTCTACCTTAGGCACACCACTGCGATTATTACTTATTTCACGGATTTTCAATGGGACTAGACTAGACGGGATAAGCAATATGTCAGTTGGCTGCCTCGATTATTGAGTCTTCTTGTGGAGTACCTACATCCTAAATGGTGGAGAGGCCTCTCACCATTTGGTGCGCGTGCAATGAAATGCTAGTAACATTTTTGCCTCACTACGACCTGAGCTGTCTCCCCCGCCCAGAATTGGCTCATTGAAGTTGGAGTTGGCTCATTGAAAACCAATTCCACAAGGCTGGATCACCAAAATAAACAATTTCCCGGCATCAAAAACAAAAGTTGGCCCTGTTGACCCACTCATAAAGCAGCTTAAGGGGACCAAATGCCTGCTCCAATAGTGAAATTGCTAGTCTAAATTTGCAATTTTTCAAGCTGGATGGTTAATTTTCTTTGGTACGAAACGCTACTTTTTTAAATCTAATAGTTTAATGTTGTGAGTGACATATTAGCCGCGCGAGCATATAGTGAATTCCTTGACAAAATAGCCAGTTTCTGAAGGCAAGAATGACACTAAGGAACCGAATTACGGTCATGGTGCGTAATTTTTCCTTCGCGGGACGAAAATAGTCAAAAGGAATTTCCAATTATTGATTTAAATAACGCTACAAACTATTTGCTTCAACCGTTGTCAGGCTCTTAATCACGATGCGCGTTGTCAATAGCATACGATCCCGATAAGACTGAAAAGCTTAAAGATAAATGTTTACTAGAGAAAACTTGTTTACCTTTGTATAAACATCGGTTAATTATTGCGGACAGCCTAAAAAAACTTCTTCTTTTTTAAACAGAGTTGAAAAATCGCCTACAAGATGGCCGTCTTGCTATTAACGATCTTAAAAAGTTATGGCCAATGAACCTTGCACCCTACTCCGAGCACGTAAAACAATGGGGTTAGGTATATTAAAAGGAAGTTAAATTGCCGGAATGTTTCACCGCACAATTTACCGAATACAAAGGGATGAAGTTCCCGCCCAAGGAGTATATATCATTGTTGAGATTGAAAAGATGAGAGAGAGTCACAAAAAAAAAAAAAAAACTTACTGAAAGGGCGGCCTCGCATTGGCATCGCCCTCCGAATAAGAATATAAATACGTTCGATGATGTGTGATGGCTTGTGTAGTGAGTGCGTGATGGCGAGGGGGGGGGGGCTGAAAAAAATTTGACGCATGATGAAATGGTACCCAGAACATTAATCAAGTTATACAATAGTTTCTCAGCCACCTGGGCAGCCCAAAGGTCACTTCTTCCCGAGTCTCGAAAACATTATAGTATAGGGGCGGAACGGGGATGGATTGGAGAGAGAGAAAAAAAATTGTATAAACCCCCGATCGAAAAATGAGGGGGTGGGTTTTATAATGCTGTCCATTCCGAAAACCCCTCAGATTTTTTTTTGAAAAAGCTATTTCGAAACATATTTCATTTTTTTACACAAAAAAAAAAAAAAAAAAAAAAAAAAAAAAAAAAAAAAAAAAACACCCTAACAGTTTCTAACAAAGGAAAGGTGATTTGTCACTTGTGGATGGCTCGTGGTATAGAGCTATAAATTTTGGTTTGGCCCATTCGCCCTCCCCACTATATTAGAAAACTTAAAAAATACTGGCAACGAGGCTTATTTTTCTTCAACTTTGTTTTTGTTCTCGCCTTTTCTTACCAGTCCTAAAAAGGCTGCTTGACCACTTCAGAGACGCACGCTCGAGAGAGAGAGAGAGAAAGAGAGTGAGTGAGCGAGAAAAAAGGGAACATATGGCTCACGGTGGAAGTAAAAACCTGCGGAGGAGTAAAAAATGAAAAGGTTGACTCGAGTTGACTTTCTTAACGTGTAAAAAGTGTCTCGTATAGAGAATAGTTTCAAGTTGAAAGCAGTGCCTTTGAATGTTTGACCCATTTTGTTACTTTGTTTTAAACAAGCAACCTCAACAAGTAGGAAGCGAGCGGCACACAAGTCTCCCGAGGGCTTTCGTTTCTCATTTCTTTCACATCATCCCAAGCCTTTCTTTCATCTTTTGTTTCATTACTTCATTGTGTTGTTGTTATTTTTTCTAACTGAAAGAGAAACAGCGGTCGACGGTCTTTTTTTCTCGTTTAATTTTTCCAGTCCTTGAAATAAAAACACGCTCGAATTACTCAACTTCATTTTATCTCTTCAAGTAATCTGCTTTACTTGTACACGAGCTATAAAATGCCGGGAGGAAAAACGTTGGAAGAAACAAAGTGCCTGGATTATTGCCACAGCAGAACTCTAAAAAGGGGGAGAACGAAAAGTCTAGCAATTAGCCAGTTCCTACGTAAAAATTAATTGTAGCTGGAAGGAGAAATTGAATTGGATCAGATAAAAGGGGGGAAAAGGAGAGAAATGAAGATCCCCAATGAAATGTCATCAATTACATTTTTGATGAGATAGAAGATAACGCGTAATAGAGAGAGAGAGAGATGGAAATAGTATTCAAAAAACACGCGTGTTTCAAGGGATCATCCGTTTAATCATCACGAGCCTTTTTTATAGCTCGCGTGCGTTTTAAGGCGTTCACTTAAGCCACTTGTCCTTTGAATCATTCAGAATTCTTCGCCGCCTTTAATTTAAAATAATAGATTTTTTTCAAAAGAAACACACAGTTTATAGTCCGCCAGAGGAGAGAAAGGCAACGATTACTCCATCATTTAATGTGTTTTCGAGCGAAGGGCTATGGAATTCAAACGAATGTTAACTGTGCTGATGCGGGGAGGATCCACGCGAGGGAATGCGGTAGCATTAAAAGCTAAATACGGTAGCTGAAGAAAACATCACTGCAGTATTGGCCACTGTCTGATAATATTGTACGCTGACTGTGAGGGGGGGGGGGTGCTTCTTCGTTTGGAATAACTTTTTCCTTCCGAGGATGAGTAAAGCAACTGCAGGTGAGGTATACATGTAACAGCACTTGAACGCTTTGAGTTTATGGCTATTCAAAGGGAATCTATCTGAGCTCTGTCAGCCTTTTACAGGTCTTTTCAATGCGAAACCACACACACGTCCTTATTCGTCTCTATATGTATAAACACTAAGTAGAAAACGTTGACAGATGGGTCAAAATATTTCATTCTCGTTGGAGAGTTGAAGAATCCTAGAATATTGGGCGGGTGTGGTGACTTGGTGAGGGGGCTTACACCAATCTCAAAGTCGATATTATCACAATAACAACAAAACAATCTAACGGTATAAGACACAGCTGCTTTCTATCTATTATCGTTGTAGAATTACAAGCCAGGGGTCAAGACCCGAGTCCTTATGTTGTCATATTCTCGAGATAGAAAAGCACCTAAATTTCGAAGATTTCTCCAACCCAAGGGAGATGCCCCCTCCAGCCACACGCGAATCGTTGGCCCCTCCACCAAATAATTAATATTATTCAGCTCGAAAATCAGACTTCTGTGGGGCATGATTCTAATTCACGTCTAAAATGGACAAAAATCCCTCATATTCGTATAGCTAAAATTGAGAATGAGTAATAACTAATTGGTGGTTTTGTGAACAGCCACACGGGGTGAAATGTCGGGGGTAAAAAACGGTTGACGGTTTGACGACAAGGAAAAGACTGGCTGACGCCCGGAGAAATGGACCGTCTTTTATAGGCCTCGCTCAGTCTCAAAAATAAATTAAATTAAAAATGAAGGTAAGTTAAAATTATTATAAATAGTGGAGGCACGACACACGCCGCGCCCCCTTGACTTGCCGTATAGATTTCAAGTTTGCGTGGCTCTGTCAGTCCCCTGTGCGTCGATGATCGACGGCATGGTCTGGGTCCGCGGCTATATATTGACTTAGCTGGAGTTTGATTCATTTTGGAGTGATGTCTCACGACTTTCTACCAGTGGCGGTTCTTATGGGTAGGCAAGGTAGGCGGCGCCTAGCCAGAAATCAAGGGGCAAATATTTTTTTAGATGCCCGAATTATCATGAAATTATTCAACTTTACAATACTTTAATTTGCGGTATTTTAAAAAAGCTTTTTTGACGAGGTGGTGATAGCATCTCATAGTGGTTGCGCTTAGCCACTGAAGTATGCAACCCTCAACACTCACGTGCCATGGTGGTTAGACGAAGCCACCAGTGGCTTGTGTAAGGGAAAAAGGAGGCGACGTAACTAAGAGCCTTCGCCATCCACTCGCTTCTTCGTCTATCCCTCTTATACACAGAGGCCCCCTCAAAGCCCGCTCTCCTAAGGCTCCTAAAGGCGATCTCGCCCTTCGTCTTTTATGAGAGGGAGCGAGAAAGAAACAGGCAATAGGAAAGAGGAAAGTAGGAGGGTGACGGACTGACGGAGAATAACCTTCGAGTCAGCACGGAGCACGGGGAAGCGCATGGCATGGTTTTATTTTTTCTTGTGCGTCTTTCTGCAGTTTTGCTTGGTGTACTCGGATTTCTTTGCGTCGTGAATTATAAATTAGTTTCATTGTGTGTTATTTTCTTATTTTACGATCTAAAAGAAGTAAAATCATGGATCCTGACCGGACCGGGGTGCCGTTGATGAATGCGTTGTTTCCCTCATAAATAGGATAGGCCTTTTTCTCAACGGAACGAAGATGAAAAGGTATACATCGTTCTATTTAAAGGCCGGCCGTTACCCACGATTTCTATTTTACGTGGGGATAAGAAATCTGGTAAGACGTTTTATCGTTCCTTTAATTCTTTAGCTAAAACTGGCTTAACCAAGGTTACTTGCTAAGGACTGCATACACATTATTGTAGTTCACATAAAGGATGTGCAGTGAATGAGGGGGGAGGGGCAAATATTTTCGCCTACCCTGGCCAGAACCCCATCAAGAACCGCCACTGGTCAATACCCGGAAACTCCGCCACCCCAACTCACTTTTGGACATGAGATTCGTGCCCGAGTACCCGTCCCTGAGCATCCACAAGCCATCTCCTGGCATGCTTCGTAAGGGAAGTGGGGAGATGCGTTCCAAAGCTGTACATTTTAGACATCAAATCCTCCCAAGACGTTGCGAAAATGTTTTCTTTGTTATCCTGCTACTTGATTCCAATATTGCCATTAACCAGACGTAATGTAGTCACAATGAAGGTCATCGAGTTTTTGATATTTGAAGCACGTTGGATGCCGCCTACCAACCAGAAGTGTTGTGAGTGGGAGCTCTTTTTTAGACAATTGCCAGCGAGCCAAAGGAATGCGTCCACCGAGTGATGTGGTAGGGGGGGGGGGGCTGCACTACATAATGTTGAAGAGCATGGCCGCTCTACAACTTTGGGTAGTTTGGTAGTCTCAACGTACACTTCGTCCGTCCGTCCGTCATGGAGCAGCGAGTTCACATGCGATGGGATTTATCTTACCCATGTCTGATATTCTACACTCCACCGTTACAGGACAACGTGGGAGTTAAAATAGACCGTGATGTTTGGGAACTGATAAAATCCAATTTCAATCTGATTGAGAAGGCTCTGCGCTTCGGTGATGTGTACTACCATATTGGCCTCGGCAGTGTGGCATTCAGCGCAAAATACTGGACTCATCCATCGCGGGTACTTCGGCTCGAAAATTCTCTGGGCACCTATTCGGTCCCATTTGATTTCGCAACGTTGGACTTCTTGCGAGAAGCTTCAGAGCTCATCGATACAGGCTTTCTAACGTACACAGCACTAGACGAGAAATTAAAGCGACAGTCGCTAAACCACGGGCGCGTTTGTAACGACGCGAAATAAATTTTATAATCCACGCTAAATTGCCTTTTTTATTATGTATTTCCTTATCCCTGCGAGCCAATCATTCTCAGTGCTGGTGATGGGGGGGGGGAGTCAGGATGACTGATGGCGAGGGGAGGGTGGCTCTTTGACACCGAAGGACTGGCGAACAGGCTGTTGAGGGGCTGGACTCTGACTAATATGTCCATGAGGATTTGCGCGCGACAATGCTCTAGACAATCGCAGTACAGTAGATCGAGGCTGATACTATTCAAAGTATATGGCAACCGACTATTTAGGGGAATCAATGGGAGTGGATATCACTCTATATAGGTACAAGTAATTTGACATCTCATTTATTCCCCTACAGCATTATACAATAGACTTATTACACCAATCGGCATATTTAACCGCATGGCCCAGGCCCAGTAGTGGGTATCTTCGTTAGGTGAGCTGGTGCAGAGCTGGTATGAATAAGAAGGACCTGGAATCTGTATTGTTGGACATCCCAGGTCGTTCAGATTGGTGATTTCGCGGAGGGGTAGCCCGAGTCGTCGCTGGAGAAACCGTCCCTTTTCTATTCCCTTCAAGTACAGGCGGTCGAACTGAGCGAGGTTGGACCGCAGGATTTCATCCAGAGAGTTATATGGAACGAGACCCCCGTCCTACTCCTGGCCGTGAGGTACTCGTTCTGTTCTGTACCCAGCGACGATTGACGTGCCGGGGATGGTGGTTTAAACAGCCAGTGACTCGAAGCTCCTCTCTCCAAAGCAACAATTGCCACTTCCTTAACCACGAAACCACCTCCCGATGGTCCCCGGCAACATCCGCATACGCATAGACTGAGCCCATAGAAGACGTTGATCTCGACAACAGCAGAGCGAGTCTGCGATGAAGAAACGGATGGTTCCATGGTAGGCGATGGACTTGGACCTTTTCACCTTGCTGTGATCCCGCACGTTAGGTCTGAGAATAGGCCTTTGGAGCTATTATATACACGTCTGCATCACATGTCTGGAGGCCGCCTATGTGGTAACTTGTCATCCTTTGTAGAGGCTTGAGGGTTGGTACCAAGGCCGATGGGTATCTTTTTGTTCATCGTCGGGTGAAGGGGAGTGGGTAAAAAAGGTCCTGACCGAGAGAGAATCAGCGGGCACAGATACATTTAACGCGTCGAACTTGTTTATTCACACACCGTGTTGAACAGCTATTTGTACACAATATTCAATAACTCAATCAGCGTCTTTTTATTTACGATAAAGTACCAGCACCAGCACGGTCCGTTGAATACGTAATTCGGAGATTTTGATTCTTCCATGCAGGCAGCAGTATGTCCGGTGTTCTCATCGATTAGTCCCTTCATTTTCTTGGCGCACATTTGAGTCATGGATGCCGCGTCGTGTAGTTGAACGTAACATTTGTAGTGTTCAACGTTGTCCACCTCCGCCAGATACTTTTTGAATTTGGACGACTCAAAGATTTCGTCATGTGACATGTCTTCTGGATGTGGCACAGTCTGACCTCACTGAGTTCCTGCAAGGAGAAGACTGTCATTTTCCCGCCGGTCCAAGGCTAACCTGTCAATTCCTGAAATAGCATCCGAGTCACAGGCTGTCTCTTATGGTGCTATGGTGTGGAGGGGGCGTCAACCGTATTAAGTCATCGACATACCTCCCCGTCTGTAAGGACAGCCGCCGTTGCCGCTCAGACATTCCGCTCAACACCCATCGTCCTCTATATTCAGCCGGGTACTCCGTATAGGAAGGCATTCCCAGCGTGGTCTCCCAAGTGTCCCTTTCTCGCCAGAGGGCTTGCCATGATCATGGTCAACAAGACATCACCACCGGCGGGATTTCGTTTAGATCACTTCCCCCCCTCCACCCCTGCTGATCGCTCCCAGCTCGAACACGGTATATATATATATTACATGAGCGCATGACATGTCTGGAGGTCGTATGCGATATCTTGATGTCCTTGGGTGTATCAGCCAACAATAAATTTGGGTCATCGTGAGTACATCAATCCTTGGGTGTGAGTCGAGGGGCGATACCATGTTCGGCGGGGGACTGGTTGTTCATCGTTGATGGAGGTGGGGGTTATTTTTTGAAGGTCCTGTACGCGGTATCTTGTTGGGTGGAATTCGAGGGGTGATACCACGGCCGATAGGTGTCTTGTTGTTCAACTATGTTAATTGGTTGGGGGGGGGGGGCACAGCCATGAGAAAATCAGCGGGTTTAAGCATGTAGCTTTGATTATTCAGGTCGTCCTTGGGGCTTTTACTGTTATTTATTTATTTCATTTTATTTTTACTACTGGTCCTCTGCAACAAAGCTCAGTGGCTGAGTTTCTATTAGGCTTTTGTACATCAATGTTACGCGCATCCAGGTTTGAAACACTTATATTTTTTTTTCTTTTACAAAACTAAACGAAAACGATTAATGACTAACTACTAAAGTTACCTAGGTATAGACATGTAGTCTTACTGTTGAATTACTAAATAATTGGCGTGTGTTACGATATTTTTCTTATTATTATCGCTTAACTCCCTATTAAACAACCCAATTAATTTGTAAAAAATCGTCTTTTTCATATCCTCCAATACAGTGGCCGCTCGCAGTCGCTGCACGTCGGGTAAACGGTTGGCGGCTCACTCACATACTCCTCCTCTACACAAATGTATTGAGCATCGTAGTTGAATGTGCTTTGCACGTTGCAAACGACGGATATAAATAGTACTCATGTAGGTACACTCCTACATCTACAAATGATGCTTCCACTTCTTCTTTCTGCGATTAGAAATAACAAACAAAAATAAAACACAAGATATGGTCAATACTTCGCCCAATTTGAAACTTAATTGTATGAATGAGTAGGTACTCACGCTCATAGGTTTTTCGTTATTCGAGTCGGAGACGTTGTAAACCGTGGTGGCGTTCATTTTATTTATACCGAGTTTGAATCATCGTCGGATGATCATTTCTTTTTATACCTCCCTTAGTTACCTACCTACGGTACCTCCCGGTGGAGGGGTATTTTGGTATCGATGGTGGGAGATCGCTTATAAGCGAAACTGGCGCTGTGCGGTTTCAAATTATTCTTACGACACTACATCATGATCCGAGTTACGTATGTTAACTGCCCCCCCCCCTCACTGCTCGATATGACCTTGACTTGTGCTTTCAGGATTATACCTTAACCATGTCCAACCTTGTCGATATCTTCAACACGTCCGGTTGTGCTGGCCACCGCCACATGTTGCCCCTGAGTCTCGTTCCTAGCAGTAACCCGTACTTGATTGGACGATTCACATTTCGATCGTCGGGGAAATATGGATCGGTCGTTCTTGTTTCACTGGATGGCTCTTCACAGCCAGGGACAACAACAATTATAAACATGCCTCGACGATTTGTGGACTCAATGACGCCTAAGTTCGCGGCGAATTACAATCAACATGCACCTTCGCTGTATTTAAAAAGTTAGATTTGTATTTGTTTCCTACTTTGGTCGAATAATAAGGGATGTGTACGAACCGTTTTTTATCTCGCTTTTCTTTTGTCTTGTTATATATCTCATCCCACCTTCCACGCCACCACCATACCGCTCCACAGGACCCTCCCAAGCAGTGATTAGGTTCAAAACACAATAATTCAGTGGCATAGGAAAAGTAGGAGGGGCAGGCGGTAGGGCTGGCCGCACCGCTTCGATCGATTCGGTTTCTCCTTTCATGTTTGACGATGGGTGGGACAGAGATGAGTGTGATATTCGTTCTGGGATGGGAACAAAGTGTCAAAGGGCTCATAAGTGGGGTGGCAAACGGAAGGGCCTACAGGGTTGAATCGCTGATATGCGACAGAGGATCCCAAATGATGACGGATTTGAAGAGATGGGCCCAATCGCACGAGTGGTTCGTCTATGACAAGGATTTGCAAAAAGGTCAATTTTGGAGAGTTTTTGGGGACCTAGACCGAGACCGGCTCGAACGATTTGTCTGGTTAGTTGATAAATGGGGCGCGTATGGGAGACGCATCAGCCGAACCATCTACTGTCCCGATCGGTCAACTTCCGGTCATAGGGAAATGACTTGACCGGACCGTGACCATATCGGACCCAAGTGGGATATCAAAAGAAAGGCGACGAAAAATGGGGAATTTTGATCCCTCACTCGACAAAATCGGCCGAGCCGTTCCCGAGATATTTCAAATTAGATTTCGCCAAAATCTAAAATTTAGGGAGGGGGGCTGAATGCGACAAATGTAACTTTTAGTATGTAACTTGTCACATTGGTTAGTTTTCGCGACTTCCAACATTTAATTTTTCGTAGGGGGCCCGTGGGGACTGATCGGTATGTGGTTTTTGGATGGGGGGGGGGTTGGTAGGATGGTCTAGTGGGGGGGGGGTAGGCCGGTTGAATTGGTGTGGGAGGGGGTGTTACATGAGTAGGCGGTTTCTATACTTTCCACTCTCATGTACTGCCGAACCATCATCAACTTCCGGCCACAGGGGAATGACTTGACCGAACCGTGACCATACCGGACCCAAGTGGGTTATCAAAAGAAATGCGACGAAAAATGGGGAATTTCGATCCCTCACTCGACAAAATCGGACGAGCCGTTTCAGAGATATAGCAAATTAGATTTCGCCAAAATCTAACATTTAGGGGGGGGGGTGCTGAAAATATGTGCGACAAATGTAACTTTTAGTATGTAACTTGTCACAATGGTTAGTTTTCGTGACTTCCGACATTTAATTTTCGTAGGGAGCCCATGTAGACTGATCGGTATGAGGTTGTAGGGTGGGGGGGGGGGTAGGATGGTCCAATGGTGGGGGCTTGGTAGCCCGGTTGAATGGTGGGAGGGTTACATGAGTGGACGGTTTCAGTGGAGCACAAAATTTTCTATTTAAAGAGCCTATTTAATCCAGATCAGACGACATCAACTACGTTTCGAATCAGCTTATTGGCGAAAAAACGTAATTTTCATATTTATTACATCACCATAATATCACCAATACTTCCGGAATTAAGTTTCCTCGCTAATAAGCTGATTCAAAACGTAGTGGACGTCGTCTGATCTTGATAAAAATAGGCTCTTTAAATAGAAAATTTTGTGCTCTTTCCAATGGGTTCATCATTTTTGCCATTGCAACAATTATTGCGTGTGCAACAAGCTGTTTCTGAAAAAATCAGAAAATGGTGGATATCTCGGAAACAAAGCGGAATTTCGGAAAAGTGCAAATAGTCATTTCGATCAGAAATGAGTTGCCCCTTCACTGGGTTTTCTCCGTCCAGTCGCTTTTTGTACACCCTGTATATGTATTGATATATTATGAATTCTGGAGACCACTAAATTCGTGTTCTAGAGGTTCTGAAACATGAAAAAAACATGTCATGACCCATGTTTGCCACCATTACGACGATACCAAGAGTGCATTTTCAGAATGAAATGCACTAAAAAAGAGATTGATATTTTTCGTGAGACGTAAAAAAATAAAAAAGCTTATTCTGCGGTGATAAGAGTTTAGAGTTTGTCGTTGGAGAGTTTTAGGGTGAGTTTTTATAATTACTTCACATTTTCACTGGTTTACAACTGTTTACAGTCGCAAACATGTAGTTACACGACTATTCAGTCCCGATCTTGCATATTATCACGGATATTTATCCTCGAAACATTCAAATTTTTAGCTATTTATCCACCGAATTTTGGCTCTTCAGCCACCGCATGCAATTTCTGCGGCTATTTATCCGCAAAACTGGCAATTATTTTACTCTTTAACTAGTAATTTCACTGATTGTTAACTTTCGAAACTTGATTAATTAGCCAAATCGTCTCTTTGGTTTGGCCACTGGTTCAGACATGGAATACACAGTTTATGAGCCCAGGATTCCAATGCGAAATTACAGTTGTTCGACGAATAACAAACCGAATGGTGGTTATTTTACAAGAGCGAAATTGACAGCATATTCGATATAAACCTCCGTAAGTTTCACGGTTAGTTTCGACAGTCATAACGAGTATTTGTTTTTTTGGACTTTTACTCGGGTTTAACAGCCAAACCAATTCTGGGGTCTGAACTCGCAGTTTTCTGTTTGAAAGCCCAGTCCTGGGGTGGGAGAAAGGGAAATTGTCTGTTTCAAAGCGACTTTCTCAGTTTCTTGACAAAAACTGGCAGTATGCCCACGAAGAATCGCCATTTTTGCCCAGAAATTAAAATGTTTGGTTATTTTTTAAGGGAAAAATGTTCTGTTGCAGTGCTCATTAGAAATTTTAAGGAGTAAATTGACGGTTTCCAAATATAGCTTTTCGGTAACCCAGGACATTGATGGAACGAACAACCCCCCCCCCCCATCAAAGCCTGTACCCTTTCGCATAGGATTCCTCCAAGAAATCTGTAATCGGCCCCCAAAGGGTTGTAGGCCCGTATGCCAAGTCGTTCCTCGAAATTTCCTCGACTCCAACCTTCCTCGGAAACTGTAGAGTTACACGTTATTTTATAATTTTTCCAGTTTGGGAGGAAGCTTTGAGGTTGAGGATAATTCGAGGAACGACTTGACTTATGGGCCGTAGTTCCTCGGTTCGACGGATTGAATCTGAGCCTTGGGATGGTTTTGCAAGCATGGGAAAACAAATATTTCATCGAGTACATGGGATTCTTTTGCCGGTATGATCTAATTAGCGAGCCTCGTAAAGGCTGCCGCAGTAATAAACTAATTTTCTCTTTCCTCCCGGAACCTATTTTAACGATGATTTCCAAACTCGTACAGTTGTCGAGAATAACAAGGAACTTGTTATGGGTGTATATGATATGTGATGAAAGGGGGCAATGCGCTTCAATTTATTACAATTTCCATCATTCTTCTTCCCCCTTTACCCTACCCACCACATAGCCTTCTCATTATATTTATTAGCAGCAGTCAACTTCGCAAATGATACAATCTGTTTGCCACTCTCCTGTGAACTAGTAACACTCTTGCATCCCTTTGAAAAATAACACTCATATAAATTGACCATTTTAGAAAACTGCCGTTTAAGTTATTTCTGGGAAAACAGCTACTAATATGTATAATTTAAATAATACAACTTTCCTTTTTAAGTTTACACTTATTCACTAAGCGCCTCTGTTCAGTAAATCGTGTATTTCAAGCCTAAAAATAAAATTACACCAGGGTGTGGCAACGCCGAGTACTTTTATTTGCTTACAAATTAAGGTTTTTATCTCTTCTAAAAAAACTTGTTTGCCCGTGAAATTTAATTTTATTACAATGAAATGAGGGGTGTAGCTTAATGGTTTCAAAATTCGCGTTCTTAAAAACCACCTTAGGGGATAATACAAATCAGGATGCGTCGTTGGCTTAAGTATGTTCAAGGCCCACACACGATCGAATTTTCGAAACCACTTTTTTAAAAAAAACTGGTCGACTGGTGACTACATATTTTGTCCTCGGGAATAATCCAATCGCTTAAGAATTTACAATTTTGTTATAATATTTTAAAAATTAATCATTTCAATGGCATTCTATATAAGTTGAAACTCGCTCGAACTTTGTGGACCGGACGATGCTTAGAATCGGTTGCGTGCATCAATTTTACACAAGTTCTTATAATTACGGCCGTGATTTTCTACTAATTTTTAAAGTAGGTAGCCACGAAACACATAAGTTAGCTTCAGAGCTCCGCTCTCAATGCATGCATCGCATCAAAGTGGTTCCCGAGTGTCCCCCCCCCCCGCAACCGCTACCAATCGGTAATTCAACCTTTCATTTGCTGAGTACCACGCTCTTTTTTCTTCTCTCACCCCCTGAAGAAACCGGTTGGCTGGCTTGGCTCGAGCTAAACGAGGCAGTAAATCTTAATTTTTAAAAATATAATCTAATCTGGGGTGGATGCCTTACGACCTTGGACTTTAGGTGCTTCGAGATTACTTTTTTCGAATTTTTATTCGCTTAATAATTTGTAGATCCAGTTTTGTAACCATCTTTTGTATAATATAATGGAGAGATGGCATGCAAAGAAAAATGCATGCGCGTGGAATTAACTTTCCACCTAATTAATTATTATTTTGGATGTTTTACGCCGAAATAAGCGTCCGCTCGAGTGCAATATTTTAGCATTCCATCGTGCGTTGATCATGGTCAGAAAGGCCTACTGGCCTCACTATCCGTCTCTTTCGACCATCCGCCCCATTCTCACTCTTCATTCTTTCCCCAATGGGTTTGTTTGCCCGAACAATTAATATTGATTCCACGGTTGAATTACGTGAGCGGTCGAAGGAACGTGCCCAAACAGCGCACCTATGTCGCCGTCACCCTAAAGGAGTAAAGGGATGCTGTGGAACGGATTGTGTGCCATGAAGGGAGGGCACCTGCACGTTTTGTCTCGTTTTTTTTTATTATTTAAACAAAAGTAAACCCACGTCCCCTCCGCCATACCTATCCCATTTCCCCTAACGTATTATCCTTTTGCCCGCGCTACCTTCGAGAAAAACTTTTAAAGAAAATCTCACGTTTTCGAGACGAAAAAAGCCGGGAAAAGAAAAGAAAAAACGAGAAAATCCTAGCCCCTCCACCTCTCACTCATTTTCAAAAAATTTCCTAACTCAATCTCTCCCCCTTGTCACCATTAGAGCCTTATTTTATTATCTGATAAACCCAACCCACATATTTTCAGCCGTATACGCGTGACCAAAAAATAATAATTTCACGCACGCATTGGATGAGCAATGAAAAGGGTGTCGTTTTCACCAAATTTCCAGACGTCTGGGTTAGGTTATGAATGAACACTTTGAATTGCATTTTCCACCTGTTGAAATCCCATTTTGATTTGGAAAAGTGAGGGGGGAGGGAGAAACACTTGAAATCCGCCAGTCATTCTAGAAGCAATTAAACTTGCACGGCCATACCGATGATTCCATTTTAGATTCCCAGCACCACGGGTTACTTTTCATTGCCTCTTTTATAAGAATAAAAAAAAGGGGGGCCAGACCCGTCACTCGAAACCAATTGATTGATACATTCTTTTTACTACTGGTACGCCAACACAAAACCAATGTCTTTTCACGCGTGAAATGTCATGATTTATTAACGCGTACGCTTTTTTTTCCTATACTCTCTTGCTCCGTTTCCTATACCCAAAGCGATTTTTATCAGGGGAATGGTGATGCGTGGGACGATGAGTGGAAGAACTTAATGGTAATAGCTGTAAAAAAAGGCGTTGTCTCTTTTGTTTATACCCCTATCCATAAAATACGTAATACATTTTCGGTAGAAAAAAAAGAGAGTCCGAACAATGAGACTTTGTCCGTGAATAACCCGACAATTCCTTCATTTTAACTCCAAGAGGAGAGTTCTGGAGACAATTAGCGGTGTGTTGTTTTTTCGAAATAACCCGTACAATAGCATAGGAGGAGTGGGAATTATCACTTGAAAGAATCTCTCTGGCGTGAAAAATGAAGAATGCGTTTTTTTGGTACCTATACTCCTTATAATATACCTACGTATAGGTATCGGTGGACTAAAATAATGTAAATGAGTTTTGTTTCTTGCTTGGTATCCTCATAAATGTTACCCGGTTCATTGCTTTAGTATATGGTCTTCTAATGCTGATGCTTCCAATATGGCAAATACATCAGGCAGAAAAAAACAGAACAAAACATTTTAATTTGTTGAAAGCAGGAATCACGCTTCTCAATGGCAACTGTCGTTTTACTGCCGGCAGCCACCAAACTAATCAATTTTATTCAGAATGTCCAACCTACAGTGAAGAACTTTCTGTGGATTGGTTAACAGGAGTATCAGATATATTCCGAAACTCCGAAAACATCGCCCATCTGTCACCTACCTAGGGCGGTACGCCACTACTAGCGGCACTTCCCAGTGTCGGTCTGGGAGATTTCGTGGTCCCCAGCTGAACTGTCATGAGGCTTCCAACTTTTCCGAGCCAGCTCTCGGCCCGTTACCTTCAAGTTTTTTAAGTCAAATACGCCAGGTTGAGGTCAAAATTGGAAAGCTTTTGCGGCAGCAGCATTGTCAAATCGGCTCGTTTTAACAGCATCAGCATCCAGCACACTCTAATAGCGTTTCCCATTTGCATAAAATTCTGCAACGAGGCGGTTCAGTTCCACCCGCCTCGTCCATCAACATTATGATTTAATTAAGAGAGGACTGGTGGAAATGAGCTGCCCAAATGCAGAATTTAGTGCATTATGGGAAACGCTATAAAATTGGCTTTGAATTGGCCAATGTCCTGCGAAATGTTGTTTTTTCAAAAGTGCTTTTTCAAAGGAGCCAACCCCGTGAAATTGTTTCTGAAAGGGTCAAGCAGCGCAAAGTTTGGTTTTTAATGTAGTGAATCCCACTAAAATGCTTTTAAGCGTGAGCCATATCCCAGTGAAATTGGTTTCACGAAATTTGGTCTTCTAGGAAGCGAGCCCGATAGAGTAATTGGGTTTGAACGAGCCAGTTCCGCGAAATTAATGGCGTTTTCCATTCAGTGCAATACATAGTGTGGTGTGAGTTTTTCCACCCGTCCGCTCTGAATTAAAACATATGTTTATGGAGAGGACGCTACACTACACTTGTGTAGTGCGTTGAATGGAAATCGCTATTAGTTTTTAATGCTGTGAAACCCACGAAATTGCTTCTTTTTTTACGAAATAGCTGCGCTATTTGCGACGTTGGTTTTGAATGGGCCAAACCTGCAAAATTTTGTTTTTTATGGAAGCCAGTCTCCTAAAATTGCTTTTTAACACATTCGGTGCTGATGTAGTAGATTTATACTACATTTGGTTCTTCCTGCCGGCCGGATGCACATGATTCAGCCTTACCTCCCGGCCGGACCCTTTTCCCCGCGTAAAAAACGATTCCTCTAAGTCGAATTCTCGAATTAATGATGTGCTACCTTCGGGTCTGTTTCCCGCATATTTTAAATAAAAACAAGTTGCGTAGTAGATTTACTACACCCGGCCGACAGTAAGGCCTGGATGCTTAAATCTTTAATTAGCAAGCGTAGTAATTCTACTACACCCGGCTGGGATAAAAGTCTGGTGTGTAGTAGATATTCTACGCCCGGCCTGCAGACGAGGCTGGGTTTTTCTATCCGGCCGACGCAAAAGACGCATTTGGCGATCAGCACCGAGAGTGTTAAAATGAGCCAACCCTGTTAAATTGGTTTTGACTGGTCCTGCAGAGGAATTAGTGGTTTTTTAAACAGTGAAACCAGTGAAATTGATAATTTATCGTGAGCCATAACCGCGTGGAATCAGCTTTGAACGAGTCAGGTCAGCGAAATTGGCTTTTGAAAAGGTTAACTGGTTAACCTTAAAGGTAAAAAGGTTAGTGGTGTTATCAAATGCACCTCCTATGTCCAGGAAGCAGCCCAGCGCAGTTTCTTTCGCCTCCAGAGATTTTCCATCCTTATACCCACCAGTTCGTTTAGAGCGGTCTCAGTAGATTTGCCCGCCTGGTAGGCATGCTGCCCCCTCTGGATTGGTTTAGTTTTAAGGTAACCGTCCTTGATATCCAGGCCAATTACCTTTTCCATTGTTTTAAGGAGGAAGGACGTGAGGCTTATGGGTCGGTACGCCTTCGCCTGGGTCGAGTAGTTTCCTCCCGACTTAGGAATGAACACAACCCTGACCTCCCTCCATGCCTTCGGTATATACGATAATGCATAGCTCGCCCTAAATATCCTTCTGAGGCGTGGCTCCAGGACCTCCAGCCCACGCTGTAGCATGACCGGGAATATCCCGTCCGGCCCAGGGGACTTATAGGGCTAAAATGAGCCGATAGCCCATTTAATTTTCGCGGGCGTAAACAATTTCCCCGATGCGCTCCAAATTGCATTTGTTGGCCGGCAGTCAGCCACCACTTCGCCCTGAACATCTGAGGCCCCTGCATCCCTGGAATCAGGGAAATGACTTCGCAGGAGTCAATGAGCCAACTCCGCGAAATTTTGTTCTTTAAAGACTCTGCTCCCTGAGTTTTGTTTTTTCTCAGCAAGCCAGCCACGCTGATGTGGGTTTGGTTTGAATGAGCTAACTTCACGAACTTGCTGCACTGGGGGCACATTGCTGCATGAAATTTGTGGGGTTGACTAATTATTTTAAAGAGAAATTTCAGAGGCATGGCTCTTTTCAAAAATATGATTTCGCAGAGTTGGCTAGTAAACGAGTAATCAAAAAGAGGTTTAGACGGAATGAGCGAAAGCAGAAAGTTTGGCTCCGGAGTCTTGTTCGGACTAGTTAGGAGGCAAACGTACTAAAAGTCCCCACTGTTGGGGGGGGGGGGGGGTGGCACGAAGAAGGTACCTGAAACTGTGGAATGACTTTTTTACGTCGAATTAGGGCTTATGCGTTAATTTATGCACAATTATGATTTTTCTTATCATAGAGTAATTCTACTTCTTAGTTTTAGAGTAATTAATCAGCTCTTAGATTTGGCCATTTGAATTTCCCGCTTCTATGACGTCACTATATTGTATTAATTTTCCAAATTTCCTGGGCCCGGAAATTGGCGTAAGCCGCGGGAAAAGCCACGTAGTGAGTGTTTTCATGTTTAATTAGTGCTTATGCGTCAATTTATGCACAATTCGGAATTTTCTATTTTTTTGGAAATTACCTCATTGGCTCATTCAAGACTAATTTCACGGGGTTTTCTGGTTTTCTCACTAATAGGCAATTTAGCAGCAGGGCGATGGCTCACGCTTTTTTTTTTTTTAACGGGGAGGGGAGCCCAGAAGAAACTATCTCCTACCAAACTCGACCTATGAGATCTATTGTGGTGTCCCCTCAGGTTGCCCTGCCAAGAAAGACGCTAGCTTTCAAGCGTTCTCCACCACCACTCCTTAACGAAGTTGAGGATGTTCCCCGTAGGCATCCTGGAGATGTCTTCCGGTTGAAGCACATCATTTCCAAGATGGTGGAAGCGTAACCGCCCCAGAGCCTCGCACTCACACAGTACGTTCTCTGCTGTTTCCATGTCCAAGTCGCAAAATCTGCAAATGTCCGTGTCAGACTTCTCCATTTGTCTGAGTGTATATCGAAGGGCACAATGTCCCGTTAGCAGTCCCACCAAGATCCTAAGGTCTCCCCGGCTCAGAGAGATCAGGGCCTTCTCCGATCGTCCCTTTGGAGTGACAAAGAGCTTGGCCTGCCTGAGACCTGGTTGTCTAACCCAGTATTCACGATGCCTCTCGTCCAACCACGCCTGCACCTGCCTCTTCGTGAAGGACTTCGTGACCCCGAGAGCATCTCCGATCCTCTCTTCGCGAGTTGATCAGCCATTTCATTCCCCTCAAACCCCTTGTGACCCGGCACTCACATCAAAGTAAGGCGGTTTGCCGTTGCCACAGGCCTGAGGGCTTCAAGACATCCCCAAACTAGCTTCGAGTTCACGACACTTGAGCCTAGGGCTTTAAGAGCCGCCTGGCTGTCAGACAGGATGAAGATCTCCGCTTTCCGAAGACCCCTCTCAATAATATTCCGTGTACAGGCTTCTATAGCATAGATCTCCGCCTGAAAGATGGTGGTGGTCGTCCCAAGGGACTCCCAATGCTGAAGCCTGGGGCCAAAGACCCCATCCTTCACAGATCCATCAGTATACCATACTTGCGTGCCGGGCTTAAACCTCGGCAAACCCTTATTCCAAAGGTCGTGGTTGCCTATATCGACCTTAAAGTGTTTTTCAAAATCCATCCTCACTTGCATGAGATCCGTATCGACTTCAGCCGCCTCACTACATGCAACTTCCACCAGAACACGCAAGTGCCCAACCTGGACACCCCGCTTCACGTGCTCCGCCCGCAGCAGTCTCACCGCCGCCATATACGTGGTCGCCTGCACATGAAAGTGCAGGGGAGGCATGTCCAGTAACACCTCCATGGCCGCCGTCGGGCACGAGTGCATAGCACCCGTTACTCCAAGACAGGCCTGGCGCTGCAACCTCCTCAGCAAGGCCTGGACTGTCCCTTGTTTCGTTCTCTGCCACCATAGGAGTGAGCCATAGGTGACGATAGGCCTAACAATGGCTGTGTACAGCCACAACAAAATTTTTGGCTTTAGACCCCATGTTTTGCCAAACATTTTCCGACCAGCCCACATTGCGAACGAGGCCTTATTCAGCACCCTCTTGATATGCGAGGTCCATTTGAGCCCCTGATCCAGGGTAACTCCAAGGTACTTGACTTCTTGTCCTACTTTCAACACTTCTCCATTCAGTCGAACTACCTTTAAATCCAGCTTCCTCCGCCTGGTAAACGCAACAAGGGTGGTCTTCTCAGGGTTAACCCTGAGACCATACCTGCTGCACCATAGCTGCACTATGTTAAGGGCACCCTGCATCCTATTGGATATGGTATCATGAAATTTGCCCCTAACTGGAATCGCAAGGTCATCCGCATAACCCACTACCTCATAACCCTGCTCCTTTAGGATAGCGAGAACCACCACGAGCAACCAGAGCGAAGGAGAGAGCACACCCCCCTGATGACATCCCCTTGAGGGCAACACGGAAACAGTCTCCCCTCCAGCTCCGAAGTCACGACGCGGCATTCCAGCATCCCCTTGATCCATTTCACTAAAGATGGATCAACACCTCTGCTCCTTACTGCAGCCTCCATAGAATCATAGGTGGTGTTATCAAATGCACCTCCTATGTCCAGGAAGCAGCCCAGCGCAGTTTCTTTCGCCTCCAGAGATTTTCCATCCTTATACCCACCAGTTCGTTTAGAGCGGTCTCAGTAGATCTGCCCGCCTGGTAGGCATGCTGCCCCCTCTGGATTGGTTTAGTTTTAAGGTAACCGTCCTTGATATCCAGGCCAATTACCTTTTCCATTGTTTTAAGGAGGAAGGACGTGAGGCTTATGGGTCGGTACGCCTTCGCCTGGGTCGAGGAGTTTCCTCCCGACTTAGGAATGAACACAACCCTGACCTCCCTCCATGCCTTCGGTATATACGATAATGCATAGCTCGCCCTAAATATCCTTCTGAGGCGTGGCTCCAGGACCTCCAGCCCACGCTGTAGCATGACCGGGAATATCCCGTCCGGCCCAGGGGACTTATAGGGCTAAAATGAGCCGATAGCCCATTTAATTTTCGCGGGCGTAAACAATTTCCCGATGCGCTCCAAATTGCATTTGTTGGCCGGCAGTCAGCCACCATCTTCGCCCTGAACATCTGAGGCCCCTGCATCCCTGGAATCAGGGAAATGACTTCGCAGGAGGACCTCCAGGGTCTCTTTAGCGCTCTCGGTATACGCCCCATCTGCCTTTTTGATCAGACCAATTTGTCCCGGGCTCTCTTTGGGCAGGACCCTCTGTAGTCTGCCCATAACGGACATATCCTCCATCCCCTTACAGAAAGTCCTCAACGTGGCCCGCTTTGCTTTCCTAAGGGCCTTGTTATACTTCGTGAGGGAGCGCCTATATGCCTCCCACTCCCCACGTGATCTGGCCCTATTGTAAAGCCTCCTCGTTTCTCTTCTGAGCATCTCCAGCTCATTGTTCCACCAAGGGACTTCCCTGTTCCCCTTCTTTACCATAACAGGACAGCTTTCCTCGAACGCACTGAGGACCGCTGAATTGATCGCCTCCTCACCTGGAGGAAGCGCAACCCCGTAGCGGTCACTTATTCCCCTTATATACCCCACTCCGTGATTGCTTCTTCAGCATCGCCTTACTCGGATTAGGGTGGGGTTTCCGTGCCCGACCTGCCGCCTTCGGACTCTTTCATCCCCCGCTGGTCCGACACTATCACCTCTCTCCCCCGCCTAGCTAGTAGATGCCCTAGCGTATGAGGGAGCTACCCGCGTTGACTGCCCGGATGCCGTGGCGCCAACTGCTGTTCCCACAGATAGCACTTCCTGCCGCCGTGCGGGGGTGGTACTCCGCACAGATGCGGCTACTTGATCCACCTCCATCGGCTGCTGCCGGGGGCCGGAGGATGATCCTTCCCCCTTCCGAGCCTTAGGCCGGATGGTCCCCTTACCGAACCTGATGTGGACTACGTTATTTCTTTCCAGGATCTGCGCCGACTCGTCATCGATGAGCAGGGTCATCATCAAAGCAGGCGTGCCCTGAGGCACGCTCCTCGACAGTACCTTTCACTGCCCCACATTTAACCCCCGATTTTGGCGCACGAGGAACTGAAGGACTTGCTCGTACCCCCAGATCAGCGCACTTCGGGAGAAATGCAACCGCCACCCTGGGCTTGGGCAGGTCACTCCCCTCAACCACCTTCAACCTTGCCCCCCCCCCCCCACCCCCCAGAGTACAATACTTTCAACGAGCGACTTTATCCAAACAGCCGTCCCGTCGTCCTCGCAGGTGATGGATAGCCATCCCCTCCTTCGCAACAGACCATAAAACTGGGGCACTACCTCCCCAGCTTTAGGTTCCAGTGCAGCAATGGCAGCTTCAATGCCCCTTTCCAGGGCCTCAAGCTGGTCGTCCAAGAGGAGGGCTGCTGGGTATTCTCTATGAACCATACCAAGCTTCCTTCCCTTGAGCGCTCCGGTGTACGAAGGACCGCTGCGCGGTCGTCCTTCGCTTCTTTTTCACGGCTCCCTCTGGAGTCGTCTCTGTAGAATATGAAGGTTACAAAAGGGTTATGTAAGGGTATGTCATGATATTATAAGCAAGTAAAGATTTGATTAAAGAGTAGAGTTGTAAAATATTGTTCAGCGTTAAATGAATAGATTTTTGTTCGTCATTATAGTGTTTCAAGTTATGCAAAATACAACATGATGTCAGAAGTGGACCGCAGTGCACTCGTTCCCCGGGGAATTGACTTTGATTCGCCAAATTTGTCTGTTTCGTGGACCCAATTCAAGCAAAATTTATCGTTCTATATTCAAGGCTTTGGATTGGGAAAGTCGAAGGATGAACAAAAGATCGGCCTCTTGATGACTATCCTGGGAGATAAAGGCATCGCAGTTTACAATAACTCCCAGTTGAGCGATTCGCCGACGTATGATGAGATAATAGAGGCGTTTGATGACTACTGCAGCCCGAAGAAAGACACGGTTTACGAACGCTACTTATTCAATTCAATTGTGAAGAAAGATGGTCAACTTTTCGACAGTTTTTTGACCGAGGTAAAATCACAAGCTATGCACTGTGAGTTCGGGGATGAGATGGAGAGTCTCATACGAGATCGGATTGTTTTTGGCATCGGTGATAAGGCACTCATTGAAACCATGCTACGGGACTCCGCCCTAACGTTGAAAAAAGCTGAAGAAATCTGTCGAGTGGCTGAGATTACTCGCAGGCACACCGAAGAAATTCACGGATCCAAGCGGGGTCAAATTGAGTGCCTTGACGCTGTTGAGAGAAGAGATAAAAATTTCTCCACCCGTGAGAATCACTGGCTCAAAACCCCAACTTCACGCCGTTCGCCCATTCAAAATACCAATATCACTGGGTTCCCTGCTCGGAAACAAAATTGCATGCTGTTGAACCATTTAAAAAGAAATTTCGTGAGGTTATGGCTCTTTCTTAAGAGCCATTTCCGGGATCTGGCTCTTTTCAAAAACAAAATTTCGCGGGGTTAAACTATTGAAAACCCGTGTCACGAATCTCTCACTCGTAAAAAAGCAATTTCGCAGCATGAAAAACCAAATATCGCGTGGCTGGGGGGGGGGGCTTGGAGGTCATCCAAAAAGCAATTTCATGGAGTCGTCTCATTCAAAACCGATTTCGAGTGGCTGATGGCGAAGTGAAAAAACAAATTTTTCACGGGGCTGGCTTTAAAGGCTACTTGAATATCAGAATTTCGTGGAATTGGCTCAATAAAAACCATTTTTACGGGACGGGATCGCCCTAAAAGAGAAAATTCGCGTCTTTCTGCTACAAAAAGCTTAAATTGCTACATATCTAATTTGTAAATTTGTGATGTTGAAGTATCGTACTACTGTAATGCCAAGGGAGATGGCGAGGGGTTCCCAGAAAAAAACGCTGTGAATTATCGAACAATGCCTTATTATTTCGACTGTGGGTTTATTATTCATCGATGTAGTCAAATCCGGCTTGAAATTACATGAAAATCGACACCCCACACCCCTATGATCCCAAATCCTTTGAAAATCCCCATTTTGGACCCGCTTTTGGCCCATAAAACCCCATGGAGTTATTTGATCAAACTGATCAGATGTTAGGACCAACTAGACCCCAAATGGAGTCTATGTGCGAAAGAACGAGTTTTTTCGAGCAATCCTAGGGCAAGATATGGCCCGGACGGCGGACGGACATTTTTTTTTTATTGCAGATTTGGATTCTACGCACTTTGAAACGTAAAAATACAAATTTTGAGGGGGGGTCAAAAAAATTTTTTTGCGATACGATTACAAAGACTTATTATTGAGAAATAATAAGCCAAAATGCTCAAAGATGAGAAAACAGGGATTTTTAGATCTTACGCGTTTAGCCGCGGCTATAATAGGTCTGCTCCAGCAAGGTGTTCGGAGCACTCATTTGCAGTTGAAATTGCTAGAAAGATGTAACAAATCGAGATATTTGAAAAGAACTTCGCGGCTAAAACAGATAAAATACGCTAACCGCTAGTTTTTTATAGGCCCTTAATAGGCGGCCAAAGTTGAAAAGGCACGATAATTTGCTAATCTTGGGACCAGTCGCGGCAAATTTTTTTGAAAAGCGCTATAACAAAAGCGGCTATAAGCAGGCGTGCCCTGAGGCACGCTCCTCGACAGTACCTTTCACTGCCCCACATTTAACCCCCGATTTTGGCGCACGAGGAACTGAAGGACTTGCTCGTACCCCCAGATCAGCGCACTTCGGGAGACATGCAACCGCCACCCTGGGCTTGGGCAGGTCACTCCCCTCAACCACCTTCAACCTTGCCCACCCCCCCCCACCCCCCAGAGTACAATACTTTCAACGAGCGACTTTATCCAAACAGCCGTCCCGTCGTCCTCGCAGGTGATGGATAGCCATCCCCTCCTTCGCAACAGACCATAAAACTGGGGCACTACCTCCCCAGCTTTAGGTTCCAGTGCAGCAATGAGAGCTTCAATGCCCCTTTCCAGGGCCTCAAGCTGGTCGTCCAAGAGGAGGGCTGCTGGGTATTCTCTATGAACCATACCAAGCTTCCTTCCCTTGAGCGCTCCGGTGTACGAAGGACCGCTGCGCGGTCGTCCTTCGCTTCTTTTTCACGGCTCCCTCTGGAGTCGTCTCTGTAGAATATGAAGGTTACAAAAGGGTTATGTAAGGGTATGTCATGATATTATAAGCAAGTAAAGATTTGATTAAAGAGTAGAGTTGTAAAATATTGTTCAGCGTTAAATGAATAGATTTTTGTTCGTCATTATAGTGTTTCAAGTTATGCAAAATACAACATGATGTCAGAAGTGGACCGCAGTGCACTCGTTCCCCGGGGAATTGACTTTGATTCGCCAAATTTGTCTGTTTCGTGGACCCAATTCAAGCAAAATTTATCGTTCTATATTCAAGGCTTTGGATTGGGAAAGTCGAAGGATGAACAAAAGATCGGCCTCTTGATGACTATCCTGGGAGATAAAGGCATCGCAGTTTACAATAACTCCCAGTTGAGCGATTCGCCGACGTTTGATGAGATAATAGAGGCGTTTGATGACTACTGCAGCCCGAAGAAAGACACGGTTTACGAACGCTACTTATTCAATTCAATTGTGAAGAAAGATGGTCAACTTTTCGACAGTTTTTTGACCGAGGTAAAATCACAAGCTATGCACTGTGAGTTCGGGGATGAGATGGAGAGTCTCATACGAGATCGGATTGTTTTTGGCATCGGTGATAAGGCACTCATTGAAACCATGCTACGGGACTCCGCCCTAACGTTGAAAAAAGCTGAAGAAATCTGTCGAGTGGCTGAGATTACTCGCAGGCACACCGAAGAAATTCACGGATCCAAGCGGGGTCAAATTGAGTGCCTTGACGCTGTTGAGAGAAGAGATAAAAATTTCTCCTATCGTGAGAATCACTGGCTCAAAACCCCAACTTCACGCCGTTCGCCCATTCAAAATACCAATATCACAGGGTTCCCTGCTCGGAAACAAAATTGCATGCTGTTGAACCATTTAAAAAGAAATTTCGTGAGGTTATGGCTCTTTCTTAAGAGCCATTTCCGGGATCTGACTCTTTTCAAAAACAAAATTTCGCGGGGTTAAACTATTGAAAACCCGTGTCACGAATCTCTCACTGGTAAAAAAGCAATTTCGCAGCATGAAAAACCAAATATCGCGTGGCTGGGGGGGGGGGGCTTGGAGGTCATCCAAAAAGCAATTTCATGGAGTCGTCTCATTCAAAACCGATTTCGAGTGGCTGATGGCGAAGTGAAAAAACAAATTTTTCACGGGGCTGGCTTTAAAGGCTACTTGAATATCAGAATTTCGTGGAATTGGCTCAATAAAAACCATTTTTACGGGACGGGATCGCCCTAAAAGAGAAAATTCGCGTCTTTCTGCTACAAAAAGCTTAAATTGCTACATATCTAATTTGTAAATTTGTGATGTTGAAGTATCGTACTACTGTAATGCCAAGGGAGATGGCGAGGGGTTCCCAGAAAAAAACGCTGCGAATTATCGAACAATGCCTTATTATTTCGACTGTGGGTTTATTATTCATCGATGTAGTCAAATCCGGCTTGAAATTACATGAAAATCGACACCCCACACCCCTATGATCCCAAATCCTTTGAAAATCCCCATTTTGGACCCGCTTTTGGCCCATAAAACCCCATGGAGTAATTTGATCAAACTGATCAGATGTTAGGACCAACTAGACCCCAAATGGAGTCTATGTGCGAAAGAACGAGTTTTTTCGAGCAATCCTAGGGCAACATCCCCGATTTGCACGACTTTGACCCGCATTTAAGGGCACATAGAATCGTTAACGTCTATCGAAAATGACTAATCCTGGCGGAAAATAGTGTGCTCTTTCCGAATCCATCACCAAAAGTTGCAAAAATTCAAACTGAATGCGAGTTTCTCGCCGTTAGTTAAAAAAAATATGTAAGCCTTAAAAATCGTTAGAAAAATCATAAATGAGTAAATCCTCAAGAATGGGAATTATACATTGGGGAAAAAAACAAAAACATAAAACTCGTTCTGCGCTGGAGCTAAAGCTTGCGTACAAAATACAAATGTCACCAACGAGAAAGTGATTAAGGACTATAATGTCGACGAACTTCTACAATTGTTAAAAGGTCTTCCGGGTATTGGTAAGGACGCTTTCCACTTTTCTGCCTAACCCTTCCCACTCCACCACCATTTAAGGGGAATGAACTACCCAAAAGTAACAATAATTTTGTTTATTTGGCGTCGAACACATTCCTGTGCACGGGCAACAGGGCGTAGAAGAGAGACAAAAGCGTCTTTCTAGACCTTCGAGCCCCCCCTCCCCCTTCAATGGTGGATCGTTCACCTCTGTAAATATCCTCCTTAAAAGCCCGCCCATTATACATTCAAGTATTTATACTACCCCGCAAGTGGGAGATGATGACGAAGCTATTTCATATGTGACGTCCACTTAGCACCTTTCTCATATTATAATACCAACACGAGAAAAGGATCTACACCCCCCCCCCCACCATTGTCTTGTTCTTTTCTGTCCCTCTCGCCGCACGGTGTGCTCGAAAGCCGAGGAGAACCCGTCATCGAGCGGGGTATATAATCTCACTCAAAAGCGTGTGATACAGCAGACAGCACTAAAAAATTAAAAATCGTCTTATACATATAGGTAGGACGGTGGTGTTAAAATTCTAATTTAACATCTTTAGTTATTATTAGATCCCAAAAATACTTCTCTGATAATGGAAGATGTTTCTGGACGCTATACCTGAGCTTTGGCTTGTGACTAATCTCAAAAAGAAGTCCATTTATAAATTTTTTGTTGTCATTGAGTTTTTTTTTGTTGAAAATCTTTGCCTGGTGCTATTAATAGAGTTCGAGGAGGAGGGGGATGGGATAGCAGGCATTTCGGCTGGATGTGGCATTCGCCTATTGTGCTGCGCACATTATAAAAGACTACCTTAATTAAATCGATATAGAGAATAACTGTAATTAGGGTTAGGTACGTTAGATTGAAATACTCTTCCTTAATGCAGGACTGGTGGGGTGGGGATTCTTTCGCAAAAGAATAAAAATAATAACGCATTGTGCCTTTCTTCTTTTTTGTTCGGAGAATTTTTGAATGCATTGTTGCGGGGGGGTTACCTGACCGTGCGGCTGCAGGGTCCATTGTCTGGGCGAGTGCGATGTCTTCAAACGCTCAAGCATTCAAGAGGTGTTCACTCCTTGGGGGAGCTTGAAGCACAGAATTTTAAATGCTCTCAAGAGAGGCTCCAACCCGATTAAATGAGCTCTTTTAGAAGTTTAAAAGAAGAGCGAAAAAAAAAATTGTACGACAGAAAGATGTCATCAAAAGACCTTGTCAGAACCGCCACACATGTAAAATATTTGGAGGCGCCCTGGTTCTCACCCTCCCACTCGGGTTCTTTTTTTGTTTGGCGTTTCGCGAATGGCCCGCTCTAAATCATTGTCACCGCTTTTAATATCCCACGGTTCATAACTAATTAGAAAATATGGTGCGAAACTTCGGTTTTTAGAGCAGCCGCCGCGCCACCGGCTGGTTCTCAGAATTAGTACGAGACAATTTCAAATGCCTTGCAGGTGTCCCCCCTTCCCCCCTCTCACGCAAAAATCTCCCATTTCAATGATGATTTTCAAAGATATTTGACCCCTTTTTGCCCCTCATCCTTTAAAAATGTTAAAATACGGACGACTTACCTTTCTGGAGTTCACCTTTGTCGGCGCATCGCCCCCACATAATCGGTCTAATTTCTTCATTTCCTCTGTCATTTTTATAAAGGGGAGAGGAGGCAATTTTCATTGACAAAAAGGAGGTAGTTTTTGTGCCTGAAATTTCTCCTCCAAAGGGATTACCCCCGCACACCACCACCCGTTTAACCTTTTTATTCTCAAATTAATATTCCGTGAAAAAGTAAAAGAAGAATTTCGCCTCTTTCAAACTAAATAACCACCAATTATTTCATTTTCAAAGGCGCCTCGAGGGGGCGAATTCTCGTTTCATTCTTGTAAGCTGCCGGACTTATATTAAGAAGGTGTTTTTTCGGCATATCCGTGCTCTCTAATTTTAACAAGAAATGGCGCTGCCGTAGCTATGCTAATTGCTAAATTGTTTGCTTAAGAATTTTCTCCCGTCCTATGAATTGAACACTCGATATAAATTGATCAAACGAAGTTTGCAGGGTCATTAAGCATCGTCAGATTGGCTTTTGGACAAAATTAATGGGCAGAATGCAAAATAGCCGATTTATAAATTGCAAACAAACAATTGTTGAAGGACACAAAATTTCAAATATGCGGGATCGATTGAGACTTCTGCTAAAACACTACAGCGCCGGGGACCAGAGAATGCCAAAATTCCAAGCGACTGCGAAAGGCAGCTGTCTCGTCTGTGAGAATCCAAGAAATCGCCTCCAGAGCACACCACAAAAAAAAGGCGCCATCTAAAGTTAACGCTAACCATACTCTTTTAAGTAAATTATTACATTCCAAGGAGGGATTTTGAAACAATAATTTTCTCCCTTGGTGATTGCTATTTCGCTGCGAGCTTCAAAAGAAACACTAATTACCGGTAATCAAAAGTTCACGAAAACTATCCCGGGGGCCACACTTTTTTCCTTCCGTCGCTCACTCTGCCCTTAATTATCGAGCTTTGTGAAGTAAATGACTTCACTTAATCCTGAAACGTTTCATTACAGAAACTGAATGTAATGAGTTTGCGATAAAGTTATGTTCTAAAAAGAAGTAAGCAGGGGGGGGGGGGGCTTGTAGATTTCCAACGCTGAAGCTTATCACCATTGCCATCAACTGGAAGCAGGTTTTTAGCACCTGTGTGTCATTATTTTTACCCTGGCCCGCTCATCTATGCCATCATTAGTGTTCTCCGGTCCATCAGTAAAGAAATAAAAATTTAAAAAACGAAAATTTTTTACTATTTTTTATTACTCAGACGGAGGACGGAAAGCCTCCTTCATGCTCTTCAACGGATTGATTCGCACTCCGAATGGGCGAGACGACGATCGAATTATCTCCTCGCTTGGACCCTCACGAATGAAGACAATGTCAGGGGTTGTCGTCGTGGCTGCCGCCGCCGCCGGACGTCCAAACAGTTTGCCCGACGCCTTACTGTCTCGTAGAATCTGTTTCATGTATTTGTGAGCTTTCCTTGATTCACTTGGTCCTTTGATCAATCGGACTGCAGTGGCATCCTTGCCAATATCCTACGGTGGAATGGAACTGTGTTAAAAGTTAATCGTAGCAGTGTATAAAAAAAAGATGGGGCCATAATTCACACCCCAAAATTGAGCCCCACACTCGTATAGGTGCATTACTCAGCATTAACACCTTATTCAGAGGGGGATATCCAACTTCTGCTCTGAATATCTGATGATCACTCATGCATGGGGGGAAGTAATGGACTCTTTTTATGGAAGATAGTCAGCTTTTCGAGGCTATATCACCCAGATGTGTCCAAGAAAATGACTTTGCAATATTAAATGTGAAACTCACTCACTTAATTTTGTTTCTCAGGTTTTAAGCTGAGAAACTTGGTCCCATCAGGGAAAATCGTTAGCTTAAGTCAAATCGTTGGTTTCTGGGCACGAAACAGTGGACTATTTGAATGAAAGTTTCTCGCCCAAATACTCAGCTTCTGGGCCACATTGTTAAAAACTGGACCTGGGATCTGGGTTTTTGGGCCTGATCGTCGGTTTCAGCTACAAAATTGCCAGTTATGGACACAAAAGGAAGATTTAGTATTATAAAATTGGTAGGTACTTCCTGGTCCAAATAGGGTTTCTATGCGGAAATTGTCGTGCTGTGTGCGCAAATCATTGGTTTCTGCAGCTAAGTCCATCAGTATACGTCGCAATATTACCAGATTTTATCCAAGTGCTAAGTTGACCGTTCCTTATCATTAAAGAGTGGCTCAAGTCCCATGTAACAAGTTAAATAGTCTGAATGTCCGTTTTTTTGGAGAAAAATAATCAATTTTTATGGGCAATTTGCAGTTTCTAGGTTGAAATGCGCGATTCACAGCCATAAAAATGAGCTACTCACGGTATGATTCGCCGATTATTCCGTTTGTGGGCAGGTAACTGAGTTTCCGCTTGACCTGCGGAGAAAGAGGCTATTTTCACCGTGGCAACCTTACCACGAAAGAGATACTTTAATCTAAGCGTGTTATTTGCTTACTATACGTCACGGAGTGAACGAAAGTACTTTACGTCACTGCTAGGAGTGATGTAAAGTACTTTCCGTCACTGTTAGGAGTGACGTGTTTGGAGTGAGTCGTGGTGAAGTGCCTCACATTTGGTCGGTCAAGCGAAAAATAGCGTTCGCAACTCGTGAGGAGCGTCTTAACGCGCTCTTTGTTAGTAATTAGTGAACTCGGCTTCGCCTCGATCGCCAAACACAACTCGCGCGTAAAGTGACGCTTTCCTTACTCGTTGTGAAATATACTATTACTGAGGACGCCCGACTGCCGCATCTCCTCTCGTCATGGAAACACCCACTTTACTTCCTGGGCTTACAATATGTTATTGATTTTTACGAAACGCTAACTCATAATTACAAATTGATTTAAGTCACCCAACCAACACAAAACACACCGCACTCCACGAGATAGCGAAGGCCGCAAAAGGAAAGAGGTTCCCACTATGCTATCTTCCCCAAGGTTAAGAGTGAAGAATCACAGCTCTTTAGCCTGACTTTCAAACTTTTCCTCACTGCAGCGAGGAAAAATATTTTTCCTCTCTCGAGAGGCAAAGTTCTATTTTCGCAGGGAGGTTACAGTGAGGGAAACACAACTTTTTTCACTGGTAACGCGAAATAGTATATTACACAACGAGTGAGGGAAGTAGAATTTTGCGAGTTTTGTTTGGCTCACGAGGCGCAGTTGTGTACATTATTTTTCGCTTGACCGACCAAATGTGAGGCGCTTCACCATGATTCACTCCAAACACGTCACTCCTAGCAGTGACGTAAAGTACTTTCCCAGCTTCCCAGCTTTGGTAGTACCCAGCTTTTGACATAAGCCTAATAAAAACAGAGTCAATTTTCATTCGTATGCAATTGATAACGTTCGGTGAACTAGATAATTAAAAAGCGCAAGACTAGTTCAACGATATACATATGAACCTGGATTGCTCACTGCGTGGAGGGGGTGATAAACAATCACCCCGTCCCTCTCCGTGAGTAGTAATGGCAACACGGTTATTACTTTGAAACAGCACCCCTCTCATCCACTTGGGCACTTTTTATTGCGATACTTTATCAGCAGTGACGAACAATCCAGTTCTTTTATATATCGTTGGTCTAGTGACGTCAGGTTGCCTAGTTACAACCCATCTCCGTCTTGCCCTGTTCAGTGAGGTAAAATTTTTACTTCACTACTTTTCAGTGAGGTAAAATTTGTATTTCGACTTCCTGCAGTTGTTTTTTTTTTTTGCCTGTAAACTCGAACTTTACACGTTGGACACGCAAAAAATATCGTTCCCAACTCGGGAAAAGTGGAACTTCACCCGACTCGTTCTCGTAGAGCTCGCGTGCAAAATTCTACTTCCCTCACTCGTTGAGTATTATACTATTCCTCAGTTGACTAAATCAAAAAGTCATTTCGTCGTGTTAGCTCATTTTAAAGAGCGATTTGACGAGTCGGACTCCCTTCCAAAACAAAATTTCACTGAGTTGGCCCATTACAATAAAATAATTTAGTGGGATTTGCTTCACTCTAAAAACCAATTTAGAGGATTTGGAGCTCTGAAAAAACTAATTTGTTGCGTTTGAAAAATGAAATTTGGCGAAGTTGGCTCGCTTAAACCCAATTTTTTTCCCCCTGCGGGGTTGACAAAATAACTCGCGGGGTCGTCTTTCGTGCTTTTGACCCGTTCCAAAAACAAATTTGTACGTTTACGACTCATTTGAATTAACAATTTCGGTGGTTTGACTCACAACCAGTGAAGAAAGCAATTTCACGGACTTAGCTCTGAAAATTCTCCGCATGCTTACAGCTTTTCGCTCGCCGGTTGCCTTTGGCGGAGCCTGCGATAGTGTGGACCGCCCTGAGCCCTGATGTGTGCCTCTTCTCACGATGAGCTTGAGTTTCTTGATTTGATTTGCGTTACCCACCAGCACTTTGAATTATTCGTAATGTCACCCAATTACCCCCCCCCCCCTTCTCCCTGGCGGAAATGTTTCAAAGCACGCTGTAATTGCGGTTGTTTGATGAGGTGGAATGGAGGAGGGGACGTATCACGCACCACGCACGTTTAAAGTTTTTTTTTTCAACATCTTTTCAGGTAAAACATTGGTGAAAAAACTCTCCGATGAAGGGTGGTAATAACGAAATTCTTCTTATACGAGAAAGTTAATTAACTTTTTTGGGGTATATATATACACACAGAATAGACCCTTGCCGTTACCAGTTTCACGTTAAAAATTAGCTTTTGTGGGCGTGGGGATTTCTTCTCACACGCACCCCCGAAACACACACAAAAAATACAAAACAAAAGAAAAAAAATCAGGAATGTACCTCCGACTCTGAAGACGATGTTACAACTTGCGGAATGACGATAAAGTCAAGCAGAGAGTTCGTCAAAGCCATTCTCCTGTAAAAATAAAAAACAAAATCGCGTGATAGTGTCTGTTATTAATTAAATATTGTCGTTGAGGGCTATCATAATGAGATTTTTCGCAAAAAAAAGACAATAACCGCATTGTCGGGGCCTTGCAGCGGAGTGAGTCCAGTGTCTGCTCTTTTTTGTTCGAGAGTGGAAAGAAAGGATTATTAACTTTTTTTATTATTCAATAAAAATAAGGAGATGCATAACGGGCGGGAACTCGACACCATACTCTTTTATTCAATATCCCCCTCAACCCAGCCAGTGTATTCTTTGAGGCAAAACGTGTCCTTTCGGTAAGGGTGGGGGGGGGGGATTTTTGTTGAAGTGAAAACGGACGATTTCTATTTTAAAACTCACGCGTTTTTAACAAATACTTCTTTTTTAATTAAACCTTGACCGCCTTCTCGTTTTGGTGCGTCGTCGAAATTTCTGACCATCAAAGTTTTCATTGCTGCGAGCAATAAATAAATTCGCTATTTTTTGCTATTTTAACAAATATTACCGATGAGATACTGATCATAAGTGATAAACCCCGTCTTGGACGGATCGAACGTTCGAAACATTGCCTCCAAGTTATGTTGTTCGAATAAAGTAGGCGGATGCTCGATGTGTCCCGACCTAAATAACAGACAGTTGTCCAAAATTCCGAGTAGGAATTCGATTGGGTCGTCTGCGACGAAGAACACACACACACACAAATGATTAGCTGTTGTGGAATCTTTATCAAGAATTCTAATCAAGGGTTCATTATAAACTATTTAAATATTGTAACTAGATATTATTTTGGAATGATATAGGCTCTTGGATTTATCAAATTCCCGAAGTTGTTTCAACCGGATTAATAGCTCGTTTCGAAAGGCCAAAAAAAGAGGTGAGGACGTGTGCTCAGAACAATTAAGAGGACGTGGAATGTACTTAATGAATTTAAAAAGCTGAGTTTTGTGTCTTATGACGATGGGCCCTTCCCGAGCGTTTGATGTTGTTTGTTGTTGTTTTTTTCGGTGCAATTCGTTCCCTGAAGTCGTAAACCTTTCAACTCAAGTCTTCGTCCCCCCTCCCCGCCACCCATCCAGCACTAACAACACTTTCGTAGATAAATTAAAGTTATCTCTTTTTTTGAAGTGGATAAAGTCAACAGGGAACGGGCTCAAGTTTGAATTCTCACAGTACTGAGACTTATTTTAGCCTCCCATGTCAGTTAAGTGCGTATTGGCAAGAATGGGAGAGGGGGGTTACAACCCATTTCTTTTTATTTCCTTTTTCTCTTTGAAAAATTTGAAAACCGTATTGACCATTTTGGTAAACGCTTCACAGACGGGACAAAAGCTCGGCAAAATCCGTTATTCGGGCATTTTTTTTTATTTTAAAAGCCACTTTTTGAAAAAATGTTCAAAGCGAAGAATAAAAGTCGTGCAGCATACTTTCAGAACTCGAGGGAACGCCGCAGCATCAGTTCCACCCGTGTAGTAATCGATCTTTAACTAGCGGTCTTCTTCCAACTAAATGAGTGTAATCATAACATTTCCACTCCACCCCATCGAATGACCCCCGTTCATCATTTTGTTCCTTGGGGTTTTTTCGAAATAAAATTATTAACTTGCATCCGTGAAGCTACTGCTTCTTTTACCGAGGCCTTGACGAAAAAAAGAACGATCAATTCTCACCAGAAGCAATCGCTCCCGAAGGGAGTAAAATGAAAAACTAATTAAGCGAAAAAACGTTTATATTATATGCGAGATGAAAAAATACCAAGTTCGTGGGAACTTGCAGTTTCCTAGCCATATCCAGTTTTTGTTGCTCGTATCTTCTACCGATTTGATAAAGCGAGAAAATGTGGCTTGATTTGCGGTTGTGGAATTTTCCTTGTACGTATTTTTGTATTAATTTTGTTTTTTTAGGAAAGGGACTTTTAATTAAACGGGGCATTTTGATACAAGTTAGAAATCATTATCGAACGAATTGTAACTAGAATTACGTAAAATTAAGAAAGAAACATTTTCTTTCTATTGTATTTTTTTTTTTTCTTTAGCGCTGAAGTCGTGGCGCTTACTTCATAGGGAATAAGCTTAGTTCAGAGTACCTTTTTTAAAGAGAACAATAGAGCGAAGGTCGTTCGAGGAAAGACCTTTAAAATAAGGACAATTCGAAGTATCAAGGTCTTCTTCTTAATTTATTGTAATTTTATAAAACAGGATAAAAGTAACTACCCGGTTCGTGAGCAAGAAGATGGCACAGAAGGAAATTCAAAAGGTCCATTATAAGTCGTCTTCTGAAGTATCTGTAAACTTGTTTCTCACGTGGACCTAATTCCCCCTCAACTGTTAGGTTCGATTGCTGAAAACGTGGAAAAAACATTAAACCATTGCGGATATTGTATGGTTAGGAGTGAAACTACTCGTGGGAAATAACGAAAATGCCCCCCCCCCCCACAAGAGGCCCCATAATTTGAAACTGATTCCGGCAGTATAACTTACGGTTGAGGGACGGGCCGTGTTATTTAATTATTTATACATAATGTAAGCAATGACACAGATACCGCGCGATTCCCGCTCACGTACGACGACGAAGGGTTAGGGTTTTTTGTTATTGATTCGAATCCAGTAGAGCAACGATAAAGAGGTGAGCGGGAGGACCAAATGTTATGGGGTGGGCTGCTAAATGCTATTTTCTCTATTTACAAAATGAAACTCTTGTCTGCCCACTCAAATTCTTTATTTTTCCGAACCGGTTTTCTGCTTCTATGAAGCCATCATCGGGGATCTATTTGACAAACAATAACAAGAAGGGACATGAATAACAAACACACACCGGACTGGCAGTTACTAACAAAAGAATAATTATTAAGAGTAATTTGTCAAATAAATAATAATTAAGAATAAATTAAATAAATAAACAAACGAATAATTTCACACACAACAAAATAAAATTCACCCTTACCTATCCATCTGTGTATTCGCGTGCACAGCACGTTGTCAAGTAATAAACCAATTCTACAGCCAAGGTCAATTAAGAGGGATCGTTTTCTTCTTTTTGATGGAGGGTGGCAAAGAGGGGAGGAGAGATAGGAAGGAGGAAGCCGGAATCTCCGCCCTTTCATTTAGGCACGAACTATTCTTCAAAATCTCCTCATGAATGGCGAAACCTTCTAGGGCGCTCATCGTGCTTATTCTGCTTTCCTGGACCAGGATCTCTGCGGTGTGACTACCAGGACCACAGGTTTCCGTATGTTGTAGGAAACGAGAATCGCGTCTACGAAGATGTTCTTTAAACCTCGTGGCAAACTTCCTTGCTGTACGGCCCACGTACGTTGCCTCCTGGCACGCTCCACATTGTAGCTTGTACACTCCACTCGTTTCTTCTTCCTTAGTTTGATCCTTGCCGCATGGTAGAATGTCCTTCAAGGAGCCTTGAGCTTTAAACGCCGCTCGGTATCCACACCGTCTGAGTACTCTCTCCAGTTCGATGGATATTTGACCAAGGTACGGTAACTTCACCCACCCCTTCATCTCATTTCCACTCTCCGCATCTTTGCACACCGGGAAGACCTCATTCATCAGCAGTTGTCGTCTCTTTTTCTTAATTAAACCATGTACCAATTCGCTGCTATATCCATTATTTACTGCTATGTTACATATTGTGTTTACTTCTTTTTTATAACTATTGTTGCTTAATGGTATGGAAAATAATCTATGTACATGACTTTTTAAAGCTGACATTTTGTGTCTCGGGTGGTGGTTCGACTCGGCAGGAATAATTAAGTCTGTAGCCGACTCCTTGCGAAATATTCCAAACTCGAGGCCATCTTCCTTTCTAGAGATAGAGAGATCGAGGAAATTAATTTGCTTCTTCTCCGACTCCACCTCGAGCGTAAACTTAAGATATTCTTCTCTGCTGTTGAGGTAGCCAAGAAAACCCTGTAACTCTTCTTTTGAGCCACTCCATACGACAAGAGTGTCGTCGACGTATCGAGCCCAGTACTTGATTTTGCCGGCGAAAGGATTACAATTCGTCATAACAAAACTGGTCTCAAATTCATCCAACACTAAATCTGCGCAAAATGGAGACACTCCAGAACCCATGGCTAGCCCCTCCTCCTGGGCGTAAAATTCCCCATTAAATCGAACGTAACTCTGACGCAAGCACACTTCGAGTAGGCCCAGTACCTCCTCCCCTACTAACGGTTGCTTGCATCTTCTTTGCATGCAATTTCTAGCCGCCCTTAACGCGATATGTGGAGGTATTGAGGGGTATAGATTTACTATGTCAAACGAGCACAGTATGTCGTTATTACCCAGTTGCACATTTTGTATGCGATTAACAACTTCTACGCTATTTTTCACGCTGTACTTGGGAGTGAATAGTGTTAATTCTCTGAATAATTTGTTCACCAGCTTCCCTATTTCCTCACTAGGTGCCGAAACAAATGAAGCAATTGGTCTCAGTGGAGGAAAACCGTTCACCAAGGGCTTATGCATTTTTGGTAAGCAGTAGAGTTTTGGGGCAGCAGGGTTCATTTTTTTTTTATATATCTTCCTCGTATTTTATCCTGATCAGTGACTGCATACTGACAGCTCTTTATTGCCTCCCTTACTTCTTTTTGAAACTGATCTGTGGGATCTTTCCTCAGGGGTTTAAAGCCGTTTTCCGATAGGAAATCCCTCACTCGGCCCACATACTGGGATCGATCCATCAACACCATCGCCTGTCCTTTATCTTCTTTCGAAACGACCAGGTCATTCTCTTTTAGTTTCGTTTTAATTGATCTTACAGTTTTCATGTCTTCCGCGTTAAGGGCGGCTAGAAATTGCATGCAAAGAAGATGCAAGCAACCGTTAGTAGGGGAGGAGGTACTGGGCCTACTCGAAGTGTGCTTGCGTCAGAGTTACGTTCGATTTAATGGGGAATTTTACGCCCAGGAGGAGGGGCTAGCCATGGGTTCTGGAGTGTCTCCATTTTGCGCAGATTTAGTGTTGGATGAATTTGAGACCAGTTTTGTTATGACGAATTGTAATCCTTTCGCCGGCAAAATCAAGTACTGGGCTCGATACGTCGACGACACTCTTGTCGTATGGAGTGGCTCAAAAGAAGAGTTACAGGGTTTTCTTGGCTACCTCAACAGCAGAGAAGAATATCTTAAGTTTACGCTCGAGGTGGAGTCGGAGAAGAAGCAAATTAATTTCCTCGATCTCTCTATCTCTAGAAAGGAAGATGGCCTCGAGTTTGGAATATTTCGCAAGGAGTCGGCTACAGACTTAATTATTCCTGCCGAGTCGAACCACCACCCGAGACACAAAATGTCAGCTTTAAAAAGTCATGTACATAGATTATTTTCCATACCATTAAGCAACAATAGTTATAAAAAATTTCGCTCCGGCAGCTGGCGGTCGGAAAGAGTGCATTTCATTTTGTATACGGATACCCTAAGCCGTCCCAGAAGTAGTAATGTTGAGACCATGATTTGTTTCGTTTATGTTTGACCCTCCCTCGTACTGTTTGCTGCCGGGTTTGTTTAAGCTGAACTTAATGGGAATCAAAGGCTATTTCAAAATGGAATCATCATACCGAATATGATGCTTCTAGAATCAACTGGTGATTTTTAGTGATTTTTTTACCATTTCAAGCCCTATTTTCCCCCCCACCACCTTGACCGATTTGGCCCAAATGCAATACCGACCGGGGTCTTATGACAACTGATTTTTTTGCCAAAGCGCGTTCCGCTAAATTAATTTCTACGAGAGTTATCGTGCTAACAAGACCACACACTTACTTCCACCACAGGGGCACCACCCCCTCCCCCTTGACTTTTTAAAAAAACTAAAATGGGAATCAAAGGCTAGTCTAACATGGAGTATACGTACCGAATATGATGCTTCTAGAATAAACTGGTGATTTTTAGTGATTTTTTTACCATTTCAACCCCTATTTCCCCCCCCCCCTCTATCTTGACCGATTTGGCCCAAATGCAATACCGACCGGGATCTTATGACTACTGATTTTTTACATAAAGCGCGTTCCGCTAAATTAATTTCTACGAGAGTTATCGTGCTAACAAGACCACACACTTACTTCCACCCCGGGGGCACCACCCCCTCCACCTCGACTTTTTCAAAAAATTAAAATGGGAATCAAAGGCTAGTCTAACATGGAGTATACGTACCGAATATGATGCTTCTAGAATAAACTGGTGATTTTTAGTGATTTTTTTACCATTTCAACCCCTATTTTCCCCCCCTCCACCTTGACCGATTTGGCCCAAATGCAATACCGACCGGGGTCTTATGACTACTGATTTTTTTGCCAAAGCGCGTTCCGCTAAATTAATTTCTACGAGAGTTATCGTGCTAACAAGACCACTCACTTACTTCCACCACGGGGGCACCACCCCCTCCCCCTTGACTTTTTCAAAAAACTAAAATGGGAATCAAAGGCTAGTCTAACATGGAGTATACGTACCGAATATGATGCTTCTAGAATAAACTGGTGATTTTTAGTGATTTTTTTACCATTTCAACCCCTATTTTCCCCCCCTCCACCTTGACCGATTTGGCCCAAATGCAATACCGACCGGGATCTTATGACTACTGATTTTTTAGATGAAGCGCGTTCTGCTAAATTAATTTCTACGAGAGTTATCGTGCTAACAAGACCACACACTTACTTCCACCCCGGGGGCACCACCCCCTCCCCCTTGACTTTTTCAAAAAATTAAAATGGGAATCAAAGGCTAGTCTAACATGGAGTATACGTACCGAATATGATGCTTCTAGAATCAACTGGTGATTTTTAGTGATTTTTTGACGACTTCAAGCCCGATTTTCCCCCCCTCCACCTTGACCGATTTGGCCCAAATGCAATACCGACCGGTGTCTTATGACTACTGATTTTTGTGCCAAAGCGCGTTCCGCTAAATTAATTTCTACGAGAGTTATCGTGCTAACAAGGAAACGGCCATAAAGATATAAATAAATATATATATATATATAAAGAAATATATAGAGATATATATATATGAATTCCGGAGACCACTGAATTCGTGTTCTAGAGGTTCTGAAACGTGAAAAAAACATGACATGACCCATGTTTGCCACCATCACGACGAGACCAATAGTGCATTTTTCAGAATGAAATGCACTAAAAGAAGTAAACACAATATGTAACATAGCAGTAAATAATGGATATAGCAGCGAATTGGTACATGGTTTAATTAAGAAAAAGAGACGACAACTGCTGATGAATGAGGTCTTCCCGGTGTGCAAAGATGCGGAGAGTGGAAATGAGATGAAG
Organism: Corythucha ciliata; assembly: GCA_038030265.1. Taxonomy (NCBI): domain Eukaryota; kingdom Metazoa; phylum Arthropoda; class Insecta; order Hemiptera; family Tingidae; genus Corythucha; species Corythucha ciliata. The sequence goes on along the minus strand of CM075942.1, from coordinate 46,723,272 downwards.
GGGTGGGTGAAGTTACCGTACCTTGGTCAAATATCCATCGAACTGGAGAGAGTACTCAGACGGTGTGGATACCGAGCGGCGTTTAAAGCTCAAGGCTCCTTGAAGGACATTCTACCATGCGGCAAGGATCAAACTAAGGAAGAAGAAACGAGTGGAGTGTACAAGCTACAATGTGGAGCGTGCCAGGAGGCAACGTACGTGGGCCGTACAGCAAGGAAGTTTGCCACGAGGTTTAAAGAACATCTTCGTAGACGCGATTCTCGTTTCCTACAACATACGGAAACCTGTGGTCCTGGTAGTCACACCGCAGAGATCCTGGTCCAGGAAAGCAGAATAAGCACGATGAGCGCCCTAGAAGGTTTCGCCATTCATGAGGAGATTTTGAAGAATAGTTCGTGCCTAGGGCGGAGATTCCGGCTTCCTCCTTCCTATCTCTCCTCCCCTCTTTGCCACCCTCCATCAAAAGGAAGAAAACGATCCCTCTTAATTGACCTTGGCTGTAGAATTGGTTTATTACTTGACAACGTGCTGTGCACGCGAATACACAGATGGATAGGTAAGGGTGAATTTTATTTTGTTGTGTGTGAAATTATTCGTTTGTTTATTTATTTAATTTATTCTTAATTATTATTTATTTGACAAATTACTCTTAATAATTATTCTTTTGTTAGTAACTGCCAGTCCGGTGTGTGTTTGTTATTCATGTCCCTTCTTGTTATTGTTTGTCAAATAGATCCCCGATGATGGCTTCATAGAAGCAGAAAACCGGTTCGGAAAAATAAAGAATTTGAGTGGGCAGACAAGAGTTTCATTTTGTAAATTGAGACTGAAACCCACAATTTCCCCCGCCAGGATCATAATGAAGCTATTTTCTCTCTCTCTCTCTATCTGCCGAGCCCGCTGGCGCCTAAGCTCTTGCGGCTCTTACACCATACCCTGTAACTCCATCAACTGTCGGAATTTGTTCAAAATCCTTTCCTTGGCTGTTGCTTCGACTTGTAGACCATAAACTTTATTTTTGAACCATACAGCCATGGTGTTTTTTATAGAATGCATTTCGGGCCCATTCCCGGTTTGGGCCCCTGGGGTGTATGGCCTTAGAGGTGAAGCGGTAATGCTGATGAGGGGCACCGGGAATGGGCCCGAAATGCATTCTATAAAAAACACCATGGCTGTATGGTTCAAAAATAAAGTTTATGGTCCATCAACTGTGCACTTCACAACCATACTACGCGGGCGTTTCGGTCGATGCGCAGTTTGTCATATACGCACACCGCCATGAACGCCCACACGAAGCCGAGTGAGCCGTGTCACAGCTCGCCGCAGCCTTATTGGCGATTGTAGCTATCACTAGCGGCGCTAGAGAACCTATAGTTACACTTAGGTACTGACATTACCCGCCATATGTGGTCCTTTAGAGAGGGAAGGGCTTGTGATTGGCTGGTGAGCGTAACCTACATGACCGGAGCAGCGAATGAGAGATATCAAATCTATTTGATCCCCATGTGGAGGGGGGACTGTCAGTACTCGTTGGAACTTATGGAGCCTTAGCCGGCGCTAGTGTCGTGTGATAATGAAACCGGTTCTCCCCACCAACAAATGTTAAATGACAACAAGTTTTGTGTTTTATTAAAGTGCTTTTTCGTGGTTAACATCCGTAACATACCGGGAAAAAAGTAGTCAGTTGGCCTAAAGTGACGAGAACAGATGAACATGGTTTCTGATACATTCATACTCAAACGTCAAGCAAGCTCCCAAGCCTTTCGGCGGTCGACTTTCTCCCACAATGGGCTAATTGATAACTGACACCTTTGAACCCTCAATTTTTGAGAAACTATGAAATGAAAATGTCGTGTCTCGGTTACGACGGAATGAGCAACCGAAGACACAGCAGTTTTCTCTGGATTCACCCTTGAGAGACATCCCACGAGCTTCTTATCATTTCTTTATACTCGCCAGCACACTGTTTCGTTTTAGTGCTCAGAGAACGGCACGGGTTCAGCAAAATGGTCGAAAACGTTTTTGAATCGGTGTTTTCGAGTTTTCTTGCCCCAACAAATAGCCGACAATGAAAGTTTTTGTACGGGTGTAGGTACCGTGTAGCCGCATAACCATCTTGTTTTCTTGATTCGGTGATTCGGTGATGCCAAAGGTACAATATCGAGGTCTCCTCGTCACCGTCGGATTATTTAGCCCTAGTTCACGGTAAAAAAGTGTCACTGACCAACATTTTTGATACAGAAACTTCCTCATTGTAGAAAACTAATGTAGTGGTTTGTTGTCAAACGACAGCAACAAATCACATGGAGTACCAAACTCATTTTTTCTCTGAATTCCGCCAGATATCGTATCCCTTAGCTACAATCGCCAATAGTATAGCTGGATTGGTTTAGCTGGGCAATAGATGGATTGGTTTACCTGGGCAATAGCTGTATTCGAACCCAGAACCGCTGGGTTGCGAAGCGAGTATTGTATCCATTACACCATCAAGGCCGCCAAAGTATGCTGTGATAATCCCTGATTCTCGGTTCAACTTGAGAGAAATCACTAATTGGTGGCTAAAATTTAGAATGTACAGGCCCTTCCGAAGCTAAAATGGATACAAATGCTCCGATTGAGGCCTAAAATTCAAAAATACGAATTCGCGGGTAAAATTGAGAAAAACACTAATTCCCAGATAAAATTAAGAAAAACATTAATTCGCGGATAAAATCAAGGAATAGCGCTCGGTCATAGCTAAAATTAAAAAATCAGAAATCCACTGTTTCCGGGGGTAACTTCGCGGCTAAAAACACAGACAAAGCGCTAATTATTGGCTAAAATGAAGAAAAAAACGCTCATTCACAGCCAATATTGAAACAATTCACGGTTTCCAACAGCAAAATTGCGGCTGAGATAAAGCGGAATGATTTCTGGTCATGGCCGAAGTGTGACTAGCTGGAATGGTCGCTCACTCTTCGGGTGAAGCTTCAGAGGCTCCTTGCAATTGTTGGGCAGCAGCAGCTGACAATAAGCTTGACAGTTCGCGACGAATTTTGAACGTCCTTTGTCATGCCAAGCCAAAAGACGGACTGCCTATACAGCTGCCTGTTTCATTTTGGTAACTCCAACAGAGGGCGGAGAGTAGCAGCTTCAAGGATGTGTTGGTGAAGCGGCGGAGGAATAATGAGACGGTTGTCAAAGAAAAGCATGCCCCCTCCTGTGGTGAGCTGGTGCTTGATCGTTCAAAACTTCTCCTGAGATGCCCTGTTGGATCTCCTGAGATCTCCGGAGATCTCCTGTTAGATGCCTGGCACAAGGCCATCCGTGTTGAAGGTAGTTCGTCAACTTGTGTAAGCCTACGGTTACTATGCGTGCGAATTCTGATGAAAATATGTGCTGAAGAAAACGCTTAAACAAACAAACATCTGTTTTTCAATGAAAGTGGTTACTGTGGGGGAGAAATCCTCGTCAGAATACGTACGGCGTCGTCAGAACGATTTTAGCGTTCAAACTAATTTGAAATTTTCATTAGAATTCGTCCGAATTTGCTGTTATTTCGCTACCTAAAGTGAGGGATAGGTAGAGTTTACCACAGACGTTGATAAATTGATTACTTGTGTACAAGAGAATAGGAATTTGTGGGACATGAGGAACAAAATTATCACTACAGAGATAAAACTTGGACAGGTGAAGGCAGCCGAGCCAAACCATTTGTTGGGCCTAAAATCACAGCCAGTCTGTGTTTTGGCGAAATAAAATCGCGAAAATTGGAGAACTTTCGGTCCTTTCCTGCGCTTCAGTATGTATTCAAATGTTTCGGTGCTATCCTGAAAAACTCGAAAAACTTTGCAAGTTGGTCCCATTATTCTTGAAACGCCATTTCGAAAGCTCCTATGTCGTCCTTACTGCTGAATAAATGACTCAAGCGCTCATATTTTACAAATTAACACTATTGATAAATTAAAACTTGATCAAAGGATTATCAAGAAAATACAGATCAATCAGATCAATTTCGTCCATCTTGGCTGGCTGGCAACAAAGTTCTGACAAACGATCAGACTGGAAACGCGTGTGGTGGAACCAACCTTGTTCTGACGGGGATTTCGGACAAACTCGTCAGAAATCGCATGCATATTATAGTAACCGTAGCCTAAGGTAGGATCCGATGACGTGAAGTCGATCAGCCCTTGCTTCTTGGCAGCAGTACCAGATACAGCTATGTTGGCGTGAACTATGTATTCTTGATAAGAATTGTTGGCCGGCTTATCTGCAATGCCAGCACGAGACAACGTGTCTGCAATAAACACCTTCGATCCAGGCGTGTATTGGACAGTTAGTCGGTACTTACGCAGTTTTAACCGGTTTCCGGTACAGGAGTTTGTCTAAATTAAAGCGAACGCTGTACTCTGCAGCTCGATCGAAAACGTTTCTGAGGATTCTGTCAGGTTATTCTGAGGTGGAAGCGACGATAATGACGTCATCAAATTACGGGGAGCACCAGTCCAAAAATGTCGACGATTTGTCGCGCTGTTGATGCCGAAGCAAACCCTTAAAAAACTAAATCGTCCAAACGGCGTCTGAAAAGTCGTCAGATACGAGGAGGCAAGTCATGTTTTCCGTCCAGTTTTAACCAGTGGAGAAGAGCAGTTATGAGAGCGTTACAAGTTGAATTCAACTAAGTACTCTCCATTCCCAGTCCAAAGCGATTCATTTCGAATAATCTGATCTCCCCCGAGGTGATTCCAACTTGTTTTTTTTTCTTTCTTGCTCCTTCAAATAAGGGCACGTGGGTGAAACAACGTCTGGCCTTTTGTTTCATAAATCCCGATTGTATACACGTCCGCCGTTCACCACCTCCGGGCAACTTCACTTGACCCAATATTTTATTTATTTTTTTAGAATTATCATAAAAAACATAACGTTTGTGGTTTGAGAATGGAGCCACATCCTGAGTCCACGTGTCTTGTGTTCTTGTCTAACAAGGAAAACGGACGCTGAACAATGAATATTTAGAGAAAGAGATCGCGTTTGAGCATACACACTCAACAAGACAACAATTAATTGCAATTTATATTGTTTCTGAACTCTTAATCGGGGTTTTCTGTTGATAAACTCCAAATAATTTATTGGTTTTCTTCCTCTTTCAATCAGGCAGCCATTTACACAACATCTGACAGTGTTTACACGCTGTCACAGGGAGGAAAGACGACAAGATTGTTTTGACGCTAAAGGCGTGATAAATTTGAGTTGCTTTGTTTGAACCACTTGAAAAATTGGATATGGTGTCCTTCATAAATACAGCCGACTATAGGACTTCGCTCAAATAAAAATTTTCGGGCCTTTTTCGGTTGATTTTAAAATAATTATGCATAACTCGAGCGATACATGGACAAGAATGCTGTCCACGTTTGAGTTTGAGCCAACATTTTCTGTCAATAACTACTATGGTAATTTTGTGCAACTATTTTCCTGGGATACGAGACATTTCTCCCCAATAACTGCAGCTACAGTGGGGAACTAAACTGCCGGGTGTTACCCCCAATAATCAGTACCAATGGCTAAATTCGATGACAAACGCGAGGAAGTGTGAGGGTCGAGTGCTAGCCTTACAGATTACAAAAGTTGAGGGAAATAGCGTTGGCTTCTCAGGAGTGTTGAAATTGCGCCGCACCGAGCCGTTTCACTTGTGTTCAGTTAACATTTCATTATGAGTTTATCAATTTAAGCCACAAGGACCCTGGGATTGTCTTTTTCCCTACTGAAATTCGTCAAACTAAGAATACTAGACCAGTATGCGACATCAAAGCTTTTTCAATACAAGACTGAGACGAAATAGAGACTGGAGACGCCCGTGTTCCATTCAAGCCATTCCTATTGTTCCACCATTCCATCACTCACTTTTAAGAAAATGACACTCTGCTTTGCGAAAAAGCCGTCCATTTGTGTGGAAAAACGGCGTTTACATAATAAAACACTTTAAAATGTTAAGGAGAAACGACTAATGTCTCAGGGCCAACACACGCAGTAAACTCACCGCATTCACATTGGCGTAGTCCGATTCCTTCACGTCCTTATCAAAAGCCGCTTTCACCGTTTGTGGAACCGTGTAGTACACAAAAGCGTTCGGACCTTCGTCATTTTCATCCGGGAAAGCTTCCTCCTGAACTAAAGGCTTAGACGACTGTGTGCCCCCGCCACCCACCCACATTGAATAAATTCACGATGGGAAAAAGCGACATGAGACAGTTAATTTTACCGGAGCGACGGGATCGAATTTGTGTCCCGCTTCCGGGTTGTCAGTGTCGTCATCCCAAGTGTCCTGCTCAGTCGTTGAAACTTTGTCCGTCTCTTCTTTATCATCCTCCCCGATTGCCTGAAAAGTTCGCTTTTAATATTGGGCGACAAAAGAGGGCTAGAGGTGGAGGGTTCTGTATACGCTTAAGTAATCCTCAAGAATGACGCTGGGACTCGCCATTGCGGAATGATTTTTCTTTCAAAATCAACTCCCATATGGGCTGAAAAACCATTCATTTTTTTTTTTTTTTTCTGAACTAAAACATGTTGCACCCACCCCCCACCCATGAATCTATGAAAGGATTTGACATTTTTCTTTTCATAACGCACCTATAAAGCTATTGGAACGTTAAACTGACAATGCGATGAAGAGCCCTCAGCTCTGATTTTCGAAGTAAGGGAATGTCGCCCTTCAATTTTACAACCTTCGAAACTTTCTGGTAGGCCGGATAGTCACAAACGGTAAACAACACAAATTAGAGGGGGTGTAGGACTTTTTTTTTATTATCGTTAGGGCGTGCTCAAATTTTATTGCCCTCTTCCAACATCCTTTGACAGTCGGCGGTCGATAAGAGGGGAAATTCAATTCAAAGTCGACTTAACGACGAGTGGGTCGCTCGCAACACAGATCTTTGGGAAGGTCTTGGAGTTTTTATTTGTTGTTGATTCTTGACGTCTTGGAAGAGAACTATTAAAAAGCTCCAGGTACGACTTTTATTGCTCTAACCCCTCCCCTTTCCACTACGCCCAACACCCACCACTTGCAATCACTATACCGACAGGAAGGGCAGGTAGAGAACTGTAAAACTTTATTCACTTTTCAGAATAGAATAGAATAGAAAGCTTTCCTTATCAGAATAGAATAGAAAGCAAATTCACCCTTTTATTGGACCCTATAGGTTCATCCTACCGAACTTCTATACCCTCTTGGCTATAGGAATAGAGCGCGTATTGAGATTGAAATGTTAAGGCCCTTTTCACCTTCCGGGAAATAAATTAAACGTTGTATAGAGTAGTCTTGCCTCGAAAGGTATTTTCACCTTGTTATACATCTTCACTTACGCGCTCTAAAAAAAACTTCTTAACCCCACCCCCACCCACCACCTACTGTCAAAAAAACCGGAAAAGGTGTTTTTAAACAGTCCACAGTAAGAGGAATATGATTTACGACGTGTTTATTTTGTCTGAGTTGGGTGTGTTGGCTACCTCCCGGTAAACTTTCCCACAGGCAGCCTTTTTTTCGGAACTCATTGTCAGTCATTTTCTTAGGAAGTCATTCCCTAAAATTGAGCTTAACAGGTATAAAGTGAAATGGGAATAGGTTGTCGGCAGGATGTCTCCTCGGAGGAAGACCAACGCCCTCGGACATCCAACTTTGTATAGAATAATGATTGCCACAAGTCCTATCATTGTAGGTATCATTAATAAATGAAAGAAGATTCGCCCTAAAAAGGGATTAATTAAATCACTCATTCCCGAAAACCGCGTTGTTTTATCCAATTTGTAATAGCCAAGGATACCATTTAACCGTGGGAAGCAGTATTCTATTAAAAAAAAAAAGATTAAAAGACACGAAGTCTCCCAGCTCCGTCAACTTTATAATGACTTGAGACAAGTCGTTTTTTTGAGAAGGACTGGACTCCATATGGCTGTTTTTCCAGCGGATTTAACAAACGGTTGAAGTCGTCGGTGAGTCTCACGAGAGACTGCAACTATTTAATTCCTATTCCCGTAATGAGAACTAAGAAAAGGAGAGCTATTCTAGGGAAAGAGAGAGAGAGAGAGAGTGTGAGAAAGAGGGGGGGGGGAATTAAATCCATTTCGGGGAGAATGAGATGGAGCATCCTGGAGTGGAAGATGAAAAACGGGTTCATTAGTTTCTCGTTTACCGTGGACGAGGGCAAACTATATTTTATACGCACGTCCACGCAGTTGTCCGCACACCCCTCACCCCCACCAAACAATACAGTACCCTTAACACGACTAGTCGCCATACAGGGCCATCCCTTCCCCATCGATAGAGTAAGAAGGGCTTATATTACCATCTGTATATATTTATCAAAGTGAGTGCGCACACCACACGCACACACATCTTCTGTTTTTAGATCCGTGGTGGGGTGAACTAAGTAAGCGGTTCATTCCCGTGTGAAGAGACCACATTTGGACGTCTCGTTCCGAATGACGATAACAATTAAGTTCCCACACAGACTAATCGACTATATATGCTGTCGTGCTGTCGTTGATTAGATTATTAAAGTTCTCGAGGAAATTTCGGATAAACATATTTTTTGTTTTTCAAATCCTAGAAATCGGGACTAAATTTGTAATTAAATGTAACCGCGAGGACGGGAGAAACCTAGAAAACTTTTTAAAACCTTCGGTTACCCGCATTTTAATTCTTGCGTGGATTGCTTGTATTGGTCACTTATGTATGCACCACCAAGGTGTATGATGTGAGGTTCAATTTGAATGATGGCGTGCCAAACGCTATTGCGAGAAAAGAAGGCTATACGGTGGCCCTCATCTTTCGTCATTTCACGCAATTCCCCTTCAGTCGCGTCGTGACGAAGATGACACGGATTTTTGTTTCGAGGCGTGAGCTCCAAGGCGTAGATGAGACGAAGGTTTTAATCGCCAGTTTTGCTGAGTGATTTCTACGTGCTTCTTGCCTTTCCATATTGCTCAAGAGTGAAAGTATACTCGCGAAACTGTACAAGAAACGAACAACTTTATACCCATTATCCTAGATAGAACGTTGCACGACGTTGGTTTCTCATGTGCGATGGGTGTTAGGTTTTGGTTTATCCACCCCCCCCCTTCAACCTACCACACAACAGGGTATTCAAACAAATAAAATCTTCGCCTTTAAGCCGGCTTCCAAAACAAAATGAGGATTTCCTGATATATAGGGGTGAGTATAGCTGTGATTTTGGGGCGGGTCAGTTTATTTCTGGATCTTGTTTTCCGTGTGTTCTGGGGTTTGTCACGTTCAAATAGGTCAAACTCGGCTTTGGGACGGCGTTTCCGGTGCCTACCGGTGGTTAAGCGAGTGGTGGTGGGCGGGAGTGACAGGTGAGACACTCCAACAGTTACAGGCCCTAAGTCTGGATACTGAAGCCGTCAGTGGGCTGGTGTATGGTGCAATCAGGTTCATTGATACTCAAAACGCGGGAAAATCAGTTCTTAGCAAAAATATAAATGTGCAACACAATCACTATAGTTTTATGCTATAAAAACACACCCTGGGATCAATTTTTGAGGTATTTTTCTGGTGAAACTTGCTGAAAGAACACATTTTTTGACTGAACAGTTCAGTTTCCTCGAAGAACGGACAATGCCAGGAGTCAAATGTGCCACTTCTGGCTCTGAAAATCTGTTTCTAGAGAAAAAATGGGGTCGGATAATCAATGATTTGACTAGCCCGCACAATTACAGATTGTTTTACAGGAATCCAAGGCGAAGGGCTTTACAGGCTTTGACGGGGGGAGATTGTTCGTGCCTGCACCAATGTCCTGCAATTATTCATCGTTATCAGCGGCGCAGCAAGGCCCCTAATGGTTTATCATCAAATTTTGGCGTCGATTTTTGTCGTCTTGCCCAATGAACATCCAATTAGCATGATTTTTCCATTTTAGTCACAAAGTCGCCTCCAAAAAGTGTGAATTAACCTTTTCCCCAAGTTTAACCACGAATGAGCTCTTTCAATCAACACTGCATAGCAATGATGAGTGGCTAATTCTCACTCATATGGCCACCTATTAGCGCTTATAATGAATTTTAGACGTGAAATAGCGATTTTTACAATTTTAGCCTCTAATAAGCACTACTTCTTTTTTTCAGCCAAAAATAAGCGATTTTTCCAAGTTTCGCGCCCCTAAAATTAAATCTGATTCTAGCGCTTTATCTCGGTTCCATCCGCGATTTAACGCTTTCTCGCAATTTCAGCCGCGAATTACCGTTTTTCTCACATTAACAATCAATTTAATGCTTTGTATCCGCAAATCACGAAAACCACAGATTAGCAATTCAATTATGGCCGTTTAGCCAATTCCACCTTTCAGGCACGAATTAGGGCTATTTATCTTGATTTTCAGCCACGAATTAACGTTATTTTTAATTTTAGCCGCGAAGTGTCGACTTTCTCAATTTTCGCCGTGAAATAGCGCTTTTTATACAAGTTGCCACCGAAAATTACGGATTAGCAATTCAATTTTATCCGTGAATTAGACAATTTCCAACTTTCAGCCGTGAATTATAGGTTCATCTCTCAGCTGCACTTTTTCCTCAATTCCGCGGATTATCGTTTTTTCTCAATTTTAACCGTAAATTAGCGTTTTTATCCAAGTAGCCTTCAAAACCATGGATTAGTAATTCAATTGTAGCCGCAAATTGACAAATTTGAAACTTTTAGCCGTGATTTAGAGCTTTATCTCGATTACGGCCGCGAATCAGTGTTACCTATTCTTGATTTCAGCCGTGAATCAGCGGTTTTTCTAGATTTCAGCTGCCAATTTGCGCTTACTCTTAATTCCAGCCGCGAAGTAGAGATTTTTCCCAATTCTAGCCATGAATTAACGGGTTTTCTTGATATTAGCCCTAAATTAGCTCTTTTCATCCAAGTTGCCTCCGAAAACCGCGGGTAGGCAATTTCTCAATTTTAGCCGTGAATTAGTGTTTTTCTAAATTACAGCCCGTTTTTTTTTTTTTTTTTTTTTTTTTTTTTTTTTTTTTTTCAGCCGTTCTATCTTGATTTCAGCCATGATTTAGCGTTTTTCTCAATTTTATCTGCGAATTCTTCCTGTTTCTCAATTTCAGGTGTGAATTAACACTTTTCTACTTTTCTAGATTTTAGGCACGAATAAGGGCTTTTTCTCAATTTTAACTGTTTATTAGCGCTAAATTTGGACATGAACTAGCTTTCAGAAACTGCGGACCTCATGAAATTTATCAATATTGACTGCGATTAACCGACCCCCCCCCTCCTCATTTTTACCGTGATTAAGCACTTTTCCTGTTTGTTATCGGCACGTGATCGCTTTCGTCCTATTTTCAGCTGCAGATTAGCGGGTTTGTTCTCTTTAGCAGTGAATTAACGCTTTTTTCTCACTTTTAGCCGTGTCCCCCATGAGTCTGTGAATGTGTGTGTGTGGGTCCTTTATGAATCTTGGTTTTAGGAATTTTGCTCAAATTTATCCTCTAATAAGCACTTTTTCTGAATTTGTGCAGTGATAATGTCGGAGCAACGAAGGCACCGCGGAACGGCAATTTCTCAATTTTAGTAGTGATTAATCGATGTTTCTCCATTTTAATCAGCGAATCAGCGCTTTTCTTCAATGTTAGTTGCAATTGAACGTTTTTCCCCAATTTCAGCCACAGATTAGCGATTTTGTTCACTTTCAGCCGTGGAGAATTGTTTTTTCTGTTTTAGCTGTGAATTATAGCGTTTTTCTGTCAATTTCAGTCGTGAATCAGCGCTTGATCTTGATTTCAGCGGAAAATTACCTTCTCAATTTTAGCAGCTAAATTTTTTACTTCCATGTTCTTTGAGCTAAGGATTTGATACCGCCAGAAACCTTGGATTGATGATTTCTCAATTTTACAGCTACAATTGAATTGTTTATATTATTTGCAATGTTTACTCATAGGTATTTAAATAAATTATTTACGCCTCTGAATATCACTGATTTACAGTCTCAGATTTACGATTTACGCCTTCAAACAACGTAAGAAATAAATTGTTCCGCTCAACTTCAAAGAAAGGGAAAAAGTCACCCTCATCTTAATGATTCAGAGGAGGCACTTTAAACGACTTAATTCCGATTTAATTTTCTGTTCGACCCGACATTTCCAAGGACAGAACACCGCGGAACAAGCGTTCATGGGGGAGCTTTTGAACAACTATTTTATTAAAGCGAATTGACGCGATGCGCCCGCCAAGGATGAGTCACACACACGAACACACACAAAAAAAGAGGAGAAAGTTAAATCGCAGGAAACAACGCTAATTTCGGTGACCCTCTCTTCTCTTCCTCTTCATCACAAAACAAGCCTTTTATTTCTTTTCAGTGTTTTCGACTGTACAAAGGGGGGGGGGGCTCACTTTTGTGGTGGATGAGGAGAGTTTGTAGTAGAGGTCCTTCCCTTCGACCACCTCAGTCTCTCTTACTTCTCCGGACACTTGTTGATCCCCTTCTTCCCTGCTTCTATCTGTACAGGGAAGAAACTGGAGGGAGACCCCCCTCTTCTCCCCACAGGTCTTCAGTTCCTTTTTCCTGGAGTCCTTTTTTTTCCTTGTAGCATTGAACATAAAATGAATCAGTTCAGTTTGTGGTGAGCGACTTTGTTGAGTGGTTGTATCGAGCGGTTAGTGATACAAACTTGGAACTTGTATGTTTTTTATTTTTCAATGTTTTTTTCCTCGACAATTTGCACAAAATGACAGTGAATTAGTGCGTTTTTTATGTTTTTTTCTTAAAAAAAAAAAACAAACACGTTTTACTTTTTTAAATTAAGTTGGTGGGTGCGTAACAAAGTGTAATGCCGCGTTTCGGAAATGCCGGCACATGATGCTCGTCAGAACTTTACTACTATTTATTGCCGTTGCCGTCGCTGGCACGAGCGGCTACGTCATAAGCCAGGAGTGCGATTGGACTGGCAGGTAATTTGGATTTTACCTTCAATTTTTGAGTTTGTTGTAAGGAACGTAAATATGGCTCGTTTGAACCACCAAGGGCGGGAAACACACCAGGGTACAGTTTCCCATGGCCCGCTTTATGGACAAGTGTCCTGCAGGATGATCCAAGGGAGGGTGGAGGGAAGCCAGCCTTAAAATCTTTTAGCACCTGTCTAGATTTCAGGGCAAATAATAGCGTCCAGAAGAGAGATCCAGCTCCCTTCTTCTTTCCATCTGCTTTGCAAACAAAAAAAGGGACTTCCTTAAAATAGGGAGTTTTAGGGCTAAAAGGACAAGAGGGAATCATATAAAAAGTAAACCTTTCCCACAAATAGGGGCTCTTTTATCTTTTCACGGAAGGTCAATCACAAGTGGGAGGAAAAAAGAAGGTTAAGGGTCACATTTCTGTGTGGGGATTTCTTTTGGCTGTCATTTGTTCCGTAGACTTTGGTCGCCAGTTCCGGCAAATATCGTTTAACTGCGCCATTTTCTCAATACTTTGGACGTAAAATATTAATTATTAAAACGATGGTCGTAAAAAAAATGTTCCCGGTTGTTTTTGCCCCTCTCCTCCTCCTCCTCCTCCTCTTTACACTCCTACTCCTCTTCATCACCGTGAACGTCGATTACGATACGAGGCTCCACCAGTCTCCACTAAGAAGCGCTTTTTTTATATTATTATTGTTCTTATTAAGTCATTAGCTCGCCCAACTTATAAAAGACGTTGCCTGAGATACAATTTTTGTTTAAATGAAAAAAAAAACAAAAAAAAAAAAAACAGGTTGGAGGAACTTGTCCATCGTGGCGTAGGCTGTTAATGGAAGGGTGTTGTTGGGGGCTATCAGTACGATCAGGTTGAGTCAGTGGGAGGGACACTCTGGAGACGCCAAAATCCAAGAGAACTTGACAGCATCTTCTACCCCCTACCCCACATCAGGAAATATACAAAATGTCCCACCTACGTAAACGATCTTACGAGAAAATATAAATTACCTCAAGAGTTATGTGTTGCGTAACTCATTTAAGATGATCATTGTTTGCAAGTTGCTTCGCTGTTGTAAAAATAGAAAAGCATGAAAAAAAAAAGACAAAAAAGGATAACAGTAAGTCGTGTACTCGGCGAAGTCATTCCTCAATGTTACTGATGATGGTGGAAGGGGGCGAGCAGGAACGAGGTCGGTCACGACGTCGAAACTCTTAAAGGCGAAAGTTTCGCCCTTTTATAGCAATAGTCTTTTTTAAAGTTCGTGAATTTGGTTGGCCGAGGGCCTTGATCAACGATTTTTTTCTTCTTTCCAAGAAGGTGCGATTTATCAAAAATAGATTTGTGACTTTTTAGACCGAGAGATCAACTTTCTCCTTCGACTTATTGACACTTATCGTATAATGAAAGCGTTGGGTATATAAGTACAAAAAGAACAAACAAGTTTTTCTGTTCTTGGCGTAATTATGTCCTCAAAAAAAGTTGCGCGATCCGCTTCAAAAAAGAAAAAAAATCACGTTCTGTTGAATAGGTGAGACGATGTGATGAGACATGACGAGTTTTAGAGACCCAAAGAAGGCTTTGATTTGTTTTCTCAATTGTCCATTTACCCAAAGGTGGAAGTCATCGTTAAAGTTCTGCCTTTTACCATAAAAAAAAACAAAAAAACTAGGGTTTCTTCGAGATCGAGAAACTGTTGAAAACAAGCAGCGAAGCACGAAGTCTTTTTTTTTCTAATTTGATTTCTCCTTGTTTTGGTTGACTACGCATTAACGACCAATAAGTCCTGATGGAGCACCCCTCCCCCACCATCATTTAACCAGTAGGCCTTGTTTTAGTGCAACGTGGCAAAGCCGCGACTAAGGTTTTTATTAGGAGCGATCTATCGTCGTTTTAGTGGCGTGGTTGGTCGGGGGTGACTGTAGTGAGGTCATCCGATATACGTAAGCCTGATACTATAAGAATATGCCTATCTACACTCAATTTGGGGGGAAATTAAATTTTTGAACGAGCCGAACCCGCTGAATTGGTTTTTTAACGAGTCAAACTCCTGAAATTGGTTGGTTGGTTGGTGACATTGGTATCTGTGGGAGGCAAATCAACGAAATTGGAGTTTTCAAGGTGTCAAACCCGCAAAATTGGGTTTTTAATGTGCCAAACCCCTGAAATTGGTCAGTCGGCTAATGAAATTGGTTTTCATGGATGTCAAACCAACGAAATTTGCTTTTCGGTGCAATCAAAATTTGATTTTTGTGCGAGCCGAACCAGCGAAATTTGTTTTCTAAGGAGCCGTTGGCGCGAAATTCCGCCAAACCGGCGAAATTGTTTTTTAATTAGCCAAACCCCCTAAATTGGTTACTTGGCCGGTGAAACCGGGGTTTTAGTGAGTCAAACTCACTAAACTCACTGTTTGTTTGATGAAACAGGTTTTTGTGGGAGCCATATCAAAGAAATTGCAGTTCTCGATAAGCCAAAACCCCAAAATTGATTTTTCCACGGTACAAACTTGGAAATTGGATTAGACAATCCACAGTAAAACTCAAAGTTCCGCGCGTGATAACGACAACTACGACAAGTTTCCGCGGTGCTCAGTTCATTTCTCATACTTTTATGGATGTCAAGCAGCCAAATTATCGATACGTGAACCGAAATCTTCAGTTTAGGGATGCGAAACTCCACTTTCTCTGGTCGAAATATTACCAAAATTTAATGTTTTTCGCCATGTTCTCTACAGTTGTAGGTCAAATTGATTTAGTTGGTATTTCCTTTCTATTATGTTTGTTTAATAAATCAAGAGCGTTGATTAGCCATTAAATTTTAATTAAATGTAGATAAAGATAGTTAAGTGAAACGTTTTTTCATATAAATCTGCCGTCATAATTATTACCATCAATTTCAATTTGTAAACATGCGTGTCGCCGTCTGCGCTTTATTCATCACCGTTGTCATTGTGGTACTTAAATAAAACGTTTCATCTTAATAATCGTTTCTAAGATTTAAAACAAATGTTTTAAATTTAAAATTGTAGGGCGGCAGTGCCAGGCATCAAAACGTCGAGCACTTCCACACATAAAAGTGTGTCAGTTCGCGTCAAAAAAGTGGGCAGTTGGGCAGCGATGTCCATGTCTGGGACTATTTAGCCACACTTTCAACTGTATCAAAGGTCATCCTCACAATTTTTTCAAGATTACTAAGTGCGTCACTGAGGCTTTAATCGCCAGTTGGAACGTGCCCTCGTAAAAGAAAAATAATAAATAAAACTGTTGTAAGGTCGATCTTTTTATTATTTTCTTTCAAGTTATGTCGCTCGCTCAATCATCTTCAGACTTTGATTCTTACAGTCAGGAAATCGTTGGAACTTAATGGGTGGAGTATAGTGAGTAATGACTTAATGAGTTTTGCAGCGTGTAATCGTTCTTGGCGGGATTGTAGTTGTACTCATGAACAACCCCCTCCCTTATTGAATAATAAGATGGAGATCCGTTCAGCTGAATTATTTGCGAAGACAAATATTACCTCCCTCACCCCACAATCACCCATTGTATATTGGTACAGAGAGCTTCCTGACTGGAAAACAATGTCGGAGTCTTGTTACACCGTCTCCAGTAGTGTATACCGCGTGGTTTGCTGAGTTCTGAACCTTAGAAACACCTACGCCCTTTTATAAAAAGAAACGGTACTGATGGAGAGAAACAAAAAGTCTTGAGTTGGCGGATTTCACCCAGACTCCCTTGATGATAAAAAGAAAAAGTATACAAGCTTGGCTGAGGGCAACACTTCGTTTGTTATGTCTTGGTCTCCTCCTTTTTCGATATCCAGGAGCTGTGTTGTTTGGCGGTGGCGGAGAGAGGGGGAGATTTATTGTTCAAAGTTTTTGTGTTGTTGTCATTTCTAAAGATCGTCAACCTGCTGGAGACGCCATAAATTGTGCATACACTCACTTTACAACGAATACCAAATTTCAGCTCCTGTTGCGTGTAGAGGGGGGCTTTTGTCTCTCTCTCACTCTTTCTCTCTCGAGCTTATTGCGGTCGTATGCTCGTACGAACTATTTGCTTCTGCGGTTTTCCAGATACGTCACGAAGGAAGCTCGTTACCATTTCGGTTGAAAGTATACGTACGCGCCTGTATAGTTAAGGAGCATTAACGTTCAGAAAAAAACTAAACCTCAGCCTCCCCCCCCCCCCCAACACTCTTTACCATCCACTCCTTCAAAACAAACAGGTTAGCAGAAGGCGAGTAAAAACACATATTCTCCCCCATCCCCCCGGCCACCCATCGCATCATTCCAAGTCCAAGAGAACACTGGATTCAACTTTAAGTCACGTATATTTCATACGGATAAACCCGCGCACCTGGGTTTTCCCCCATTCCCTAGTACGAGCACAATAATTTTTTTTTCTTGTGTTTTCAAAGATTTACGTTTGTTTACTTGTCGGTACACTATCTGATGTCAAAAGAAAAGAAAGAAAGAAAAAAAAAATTGTCTCTTGAGAGGTGTACAGGAAAGGAGAGAGGGAACTGTTCCATATGAGGGTCTTGTGAATATTACAGAGCGTTGTCTCTCATCATCATTAATTTTTTTTATTCTTTCAACGTCACACCCCCCTGAGCATTTTTTTTCGATCTTCTGATTTATTTTCAAAGTCCATGAGAAAATAAGGTCGACCGTGTTATATTTTTAGCCCCCCCCCCCCCCCGAGGGTATCATATCTCCGGGAGTTTGAAGTGTCTTAAAGGGTTCGTTGGCAGCCAGACTCATTCGAAAAAGGGTGGTTATATGCTAATTCGACGGGCATGACTTAAGGGTATAAATGACCTTTTTTTACTAGAACATTAGATATATTGAAGGATATCAGTCTACTTTAATAAGGGGGGGGGGCTGGGTTACTAAATAATGTTGTACTGCCCAAGGGTGTATACGTTGATATAATTTGGGAGCCCTAATAAGCGCGCTCGGCTTGAAAAATTCATTTATATTGATTTGATGTTTGTTTTTTCCTCGATTTATATCCCGAAGCAACGATTGTGAGATGTTTAGAAAGTTCATAATATTTGGTCACGTTTTCACGTTTGTTTAATTGTGCTCGGTGCAACAGTGAGCGGTTCTTATAACACTGTACAGTCTCCTCCTGACGATAATTCCCCGATAAAAATCCATACAACAGCCGAAATAAGGTATCAAATAACTATAGTGCAGCCTGTGCTGTTTTTCCCCTTCGTCGAGCCCCTGTACTCTCTTTTAATCGTTTTTATAGAGTGGTGCAGAGATTTTGAATTGCAATTAATTAAATGCAAAGTAGTTGTAACCCGAATTTCCCTAACGAAAAAAGCATTCGTCGAGTATTTATAAAGATTCGAATTTTATTAACGGACGATTTCGAACACCTGCACCAACAGAAAAAATGAGGATAGCGCTACTCTTTTCCTGCCTGGCGGGCATTGTCTTGGTTAAAAAAAGAAACAATTTACTCAATTATTTTCTAATGCGTTTTAATCTGAACCCTCAACCCCCCCCCTCCCCACACTTTGAATAGGTTTTTATCAGTAAAAATCAGTTCAGCCGCGGAGACCGTCATCGCCGAAAGATCTCTAACCAGCACGAGAAGTGTAAGCTGGAAGGAAATCGGTGAAACAGTCGCCCGATTTTCGTCGTCGTTTTTATTCGGGCGGCAGGAGTTATCAACTTGAGAGGTGTACACAAAAGGTCTTCTCAGTAGACAGTGCATTAGTGACGTCATGAACGTCAAACAATACGTTTGCTTAAAAGTATTGCATGACTTTGAATCGAGTATAAACATGATTTTTAGCGTTGTGTTCTGTACAGAAATACTTCATGTTTTGGCTTTGGAGACGCTTATCATCCTCCTGCGTGGAAGGTGACACGCGAAATGACCGCCCCCCTCCACAATGGAATCCTCCGCGAACCCAAAACTAAGAAGAGCTTTTGTTAGGTTTAAATTAAGGCTTCTTTAAACCGGGAAAGATCATTAGGAGCGGAGAGTGCGACTTTCCAGGAAAACTCCTCCTAAATGTTGCTCTTCGTTTTTTACTATAGTTTTGGACGCCATAGGGCAATTTTCAAACCTGCAGGGCCCTGATTTTAGTTACAATCGTCGGTAACGGATGAACTACATATTTCGTTAGCATTTGTTTGCTACCCCAGTGCCATTTTGAAAAAAGCCAGTATTCCCATAGTTTTCCGTAAGTCCTGGAGCGGACGGCGCAAAAGGAGCCAAATCCGTGAAATTGTTTTTTTTAATCAGCCAAACGCCCGATATTGGTTTCATGCGGGCCAAATCACCCAACTTTAGCTAATAAAGGAGCCAAACCCACAAAATTTTGCTCTTGCAGAAGGTAAATCCATCAAATTCAGTTTTGGAACCACTCAAACCAGTTTTGGAAGTGATTCCAAAACTGAATCTGATACACTGAAAAATCAAGTGGATTTTTGAATGAACCGAACCCGCTAAATGGGTTTCTACGAGTGCCAAATCATGGGCGACTGGGCCAAGTTGGATATTTTCTGGTGGGGTGGGAGCTCATGCTGACAGGCATTCGCGAAATATTGGCCCAGACAGAACCTTATTTTTCACTGGTCTTGCTCAATCAAAAAGCCAACTTCGCTGGTTTGACCGCCACTTTTGGTTGACTCTAACGAAGTAGAAAATTGGCGGGTTTGGGGCCTTTAAAGAGGCAATTTCGTGAGTTGGGCTCTTTCAGTGCCCAAAGTTCACGGATTTGACAACTATACAGAATCCAAGTTCACATTTTTGGCTGATTTGAAGTTCCTATTCCTTTGGCTCCTTAAAAAAAGCAATTCTGTCGTTAAGGCTCGTTCAGTAACCGTATGTCGGGTCAGAAACCAATTTCATATGTAACACACAATAGATGCGGCCCTTGAGAAAAATGACACCTCTAGACAGATGTGCAGGATAGATTCCCCGTTCTCAATGAGGGGAGACGAACTCAGGGGGCTTGATCCCCTTCCTTTCGAGTCCCGGATCTCACGTTTGGCTCCCGAAATGGCGAGGAAATCGTTGAATCTGAAAAATAACGTATCGACTGCCACAAAATACCATGTAATTTCACTCCACGAAACTGACTGTTCGGCTGCATATAACTGCGATCATTCGCAAACGCCCTCCACCCCACTGTATAGCACCAGGATCGCGAAACTAGCTTGTAAAACTGTTGATTGGGCAAGAAAATCGGATTTTCCAGCTCTAAAGCTATGCAAGCGAATGGCTAGTTTACAGAAGTTACGCGACCTCCGGGCTGAAATGGCCCATCCACCCCACCATCACTTCCACGAACATTTTGGACCATTCGACCATTTTTAGAGCGTGAACTTCCAGTTTGGAATTTTCGGGGCGTGAATAGGCAGCTAGGCTGATTTTAGGACACGGAATCGTCAGTTTTGCTGTTTTAAATGCGCAAATGATCAATTTGGTAGTGTTTGGAGCTCGAATGGTCAGTTAGGTTATTTTTGGAGCTCGAAAGGTCAGTTTGTTCGTTGTTTGGAGAGGGGGGCGGAAGATCCAACGCAAACAGATTGCGGTCATTTGCGTTTTTTCCCCTCTTAAGAACGGCTCGGAAATGGATCACTATGTATTATAAGGGTTTGAATGATTCTCGATTTCTCTAAGCTGAATCAACCTCAATTATGACCAAAACCAAAACGTTTGAACCAAAAGAAAGAGCGCTTTTTTTCCACCGGTTACAAGTATTTCATTTCATTGCTCGCATTCATACAAGGTAAATCCGATCAGATCTTGCACTATACATCGTCCCCCCACCCACCCACCATATTCGTAATAATGACCAAAGGCATGAGAAAGGAGAGAGCATCCTGTTGAATGGAATGACCAGATGTGGTGTGAAAATTACGTACTCGCCGCTTCTGGAAATACTCAATTCCACTCTTTTATAACTCGTATTTATTCAAGGTGCAGTGGGGGGCGTTGATTGAAGGAAACTCTGAAAATGGCTTTCGAAGAAGGAATGTCTCGTAGGAAGTTCACATCCTTTTTCTTTATCGAGCTAACTCGGAGAAATATCGCTTTATCAATATCTTTAATAAAAAAAATTATTGATATTTAATAATAAATCCCACCGGGGTGCTTTTAAGGGGAGGCAACGCTTAGAAAATACGAAGTTTTGTATGACCATTTATAGAAACATCTGCTAACTAAAATCTTGCACGTCACGTTTTAAGACAAGGGAAAAAAAACTTTTTAAGACAGCGATGACACTTCGGTACTCAGAGGATGGAGACACAAAAAAAAATCTTCAAGAGGTTCAGAAAAACGGCTTCGTTTTTATGTTTTATTAATGAAAGAAGCTCCTAAAGAAGGAAAAATTGAAGTTCGAGGTAGACGAGCTGGCGGTTGAAGAGTCCAGTATGTTAATGTACTTATAGGTGGAGCTTGTTCAACCGCATGATTATCAGTGTACTCGAGCAAGTTTGAAAGGGGATTTTTGTCAAATCTTCATCGTGTGGCATAGTTTGGGGGGGAGGGGGTCTTTCGATCATTAAAATGTCGTTTTTACCCGTTTGATTCTGTTGTTTGTTTTTGTTTTTTTTTAATGGTCATTTGGTTACCTTGCGTTGAATGGATCATGCACCTCAAGCTTGTTCCCCACGTAAAAGTGAAGTACGATTTTAGGGCCGACGTTTAAATTTGGCTCTGATTGGAACAAAATCACAATAATTGACGTGAAAATGAAGCTTTAAAGAACTTGTAGGAATTACGGCGCCTCACCACTGTCGAAAAGTCGATATTAGTGCCTTCTATAGGGACTTTGATTTGGTTTTAAAGAAAAACACAATGGACATCTTCTAAATCAAGATTTGTGAATAGTCAGTCAGTAGGGGAAAAATCAAGTTTTATGTTCTGCCTAAAATCGGTGAAGAGACGAAATTATAGAGGGAATTCGACCCCCCCCCCCGCACCACCACCAACATATTTCTACATCCATCGGCCCATATAAGAGTCAGATGGTATCTCGATGCTTTTGTTGCTAAAAGGCTGTTTCTTCCTCTCTTTTTCTCCCTTTTGTGCACTAGAAACCCTTTTGGTTTTTTTATTTTTTATTTTCCTTTCGGTTCTTCCTAAAAAGGATAATCAAGTTTTATACCAAAAAAGAGACAAGCTCTCTCTTTGCGCTCCGTTTTGCCTTCTTTTATTGTAAAATACGCTCTAAGAGGTTCCAACTCTATACATATAGGCCTCCCCGCATGACTTATTCATGACCCGCCCCCCTCACTCCGACAGAGAACCGAACGCAGCAAAATGCAGTCAATGCACACGCCTTTCTTCTCTTCTCTTCCTCCGCAATATAACTTCGGACAATGAGTTCATTTCGCATTTTACCCATCCACCCACCCTCCTCCCAGCTTCTCTTCATCACCTGTTTCAAGAAAAGCCGCCTATATGGAAATAGGGAGTCTCGAAAGTCGATTTTACTACGTCCTGGAAGGTTGAGAAGTGCGTTTGTTGTGGTAAGGGACTCAGGCGGGGCGGATATAAATCAGCCTGAGGCGTTCATTTTTTTTGAAAAAACGTTGTTACTTAACGCTTAGAGGAGGCCACTCTCTTTTTTTTTTCTCCGGGTCAAAACCGCGAGGCTTTACATCCTCCAAGATGTAAATTACCGTTTAAACAGACTTTTTGTGTATAAGAAATAGTAACAGTGGGCAAGTTTTGACCAGGATCCTGTATTTTCAGGGTGAGGGGAGGTAAAAATGACGTCCCTAGCGCCCCTCTCCCTTGAACCTCGCAAATAGTTCCCATCGAGAAGCTTTTAAGCCCCGCGAAGATGTAATAAAAAAAAACGTTTTTCTCTGACTTTAAAAGGCCTTATCATTTTGATTTAAGCTTTCTTTTTTTGGATTATGGATAAGGGAGCGAGTTTCTAAAAGCCTCCTTAAAAGTTCTTTGTCCAAAATAACGGTTCAAAAATGCCCCCCCCCCCTCTCCAACGGGGTACAGTTCTGTTCATTCGCTCTCTCTCTCTCTCTCTCGCGGAGTGTGTGAATACATTTTTTAATTTAATGCTTCCAAGGAATACAGCCCTGTCTCCAACCTTCCGCCGAACTAACTGGGTTATTATGGTCCCTGGGGGCAGCGAAACTATCGTAGAAAACCCGTTTTTTATACGTTTCCTTTTACCTCGCACCCCAACAAGAGAGACTTATGACAGTCGAAACAGAAATTTCCAGTCTCTACAGAGGAAGGGGGCTGGAATAGATAAACACGTCAAGATCAGATTAAGTAAAAAAATATATATATAAGAAAGGTGGGCGAAGCAAACAAATTTTTGACGTCATTCTGGAGTAGACAGACTAATGGGTGTTGAATTTTTTTTTTTTTTTTTTTTTTTTCTGTGGAAAGGGGTAGATGCTTCTTCCTTTTTGGAGGGATTATACATTAATGCGCTCCTAATGGACAGTTCTCCGGGACACGGATGAGAAGAACAAAAAATTGGACGTCATTATTATTCGAATAATAATTATTTTGAATTTGAATACAAAAGCGAGTTCATTTTTTTAAACATTTGAGACTTCAAACGCCTCTTTAAATGAATTATTTATACTTATTTTTACGTAGGAGAGAAATTCGATCGACTGTGGCGGTGTCTCCACTCAATCGCCACAGGCATCCATGTATACCCCGAAATCGTTGTCAATCTAAATCGTGTAAAGGAGTTTCTATCCTTCGTTTTTAACCGAGTCCTTCACAACTTTAAAAAACGAGAAACGTGATCTTTTTTCTCTTTTGCGTACTTTCTCCTTGAACGACAGCACCCTCCCCCCCTGTCATTCTGTAGAGTCAAATAGCGAGATAAAACGTGTCGAAAACTTTTCCTTTTTTTATAGGCAAATTTAAGTTCCATCAATTACGCAACCTGTAATTTCTAACACGAATTATAACACAAAAATATCGAGTTTTAACAAGAATGAATTACCTTCAACACCTGGATAGATTGGGCTACCACACTACACCGCAGGTGTTCGATTCCACCCCACCCCACGTCCCATCCATCGTTTTATTGTTTTGCCAGCACTTCTTTAAAAAAAAAAAAAAAAAAAAAAAAAAAACATGAACGACCTCTAAAGAGGACACAATTAACTTACAGAAACGCTTCAGCTTGAAAACAAAAAAACAAAACAAAATAAATCCCCGCAGACTGAGCAGTGATTTATTTTAACAAGACAGTGGAATTGGGCGACTGGATGGGTGACGGGGGGGGGGGGCTTCACAATTGGTAAGAGGTCTAGACTCTTCATTAGATGGGTCCAATTCAAAAAA
Source organism: Corythucha ciliata (assembly GCA_038030265.1). Lineage (NCBI taxonomy): Eukaryota > Metazoa > Arthropoda > Insecta > Hemiptera > Tingidae > Corythucha > Corythucha ciliata. The sequence goes on along the minus strand of CM075942.1, from coordinate 46,699,025 downwards.
AAAAAAAAAAACTGAAGGACCTTGACAGGCGCCAATGATATAGAATAAAAGGATGAAGGGACCGTGTGGATGTCCACTCAAGAAGATGGACGAACTTCTTTCTTCGAGAGAAAAAGAGTTTCGTGTGAATGATTTCTTTTTGTACGGAATGATGAGGGGTGGAACGCGCGTTGCGTGGGGTGGCAGTGGTGGGGGGGAGTCAAAATTACTATTTTAGGGCGGTGAAGAAGGTGGAAAAATGGTTGATCCCATTTGAATAAGAACGCGATGTTTAAAAAAAAAGTTCAGGAGGAAGGGAAGTTGAAAAATGTAGTAAATGATAGGGCGTTGCTTTCTTCTTTTACCAATCGTTCTCATTCTCTTTCAGTTCCAACCTTATAAGTGCCGTCTTTCCTCGAGGCTCCTCTCGCTCTATTCCGACGGTTTAATAAGCGGAAGAAAGAAGATTTTGTTTTCAATTGGTTGAAGAAAAGCGTCCTATCCTGCATCGAACCTGAACGCAGGGAGGTGGATTGCAAGCCTAACCAGTTATCGGGGTCAAATTTGCATTTTTGCATTTCAAGTGTAATTGATATTGACATTTCTGTTTTATGACTTGAAAAGCCAATTACTGGGGCGCTTTTGGACCACAAATTCACAGTTTTCTGTAGGGCCTTAGGCGGATAAAATTGAAAATGCGAGCAATTATGCCGTTCATAGGGCCAAGTATGAGGCGAAAAGATTGGAAAAAGCGTTAATACTCATGTCTAAAACTGTCAAAAGGCGTTCACTTGTGACTAAAATTAAAAAAATGCGCAGACTTGAGGTTTCTCCGTGCAGCATCCAGCCCGAAATCAGGACCCTTTTACGGATTGAATTTAATGAGCTACCGTAAGTGTTCGGAGCGCTATTTCATAGCTGAAACACAAAAAAATATTATATATAATTATTGCCTAAAATTTGGAGAAAGTGGTACTTACCGACCAAAACCGTGAGGGTGCGCTAATTTTCGGCTAAAACTAAGTAAAATCGCTAGTCCAAGGGTAAAAGTGAAGACAACCGCTAAATTGCACCTGTATTCGCGACCAAAACTGAGAACAGGCACTAATTTGCGCCTAAAATTGTCAAAAAAATGCTCAAATACGCATGAAAAAATATACAAAACTCCATTTCATTGATTTCGGGGTCAACTTCGTGGCTAGAGCTGAGAAAAAGCGCTAGTTCGTGACTAAAAATGAGAATAATCGCTAAATCACGGCTAAACAGCCGATTTTGCGGTTTTTGGAGGCTATAAAAGTGAACTAAATCATTAAATTTGCATTTATAATTAACAAAAGAGGGCTGATTTGTGATATTTGAAGGCTCTTCGTGGCTGAAACTGGGATAAAGCGCTGACTTACGTCTAAAAAAGTGAGAAAAAGCTCTATAAATGGCAAACATTGTGAAAATTCTCGTCCAAATACCCTAAATTGAGAAAAGGTGCCGATTCACGGCAAAATTTAAGGAAAGGCGCTGCTAACTCACACCTGAAGTTGAGAAACAGAGCTATTTCACCACTAAAATCTCATAAAAACGAGAAATCAAAGCTGTACAAACAAAAAAAAAACCCTAAGTGTCGCCTGAAATAGTGGACCAAGAATGAGAAAATGCGCTAATTGCGGCGAATAAATGAGAAATTTAGGTAATTCGCAGCTGAAACAGGGGGAAAACGCTTAAACGCGCTGTGCGTAGGTCAAATTGACAAAATGTCAATTCGGTTTGGGTTTTGGAGGAAAATTCGTGCCTAAAATGGATGAAAACCATGATTGAGGCTTTATAGAGAATGTCCACCCCCTGGGGGCTCCGTTAGATGTAGGTCCCTCTTCCTGGTCAGAGCCGCCCTCGAAGAGGCCAAAAATCAATGTTTCAGAATGTCATCGGTGGTTTCGGGCCGATTTTCTTGGCCACATCGAAAGCGGGTCAGATTCTGGTCCATCCCAAAGGAAAGTTGTGCGGCCACTGAAAACGGGCCAATGAAGCGGCCAAAAACGCGTGAATAACAGGGTGAATCCCGCCGTTCAACGACTCGTCTAATTCGAAATCCGTTACGGTTACGGTACGGCTTTTGGGAACATTTTTTTTAAAATTGTGTTTCGTCGAGGGTCTTCCTTGAAACTGTTGATTACGTAGCCGTCGTCGTCCGCAGGAAAAATTTTTCGGTGAATATGGAACCACCATGGAACTAGCGAGTGAGGGGCCTCCTGGCGGCTTTCCGGAGGTATCTTGTGAGATTACAGCATCAATGCTTTGCACTATTAGCATCACGCGTTCTAAAATTGCTGCTTGGCTACAGAGCTTTTAGAAGCTTTTGGTAGGATTTTCGTCTTGGCCTTGTGGTTAATATGGTCTTACCCTTAAGATGAATTCTGAAAATCGAATTGCTTCACTAAGGATCTTCGAGGGCCCAGGGCGACTGGCTGTCTGGTCCATTCCGATACTCTCCCACCGTAAAACGTAGATCTAAGGGGGGGGGGGAAAAAAAAATGATTGACCTCCTATAAAGCGGCGGCTGTGAAAGGGTTGAGTGCCCAACCCTTATACACCCTTTACCCAAAACATGAATTTCGTTCCGGGTTCGAGCACTGGCTGATGAAAGTTCCCAAGTAAAGTTCTCTATCATTTCTTCCCCCGCCCCCTTGCATCTATCCCTGACTTAATCATCCTCAGTTTTGACCCTCTCTAAGGAAAAAAGAAGCCCTTTCTACCTTATTTCATGCACGCACCCCTCCTCATTTGACAGTGTGGGCGGGTTTTGAAGCCATTAAAGTATAATTGAACCTTCCTTTAAAAAGTCCACCTTCGGTTTTAAGAGATAGAGAGGCTTATATACCTGGAGCCTGTCTTTCAAAAGGGACACGGTTATACGTGTTTCCTCTTTTTATCAACCTCCCAACCCGCTCATCCACCCATTCACCAATCATACCCGAACTCATCGATAATTGTGCCAAAGCTCTCCACTGTGTGTAATGATATCAATCAGAAGAGTAGAACAGCAAAAAAAACAACAAGAAACCCATTACTGACTGAAAACCCCTTGCTGTGTGTGTGTGTTGATCGTGTTCTCTGATGGGCCTCTACCTGAATTGACCGCGATCACGCAATCTTTCTTTCTTTTCTTTTTTCAAAGTTATTCGTTTGAATATCTTCCAAGGAAGGATAAGAGTGGGGTCTACTAAGAAGAATATCGGTTTGATTTAAAGTGTTTGTCCCTGAGAAGTCTTGATTTGGATAGGACCAGTTCGTTAATTTTTAAAACAGACAGGAGTTTGGCGGCAATGACCCTTTCTTTGTGGAGGAATGTGAAAAGCGAAGATCAACACACACACACACACACACGTTTTTTGGTGGAATGAAAAAATATAGGGGAGTTGAGCAGAATTGATAGCCAATTACGAATTTTTCAAGAATTGATTATATGCATACCCGCATGGAAAATTTTGTTGTTTCAAGACCGTCCCTGCACCTCTTGAACTTTGAACCCCCTGTAAAAACATCTGTTGATTCTTAAAATCAACAGCTCTAATTATTATCGCTCAGTGGATAACACCCCACGCTACACACATACTTGAGAGAAATGCCCCCGCCCCAATGTCTATAAGGTTATCTTGTTTTACTTGAAATATCTTATCGCTTTTTATTGTGCAAAGAGTTTATCTTAAACTTTTAAAACCCTCAGTCCTTATCCCTTCATAGCAACCCTCCTGAAGCCTGAGAAAAAGTCTTCTACTACAAAAAAAAAATTGTGTGGGCTTGGGCCTTCAGCACGAGCGCTTGTAAATTACATTTTTTCTCTGTTTATTTTACGTCCTGATGGCCTACAGGCTTCCTTGAAACGACCCAAAAAAAAAGGGATGGAGAAGCACTAATCTTTAGCAGGAGGGATAAAACTCTACTAATATTATACGAGTTTTTAAAACTTGAGTTTGTCCGTGTGGAAGGCCAATGATCTCGTTTTTTAATAGGGAGCGCCCGTATAGGTGGAGAGGGATGATGGTCCCTCGCGCGGGGCTAATCATTATATACCTTCCTGGAACCCCCCTCCCCCTCCTTGTTCATCACGCGAATCACAATTTTTCACTCTTAAACCCGCATAATATCGAAGAAGCTTGATTTTCGGGTGTTAAAAACGACGGAGAGGCGACCAACCACATTTCTGAAAAACCCAGAAAAACCTTTTCAAATATTTGTCCGCCTGTTCTCCCGCCTCCCTTTAGTCCCTCTTATCTTCTTTTAAAGACATCTGGCAAACAGAAAAACGCGCATGTTTGTCAAAAACTTGAAAGTTTCTTTCGTGTGTGCAACACGAGACTTTACAAGGTATGTTAAATGGTTTGGGGGTGGAAGACGAGTGTGAAGGCTCGAGACAGGAAGACAGGAGGGATATTATTGTGTGTGTTGAAGAGAGTGGAGCCCCCCCCCCCCTACCTTTTTGTCGGATTCTATTTATCTAGGAACACATTTATTGGATGTGGATTGGCGAAGAAGGCGGGAAGGGGTGCCCTTTAAGGGCAGGTGGGCGTCCTTCAATTTCCCCAAACTCAAGGTACTTTTATTCCCCCCAAAAAGCTTTTGTTTAGAAGACGTATATTGCCCTCCACAGGTCGCAGTTTCACTGCACCACTCATAAATTCCACTTTTTTCCCTCGTTAACTCCATTTTTGCAAAGTTTTGCCACGATTTCCGCGAAAATACCTGCAGTTTTTATTCGTTAAAAAGTTCATGTGTAACGCTACTCTCACCGCTTTTTTTGCACGTCTTTCAATGCTTTCAGCTTTGATACCTTTCCTGAACCGGTTCTTTCTCTCTGTTCTATAGCTATTCCCCTCCACACCCCTTCAATGTATTCGCCTCTGACACACACGCACCCGGAGGCGATCCTGCCCATCCGATCTGGTTTTTACATTATTCATCCTCCTCCCACCACACTCAACCAACGAAGATGATTTGAATCTTTTCTGTGGGTTCAGTGCACGTGCGGGCGCTTTCGATTTTTTTTTTTCGCCCCAAAATATTCTCGAAATTAGATCGTATCGTTTTAAAGATTCATTCGTATTCGCGGGCTCAGTGACGTTATAATTATTTGTGGTCCTGGCATCCTTTTGATGCAGGGGCTCAGCTATACGTTTCTTGAGGTGACCTTCGTGGAATAACATAGTATGTCACTGAATGATACAGGTGGTTGGCACTGTCATCCAAACAGTGCTGGATGACGTGACTGGTCGTTTCCAATTTGCCTGCAATGTTGCAAGTGGGACAAAGAAGACACCGTCGTCATTCCTGCCCAATCATGTTCTCGTTTATGGACGCCGTACACTCGGTCGGGTGTGCTACGGTTTGGTCCGCCGCCTGGCTGTCACGTTCGCTCGAGTTTGCTTTGGCGTCCTGCTTCGAGAATAATATCATCGAGTTTGGCAAATGTGTCGGTCGATAGTGTCTGGTGAAAACTGGACGTTTGACCCCTTCTCTGGTCAACGTGTACCAACAAGAATCTCTAAAACCCCCTTAGCCCCCTAAAAACCCCTCGAAAAACATAATACCTGCAGAAACACCCCAGGTCTCGTTATCATACGTGAATTCTAGCCCTAAAACTGCGATTTTACTCCTGCTCCTGACAACTTACTAAAACTGAGCGTTAAACATGATGCGTGCACCGCGGAAACCCATTCGGTCCAACTTCCCCATCTGAAACGGCTATTTTAACCCCCAAAACTGGACAATTCATAAGAAAAAAAAGGACCAAATTCTATTCTCTTTCAACAGCAGAAGTCGACTATTTGACGAATACCAAACACTATCAACTTCAATGCCCTTCAACTTCAGGTTTTGTTGGGGGGGTTTGACGACCCTCAAAACTAAATACAATCGGAAACCGTCAACTCAGCCCCTTCAATCTGGCTACTTAACCATGAATCTGGTAATTTTATGCGCAAAAATCTACAAAAATTGGCCGCATGACGATTCCTCATGCGAGAAATCACCCCTGAAACTGTCAACTGACAAAGAAACCTGTACATGGTCTATTCAAGCAGAAAATTTATCGCCCCGAAACCAGACTTGTTCTGCAATAAAACGCGTATTTTAGCCCAGAAGTCACAAATTTTGTGCTGTGATGGAACGCAGAACTGGCGACTTTACTTCAAGAGTGAAACTAGGCGCTCTTTTTATGGGACTTAGGCCCGGGTCGACTTAACCCCAATGCGGTCAAATCTTATGTTTATTAACATTGTAAGAACATTTACAATTACATAGCTGTAAAACGGAGATTTCGCTTAAAAATGAACATTTTTCGTGAGGGGGGTCCACTCCCATCATCCGGGAACTACGAGCTACGAGTGTCATTCCTGTGAAGCCAGGAAACTGACATAGAAGCGAAGAAACTGACGAAGAAGCCATCACCGCCCCTCCCTATTTATTGGCTTACTCGAAAAATCGCAGGCAGCTGAAAGCTCATCAATTTTAGACGATTTAGGTTCTGCCATGCCGCACAGTGGAAACAATACGTTCTCCCCCCTCCAACTGCTTCCCCTTTTCACGGGACCCACCTTTTGGCATAAAGCCTTGTTTTGTTGTTTTCTCATGAAAATAGCGGACTTTCTCATTAGGAGCTGCACTCTAAATACGGAGAAACAAACGAATGCCATTGTTCTCAATTTGTAATTCTGCTGACGTTTTATTTTTTCTGTTTCGTTTTAAAATAAAATGCGCAATTCCTTCCGTAAAAAGCTCCTTTGTCTTCTCTCTCCCTCACACTCACTTTTCGTCGAAGTTGCTCATTTTTATTCGTAAGCCGTGTGATGGATTAGCCCAAAAGTAGCTAAGCGGGGTAATTGAGGTCTCTTAACTCAACAATAGTAGGAAGTGGGTGTCTTTTGTAAATATCTATAAACAGGTGTCATGTTGGGATTTTTTTGTTTTTTTTTTTTTTGTTGAGCAATCTTTTCACTCTACCAGTTTTTCATAATATTCTGAATGGTTCTGCAGAGGTGGGAGGGGGCAGCGTATTTAGAAGACTATAGTTCTCCGACCCGCATTTGAGAATGCTCCTCTCCTATTCCGCTGTTGCTAACTGATACCCCTCTCGTCATTTTTCTTGTCATCTCGTTCAGTTTTTATTAACTCTTACTAAACGGTAACTTCCCCATCACACTTCAATTTGTCGTTCCCCCCTGCACCCACCATGATACATTCAATTAAATTCTCAGTTCCCCACTCACTATGCTGAGTGCGGTTCGGTAAAGTGATGTTTTCTTCAGCGAAGCGAAATTAGATGACACCGTTACTACTTTTTATTTCCTGCTCCTTTTTTTTTTTTTTTTATTTAGATTTAAAAATAAATACAGGAAGTTTCCGAGTGCGACCGTGTGATCCTGCAGACGGTTTGGTTCGAGTTCATTGAATAGTACGATTAGCGATGGCGATGGTAAACCAGGCTAGTTTGACAGGAAATCCACTGTCTTTTATGGAAACTTAGCTTACTATTTTCATTCATAAAACACTTTTTTTCTCCATCCTCTCTTCCTTTGATGATGTAGCTTTTTAATCGCATCGCTATCCGGTTTTATATTTCTCTTTTCCTTTCTGCATCATGCCGTGGTGTCGCACTTGTTGCAGTGCAGACCGCCTCAAAAAAAGTTTCAAAAGCGGCGTAACGTCAATTGTGTTACTCATTTAACGCCCTCGAGAAACCTTGAACGAAAAACAACAAATAAAAAAAAAAAAACAGGGTTGAGGGGTTGTAATGTTTTGAAAAGAGGGATGATGATGATGATGGTGTCGGGGGGAAAAAAGAGATCAGGTGCGGTACACCAGGCAAACAGCCCTCCACAGATTCATTCTAGTAGCAACCCCGTTTGCTCCAGATGGTCTTCAAACAATCTTTTTTTTTTTTTTTTTCGTCGCCTACCCGCCACCATCGAACTCAAAATCTCATTCATTCCCGCTTTTTCTGAACTCGCCTTCCTGTTATTTGCCCCGTTTTTTAATTGCAGGTGCATCATCTCCCGATCCGTTTCTTAAATGAAACGTTTTTTTCAGGTATTTTTTAGTCCCGAGATTCGCTCTAGAAGGCGTAGTTTTCTAAAAATATTTTATATACGTTTTTAAAATGGAAACGAACTGCATTTTAAACCGGTTACTTTGCACTCACATCGCGAGAGAAGAACTGGCTCCCCTGGAGCAACAAAGAACCTTCTATTTTTGTATATAGGAGAAAAAATTATAAAATGCCTTGATTGCAATCATTTTTTATAGCGCCTGAGGGCGTTTTCTTGCCGATTTGTTAAGGGGGGCGAAGGGGTCGATTGCTGAGAATTGATACTTTCAATTCTTTTTAATAAAAGTTTTTCAGCTCAAGCTATGACTCGGGAGCACTCCCTTCCCTTTGTTCCTCGCCTAAAAACCTGTAACATTTTGAAGAGAAAGTATTTTTCCGGGCGCATTTTTTGTGAGGCAATAAAATGGGATGGCTTTTAGTAAACTAATTATTTCGAAGCAATTACACTCAGCCGTATAATTCTAGTTTCAAAATGTTGATTATACGTTTCAAAATGCTCGTAAAAATCAGAGCCATTTCCATTGCCTCGGAGTTTCGGGGAGTTGATGGCGTGGAGTTGGAGGGGTGTGCGTTCAAAGCGAGATAATTGAACTTCTCTCGCCTACAATCAAAACCGATTTGTTCCACGTTATGAGCCTCAGGGGGGGGGGGGCTTCCTCCTTCTCCTTTTTGTACAACCACCAACAACCTTTTAACCTTCACCCCCCTAACTACAGAAATGTATTAGTAAAGAATAACAATTGTATAATTTAATGTTTGTTTCAGCGGTCTGAGCGGTGGCGAAAAACGAGGTGTCCGCCCCGTCTACCTGCGATGCGGAGCGGGTCGTGTGCGATGGACTTATCCGTCGGGAGCACTACGCGTTCTCCTACGCCTTGGCTCGGGATCGGATCGCGAGTTTCGAGCCTGTCTGCGGCCGACGTCCGAGTCGTCGTTGCCCGCTTCAATTCACCTCGAAGGGTTGAGCGCGTTGAATACGCTCTATTCGCCCACGGTGGAGCCTTTGAAGCGACCACAAGTCAGGTGGGTGGCAGATTTTTCAAAAATTAAGTTCCCACCCGATCCATTGAATTTTTCCTTGACTTATTTAAACGTTTTTCTTTTCTTTTCATAACAGATGCGTTCAAAGCAGAGGAGGCCAGGTGGCTCTGTACGTGGAGGCGGTGTCTGAGTCGCGCTTGCATAAGCAAGTGGTTGAATTCGCTTACGATCTCCAGCCCATCGCTAAGGGCAGCGTCTACGATCCGACTGAAGGTATGTGTTAACTACTGAACATTTGTTTTAATAGCCGATTTTAGGCGTTATAAAACCCAGTCAAACCCTGTCTTTCATGGAAATATTAACCAAAAGTCTAGAAGAGAAACACATTTTCCAATTCTCCCCATTTAGAGCACCCCTTTTGGCTGCATTTTGCAATTTATTTACTTTTTGGGGTACTCATAATTATCGTCGTTCACGTGGTTACCTAACCGACCGTACCCACAGCCTGGGAATGATGACAGCGGTTAATGGAGGGCAATGGCGAGTTGGCACCTCAAAAGACCCCAAAACCACTGAAAAGTTCCACAAAAAAGTCTCCAACTACGAAAATGCTCTCGAACCACAAAAAACGACAACCCCAAATGCTCAAACCACTAAAATATAAACCACGAAAAAACGTCAATCACATAAAAGCTCCAACCACAAAAAGCTCAAACCTCAAAAAAAGGGCAAACTACAAAAGCTCCAACCACAAAAAAACGCAAACCACAAAAGCTCCAACCACAAAAAAGCGCCAACTTAAACCAAGCTCAAACCACAAAAAAACTGAAACAACTAAAAAAAAACTCCAACCACAAAAATGCTTCAACTCTATAAAAGCACAAACCACGAAAAAGCTCCAACCACAAAAAACGCCAACCACAAAAAAGCTCGAACCACAAAAAGCAAATAACTACGAAAAAATCCAACCACTAAATCCAATGATATATTAAAACTCCAACCACAAAAGTGATCCAACTCCAAAAGCACAAACCCCAAAAAGCTCCAACCTCCGAAAAAAGCTCCAGCCACAAATAAACGCAAACAACAAAACATCTTCTACCACAAAAAGCACAAACCACGCAAAAACTCCGACCACAGAAAAGCTCCATACACTAAACGCTGCAATGACATAAAATGCTCAAACCACAGAAAGGCTCTAACTACAAAAAAAAATCTAACCACAAAAACGCTCCAACCGAAAACACGAACCACGAAAAAGCTCCGACCATAAAAAATCTCCAATCACAAAAAAGCTCCAACCAAAAAATCGCAGACCACGAAAAAGCTGCCATCCACAAAATAACGCAAACAAGAAAAAAGCGTAACCACATAAAGCGCCAACCACAGAAAAGCTCCAACCACTAAATGCTCCAATGATGTAAAATGCACCAGAACGCTCAAAAGTGCAACTACTCCAAACCACAAATAGCTCCGACCTGCTAAGGCCGCTCCGCGAACCTTATAGGAGCAGCCCTCCGGCGGGTAATAATAATTCGCGAACGGTAATTTTGATTGCAAGTTACTTACCGTTCAGCGGTGTTTATTTTGTTCAGATTGCCCAGCACGAACCTGTCCGACTCCCCCCCCCCACCCACCATTCCGTTTACCGAGCATCGAATGCTAGGTGGTCTGCTTTTCTTGGTCTGACTGTCGTTGGACCTAAATTGTATTGACACTCCATTGGTCCCTTACACTATGGAGTCCCCTCGACCGGGCGCCTCGTACGCTCGTTCCATTCTATCGCCTGCGAACATTATACCCCTTTTGTCTTGGCGTCAAGTAACGCCATGGTTGGTCTGATTCTCGACTGTGCGCCGACTGTGCTCCGAGCTGACACAATCCTACTCTTTTGGCGTGAGCCAATTATAACGCCGTCACTTTGAACTCTGGCTACCCCACCCGTTTTAAGCCTTCCCGACTCCATGCGCAACGCACGTAAAAGGGCCACCGGGCCATCGGTCGGAATTTTCCATTCCATAGCTGGAAATTCGGCCAATAAACTTGGAATTTCTCCTTTGTAATGTCACCTTCGACTTGTCTTCAAAAGCCTACTTATCGGTCCACAAATTGAAAAGACAATTTTTGTACTATGAAATGAAATTGCCAAAACATTGTTTAACCGAGTTTTTATTTTTTATTTATTTATTTATTTTTTTTTTTTTCAGAGTGTCGGCCGTGTTCAAAAGAAGAAATGATACACGCCTTTTGCACGAGCGAATTAGGTGAGCTCAAAATTCTTAAATAAATTACCGTGCACAGCACTCGATTTGGACTTTTTCCAACTATACATAATAGTCCGTGCTCATAGAAAATTAATCAAGTGATTTCCGTCCCACCTATAATTGTTCTCATGTTTTATCGCGGAATACTATTGAAATCAAGGTGAACAGGGGTTTCGCTGTTCCAGGCTCGTTCTATGATTAGGGGGAGGGGGCTATAAACTTGAGTAATTGAAAAAAATATTAAATTGTTGCTTTTGACTTATAACTTTTGTAATTTTTCAAATAGTTTCCGGTTGATTGAATCGTTTGCGTGTTGATACTAGAAATTGAGAAAGAAGAAGATGAAAACGTAAATTAAAATACCTGTTGTATAAAAATGTATTTTATAGTGAATTCTATTACATATATTGAAAACACGCAATATTGATGCTTTCAAAAGTTTTTCTATTCATGCATTGCAATATAATGAATAATTTATTTTAATTGGAATTTTGTGCCAAGCCCATCAAGACTAATATTATTTCCCCTCTGTGTTTTTTTCAATAGTCACTCGAGGCATAATTCAAAGGGTGGAGCCAATTGAAGACTCGGACGTTTCTGAAATTACGGTCAAAGTTACTAAAACACTCAGACGGTGGCGGGCGTCATGGGGTGAGAATGACGTTCTCAATGATGACGACGAAGAGGACGAGAATGACGATGACGACGATCACCCACCGACCAAGGAGGTTATACAAGTCGGTCGTCACTGCGGCGCACAGCACGGTGCCGGTGAAATGATAATAATGGCACGGCGAAAACTGGGCCAACTCGTACTGTCCTGTGCTCCTCGCCTCACCGAATGGTCTGAACTTATCAAAGAATCGACCGTCAGAGATTCGGCGCACTGTGTGCTGAGTAGTTAGCGGCGGTGCAGAGGTGGAGTCTCACTATAAACATATCGTCGACGATTTTACCAAGTTTGGCTGGGCGGAGGGGATAACTAGTCTTCCTTTTTTCTCCGAGAGAGAAAAATATGCACCCCCACAACCCCCACCACCACCCCTTCAAACACTCTTCCTAGTCCTCCTAAAAATGGTGAAGAAAACTCTGACTGAAACGTTCCCGTGGGGGAGGTGTAATTCGACGAATCAAAAATAATCGTTTCTAAAGCAACTGAAGCATAGCGGGACTTTTTGTCGAGTTAATCAAATAAACGGCTCGTGATGAAATCACGCGTCTGAAGGTAGTAAATGCGTGCAATAAATAAAACAAGATAATCAAATTGTAAAATTGTAATTTAAAAAAATGTACAAACATATTATTTATAAAGTTATAATGTAAAAAAAAAGCTTCATGGGTGAATCGCAGAGAAAGGTTGATTTCACTGCCCCTTTTAGATTTCACCATTATTTTTAATTTCTAGAAAAAGACCAGGGGCCTTATTCTGAACGGTCGGGAAAAAATGCCGCAAGCGGGATCGAAGGACTCCGAATAAGAAATAACATTATCCCGCCATAGCAACCACACTTGCGCCATTTTTCACGACGTTTCTGAATAGGTCCCCAGGGTGCGAGAACGTGACGTGAGCCTGACGGACAATGTTACTGGCTTCTCTTCCTTCTCATTAGTTCATTTTCATTAGGTTAAACATGCGGTGAACGCTATTTTGCGCTTGACCGACCACGTGATTGCCAAACACAACTCGCGTTGAAAATTAGGCCCAATACGCGTGTTTTGACCTCTGAAAATATCCACAAATCATCAATCTGAAGCTTGCAAAGCATTGTGATTTTTTTGTGAAAATTTTTAAACAAGTTGGAGGCGGGCAATTTTTACTACCGCCGTTTGCCCTTTTTTGCGATTTACCCTCCTCTCACCGCTTCTTCCCCATCCCCCTTCCTTTCAAACCCTAACATTTTTTCTGCCGTCCTCCGAATCGCTTAACTCTTTTAACATTTTTCTCTTTTGTTTTATTATAATTTGTGAATTCCCAGTGCCAAATTATTGTGTGCTCAGTTCTTTTGTTTATTCCCCGTGAGTTGGTGCTAATTTCCGCGTATGGTCCTGAAAAAAAAAAAAAAAAACTATATTTTTTTTTTTGCACACATTGTATATAACGCACAACTTGCATAGCGTGTACATTTTGTAAATAGTTATTTTCTTGTTGAGCTCTACCGATTATTTTTTTATTTGTTTAAACAAATTTTGTTGATCTCATTGTGTAAAAATTTTTTTTATATATGTAAAAAGGGTAAAGCGAGCAAATTTCGAAGTTTATGTTTTTGAAAAAGAGAGAGGCCATATTTTTTTTTTAAGCTAAGAATGTTTGACTTGATAATTAAGCAATTTATCAAAAATGTGATATGTCAGATTTAATGATTAAAAAAAAGACATCCGAAAATCGTTATTTTTTGTTTTATAAATAAAAATTAAGCGTTATTAATGACGGAACGACTTGTTTGTCTCTCCTTCTGCCTCGCGCTGTGGCACGCCAACCCGGAAATTTTCACATTTCATCGCGTGGTTCCTCTCACGCTTGGACTACCACGCAAGTAAGAAGATTAAAAGACATTCTTAAAATTCTTAATTAAAAGAAAGTAAAAACAAAAATCCGCGGTAACTCATTCTCCTCCTCACTGCCCAAGTGAATTTTGATAAATAACAACGGCGATTACAGATGAGTCGAGTAATGCTGCTATGTTTGCCTGCAAAATAAGGGATACCACTCCACTTCATCATTGTTGGAGATCAATGATCCGTATGGGTAGAACGGGCAGCTAGTTGCAGATAGAAATTGACAGGAGTACCTCTACAATAGAAGGGAAGCCAACGAAGACCAGAAAGGCATGCCGTTGGCATAGCAGGAAAATCGCGCTGAAGTGTGAAGTACATGCCAGAGAGCTGCGTCGTTAGACGATATTGATATTGCCTGTATAGGGCTCAGGGGTTGCCTTAAACCCCCTACAGCATCTGCGGTGGACATCACAGTGGGTCATGAGCTCAATTTACGGGGCGGTGTACTATAGTTCAGGTCTTCGAACTTTCTTTCCGTTCCAGTGGTTAGCGATGAGGGTGGGGAGGTATCTAACACGCTGTGATCTCCGGGGAGCAAGAGATGACCGCGATGCTAAGAATGGACGAACAGTTTTTTCGAGTTGACGGTCACTCGAATTTTATTTCTTCGTGAACAAGCTTCACGATGATCAGCCTCACTGTGAACGAGGGAATAAGTCAACAGTCAAGCCGTTTCGGTTCTCTGAGGGTTCGGGAACAACTCAGCCCTGAGAAGGGTGAGTGCTTTTGCAGCTTCCATGAGCCCCGAAACTTGCAATTTCACTAAAAATTCTATGCTGCGAAAGTTCTAGACCAGAAATGTCAAATTTCGCGAATATTTTGCTTCAAAGGATGCAATTTCACGGCTATTCGTATTGAGCACCGTCGGGTCCTGCGGCCACCAAAAAAAAAAAAAAATCCCCGAAACTTGTAATTTGGGAGAAGTTGAGACCCAAAACTGGATATTTTGTGCATACTCAGCCAGGATACTTCCAATCTCGTGGATTTTTAAAGCTCCAAACGTTGCAATGTCACGGCTATCCGTCCGGCTTGGGGAGTTGTTGGGGCTGACTATCCCAGGGGCTCTGAGCCCTTGAAAAACACCTCAGAAGATTGCAAGATCTGGAACTAATGGTTTCGTTGAAATCTACACCAAAAACTTGAAATTTCATTGGTATATTGAACTAAAAAACTTCTACTTTTGAAGAAATAAAGACCCTAAATTTTCAGTTTCGCAGATATTTGTCAACATTTGGTGCCGCCGTGTCCAGCTTGACCCAGTCCAGCCAGGGCCTGCCGACCGGGCTTGTGTTTCGCCCGCTATGAAGAAAAAAGAAGGCCCTGAAACTTGCAATCTCCCCTGAAATTATGAACCGAAACTTTCAGCTGTTTATCCCCCGAAACAAGCAGTTTTTCCCGAAATTTGCACTTCACGTATACATTATGCCTTGGCAACTCACTATTTTCGCGGCTATTTAGGCTTCAGAGCTAAGCTCTTTGGGGCCACCCTTTCAAATTTTTGACTTCCATTTAGCGCTGACACCGACAATTTTAACGAAAACATGAGAGTCGACGCCCTAGCAACCTCGGCCACTCTGCTGGGCCAGTTTTGTGACTATTTTTCGCCCTGAAAATTGTAATGTCATTGACACGAGGTTCAGACGCTCCAAAATACTAATCACTTTAGGAGCTGAACACTTTGGATAAAAAAATGTCAATTTTTTGACATACGACAAGGCAATTAGTGGCGCATTAAGAGGGGGGGGGGTTATTAATGGGTGTAATAAACTGACGGCTAAGAAGACTCCCATATGAACTTCACATCAAGAAGTCGCTTTAGACCGTCATTCATACTTATTTGCATTATATCTGGGCTAAGAGACACGTTTTTAAAGCCAATCCAATCACGTTCTGAGGGCTAAATCTCCAGTTTTCTACTTGAATAGTCAGTCTAGTGGGAGAAATTGTCAGTTTCTAAGCGACTTTGCTTATTTAATGGCAAACCCCAAACAGATTCCGGCTAAATTAAAGCGGTCATTTTTCCTGAAGAGAGCTTGATAAAACCGTGAACCTTGAGAGTTTGACCTGAAGATCCTTATCCTTAGAATAACGTGCTGTTTCTAGTGACTAAATTAATACTTTTTTTTAGGGATTCTTGTTTCTTTGGCATAATTACTTTCAATCAGCATGTTTTGGAAAGTCAGGTTTCGGGCCTCAATTGGCTGGAATAGGAAAGTCCTTGGACCTCTACCTGACCCCGCACTCACCAAAGGCCGAAGACTTCCGCCAACCGAAAGTGGTCCCAAAAACCCCCACTCTGCTCAATTTGACGCAAAATTGTAATGGAAAAATCCAATTTAAATCGTAAGTCCCTTGCGACCTGTGCGCCACCCCCTGAGATCCACGCCTGGAAATCATAGGATTTCATGCTAAAACCTCACATTTTTTAAATTAAAAACGCAGGTTTCTTTATTCGTTCACGCGCGAATCAGTTTCGTCGGCGATTCTCTACCAATCGAGTTTCACCTAATGACGCCATCGCTTCCTGTTTTTCCATTTTATTTCAAAGCCGATTGACCGAGTTTTTCGCATGTAAGGATGACGTGGCTGTAACAGAAGCATCGTGAGGAATCAAAGGGACTATGAAACCGTTTAGAAAAAAAAAAAAAAAAATGAATCTTTTCCTCCTGTTGCAGGTAACTGAGTGCCACCAGGGTCATGCAAAAAAAAAGGTTGAACCCCTTCCTCCGGCGGCGAAGGACCCAAAAATGTAAACGCCCACCTTGAAAATAATACTCGCCAACAAGGGAAAAAGACTGTAATATAAAAGAACAGACAAGTTTCTAGTTGAATGGCCACGTCTGGATGGAAGCCCTCTCGAAAAAAAGCTACCGCAAACAAACCCTTCTTGTTTTGTTCGTTATTTGTCATCATCAAAGCAAATAAAAAAACAGGCGAATTGCTCAAACTTCCTTTAAAAAACCTATTACGGATCGTAGGCGCATTACTACGCCAAGGTGCTTCTTTCAGGTCTTCACTCAAGTTTACACCCCTTGACAACACAATCCCTCACAATGTTAAAGCTTTCTTCAATACTCTTGAGTAGGGAAAATAGAGAGATTTTTATTGCCTTTCTGTAACTAGAAAAAGGGTCTTCCTTCTATTCTTGTCTGGGGACTGAATCCTTTTTTTTCTGAGGAAAATAATTCAAGTACGATACAATGGTTACAAAAACATCGTTTCCTTTTCTGAAAATTTCACGACCCCACCCACCCTTTACCATCCGTCAAGCAGAACTTTGCAGTGCGAAGTTGAAATTTTTAAAGTCCGCCGAATATTTTGTTCGTTTTTAACAACATTGGAAATAACCTTCATATACGCCAGTAGACAGAGAGAGACGGGCCGACGAGAAAGGAGCCTACGTCGAGGCATGCAGAACGCTTCTATTGTACTCACATCACGGGGCGCGTGCCTATTATTTCCATTGTTTAGCTTCTCCCGGCCCGCAGGAAAAAGAAAGAATGATGCTGCGGGTAGTGTGAGGTGAGGTGGGGGGGGGGGTGAGGTCACTTCAAAAGTCGACCCAGCTTTTTTCTTCTTCGACCCCCTCCCCTCCAGCCACCATCACACAAAGATTGACATTTACACGAGTAATTTTTCTTCCTTTTTTTTCTCTCCCTCACCTTCGCTCTGCTTAACGGGATAAAAGAATTACGCGTCATGATTCTTTCACCCCCGTCGTCCCCGCCCATCACACCAATCCATGCAAGCACTTTCAAGGGAGAGACAAAAAATTAATGCACGAATCCATTCCAAAAGACACTCCTCTAAAGGTGTCCCTATCTTACCTCCCACCCCCACGACCTCGGAGTTGTGACTTGGGCGAGGTTCATGTTTTATGGTAATGCTCATTTTTAAAGCCGTAAATTCACGCTTTGCTTTTTTAAGGTGAAGTTGTACTCGTGTGGGGAGATATAGCACAATAGTGAGCTCGTTTATCTCCTTAAAAAATAATATACCTTACATGAATAAAATATGACGCTGGTTCGAATTCGAAGATGCCCATCAAGAGAAATTATCGAGATAACAGTTTTCCAATTAAAGATCCTCCTTTAATGCGGCTCGATTTATAAAGATATAAAGAATGTGTCCCTCCAAAAAGGCATTTTTACAAGAAAAAGAACGTTCTTTTTGGTTGCATATAATTTTAGCTGAATTAGGAGCCGACCTTCACTCTTAAAAAAGACGAGGTAACAAAAAAATAAATAAATAAAACGAGACACAGTTTTCAAGCCGTAAATTTTTTGTGTAACGGTCCCGAGTCGCTTAATAAGGACCATAAATCAAGTTTTTTTTTGTTTAAGAGAAAAGAGAATCGAGGGCTAATTATTATGTAAATTAACGACAACCAGGAATTTCAGTCACACTGCTATCTGGTTTTACCCTTCCTTAACTGTAATATTTTTTGATTGGGACACGATTTCAAATAAGGATGGGAATTGCCAAATTCGAACAAAATAAGGCTCTTTCGTCGAAAGGACACATGAAATAAATGAGCTGCATTATTTTTAAAAATTAGAGCACCAATCAGTGGTGAAGGGGTGGAGGAGAAAGCGAAGAATGCCGAATCGGGCATTTCGAATCGTTATCATTAATTATTATTAACGTGATTTGTCTGGCCGTGCAGTAATTTGGTAACGTACATAAACATCACGCGGCAGCCGGCAGGAAGATGTGACCTTCAATCCTAAATTCAGGAAATTCAGCACCTGAGGGAAAACTTGGGGAAAATATAGGAAAACGAAGCCAAGCTTTGTTGTTGTTGTTAGGAAAAAGAACGACACCGAGAATCTTAGCGTTACGCAGATTCACATTTTCGTGGTAGACAGCTATCCATTAAGTATTGTGACAGACTGTTATAAACTGAAAGATTTTGGGGGGAAAAACGAGGCCTAGTGAGTGAGACCGGTTTGTCATTCAACGATTTGTGTGATCAAAAACCAGTCGTGTCGTGCAATTTCAATTATGGGGCTTTTTTGCAAAAATGATTCCGTCAGCACGCTTAAAAAATGGTTAAAAAAAAAAAAAAAATCGCTCCGGCAGCTGGCGGTCGGAAAGAGTGCATTTCATTTTGTATACGGATACCCTAAGCCGTCCCAGAAGTAGTAATGTTGAGACCATGATTTGTTTCGTTTATGTTTGACCCTCCCTCGTACTGTTTGCTGCCGGGTTTGTTTAAGCTGAACTTAATGGGAATCAAAGGCTATTTCAAAATGGAATCATCATACCGAATATAATGCTTCTGGAATCAACTGGTGATTTGTAGTGATTTTTTTACTATTTCAACCCCTATTTTCCCCCCTCCACCTTGACCGATTTGGCCCAAATGCAATACCGACCGGTGTCTTATGACTACTGATTTTTTTGCCAAAGCGCGTTCCGCTAAATTAATTTCTACGAGAGTTATCGTGCTAACAAGGAAACGGCCATAAAGAGATATATATATAAAAAAATATATAGAGATATATATATGAATTCCGGAGACCACTGAATTCGTGTTCTAGAGGTTCTGAAACGTGAAAAAAACATGACATGACCCATGTTTGCCACCATCACGACGAGACCAATAGTGCATTTTTCAGAATGAAATGCACTAATAGCGCTTCGCGATATTATTGTTGGCTTCGGCCGAAGTCAGACTCCGTCGAGGCTCATACTCGGACCTCAGTCCTCAAGGATGTCGATTGCGTGGCCGTCTACCACGCGGGAAGATTCCTGAGGAACCTGAAAACGAGCCAAAAACGTCGGAATCACGAATGTAACGATTGAAAATTCGTTCCAACTCATGGATTTCCCCTGTTGTAAGCCCAAGATAAGCAGTTTCATCGAATCATTAATTTTTGCCATTATTTTTGAAGAAATCGCACAGGGGATTAAGGAGGGCAAATATTTACTAATTTTGATACTTAAACCCCCAAAAACATGAATTTAAACCAATCAATAGACTATTCGCTAAAAACTGAGCTCACTGTGCTAAAATGCGCTAATTTTAGCCCCAAATGATTATCGTAAAGTGTTGATTTCGACTCCTAAAGCCACGTATTCAGCCAGTAGGGCTTCTGTCCATGCCCTCAGAGTTGAAGGCACATCCCGCTCCCACCGCGGACGAAATAAATAAACGAAATTTGGGGTTTGAATCAGCAAAATCGCGAAATTCCTTTTTTCAGTATCTTTTTTATAAACAGAAATACTTGGAGCAAAGAAGATTGAAGTAGAGATAGACAAATAAATATCTTTTTTAGATGAGGTCGAACCCGACAAAGCGTTTTCCGAGTGTCTCAAACCCGCGAAATTGTTTGTTTGGTAGAGCCAATCTCACTAAATTCGTTTGAACTGGGCCAAACCTAGGACATTTTGTTGTTGGAAAGATCCATACCAGCGAAGCACCTACCGCGTTCGCGCCGCGTACCAACCGCGCCACGGGAAACCGCGTATATGTGAAAAACGAGCCTAAGTGAGCATACACACTTGAAGTTACCATTTGGGCGGGGGACAAGAAGGTGTGAAATCCCGTGAAATTGACTTTTTCAGGAAGCCATCCCCACGAAAGTTTCTAACTGCCAGCTCTACAAAATTAGGTTTTAGAAAGAGCGAAACTGACGCGAATTGTTATTTTTAACTTAGGCGCTTACTCATTGAATTGATAAAAAGTGCTAAAATTGAGATTAAGCAATCATTTAAAAAACCAATTCGTACTTTCTGGAGGCAAATTCGAGGCTAAAATTGAGAAAAGGGCTGCTTTATTTGGCTAAAATTGAGAAAAGGGCTGCTTCATTTGGCTAAAAGTTAAAAACATCGCTAAATTGCTGATTAAGTTGAGGAAAATTGCTAATTCACGGATGAATTTGTGTTTAAGAGCTTATTTGCGACTAAAATTAAGGAAATCGCTTATTCGTAGTCAAAATCGTGTATATCGCGGATAAACTGTCTATAAGAGCTTGTTCGCAAACTGAGACAAAAGTGCTAAAATTCGCTCGTATAGTTGAGGAAAACGCTAATTCGCGCCTAAAATTCATAAAATGCGCTAACTGGCGGATACCATTGAGAAGATGCGCTAATTCACGACTAAAGTTGAAAACCACAGTTCTTCCGCGGCTCAAATTGAGAATGCTGAAATTTAGAAAAAGCGATCTTTCGCGGCTTGAATTGAGAAGACGCACTAATTCGTGGTTTCGCGGTGCAAAATCCAGGCCATATCAGTACAACCGCTAATTCACGGTTTATGGAATCCTAATCCTTTATTGACTGAAAGGGCTCGTTTACGGTATAGGATTGAGAAAAAATACTATTTTGCGGCTAAAATTGAGGGAAATCATTTGCAGGAGGATCGTTCGACCACTGTGTGCGAATGTGCCATTGGGCCTTTGTGAAGAGGGGCGGAAAGCCTAGAATACTGCAGTGATCCCAATCACATTGAATTCCAGTGAATCCTTTTCTTCAGTTTTCTTTACAAACTTGTTAGTCATTAAGTCCATTGACTGGTGCTGGTCAGAGGGATTAAACTGAAAGGCCTAGACGCGGCTCAATTACGTCATAGTCGGTTGTTGGTGGTGGGACGTGGGGAAAACCCGGGAAAACGCTTTAAACGGTTCGTCTGATTACAAATTCGCCTTTTCGAGAAAAACTTATAAGTACGCGGTTTCGTCTGATTTGAATTCGTTAGGATCATTTTCCCTTTGTCTGATTTGAGCTGTACGCGGCTTGAATATTGGTTCTTGGAAGTGATATGCGCTTTGGTATCCACCCAAAACCAACAAAGTGGCCAGAAATGGCAGTATTTTTCGTTGACGTTGGTTTTACTCGATTCTCTGAGCGACCAATCCCATCAAAAGGCTCTTACTCCGATTGCCGAAGGCCTGTGTTTTACCGGCCTGTACAATTCGTGTTTGCGGGCGTGAAACCCCGAGGACCCTACAATTATTTGTATATAGGGATGATTTCTGCCTTTAGGCGAGTGGCCCAATACTCGCGTTTTAGTTTGTTTAAAATAGCCCAAATCCCGATAGCCAAAGCGATTTTATTCCATTTAAACCGTGCATTAGCCTCCAGAAGTAGCCCAACACGCGATTTATATATACTTAGCCCAATCTGTATGGAGACTCTTCCGGAAAAGCCCCTTTATTTGATCCAAAAAACTGGCATTCTGTCACAGAATCTTTGTGTTCCGGATTATTTTGTTTTTTTGTCTCTGAGACTGACTACAATTATAATTAGACAATTACATCGTTGCGTGGGATTTCATCTCTTCCACCACAGCCACCACCTCGCTAGACCTAGCCGTATCTGATGGTGACAAACAAAAGACATGTTTTGTGGAGGCAATGTTCACTTCTAAAGAAACGGGAAAAGAGACCGTTCTTCTGGCCTTTTAGCGTACCTTCAATAATCCTACCTCACGTCTGTAATTTGAGTACAATCATAATCACGCACCTGCACACTTTGAGTAGTTTGTGTGGTAGGAAAAGTAAGCCATTAGACTACAAAAAACAATGTTTTTTCTCAAACATCACCTTTAAATGTTTTTTTTTACTTTGTATTTATATGGAAATTACAACTCCCCTCCCCCCACCCTTTCTACAACATGTCATGGACTCGGTCGGTGGTCTAGTGTTTTCCTCCCCTTTTTAAAATCACTTATATACCTGAGAATCCTCCCACCATCATCAGAAACTTGTCATAAAGGTTTTTAAGAGGATTGTCACGTTTTTCAAAACTTTACCTGTACATTTTTCCACCCTCGACCATTAACGGTTTTTTTTCTCGTCCCCCCCCCTGCCCTTTCCTAGCACATCAAAGACTCTTCCTCCCTCTAATTGACACGAGACTCTCAAGATAGTAATCTTGACGAGAAGAGAGAAAAATAGCAGAAGCCCAAAAACTATAAGAAGAGGCTTTAAAGACTTTGAAGGTTTTTTTTTTGCAACTCAAAAGGTGCGTTATGAATATTGCATGATATGGACGACCTTTGTCCCTATTTAGCGTCACATGAAACATTCATCCAGGGGGTAATTTTCCCTGTTTAAACTGGGCGATTTTAGTGGGAAGGGGGAAGAGATGGCAATTTAGCCCCTAAAACCTTTAATCTGATTCGAGGTAAAAAGGTAAAAGGACCCTTTTGCGTGCCTGTAATTTTTATTTAGGTGTTCAAGGGGGCCCCGACCGGGTTAAAGTCATTCCACAAAAAGCAAAGAAATAGCTCTGCACGTGTTATGCATAAATTGGTAAGAAAGATAGGATATAAGTGCCCGATGAAGGTGGTAATTGAACAAAGTCGTCCCTGTTAGTTCTTGCCCTTCTGAGAGGAAGCCGGCTGTCGAACCCCTTGTTCGACCTTAACGATCAACATAAAATTTTCGGAACTCGTTAGAAAAAACTAATGAGAGAAAAACTTTTACCCCATGAAAAATAGCTTAAAAACCCAAAGATTCCGCCCCAACTGTGTTGGAGATTTGTGTGGTATGGTAGGGCCAATGTCAGCTCGCCCGTTGGTCTGGAAGGGTGCACGTGCAAGGAAACCATACGTTTACTGTCAACTATATTGCTTGAAAACGAAACAGAGTTCCCCCCTCTCCCCCAACACAACCAATATTTCACCCATCTTCTATTGTTTTTAATGACTTGAAAACACACCGCCTCAACACTAACCCTGCAAATGGGCGCCAAGCTGAAAACACGTGAAGCTTGACCACCCGCTGGGGTCTCTTCCAAAATTATATACTGGCGTCGAGTTACCTTCGGCATAATCTTTTTTGTGTGTCTCTAACCCCTCCCCCCCCCCGTTACAACCACCACCTTTGAGCCTTCTCAAGTACAAAAAAAAAATTAAAAAAAAAAAAGTTGCGACTCCCTATACGGAATGTGGAAAAGACCCATAAGGACGAGCTACTTATTGGCCTGAAGCGTCAGTGAGGGGAAAAAGAGACTGTTTTAGAGGGCTAATTATGTGCGTCCCTTCGTCCCCTTCTCTTTTCCAATGACCATAAAAGCAGTTGGAAGAGCTCTCCAACCTGTAAAAATCTTGAAAATTGATCCTACTGTTCCTTCAAGATGTTTCGGTCCATAAATTTCTCTTTCGCAAATGCTTTATTAGGTTTCAGTAAAAGTTCAACTTTTTTTGCTAACAAGTTCGCCTACTGTTGTTTGTGTTTTGTAACTAGACGAAAATCAGTGGCAGAGTTAGAAGGGGGGGGGGACCAGTGACGCTCTACTTTCAACTTTGAATTGATGAGAATAGAGAGAATTGGAGATAATAAACAGATAAAAATAAGCGTTTTTTTAACAACGCTGTTCATCACATGAGGGCGTACCACCAGTTCCACGCTATCATCATATCAACGTCCAGTTCCGCGCAAAAGTAAATTGTATGTCTACCCGTTCCGCGCAGAATTAGTATACCAGTTCCGCGCCGTAGAATAAGCTTTAAAAGGATGCATTAGATTCACCATGCATTTGACTCACCAAGTTGTCCCTGCATATCCGCGCTGAAGGAGCACGTCGTCAACAATTGGCAGGCTGACCTACGGTGCATAGTAACTCTTGATCTGATTGATGACGTCGATAGGTTCAAGTTCCAGTTTGTTATACTTTTCCAGACAGTCCGCGATGAAATTCTTAATTTTGGTTGCTTTAATTGTGCTTTTTCTTTTTCTCACAGTTGTAGGCTATTAAGCAGTGTGTCGGTGGACACTTACTGATTTTTTATGGCTTCAACGAATGCAAATATGTTAGGGTGTGTTGAGGAGAACTGCTTTCCGAAAGAGCTGTGAAAAGCCTCACATGCATTAGTTGTTCTGATCGACTCCATCGTCGCAGATGACCACTGTGTTGGAGGATACGTTCCCGAGTCAAAAATGTACCATTCCAAAAGATATTCCACGTACTCCAAAACACGCAAGTCAGGAGGCGCAACAGGCAGCATTTCGAGGATGAAGCATGTGGCTACATCTTCGGGCTTCAGGAATGACAGCTGAAAAGTGAGCCGGAGCCACTTGCTGACGTCTGAATCTTTGTCTTGGTATACCACACTGAGCCCACATTTCTGTATATAGCGATACCATGACTGACCAAGGTGGAAACGGCATCCGGTTACCACAATTTCAGGCCAAACCCTTTTGGCAGAGTTGCGAATGGCCAGTTCATAATCTGCGACTAGGGCTTTGGGCTGCAGTACCAAATTCAATGTTTTGCACTGTTCCACTATGTGATCAAACAATATTGTGTACACTTCCTCCGTTTTCGATGGCAGTAGAGCCCAAACAAGAGGTATGTAATGTTCATTATGGTACATGTGAATGGTAAACATTTGACAAAAGAATCGCGTGCAATAATCAAACGTGCCATCTACCAACAATGTACTGGCCGAGCAAATAGCTTCGAGGTTTTTCTTAGTGCAAAAGCAGATAATATTATTCCGTCTGTCGTTGACGGCTGTTAGGCTCTCTCCCCGATGGCTCTTCAAGGAAAGTTGTTCCACAGCGTCATGAACCTCATGCGTGAATTTCGGGAGACGAGGAAGAACAGAAGATTTTTTTTCTTCCCACGCTCCGACGTATGCTATCCATATCGTCAATGTTCAACTCGCTAACCAGCCCCAACGCAACAGCTTCCGAACGGGCTACTTCCAGTGGTCTGCATGCTAAAGAAACTTTACGTTTAGCGGAATTCGCTACCTACTGTCTAGGAGTTGTGGGTACAAGTTCATGGTTGTGAATGGCATTTGAAGAGTCAATGATTATAGCTCGGGAGGCATCAGTGTATATTCGCGCACAACATCTTTCTTTTTTTCCACCATTCGCGGCACACCTCCACGAAACTCCCGATTTCAGCTCACGATCATCCCGAAATTTAAACCCTTCGAAAACGATTATCACTTTCCCTTTTTCACTGTATGATATGTCGGCGCGACTCATTAGGTCTATTCGTTTGTCGTCCCGGACTACTCCGAGCAGCACGAAATTTTGCAACCTCGCGGGTTATCATGTGAAATAACGCAAAAAAAATAATGAAAGGTTAGTACTTTCAGTGCTAATAGTGCAGCTCCGGACGACAAACGAATAGACCTATTGTGTACTGACCCGTATAAGAAATCAGACGACACTAAAAGTGAAACCGACTAGCGATAAAACGAGCTCTAGAAGTTGAACCTTGACCGTTCAACTTCTAGAGCTCGTTTTATCAACAACAGTGTTCATGCTCGCGCGGAACTGGTACACTCCCTTCGGGTCTAATCTGGCGCGGAACTGGCCCTAATAGCACAATCATCTACGGAAACGTTTCAAAATAGTTGCAAAAACTTGAAACAGTAACGTATTGACATCGTAGCATTGTCCGGGTTCAAAAACGTTTTCAAGAAACGTTTCCGAGGGGAATAAATGAAACGTATTGGCAACTTAGTTAAACAACGTTATCAAAACGTACCGAAGATACGTTTCGAATACGTAGCTTTACTATGGGTACATATACGTTTCACCAGTACGTTGTTGTTAGGTTCACAGAAGGTTCTGTTTCTTTGCTTCACTAGTCTTGCCCCCCTATTCTGTAACCCTTAACGCGGATGCGTTAGCAAAATTTCTCAGTTGATTACTTTCAATTAGTCAACTTGTTTATTTCGCTAACGCACGCGTTAAGAGTTACAGAATAGGGTGGTTAGAAGGGGGGAGGAAACATTCTGATTTCATCTTACTAATACATACATTTAAATTAAAGTTCATAAATTAAAACAATGGATTGGGTTGACCAGTGTATCACTAGTGTGTGATTCATGTGAAGCATAGAAACGTACGACATGAAATTACTCGAGACGAAATATAACAAACCGGAACAACAGCTATATTTTTTTTTAGGAACTAGATATTAATTAAAGATAGTGTATTTCACTTGAGCGCTTCACATTTCTCTTTTTGATCCCGAAGCGCCTCTTTTCCATTCAAATCTGTGAAGTTCGCACTGAAACGGGGGAAAATAGTTAAGACATGCTTGGATAAATTACATGTAATATTTAATAGATACCTTATTTACGTGATCACTTGGCGGGAGCCCTGGTTTTCCTTCACCCAAGGACCGATGGTTGGACAGTGATTTTCATAACATAAGATGCTACCCCTCTTGGAGTGCGGAGGAGCGTTCTCGCATCACCTGTTAATTCACTAGCCTGGAAATTATCTTTCTTCAGAATTTTCAGTAATTCAGTCAATGCTTTATGACTAATGTTATTTTTCAAGGCCCATTGCCCTATCTCAGAACAGGTATTCATCTGAGGAAGTTCATCTACTTCTTCACTACTATCCGCGTCACTCGTCCCGTCTAAATTGTCTTCGTCCGATGGGACACAGGACGGCGACGGAGAGTTCTCATCTACTTCACTCCTTGGAGTACCAGCACTACAACTAGTACTAGTACCAGGACTAACATAATTTTGCAATTGTACGGCTTCTGTAACACTTAACGGGATGCGTTAGCAAAAATTTCTCAGTTGATTACTTTCAATTAGTCAACTTGTTTATTTCGCTAACGCACGCGTTAAGAGTTACAGAATAGGGTGGTTAGAAGGGGGGAGGAAACATTCTGATTTCATCTTACTAATACATACATTTAAATTAAAGTTCATAAATTAAAACAATGGATTGGGTTGACCAGTGTATCACTAGTGTGTGATTCATGTGAAGCATAGAAACGTACGACATGAAATTACTCGAGACGAAATATAACAAACCGGAACAACAGCTATATTTTTTTTTTAGGAACTAGATATTAATTAAAGATAGTGTATTTCACTTGAGCGCTTCACATTTCTCTTTTTGATCCCGAAGCGCCTCTTTTCCATTCAAATCTGTGAAGTTCGCACTGAAACGGGGGAAAATAGTTAAGACATGCTTGGATAAATTACATGTAATATTTAATAGATACCTTATTTACGTGATCACTTGGCGGGAGCCCTGGTTTTCCTTCACCCAAGGACCGATGGTTGGACAGTGATTTTCATAACATAAGATGCTACCCCTCTTGGAGTGCGGAGGAGCGTTCTCGCATCACCTGTTAATTCACTAGCCTGGAAATTATCTTTCTTCAGAATTTTCAGTAATTCAGTCAATGCTTTATGACTAATGTTATTTTTCAAGGCCCATTGCCCTATCTCAGAACAGGTATTCATCTGAGGAAGTTCATCTACTTCTTCACTACTATCCGCGTCACTCGTCCCGTCTAAATTGTCTTCGTCCGATGGGACACAGGACGGCGACGGAGAGTTCTCATCTACTTCACTCCTTGGAGTACCAGCACTACAACTAGTACTAGTACCAGGACTAACATAATTTTGCAATTGTACGGCTTCTTCGGGAATCACAATATTTAGCTGGCTTAAATCAAGCGTCGTATCTGCACTGGCCAACCTTTGCGTGTGCCTTGAAGAGAACCCCAGCCCGGGGCTATTCTGTAACTCTTAACGCGTGCGTTAGCGAATTTTCTCAGCTGGTAACTTTCAATTATTCACCTTGTTTATTTCGCTAACGCACGCGTTAAGAGTTACAGAATAGGGGGGCATTTTCAGATTTCTTAAAGGAATATAAATGAATAAAACTCTACTCACCTGAACGTATACGTGCGAAAACAAGCACGAAGCACCAATCACGAAGTCGATGAATTCAGATTTCAACCGTAAAAATCAGAATAAAGCACGTTGCTCAACGAAACAAGCGGGAACAAGATCAAAAATGCTAATGACCTGATCCTGACCTGAGAGGTGAGAGTAGTTTTCATCAAGCCAAATGCGGTTATCCATGATGCGTGCTATGACGTCGGCGTAACACGATTTTACTCCAAACCAAACTCCAAATCCAAATACTTCAATCCGATGATTTCTTTATTTATCGGAAAGTAGGTACTTATTTTTTATTTTACTTATTTTATTACTTATTTACTTCTTCAAGACTAAACGGAGAGTCAAGGAAGTGCTACTGATTCCAAATACAGAAATTCAGCTCCAGGCTCCAGAATAATATTGACTAATTATTGAATAATCAAGGGTAAACTAATATCCCATTTTTCCATGTATTTTTTTTTTCTTTTGAAGCTCTGCTTTTATGATTATGACATACATTTATGATTATGATTTATGATTATGACATTATGATTATAATGTAACGTTTCCAAAGCAATCTTATAAAACGTAACAGTTTCGTTTCAACGATACCAAACTGTCATCGTAGCAAGGAAACGTTTTTGAACCGTTATTGTTACGGTACATTGGCAACTGCAACCAAACTGAAACTTGTAAACGTTACAAAAACGTTTTTGTAACAAATATTGCTATAAGGGGGTGGTCATTATTTTTGTAGAGGCCAGCCCGCGCGGAACTGGAGTTGTCCCCACATGAGAGAGATGCCCCCCCGAAATACAGTGTAGGTTCGGACGGTGTACTTGATGCCATCGGATTAAACGGCGACAAAAGTCCCTTCATTTTGCCTCCGAAATTTAAAATCTACGCTCAGAAACTGGTCGATTATTCCTTGAAAATAAATATCCTCCTCGAAAAAGACAATTGTGGCGTTCTTTTTTCAAAAACTGCACATTCGGCTTCATAACGTATATATTTATTCGGCCTAATCCTGTAAAGAATGGTCCAAGCACTGGTATATGTTTGGTTCGGGTGCACTCAAATGAGTCAAAGGAACAGCAATGGAACCCAAGCGGGCTTTGACAACTCGCAGTTTCGAATTTGGTGGTGGCGGTGGTGGTGGGGAGGGGAGATGAACTCGAGGTAACATAAACCTTTTTCACCGTTTTGGTGGCAAGTTGCGCGGGCGATCACACCCTCGTTTTTCTTTTTAAAAAGCCATCCGCCCAACAGACAGCCTTGGAGTGTCCATTAGTGATGCACCGAGAACGAGATTGCATTTTCCGGACCGAGACCGAGACTAAGGGCCGTATTCAGAAACCAACCTTAACCTTCACACATCCTTTAAGCGCTTTAAAACAGATGACACATTTTTATAAACCATCACATTTTTCAACTCCTTTAGTTAAGGCTTTGTAAACGGCTTTGTATACGGCCCTAAGGCCCGTATTCATAGTCGCTACTTGAGTTAAAATTCCCCTAAGTAAAAATCAAATCAGTTTTTGATGGAAAAAAATCATGTTTCGACGCCCACTTAGGGAAATTTAAGTTTAAGAAATGTCTATGAATACGGGGCTTAGGGCCGTATTCAGAAACCCACCTTTACAAAGCCTTAACTAAAGTAGTTGAAAAATGTGATGGTTTATAAAAATGTGTCATCTGTTTTGAAGCGCTTAAAGGAGACGTAAAGGTTAAGGTTGGTTTCTGAATACGGGCCTTAGTCTCGTAGCGTTTTCCATTAGCACAAAAAGTAGAGCTGGGGCTGGTCCAGGTCTGATCTGATAAGAGTTTGAAGGTTCCATTTGCCAATTGATGCTCAGCAGAGCGACTTTTTATTCGTTCCATTTACCCCTACGCTCCTCCATGGATCAGAGCTAGAGCAACTTCAACTGCTCCGTCAAAATCGACGGAGCGGTAAACCTCTCTTGGAAGGGTCATTGTGATAAGCATCGTTTTGAGTTCGTATTTTGTTTTTCGTCCCGGATGAAGCCAACGATTTGTTGAATGAAAGCGGTTTAACAATCATTCAAGTTCTGTTATTCGTAGGTACCATTATCGTCGATTACTCAACAGATCCAGAGAAGTGGTCAGATGAAGCCACTAGGCTCATTTTGAAATGTATGGATAACTCTGGTCCAGAGTCAAGCTCGTCCGACGAAAAATATGAAAATAAGAAGACTACGTGGGCGATTATTGCAGCATCAATCAATAAGGGGAAGACAGAATGACAAAAACCTAGTACCAGTGTTCCAATCGTTACAAAACGGTTCATCCGGATTCTCTACATTAATGAAGTTATTCCCTTTATATATGTATCACATGTTTCCCCCAAAGCCCATTCCTTCATTTTTCCTGCCGCCACCAAGCGTGTTTGGAGCCGAGAATTTCTAAATTCACAACTTGTTGTTATTAGATATCAATTATGTTCCTGGAAGAACATTATTAATGGAATTGGGCATTGAACTCACGAAGGGATGCACCCGATTTGTTCTCAGTCATTCTAATAAGTAAATTCTCGCTAATAAATACAAGCACACCACACAAAAATATACAAGTGCTCAGCTCACGCACGTAAATAAATATGTACTTCCATTCAATACAAACACAAAAACTACAAAACAGTCATGAGGAGGAAGGTTGTTATTAAAGAGCGCTCTCTTCCACATGTATAAAGTCGTTCCATTTCAACCCACTCTTAGCCAGGTTTTGGTTCGATCCGAGCGGGCTTGTGACGTCACAAGAGCGGCCCCAGAGCACTTTTGAAATGGCAAAAGGAAAATGCTATCGGTCTCGGTGTGATCCAAAAAGCACGATGCATATAGTGCCGGTATAGATCTTTTTACACAACAAATGAACCCAATCTAATGGTTCCCTCTCCGGAAACCGGTTTGGGTCTTTATCCCGGACCGAAGACCGGCCCGAATTCGATTCTTTTCGTGCAGAAATAGCGTGCCTCTAATTTCTCAAGTTTGGAGTACTGTGACCTAAACACATAGCATCAAGCAATAAGAGCCTACTAGGGTTAATCCCATTTTTACGCCCATTCTTGGATCGGATGTAAACTTCTTCCCCTCTAAAGCATAGCATTTTGACCTTACATAGCCCACAAAATGTGTACATATAGAGCCAAGGGTGGATCTGGGACCTCTTTTAGGGGGAGGTAATCGAAATCCCTCCCCCTCCCCAAATACACCCCCACCACCTTCCCACCCATCTCCTATGTTTAAAGGGATTTGACCAGCTCCAGGGGGGGGGGGTGATTTCTGCTGAATTCACTTGCACCACTCTAAACATATGGGTGGGTAGGTGGCGGGGGTGAATCGTGGGAGGAAGAAGGGTTTTGATCCCCCCCATCCATCTTCTATAATTAGACCGAGACTTTCGAGACGAGACCGACTTTTTAAGTACGAGACCGAGACCGACTTTTTAAGTACGAGACCGAGACCGACTTTTTAAGTACGAGACCGAGATCATCTTGCTAATGACCGATACCGATACCGAGATGCGTAAGTCTCGGTCTCGTGCATCAACTAGCTGTCCATAACGAAGAAACTCGTCGATCTAATAAAACACAGGGGGTGCCCAGTAAAAGGACGGGTGGTAACGTGAGCTGCGCTATAAACTATTAAAATGGGGGGGGGGGATCTATGGAGGGGTGGCGTGGAAATATTAAAATTCTCTGGGTGATATGGGCGTTGCGTGAGGGAGTCAGGGGTGGCCACAGTTGTCTTCCAGTAGACTTGAAGGCGAAACCGGAGTGGAGCAGCCGGCCTCCCCTAGATAAATTCAGTAAATTCAGGATGCCTACGACTGACCAGGAACTGCCAGGGAACTTTCTAAAACTGGAAAAGTTTGGGGATTTCGTGACTTTAAAAAAAATCCTCGTCTCCCTTGATTAGATGCAAATTTCGTGACCGAGACACTAATTAAGCACTTTTTCATGAAGGAGGCACTTTTTCACCAATCTCCGCCTAAGGGTGCAACCGTTGGACGGGAGGATAAAGCCAACGTTTCAGGAAGGAGCAAACTACTTTTACTCACACAATCACGGTTTATAGAATCGCCAGTTTTACCATTTTAAAGGATCCAATCGTCAATCAAACCATTTTCAGGAAGCGAGTGGTTAATGCTGTGATTTTGAGGGCACGAGTTGTCCGCGAAGTCATCTTTAAGGCGTGAATAATCAGTTGGATAATTTTCGGATTAGATTAGCCAACCCTTGGCGTGCGTGTGACGTGACCAAGACCTTCTCAGAAACAGGCCGAAAGGCTCACCCCCACTCTTACGTGTGACGAAAGCAAAGAAGACCAACTTCCAACTACTCGCCCTAGCCGGTTGCCGCTCTGCTTCATTCTCGGTGGACGGTTTGTTGTTTTCTTTTTGGGTTTTCTTGATACACTTCCTTCTCAATAATTGTCCTTGTTATTTTTCTTTTATGCTTAGACGGAGAAGTACTGCTTTACAAGAGATTCCAAATACAGAAATTCAGCTCCAGGCTCCAGAATAATATTGACTAATTATTGAATAATCAAGGGTAAACTAATATCCCATTTTTCCATGTATTTTTTTTTTCTTTTGAAGCTCTGCTTTTATGATTATGACATACATTTATGATTATGATTTATGATTATGACATTATGATTATAATGTAACGTTTCCAAAGCAATCTTATAAAACGTAACAGTTTCGTTTCAACGATACCAAACTGTCATCGTAGCAAGGAAACGTTTTTGAACCGTTATTGTTACGGTACATTGGCAACTGCAACCAAACTGAAACTTGTAAACGTTACAAAAACGTTTTTGTAACAAATATTGCTATAAGGGGGTGGTCATTATTTTTGTAGAGGCCAGCCCGCGCGGAACTGGAGTTGTCCCCACATGAGAGAGATGCCCCCCGAAATACAGTGTAGGTTCGGACGGTGTACTTGATGCCATCGGATTAAACGGCGACAAAAGTCCCTTCATTTTGCCTCCGAAATTTAAAATCTACGCTCAGAAACTGGTCGATTATTCCTTGAAAATAAATATCCTCCTCGAAAAAGACAATTGTGGCTTTTTTTTTCAAAAACTGCACATTCGGCTTCATAACGTATACCTATATTTATTCGGCCTAATCCTGTAAAGAATGGTCCAAGCACTGGTATATGTTTGGTTCGGGTGCACTCAAATGAGTCAAAGGAACAGCAATGGAACCCAAGCGGGCTTTGACAACTCGCAGTTTCGAATTTGGTGGTGGCGGTGGTGGTGGGGAGGGGAGATGAACTCAAGGTAACATAAACCTTTTTCACGTTTTGGTGGCAAGTAGCGCGGGCGATCACACCCTCGTTTTACTTTTTAAAAAGCCATCCGCCCAACAGACAGCCTTGATAGCCCAACAGACACCTGAGTGGAGCAGCCGGCCTCCCTTAGATAAATTCAGTAAATTCAGGATGCCTACGACTGACCAGGAACTTCCAGGGAACTTTTTGGGGATTTCGTGACTTTATGACACAAGTCAAAACAAATCCTCGTCTCCCTTGATTAGATGCAAATTTCGTGACCGAGACACTAATTAAGCACTTTTTCATGAAGGAGGCACTTTTTCCCCAATCTCCGCCTAAGGGTGCAACCGTTGGAAGGAGGATAAAGTCAACGTTTCAGGAAGGAGCAAACTACTTTTACTCACACAATCACGGTTTATAGAATCGCCAGTTTTACCATTTTAAAGGATCCAATCGTCAATCAAACCTTTTTCAGGAAGCGAGTGGTCAATGCTGTGATTTTGAGGGCACGAGTTGTCCGCGAAGTCATCTTTAAGGCGTGAATAATCAGTTGGATAATTTTCGGATTAGATTAGCCAACCCTTGGCGTGCGTGTGACGTGACCAAGACCTTCTCAGAAACCGCCGAAAGGCTCACCCCCACTCTTACGTGTGACGAAAGCAAAGAAGACCAACTTCCAACTACTCGCCCTAGCCGGTTGCCGCTCTGCTTCATTCTCGGTGGCCGGTTGTCTTCATATGCTTGATGAATGGCGTTTGCGAAATTGAAATCGTTCTAGGCGTTCAGCCACAATCACCAGTCAACACTTGGCAATTTTCACCATCCTCTCTAAACAGTTGAAAACCCTACAATTTTACATTTACGATGCTCATAGAAAAGTTCATATAGGTGCACGCATTCAACTTGGACGGACCGTTTAGGATGCAAATACCAATATCGAGGCCTGAAGAGAATGTGCTCATCGTTGGGGTGGACACAGGTTTAATGGTTTTGATGTCAGACCAAATATTATTCATGATGCCTTTGAGGCGGAATCGTGGAGTATTCTTCATTTAGTTTACGAAGGTGGTAATCTCTCAATAAAATATTTATTATTTCGGATAACCAGTTTTCGGTCTGTTCTGTACCATCTTCAAATCCGTCTAGATAGACCGAAGATGGTCGCTAGAATAGACCGAAACCCGCCCGGTTCGGTTAACCATAATAACATAAATTTTTTGGAGCTATTATCTCCTTCGTAAACAACCAAATATTACTCCGGGCGGAAGCCTACCGTATGAAAAATTCGGATCATTTGATTGTGTCTGGCATCTTGCAAAGGACGTTTTTTATGGTCTAGGAGATGACACTTTTGAGATCGCCAAACATTTCCGTGGGACAGGGGTTCATAAAATAGATCTAGCTCTTGGCAAACACATTTTTGGGTGGGTTGAAAACGACTGGCGAGAGTAAAAAGTCGTCTTCTACGACGAATAAATTATACGAAACCAATAACGCCATCCAATTTGATCATACATAGCGCTATGAGCGAGCTTTAAAAAATGTGAAATTCCTAGGCTTACCATAAAAAACGTATTGAGCAAGTCCCAGACTGAGACAATGACTGTGAGCTGTTAGAGGGGGGGGGGGGAGATACAAAACATATTGTTTCTCCTTTCCTTTAGCGGCTCCAACAATATTTCTTCATTTTTCCTACAAGGCAAGACCAAATTTACCAACTCCCTAGCCAAAAATTCTGATTTCAAGGTGGCCTCGGGTTTTCTCGATCATACACTCTTGACCGGAATGTTAAGCCTGGAACGAAGTTCATCGCAGCAGATTACTCAGGCAACAGAGGGCCATCTCTCCACGAACTGAGATCCCTTCTGTTCCGGAGAGTCCTCTCAAAACACTCCTTTAACATGGCAACGTTGGCCCCCAGTGAACTTGCCGCTCCCTAAAATTATTTCAGGACGTTCTTGAAAGTGCAGATTTGAAGGGACTGACAGATCAACGAAAAGCAATTGGGATTAAAATACGCCCCACATGGTTTGACACACATCCACACCACTCAGCCTCCAGCACCTGAGGAATATATCGCTCAACTACATTTCCAGTAGAAAAATCGGGATCAAGTGCTCAGCCACTTGTGCCTACTACAAGGGACATGCGTGTGGTCCGAAAATGATGCGTCGGAAGACGAACATCATGTGGAGGCAGAAGAAAGAGCATCCATAGAAGAGGAGAAAGAACAAGAAACTTGATTCCGATGACGGCTTCCCCGACCGTCTAATATAAGAAACCAAGAATTTTGATTTGGAAAATGGTTATTTTTACATTTTCAGCCTGCAGGCGTTACAATTCAGGGTTGTCAACTTTTTAGCGAAGATGATAAAATTGACAGTCACTGACTGGCGATTGCGGCTGAACGGCTAGACCGATTGTGATGTTTCAAACGTCATTCGACATTCGAATTTGACGCTCTTTGAAAACGGAAATAGTACCATTTTTTGTAGGATGCGTACTTTTCGAGTTACACGCGAAAAACTGGAAAAAGTGCGAAAATTTAGCGGTTTTTAGGCTCTCAAATCTGAAGCACAACCAAGAAACCGTCGCAAACTCACAACTCACAAATTCAGGACCCCCAAGAGGGGTTAAAACGATTTCCAGCTCTCTAGCAATTTTCAGAGGCTAGGGCCATTTTTTGCTCGAATTTTCCTGGGCTATATGTTTTCGGTGTGTGGTGTCCACAAACAACCTATCAAAATGCTTCATTTGTCGAGTGAATAAATTCGTTTGGTTGCATAGACTCCACACAACGCAAACATAGAGCTTGTTCGGTCCTTATAGTCCAGTCAATCTAAGCTTTGGAGCGGAAATAAATATGGGATTTTGTTTGTTTTTTTGCGGGAATGTGAAGGAGGGGGTCCCCTGATCAATGTCTAATTAAGTCCCGAGCTGAACGCCCTCCCCCGAATGAAAGGGGAGTGTTCAAAGCCACCTTTTCGAGGTTTTTCGCCTGTATCTCAAAACTGGTGTGTCTTAGACGATTCTTTGTGACTACAGAATGAAAGCACATTGAGTTCCCTATAACTTTTATTCCATACATTTTTTTAAATTCCTCGGAGTTTTCCAGTTATACGCCTCTGGAAAGAGACCTAGCATACTTGGATGGGAAACAATCTTCCACCAAGGGAATGTGAGTGGAAGAGAAGGGAAGGGGGATAACTGGCTCCTGTGACCACCACGGGTCCCCCTGTATCTGTTCCCGCGCTGAACTCCATATTCTGCCGCTGCACGGGGGGGGGGGGGTGAGTGCGAATCAAGATGTGGTTTGCAGGAAGGCCGGGGTATTCTGCTTCAAGGTCAGCAACAACTCCCAGGGGGACTGCACCAATACAGAGGCGTAGCAATAGCCCCCACAGCCCTCGGGGGCGCTGAGCTCCGGGTATTTTTCCCCCATCTACTTATCTATTTAACTGATATAGCTATGAACTATATCGTTCGTAATTAAAAAAAAAATTTTGTTCCGACAGCAGCCTGTCGGGAAAAGTGCATTTCATATGCGACAATCGAGTCAAAACTCATAAGTTAGAACGATATCAATCAATTAAAATTGACATTTAGGCCGTGGTATAGAAAGTCAAAATCATAAAATCGTGTTTCTTTTTACCGCAGGCCCCTTTTTTGGCACCAACTGAGGGGGAACAAAATGATGAAAATGAAAAATGAAACAGAGTCGGTTCGGTTGCCCATACGATATGGGAAGGGGGACTCTTGTTAGAGGAGTTATTTGCAATTAAAATCTTTATCCCGGCCTAAATTTCATTCATAATTGATTGATATCGTTCTAACTTATGAGTTTTGACTCGATTGTCGCATGAATGAAATGCACTTTTCCCGACAGGCTGCTGTCGGAACAAAACTTTTTTCAGATTACGTTAATTTTCAGATCAGTTACATTAGGTTAAATGGTATGTCACAATTTCACGATAGCGGAATGCGAAGTGCCTGGGTTCGAATCCGAAACATTTTTTTTTTTTTTTTGTTTCTCCCTTTTTGGCCCACCTCAGGATTTTTTACTCAAGATTTATTAGTCTGTAGGCCAATAAATCTTGAGACGGCTCAAAATACAACGTCAATGCACTTTTTTGGTTATTGGGTTGTCCAGTAAGGCATAGCGTTGATTTAATTGCTCCCCTCCGCCGAGAACTCCCCTGCCATATCAACGGATTTGGTTCACTAGGGTCTCATACGAAAGCGCGTTCATTTTTCATAACTCGAGTCAATTTTGGGGGCAATTGCAGCAACAGCCGTGCGGTAGCAAATTTTCAACTAATTCAAACCCCTCTTTCACACCGTTCCCTTTGACCGATTCATCTGGATCACGAACTCGTCCGAGATATTCACGCTATTGATTTTTAGACCAAATTTGGTTGCCCTAAGTCAAAAATTGCGACCGTGATCGTGCTAACAAGCGAGGGACCATATACAGGGTGTACAAAAAGCGACTGGACAGAGAAAAACCAGTGAAGGGGCAACTGATTTCTGATCGAAATGACTATTTGCACTTTTCTGAAATTCCGCTTTGTTTCCGAGATATCCGCCATTTTCTGATTTTTTCAGAAACAGCTTGTTGCGCTCGCAGTAATCGATGGAATGGCAAAACTGATGAGCCCATTGGAAAGAGCACACAATTTTCTATTTAAAGAGCCTACTTTTATCCAGATCAGACGACATTTACTACGTTTTGAATCAGCTTATTGGCGAAAAAACGTAATTTTCTTACCACATCACCATATCACCAATACTTCCGGAATTAAGTTTCCTAATTTTTTTTTAGGGTAATAATAATAATAACCCAATTATTATGACTCAAGTCACTTTTCTTAACTAAATAGGAATAACTCAGTTTCCAGCTCACATTTTGCAACTTTTGATGACAGATTCGGAAACAGCACATTTTTTTCTGTCAGGATTAGCCATTTACGATAGAATTCAACCATTTTCAGGGGGCTCTTGAGGTGCTCAAAGTTTTGCAAATCCAGGATTTCTAATTTTTCAAAAAAGTCAACCCCCGCTTTTCTACTCTAAATTTGAGCGCACCGACATCCCATGGGTCGGAAAAACTTCCCCAATGTGTCCTTTTTAAAATTACTCAGAACGTATTTTTAGTTTATCAGCGATTTTTCAGCAGAAATGTCCATTTCTTAGAAAAAAGAATTGTTTTTCTCTTCAAAATCGCTTGTTTCGACCTACAACATTTGAACGAGCGTTGTGATTTTCAGCATGATTGACGTCAATAAAGCATCATCCAAAGTTTTCCCTACAACGTGACGGACTGTGTACGCCTGTCAAAGTCCAAAAAATGTCGCTCCCGCAGCTAGCTGGCGGATAGAGTGCATTTCTCTACTGAGAATTTCGAAGTTTTCAGTTAATTTGCAATTATTTAGCCGGAAATTGATATCAACAAGTAGAGTCATTAAGTGCACTAATGTCGTCGAATAACAACGCTTTAACATATAACGACAGCTTATACCCGAATAACAACAGCTAAACCCGCCGAAATTCGCAGTAGTGAAATGCACCCTTGCCGACAGCCAGCTGCCGGAGCGACAGTTTTTGATATTTGTAGTAGGAGTGCGCATTCCATTCGGTTCGAAGGAAAACTTTGGATAAGGCTGTAATGAGTTTTAGCATGTTATGAATCACAAAGCTCGTTGAAATTGGGTTGGTCAAAACAAGCGATTTTTAAGAGAAAAATCATTCTTTTTTCCAAGAAATGGCCTTTCTGCCGAAAAATCGCTGAAGAACAAAAAAAAAGTTCATGTGTAATTTTAAAAAGGACAAATTGAAGAAGTTTTTCCGAACCATGGGATGTCGATACGCTCAGATTTAGTGTAGAGAAGTGGGGGTTGAATTTTTGTGAAAAATTAGAGATCCACGATTTGCAAAACTTTGAGCATCTTTCAAGCCCACAGAAAATAGTTGAATTTTATCGAAAATGGCTATTCCTGACAGAAAAAAGTGTTCTCTTTCCAAATCCATCGTCAAAAGTTGCAAATGTCAGCTGTAAACCCATCTATTCGCATTTAGTTAAGAAAAGTGATGCAAGCCTAAAAACGTTAGAAAAATCATTTCTCGTAGGATTTTGATTTTCAGACCATGGTTTATAGGTTGTTTTCGATCGCAAATGAGGCCTATTTTCACCCAATTTTTTTTGTCACACTTATCCTGTTCCACCCTGTATAGCAAATCGAACAGACCTCGGATTCGTGTTCTAGGGGTTCTGAAACGTGAAAAAAAAGTATCACAACCGCCGCTGTGCGACCATCAGGGCGAGACCAATAGTGCATTTTTTGTATGAAATGCACTAAAAGAAAAATTAACTCAGTGCTCAGGAAAACATTGGGGGTACGACGCAATGCTGCTCTTCTCTCAGTCCTCTGTCGTCAGACTAGGCGACAAAAGTGCAATAAAAATGAATGATTCAACTAAAAAATAATTCAATTAAAACCAATTTTAATTTTAACTTTCTCTAACTACTGAAAATTTCTGATGAGGACTT
Source organism: Corythucha ciliata (assembly GCA_038030265.1). Taxonomy (NCBI): domain Eukaryota; kingdom Metazoa; phylum Arthropoda; class Insecta; order Hemiptera; family Tingidae; genus Corythucha; species Corythucha ciliata. The sequence goes on along the minus strand of CM075942.1, from coordinate 46,658,693 downwards.
CGTGCAATTAACGTCAAAATCTTCTCCTTATTCAGTCCTAAGTTGAGCTGATTGTAAGATGAAGGGGCGCCAAGGCTAGTTTAGCAGGGAGGAGGGATTTCCAACAAGCCACGCCACTGCTCCAATACCTTCCCGTTTGACGGCGAGGGCGACTCTATGACTGAGGATCCTTAACTTTTTTAAATAATCAAATATTATTGATTTTCATATATCGTAAATAAGTATAGTAAGATTCAGTATGCTTCCTTAGTGGAGTTGTCAATGAAACTATATAAATCATTTTTGTAGACTTCCGTTTGAAACCACAAAATTCATAACCGACGACCCCTTAAAGGTAATTTGGCGTTTATACATTCTTGAAGCAAATTCAATTCTCAACAACTTCTAAATTTATGCTTTACGCTAAAAGTGAACAGGTAAGAAGGTAGGATGAAAAGTTTGACAAAAAACGTGAGGTTAAAATAATGTTTTTGAAAAAGGTCACATTTCAGGGTCGTATAGATCGAAAACTGTTGGGAATTTTTTAAAAAATGCACGGAGTTAAAGTTGAAGATAATTTGAGGAGCTTACATTCTTTGTCTAAGAGTTTTTGTCTAAGACGCACCGTTTTTTAGATACTAGTGAAAAATCACGAAAAGGTACCTTTAGACGACCCCCGCTCCCTCTGGAGAGGTGGTTCAGCTCGGGACTTTATTAGGCAATGATCAGGGGACCCTCCCGTACACATTCCCGCAAAAAACAAAATGTCATATTTATTGCATTTATTTTGCATTTTTATGCTTAGATTGACTGGACTATTAAAAGACGTGAAATTTGCGTCCGTAAAATATTTTAGCTCCTAGACAAGAAAAGAGACAGTTTTGGGACTCATTCGCGGCCGTAAAAATCCGTTTTAGTATCATGTAGAACAAAAACCAATTTTATTACCATTTTCCCCCTTAAACCCAATAATCCAGGGAAAAGGACAGTTTTTTTTTTGTTTTTTTAAACTAAAAATACGTTCAACTACCCTTAATTATGCTTGAATTATTAAGACCTACAAAAATATTCCGAAGTAACTGTGGATCAAGTAAAAAATCGGCTCAAAAACAGTGAACTTGTTGAGTAAATCACTTAAATATTGCATTTAACTTTGTTTTACAAATACTATTTTTTTTTTAGGCATTTCATGTATGACCTTTCGTGTTTGGGTACCACGGAGTGAAAAAAAAATCAATTTTCGAAGTCGTTTGAAAATATTCAATTTAGGTTTTTTGGGGCCCCCACTGGCCCCCCCCCCAAACACACTTCATGGCTTTCGCACACTCGAAAACCCAATTTGGTAGGTCTGGCTTCTTCATAAACGTAATTTCGCAGGGCTTGTGGGGCATCAAGGTGCTGCACCACAAAAAAAATATATACATACTATACTATTATCGCGAGCTTATAGCCCTGTCGAAAAACCGGCTTTGTGTGTCAGGTTCCTTTTTAAACAACACGTTTCATTAGGTCGGCTCCCTCATACCAATTTCGTTGGGATAGTTCGCTGAAAAACAAAATTTCGTGGGGCTGGTCCATCCTAAAAAAATAATTTCGTGGATATGTGTGTGTCAAGTACAAAATGTCATAATGTTGACCCATTTAAAAAGCGACTTCGGTGGAATTGGCTCATTCAAAAAACCATTTTCACTGGCTTGACTAACTGAAAAAGCAATTTCATAGACTTGAGCTCCTTCAAATTCCAAATTTATTGGATCTGGCAGTGCGGATTTTAGCTGTTACAAAACCAAATTTCGGTAGCTGGCTCTTTCAAAGTCCTTGTTTCGTTGATTTGGCTGGTTCAAAACTCAAATTCAGGGATTTATGCTTTATCGAATCCCGGATTTAGTGGTTTGGTTAATTATAAAAACAAGCTTTTGGCTTATTAAAAACCCAATTTTCGTGACTTTTATTCTTTCAAACTTCAATTTATCCGCGGAGTTTTGCTCTTTCATAGCCCATTGTCGTCAGTTTCGTTCATTCAAAACTAATTTAGTTGATTTTTGCTATTTAAAGCCCCTAGTTTTGAGTATTTTCACAGTTTCGAAATCAAACTTCGTGGCTTTAGCTATTTGTAAAATTAGTTTTGCAGGATTGGGTACATAGTTCAAAAAACTTATGTGGCTCTTTCAAAAGCCTTTAAGAATTCAGCCCAATTTAAGAATGAAGTTTCGTGGATTTATGCTCTTTCAAACCCAAAATTTGTTCGAATTTTACTACCTCAGAATAATACGCTGGTTTAGGCTATGCCGATGGGTGGTGGGGAGGGGTATAATTTTTAACTGTGACCGCGGGTGCTCGCTCACCTTACGGTTATGCCGCTGGGCTGGAAGTGCAGGAACCCACTTTTTATAACTACTGGCAAGTGTGTAAATTAGTTGAGAACATCTGAGTCAATGCAATCAACGAATTTCACGTTTTTCCCTGCGATTAAACACTTCAAAAAGACAAACGATGAGTGACTGGGCCTTTTGAGTATAAATACGCACGTTCATAGTCAAAGGGTAGTTGAGGTGTCGTAACGAGCGATAATTGAGCCCCTTAAAACCAACGAGCAGAATATTTGAATTAATAACAAATATTAACAGAAAGTGTCAAATTGTTAACATGATTGTGCACGAATGAGAGAGAAAGAACGAGTGAGGAGGCGTCGAATTCAGAGTTTTGTCTACATAATACGAGAATTATCTTGATAATGACCTCGGCTATCCTCTCAAAGACTTTTCCTAGCGTCCTCTTTAAGATAATATCGGTAAAGGTATGTGACAACACCGGCGAAAAATCCATTCTGCACTTCGGGTGAATCGTGACAGCCCTCGTTTTCCACAAAGTGGTTGATAGTGTAAGACGGAATTTTACACTGTTTGGACACGTTTCTTGTCCACATCCTTCTATTGATGACTGCTGCTCAAGACACACGCAGCTGAAACGAGCTGAGCGTCCATCCATCGACATTTTAATCGCTTCGGCTACGGGATCAGTAAAAAGGGAAGTTATAAAAAACAAAATTATCTAGAATAAAAATGAAAACACTCATAAAGTGGTTGATTTGTGGTGGTTGTGGACTATTACTGGTGTTGATCGGTGTGGTGATCGACAAATGGATCGTGCCGGTATACTTAAACGGCCAGATAGAACAGGTAAACGATTTCACAAGATTATCCGTGAGTAAAATTGACTAATTGCTCCGTTTTGTTCTTACCACAGAAAATAGTTGTCATACCAGGGAGTTTGACTTGGGATAACTTCCTTGCAACTCCACTGCCATTAACTTTCAAAGTGTACGTTTTTAACGTGGTCAACGAGGACGAGATGAAGAGCGGCGGCAAACCCCAGGTTTCTCAAGTGGGACCCTATATTTATACGTGAGCTAAAGGCGGCTAAATATTGACGAAGATTACATTTCATTCAATTTTTTCAGGATTCAAATGCAAAAACACAACGTGACAGTTAACAATGAAAACGGAACTGTCTCATATTATCAAGGTTTTGACTTCGAATTCGATGCCGAAGCTTCGAAGCCTCTGACTGACAACGATATTGTTCATCCGATAAATTTAATAGCCCACGTACGCCAAAAATAATGAAATTCCGTAAATAAAGCACTGAAAGATTAAAATTTACCTTAGATGGTATTCATCGCCTTCAGTAGGCTTGGCTCAGGGTTGAGCTCATTGGCCGAAATCCTCGACTCAGTTCTCCCAGAAGTTCTTCAAGAGAATAACGGATTTCTCCTGAACGTTTCAGTTCGTCAATTGCTATTCGAAGGGATTTTATTACGTTGCAACAACACTGACGCAAGCTTCGGGGCAAAACTCTTCTGTTCGGTCATTGACAACCTTCCCACGAAAAATATCGCCCAAACGTCCGACGGTAACTTTTTACTGAGCCTTTTCAATTTTGTAAGTTGTCGAGCATCGTGAACCAGCCCCTTCCATTTCACGTTTTTTCGTCCTCGTCGAGCAGAAAAATTCAACGACGGTGGGTCCTATGGAAATTTACTCTGGCGCCTTGTCACCGCGTGACACGGGAAAGATTGTTTCGTACCAAGGAAAAACTATGCTCGACATTTGGTCCGGGGACTTCTGTAACGAGTGAGTTTTTAACAAAACCAAATTCAGAGGACAAATTTCTATATAATTTGTTTTATTTTCAGTCTTTCAAATAGTTATGACATAAGTGTGCTGCCTCCATTCCTTAGTAGATCGTCCGGTATACGAATCTTCATATCAGACGCAGGGGCGTAAGCATTTGAAATAGAATTTATGCAAAAACAAAAATCGGATGGTATTTCTCTCAAGGCATTGTATATAGCCCTGTTCAGTTTGTCTACGATCAAGACGTCACCTATGAAAGCATTCCCGGGTATCGATTCATTCCAGCGCTTGAATTTCTCGGAGAGGTGACAAAATATCCGAATATGAATTGCTTTTGCCCGGGGCAAAGCCCCAGTGGACTGACCCTATCTGATGGATGCTTACGAGCTGGCGCTTTGGATTTGTCGCCTGTACTTGGTAACGCTACGCTACCTACCATACTCCAAATATTTGAAAATTAAGTTTTTTTTTATTTTTCAGCCGTACCCGCCATTATATCACTACCGCACTTCTACAGGGCGAGTACATTCTATCAAGACGCTGTCATCGGCCTGAATCCTGATTCGAATAATCATTCATCGTTCTTTGATATCGAACCGGTAAAGCCTAGTGGTGAAGCAAGTTTCCTTATTGCTGACCCTCCCCCTCAAAACCGACATTTCTAGCTGACTGGTACACCACTTCAAGCTGCCTGCCGAATTCAAGTGAACGTTCAAATGATGAATTCCTCGGCGGCTAAATTATTCCGAAATGTAACGTCAACGCTAATGCCTTTGCTATGGTTCGACCAGGTAAGCTACGGGGAAGCCTTTAATTTTCACACATAACACTTCGTGTTCCGGTGGTGTTTCAGGGGGTTCAAGTTGGAGACGACGTCGTTCAGATTCTGCAGGACAACATGTTGGTATTGTTGAACGCTTCGAAAATTACAATGTGGGTTTGCGTTTCCATTGGGGCGTTAATTGTTATCATTGGAGCGATAGGCATGTATATGAGCACCAGAAGGGGATCGAAAAAATCGAAATGAGATGTGTGAAGGACATATTTTGCAGGATGAGTTTTAGTAACAGGTACCAACGTGTTATTTTAAGCAGCAATAAATTATTTGAATATTACGCTACGGCATGCTAGCATAGCTATGATATATGTAATAGGAGTATTCATGAAAAATGTTAAACCTTGTATTTTTGTTATATGCTAAATTCCAAACAGATGGGTGTAGTCCATAAAAACGAAGAAATTGGACACAAAATATACAAAATAACAGGGTTCACGACGATAGCATTATGTTAAAATTCTGAGAATAGGGGTATTCATGCTCGGAAGTTTAACATAATGTTATCGACGTAAACTCTGTTTTTTCGTATTTTTTATGTTCAGTTTCTCCGTTCCTATGGCCTTACCCATCTGTTCGGAATTTATCAAATGACAAATATACAATAGGCCAGTCAATATAAACATCAAACATCGCAAATATGCATGTAATTTTTTTTTTTTTTTTGCATGTTGTTAGGGCCAATGAGAGTAGTTTATACTCAAGTTTGCAACCCTCAAAACCTTGTGCTCAACTCGTGGCACTCGAAAAACCAAGAAATTTCATCACTTTTTTCTCTTTTTTTAACAAAACTACCAGAAGAAAGCGCTTTTCGAGCATGACCACAGTATACATTGTTAAAGCCAACTAAATTTGCTACAATTAAAGCCCAGCCCGAGCATCCTGGGTCTGTTAGTTCAGGAAATACAACCAGTCAACAAAATACTTAATCTCGCCAAAAAGCGAGATTTTATTGGTAGGGTAACTTTTCAAGACCCGTAGCACTCAACTATACGTTGTATTTTTGTTATATGCTAAATCCAACAGATGGGTGTAGTCCATAAAAACGAAGAAATTGGACACAAAATATACAAAATAACAAGGTTCACGACGATAGCATTATGTTAAAATTCTGAGAATAGGGGTATTCATGCTCGGAAGGTTAACATAATGTTATCGACGTAAACTCTGTTTTTTCGTATTTTTTATGTTCAGTTTCTCCGTTCCTATGGCCTTACCCATCTGTTCGGAATTTATCAAATGACAAATGTACAAGGTTTAACATTTTTCATGAATATACCCCTAATGAATACACCTAATACGACGGGGGAGACAGCTTGAAATTATATAACGGGTCAGAAATTCCCAAATTGTTCTCTCACATAGTATCCGTAAATCTCATTATTGAAATTTGCAAAAATAAATACCAGGGAACTTATAATTTCGCAGTTATTTAGGTCGAATGTCACGATTTTGCCGCTATTCATCACACATTGGGTGCTGGCGTGGCCGGCCATCACGTCACTACCAAAACACGCCTAAATTTCCAATTTCGCCTAAATAAAGACAGGAAACTCGCAATTTCGAGGATATTCAGATCTCAAACTTGCAAAATTCAGACCTTCAGATTTTCAGCTCCAAATGATGAGATTTTTGTGACTATCTAGATATTTGTCAGACTTTGGACGCTGCCAGAGGGTCCGCCTTCTGGGGTTGAGGGGTCCGTGGTGACTAAAATAATAAAAAGTCACCAAAACTACGCAAAAACAAACACTATATGTGTAAAATTCACATTTTCGCGAATTCAAATAGGTACCAGAAACTCACCATTTCGAAGAGATTTTGAGACTCGAAACTTGTAATTTCGCAGAAATAAGAACCAGAATACTGCGATTTCGCGAAAACAAAGACCCAAAACAAAAAATTTCGTGAAAATAAAGACAATAAATTAGCAATTTATGGGATATTCATACCAGAATCTTGCAATTTTATATATTTGTAGCTCCGAGTTATGTAGTTTCTTGAAATATAACCTTTTGGGGTTTTAATGGATCAAATACATACATTCTTTTGGGAAATGCTAGGACTAGGGCCCTTAACTGAAAACTATTGCGGGGCCCCTCAACAGTATAAATGTATGTGCAAATGCCACTGCCGTTATTAAAAATTTTCCTCTTACACCCGTACTGGGCACTTCTAATACATGTGTATCTTAGAGGGTTCAAGTGGCACGAGAAATCCAAAAATCTAAAAGGATTTTCAATTAGACAAGCAGTTGAAGTTCGGAAAAAAGCTTCAATGCAAGCAAACATCGCTGGCCCACCGTTGGAAGGAGAAATTCGTCCGAAACCAATGACCGGTACGCGAAACGCTCATTTTTGGCCAATTTTAGACGCACTGCCGGGGCCCTAAAGTGCGTTTTAGCCGTGACCCCCTCTGCCACAATGGCTGGCAACGCCCTTGCTATGCTGCCAGTCCAAAACTGGGCATTGTGTTTCGGACTCTCGTTAACTAAAGAGAATGAGGTTACCTAGCCAAGAAGCTGGAAAGTTTGTTGTGGGAGGTGGTAGGGCTGATCACCCCTGAGCTCCGCCCCTTATTACACTGGCCATCTTATTAAATATATCAAATATATTTTTCTCAACGAGCTCAGAACTCAGGGCCGTATCAAGGCGCCCCCGTCGGCAACCATACAGTCACAGCGCTTTCTCAGGGCGCCATTCATCTCTCAACTCTCTCTCTCTCACTCCGTGATTTTCTGTCCAGGTCGGCCCGTCGTGATCTTGTTCGGTCTCTTATTTTGCCTATTTTCGATTATGGATGCTTGGCTTTTTATCGTCTGTCGAGCGAATTGGATTTGCTGTTGTACCGGACGCTCAATGCTTGTATTCGGTACATTTTTGACCTCAGTCTTGACACCCACGTGACCCCTTACTATACCCGCCTGGGGTGGCTTAAGCCCTCTCAGCGCCGAACCTTCTTGCTGGGCTGCTTTCTGTATAAGATGTTTTGCTTGAGGAAGCCTCGGTACCTCTGTGAGGGCTTCGTCGCCAGAGCTGATTTTGGCCGAGTCGGCAGGTCTGGTGGGAGCAGCCTTGTGGTTCCTCAGCATCGTACGTCAGTCCTTGGTGTGGGATTTGGAGTTCAATCTGTCTGTGTTTGGAACGGGATACCGGAAAACATTAAGAGAACCAGATGTTTTAATAAATTTCGGGAAAGATATTACTCATTCTGTCTCACGTTAAGAGAGGAATAAGGCCGTGCCATGTCCTTCTTCCTTTTCCCCTTCCTTTTCCCTCATGCCCCCTCCCCATCATTAACTATCTAGTCATTGCATTTTGCTCAACTTTTTTAAAATTTTGTGATAACGAATTAATTTATTTTAATGATTGAACATGAACATTTAATATTGATGATATTTTAATGGGATAATTTATATATTTTCATTCATTTAATCTAATTTTATTATTGTTTTATTACTGATCGTCATTTTCCGGCTTTATTATGTTTAGCCTTTAAACGACCCAAGAGGGCCCAGCCCTAGGGTCATTGTTTGTTGCAGTTGTACCCTGGAAGCCTAATAAATCTCTCTCTCTCTCTCTCTCTCTGTCTCGACTGCCTCTCAAATGAGCGAACGCCGCGAAAATTCCCTTTTTTGATGGAGTCAAACCCGCTAAAATTGGTTTCAGAGGGTGCCCGAACAGAGAAATTCGGGGTTCGAAAGAGCTAAGTCCATGAAATTACACGTGAATTGCTTGGTAAAGTGAGTTCACCCCCCCGCACGCCACCAAATTGTACCATAATTTCCTCAAAAGATTGTCCGATTAGAGTGGAATGTGATTTTGGAGTCCCCAGCGGATCATGCACCACAGGCAAATGCTGCTTTTGCGCCCAAGGGCGGGCAAAAACCTTTCGAGTGATTAAATTACTCGTCAATTCTAATTTACAAACACAAGTTGATACAAATTACCTATTACTTTCAAAAAGCGATCATTCGCAGAATGATTCGATGAATGATTTCTTGGGGCTAACTAATTGGCTAAAATTACTAAAAATCGTTAATTCGCGGCTAAAAAGGGAAAAAGTGCTAATTTTTAGCTCAGGTTTAAAAAAGCGTTCATTCGTGGGACACTGTGTTATACATCCGGATTTAAATAGCTGTAAAATTGCAGTTCAAGAAGGTAAAATTGCATGTTTGTGTCTAAATAAAAGTAAAATAACAATTTTTTTTTAGAGGGCGAGAAACCAAGATGAATTGCCGAGAAATTACATATTTCGGACCTGAATACCTGCTGAATTGTACATTCCGGGTCTGAAATATCCCAAAAATTGCGCGTTTACAGCCTTAATTTTTTCTTTTGTCATAGCGGTGGAACGCGCGATGTCCTGCCCCGCCACCGACCAACGCCCTCCAGATGTAGCCATGAAATTACGTCACTAAGAGCTAAAAATGACATGTTTCGGGTCGAAAATATTGCTAGTTTCTGGACTCTCTGCGGTTGCCAGTCAGATGAATAGCCGTGTAAATGCAACGTTTACAGTTTACCTGACGGACAGTTTCGGGTCATCGGGGTTTGACCCGATGGCGTATTTTGTAGGTGGTGGGGGGTGGAACCCAGGCACAGACAGTGCCCTGAATATAACAAAACAATAAAAATGTTGAACACCTACGAAATTTGGTGTTTCCAGGTTGAATATTTGAACAATCTCTAGTTTCAGGAATTAATTACTGCAAAAAATACAAGTTTCGGGTCTTCATTTCTAGGAAATTGCATGTTTCGGGCCTTCTTCTTTAGTGGTCGCGGTTCCCGATGACCTCGAAAGCAATAGCTCGTAGCCTCGAAAGCAACATCTTTCAGACTTTGTTTTTTTTTTCGCACGCATATCGAGGAATTTCTTTCCTGCACCTCTGTCCACTCCTACGCTACTAGGCGCGCCTTTGACCTGAGAGTGGATTTCACTCGTCTTACGTCCTTAGCTTGCCTGAGCTTAAGTAGACAGGGAGCGATTCTTCTGCGATGCTTCTGGAAACACTGAAGGAGCCTAGCATTTCTTTCGAAAGCATTAAAAGACGGCTTCACTGTATCATCGTGGATACTGCTCCCTACTCAATTGGCGAATTTATCTCCAAAATGGCTTCGTCACAACTGTGATTTACTTTTCTTGTTTATTTATATTGTTTTTGACGTTGCCTTGTAACTTTAGTCTTTGCGTTGCGTTGGCAATAAATTAGAATTTGAATTTGAATCACTTCGCGAATAGTCGCAAAATTACATCATTCAGAATTTGCAAGTATAATAATTCGTATTTTACTTGTTTGCTTATTTATTTTCAAATTATCACAAGAACATTTTTTGTGTGTGCTAACTCTTTAAATGAAGAAACAGCCACATATTTACTTGAGTTTTCATTTTTAAAAAAATCAAAAGTGACACTAGACTAATACAAATAAAGTAAATTAATAAGTTTAGCTTTCAATCGATAACAACAAAACAGAAAATTCGCTATTTTTCCAGTCGACTAAGTCTGAAAGAACAACTGCAAATTGTCGCATTAAACATAAAAACAAAATAGGAACTTGGTAAAAAATTTTGATTAAAAAAAAAATTGAAGAAAAAATCGCGAAACAAAAGACAAGGGTAGCTAAAACCGAATAGTGGAAAATTAACTTAAAGTTCCGAGTTTGGTAATTAAATGAAATAGTAGACAATTTTTTTTTTTTAGTAGCCCTTAATGTACGCAGCTAAATGTTTTCTGTCCTCTTCCGTAAGCCCACTGCGCAACGTCCTGCGCACTGTAACACACGAAAAAAAATTATGGCGCATAAATTCAGGTTCCGATAAGTTTTGAAAACGTGTAAAACTTTCACGCATGGAATAAAGACAAAAACTGACGGCAACACAGTTAGTCACTGGCGGGATAACGGACTGCTAATAAAACATTGTTTTCTTTTCTTTTTTTTTAAGCGTCACCCAAAATACCTCATTGAACGGTTCGTAAAGAGCACCGATTTATGCTACGAAATTATTGTAAATGACTAGCTAAAATTTCAGCTACTTCCACCTCCAGGTACATTCTCTCGCGTGCGCGATCTTTTTATCGCTAAAATAAACAAAAAGAGTAATAATTAAAAAGATGAGGAAAAAAGAGTTAGGCCCTGCTTGATGGTTTGTACGCTAAATCGGAGTTTGTAAAAAATGTTCCTCCCTCCCCTCCCACCATGATCCGCGCTACTTCATTTAAATAAAAACTCACATGACTTACGGTCGGCGTTGCGTGTACGTTTTCTATCGCGTGGAGTCGTTCGACTGACGGGCGTTTTTGTCGCGGTCTTGACGAGGCTTTCGAGAATTTCATCGTCACCGTCAGTGAGACTTCCGTTGACGCCTCCGCAGGAGACTGCGCTGTCTGTAAAATGACAGAGAGGAGGAGAGTTAAACAATTATAGCTATGACAGTTGAATGGGTGCGGGGTGGGGGTAAGAAAAAATGGCATTACTCAGAATGTCCCTTCGAGTTCTCCGCCAAGGTAGAGAGCCCCCATTTATCACAGAATCTTTGACATCGGCTTTGTGTCCAAGAAGTTGTTTCAGCTCAGCGTCCTTTCTGTCTTCTTGAGTTTTCATCTTACCGACCTAAAAAAGAATATATTTCTTTAAATATTGCGTAAAAAATCGATTACAGTCGCGAGATTCGGAGAGAAATAACGAGTGTCAGGGCTCAATAATGGCAAAATTTCTACTCGAATTACAGTTGTATGGAGAGGAGGAATTTAATTTTTGGTAAGTTACCCCCCCCCCTCCACGGAAAGGAAGAGAAAATGACTTGAGTTCAAGTGTCCCTAAAAACCAGACCCTACACTATACTACCACGATTTTGACCTCGTACAGGAGCATCGTAGGGGAAAAAATAATGGGCCGAAACATTCCTGACGAACGAGTCGTGCAGATCATTGCATAACTTGACAAGCGAAACGGTGGTTTCACTTTAGGGGTTTATCAGCCAAAAACGCTCGTTTGCATCAGTCCAAAAATTGCCATTGTCTCCTAAAAATTAAAAACACAAACTGCTCATGTATTTTCGGGGAAAAAGGCAGAAAACGCCGGAATTCCATTTCTTTTATGTCATTTGAATCGGACGGTTTTCTCAACTCTAGTGAGGTCTGACAACATTGAGGCTCTTTGCATAGTCGATTTTCTCGACTTCAGTGTAGCCTATCGTCCAGTTAAAACGCTGTTCACAGGGAGAGCTCAAGGAGGAGAAAAATGCGCTAATGTGCTCTACCCGCGGCTAGAATCGGGAACGCTGGGAGCACTCATTCACAGCTAAAATTGAGACAAAGCGCTGATGAACCATTGAAATTGATAAAGAGTGCTCATTCAGGCTATCATTGAGATTGCGAAAAAGCGACAATTCACGGTTTCTCTGGATGTAACGCCCAAGCAAAAATTGATCAAACGCGCCAATTCACTGCATATGGAGGACCTGGACGAGAAAAAATAGTTAATGTGCTGTTTTTAGAACAAATCCGCGGCTAAAATTGGAAGCTAACTCCATAATTTAAGGCAAAAATTGATAAAAATCGTTCATTTGCGGCTTAAATTGAGAAAAAGTGCTCCTTCACGGCTAAAATTGAGAAAAAGCACTCAATTGTGGCTGAAGGTGTGGGAAAACGATCATCAGCGGCTAGAACGCCAAAAGCGGGAGAAAAAAAAAACGCCAATTCGCGTGGCATATTGTAGGCAACTTAGCGTGCTGATTTCCATTGTCTCTGAAGCTCCATAAGAGGATAAAATTGAGAAAAACCTACTGATTCGACGTTGAAATTAGGAAATTGCGCTCATTCATGACTTGAGCGAATTAAGGAAAATCACAAATTAGCAGTTTCTCGATGCAATTTCCTGGGGAAAATCTATTATAGGTGTGGAGTAGCGAATCATGAAGGCCAAAGGGGAGTAAAAGTGACAATGTGCTGTTCTTGAGGCATCACCGAGGCTGAAATTGTGAAAAAGCGCTCATTTGCTGCTTAACTTGAGAAAAATTGCTCATCTGCGGATAAAACTGAGAAAAACGCTGCAAATTTTATACATTGGTTTATTACTCATGAATGTAGCCAAATCCGGCTTTATTACATGACAATCGACACCCCACACCCCTATGATCTCAAAACCGTTGAAAATTCCCATTTTGGACCCGCTTTTGGCCCATAAAATCCCAGGGAGTTAGTTGATCAAATTGATCAGATGTTAGAACCAACTAGATTCCAAATGGAGTCTATGAGCGAAAGAACAAGTTTTTTCTAGCAATCTTTGGGCAAGATATGGCCCGGACGGCGGTGTGGCGGACGGACATTGCAGAAATAGAATAGACATGTTGAAACATACACAGAAAACGTTTGAGGGTGGGTTGTATGTGATAGTATATTTCATAACGAGTGAGGAAAGCGTCACTTTACGCGCGAGTTGTGTTTGGCGATCGAGGCGAAGCCGAGTTCGCTAATTACTAACAACGAGCGCGTAAAGACGCTCCTCACGAGTTGCGAACGCTATTTTTCGCTTGACCGACTAAATGTGTGGCACTTCACGACGACTCACTCCAAACAGTGACGGAAAGTACTTTACATCACTCCGAGCAGTGACGTGAAGTACTTTCGTTCACTCCGTGACGTAAAGTACTTTCGTTCACTCCGTGACGTAAAGTACTTTCGTTCACTCCGTGACGTGAAGTACTTTCGTTCACTCCGTGACGTAAAGTAAGCAAATAACACGCTGAGATTAAAGTTTTCCCTTCGTGGTGAGGTTGCCTTGGTGAAAATAGCCACTTTCTCCGTAGGTCAAGCGAAAAAAGTTTTTCCTGACTGAAAACATAGGTGAATTATTCAGAATGAATAAAAACTAAAAGGGCTCATTCTAGGCTAAAATTGAAACTAATTGCTCATTGCGGCTAGAATTTAGGAATAAACGCTTTTTTCCAGCTAAAATTAGGGGAGAAGAAGGCTATTGGTGGCATCTGGAGGCAACTTAGCACGCTGGTTCCAGTTTCTGTGGGTCCTTACATGTCTACAATTGAGGGGGGAAAAGCTTATTCATCACTGAAATTGAGAAAGAAAGCACATTTGTGGTTAAAACTGAGAAAAACCCCAACTCGCGGCATATGACTTCTCTAGAGAAGTAAAAAACGTGAGTGAGAAGTAAAACTGGGTGGTGTTTTTAAGGGGTAATGCCGTTGCTAATATTTAGAACAAGCGCTGATTCACGGTTCATGGAGGCCCTAGAGAAGGATAAGACGCTAATGTGCAGTTCTTTAGGCTATTCTGTAGCTAAAATTGAGCAAAAGGCGCCGATTCGCGGTTTATTGATGCAATTTCTAGAATTAAATAAATATAAAATCGCTTATTCGCAGTTTATTGGGGGCCTCAAAGAAAAAAAGCGCTGTGCTGTTATTGAGACGAATCCGTCGCTAAAACTGGGATCAAGCGCTCATTTACGGCTAAAATTGAGACAAGGGGCTCATTTGAGTTTAAAATTGTGATAAATCACTCAGTGTGGCTGAAATTTAGTGTAAGCGCTCATTCGCTGCAAGAATCACTTGCCTCAGTTATCATTTTTCCCCGCGTCTTATTCCGTTCACGGTGCGATGCCTTTTTCTCCAATTGTTGTATCACTCGCTCCCGCGTCGTTCTATACTCGAGAGCAAACTCCGAGACGATTCGACAAAGTTCGCTCGGTTTGGTTGAACTCACTCGATGAAGTGGAACGCCGATCCAAAGGCAGAACTTATGGAACCTGAATGGGTGCGGACAAATTCTTTAGATATTTCAGTAGGATGACCAGGAGGGGGAGAGGGCCAAAATATTTTACCTGTGTAGAACTCGTCTGTGTACTTTATCCAAAACAATTATCCTCTCCGCGGAGTCGGCCAAAAAGTCGGACATTCTACAAAAATGTAAAAAATATTAACCAGCTTTTCGCTAATATTATGCGCTGACTCACTTTAGTTTCATGTTTGTTGTGCCGTCGTGTTTTGAAATCGCTTTGAGGTAGTCGAACGACGCCTTGCACTCTTGCTCCATTTTGACAATATTCGAGGCGAGTTCGTCGAAATCAACTTTGGACGCTCTCGTGATTGCACCAATCTAACAAAAAAACACGCATTTTGATTGATTCAGTATGAAATTCACTTACATCGCGGAATAAACGGTCACTCACTTCCGAATAAAGATCTGTCGCGTCGGGAAACTTTTCCATAACGACATGACACAAGTGATGGAGCAGTGTGTGCTTGTGAACAGTGTCCTTGACTTCAGGAACTTTAGCGAGATAGTCGATTTGAAAACCTTTCACTTCGGAACCGTTGAGGAATATGCCGATGGAGAGGAGGGTGCCTAAAATGGCCCGGAAAGTTTTATTGCTTCTCAGACACTCCATGCCCTGTTTCAAATCCATGAGGGGTTCCGCTATTTCCTATGTGAATCGCAAGAAAAAAAAAATCAGAGCTGGCGCTGACGAGAGGAGGAGGAGTAGAAGGAGGGTGAACTAACTCGCTCGAGGTTTTCATAATCCAGTTTAAAAGCCCAAAGTTTCAATCGAGCCTGAAGTTCTGAAATGGACGCCAAAGTTAACAGAAATTGCTCGGCACTGCCCAACGGTAGATCTGGATTGGCAGCTTGCGCCTCTTGAATTTTACTCCGCTCCTCTTCCGTCGGTAACATCGTCAATAATTTCTACATAAACGGAAAACTCCGAATTAATCGAAGTACAGAATTGAGCCGTACGCGGAGTTGTGGGAGGAGGCTCTCTACCTCGATTCCTTCGCGATTCATAACGGTCGCGTCCATTTTTAAAATTGCCGTCTTTATGGACCGCGGCGGTGGCAGTTTCGTCATACCGATATTAATAGCGTTCGATCTTTTATGATCCAACACGATAATCTCTTTATTTTTATTCATTTCTTGCTGTTTCTGTAATCAATTTTTTGAAGAAAAAATTAAGAAATTCAGCACAAAGATGGAACAGCAAATATTATATTTTTGGGAACGACATTAACGTGCATAAAATACTAAAAGAAACAGACTCACCTCCTGTAACAATTGTACCCAGACACCACATAGAGAAAGAGAGATAGAGGAGACAAAAAAGCAAAAAATGCATTAGTTTGAACAGCTTGTAAAAACACGTAAAACGTATGTACAATATTTTGTATATACATAGAGATCTTATGTACAAAGTTTGTATGTATCATTGTATTGCACAGGAATGCCTTATTGGTTCCAGTTTAGGACTAATTATAGTGGGGGGGGGGAATGTCCGTTTTCAAGGCTCGAGGAATTAGAAAGGACATCTCGGGTCAACCCAAACGTTAGATTTAAACAAAACTGCCGTTAGTCAACAATTTAACGAGGAGTGATAGAGGTACCCCTCACCCACACTCACATTAATGCCACAGTGACTCTGGTGTCCCTAAAACTCCGACACATCTTTTTGGGGCGTCAGTATTCCCCCTCTTCTACCATTGAGAGCTACCACCAATATGGCTACGCTAATTTTGCAGGAGGAGCATGTCAAATCAAACGCCTGACATCCGCGGAGTGGTCGTGGGCCAGCGCGGGGAGTGCTAGCAATAGGCCAAAACATTCATTACGCACGGCTCGTGCGGGTGTTTGCAGAACTTAGAGAAGTCGGGCGTTACAGAAGGACCGCAAGTTGTTTTCCCAAAAGAACGTGCTGGCAGCCAAAAAAAAACAAAAAACTCATTCACCCGTTTTATCGCCCACTCTCAATCCCTACGGATGCATAAATTCTATGATCAAAATTGCCCCATCCCCTAAAAATGCAATAGGCAAACTTTTAACGCAAAAAAAGTTATGTAGCGTTGTAGCCGTGGCACTCTCCATTTAAATTGCAAAAACTATTTTTTTTAACCCTAAAGCTGTCACTTAAACCCCTATAAGTGACTAACCACCGTATAAATATAAATTTAACGTCCAAAAATTGGCCTATCAGAAAGGAAAATATTCTTGTTTGCCACAAAGTGCTCCACAACCTCTAGAAACTAACCAGCTAGGCAAAGCCCTTTCAAAGCCCAAATTTCGCAAATTATTGGCAATCACGGAAACAAATTTCGAGGAGCTTGCAGGCTCAAAACGCCAATTACGCAGTGTAGACTCCCTAGAAAGCCAATAACGCGGGTTTGACTAATTCAAAACGTCAATTTCACAGGTTTTGGTCCTTCAAGAGAGATTCAACGGGTTGACCTCTTTCGAAGTTTCAATTTCGCGGATTTGACACTTACAGAACCATATTTAGCGGTTTAAATTCAAGAATTAATTTCGTCTTTAGTTCCTTAAAAAAACACAAAACCACCGGTTTGGCTCCTTCAATAACCTAATTTCGTGAATCTCGCACGTCGGACAAATACCACGCGGGTTTTTCTTAAATTTATTCGCAGAATACTGCGAAAACTGCGACTTTTTACAAATTTATCCGCGAAAAGACCTAATTCTTGAGTTTTCACAATTTTCTCATTTTTGTGCGAGGAACAGCAAAAAGTGAAATTTTTAGCCGAAAAATGGCTAAACTCACCGAAGCCCCCCTCCCCCCAGATCTGCTAAGCTGATTTCAGAATAATTCATAAAAATTATTTGCTAATTCTTTTGAAATTTCAGTCGCAAAATGCAAACCTCGCGGTTAAAATCCAAATATTTCACCTGAACAGGCAAAATCATGAAACGTCCTAACTCGCGGTTTCTCTCATTTTTCTTTCACTGAAACGTTAGAACTGTGATTTCACACTAAATTGCCAATTCTTGGAATTTTAACCGTAAGATTAAAAAATAAAGAGCAAAAAAATTCAGTTTTTCAAAAAAAGGCAAACTTCACTAATTTCAAACGATTGAAATCCAAATTTCCAGCGTGTTGGCTCATTTCAAAGAGCAATTTCGCGTGTCTGGCAATTTATGAAAACAAAATTTCCTATGGGGGAATAATAACTATTTCGAGCATTTAGCTCTTTTAAGCCCCAAATTTCGTGGATCTGGCTGTTACAGACAACGGTTTCATGGGTTTTTGGCTCCTTTGAAAACGAAATTTCGCAGGATTGACTCATCTGATGATCATTTTGCTGATATTCAAGACAGAGAGTGAGAGAGATAGAGTTAGTGAGAGAGAGAGAATAGTCGCCCTAAGAAAGCGCTGCAAGTGTGTTGATGCTGCAGGGGGGGACGCATGCAATACCACGTATAATTAGCTCCAAATGTTGAAATTTCGCGGAGAATCATCCGGCTTCTTTCTACGAGGCATATACGTGACTAAAACTGGCAAAAAAAAAAATGCCAGTGTGATGTTCCTTAGGCAGATTCACGTCATACATTGAGAAAAATCATGAATTGATGGTTTCTGTAGGCAACTTGAAGGATAAAATTGAAACAAAACTTATATTATGCTGTTCTTTATGGTCAAAGTTCGTCGCTAAAATGAAAAAATTGCTGATTCGCCGTTTACGGAGGCATTTTGTGACTTAAATTATCAAGAAGGCCCCTAAGAAAAAAGGCCGATACTTGCATTTCCAGGATTTTTAGCTCTGCAAATAGCATTTATTCATTTTTCGAATCTCGGCTCTTTTGGTCTTTCAATGTTGCGGCCGTTCAACCTATAAAGGAGCATTTTGACTAAAATGAAGGCACGAAACCTGCAATTTCGCGGATGTTTGAAACTCCGAAAGTTGCAATGTCTCTGCTACTTAGCTCTAATGTTGGAATTCCTCGGCTTTTTAGCATTTAAATTGGTTTATTGACTGACTATACTTGGCTTATTTTTGGTCAATTAATGGCACATTCAAAATGATTTTGCGCTCATTCGAGACTAAAATTAAGAAAATGCGCCACCTTGCAGTTTCCTGATACAATTTTCACACCAAAATTGTTTTTTAAAACCCGGTAACTTGGAATTAATAGTGACAATCATACCCCAAAAATAAAAAGGTAATTCGCGGTCAAAATAAAGAAAAAGCTATCATTTACCACCCAAATGGAGGAAAAGTACTCAACCACCGACGAAATCCAAAAGAATCCCTCATGACTAAAAGTAAACGATTAGCTGATTCGCGGATAAATTAAGAAAAAGTGCTTTGCGGCTGAAATTGAGAAAAAGTGCTAATTAAAGGCCAGGATTAGGAATTAGCTCTAACTCACGGCTAAAATTGAGATAAAGCGCTAACTCACTGCTGATGAAAAATCACAAATTCACAGCTTTAATCCAGGAAAAGCTTTGATTCACGGCAAAACATTGGATTAACATCAAACGCTAATTCACGGCTCAAATTCAGAAAAAGCGCCGCTATAATAAAAAATCTTAAATTCTAATAACGAATTTTGAGGCTACTTTCGTGGCTAAAATTGAGAAAAACCGCTAATTATGCTAAAAGTGAATCAATAAATTATGGCTAAAATTGATAAAAAGATAATTCGTAGGCGAAATTAAGAATAAAAACTAATTTAAGGACAGAATTGAGAAAAAGCACCATTTCGCGGCTAAAATTGAGAAAAATTCCTAATTCGCTGCTAAAATCAAGAAAAAGCAGTAATTCCCGGCTAAAATTGTGATTGAGCGATAAATCGCGGATAATATTGAGGAAAGTGCAAATCGCGGCTAAAATTGAGAAAAAGTGCTAATTCACTTAAAAATTTAGAAAAAGGCGCTAATGCATGGCTTAATGTGAAAAAATCGTTGATAAAACCCTTAATCCTCGGCTAAAATTGAGAAAATGCAATAGTTCAGGATGAAATTGAGAAAAATCGCTAATTCACGGCGTAGAATAAAAAAAGGCTCTAATTCGCGGCTAAAGTTGAGAAAAAGGCTTAATCGCCGTTAAAATAGAAACAGCCGCCAAAACAAATAGAAACGCCAAAAAATATATTTTCTTGTTTACTTAGAGATTACCGCCTCGGGCCCTGATAGTTTTAGATCCACCACTGCGTCGGCACTGTTCACTGATTTGCTGGTGGGAAACTTGGGCCTTGAACAGGAGTATGACCGCCATGTAATATCAACACTTGAATAATTGAGCTTAGATGACCCTATCTACGGTCACTTGAGAGATTACCCCCCTCCTCACCGCACCACCATAGTCACAGCTGTGAATTCGAGGGAGTGGGGAGGCTGAAAATAAAGAAATTAATCTTTAAATTAAATACTTACATTTCTTTACTTGTTTGAGTTCCGAGAAAAAATTGCTCCCAATGTGATTCGAACCCACGACCTCCTAGTTTCGCGCCAGGTGCTCTCCCATCTGAGCTATCCCGGGAGTCCACGCAAAGGGCGAATCCACCCAGGAGAAATCCTCTCCCGGAACTCAAACTGCACCTATCGGGTCAGTGCATTTCATACGTCATTTTTTCCTCTATTATTCAATTAATTGTCGAACACTTTAGGAAAAAATTACGTATGAACACTTGGTTTGGTCACGCTCCTCCCTTAAATTCATTTCAGGTCCGCTGTGCCTACCCAATTGGGGTGAGTGGGTGATCCTCACCTTAAGGAAGTGTTTGGACAAAAACTCAACCCCCCCTCCTCCATCTACACCAGGATATTCACGCCGACTACACGGCTAGCTGAGAAATAAGTCTGAAGTAGCGGAAAAACAGCTCGCCAGACTTTGGAACTTGACTATTTTGACGTGTAAGTAACGTATTTTAGTCTTTAAATATCAAATTAAAGTTAATTTTTAAAGATTGGCTCTAGTCTGACAAGGTTATTGCCTAGATCAGGCGATTAGAGGTGGGGATGGGGGTATAAAAGCTACTGTTACTGCGGTTTAGAAAAACGGTGGAATTATCCAGAGTTAATAATTTGCTAAAGAGTTGAGTTTGTGAAGCGGGCGAAAGAGAGAAAAAAGTTTCCTCAATTTCACGCGCCCTCGAAAACTTTAAAACGGCTCCGGATTGAGGGAAATTAGTGATCTCAAACTGTTTTTTCCTCTAACCACTCATCCCCGTAGAGGAAATTGTGGGAAGGGGGATGGCTTTTAAGAGTTATTGACTGAAATCATGCGTCTGGGGGCATGCTTTTTTTTTCTTTTAGAAATCATGCAAAATTGTTGCGTCTCAAGTGTTGTTTCAGTCATAATATGTGAATTGAATGTCTTCAAACATTGATTTTGTTGTTTATGATGGGGTGAAAAGATAATAAACCAATGAGTCGATACCTTACTAATGAGATCTTTTGCACGGGACTCGAATAAATGTTCTAATTTTTGAGTGTCAATAACAACGGGGCTCAATTCGTCCCAAAGAAGAGATCGAGGACCCATTTTTGACATGACTATCGGATCGTCTCGCACTTCCTGGAATGATATGGTTTGGTTTTAGTGAATCTGGTGAATATGAGAGCCTTAATAAGAGTCTTACCTTCCAAAACAGTTTAACAGTCTTCTTAGTTTTCTTGTTAGTGCACAATGAAGCATTATTTGTCGAGTTGAGTGACGGCGAGGGTGCTTTAAAGAACACCGGCGGAGGGTTTGGGGCCATGGGTGATGGAGCCACCGGGGGATATCCACCACCGCTGGTCATACCTGGCGGGCCGGGTGGAGGAGGCGGTGGAATGCCAGCGGCGACGCCCGACGGTGCTAGAATGTCCTTTTCTTCGTCACTGCCCAAATCGTTAAAGTCGAGATCACAGAGGACGAGTGGTCGAGTCGAGTTCTCCTGTAGAGACTCCCAGTGAAGGTCGGTTTCGGATTTTTTAATTTCGACCGGCGACAGGGGTAGCCCTCCTCCGTTTGGTGATGTCGTGGGCGACAGTGGTCCATTTCCGAGAGCCCCTCTGGTCTGACTTTTGGCGAGTTCTTCTTTCGCTTTGGAAATAATGCCACGCATGTCGCTGAAAGGTACGTTTTTAGCCTCATCGCTGGGACTCCCGAGACTATTAGCAATTTTTTGAGTGAGATCCTTGACTGTTCCTTCCCTCCTAAGAGTTTTTCCGTCCAAAATTTCGTCATCGCTGTGCCCATTAACGCCTAAAATGAAAAAAAATTGACGCGTTTATAAACAAATTATTATAAAAAACCAACACAAAATCATAATGATTAGTCGAAAACAACAACCTTTAGGCGTTGGTGTCAAATCCAAAGTTACGTCACCGGAATTATTACTGAAATTTTTATTTACGTCGAGGTCCATAAAATCGTTATTGTTGCCATCGTCGCTCGAACTTAAATTATCCCCCACGGAGGACACAGACGACGAACTGTTCAGTCTTACCAAATTCACTTCACGTTGCTCGCGAATGAAACTTTTCTGTCGTTCGGCGCGCTCACGCCGTCGTCTGAGCGCTGGAGTGACTCCCACCCCTGTACTATCTGAGGGGGAGGGTTAGAGAGAAAGAAGAAAAAAAAAACTCGGAAGCTCAAAAAAAAGCGTTAAATATTATGGCAAAATAAAAATGTACACAAGACGTACCGTTTAAGTTGCTGAAAATGTCTGGAGAGTGAGGCGGTGTGATGACTTTGGTTGGTGTTAAGGTTAAGGTTAGGGGGGAATTGCCGGTGGAGAACCGCCTCGACTTTCGTCGTTCGTCGGGGTTCAGTGTGCTTGAGAGGCTTTTACGATTTTTCAAAGCTTTTCTGTTGGAAAAAACAGTGTTTTAGTGTTTAAAACATTCAAAAAGCCCAACTTCTTCCCACAAACCGAATAGTTTCATCGAGTTGCCTCAACGGCGACCCCTTCTCATGCCCATCCTCGTAGAGTAGCACAGCTTCGTAGATTTGAAATTGACGCAACAAATCCAAGTCGGTGCCCTGCTTCGACATGTACTTCCGAATGATATTCTCAATGCCCTGCTCCTCTATCGCGTCGATTTGATCGTAGTACACGTCCTGATCCGGGAGACCGTTGAGTGTTTTATTGATGAGACTCATGGCGTAGATGAGCAATTCAGTGTCGGCCGTGTCGTACTCTTTCATTAGTTTCATTACGTTACTCCACGGCTTCGTCGCTGATCGATTAAAACATAATAAATCGTGCTGTTCGATTTGGGGGGTAGGGGGAGGGTTCAACCGTAAAAGAACACTCACTGTGAACGTAATCGACCGCTTTGATGGCTTTCACAAGGAGGACGCAATTCGAATCGGCGTACTCGACAAAAACCAGTAGAAGTTTAAGTGCCGTTTTAACCACGAGGCGAAATTTCGATGACACCAGATTGTACAGCCATTGGATCGTGGCCGGGTGTTCAATTACGCCGTTCATTCCATCCACGTAGAGCATAACTTGTCCCAAGGCTATCATAAAAGAGAAAAAGAAAGAAAAAGAAATAAAAATTGATCTTTCTGTTGAAAAAAAAAAAAAAAAATGATCGTGAGAAGAGGGGAGGGGATTTTAACTGAAGTCACGGGTGAAGGAGCAAAAAAAGAGCCCCTCACTTTTTATTCGCTAGTCACCTCACTTGACGGTGATTAGCTTCGTTAACTCTCCCCGTCCCACTATAAAATCCCTGGATGATCTGTCTGTCTGGTAAACCTCCAATCACCCCGAAGATTCAAGAAGTCAACTTCTAATTTTTCTGACGGTTAAACACGCGTACATAAAACAACTGAACATGTAGAGAGGGAGGGTATAAGCTTCCTTACTTAAAGCTCCTCCTTATGACACAGCAATTGCATAATACAAAAAAAAGAGGAGAGACCCCGTCGACCTTGCATCAATTTTGTTTGAAAAGTCACTCGAAGAATCGTTTTAATTGTAATTATAACCCCGCCTCCTCCCTCAGGGGGTGGTTATGTTAAGCCCCTCACCTCTGAGTATATAATTCTGGTAGTTTTGATCCGCGTCCGAGCCCACTTTAATGAGACAGGCGAGGCCATCGTTCTGAACAAATTCGTGAACGAGATCTTTATCCTCCTGTGTGGGAAAAAGAGTAGGAATAGGAACGGTTTTTATCAATAAAAGTAACATCACGAAAGTAAAAAATAAATAAATAAATTGGGCGAAAAAGAGTCTTACCTGGAAAATCTGTTTCAAGGAGAATAGAGCACGTCGCAATTCTCGCCCTTCCGAGTTCAAAAGTTTTTCTGAAACAAAGTTTGCGGCGTGGTCAGGTTTTTCGGTGTTTGTTACAAATTATTAGAAACAAGCCACAAACTTGGCTCTAGGTACTGCAAATTGGTGTCTTCCCGCCAAAACTAGCCGAAAACTAGTGGTTTTCACCCATTTTTTGATTTCAGAGATTAGCGCTGTATCAGTTGCGAAATATTTCTCAATTGTTAGCCGCGAATTACTGCGTTTCCATTATTTAGCCGCGGATTTTCTCAGATTTATATGCGAATCAGCGTTTTTTTCTCCATTTTAGCTGCGACGTAACTTGTTTTCTCAACTAATAGCTGTGCTTTACTCAATGAGCGCCTGTATCTCAAAGCGGGGAGCGGGGAATTAGCGAATTTTCTCAGTTCTAACCACGAATTAACGGTTTTTTTTCTTCTCACTTTTCAGTCATGCGAATTGGCGCTATTTCTCTTTTTCCAAAATTTTGCCGCACATCATTTCTCCATTTCACCCCAGAAATACAGTTTTTAATCAAAGTTGCGAATTCTGGTCTCTCTTATGCCCCCGCTAGCGACGCCAGTGGAAACAAGCGTGAACAATTATTATACCTATAGATTGCTCTTTAAAAATCGAATTTCGCTAATTTGGCTTTTTCAACATGCAGTCAACGTCACGCACCTTTGGCTATTCGGCTATTCAAAAAACCAATTCCGTGGGTTAGTCAACTCAAAAAGCCTTGTATGGCGTGTTCGATTGCCCAAAATTTCATTTTACCAGTTTTGGCTCTTCAAAAGACCAATTTCGTTGGGTTGGTACTTCAGGCGTCTGCTCTCATCATGTCCAGGTCATGGGCGCTGCCAGGAAGGGGCAAGGGTGAGCAGCTGTCGACCCTTTTTATGGGACAACTCGTTTTGGTCCGACCATCATTTACATACATATATTCTACAGACTCGGGAAACCGTCAATTCGCCCCTTCAAAGTGACTGATTGACATTAAAACTGAACAGGTTGCCCTTAAACACCAAATAATTTTGAAACTCCGCCGGAAAAATTGTCATTGGTTGCAAATAAGTCCATTCATGGTCTCGGTTAAAATGAAAAAACGCTAATTATCGGCTAAAATTAGAAAAATTGCCGGGATGATGAGACCACAGGACCAAGATCAGGTAACTGAAGGTCTGAGGTCGAAACGGAGACTGGACCCTCAGTGCACACGATTGCCTGGTGGGGCGAACCCTTAACATTTTCTCCTTCCTATTATTGGAATTAAAATAAATTGCTCATTCACCGCTAAAATTGAGACGAATCAATAATTCAAGGCCAAGAGTGAAAAGCATGCCAATTTGCAACTGAAATAATTGTGAAAATCGATCATTATTTACGAATGAAACTGAGAAAATGCGCTAGTTTTCACAGCTAAAATTGAGGGAAAACGCTCTATCGAGCTAAATATAAGAGAAATTGTAAGTTGTGGCTCTAAAGCCCTGTTCACACGATGCAATGTTTGAAGCTATATTACATGCTGGTTTTTTAAAAACACATGTTCCTTGGTAAGTGACCGGATGTTTTGAAAAATCCAGAATGCAATATTGGCGATCGGTCGCGGTCAGGGGTGTCAGGTTGGTTGGTAGGCAAACAAAGTTCACTAGTTCAATTGGTTCAATCATCACTGCTCAGTTGTTGTCGTCATGGTGACATGGTGAAGGGGGTCGTTTGCCCTCCAACCAGTGTAGCCTCCTTAGCAACCTGACCGCGACCGATAGTAGCTAAGGGATACGATATCTGGCGGCGTTTCAGAGAAACATTGAGTCCGGTACTCCACAAGGTGACTACATTTTCTATACTCAACAATAAAACTCTATCGCCCATCTTACAATAATGCTTTAAATGCTTGAAAAAATAACGACCAATTATGGGCAAATGTAAACTATATTATTAGTTATTACAACGTTTCAACGGCGTGGTATGCCGCCCTCTTCAGGTAAATCACAGGAATAAAAGAAGAAATATTGCGAAAAATCCTTCCACCCCAGGCTGTCATATTCACGCAAATACATATCATAGCGCCACCGGAAGTAGGTCCAAGACTATTTTTTGTAACAACTTCATTACACGTCAATTATCCCAATTGTCCGTTCATTCGCCGGTACTATTTTAGTTCTATATATGTATATTGACACAACTGGAGTGAAAGACGTTAGTCTTACTATGGTGGTCAGACTATGGTTAGTCGACGTCTTTCACTCCAGTTGTGTCAATATACATATATGGAAATGCTAAAATAGTACCGGCGAATGAACGGACAATTGGGATAATTGACGTGTAATGAAGTTGTTACAAAAAATAGTCTTGGCCCTACTTCCGGTGGCGCTATGATATGTATTTGCGTGAATATGACAGCCTGGGGTGGAAGGATTTTTCGCAATATTTCTTCTTTTATTCCTGTGATTTACCTGAAGAGGGCGGCATACCACGCCGTTGAAACGTTGTAATAACTAATAATATAGTTTACATTTGCCCATAATTGGTCGTTATTTTTTCAAGCATTTAATACATTTTCTATAGGTGCCGCAGATCACTGTCCTTCACCTACGTCACGAGCAGTCCCAACCGCCATTGCGCTGGACCCAGTTCATTATTAATTGTTACTGGTCTGTGATTTTTGAGAATTCATAAACTTGAATTTTAAAATCAACTTGCTCTGCTGCTCTGGGGTGAGCAATCGGGAGCAAAGGACTGCTGGTGACGTCAGTCTCCACCCCTCCCGTCCGATGGGCAGGGGGAAATCTGCGGCACCTATAGTAAAGTTTAGTCACCTTGGGTACTCCATGTGACTTGTTGTCGTTTGACAACAAACTAAAACAAAGGTTTTCTACAATGAGGAAGTTCATGTATCAAAAGTGTTGGTCAGTGACACTTTTTTACTGTGAACTACGGCTAAATAATGCGACAGTGATGAGGAGGCCTCGATATTACCTTTGGCATCACCAAATCAAGAAAACAAGACGGTTATGCGGGTGCGCAGTACACCCGAACTGAAACTCACTGTCGGCCATTTGTCTGAGCAAGAAAACCCGAAAACGCCGATTCAAAAACGTTTTCGACCATTTTGCTGAACCCTTGCCGTTCTCTAAGCACTAAAACGAAACGGTGAGCTGGCGAGTACCAATAAAGAAATGATAAGGCGCTCGTGGGATGTCTCTCAAGGGTGAATCCAGAGAAAACTGCTGTGTCTTTGGTTGCTCTTCCCATCGTAACCGAGACACAACATTGTCATTTCATTGTTTCCCAAAAATTGAGGGTTCAACGATGTCAGCTATCAATTAGCCCAGTGTTGGGAGAAAGTCGATCGCCGAAAGCCTTGGGAGCTAGCTTGACGTTTGAGTATAAATGTATCAGAAATCATGTTCTTCTGTTTTCGTCACTTTAGGCCAACTGACTACTTTTTTCCAGTTATGTTACTGACGTTGACCACGAAAAAACACTTTAAAAAGAACACAAAACTTGTTATCATTTAACATAAATGTGGGGAGTACCGGTTTCATTATCACACGACACTAGCGCCGCTAGTGATAGCTACAATCGCCAATAGCTTCAAACATTGCATCGTGTGAACAAGGCTTAAATATCCAATAAATTGCAAATTGAGGATCAAAATATTCGGAAATTTTACAATTTTCGGGATTTTTCTTAGTGATTGTGGAACCCAGAAACCTCCAACGACAGCATCTGACGAACTGCCCAAAATTGCAAAATATTTTGGAGGCAAATACCAGCGAAATTGATAGCGATTTCCATTCAACACACTACTCAAGTGTAGTGCAGCGTCCTCTCCATAAACATATGTTTCAATTCAGAGAGGACGGGTGGAAAAACTCACACCACACGAGTGTATTACATTGAATGGAAAACGCCATGAGAGTTTTCTGTGTCTAAATTTCACAATATTACAAGTGTTCACAGTGTTCCAGGCTTTGGGCAAATATACCCACGAAATTACATCCCTCGAAGCTAAAAATCTTCAAAATTGTAAGTTTCGGGTCTAATATAATATCCGTTAAATTGCGAATTTGCTTGTTTTTATTATAGCTGATTTGCAAGTTCCTGACCCTTCCACAAATTTGAACGTTTCGGGGATTTTTTTTCTTCTTTAGTGTCCATATAACCCGGACTACGATAGCGTCCTGTGCCGTAAAGTCGCGACAATCCAGGCGCAAATAACCAGGAAATTGTAAGGTTCCTGGCTTAATATTTTTGATGTTACAAATTTCATTGCTTAGTTGCGAAATTGCAAGTTAGGGGTCCCTTTTTTGTTTAGTGAGTCCGGACAGTCCCAGTACTGCACCGTTAGTCACACGAATAAATTTGTACTTAATTGCAACATTTAAGCGCTAAACATTGATGTGCAAGTTCGGGACCTAAATTGAGCGACATTACAAGTTTCCTGGTCGAATGTCCGCGAAATTGATAGAATTGTACTTTCGGGACCATTTTTGTAGAACTGGAGCTGTTGAGGCAAGCCTGCCTTAACAGCGCCCATCTAGAAGTTTCTTGGCCGATTTTCCGCGAAGTTTAGCAAGTTTCACTCATTTATGCGAAATTGCAAGTTTCGTGTCTTAATTATTATTGCGCAAATGAAAATTACGGAACACTCGAACGCTGAAGATGCCGAACAGACGAAACCGGTTTGTCTTGGTTACTCCTCAACGATGTATAACTGACAACGTAGGCAACAACGGCGACGTATCTAACTTTGCGTAATTTCACACCTTGTATTATACATACATATAACGATATTACTAATCCCAACGGGTCTTATGGCCGTGAGACGTCGTTAAGGAAGGTGTCTGAATACGGCCCTTAATTTCGTAAAAATTGCAAGTTTTGGAGCTGGATATCCGTGAAATTGAAGGTGTGGAATTGTTTTTTGTTGGATCAGTCCCCGGGCTAGCCGGCCACGACGGACAGCATTTATTTTTCCGGCCTTTTTTGATGCCGTGGTTTTTTAGGGCCGTTTTTCGTAGATTCAACAAGCTAGGCGGCTCCAACAGAGCGCCGCCCGGACCCAGACGATTACTCATGTCGTGAAAATGGAAGCTCCATGACTCCATGACCAAACATCCGCGGTGATGAAAATTTCGGGTCTTAATCACTGCGAAAATGCAAGTTTGTGGCCTTAATTTTTAATTTACACCAAAATTGCCTGTTCGGGGCTTATTTTTTGACGGCAGAACCCAGGATAGCTCAACGCCGGACAATGCCTACGGCTGAATATCCGTGACATGGACAATTTCGGGTCTTAATGTCAGCGAAATTACCAGTTTCGGAGCCAAACAAATGCCTGACGAATGATTATTTCCTGGCTGAATATCTGAGTGATTGCAAGTTTCGGTCCTGATTTCAAAAATTTCGTGCGACGTCGAATTCAGTTCAAGGGCTAGGGGGATTGCGAAAAGCTGCCCACCCTTTTGTCTTGAACTAGCTACGCCCACGGTTGTGTTGGAGGAAGGAGTGTGCTCTTCCAATGGGAATTTTCATTTTATTGGAGAAGAAATTATATTAGTTTTGAAATTCAGTTAACGGCAAGGATTTCGGGGTGCATCTTTCCAAAATCACGAGGTGTGGATGGTGGCGATCGTTCCTTCCTGATTCTGCGACTGTCCGTGGGATTCAAGCGCCCTCCTCGAACTATCGTAAAGCGGGGAATCCGGACCGTTTAACTTTCAATTTTTGTTCCAAGTCACCACAGTGTTGTGCATGATGTCATCGTTTATTGAAAGGGAAATAAACACTTTAAAAAAAAATCTCGTAATGTCCGGTATCGCATACTAAAAACTAAAAATGGCAGCGAAAGCTCGGAATAATTGCTTATTGTAGAAAAATAGGCCACCCCTTTAAGACCCTATATTCTCTACTCTAGGGTCATCTGCAATAAATTTTCGCTCTCTCTTTTGCAATAACCGAGAGATGAAACACGCGAGCGGCTATAATAAAGATGGAATCAAGAGCATGGGCGAGGAACCCGATAACTCGAAGTCCAAATCATAAAACTCTTCACCCCCCTCCATTCCTGGCCTTCCAATCCATTTCCCTCTGATCCAAATAGCCTTTTGTAGACCCCATCCATCCCACACCATTCGTCCACACTCTCACAAAATGTCCGAAACAGAGAAAGAGAGTTGTTGTTCTTGATGAGGTCGTGACTCATCTTCAAGCACGACCTCACTAAAGCTGTCCCTCCCGCACCGCCCACCACCCACCCGCCAACACCTAATTCGACAGACATTCAGGAAGGAGTCCAAAACTATCTCAACCTCTCCTTTCACATTGGTTTCAATCCCGCAGCATATCCCCCCTCCTCAACGAACACCACAACCACCCGAAACAATCCTTAAGCCAATTTTCACGCATTTTCGTCGGTCAGATATGCAGAGGTGGGGGATAAGAAGGCGAAATGAAAAATAATAATTTTGAACTAAGTCCAATTTAAAATACCGGATTATTTTTAGTGGCTTTTTCTCTCAATTTCAAGGTTAAAAATGTCCAAAAACGAAATAAATTGCTCCAGGCTACCCCATTGTTTACGCTTTACATAACGTGAAAGCTCGACTTCCAGAAATGCAAATTGTTTTGGCGTTGAATATTGGTCCTACGAATGTTGTGTCTTAAAAAGCTGTTAACACGTGAAATATCCACGCAATAGCCCTCTTTTTTTTTCTGGTTCAAGTCACCGCATATAATGTTTGTTAAACAAGTGAAAGGCGTTATACAGTGATGATTACGAGAAAAAAAAAACAACAAAATAAATTGTCGTGGCTATCAGCTCGACATTCGTAAATTAGCTGGGCCTTTGAGAGGGGTGAGAGAAAAAGAAAGCGTGTGCCCTCCTACTGATGAGTTCGACATTAAAACTTAATTTTAAAGCCTTCCACCCCCTCCCGCCACCCAGATCATTCACCAACACATCTATTTTGAAAGGACCTCTCATTAAAACCTCATCTAGTTTACAAGCAGTTGGTAGTCGTGACTTATTATTATTATTATTATTTTTTTTTTTCAAAGAAAAAATTGAAGAGTATGATGGTAAAAACTTACCGATTATAGTGTGCACTCGAACGGACAGCTGGGTTCGCAGAACAATCGAGTTCTTTCGACTGAAAAAAGTGGAAATTGGGGAATTAATTTTATTTCGGAACGAAAAAAATGTGAATAATTCCTCCTCTACTCCTCCAGTTACACTATTATTCACGAGAAACTTTTTTTCCTGGTTAGAAATATTCATTCACGGTCAATTTGTAAAGAGCCTCTTGTTTGAATGATTGTGGGGTACCGGGGGGGGGGGGGCGCTATTAAACAGAAATTTCCCATCGTTCGGCTACTGTACAGCAGGTGGAAAACGTTTCTTTCTCACTCTCACCGCACTTGTCGGGAGGACGAAAAACTTTTTTTTCTTTTCATGCTCCTTTAACAAATTCCGTCGTCTTTCGCTCCCTTGTTTAAGGTGATCATCCACTGGAACGTCTCTCCGAACCACTGGAAGATAAGGAATGAAGAGTTGCAATGAGACGAAGAGAGGGTGTCCGTTGTTTTTTCTTGTTCTTCTTTAGGGAATTCGAGATCGAAGCCGCGTTAATTAAAACTTCCGCCCTTACTCTACTTGTTAGTTCTTTTTTTTTTCGTGAGAACAAACTTTTTTTCAAGGACTTGAATTTTACGGACTTTCAGAGAAATTAAACACTCGGTTTACCTACTTGTAAACGCTGCCCGTCATCATTATCGTTCGCATTATTCGTTTTTCGCTTTCGGATTGCACTAGAATGACTCACAGTGATCCACACAGTTTCTAGTGACATCTCCATCCCCAGAAACCTCTTGCACACCGCCCCCACAACTATAAGGTTTATAAATAGAAAAACGTTTCTTGTCAGAGGAGAGGACAGAGGGTCGAAACGCGGGGGGAGGTGGAAAATTAACGAAATTCTTACGATGACAACAACAGAACCGGAATGAAGAGGAGATGTAAAAAAAAAAAAAGAAGTGAGAAATAAATGGGTCACCCGTAAGAGGAAAAATAACAACTTCGGAGTTCCCGGCCTTCAAAATTATAGTCGAGGGATACATGGGAACCGACGTCGATTTGTTTTCCGGGTGTCAAAAATGGTTTCTTCAAGGGGGAGCGACATCAAACCAACGTTCACGAACTGCTAGTCATCATTACATAATTTCGCTTCCCGAAACTTCCCATACTCGTTCCTGGAAACCTGAGGAGCCCATAACTGGAAAATTTGGCTAATATTGTTACCTTTCGCGGCCCCAAATTTGGTAATTCATCCTCTCGAATGGGGATAAATTAAATAAACGGACGGGGCAAAAACATGTTTGGCCACGAAAAATAAGATATGAGACTACGTCGTCTGTTCCCGTTTTGAGCGTTGAAACCTTTGAATTTTTTCCAAGAATCTGATGGTTCACCCAATAAGTCAAATTTATCGTCCAAAGTGAGACGAACAAATGGTTAGCATTTAGCCCGGACATTGTACATCTATACGCTGCAACTTGACTATGTGGATCTGTTAACAGTCAAATCCATAGGCGGGATTTCCCCGCTCCTTGACCGACAATATTGCTCTAAAACTTTATATTTGACCATCAAGAACTGACCAGAAACGTACGGATGGCAAACGACACCGGTATTTATTGCAAAATAAATACCCGCTAAATACACGCTCGAAAAGTTAGTTAAACTGGCCATTCACGCCCTGAAAACACGGCTATCTGACCATTCGCTGCCTGAATCAGCTAAATGCCGAACTTTAAAAAAGCTAAACTGACAATATACGCCCTAAAATTAGCCAGACAGGCCAAGTCACGTCATGAAAAAGCAATTCACGCATTGAAAATAATGGTAAACTGATCATTCGCGCCCTAGAAATTGCGCATGGACTATTACAGCGCCTAAAAAAGCTTTAACCATTTGCGATCAAAAAATGGTAAAACCGACTATTTGCATCCAAAAAATGTTAGAAATGACTTACTCGCGCCTGAAAAGTGGCTAAACTTACCGTTCACACCCTAAACTGACCATTCATCCCTCTGAAATAGGTTGGGGAGCTGACTGTTAACGCCCTAAGAATGGCCATACTGACAATTTGCGCCCTAAAAACAGCCTAAATGACAATGCACTCCCTAAAAATATTTGAACTGGCAATCAAGTTCTTGAACAGGGCAAACTATGACCCTTCACGACCTAAAATGACATTAGTGATGATTCGTGGCTTGAAAATGGGTAAGGTGATAATGTCCATCCTAGAAATTGTCAAAATGGCAAATTGATGTCCTAAAAATATTCAAACTGCGGTGAGCTAAACCTTACTATTGGCGCTCTAGCAATGGAAAGAAATTACTATCGGTGCCCCGAAATTAGCTAAACTGACTACTTGCGTCCATAAAATGATAAATTTAAGGATGCGCAGTCAATGCCTCACGATTCCGCAAGTTTTACCATATTTTGGTGGTAAAACTTACCACCAATCGTAATGTAAAATAGGCGCGAAAATTCATTGAATGGACACGCTCAGTAGTCAGTCAATAATCAAATTTCAATATTGGAGCTAAATAGCAGCGGAATTGCAACACTTTGAGCCAAAGATCCGCAAGACTGCGAGTTTTCGGTGCCTTTTTTTACCACGAGCTTGCGGGCCACGAAGTGCCTCCATGTAACCGTTAATTTTCTGAATGTTAGCATCGTATTTTCCTCCACCCGAACGCGAAATTAGCGCTATTTTTCAATTTTAGCCGATAAGTTGAGTCTAGAAACTGCTAAACTTGCAGTTATCTATAATGAGTATATGAAATGGCAGGAGGAAGCGCGTACCTATCTAGTTAGAATTTTGGTTCCTACTTCCCTGTTGCCACTCCACTTTCACAAAGGGAAATGGAAGCATCCATCAGGGGGGCAAGTACGAAGAGGCTGTTCACAAGAGGGCGAGGTCCACAATTAACTTGACGGGCTATATTGGCCTGTCGTCGCCTACGGCTCGCTCCTATCGTGGCAAAAGGCGAAGCAATGGGCAGACTAAGTAAATTGCAGTGCCAGGCCTGGATAGGAGTAACGGGCACTATGCACTTGGCGTGCGCGAAAACGGCCGTGGAGGTCTTTATTGGACATGGCTTCTCTGCACATTTAATGTGCAGGCGACCGCGTAAATGGCGGCGGTGTGACTGCTGCAGGTGGGGCCCGTGAAGCGGGGTGCCCGGTTTGAACACTTACGCTGAAATTGAGAAAAAGCGCTAATTTCTTTTCATGACTGGAAATGAAAAAAGAAGATAATTCTCAGGGTTAAAATTTATCAAAATCCTTTATTCGTGGGGGAAAAAACGCTAATTCGCGGCTAAAAGTGAGTTTACAGTTTCTTCTCATAAATGGCGAGTCGATGTCGATGTCTAAAGCAAGTCTGCTAAGAAGGAAAAAACCCACTAATGGCGTAACATAAAATTCCGCTCTGGAGCCGAGCATTTCCACCATTTTTTTCGTTACCATTATGATACGTATAATTGAGAGAAGGCAGGTGGAATTGCTCGGCTTCAGAGCGGAATTTTATGCAAATGGAAAACGCTATAAGTATTTTGGTTGATCATCCAGGGAATTTGAAGTTTTTAGGCAACGTTCTTCATCAATTGGAGGGGGAGGGGGGTCACACGATCTTCCAAATCCGACGGTGCCCCCCTCTCTCGCCCTCTAGAACTTGTTTATCACATGCGGAAAGTCCAGGAGAAGTACTCCGTTCTCGCTTGAGATTTGAGTAGCTCGGGAAGATAATAGCTATCACACTCACATATTTTATGACGTGCTACTCGGTTTCCTCATCCTGAATCGTACATGTCACCGTCAGCGTCAGAGTCCCCAGAATTGGGGTTTTGCCTTCTTGGACTGGGCTTTCTTGGACTTGGTTTCATTCCGGAAGAGAGATAGATCTGTGAATATAGGGGTGGATGTAATCTTAAGAATTGAGGGCCGTATCGGGGGAATGGACAAGACTATATTCATCACGGGCCATTTTAGGTTCTTGTTGCCGAAAATCACGTAATTTAACTGAAGAAAATTAATAATTCACCTTTGAGGCTTGCGTTTTACCTCACAAAGCTCCTTCAATAACATGGTTGTGTCCGCAGAGCAACAGGAGTTAGCTCAGAACAGGGGGGGTGACTCTCATGGCGGGACGGGAAGAATCATTTGGGGGGAAGTTCCCAGACTCGTACCAACGTATTATTCAAAATAAGTAAACAGAGAAAGTGATCATATGGTGGCAGCATTGTTAATAAAAACACTTTTGTTTTTGTTTGCTGCTGTTTTAAATAGACGTCGACCATTTATTTTCAAAAAGTACTTGGAGACTTTTTACGATATTTTTTTGTTTCTCGACTATTTCCTCGCCTTTTCTTGCCATTTTGTCAATTTTTTGGCTACGAAAATCGACTATTCAAGGTTACTGTGCACAGAGGCCAAAGTGATGGAAATTTAAAATGCAAAAATAAAGAAAAACCCGAAATTATAAAGGGGCATGGGGAAGGGGGAGTTTAATGCCAAGAAGGGAGAGGTGTCCTAGCATAACCTGACACAATGATAACAGCCCCCCGCGAGAAGAAACCTATCCACTTGGCGTCATATTTATACCCCCAACAAATTATTGAGAGTGCCCCTTATTCTGTACGTTAGTACAGTAATTATTCTATGGCTCAGAAACTCCACCTTCTAGGAAAATTTTGGCACTAGCCAGGGATGTATTTATGTACAGGTGACCCGACCATATGGGCATTGTGAGAGAAGGAA
This sequence comes from Corythucha ciliata, assembly GCA_038030265.1. Classification (NCBI taxonomy): domain Eukaryota; kingdom Metazoa; phylum Arthropoda; class Insecta; order Hemiptera; family Tingidae; genus Corythucha; species Corythucha ciliata. The sequence goes on along the minus strand of CM075942.1, from coordinate 46,622,902 downwards.
CAATAAAGCCCCCTCCCTCTACCCAGCATCTGCCAGCACTTGATGGTCTTTAGAGAGTGGCTAAGCACGTACTTTTCGGTCGGAAGATGCCAAGAAAGATTTGAGAAAGAAGTTCTGACCTCTTTTTAAAAGGTGGAAGTTAGAAACGAAAGGGTTTTATGACGTGCTCGTCTCCGTGTTTAATAAAGAAACTGTTTAAGAAAATAGTGAAATAAATAATAATTACGCCATTTCAAAAGAACAATAAATTGTTTTTAAATAAAGAAGTCTCCTCATCTGGTTTTTAAAAAGTAACAGAGCTCTTCAACACCTGCTTCCTTTCTCCCATCCGAGACACTCAACGAAGCGTCCTGAACCCCGCAAGTTCAAAAAGTTCTTCGAGGTCCGCGGGGGCGAAAGAAAAAAAGGTCGGAACGTTATCCTCTATTCTTAGTTTTGAAGGCACTTAGGTGACAGACAGGGGGGTTGTTAAAGCGGAAAAAGGAACAATGTGTATTGCGGGGGGTGGGAGACAGGAAGCCCCACGAAATTTCTTTTCTAAAGCCGTGTATATCATATTTTGCCCTCCCCGCCTTAAACAAACTGCATTCCTGGGAAGCTTTTAAGGGATATGCACCTCCAAGGTCTCGCATTTTTAGACTTATAAATTCTCCCCACCCAAAACCATCATCATTATCGTCATCTTTAAATCATTTTCACCGAACGTAACCACTTCAGGCACAATCGACAACAAACAACAGCATCATTAGGGGAGAGAAGGTCCGTAGACGACCTTGTCTGATGAACCGAGCGATGTACCAAAGATAAGAGAAAATGTCAGTTGTTTGCGCTGGGGGGGGGGAGTCTATTTTTAACGGCACGTTCTTGATTCCGGTGTAATAAGTTGACAAGTAGTGTGAGGAAAATTGGGCTGGGGAGGGGAAAAAATTAAAATCGCGGGTTTCAATGAAATAAAAATACCCTCCTCCCCTACGTCATTCCCCTCCCGTGGACATGACATCGTGAAGTCACCCACAGCGTTCTTTTCCTGTCGTTATGTGTGACTCACTGAAGAGACTCGCGTTTGTTATGGTATAATAAGCCTTCACAGATTTCATTTTTCTTTTTTTTCGAGTGCTTTCGTGTCTGTACACGTTGAGATTGGAATGCCCCTCGACATAATCGTTTGGAAAACTATAGAGTTTGACCACATTCAGATGAGCTGTTCGAAACTTGAACGTGCGCTCAAATAGCGAGAAGAAAACCGACCGATTTTAATAGTTCCGATGCATTTTAATAAGTATATTGGATTAATAAGTATAGTAAGATATAAGAAGATATAAGACGGGTCGTTAGCATGCAGCCCAACGCGTGGACACAGCGAAAGGGGCGAAACCAATTAATTGCACAATATTTCTCTCATAGCAATTAACTTTTTATAAGTTATTACTGGGATAGGGGAGTGGGAGGGGGTCTTTCTGCAGGTATCGCACGAGTTATTTTGGTACACAAAAAGCTGCGAAAAGTAGTTGTTTAAAAAATGGGAAGAAAAGCAAGTTTATTATTCGTATTGAACCGATAGAATGCTCCATCTATATTAGTGGCGCGCATGTGCGAGTGCGACTTCCCGGCCTGGCAAATTACATTGAAACGTTGAACTTGAAAAATAAGAAATAAAACGAGTTTCGAGTTAATTTAGTTACAGCGCCGAGCTCGCGACGTTTACAGCTTGCGGTGCGGTCTGGTACCAATTTTAGAATAAAGCAGTTACAAGAAGGATAAACCATGTGGTGTGTTTTATTTTTGTTCATAAATGACCATCGGCTCCCTTCCGATTCAATTATTCTACATCAAAGTAATCCGTTTCTTCAAATCACATATTCCTATACTCAAATCCGGCATGAATCTCGAAAGTGAGATCAGTTTCAGCTCCGAAAATGATTACAAGGAGATCACGTCTACATACGTGGACGGTGAATCTCGCTACGATAATTTCCGGAAGGCCTCCCACGTGATGTATTATTCACCCTCGGACCGAATTATACTTCAAGGTCGATGCAAAACGAAAGCTGCCGTTCACATGCAGGTTAGTTTCAACATGCCCGAAAACCTTAAAATCCTCCAAGTAACAATACCCCCCCCCCCTGGTCACGTCCAATTAGTTTCGCTTTGACGGCCACTTCGGTTTTCCCGGCGGTTCAGTCGATCCGGGTGAAACACCCGTTGATGCTGTGAATCGAGAGTTCCTAGAAGAGTCAGGATTTAAGCACGATCACCTTAAAATTGAAGAAACCGATTTGAAAGCAATACACGTGTCCACAGTGAAAAAACTGGTTTTATTTTTCTACACTAAGCAGGTCTAATTTTACGAATAAATTCGTACTAAAACGCCCTCAAATTAATTGTACTTCTCTTATTATACAGATTCCTATTGAACTCATGTCAGAATTGGAGAAATCCTACGTTGCGCACGACGAATGGGGTGACGAGAACATGGGAACCATTCGCGCACCACTTTTCACGCTGCCTGACGGTTTTCGTGGACTTCCCGCGTTTCTCACGTCACCGTTCATTGGTAATAGCAAGCAGCAGCTGATTGTCGGTCTCACTCGGACTGGTATACTGACGGAAGAAGAGCTGAAGCGAGCGTTGACCGCTAAACCGGCTGCGGTGGTTCGGTAGTCGGAGTGATTTTAACTTATTCATTTTAGGTGTTCTTTGCGGGTTTTACAAACTCAATAAAAATACTAGCAGACTCCCCACTAATCCGTCCAAATGCGAAATATACAGACAGTAAATTAGTGTTTCCACAAAAAAATTCACAAACTCCGTCGATGTGGATGTTGACGGCTAGAAGTTGAGAATTTTACACCATTCAAAGCTAATTTCGCGTTTTTGGCACTTCAAACAATTAATTTCGCGTGTCCGGCCCTTTTGAAATCCAACAAATTTCGCTGGGCCGGCTCACCCGAAAAAGCAAATGTCACAGGTTTCTTCGCTTCAAAAACAAAATTTTGCGCTTTAGACTCATTCAAAAATCAATTTTTGGGGGCATGATTCATTTCATTCAAATACATAATCAATTTTATTATGGCATTTTCTAATCGCATAAAATTCCGCTCTAGAGCCGAGCATTTCCACCCGTCTTCTCCGTTACTCCGTTACCATAAAATGATATAATTCAGAGAAGACGGGTGGAAATGCTAGGCTTCAGAGCGGAATTTTACGCAAATGGAAAATGCTATTAGTTTGACTAATTTAAAAAAGCAATTTCAGGGATTTTGCTTTTTCAACCCAGAAATTTTGAGGGTTAATTATGATTTATGATGGTGGTGGGAGGGGAAATGAGCAGCCCTGTCATAAACCTTGGAGTTTTAAATCCCAATGCTGATAAATTAGAACCCAAAAAATGACGTTTATTAGGCTGGCTACCAGATTAGAAGCAACAAATAGCAAAGCCGTCAATTCATCCCATGGCCAAGATTTGTGTCCGGGGGGGGGGGGGGCGTCTTCCTCCGAGATTGACTTGACGGTGGATCCACGCCTGGCCCTTAATTACGATATTGGCTGTTCCATCACTGATAGGACCACTTGGTTAGGACAATTCACTTGTCCGGCTCTTCGGGCTCTTCTTCCCAATTTCGCGGGGCTTTCTTCCTCGAAATCATAATTTAACGGATTTAGCTCAGTCAACAACCAAATTTTACGGGCTTAGCTTTCTGAAAACCTAATTTTGTGGGGCTGGATTCTTCAAATAGCGAACTTTGCGAGTTTGGCACTTTCACGAACCTCAAAATGGCCTCCAGTAGCTTAAAAAATGGAAAATTCACCCCTCCCCCAATGCACGAAGCTCATTCGTTCCTACAACGGGGTAGAACATGACCAGAAAACATTCAATTTCACAGATATCTCGGCCTAAAAAGTGGTTTTTCGCCCTCCTAGACGGGAGAAATCGCATTAGACAATCAATGTACCGTACGGTACGACAACCGTATAATTGACAAAAATCGCTACTTATGCTATTCTGGAAGCTATAGTTCATCCTACCGAAATTGAGTAAATTACCAATCCCGGGCCTCTGAAGGATACTTCACCGCTCAAACAGAACAAATTCGCTCATCCTCAGTTTCTGTAAGTCTCTAGGCGGCTAATATTGATAATGTGCATTCAATGTGCCGTTGGTGAGGGGGGCAACTACGAGAGTAGAAGTTTGAAAAAACCCCAAATTCTGAAGTGAAAGTGAAGAAAAACAGTTTACTTCACGGGTAAAGAAAATCAGTTAAAGGGTTATTGTTCGGGGGGGGGGGGGTATTGAAGGATTTCATTTGACTAAGCGGTCAAAGTAATAGTTTTCTGGCTAAATTGTCAATATTTGTGGGAATTGAGAGAGGAATGGACGGATTATTTGCTTCTTTTCTGCAGCGAAATGCACTTTCCAAGCAAAAATAGCCTTGCTGCTTCAACGATGGAGGAGAAATGGCTACTTCCAAATATACAATACAAGTTCGAAGCTAAATTTTGACGCAAATCGGCATCCATAAAGACCCATCACCAGTCAGTTTTAAGGAAGAATTAAAGTTAAGTACCAGCTTTCTAGCTGTGTTTTAATGTTTCCAGTAAAGATTGACCCTTTCTGCGGCGGGTGGACGGTAATTGAAGTCTCACCAGTTTTACAGAACATTTTGTCTGCGACTTAAAATTATCATTTTTAGCCAATTTCAAGTTTTGTGGGGCGATTGTCTCAGTTACAACTCGCAATTTTACAATTTGCGGCCGAATTACGCGGGAAAATGGCTAAATCATCAGCCGTAGCCGTTTCCATCAGACGTCAGTGCCATCTTTAGGCGTCAAGGAGGGCCCCGGATTCTTAAGATTTTTTCCAATCTGGGCCCTATTGCACAATGTTTTATTAGCTAATAATATAAGTAGAATTACTTAGTAATTCTACTTATAAGTAGATATTATAAATTACTTAGCAATTCTATTTATAATTGCTAGTAGTCTATTTATTATTGTTTGTTGGTTATTATTGGTTGTTGTTTGTTGTAGTCTATTTATTATTGTTAGTAGTCTATTTATAATTGCTAGTGGTAGAATTACTAAGTAATTCTACTTATATTATTAGCTAATAAAACATTGTGCAATAGGGCCCAGAAAAGCAATATATTCAGCAGAAACTCATGTACCGATAGGCAACAAATTCTGATCAATGTTGTATAAAATGGGATTTCTTTGTTTTTGCTTCGGAGCCAGCAGCGTAACGAGGAGAGCTAATAGCTAATAGTTATGATAAATCCTGACTCTCGGTTATAAAGTGCTAATTCACGGCTAAAATTTAGGAAAATGCTTATTCATGGTTAGCAGTTAAATTGAGAAAACACTAATTCTCGGATGAAAATCAGAAATTTACGGTTTTCGGCGTGATATCGCAACTAAAAATGAGACGAATGGGTGGCTGGAATGGAGGAAAAGTGTTCATTAACAGACAAAATTGTGAAAACGACAATTCACGATTTCAACGGGCCGCTGAAATTGAGAAAAAGTGCTAATTCATGGCTAAAACTGGAAATAGAGGAACCGCCCAATACTCGACTCGGAGGTATGAAAAGCGCTTGTTCACAGCTGAATTTAGAAATTCGCGGATAAAATGAGGAAAAACGCTATTTCGAGAATAAAATCGGCAAAAATACCTGATTCGCGGCTAAAATGGAAGAAAACTGATAATTCATAGCTATGTAAATAAGAAAAAACCGCTAAGTCATTGATAAAATGGTTAATCTGCGGATAAAGTGATAAAAAATCTCTATTTAGCGGCTAAAATTGAGGCAAAGCGCATACACAACACGGATAACATTATGATAAATTAGTGAATAAGATTGAGAAAAGCGTTAATTTGCGGCTAAAATTGAGAAAAAGTGCACATTCACAGCAGACATTGAGACAATTGTACTGATGTGGAGGAAATTCGAGCATTAAATTTTGAAAAACTGCAAAAATAGTGAAAAAAAAAAAAAAAAAAAAAAATATCGAAAAAACGCTAATTCGCAGCTTAAATTAAGAAAAATACTGATTCGACGATAAAATGGAGAAAAGTGCTAATTCGCGGCTAAAATTGAGAAAAAGCGCCGATTCGGGGCTAAAAATTAGAAGAACTCCGCACTCGCAGATAAAATTGAGTAAACATAATTCGAGGATAAAATGAAGGAATCGCGCTCATTCATGACAAAAATTTAAAAATCATGGCTAATTCATGGCTAAAAGTGAAAACCATTTCTAATTCACGGCTAAAATCGAGAAAATTCTCGACTATACGTAATATGTGAAAAGCGCTAATTGCGCAAAAAACGATCATTCACAGCTAAATTGAGGAAACATCTATTCGCGGATTGCAGCTGAAATTGAGACAAAATCATAATTCATGGGTAAAAGTGGAATTCACAGCTAAACGTGAAAAAAGACCAGTGGCCTATTTTTTGAAAGTACTTTTCAACTCTTCTCTTTTCACTTTGCACTTTTTCCAACTCTTTCCGTGTGAAAAATTTGAAGAGTGCAAAGAGTAGAGTTGAAAAGTACTTTTAAAAAATAGGCCCCAGGTCAGGCAGGTGGCCGAATTGTATATTGAGATTTCTCAAAAATAAGAAAAATTGACTCATATTTACCACTCTTCGCAAATACTTTAGTACTTTTTACCAGAATGACCCTTCCACCACTCTCTGAGGGGGCCCAATGTCTCCCCGGGCCCGGGGCCACAAATGTAAAAAAGACGGCCCTGTCAGACGTAGTAAGATTCTCAAATAGAAATTTCTAATGTGTTCGCACTTCATCCGCGAATTGCTGAGTTTCTGAGAAGCCGAATTCTGAATTGACAGTCATCCTTCATTTTGGAGCGAAATATCACTTTTTAGGGGCAGAATAGCAAATCTTCAAGGGTCAGACGCACAGCTGGTAGTGATGCACGAGACCGAGACCGAGACTTACACATCTCGGTCTCGGTCATTAGCAAGATGATCTCGGTCTTGGTCTTGGTCGCGTACTTAAAAAGTCGGTTTCGTCTCGAAAGTCTCGGTCTCGTCTCGAAAGTCTCGGTCTCGTCTCGAAAGTCTCGGTCTCGTCTCGAAAGTCTCGGTCTCGTCTCGAAAGTCTCGGTCTCGTCTCGAAAGTTTCGGTCTCGTCTCGGTCTAATGACAGAAGGTGAATGGGGGGGGGGGGATCAAAACCCTTCTTCCTCCCACGGTTTACCCCCGCCACCTACCCACCCATATGTTCAGAGTGATTTTGACAGGTCCCCTGTTGCCCCAACCTCTCCGGCAGCTGGTGCTCGTGGTCGGCTATGGAGCATTTAATTTATACCCCCCCCCCCCCCCTGCAAGTGAATTCAGCAGAGGTGGTCAAATCCCTTTAAACGTAAGGGGGTGGGGATGTATATGGGGAGGGGGAGGGGTTTCGATTACCTCTCCCTGAGAGAGGTCACAGATCCGCCCTTGGCTCTATATATTTAAACATTTTGTGGGCTATGTAAGGTCAAAATGCTACACTTTAGAGGGGAAGAAGTTTGCATCCGATCCAAGAATGGGCGTAAAAATGAGATTAATCCTAGTAGACTAGTACAGGTCTTGTCAAATCGCTGAAAACTCGTGTGGGGAGGGGGTTATTCTGTGAGACGGTTTTCGATCCTCCCCCCCTTTAAAAGGTCCGATGCTTGGTGCTGTGCGTGTGTAGGTCACAGTATTCCAAACTTGAGAAATTAGAGGCACGCTATTTCTGCACGAAACGAACCGAATTCGGGCCGGTCTTCGGTCCGGGCTAAAGACCCAAACCGGTTTCGGAGAGGGAAGCATTAGATTGGGTTCATTTGTTGTGTAAAAAGATCTATACCTGCACTATACGCGTCGTGCTTTTTGTATCACACCGAGACCGAGACTAAGGGCCGTATTCAGAAACCAACCTTAACCTTTACGTCTCCTTTAAGCGCTTCAAAACAGATGACACATTCTAATAAACCATCATATTTTTCAACTCCTTTAGTTAAGGCTTTGTAAAGGAGGGTTTCTGAATACGGCCCTTAGTCTCGGTCCGGAAAATGCAACCTCGATCTCGGTCTCGGTGCATCACTAACAGCTAGGGCTAATTAGAGTGCTGCAGTACTTCTCTGAGGCTAGGATGACGTTTTTGGACTATGAAGCAAAGTACCTCGCTTGTTCAGACGAAATTGTAAGTTTTGGCTGATAATTATTCAAATTATAATGGGTATTCAACAAGTTCGTGGAAAACTGTCACAGTATTGGGGAAGAATTACCGATTTCTGGCCGTGTTTCAAGTTTCTTTGGGCCTTTGGATAATTAAGATGCAAACGACGTTATATAATTTGAGTTAACAAAAACAAAAGATTCAGGGCGCGAGAATTAATCAATTTTCAGTTTCCTCGACCCTGTCGCAGTGGTTAATGAACGAAAGAAATTAAAGTCCCCGTTTTAAAATCCCGCTTTTTCTACGTCTTCATTCTTCCGGATTATTGTACAGTTTCGTCATCCGCTCCGATGGGTATAGTCACGCGCTAGATCCAACCTCCGACCCTTTCCTGAATCGAAAAAAAAAAAAAACTTACTTGGCGTTAAAAGCGTCGAATTCCTCGTGTTGTTCATTAATGGACGCATCCAAATCTAAATAGGCGCCGTAATCGCCGTCTTTGTATAACTGAAGGGCGGTGTCGTCCAACTGCAACAATGAAATAAAAGTCAGTTTTTTTAAAAACAATTATTCATTTTGGTTTGAAGGCGTGAAATATTCAACTGGTGGATAGAAAAAAAATAAATGGAAACTACAATAGGAGGCAACGCATGGGTGGGAAGGATCCTTCTGATCGGAAGACAGTGACTTCCTCATTCTTTTAGACTTGTGTGAGAGCGGAGGGGGTAGCATTGTTAAAGCGCTTATTCTGCATCTGCGAAAGGTCGAAGATTAAACATCTTTGGATGTTTCACCGCTCCCTTAAAAATCTTCAACGAATTAATGAGACGTACGCATACGTTCATGCGGTGCATAGATGACGGTTTGCTCGGATGGGAGGAGAAAGGGTTACTCCTCGTCTTGTATTATTCCGCCGATTAGAGGGACGACATGGCAGGGGAGGGAGAAAAAGGACTGTGTGGTTGAAAGTTTTTGTATTGTACACGTTTGAAGTCGAAGAAGAGGAGAAGAAGAAAAAGAAGAAGATGAAAAAGAAGAAGAAAAAAGAAAAAAAGACGGGAGATAAATGGATGCTGCAGCGCGAAACAGTGGAAAGGCTTCGACCCCTTGAACATAGTGAACTTCAAAAGCAATTGCGACTTGCGTGATGTGCCGTTGAAAATACTAATAAAAATAATTCGGCAATCGCGCATAAAAAACGTCGTATTATCAACTTGTGAACTGCGAGTCGCGCCCTAAATTTAATGAAATTTGACGTTTACCCTAGTCGTTTTACACAACCTAAGAATTGCGGACTTTTTTTTTAACAGGTAGCAAAATGAATAAGAAGGCCAAAACTATTTTTGCATTCTTCCTCTTCACCAACACGTGTTTGTTCCAAGAAGCTCAAGCATTACAAGAACTTGACAATTCGAGAAGAAAAAATCTTGCATTTTCTCATGGAAGATGCTGTTACAGCAGAGAACAACAACCAGAAAGAAAATAATAAAATGTCAAATTTGTCACCGTTTGTTTCTCTCCTCTCACTCGTCTCCATTTTCCACTGGTCATAAATACAATGCAAGAGTCCTGTAATCCGTGCACCGAGGTCATGACGAGATACTTCGGCTCCCCCTCCCCAACCTATTCAGAACACCCTTTTCCACCGTTGCTGCTGCTGCTGCTACAAAAACGTGACGAACAATGTCGCAACAAACTTCGTACCTAATTTTTTAAAAAAATGAACGTCTGATTTACGGCGCACTTAAATTTTCAACAGAAATGGAGAGCTCCGTCAAAGTTGAAATTTCTCAATAGACGCAAAATTACGAACAAGTAAAGCTGAGCCTCGGAATAACTGCCAGTTTTTGTTCGTCCTGCAGGGGAAGCTGTGCTTTTTAGTCTGTCAACTCAAAACCCATAAATCTTTGGCATATGGAACAATATTGGCGTATTACAAAATTTAAATCACACCACTTACTTTGATTGACAGTGAATTAAATAATGTGAGGGGGATGTCATTGGTTTATTTTTTAATCAAAATAATTATTAAATCGAGTGTTTTCATGTTTATTGAGGTCGATTCAGAGGAAATGCGGAGGAGATAGTGGACTGGTGAATGTTGGTAGGAGAGGGGGGAGGCGATTAATAGTCAATGAGCGTTCTTCTAGAGCAGTGATCCTATACGCCTCTTCCTAACTTTTTATTGTCGTCTCTTTTGTACAGAAAATTCCCACACTCGCGTTCCCGTGCCCCCCCCCCCCTTTGACTATGGGGTGAGAGAGAAGTCTCGGAGCATCGTTCCTAATTAAGCACGGGAGAAATAGTAAAAATTACGGTTTTTTTTTATCTCTCCCTTTGTGCAGAAGGGGAAGGGAGGGGAATCAAACAATCAAGTTTCATGAGCGTTTTTTTTCTTCTCCTTCAACGAAGGAGGATGTAATAATAATTGCCCATCTGGATGAAGACGATTCTTCTTCCCAAGCCATTTCACGACAGTAAGAGAAAGCGTTAAAAAGATTTTCCTGCCTTTAATGCGCGTTTTCTTGTTATCGGGATAACTCCAGAAATTGGCAAAAAGGAGAACTAGCTGCTGCTCTTGGTCAAAACTCACAGAAGGGAATTGCACTTTTTAAGGCGGAAGGGATCGATGTAAAACCGCCGTTTAACCTCAGAAGCCGTTGGTGGTGGGTACGGGAGGGAGTGGACGCGGGACAATTGGCCTCATTTGGTTACGCTATTTATTTTTTTTAAAAAATGATAAATATCTTGGTTGAGTGGATCACATCGAGCCCCTCTCTCCCAGTCCAGACATGTTCCTGTGAATTTGATATGCCAGTTTTTCGAGCGAGCGCATTTCATGAGCTAATGCACGGTTGTAGACAGACAATTTCAAGCTTTGCGGACAAGCATTTAGTTTCTGGAACTACGGGTAAAAATGTAAGGTTTCCTGGACTTAATTGTGACTGACTATAGTTAAGAAAACCGGACATGACCGTTTCCGGCTCTAGCGTGTGTTTGGTGGCTCCTATTACATGTTTCACGGTGAAATCGTTGTTTTAGGGAGTAAAATCGTTGGTTTTCAGAGCCTATGTCGCTTTTTCTGGGGTGCACTTTTCCTGCACTCCCAATCTAAGCATGTTCTCTCGGGGTAATTTTACAGTTATTCATCTCTGAAACGAAATTGTCAGATCCAGGCCACTCTGTCGTCTGTAAGTTATTTGCGGGTAAAATGGACGAGTTCTTAGGGGGTTTCCGGCGAAAAATAGTCAATTTTGTAGCAACATTTTGAGGATTTCGAGGGAAATATTGTCGAGACTCTTAGTCAAGTAGCCATTTTGAAGGGCAGAATGCACGATTTCGGTGGTTAGCGAATCGAAGGGTAGCGACAATAAATAATCCGACGTTTGAGCCCAAATCAAATATTTCTTTGTTGAATTAACAGTTCGTAGGATGAAATTACCAGTCTTCGGCAGCATTGTTGGGACAAATTGTTGAATTCTGGCGAAATTGACGGTTTTGGGCGGCTAAAAAAAACTGCGCAACAAGTCGATGGTAAATAATCCCCGGACTTTGCCCCTTTCCACCCTATATATTCTCAATATATCAATTATAATATATAATCAATTTCATGGATTTGACCCTTTAGAAATTCAAATTTTGTGCGTCTCTAAAAAGCCAATTTCTCGGGGTCGAATCCTATTTTTAAAAAGCAATACCGCGGGCACTTTCGATGTCCAAATTTCATGGATTTGACACTATAATAATAATAATAATAACTAGTGGACGCTGTCATACGTCGTACCCTCATTCAACTGAGCACTTAACACCCGTACTACGCGGGTGTATCGGTTGATGCGCAGTTTGTTGAAAGCACACCGCTGGGAACGCCCACAAGATGCCGCGGCGCAGTGTCACAGCTCGCTACTGCCTTATTGGATTTGACCCTAAAAGCCTGTACACACGGAGACTTTTCTGTCATGACATCCATGTCATGGCAGAAAAGTCTTCGTGTGAACACGAAAAAGGTAAGACATTTGATGTTATACCATATATGTCATAACAAATTTTGATAATTCTACGGTGACATCATTCTAGACAGAAATGTCTAGTAACCTTCCCTTTTACCCCAACTTTCATGCTCAAGCCGAAGGGTAGGGAATAGGGATTATTAAAACCGTGGAAGTGAGCTTGTTAACTTGTTGATGCTGTTGAGCGATCTGTTGTTTCAATGTTCAAGTGAAGTTTGGAAAAAAAAATGGATTGGATTCGTGAGGCAGTAATGGCATCACTCATCATAGAGTATGAGATGCGTGAGTGCCTTTACCTGTACTAAACAAGTTTGTAATAAAACAGCTAGATGTATTCATTAAATTGCATTAAGAATTTCACGAAACAGCTACTCTTATACCGTCTATTTGTTCATCCTTATCTTTTATTTTGGACAGTCTTTATTGTGAAGAGCAGAAGTGGCTGCCGTGGTGCCAGCTACCGCTTTCAACACCACCAATTAAATTGGAATGATGAAATTGTCCTTGTAGGAAACACGATTTTAGCAAACTACTCCACCAAAACTATTGAACTTTGGAGTCGAGGAGCGGACATTTATTTTTTATTTTTTTTATTTTTTTAAGAAGGTCTGCACTTCAATTCCGAACGAAAGAAAATGGTATTCTGAAAAGAATAGTTGAAATTAAAAACAAAGTGAACACAAGAACTAGAAAATAATGAGACAATTCATTCTATTGGCGATTGTAGCTATCACTAGTGGCGCTAGTGTCGAGTAATAATGAAACCGGTACTCCGTACATATGTTAAATGATAACATGTTTTGTGTTTTTTTTAGTGTTTTTTCGTGGTCAACGTCCGTAACATAATGGGAAAAAAGTAGTCAGTTGGCCTAAAGTGAAGAGAACAGAAGAACATGGTTTCTGGTACATTTATAATCAAAGGTCAAGCAAGCTCCCAAGCCTTTCGGCGGTCGACTTTCTCCCAACACTGGGCTAATAGCTAACACCGTCGAACCCTCAATTTTTGGGAAACAATGAAATGACAATGTGGTGTCTCGGAAGAGCAACCAAAGACACAGCAGTTTTCTCTGGATTCACCCTTGAGACTTCCCACGAGCGCCTTATCATTTCTTTATTGGTACTCGACAGCTCACCGTTTCGTTTTAGAGCTCAGAGAACGGCACGGGTTCTGCAAAATGGTCGAAAACATTTTCGAATCGGTGTTTTCGAGTTTTCTTGCTCCAACAAATAGCCGACAGTGAAAGTTTCTGTACGGGTGTACTGCGCACCCGCATAACCGTCTTGTTTTCTTGATTCGGTGATGCCAAAGGTACAATATCGAGGCCTCCTCTTCACCGTTGGATTATTTAGCCGTAGTTCACAGTAAAAAAGTGTCACTGACCAACATTTTTGATACATGAACTTCCTCATTGTAGAAAACCTTTGCTGTAGTTTGTTGTCAAACGGCAACAACAAATCACATGGAGTACCGGACTCAATGTTTCTCTGAAACGCCGCCAGATATCGTATCCCTTAGCTACAATCGCCAATTCATTCACTGAATTCGAGATTACCAACAGGCTACCATGTCATGACATAAATGTCCTCGTGTGAACACAAGGGGCTTGACAGAAATGGCGTACAATATCTTGCTTCGAGATGTTATGACTTGTGTTATGACATTTCTGTCTCCGTGTGTACAGGGCTTAACGGAACCCAATTTCGCCTTTGGCATATTTCAAAAAGCAATTTGAAACTTTGAATTCTTCGACCAAACCAAATTTTTGTGGATCTATAGGCACGTCAGAAACCAATTCCACGGAGTTGGCACCCCAAAAAACCAAACGTCACGTGGCTTCACACTTGTTTTCCAAGGTGGAAATTTTCAGAATTTGTTCTCATACTAATGAGACATTTCGCGGAGTTGGGCCAATCAAAACAAATTTCGCGATGCAGGTTTACCCTTGCAATTTCAAGCTTTTCGCAACTTAAAAAAAAGGCGCTTTTGACACATTTAAGAAGTACCTAATTTTGCGGGGTTGGCTAATTTTAAAGAGCAATTTCAGAAGGCTGGTTCATTTCAAAAACCAAATACACTGGAATTGAAAAAAAAAAAAAAAAATCGTAGTTCATGGTGACTCGAACGGGATGGGTTCTTGAAAAGGAAAGTTTGTGCGATTTTTTTGATTTTTTATTCATTCAGTCGAACATTTTTTTTTTTAATTGCACTTATAGAAGAGTTTAGTCACCAATTACTGAAAATGCGTCTTACTCCCACCCTCTTCCGCACACTATCCATTTCATTGAATATAAGAAGAAAAAATTGATAACTCACTGTTGGAATTGAGAAAAAACGGGGTTTCGCTGCTAAAATTGTTAAAAAGCGTCAAAATACGGGGTTCTAGGAGGCATCTTCAGTTAAAATCGATAAATGTATGACTAAAAGTAAAAATAACTATTAATTAGTGGCTAAATTTGTGAATAATTCATTATTTAACACTTCATAAAAATTATGTATATTCTACTAAGGAGGGTCATACAGATTTCCGCCCCGTGCTCCGAGGCCCGCCACTGAGCCACCCTTTGAAGAGTCTGACATATGTAAATTGTCTCGACATAAATGTAAAGTGTCAGACATATGCGTTTTGACCGCACAAATTCAGATAAAAATTTCTGGAAGTTTGTGTTTATGTCGTATCCATGTCGAGTTATTGTCCATCTCACGAAATGGATGTCCATTTCACGAAGTGGCTCCACTTGCCGTAACTTCAAAAAATTACTACATCTGGACAAAAAAATTGTCCATTTCTTGAAAAGGAAATCGTGTTTGTCCAGTTGCTGAAATCAAGCTTCAATACTGCAAGTGGATGCAACAACGTTATCCTTTTTGTGAAATGGATGAGTGAGGAATCTCAGGTGCTGAAACAATTTTTTTTTATTTAAAAAGGTTATTTTACTGAGCACTCATAAACCCTCTAAAAAATGACGTTGTGCATCCACATGCAGTAAGAAAGCTTAATTTCAACAACTGGACAAACGCGATTTCCTTTTCAAGAAATGGACATTTTTTTTGTCCAGATGACGGAATTTTTTGAAATTACGGAATGTGGAGCCACTTCGTGAAACGGACATCCATTTCATGAAGTGGACAATTTCGCCAAGTGGATGCGACATTTATACCAAGGAAATGTGTGTCTGACACTAAATTTCAAACAATAAGTGTAGCGCGACACTTCAGTGTAAACGCACCTTTATAAGAGCTCTCGGTCCACGAAAATTGTTTTTTAACAATAATTAAACGCCACGAAAATTTGTTTTTCACGACCCAACAGCGTGAAATTTTATTTTATTTTTGTATCTTATTTTATGAGACGATGCCGTGAAATTTCACCGTTGCGTTGTCTCAGGACTTCCACTTTTTGGGTTCAGCCCCTTGGAGTCCCTTCACACCTCCTCCCGTCCGTCCAAAAACACTTCCTTCACGCGGACCCCATCATAAGCAATTTTTCCCATTTAGGAAAATTTTAAGCCTTTTGTCCGGTGGGAGGGAGAAGGGGTCCAGAGTGAGCGATTTCCAGGGCCATTTGTCCGAGTGTTCCAATTTGAGCATCAGGGCGTGCGTTTGACGAGTTCCTCGAACAGTAGGAAAATAACCGAATGCAGACCGGCTCCGACCAAAAAGCAGTTAGAGGAGAGGGCGTTAGCTCCACTTTTAAGTGGAAAAAAAAAATCGTTTGGTCTCTATGGTTTCGGCCGATTTTCAGCACTCTGGACTACAGCCAGGCGAGGCCTAACTACAGCCTTCTGTAGAACATCGATGATCTTCCTTGGACTAGTGAAGGAGGGGGAGTAGTCGATTGTGAGCGGCCGAATTTTGCGGAAAAATTCGTAGGCCATCCAAGCCCTCGCCGAAGCCATGCCAATAAGAATCCCTCAAATCACATAAGAGCAAACCCCTCAAAATACAACATGCTGTAAAATCGAGTTTCTGTGTATTTTAGAGTTTTCGAGTGAAAGAAAAAGATTTTGGGGTCATTATCTCCAGATTTTGGTCGATTTATCTTACTTTAGCGCCCGCACAACTAATTATTTCGTCCACCTATTTACACATTCTATCGTGATATGACATTTCACTATCCACGAAATCTTGTTTTTCCGTTCAAAATTGTTGATTTGGACGCTGTAACAAGTTACAAGAGGAACAGACCGCCGCTCCTCCCATTCATTTTAAATTTGGAAAAACGGCCCCACGGTTGACGCGCGCTTTTAAGTCGGGTTTCCTCGACCACTTCCCAGTCACCCCTCGCCTAAACTTCGCACATAAATTTTGGCTCCATTTCTGCACCAATATTCGATTTCAAAGTCTAATTTTAATCTTCAGGAAGTTCTGCAGTGACGTTAGATCTAGCTTTTTCAAATTTTATCCCTAAAGTAACCCAAAAGTACTTTAGAATTTGAATGTGTTTTAAGGTAATTTCAGGGATGAAATCTGGAATAGCAAGATCTAACGTCACTGTAGAACTTCCTGAAGATTAAAATGAGACGTTGAAATCGAATATTGATGCAGAAATGAAGCCAAAATTTATGTGCGAAGTTTAGGCGAGGGTCGACTGGGAAGGGGTTGAGGAAACCCCCCCTTAACGAGTCAGCAAAATATGAGTGAGAATTGCAAAAAAAAATTAAACGAATATAAAAAAGACAACAGTTTCTTCACTTAAAACTGAACTGTCTTTTGTCTCCATCCTTTTCTTTTCATTGGCGCCGTGCCGTAAACCAGTACGTGCTCTCTAGGCATTCGCTGACCTCTCGTGAAGAATACGCGCAGAGGTCAACTCAGGAAAACTTTTTTTTTTATTCTTTTTAAGGATAACAGATGAAATGTAAAAGATAGAGAAAACATTCAGGAAAACGTTTCGGAGGAAACTTGATTCTTTCCTACCTATCTACACCACCACGGGGCGTTAAAACTTTAAAGGGTTCATTTACCCTCGGTGAAGAAGTTGGGGTGGTAGCGGGGAGGGGGGCTGAAAGAGGCTTAAAAAGGCGGGTATATTATCCTTTGAAGAAGCCTCAACACAAATTATTACTGAGTCTTTTATTTTGTTTACGTTTCACTTCTCACAGCTTCCGTATTCTAATCCTCACAGGGAGAGGGGTAGAAGAGGGACTAAACAAGAGGCATAGGTTCTTACAATCAAATCGATTAGTTAAAAAAAAAAAGACATAATGGTTTGTGGGGTGTCGACTGGACCTTGGGAAGGGTGGAAAAAGTGTGTCCTTTTTGGTTCCTTCATACAATTAAATCACGAAGGATGAGGCTCCTTAAAAAACATGTTTTCCATTAAAGAGAAACCGCAAAAATTGAGGTTTAAGAGACTCATTTCACTGTATTCAATCGTATTAGAGCATCGTCTCAGAAATGTTTACGCTTCTCATCAATCGAATGACGCATTCCACCCAACACACGGCCTCTCACGGTGTCCAGCATTTAATGAATAATTTCGAGTCACTATTATCTCCTTCACGTTCAACCGTCTCTCCTCCCGAAAATGCGTGCCTTACGACCCACCCGGAAATAGTCAGTAAAATTTATTTATTAAATAAAAATAAAAAGACACAATTATTTTCCAAAAGTCGTGCCCTTTTTTTACAATACCATTTTAAAAGGCAGTCGTTTTTTGTTTCTTATAAATTTGACTGGGCCGGAATATCAATCAATCCTCCTGTAACTTCCAAAGCTATCCCACAAGAAAGAGAGAAAATCAACGTGGAATTCATGAAATTGAGCCGTAAAAAAACCGAGTAGTAGCTTGTGATTTCACGGTCGTTCATTCACTCCTCGTTCACTTATTGCCAGTGAGAGAAGAAGACGACGATGAGAATGAAGAGGTGGAGGGGGGATGAGGAAAAAAAACTGCCGACTTCACTTTCCACGGAGTCTTTGAAATGTTTTCCCCGCACTTCATGTCGCTTTATATTGAGCACATGACCCCAACACATTAAGATAATTTTTTAAGGGTAAATGAGCGACTTTCAATGAGAGAAAAGAAGTAAAAAAAAAAAAAAAAAAGCCAGAGAAAGTTTCCTGTAATGACCCGGAAACTTAAGAAACGCATGGTCAATGGGTCAAGAGGTATATTACCCGACGGAAATAATTCGAGAAAGATCGGGAAAATTGATGGTCGTTGAGGTGGCGTTGTTATCAAAAAGAGAACAAAGTTGGACGGCCTTTTGAAAGAGACGTCTCAGAGAAATCCAAAGGGATGCCCAGATTTTCAGGTAAAGTTGACAAATATTTGTCGGTTTGAAAAAGTTTTTCCCCCTCTTCCTAAGCCTGTACTGCCACGATTGAAGAAACTCGCCAGACGTGAGGAATTCCTTTAAGGAAACCAAAAAATATTCGACCTTGGCTCCGATTCACGTGCAGATACGATTTTCCACGCAATCTTTTTGTGGGTCTGATGTGTGTGTGATAAAGAGACGAGTGAGGGGACAGTGATGGGAGGTGGGGACGGAAGAATGCTGCTCATCTGGTTAAATCAGAGGGGGGGGGGTGTTCAAAATTGGCACCCCTCCTCCTCATCATCACTCTCTATATGTGGGCCTCCTCATCAGAACCCGCACGGTTTATACAACCTACAATAGAGAAAAAAAACTACAACAAATGATGGGAGTATGCAGTATGGTGAAATAAAAGGTGTTTCCCCCTTGCCTCCCTACAATCCAGTGTTTGATTTAACACAAAACAACGCCCACTCTTTTGTCTTTTTCCCCTATAATACACTTCGTAACCACATAAGTTGATGAAGGTGTTGCAAAAATTGAACGCTTCGTGCGCGTCAAATTATCGACATTGAAGCTTTCGTTACTATTCCGCGCAAAAAACTTTCTGAAATTGTGCAACCCATCAAAACGCTGGATAAGAAGAAGAAAAAAAATGAAATTCAAAACAACTTTCTAACACCGTGAATGGGAAGGACTTTAAGAAGTGACATATGCGTTTTACCGGAAGAGGATTTTGTTGTGTTTCTCGCTAAAGGGTCCACGCGGTATGGTGAGCGGGGTGTATGAGACGTAGAAATACGGCTCTTGAAAAGGAGACAAAACATTTTTGGGCTTTTAAAAGTCTTTGCATGACAAAAGGGTGTCCCGGTGGCGTTTGAAAGAGTTAATGGCGTTCGGGGGGGGGGGGAATGATAATGAGACGTAGTGTCAAACCGTGACTAGGACAAAAACCTGCGTGTTGAGCTTGGGTACCCGCTCTGTCATCGTACCCCGTATAAGTTTTTGACTGTTTATCGAAAAAATAAATCGAAAGATTTCGTTAATTTTCTTGGAGAGATATTTTTTAAAAGACGATTCCAGGGTAAAAAGATAAGAAGCCTAAAGGTGTAATGTCGTGGAAGAGCGATCGAGGCCGGTGACCGTCGGGCAATTTCTTCTCCTTCTTCTTTTTCGTTCGGTCTTTTTCCTCCGATTCCTCCTCCACTTACCACTTGCTCTCTTTCTCTTTTTCACGATACCAAAACCGGCTCTTACTTTGATCACGAACTCCTTACCCTTCTTTTCAAAAGGTGTAGGGTACCCAGTGATGACCAAAATGTTCCGTGTCCCCATCCCATCAAACAAAAAAAAAAAATACTTTAAGGAATAAAAAAAAAGTTAGCAACCTTTTTTCAAATTATCAAGTTGATACGCTGCCCAAGAAAAAAAATTGGAGTTCTCGCTCCGGTCAAGGACGTTTTATTACTGGCTGAATGAATCAATCTGCTGAGGCGAAACACGCCCGCCCTGTCAGAGCCACGGATTGTTCCATTTCCACGTTGAAACTTGAAATTGAGTGTGCAGTTCGAAAGGCACGAAAATTGCTCGAAGATAAGTGGAATTAGTGTGCAATAAAATGTGGTATTCCGTTGCTATGAGGAAGAATTAAGAAATGTTTAGGAGGGGATCCAATTCGGATTATTTGAAGAGTCAAAATATTTGATTTGGCTCCTTTCGACAATTTTAATTGAACGTTTCAGGCGCTCAGCAGTTTATTGTGGCATGATTTACTCGATTCCGAAAGTAAAACGTTTTGCCTGCGGTCGTTGGTTTGGGACGATTTTTATCGACTCCATAAAATAGTCTATACCGAGGTCCGTGTGCTCTGTTGGAGACAGTCAGCGTCGAAATTCAGAAAAATCGCTAATGCCCTGCAGTTTCTGTTGGTCCTTGGGCGGCTATATAAAATGCGGTGTTCTTAGGGTGGGTATGCGGATAAAAGTTTGGAAAAAAACGCAATTATTCGTCCCTAATATGCATAAAAAGTGCTTATTCGTGGGGAAAAATTGAGAAAATGAGGTGATTAGCGCAGCTTCAGACCATAATTGAAATTTTAAAAATGCTAATTCGCCTTACATCGAGGCCTTTCAACGACTAAATTTCTGAATGAACACGCTGGTGTACACTTCATGGGGCAAGTCCACGGCTAAAATTTGGGAAAAGGGCTAATGCGCTAAATCACGCCGAAAATTAAGGAAACCACTAATGCGCAGCGAAAATTGCTGAAAAGCTCTATAACTCACAGCTAAAATGGAGAAATAGGTTTTTTCGTTGTTAAAAAAAAAAAAAACATAATTTGCTGCCAAAATTCAGAAAGCGCCATTTCGTGCTGGTTCATAGAGACAAACTTCTAACTGAAATTGAGAAGAAGCGCTAATTCATGACTAATAGTTTAGTAAATCGCTAATTTCCGGCGAAAATACAAAAAAAATACAAATTCGTAGCAATTTGTAGCAATTAGAGTGCTAATTCACGCATAAATCAGACAAAACGCGCTATTCCGAGGTAGTTCTGAGAAAAAGCGAAACCTCGATTCTCGGCTAAAATCGATTAAAATGCGCTAATCCACCGCATTATAAGAACAACGCCAAAGAGTTGCTAAAACTGAGGAAAAACACTAATTCACGGACATAACATGAGAAAAAGTGCTAATTGGTAACTAAAAATGATAAAAAACACTACTTCAGTCGATTCACGGCCAAAATCAATTAAATGCGCTAATCCAACGCTAAAAATACGAAAATGCGCTAACGCGGCGCTAAAACTGAGAAAAGCACTAATTAGAGGGTAACATCGAAGAAAAGTGCTAATTCGCGGTATTTATAAAGGCAACATCGTGGCTAAAATGGCGAAAGTCAATAGTTCGAGGCTAACATTGAAAATGCGAGACCAAGAAATGCACTAAAATGTGCTATTTCCAGGCTAAATCTGAGGAAAAAAAGGGGTAATTAGCGGTTTTGGGAGGCACCTTCGGAGCTAAAATACGGAAAAAGACCAATCTGACCTCCAAGACTAAAATTGAGAAAAAGTGTTCGCGAATAAAATAGAAAGCCCGCTAATCCACCGCTGAAGTTGAAAAAAGCGCTAGTGAGCGATGAAACTTGAGAAAATCCGCTAATTGGTATAGCTAAACTTGAGAAAAAAATAAGGTAATGCGTGGTTTCTAGAAGCAAGCTTATGTGGCTAAAATTGCAACCACAAAAACACTAATTAGAGGCCAAAATCGTCACTAAAATTGAGAAATAGTGGCAATTCGCGGATTGTATTGAGAAATAGTGCTAATTCACGGCAAAACTGTCATTTCTGGGGTCAAATTTCCAGTTACCGAACAAAGTCAGTCGCTGTGGGGACAATATGCCAAGCTTATTGGCCAAAGTGTTATTTCCCGGGGCAATATTGACATTTTTTACTTGTTGGATGGCTACATCAATAGTTAACAGGCAAAAGGTATCCATTCTATGTCTGCACAGTATGTTTCTGGGGTGATATTGACGCTATATCCTTGCCAAAATTAGTTTGAACTCTTGAAATTGCGTCTTTAAACTTTCCAATTAAGCTCCAAAATTGAACTATTTTGGTTAAAAACTTGGAACCTGCACCTTCAAAACCACCAACTGGCGTACTACGTCCCCTTTCAAGAACGCTTGAAACCCATTTGATGCTTCCACCAAAGACCAGAATCCCGTTCAGAAGCACTGTAAGAAACTTTCCTGTGCACCCCACTTGGCACTTAGCACTTTGAGCTCAAGCTGTGGTACGATGAGCCACTGCCGCCCATCAGCTCAGCACCCTTTAAGGGGTCCAAATTACCGAATCAACTCTCATTGTGCCATCATTCCTCATCCTCACCTGTGGATAAGGGCAATAACGAAAGATTTTCCGAGAAAAAGCTGGACAATATCCCCCTCCCACACACTCAGAACCCAAATGCGCAGAGTTTCGTTCACTCAAAAAGCAATTTTGCAGTTTTAGCTCTTTCAAGTTCTAAATTTATCGGATGTGGCACTTCCAGAGGTCTGGTTCCTTCAAAAACGAAATTTCACGGGGTTGGCTCATAGGAGACCTATTCTCAGTAGCTGAGGGGTAGCTCAAAGTCTGATGTCAGGGGCCTTATTCCGAGTTGTCGGGAAAAACTCAAGTGAGGTGGTTGCTATGGCGAGATAATACTATTTCTGATTAAGCGCCCTTGGATACCGCTTGCGGGATTATTTCCCGACAACTCTAACTAGGGCCCCAGAACGGAAACATTCTCATTGCAGTATCTCGGCGGTGTTGGGTTTTGTGGGGAGGGAGTGTAGCAGCGAAAAAAATACCTTCGAAAATCGCGATAATGACGAAGCACGGCGCGAAGCTATGCATACAGTATAGCATCCAAAATAGCGACGTTTTTTTTTTCCGCTTCACAAAGCCCAGTGAAAGGGAGTGAAAGAGTCAAGACAAGACCCCATCAAGCCCTGAGGGTGTACCGTACTTATGGGCAATCCGATCGTGCCCTACTTCTTTCACTCTCTTTTAATTCGTTTAAATAACGTCCCGGAGTCCATTGTGGTGAAGAGGGGGGAAGTGTGATGAGAGGAAGTAGGGTTTAACCTTTCTAAATGTTAGGAATAATTGGAAATCCTCTCTCTTCCAGAGTTTTTCCCCTTTTTTAAATATTAAAAGAGAGAGAGAGAGGGAAACAGAAACAAATTGATCTGCCCCCGTAAATTGTTTCAAGGATGTTTTCATAACATCCTTGAGATTACCATACTGCAATGACGCTCAATTCATTTGGCTTTTGTTTTACCAACAGAAAATATTATAACAGCGCCCATGTTTCATGAATGTTCTCCCATACCACCAAATATACAGTTCTGTTTTAATGTCCTCGCTCCCCCTTGGGCAGCCTTGATCACGACGCGATGCATTTGTCATAGTTGGGGGTGGTGTCTATCAGTTTCTGTTGTTAAATATCCCAGAGAAATGACGTTAATTCGTAAAATAGAGACACACTCGTTTGTTTTGGATGTTTCTAGATTACAGAGGGGGAACGAAGGACGTGAAATGGCAAAATAAATATTGCAAAATTTCAACAGGATGAGTGGTTACAGATGATATAAGAAAAATTAGTTCATAAAATTGACGATTTTGGTGCGAATTTCAGTTATTAGAGGCATGAGTTACAAAGTTTAAATATTTATCAAGATAACGAATAGGCTGTTTGCAAATATCAAGTAGCTCATCACCCCAAAGATAATTTTTTTGCGCTCATTTCTTCATGCTCTAGTCAGGTTTTTGTAATTCTATACTCGAAACAGTTTTTTTTTTTTTTAATGCTTAAAATCCCACAAAAAACGTGCGTGTGAGGGACTTTGACCTCTCCTCGGTCATTGTTGCAACAATAAATTCTTTAAATCTTTCTTCCCTGAGAAAATACATTTAATTCATTAATTTTAATTGTACATTGGCAAAGCACACTAATTTAGTGAGACCCCTTGTTTAATTTGGAGGACACGAGTCCATGTACAAATAACTTATCTTACCCGCCAATCCACTTATGACTAACGGATAAATAATGGGGGAAAAAGTGACTTTTTGTTAGCAATCACCGAGTGAAAAAACTTGATTAAGCATGTTGTTGTTTTTAAAAGGAGTGTTTTCCATTATCTTGGGATTTTATGGGTTTATTCAACGGTAACTAAACGATGCATAAAAAAAAAAAACAAACAGCAAATGCCCCTCTGACGTCTTTCATTTAATACGTTTTTGCCTTTTCTTTTTAATACTTATGTCCTCTCATTCAGTTCGTTGAAATGTCGTTGAGTTGGAACTAAAAATTATTAAAAATTGAATGATATGTCGCGTTCAGAACTCACCCGGTGAGGAGCTTTCAACAGTTTGTGAACAGCCGCAATTTGATTGATCAATGGTAGCGTTCGGCTGAAAGTGTGCACCGGCGGTCGAGGCGGTTCAAGAAAACTCGCCGTATACTCAAAAGGGTCGCGATCATTGAGGTACTGAACCCTGCAGGTGAGGGCCATCCTCGCCGTTTTAGGTAGGAGGGTGAGAACACTATCGAACTGGTAGCAAAATTTTCAATGAAATCACAATCGTCAATTTTTTTTTTATCGCGCACACACACCACGCACTGATTTTTACGCGGTATATAGGCGATCCACACTTTAGACAGTTCAGTTCCAGACTGACTGACTAACTGTTGACTGTTGGCCGGGGGGGCCGGGCTATTATGGAAAGAGCACCTGAGAAAAGTGAACCTGAAGAGTCAAGAGTGAACAAGAGGGAATGGAAGAGAATGAGTGAGGGGCTTTCCTCCTCCACCCCCTCCCAACACCATGAAGAAGCCTGTTTTCTTCGTAAAGCCCTCTCTTTCTATATATTTTAAAAAGAAAGGAATATCACCCACTACTCGGCTTCCACTCTTCCTTTTTATTTACTTTTTTAAAAGTTTTTCTCCTTTTTTGTATTGTCCGTTCTTTCTTTCATTGGTGCACTTCATCAGACGATACCTCCGGCTCTTTCACATGCGCATCCTGCTCACTACTTTGCAAGGTGCTGCCCTTTAAACGAGAGGCAGAAAAAGGATTCCTTCATCCTCCTACCCCCTCCACCACACCGCAGCTCCCGGCCTTGAACTCCATGAACGGACAAGCCATTTAGCCCCTGCCTTCGCCACCTTATTTGATTTTTTTTTTTTTCGTACACCCACAAAAAAAGGGACAGAAACAAAGGGATAAACGTTGATTTTTTTTGCCTCTCTCCCTTACAAAAGCCATTCACTCAGGAAACAATTACGATCAATTTCTATTGTTTCTACAGATGAACTATCCAGATA
The DNA here is from genome assembly GCA_038030265.1 of Corythucha ciliata. Classification (NCBI taxonomy): domain Eukaryota; kingdom Metazoa; phylum Arthropoda; class Insecta; order Hemiptera; family Tingidae; genus Corythucha; species Corythucha ciliata. Next base: position 46,597,591 of record CM075942.1, on the reverse strand, counting down.
GATGATGTAACCACACTCAACCGCACATTACGATCCCACGATTTTAGATTTTGTGCAAGGTCGCACTCATCCCCCCACCACTCCTACCGCAACTTGCCTGTCCAGTCAAAATCAAAACCGCGAAACTTGTATTTTCTTCGTATCATCAGTCATTTGAGAGGACGCACACACGCAATCAGGGTTGGATTTAATGGGCAGCCCACCAATCCCTAACTTTATGGTCTCGTTTTAATCTCCAGGAAATTCTACGAATGCTTTCAGCCATTTTTTTCTTGTCGATGTAAGTCGAAAGAAGAGAATAAAATAATATCCTTGTTCAAAGTTTTATAAAGAAGAAATTGGTAAAAGTGGCTACGTCGTGTGCCTTTGTGACATTAAAACAAGACCGTAAATTCAAGGATGAATCCTTAAATCACTTACAAAAGGATTTTCGTACAATTACAGGGAAGCCGGAGTTCAGCCCCCTCCCCCCACCTAGTAGACCATAAGCATTTGGCATCCAGGTTTAGAGAGAACGAAATTCCGTAAATCACACGGGTTGTTAAAGACAAAATTACGCATTTTCTGGTTTTTGAATGATCAAAATCCGTGAATCTAATTCATGTAAGAGTTAAAATAGGTACCCCCTGAAATTGAGGTAGGAAATAGCAATAATTCGTAAAATTGGAGATTGAAAGGGCCAATCCATGCATGACATTTGGTTATACGGAAGAGCGAAAATTCACAGCAAAATATAGTTCGAAGAGCCAAAATCGTGACATTTGATTTTTGAACAGACCTAATTAGTTTTTAGAATTAACAAAAATAATAGCAAGGTCTAAAGCCAAGGAATTGGGGTTTCGTGAGGCGTGAACCTCAGAAATTGGGAATTCAACGAGGAAAATCCAAGAAATTTAGTTTTAAAAGAACAAAATAATGTCTTTCGTTTTATTTACTTATAAATGTATGTAAATTTATTTTCGTGTGAGTGATAAAAATGATTGCAGATTTTTTGTCCCCCGGAAGATACACATTCGAAAAATTAAGTTTAACGGGCTTTGGCTCTTCTAGGAAACCTTCAGAATCCAAATTTCGCGAATTCGTCACTTACGGTTGCTCATTCGAGAACAATTTTCGTCCTTATCTCTTTATAAACGCAGTGCCACCGGTTTGCATGTTTCAAAAACATCTTCTCCTTCTTGGGCGTCAGAAAACCCGATTTACCGGGACTGGCTTCCATGAAAAGGTCAGCTTCACGGATTTCACCCGTTGGAAATAGAAATGCCCAGGGTATTGGGCTCATTTTAAAGAGCAATTTCGCGGACATTGCTCCGTTCTAGAAGATAATTTAACAGCTGGTTTGCTCGTTTGAAAGGCCAAATGCGGATTGTCGGCACCAGTCGGCACTCACAGAACCCAATTTTATTCCCTATTAAAAGCCAACTTTGCGGGCTTGACTTATAAATTCAATTTTGCGGGTTTGGCTCATTCGCGGATTTGACGTTTACAGAATGCAATTTCACGGTTTTACTCTTTTGCCTATTTAAAAAAAACTTGCCTTTGGTTAAAAAAAGAAAAAGTCTATCGGTTTGACTCATTCAAAAAACAAATTCCACGAATCTTGCTTGTCAGAAAAAGCCTATTTCGCGGGGTCGGCTCAATAAGAAAGGCCAACTTCATTGATTTCGCACGCTTAAAATCAACATTTTCAGGGTGTTGGCTCATTTTAAAGAGCGATTTCGCAGCTCTGGCTATTTTGAAGAACAACATTTCGTAAATCTGCCGGCCCCCTTCCAAACCAAATTGGATTGACTCGTCCACATGTGGATGTGAGCCACATTCGACATGCTAATTTGGTGGGTCTGGCTTCTTTTATAAATAAAACTTCGCTGGGTTTGCTAATTAAAAACGAGATTTCACGAGGTTGCCTCAGTACAAAACCAATTTGGTGGGAATAGATCATCCAATAAGGCAATGACGTGGATTTCACTGCATCAACTACGAAGTTTCGCGCTGGGTTGACCAATTCAAAGTGCAATTTCACGGGGTCGACTCGCTTGTTTGTCTGATTGGAAAGAACAACTCAAACCTGGCACTTTTGGGAACAAATTTTGCGGTTTTGTTCATCGTACAAAAGCTATTGAGATTGACTCATTTGAGACCCATTCTGCTGCTATCAAAAACAGACCGAGGATGAATTATGTGCCGCTCTATAAGGAAGTGCTGCCACTGCGCTGCTTACTGGAGTCTACTTACTGGAGTCTGGAGGAAAGTTTTTATTAGGGTGTTTCTTGTTCCGCCTTTTCAGTGACAGATCTCCCGGTTTACCTTTCTGGCCTCTTCAGGTTCAGGGTGGATTCAAGATCCCGGGTTTTACGAGGGCGCAGTTTGGATTTGGACGTACGTCTGGTTTTCAATTCGGGGTTTTCTACACCGTTTTGGAACTTTATTCCCCTTCAGTTAAGGCGACTTGCCTGCCCACTGAGCTTCGGGAAGGACTTTTTTGAATTTCTGCTACGTGGAGGACCTTGACTTGCCTCTCGGCGGGTTCGTTGGGCTTGGGGGTTTGCTTTTGTTGATTGGCTTAACCTCAATTTCTTCTTTATTCCCTTTTCTCGCATTTCCTTTACACCTATTATGTTTTCATTTACTCACGATTCTTTCGACAATGAAATTATTTTATTGACCTACAATTTTACAAATGGAATTAATTATTATTATTTTAATTTGAGTTTTTTATGTTCATTTTTGTTATTTTCAATGCATTAATTGTGATACTTTGTTAACTGTGGTATTGTGAATTATTTTTGTTGTCAAGGAAACAATTATGCCAAGAAGTGCGTCGATGCTCCAGAGAGATTGTTGCGAATCTCTAGATCAAAATAACCGAGTCCTTGTAGTGTAATTCAATAATTATAATAATAAGCATTTAACATTTAACACTGTGGCAGTGGTGAGCGCCCCACCCCCACCCACCACACAGGGGACCACGAAAAGCTTAAGGCCCGATTTCACCAACTTCTTAAACCAAGATTAACAACTAATCACGATTACAATGTAAACACTTGTATCAAAATTCATAGGGTCGCTATTGGCAACTAATCACGATCAACTTTAAACGAGATCAATTTTGTTGGTGAAAATGGGCCTAAATATGGGAAAATTAGGATTTTTTTTTTTATGTGTTAATTCACGGCTAAAATTGAGAAAAGCGCTCATTTGCCGCTAAAACTGAGGGAAAAACACTAATTCGTAATGAGTATATGTGAACGAAACACGGTGGTTGGGCGAGAATTTTTGCCTTGACCCCCCCCCCCACCAATGGAAATGCTGTGTATACGCCCATGCATACATGTCTGAGTTTTCGTTCTGTCAAATGGTGTGGATTCTGGGGCTGAATTTCCAGATTTTTTGGGGAAATGGATGATGTGTGGGCGCGTGAAATTGTCTTTTTCTCCGACTGAATCTGCACCTATGTAAGTTCAATTACCGATCCTTTCCACAATCGAGGGACGTGGCCAAATAAGTTATCACAGTGCGATACTTGTTTATTTATGAGAAGAGAAAAACACTGTTGTCGAAGTCGTTACTCTTGGCGCTGCACTTCCCCCTCACCTTCTAATTATGCTAGTTCTCCTACAGGCGCTAGAGCACTGAGGAAGGATTTTTATTTACAATAACAGGCGATTGACTAATTGTACTGTACAATTTAACAGGCTGGTTTCTTCATTGTAACTACCAATTTCACGGGTTTGGCTCTCCCCAGAACCCGATTTGGCGCCCTTTGCCGCAAATCAGCGTTTTTCCTTCATTTTGGCCCCAAAGTTGCCTGGAGAAACCGCGGACTGGCGGCGGGAAGTGAAGGATCGCTTGATTCCTCATTTTTAGCCGCAAAAATAACTCTTTTTCTCCACTTTATCCGCGAATTAGTGATTTTTCCCAATTCCAGCTGCAAATGTGCACTTCCGCACAATTTTAGCCGTGAATTCGCGCTTTTTGCCCATTTTTGCTACGGATGAACGATTTAAATTTTCGCAATTTTTGGCACAATAATATTACCGTACCTATTGTCTATACTTCGTGGACTTGTCCAACCGGATACCAAGTCTCCTTTTCACCTTATTCATAATCATAATACATCAATGACCATAAAACCTAAGAAATATAATATTGCAGTCCTATCTTAAAGCTTTTCGGGGCCCAATCTGAACAGAGGACGAGGCGGTCCGTTCCCCTCGCCGTTCACCTCGGTACCCTACTGATGGCCGTTTGCACAAAAAACTGAATTTATCTGTATTCATGTACCTATATTCGTACTTGCTTCCCGTAAATAAAAAGTAAAAAATATAAAAAGCGCACGGCCCCCATTCGCGGGGCCCTGAGTACCGGCTCCGACTGCCACAGTCATAATGCCATGGTCAATAAATTCGAGCCAAACCATTTTAGTGGGTTTTGTCTACTTGTCTCCTTAATAAAAAAACAATTTCGGGTTGACACATTCAAAAATCCGATTTCACGACGGAGTTGATTCATTCAAGAAAGCAATACCAAGCGTTCGATGTCAATTCCACGGATTTGACAAGCACAGAACTCAATTTCATGGTGTTGACTAAACAAATAACCAAATTTCGCCTTTAGAGGATTAAAAAAAACAATTTGCTAGTTTGAATTTTATTTCTAAAACCAAATTTTGTGGATTAGGCACGTCAAAAACACACCCTCACTCAAATGGGACTATTTGATCAGGAAACTGTCATTTTACCCTTGACATAAATAATAAAAGAAAGCGCGTCGTTTGTGAGAATCTGAGTATTTTATTTTTCCGCGACCGATCCCGATGCATTGAGCTTCCGAATTTTGATTTTATTGCTATCTAATCTTTGTCATAAAACTACCCCTCCCTATTGATCTTTAGGTTTAAAGCCTTTGACAATCATTCGCGTATAAAAATAAGAGAAATGCGTCCACCCTAGAGGCGGATGCAAACAATAATTATATTTTTGCAAATTTAATGAGCCACTAAATTTTGATAAATGGAATGAAAAAAATTACCTTGATCATTCCTGCCGGCTGGATGACCGGAGACTGCGCCGTTGAGTCGTGAACTTTGACTTCGTCGGCGGCAATTTCACGATACCAGTCTTGATCGTCCTCGTCGCTCGATTCTGCGGTATAATAAAATGAATGAATTAGACCCCGATAAAAAAAAACTTATTTTTTCTTGGGGAAATGATCCTGAAAAGTCCTTTGTCCTCCCAACTCGAACACACTTAATTCAGCCCGCACCTACGCTCTCCACCCGAAGAAGGCACCGATCGATAAAATGTAACCCACCGCTCTTGGCGTGAGGGGGGAGGGGGCGTACAAATACATCTTCCCGTTGTGCTTCATTTTGCTCTCCATTCAAACAATCGTGTATTTTTTATTATTTTCTTTTTCCAAAGAACAATTCACGAGATATAGGTGTCAATATTTGAATTGACTGTGCCTCTCGCCTGTCCCAGTAACACAACCATTGCCTTTTTTCGCTTCGGTTTTTGTAGGGAAAATTACCTCAATAGACCTCTTTTGATGTTTCCGCTCTTATTTGGGAAGGCACCGCATTCGTAATGCTTTTTTCTTTCTTCTGTTTTTTGTTTTCAAACCACCCAAATTGCCAATTGTTGTGCTCATGCTGCACTTTTTTTTACATGTAGAGGTCCCAATAGTAAAAATATAGTTCTCAGATTGTTTAGTTTCTTTTCACAGAGTATTCACAAACTTGCATAGACCGGAAAAAGTAATTTTACCCCCCTCCCGTAGCTACTAGCGTTAGTCCTTGCAATGAAACCGGATTTGGGTCAGGGGAAAATTGTTTAGGACAAACATACCCGAGGATGTATGTTCCGGCGTTCGGAAAGAGGCTGGAGGTGGGGCTTGGTTGCCCAGCACTTGATCAATGTTAGTGTACGTTCCGCAATACACCTGGAAAGAAAGAAAATCGCGTTTTAGAAAATGCTTGATACCCCACGCCCATCCAACAACACAAGCAGTTTTGTAGAATACCCTGCCAAGTTGCTCGCTGAGACGGACTTTTCGACTCGCCTCTGCCTTTTCATCGTCCGACAACCACCAGTCACGGTCGCCCGACTCGACACGGACCAAAGGTCGCATCAATCGTAGCCTTTGATGAAGTCGATTGAATCCGGGGGTGTGCTCTTTGGCTTCAAGGAGTTCAAGAGAATCCGTCCGCGAGGATGTGGGCGATGACGAGAGGGGTGGTTTGGACCCACTGGGAGACCGTTTGAGAGGGGACAACTGTGCGACACTGAGACTGCTCCCTGTTTTCTGTAGACCCTTTTATAAAAGGAAAATGGCAAAACCCCTAATAAAATTTAAGCGTAAATTTTTAATAACAATTATACCAACTCCACTGCCTTTCTTCGGAAGGCTCATGCTGACGCTACTCTTTGTCCTTTGGAGGCTCTTACTCGATGAACCATCATCACTCGTCAACGATGACACTGAACCTGTTTTTTGAAGGGAAACTGACGACGAAGACGATTTTACGTTTACTCCATTCGGCATATTCAGCAATTTAATTCCAGGTTTTTGTTTCTCCTGGTCATCCTTGTCACTCAGCCAGGAACTAGTGTCACCGGAGTCAAACTTTCGTAATTTGAACGATCGTTTGGTGTCGTCAGGAGCCACCACTTGATGATTGCTGGGAGATTTTTTCAATAGCGCGGGAACGTCTTTTGTACTCTCCAGCCACCAGGCACGCTCCCCAGAGTCAAATTTTCTTAGTTTGAACGTTTTCTTCTCTTCCTCCTCCGAACTCTTCCCCGAGTTCGATCCGCCGAATTTAACTTTGAGCGGAGTCACGGGAGCTAAAGCTTTCACGACAACAGATTTCGCTTCATCCTTTTTCCAGGGAGCCTTGGGTGGTTTGTCGGCAGCAAGGCTGGACGCTTCATCGGCCGACGACATGTGGCTGGTGGAAGCGTGTGATGCTGGCGCTGACACGTATTTAGAGAAACCACTGCTGCTGGACGGTGGACGCGCTTTTGATTTGGACGAGCAAGTCGAACTGGATGAGGATTCTGACGATGACTCACTCGATGAGTCATCCGAACTGGACGAATCGGCTTTCGTTCGTGCCGACAAAGGAGCCGCATTGGGTTTGGACGGTGGTGTTTTACTGATCACTGATGTAGACTTGGTGAGTTTGAAAGGAGTGAAATTTGTTTTAGGCAGTGAAAGTTCTGTAGGCCTAGCAGCCAAACTGAGGCCACCGACTCGAGGTTTCGCTTGTTCTTCCGGTTTGGCCTCTTCAGTTGGCATCTTGTTTGCAGCGAGGTAGCCTCGGTAAATTGGTTTTACCGAACTGCCCGAACCAACAATTCCTTTCGTCCCTACAGAAGAAGAAAGTTTCTTCGGATCCTCGGTCTGAACTTCCATCGAAACACAAGTTTTTCCTCCCGTTCTAGAAACCTTAAAAAAAAAAAAAAAAAACAGCAACCTTAGTCACTAACCAAAACCTAGAAAAATTATGTCCTACACATGTCACCTACTTGTTTCGTCTCCAAACGCTCCATGTCCGCCCTTTTGGCTCGGAGAAACGACGAATTACAAGGTGGAGTCGGTGAAGTCGACCTCGTCACAACCTGATACGACTCGCTCCGTGTCGACGGCACCACCATACGTCCAAAAGGCGTCGGTGGTAATTCCGACACGGGAGATATTCCGAAGACGTTGGGAGATTTTTCTGAAATGGGTGACCGAGCGATTTGACCGCCGAATCTCGAGCTGCTTCCAATTCGAAGAGAAGTCGTTTCAAGTGGGGCATACTTTCTAGGCTGAATTAAATAATAACAAAATATTTTATAACCGTAACGAAAATTAACGCGTTTTAGTTAATTACCTCGGGGGATTTGGCGCGGTCAGCTGGTCGCTCGACGGATAGTCCACGTGTAGTGAACCGTGAAGACGAAGTTCGCGTGGGTGTGGGTGGTCCGGCTGAGTCAGCCGTGGCATTCGTGTTGCGATCCGCGGTTGTCTTCGACGATCCATAGCTTCGAGGAAGACTTCCATAGTTTGGTCGACTTCTATCGTACTGAAATCCAAATAAAAATAGTTGCCATGCAGTGGAGTATATCACGATCATGGGGAGAATAAACCTAGTAAAATCCTCTCAAAACCGACCAATGAAGTTTTCTGGTTAAGAGCTTTGCCCAAGTATCTTTCTCTATTGCCAAATACTGTTATATTCTACCCGTTAGCTGACTAAGTGGCCACGAAAGTGGAAGCTGACCACAAAGCGTGATTATTTCTATTTATAAACATCTTTTTAAGCCCCGAAATCCCATCAACAGTTCAGCTTGAAAATGTTGAGTGGGACATCTCTGCAAAATTTTGTTTGAGCTAACACCCAGGAAATTATGATTCAAACGTGAGAAATTCTGGTTTTTCGTGCAAGGAAAATTCGCGGGGTTTTTGTTTTGATAGGGCCAAAATGCCGAAATTGCTTGTTTTAAGGGACGAAAGGCAAAATTAATTGATTCTCTAATGGTGAATTTCACCACCGAGAGTTAAGGTTTGAGTTACGTTAACTCAGAATTAACTTAAAAAATTCGTTTGTTTGACCCTCCCTCGTACTGTTTGCTGCCGGGTTTGTTTAAGCTGAACTTAATGGGAATCAAAGGCTATTTCAAAATGGAATCATCATACCGAATATAATGCTCTGGAATCAACTGGTGATTTGTTGTGATTTTTTTACCATTTCAACCACTATTTTCCCCCCTCCACCTTGACCGATTTGGCCCAAATGCAATACCGACCAGGGCCTTATGACTACTGATTTTTGTGCCAAAGCGCGTTCCGCTAAATTAATTTCTACGAGAGTTATCGTGCTAACAAGGCCTCACACTTACTTCCACCCCGGGGACATCGCCCCCTCCCCCTCGACTTTTTCAAAAAATTAAAATTGGAATCAAAGCCTACTTTAACATGGAGTATACGTACTGAATATGATGCTTCTAGAATCAACTGGTGACTTGTAGTGATTTTTTGATCATTTCAAGCCGTATTTCCCCCCCCCCCCCACCACCTTCACCGATTTGGCCCAAATGCAATACCGACCGGTGTCTTATGACTACTGATTTTTTTAGATAAAGGGTGTTCCGCTAAATTAATTTCTACGAGACTTATCGTGCTAACAAGACCTCACTCTTACTTCCACCCCGGGGGCACCTGCCCCTCCCCGTCGACTTTTTCAAAAAATTAAAATTGGAATGAAAGGCTAGTCTAACATGGAGTATACGTACCGAATATGATGCTTCTAGAATCAACTGGTGATTTTTAGTGATTTTTTTACCATTTCAACCCCTATTTCCCCCCCTCCACCTTGACCGATTTGGCCCAAATGCAATACCGACCGGGATCTTATGACTACTGATTTTTTAGATAAAGCGCGTTCTGCTAAATTAATTTCTACGAGAGTTATCGTGCTAACAAGACCACACACTTACTTCCACCCCGGGGGCACCACCCCCTCCCCCTTGACTTTTTCAAAAAATGAAAATGGGAATCAAAGGCTAGTCTAACATGGAGTATACGTACCGAATAGCGTCACTATTTATGTAAACAATGTTAGAGTTAAGTAACTCCAACCTAACTCCAGGTGGTGAAATTGGCCCTAATAAAATAAAACAAACAGCAAAATTTGAATCCATAAGTGCCGAATCTGCCAAATTTTACAAAAGAGAAATTTTAGAAAGAGGCTTGCAACATACGGCATTGCTTTTATAAGAAGGTCCCAAACGTTTGAAATTGCATTTTGGGGCCAGTCAAATTGGGCTGCCGAATGTGAGTTAACCCCGCACGATTGGCTTTTTAGGGAGTTGATCCTGTGAAATTGGTTTTCACTATTGGTGCTGGGTTGGGTGGAGCGCCGGGGGCGGGGATCGACGATCGACTCCGTACTCGGCTCAATTGCCGGGCTGATGAGACCAGGACCTTAGTAGCTCAGTAGCTGAAGGTCTAAGGTCGAAACGGAGACTGGACAGCACCTTCGGTGCAATTTTTCGTGATTGTTTGGTGGGTCCTGCCCCCAACATCTTTGTCGTTCTTTACTATTGGTTTTGGTGGACACTTTAAATGTGCAGGCGTGGGGACGGGCTGTATATCTCGATTGACCATGGACCGAGGGACTCGTAAACCACCCTACCTAGAATGGTACCTAGTCCCCCTCCCTCTTGAATCGCTGCCTGTTCGTCTCTTATAGCAATTTCCATTCAACAAGTGTAGTGAAGCGTTCTCTCTACAAACATATGTTTCAATTCAGAGAGGACGGGTGGAAAAACTTACACCACACTAGTGTATTGCATTGAATGGAGAACGCCATTATAATAACATCGGAAAAAAATTAAGTAATTAATTGGTTTCTTCAATGACCAATTTCGCTGGGTTCACTCGTACGGAAAAATATGCCACGCGTTTGTCAGTCTTTTGACATCAAATTTTGTGTACTTGGCTTGGCTATCGACTTCGTCTCGAATCGTACTCGTTCGGAAAGAGCAATTTTTCGCTCTCTTATCGTAATATACTATTATTACTCAGGCTTGACCGGAACCAGTCCCCGGAGCTCCTGCCAGGAGCGTGAGAAGACCAGGTGTCGGCCATCATCCGCCCATCACTGGTTCCGAAGAAGAGCCGAGTCCTCCGGCTGGCTCTCTAGGCCCCCTACCACCCACCACAGATCCCAGTGGAGGCCGCTATATCTGCCCATAGCGAACAGATCCACGCACGCTTCCTGAGATCTCTGGATCAAAGAGAGATTTTTATATATTTTCAGTCCTCCGAATTCAAAGGCTGTCGTTTGATGGCGGGGGGGGGGGAGGGGGGTAAAGTCCGCAAAAAATTGACCGAAACAAGTTCACCTTAGCTCCGATAAGCGCATTTTGGAATCGCCAATACAAACCCGCGAAATTGTGTTTTCCAACCTTCTAAATCTCACGAAACTATGGGGTTTTGAAGAGCTAAACCGGGAAATTGTTTCTAAAATTTTTTGTCATAACCAAATTAGTGAGTCCCCCTCACCCCTGTTCCACCACCACTGTTTGTTCGCCGAGAGTACACCCAAAATTAAACTTCCTGTCGCAAGAAGTCCTCATAACTACAATAGATCGACCGATCCCACCGAAAACTATATGTTCTCTCTCTGCCCGGATAAACTCCAACCAAATTTCGGTGATGGGGAGAAAGCACCTTAAAGAAAAAGTTACCGCCCCCCCCCCACCTAGAAACTGCTCAGTCTCAGTTAACCCGAGAGATCGACCGGACTGCCTCGCTTTTCTGCAGAAAGGTATATTTTTAAACGCAAAATTGTAACCATCGTTTGTTTTTCCACTTCTGCTAAATTCAGACGTAATTTGTTTATATGATAGCTGTTCTTCTATTTTGCCGCTGGTTTTTCGATGATCGACACACAGCACTTGCGTTTCAGGGGCTTCACAACTTGAGCAGGGGATGGAGGAAAATGCATTAAACTTCTTCATGTCTAAACAACGTGAATTTAGCGGTTTTATTGGTTTTTAAAGGGCGGGGTGAAGGGGGGATGAAACTTTTCCAAGAAAAGATACATCGCATTTTAACGTCCCAACACTCCCAAAGGACGTTGAACCAAAAAAGCTCGCTGTTTTACAAAAATCTTGGATATATCGAACGAAGAAAGATCAACCTGTCAAAAATGTTTCCGAGGCCTAAAATATTAGGCGGTTATTTTAACCGTCCACCTTACCCGCCCTCTTTCACTACGACGACGTCGTCACTAAAGAGTCTCTTCTTACTCTATAAATAATACTCTTTTCTGTATACGAATGAGGAACACAGTCGAGAAGGGAAATGTATATCTAAATTACACCTTTTTCCATAGTGTTCCTCGCTCCCCTTCTCCCTACCGTATATACATCAAGCTTCCGTTCACAGGTGCCCTCTCATCTGGGAAAAAAAAGGAATTTGACACAAAGGAGGCGAATATTTACCGATGATGACGATGATGAAGCAGTGGTGATGTTACGCGGCAAATACGACGATGATCCTTTGCTCCATGGAACCTGGGAACATAAAATTATGGTCAATTTAAAAGATTCTTTTTTTCCCCTCGTCTAGCTTATTTTTAGACTCACAAAAAAAAACTTCAGCCCGTGGCCAGAGGTATTAAGTGGACTGTATATGAAATGTTTAGTGAAAAACAAACAAACTGATTTATTCAACTAGTACGAAAGCGAGAGCGAGCAAAATGCGTTTTTACAAGAAGCTTGGTAAACGAACAACGAACAGACAGTCTCTTTGGTAGTAGGTATAATAACAAAATTTATGTTGAGCGCCAAGGACGATCTACGGAGCGCTACGTTGGAAGCTGAGTTGGCGCGTCCAGCACACTCTCATTGTTCTAAACTTCAGCACATTGTACGTCACTTCCTCAAATCATTCAGGAGAGCAATGGGCGTATATCAAATCGAGACGAGGAGGTCAGACAACTCGACTGTTTTTTTATTTATTTATTTAGATACTATACCTAAAGAAATAAAATCATTTTTAGGATTTCCCGTGGTCTTATTGATAACGCGGTACTCGGAGTACATACTTTTTACAAATAACTCTCACTCACTCATCACTCCCTCTCTCGTCATTCACAACTCCATTTTAGTGCATTTCATTCTGAAAATGCACTATAGGTCTCGTCGTGATGGTGGCAAACATGGGTCATGTCATGTTTTTTTCACGTTTCAGAACCTCTAGAACACGAATTCAGTGGTCTCCAGGATTCATATATATTCTATAGTATATATATAATATTATGGCCGTTTTCTTGTTAGCACGATAACTCTAGAAGAAATTAATTTAGCAGAACGCGCTTTGGCACAAAAATCAGAAGTCATAAGACCCCGGTCGGTATTGCCTTTGGGCCAAATCGGTCAAGGTGGAGGGGGGGAATAGGGGTTGAAATGGTCAAAAAATCACTACAAATCACAAGTTGATTCTAGATGCATCATATTCAGTACGAATACTCCATGTTAGAGTAGCCTTTGATTCCCATTTTAATTTTTCGAAAAAGTCAAGGTGGGGGTGGTCCCTCAAGAGGCGACCGTCCGGCCAAAATCGACGGGTATCATACACTGTGAGTCAACGATCTCACGTCCGATCCTAGCCGGTCCTACGGCCACACACCTTCAGTTTTCACGGACTGCAGTCCATGGCCTTCAGATTAACTGAAAATGTGTGGGTAACCCCGATCGACAGCCTCACGATTGCCTTCAGTTAAACTGACAGTGTATGGGGCGCTTTACCCACTACACTGAGCGATCAAAAAAAAGGCGGCAAAGAAAATTGGATTCCGCAGACTCCCCCCCCCCCCTACGTTTTCAGATAATAAATCGCCGATTGTTTCACTGCAGTCATAGAGACTGAAACTTTATTGGCGCCCAAGGAAATGATCTCTTCCTCTCTTAAACACACCGTGACCGTGATGGTGTAATGAGTGAAGGGGCGAGAAAGCAATTAGAAGATGAAATATCCGTTCCCCTTATCCACCATTCGAGGATCCTGCAAAAAAATAATATCCTACGACTGCAGCAGCCCAGTGATTAGAAATTATGTCCCGGTAATGGGTTACTGGAGTTCGTTAGCCTCCGCATTAGGCAGAGAGCCCATTTCTTTGAAAAAAAGAAAAAAGAAAGAAGTTTAAACATTAGGCTCGAGAGGTTCGCAAATATTGAACTATTTTTTATTGCGCTTTGAATAATTCATTAACTCCTCCTCGGCATTTAGAGAAGAGAAGAAACGTTTAAAAAGATAATAAAAGCTTGTATAGAAATTTTAATCGGTTTTTAGCCGCTAACCGTTCCATGATTTTTTTTTTTTTTTTTTTTTTCATGGCGATAATGAGTTGAAAATTTGATACGGAGGGTATTTCGCACGGATCCTGAGCATAAACTTGGTCCTGAGGCAGGGGCGTAACGAGATTAATCATAAAGGGAGGAGTGAGTTGGCAATTCAGGGGTCCCTGTAGGTAGAAGGGGGTCGGAATGAATTCATCTTTATGCTTTTCGCTCGAACGATCAGATGCAAAGATGGATGAAAGGGTTAGGTTTTTAGGAAATACCGTTGAACCTGTTAAATAGGAACACCAGTTCTGTGAAAAGGCGAAAAAGCGCACCTGTATTAAGCTCCAAAAGCCACGCTGACGTGACTTTTATGCGATTATCATTTGAAAGCTTGACACCTCCGGATTGCTATGGAAAGCTGGCAATAGATCCCAAAAAATCCATGAACTATTCGAGTCCACGAGAACCAAATGCAAACTTGCATTTTCACGGATATTTAGACCCCAAACTGGCGAAATCACAGAATTATGTGATTCGTGTAATTTCGTTCTAATTAGCTAATTAGAGCCTGAACTTGCAAACTCAAAAATATAAAATTGGGACCCTAAACATGTACATTTTTACGAATGTTGAGTTAGGAAACTTGTAATTTCACTGAGTGAATTTAATTCGACAGGTTATGAGCGGCTTCGTGGCCAGCTTCCCAGGGCCCGGTGCGCGCTAAAAAAAAACAAAAAAAAACATATACTTGTAAATTTGTCGCAAGCCAAACTGGCCATTTTTCGAATTTTTATCCGAGGACCTTCCAATTTTGCGGATATTTAACTCCAAAATGTTGAAATGTTGCGCGACTATTCGTCACACTTTGGGCACTGTCGTGGTAGACAATGTTCGATAGCCACTGAAAAGAAACCCCGAAACGGGAAACGGTTTAATGCACCACCCCGAAATATCACGATAGTGAAGACCAGAAATTTAGCGAATGTAATGACCAGATACCATAATCAAGCAGATTTACGAATATTTTATGCCCGAAACTACCAATTTCTCAGGCTATTAGCTCAGAGAGATGTAATTTTGTGGCAATATTTGCCAGGCTTTGGTTCGTGAGGGTTCCGCGGCCACTATAAAAAGGCCACGATACTTGCAATTTCGCGGAAATTAGCTATTTAGCAAATGCTCAACCAGGAAACTTCCAATTTCGCGAATATTTAATTTAAAAATGTCTTGATTTTGAGGCTATTCATCAGAATGCCCAGCTGTATAGACCGGGTCCCGTGGTCACTGAAAAGAAGCCACGAAATATGCAATTTCCCAAAAACAAAGACCAGAAATAACTTGCAATATTTCTCACATTTTTAGCTCAGAGTGACGAAATTTTGTCGCAATCTTTACCGAGCTTTGTGTGCTGTCAAGGCCGATTCGCCCGGGAGTCGCGGTCACTATAAAAAAGGGTCCCACTCACAATGTGGTGATAATAAAGACCAGAAACTAGCAATTTCGCGAATGTTCAGACCCACAATGTTTGCTGATTCTGAGCTCGAATGCAATGTTTTTTCGTGGCAGACTGTGGGCGCTGGCGCCTAACCCTGATCCACGCATATTGAAAAAAAAAATGTCCGAAAATTGCAATTTAGGGAAAATTCAGACCAGAAACTCGCAATTTTTAAAATATTCAGACCCGAAACTTACCAATTCGCCGATGTTTAGCTCGGAATCACATAATTTCTTGGCTATTTATCGAAGCTTTGGAGCTTTGGAAGACCTCGGGACCGGCTAGACTGGATGGAACATGCCATTATGTGAAGACCAGAAACGCCTTATCCTACAGATATATTTAGGCGCGAAACTTGCGATGCGTAGTACAAAGATTCAGGGCAGGGAGGGAATTAACAGTTTTGAGGCTTAATAGCCGCTAGAATAGTAAATGATAGGCCCAAAGAGGTGGGATCCGAAGAATAATATCCCCGAAACTGGAAGTCGCGTGGCTGAATATTCGTGAAATTGTATGGTTCAGAGCTAAATACCCTCGAAATGGATATATCTGTATTTTTTAGTGGGCTAAATCTGGGTACTGACCCCCCACCCGACAGCACCCAAAGCCTGACGAATAACCGCGAATAAGAGCTAATAATCGACAAAAATGTATAAGTTTCTAGTCTTGTAGTTAATGTAAAAAAATTGCATGTTTCAGGGCCGGTTTTTAGTAGGCTCGTGGAAGTGGCGAATAATTAGCAAATTTTCTGAATTATAACCTCGTATTTTCCTTCACAGATGAGCGCATCTTCTCAATTTTATCCGTAAATTTGACTCGGGAGCATCACATTGGCTTTTTGCTAATTTTAGCCACGAAGACGCCTCCCAGAAAGAAAACTAGCCGCAAAAGTTCATCATTTGGAACGAAATATTCTGGAATCGGTCATTTTATGGGCCTTTGCTTTGCGGCGCAGACACCGGGCTAGCCGGCCACGACAGAAAACGTCGATGACTTAGGCCCGTTTCACACTTGGAGAAAAAAGACGCCGACGCGCAAGTAGGCGTTTTATTTCTCGGGGATGAGACGACTCCCATGGACGCGTCTTATGTGAAAGGCTCTATAGAGTTCTATGTGTTTTTACTGCAATAGTCGGACGCTGACGCGCGCGTCGGCGTCTTTTTTATCCTAGTGTGAAAAGGCCCTGACGAGGCTAGTGCGCGCTGCAGTACACTCCCCAGTCCCCACCAAGTCACGCGCTTCACACATTTCAAGTTTGATGCTGATTTTCTCAGAAGGAGTGGGAGACATCCAAACAAATAACACTGAACGACGTAGAAAAAAGTCTGTCATTCCAACGGTGCCATCAGATTTGACGTGACGCATCTAGTTGCTAAAGTACAGACGATTTTCTTCAAGAAAACAAGGTTATTCCGAAAACTACTAATTCCTTGATTATCTCGGAAACTATGACGAATTGGACTAGGGTCAATGTGACTTTTTTTGACGCATTTGTGACGTAGAATCACCAGTCTAAATATCGACATCCATTTCAGAAACACCCGAAGAACGAAAAGTAAGGAAACCCGCAATAGAAACCTCCCTCGAAAGGGGTCATTGCCGCCCCCACCGGTCAATCAAAGCGTATGTGGCATCCAAGAATCTACTGATCATGTTCGAGAAAACATGGATGCCAAACAAAAGGTGCCCTTTACCGATGGTCCTGATGATGGCCTAGACATGCTGAAAATCGATTAGATCAATAAAGGAGAAAAACATTTATTGTGGAGAGGCAACAACAGTATCACCCGGACGTCTGAATAACTCCACGACAACATGGCCAATGACAATTTGAATGGAGAAAAAAGCTTATGCAAAGCAAAAGTTAACAAATATCAATTTCTTATGATGGATTTCATCACCTCGGCTTAAGGTTCGGATTAAAATTAAGTCGGACTTATTGAAAAATTTCCATTGAATTTTATGTAGGTAAACAAGGTTCGTCTTAGCTAAGCCGAGGTGGTGAAATCCACCATTAGCCTAATTAGCTTTAATCACCCAGGCTAATTTTGAAAAAGAAAAAAATATTGCGGTTTCTATGGAAGCAATATTTTTTTGGCTCTAATTGATATAAAGGTCCGTTCCATTGTTCTGCTAGTGCTAAACTAGTGTAAAAAACCATGTGATTTCATTGGCTTATTCTGAAAAATTGATTGAAACCAGATGATTTTCTTCAAAAGTGTAGCACTCGTGAAACAATTGAACGGATCTATCAAGTGCTAATTCATTCGTGGCTTGGTCGACCACATGGGTTTAAAGTTCGGTTAAACACCAAGCTGAGCTCAAGAGCTTAAACCCCAATCAGAATTTATTATTTTGAATACAAAATCGTTTTAACCCCGAGCAATGCTTAAGGCCCGTTCACAAGCTCTATGTTTTTGTTGTGTGGTGTCTATGCAACTGGTTACGCTTGAGTTAAACCAAGATAGAAATCTATGAGGAGAAAAAATATAATTGGTTTTATGACAAAATAAAAAAGTGGGACAAGGGATGAAGGATGTTTTGAATTTGTAGACAAGACGAGACAAAGACTGACGTCGTTATAGAACGAGGATTGAAGCGAGAGGTTGACGACGGACGACGGAGTATTACGACGCCGCGTGACGGAATATTTTTGATGACGAGAGACGAAGTTATGACGACGGGTGACGAAGTAGTTGATGAAAAGGGCTAAGTTATTGCGAGTCGAGAGTTCAAGCGACGGAGGATCAGGAAGACACAAAAAAAAATATGCCAATCAGCCCACTAGCTGCAGTTAGCGATGACAGAGCGAAGATAATGATGTGTCTTGCTTCGATGAAAAAAGACGACAAGTATTTTTCTTCATTATGATCTTGCTTTTGGGGTTGGAGAGGGGATTTATTTTGAAAATAAAAACAATTATTAATTAAATTTTGATTGAAATGTATGAAGCATTTTGCCAGCCATGACTCACGTGACCACTGCCTACGAGAAAATTCGTTAGGCCCCGGAAAACGGAGCAAAAATTGCCGGAATGACAGGAAGAGTTTCGAGAGGTAATTTCCAAAACAAAAAAATTGAACTTTTAACAATCAGATATGGACGGGAGAGATTGAAAAACACATTTAATACAAGAAATCACCCTTAATTGGCAATATTAATAGAGTAATTAATCATTTTTTAGAAGTTGGCATTTGAATTTTCCACTTGAGGTGACGTCAGAATACTGTAAAATGTAAACATTGGCCCCGTTGTAAAACTCAAAAATTTGCTCAGCACTTGCTGTGGTTTTGTTTTCAACGCGTGTTAAATAAGAGGGAAGGATTAATCGCAATTAATCGTGTTATAATTTTACAACGGACCCATTTTCCGAATTTCCCTGGCCAGGAAAGCTGTGGAATGAATTTTTCACGTTGAATTAGGGCCAATGATATATAAATCTGGATTGCTCGTAGTCAGTGGCGTGCCCAGGAATTTTTCTTGGGGGGGGTTTTCAAATTACATAAAGGGCACGGTCCTTTATAGTCAACTCTGCGCCAATAGTCAATTCATCTTTTAAGGGCGCGAATAGCCAGTTTGGCAATTTTTTCGGTGCAGCATGGCACAAATCGTCATTTAAGCCATCTATACAAGGCGCGAATGATCGGTTCCGGTATTTCTAAGGCACGAATTGTCCGCAGTTTCACCGTTTTCAAGCCGCGGAAGATCAGTTTTTTTTGCTGGTGCCGATAGCCACTTTGAAGACGCGCAGTAGCCTCTGTAGGGCGCAAAAGATCTGATTAGCTAATCTTTGGACCGTGAATTTCTGGTACGAGTATGCCATTTTTAAGACTTAAATAGTCAGTTTTGCTATTTTTAGGGAACGAATCGTCAGTTTAGACATTTTCAGGGCATGAGGTTCAGTTTGGCCATTTTTTATGCTGGATAATGGTCGATTTTGCATTTTCAGGACATGAATCATCCGTTTCGGACCTTTCAAAGCACGAATCTCGCGGGCCGCTATATGTAGAGTTGGTATTACTAATTTTAGGACGTGAATAGCCAGTTTGGCCATTTTTACTGCGCAAAATGTCAGAATGGTCATTTCTAAGGCATGAAGAGTCAGTGCGATATTTTAAGTGCTCGAATCATCAGTTTTACTAGTCGAAATGGTCAGTTTTGCTGTTTTTAGAGCGAGAAATTTCTATTTTTCAAAGCGCTAATGGTCAGTTTGGCCAATTTAAGGACAGGAATCGTCTGGGTTTAGGCATTTTCAAGGCGCGAATCGTCAGTTAAGCTATTTTTAGGGCGCATAGAGTCAGTTTTGCCGATTTCATGGCTTGCATAGTCAGTTTGGCCAATTTTAGGGCGTGTAGTCTTGAAGCATGACATTTATATAGGGCGTCAAACCAAGGCGATAATGGTCAGTTAGGGCATTTTTGGCGTGCGACTGGTTGATTTTGCCATTTTCAGGGCGCGAATCGTCAGTTATACTTTGCCCAAACATAACAGCATATAGGCGGGTTCAATTAGTCACTTCTAGCCAATTACGCACGAATCGTTATTTTCACCATTCTTGGCGCGCTAATGGTCTATTTTGCAGCTTTCAGGACAGGAATATAATCTATTAAGGCATTTCCAGGCCGCCTAGAGTCATATTGACCATTTTAGAGCGAGAATCGCCAATTTGGCTATTTTTGGGGCGTGTGAAGTCATTTTGGCGGTTTTATAGAGTGGTAAATGCCAATTTTTAGGGCGCAAATATACATTTTAAATGCAAGAATCGTCAGTTTTGCCATTTGCAGGCGCGATTATAGTCAGTTTAGCAGTTGTTAGGTAGTGAATTACTGCCCTGTCAAGCCATTTTTAGTCAGTCTAGCGAAGCACACAATCTCCCAAGCCCAAGCCCCTCGCTTGAGCAAATCCTAGATCCGTATCTGAGTACGAGTATGCCATTTTTAGGGAGTGAATAGCCAGTTTTATTTTTTTTATTATTTTTTTTTTTTTTTAGGGCACGAATGTTAAATTTAGACATTGTGAAGGCTCAGTTTGGCTATTTTTGACGCGGGAATTGTCGTTTTTGCCATTCTCAGGTCAGGAATAATCTGTTTAGGCCTTTTTAAGGCGCGAATCGTCAGTTTATTGTTAAACTGACTCTATGTGCCCTTGTCTGGGGCACATGGAATGGTGTTGCCGATTTTGTGGCTTGATTGCCCAGTCTGGCCATTTTTAGGGCGCGTAGAGTCAGTTTGGCCATTTATATAGGGCGTGAATAGTACGTCAAGTCAAGGCGCGAAAACCGTCAGTTTGGCCAATTTTGGCGCGCGGGTGGTTGTTTAGCCATTTTTAGAGCAGGAATCATCTGTTCAGGCATTATCAGTGCACAAATTGCCAGTTGATCCAGTTTTATGACTCTTAAAAAAAGTCAGCTTGGACAATTTTAGAGCGGGAATCACCAGCTTGGATATTTTTAGCGCACTTATGTATAATCAGTTTAGCTTTTTTCAAGGCGGAATCAGTTTTAGCTATTTTCAGGGCGCGTGAAGTCAGTTTGGCTATTTTTATGGCTCAAATACTTAGTTTTGCCATTTTGGGGCGCGAGTATAGTCAGTCTAGGATTCTGTATGGTGGGAATAGCTAATTTAGCTAATTTTAGGCAGCAAATGGCTGCCAAGTCATCTTTAGTAGAATTTCTCAAGCCCCTCTCTCTTGAACAAATCCTGAATCCACGCCAAGACAGTGGAATAAATACCATATTATGCCGTGGATAGTTACTTAGGGTACTAAATTGCTAAAAAAAGAACTTTTAGGGTCATACAAATCACGTTTTTGTTGTTTCTTTTGTTTGTTTGTTTTTTTACTTTTTTACTTATTCATTTCATTTTATTTATTTTCTATTTCTATTTCTTTTTTATTTCTATTTATTTTGGTGGGCTGAAGTACTCTGGGGGGGGGGTTCTGACCCCCAAAACCCCCCCCCATGGGCACGCCACTGCTCGTAGTGGTCTGGAGGGGGTGCGCCGCCCGGTGATAAAATAGTGGCCAATTTCACACCTTTCTTTCTCATTCCCTTTTCGTGTAGTTATGGCAACTAGGTCCTTATTTTGAAACTCCATCCCTCTCATCCACTTTCTGATGGTCTCACTTTATCAGCAATGATGAGCAATCCAGTTCTTTTACAAATCGTTGATTAGGGCTTATGTGTTAATTTATGCACAATCATTATTTTTCATATCATGGAGTAATTCTTCTTCTTAGTTAAAGAGTAATTAATCATGTCTTAGACTTGGGCATTTGAATTTCCCGCTTGTATGACCAAATTTCCCGGGCCGGGATACTGCCGTAAGCCGCGGGAAAAGTCACGTAGTGAGTGTTTTCGAACGACCAGTAAAGAAAGCACAGCTTTCCGAACCCAAAACCTCTCAAGAAAGACGAATATATCATACGCGTATGTTAGGAGCAGCATGAGATTTTGTAACCTCACGGGTCATCACGTGGAATAACACGGAAAAAATTATAAAAGGTTAGTGCTTTCAGTGCTGCTAGTGCAGCTCCGGAATACAAACTAACAGAGCTAATATCGCACGCTGCTTCATGTCCTCTCGAAGGTGACGACTCGATGAGCGGCAATTTACCTTTTTTTTGTTTTATTAACGGATTTATTTTTTAAACGCTGTCGGACGGAGCGATTTTTTTAAAACCGATTTTAGCTTACAGTTTTAAAAAGGTGAGTTATAGTTACGAAGGTATGTAATTTTTGGAATGGGCTAAAGCTAATTTAAAATTTAAACGGGAGGTAAACTCGTAGAAAAGCGTTCACGTATTTTCAAAATTCCGCCAGTCAGCTGTTCGATACCCTAGCGCTTGACAGACGTTCAAGTTGTTTCACGCGACCAGCATATTACGTGCCACCCAACGATTTATAAAAAAACTCGATTGCACATCACCAACAATGTTTAAGCCCCGTTCACAAGCTCTATGTTATGCGTCTGTGGAGTCTTCGTAACCTATGAAAATGCTTCATTTTTCGAAGGAACAAATCTGATTGGTTGCAAAGTCTCCACATACGCATAGCACAGAGCTTGTGTGGAGTCTATGCAACCAAACAAATGTATTCCCTCGAAAAATGAAGCATTTTGATAGGTTGCGTAGACACCACACAACACAAACATAGAGCTTGTGAACAGGGCTTTGAAGAACTGGATTGCTCATCACTGCTGATAAAGTCTGCCATCAAATAAGCTCCAAGTGGAGCTTAAAGTGGATGAGAGGGGTGGAGTTTCAAAGTAAATACCGGAAGAGAGTTGTGTTTCCATATAACTACCCAAGGAGAGGGACAGGGTGATTGTTTATTAGGGAAAGACCTGCCCCCTCCAGTCCGCTGTGAGCAATCCAGGTTTATATATCGTTGGTGCCACCTTATACGCGTCCTTTTAGAGCATATCGTTGCTCGCGTAATTGCCTCCCTCGTCAAACAACGCTCGCTCGATATTTCTCACTTTCTGCTCTTGATATGAAATATACTATTTCAAGTTTAATTAGTGCTTATGCACAAATGCACATTCGCATGTGCATGTTTATGCACATTCGCATGTGCATGTTTATGCACAAGTCGGAATTTTCTATTTTCTTGGACATTACACCTCATTGGCAGCGTTCTGGACTAGAAATTCAAAGGGGGAGCCCATTTTTTCTCGATGCTCGAATCGTGTTGAGCTGTGCCCACCCAGCGTCGTCCGGAAAGATATCAATTTACTCTACATCAATTTACTCATTTATCATGAAAAACCTCTTCAACCAAGGTAAATTAGTTCTGGAATCAGTCAATGCCGTGAAATTTGATTCTAGGGGGGACAAATCCGTGACACTTTGGACTTCAAAAGAGGCCAACCCCACCGAACTGCAATTTTGAAGGACCGAAAATCGTGAATTGTCTTTTTTGAATAGGTCAACCCCACAAATTTTATTTTTTCTTTTACGGGAGCCAATCCCGCGAAGTTCGCTTTTTTGAGCGAGCACAGCCCGCCTTTGGTTCCGTGTGTGGCTGAACTCTGAAAAATGTGGGACACTTGAATTACTAAGTTTTGGCCCTGGAACCGATTACAGGCTGGCATTCGTTTTCAGCGTGGGCCAGTTTCCACCTATTCTCATGCACCCTTCCCTCCCTCTCCATCTGGAAGTGAAGGAAATTTAATTTATCCCTGCTAATCAAACTTTCCTAGCAATCAGTTGGGAAGCCAAAAAATGCATTTTCACAAGTATGATCGTCATGGGGTAGAGGGTGAGGGGATACAGACACCATGACTTCAGAATAGCTGGAAAATCATAAATAAACCCACTGTATAGTGTAGAGATTTTTCTCCGCCCTAGTCTAAATGTTTACATAGTTTTGAAAAGGTCAATGTTAAAATAAACAGCGTAGGGTAGCAAGGGAAGGGGCATCAGATCAGCCCAATGGGTCGTCAAAATGGCGAATTAAAAGGCGCGTTTACTCCCTTTATTTATTCGAGGAGGAAAAAGTGGAACGCGATGGCAATGGAGCTTCCTGCCTTTTACATAGAGCGGGACTAACTAAGCCTATTTTTATACAATTGACTGGTGTCAAGCCATTAGGGGCTTAATTTCGAGTTAATTAACACATAGTTAAATTACCAGAAAGTAATATTACTTACGTATGATGAGCCGTATGTTGACATATCCTTTTCTGCGGTATAACATTTAAAATTAGTGCACAACCATTTTTTTCGCTATTCCCGCTTCTTTTCAGAAAAACAAAATCGTAAAAATTAGTGTTTTCAGTCTCGCAATTTTCAATTTAATCGCAATTTCATTGTATTTTAAATATTTCACGTTTTCATCCGGGTCCCAAAAGCACAATGGCCCCCCGGCCGTGTCATGAGCGTGGATCCGTGCGTTTAGCTCGCATCAAAAAAACTCCCGCCACTCTTCGCACCCTCTCCACCACCCCCGCCCTAACTGTAACCCACAACGTTCAGTCAGCACACCCTTCAGCTTTTTTTTTTTTTTTTTTTCCTCCTCTTTGTCTGAGATTATTGCGGAGAGATTTGGCCAAACGCCCGTCTTTTGGGTTGGAAGTCTAAATTTAGACGCCAGGGGGGGATTGAATAAAAATAAAAAATAAGAAAAAAAATGGGGAAAAAGCGGGTGTAGGAAATGAATAGATTAGGACACTTTGGGTTATTTTATTAGTTGTTTTTAAGAGGCTTGGTGGGGGGGGGGGGTGATTCGCTTCCGCTTGGTCGCTCCTTTTTTACGCCTTTGGCTTCTGTGGATACAACGTTAACTGCTCAACGTCAACACGTTCATTTGTAACCGAACACGAATTAAATTTACGTTTCTTTGTTGCAAAGACAAGAAACAAAGGAGGGGGGAATTAAAATTGAACGGCTTAAAAGAAAAGTGTATTATGTTGAAAAAACAGACGAACAACTAGAGTATGACTCAGTAGCCCGCAAATTGCACGTAGGAATGCGCTGCGCACCATTTTCACTCGGCTTCTTCCCTTGTTTCCTCAGTACCTTAACTTGCATCTGATGACCATTGACGTCCACATGAATCATTCGGTAATTGAGTGAGTCAGAGATGGACTGTGGCGTGGCAGCCATAGACGGAGACGGTCCCATTCCCCCCTGCATTCCATACGGTCCCTGGGGGAACATTTGCGGCATGGAAGGAGGTGCAGGGCAAGGCCAAGCGCCAGGATACATTCCCATCGGTGGCATCCCTCCACTGATCATGCCTGCACAAGGTCCGAACTCTCCCATGTCCGCCATCCGTGTTTTTTGTGAATAGGTCGACTTTGTACCCTTAGCCGTGGTCAAACCGCTGTCTTCCTGCAAGTTTCGAGTCGACGACGACGCCATTGGAATATCGCCAGCTTCAAACAGTTTACACTGTGTATCAGAAACAGCTTTGAATAGAAATGACTTATTCTCCTGGCCAGACATTTGAAATTGAGTTATTATTATTCGGCCGAAACAGGACAACCTCGCAAACACAGTGACGCCTCCAACCTCTTTTTGACCACTTTTTAATTTGTAATTATTCCTCAGAGTCTTCGTCAAAGGTGAAGTATATACCTCGTTATTCCTCGTCATATTAACCAAATTAGTGAAACTGCCCGCGAGGCCAACACTCGTCGTACCCACAAGTTTTAAACTCCCATTTTCGGCCAATATATACACGGACAGATCCAAATCCAAACTGGGACGTTGTTCGGCTCCCGCGGTGCGAAGCGCGAACAGGCACGACTTGCCAGACGAGAACTGCATGTTGCACTGATCATCGGGAGTCACTTCGCGACATTGTTCATCTTCGAGAAGTTCCAGGAAGGGGTAGTTGAGAAATTTGAATTTGACGCAGGCCTGCTTGAATTTGACGCCTAGGTTTCGACAGTTGTCAATTTTTAAATTGTCAACGTACACTTCGAGTAGAAACAGTCGTTCGGACATTTTGATGGTGCTAATGCTAATATGAATGTTCAATTTTAATCGCGTGTGAATATTTGGAATAAAGGTTTTTGGGAACTATTTTGAACATATGAGAATCGTTTTCAACTAAAATTGTATACAGGCAGTGGCAGATCTAGGATTTTATTTTGGGAGAGGATCCTCCGTAAATATGCTGAACTCTCTTTTTATAGAACAATGTTCCAGCCATTTTGCCCATCAATACCCCCTCCCCCAAACCAACACATCTTTGTATTACTTTGACTTTTTGTGATGCACTTCAATGTTTTCCTCAAGTCACGATTCCATCGAACGCGCATTGTTCACGAACAGGGTTTGCAAACGTTTCCGAACATGATGTGCGTGTGCAGTGGGAACACCAACGCGCACCTCGCATAGTTTGTAAATCATGATTTAACAATATTTGCAAACCTTGTTCGAGAGCATTGTTTCTGAACGTTTCTAAACTCTCGCGAACAATGCGCGCTTTGCGGAATTATCAGGTTTTGTCAAATGTATCCTCGAATCAGTTTTAGCTGCATTTTCACGCCTTTTTCTCCAGGAAAAGTGTAGCACGAACAGCATTTCATTGAAATTTCTGAAAATAATAAATGAAAACATCTGTCAATGCTGCACTTTTCCTTCACTAAAGACCGACAGACCGACGGCATGCCGAAAACCACTTTTTCGACTTTTCTGAGGTTGTACATGAATACTGATAAGTCAGCTTGGTCTCGATTTTTTTCACGATCACCGTACTTCCATCCCTGTAGGAAACATGGAAGTACAAAACAGTGGAACACACCTATACTCTTACTCTTGTAAATTTGGAAGCGTTTGCGAAGAACAGAGCGTAAAAATTATTTCCTTACTTTTTAGGCAACAAGAAGACAAGAACTTCATCTGTTCTGGAGAAGTTGAAAAGGAAAGATATCGTAAACGATCTGCTGGAAACTCAAAGATGTGGAGTTATTTTTTATTTCATTGTTCATTATATTTTTGGGAATCTTTCGCCGCTAAAACAGGCAGCCTCGTGTTACGCGAGAGCAAGTGAGGCTCGTTAAAATGTGTATTCGAATATTTTTATGATTTATAATATTTTTTAATATTTTAATATTTATTCAAATTTTTATTATTTTCTTTCTCGAAAAATCGCAATGAAATTGAATAATGAAGCAATATTCACTGTGTTAATGTCATTTGTCGAATATGGTTCGAACGAACTAAGTGACGTCATCACACTCGGATATGAAATCAACATGGCGCGGGGTGTTTTTAGCTGGCCCATAAAATTCCCTACTTTGAAAATTCATATCAATTTAAATTTTCGTTGATATTGAAAAAAAAAATGCGCCAAACCTTTTTTATTTTGTGCAAGTGGCTCATTACCACGCTTCCTCGATTTTGGCAAATTCAGCTGAATTTCTCAAATAATCCGAGAGATAACTAATAATGAATTTTTCTCCATTTCAATTGCGAATGAGCCACGATTACGCATTTCCTGAATTTTATTTTAGGATTAGCGGATTTCAAAATGTGAGTTAGCCGCTGTTGCAGTGGGACCGACGAATTATGTATCCGCACTTGTTCTCTATTTTAGCCACGAATTACCGGATATTCTCAACATTCGCGAATTAGCGTTTTCTCTATTTTACAGCGGTGATTGAGCGCTTTTTGTCAACTTTATCTGCTACTTAATGCATTTTCCCAATTTTAGCAGCGAATCAGCTCTTTGTCTCAATTTTAGGCAGGAATTAGCGGTTTGTCTCATTGTCAGTTTTAGCCCTAATTAAAATTATTTCATTAATGATGAATTTCACCAAACTCTAATGGCGTTTCCCATTCAATGCAATACACTAGTGTCGTGTAAGTTTTCCCACCCGTCCTCTCCGAAATGAAACATATATGTTTATGGAGAGGATGCTGCACTACACTTGTGTAGTGTGTTGAATGGAAATCGCTATAACATTGTTTACATGGATTGTGACGAATTTTTTTCTTTAATTCTGAGTTAACGTTACTCAAACCTTAACTCTCAGTGGTGAAATTCACCATAAATGTATCCGTGAATTAGCATTTTTCTCAATTTCAGCCCCGAATTATTTGTTTAATTTTTTTGGCGGATTTTTCATTTTAGCCGCGAATTACCGAACATTCGTCAATTTTTGTTCCGAATTAACGGATATTCTCACATAGATTCGCGAATCTGCGTCTTTCTTCGTTTTAACTACTAATGAGCGTTTTTTTGCCAACTTTAACTACGAGTTTAAATGCTTTTTCTTCATTTATCTACTAATGAACGTTTCATTCAATTTTAGGCAGGAATAAGCGGGTTTCTTAATTTTAGCCGTGAGCCAGCGATTTTTTTCAGTCTATCCATGTGAATCAGCGCACTTTCTCAATTTTCGTCCCGATGTTGCCACGAGAAACCGCGAATGAGCGTTTTTTCAATATTATTTGAGCCTGCTGAGCAATTGATCGCTGCTTTTTCTCAATTTTGTAGCTGCGAATTAGCGCTTGTTCCTAATTATGACCGCAAGTATTAGTGAAGTATTTTTTGTTTATTAATCAACGCTTTTTTGCTATTTCACTATTTCGCGAATATTAGCGCTCAACTTTTTGTTGGTGGCCCGGGACGGAACGCCAACCTTACCCTTACGTCGCTACACTACACTATGACTGCATTGTCGACGAGGGATGATTGGAGAAGGGTCGAGGAATCGTCCCTGCATCTCCCCCTTTAACAGTCCACAGTAGACGCACAGTAGTCCACAGTCCACAGAGTAGACGCAAATTTCTTAGGGGGGGGGGGGTAGGTTGAACCCCCAAAACCCGCCACTGGGTATACAGTGGTGACAGTGAAAGGTACCTATTCAGGCACTTCCCAGGACGGTATTTGCCCCGCCTCCTACAAATTCAGTACACAAACGGCTAATTTAGCCGCTAAGCTCCCCATCAACACTCTTGACTCAAATTCTCGCAATTCAGCCCTCGTGCAGGAATAGAATGTCATTTTTTATCAAAAATACTTTTAATTTCCAATCGGAACTTATCGTTAAGTCCCTGTAGCAGGTTTACGGCCAGAGCACGAAAGAGAGGGTAGGTTAATTACGAAGTCACAAAAGAACCAATTTGAACGTTCTATAAGTGAAAATGAGGCAAATATAATGGGAACAGAGCTGAATTTAGAAGGTAAACATGCTCGCGTGGCCTTGGGCTGATGATCAACGCTCCGCAGGCTGGCTAACAATCTGATTGTAAACAAGGCAATGTAGAAAGGATCAGTTACGACCAGAATGACACTCAAGTCGTGCGGGCTAGAAATATATTCCCTGGGAGAAGAGAAAATAAAAAAAACTCATAATTATTGGAAGTGAAAATAAATAATTTAAAAGTCAAGTTCAGGAGGTCAAGTTTGAATTATTGACCTGTAGTTCCATGTACTATTATTATTGCAAACGAACAAAGGTCTTCCTTATTACTTCCCCTCCCCTTCCTTCCTTCCATTCACTAACAAAGTGAATGGTGGAAATACTTCGTAGTTAAGAGGAAATAGATCCGACGACTTAAAGACGATTCAGACCAACCGTGTAGTTCTTACCTAGAGAGTTTCAACTTTCAAGCGTAGCGTTCAAGTTTTTTTTTTTTAATTATAAGAGCCTCCCCTCCTCACCCGGAGAGTAATTTTTTTGAAATTTTCAGGGGGAGATCAAACACGATTGAAGAGAGTTGCTGCCAATGCACACGCAAGTGGCCAAAAAAAACCCTGGAGCCGTTACATTGTCAGTTTTAGGCCTTTTACTATACTTTTGTTTCACATATTTTTGTTGAAAATCAGAAATTATAGATAACTATTTTGGCGGGTGGGGAAGGAAAGAAGGAAGAGAATGTGACTTGCTATTGTCGTTCATGAATTACTATATTATATGACTTCTTTTCCAGTGGTGGCGGAAGTCAGAAGACATTGTGGGGAGGGGGCGAGAAAGAATTTGATCGTGAGCATTTCAGCTCTTACACACTCCTCTTCCTCCAAATATCGTGTTCGAGTCCTCAGACCATGCCTAAACCAAGAAATAGCCCAACAGCCGGTTCCAGGCCATAACACAACAGAGGGACCGCCAACTTCCAAGGTGTCC
Organism: Corythucha ciliata; assembly: GCA_038030265.1. Classification (NCBI taxonomy): domain Eukaryota; kingdom Metazoa; phylum Arthropoda; class Insecta; order Hemiptera; family Tingidae; genus Corythucha; species Corythucha ciliata. The sequence goes on along the minus strand of CM075942.1, from coordinate 46,567,665 downwards.
AAAAGCCACACACACTTTAATTTTGATTACCAAAACCCCCAAAACTGACTTTTTAAATAGATAAACCCGTGAAATTCACTCTTTGTTCTGACTAAGGCCCAAATTAATAGTCGTCCCTTGAGGAAAGTATTCCCTTGAGGGACTTCAAATCAGTCATTCTAATTTGTGAAACATCTGTTTTAAATCGAGTCGAGGAAATATTTCCCTCAAGGGACGACTATGAATTTGGGCCTAAATCTAACAATTTATGACAGGCAGAACTGCCTGCTGACTGTCATGGTCAAGAACATTGATCCGTTGGGTAGAGTAGTGACTATTTCGAACTTAGTGTGTTTCCAATTTCACCTCTGAAACTGACTGATGGTCCCTGTAGCAGTCCAACGGATTTTTTGTGTGTTTTTCTGTGAACTTGTAACAGACGGAGCCTCTTGAAAAGGCACACACCCAGAAATTCACGGGTCCGAAATTCAGGCAGGGGCAAATTCTAATTACTGTACTATAACAATTCAGCAGAACTCTCGCATAGTTAAATGTGTTTGTTATTTTACCTTAATGGACTCATTCCCCTTTCCCACTAGTAATGATATCGTTAAGGGTTGAGGGGGATATTGTGCTGGGGGAAGCAAGAGGGGAGATAAACTAGCCTTTTGAACGAGAACTTGAAAACAAGGCCGTTCAGTTTTTTAACGTACGCTCATCAAGACTAAAGCGAACTTTACTTCTTTCCGAACGGTCCGCGAGTTTTTGTCTTTTTCTGATACATCGAGTGCGTGAAAAATCAATAAATATAATGGCCTGCGACGGTAGATTCGGTAACGTTTTACACGTCGGTGTTGGTTTTTTTCTCGTCTTCACCGCATTTGACACACTAGGAAATACCGAGGCAGGTGACCTATTGATAATTGAATAAGAAACTCTGTTACATTTTGAATTCGAAGATTGGCTCAAGCCCTTTAGGCTTGAAAAAAATTTTTTTCCATTGCAAATAATTTGGTTTTTGACACGTTCCCCCCTCCCGCCAAACCATCTCACAAATTTTACTTGCTTTTCGAGCAAGACTTCTCCTTTGAAACACTCTTTGCAGGATTGCAGGATCAAAATGAGTTCGTCCTTGATTTTTTTTTTTTAGATTGACCTACCTTACCTGGAGGGATAAACTCGCCCCCTCCCAGGTTCTGACAAATAATTTATTCCATTAAGATGGCGAGATATCCTTGATTCATGAACTGAATGATCTCACTATAATTATTTGTACCTATATTTTTTAAAATTTTTGTTTTAGAAAACGATATTGGATTCGGCTAAATACGACGACCCTTCATTTTCGGTCAACGCGTACACATCCCTATGCATTCTCTACATCGTTTTCGCAATTGGAAATTGGTTTTGTCCTCCCATTATCGATGTCATCGGTCCACGAGCTGCAATGGTCGTTGCCGGTCTGACTTACTTGTACGTTGCATCAAAGGGATGGGAAAGGGAGGAGGCAGGCCATTGACGAACCGTTCTATTTTGTTGGCTATTACAGGGCCTACATCGCGTCATTTCTGTCAAATTCAGTGCCAGTTATTTATTTAACGTCCGCCCTTATGGGGTTCGGTGCTTCGTTGATGTGGACCGGTGAAGGAACATATTTGACTATGAACTCGGACGAGAATACAATCACTAGGAATTCGGGAATATTCTGGAGTATTTATCAAGCAGCGTAGGAAAACCTTTTTGTCTTAACATTTTGTCATTATTCGTCTAAAATTCACTCTTTAATCTGTGTAGAATGCTTTTCGGCAACATCTACGTGTACTTTGCCTTTGAAGGCGTCACTCGAATAGACGCCAGAACAAGAAATCAATTCATGTACGTCATGATAGGCATAGCAACGGCTGGAGTTCTTCTTCTGTGCACGCTAAGGGCGCCCAGAACGTCTGAAGGAGGAGCAATAATCAGAGTCAGAGTGGGTCCATTGCGAGCCATGAAGAATGCTTTGAAAGTTTTGAAACGACCCGAAATGCAACTGACTCTACCACTTTTCTTATATTTCGGTATTCTAGTACTTTCGATATGCTGGAGAGGGGGGGGGTGACCGTCACATGTTTTTAATCAGATTTCCAACCAAATTTGAAGGACTTTTTGTGTCATTTTCAACCGCTGTCTTATCGCCGAGCATCGGGGCCACCCTAAGCCTGGGCGACAGCGCCAAAAGTCTGGTCGGCCTTTCGGGGTGTATTTTGGGAGCCGGAGAGATCATCGGTAATAATCGATTGAAACTCTTTCCTCCAATAATTTAGAAGTGAAGGGGGCGCAAAATTTAAGTCAAATAATTTTTTCACAGGATCACTGCTGATGAGCATTCTAGGGAACCGAGTAGAAAAATGGGGTCGCATTTGGGTCGCATCCTTGGGATTTTTGATTCAACTAGTCACATACGTACTTATTTATCTGAATCTTCCCAATTCGTCCAGTTTTGGTGACACACATGACTCAGCCTACTTAAAGAGCAAGTGAGTTTTAGGGTCGAATAGCAAATAAAAATAAATTATCGTCTAACAAGCAAATAAAACCCAGCGGCCCCCTGGCAGTAGCGTGCAGTGGTACAATAGGTTTTGGACTCAGCTTCGTCTCCAACGTTATCTACGCAACCCTTGGAACTGTCTACGATGACAACGCCTCAGCGGCTTTCTCCATATTTTACTTCTGCCTAGTAATTCACCACTCCATTAATTCAAACAAAAATGGTCCAACTTTGTTTTATTCTTCTTCTTCTTCTTCTTCTTTCAGAGCTTTGGTTCCGCGGTCTCCTTTTTTTACAGCTCCTACTTCGGCCTTCACATGCAAATCGCCATACTGGTCGTTGTCGGTCTCGTTGGAGTTATTGCGTACGGCGTAGCCGAGTCTATCGCTAAACAGAAACACAAAAAATTCTCTCCCCAGGAATCCAGTAAATATACGAGAGCTTCTTTTGTCGTTGAAGACCCCAAATTTGTATCTAGTAGTGGTATATAGTAGAATATTAGGGGTATTCATGCTCGGAAATTTAACATAATAGTAGGGGAGCCCACGATGCTAAATGGGGATTTACTCGAGCGTCGTAGAGACCTATTGGGTTGCAAAGCTTAGATGATAAAAAGATAAAATTGTTATATGATGCACACCTTTTCATCGGTGGGGAGAGCGGCTATAGACTTTCAAAAATGTAAAAAAAAAAAACTGTTGTATGGACATTCTCGAGCGCGTCAGATATTTACAGCATCAATTGTCTTCGTATTTTTAATGAAGTATGCATGTTAATCTGACAGTTTGCATGGTGGGGGTGGTCCGTACGTAAGGGTTGAAAATGAAAAAAAAAAAAAATTAATCGAGCGCGTCAGATTTTCTAAGGGAATGTTAAGTGAACCTAAAATAAGCTCTCATTCAATAATCTGACGATTTGGAGGTAACGCAAACTCGTGGCCCTTATCAGAATGTGCAAAAAAAATCGTCATTTTGAAATACTCATCATCGTTTTGATAATATATGCTTCATACTGACGTTCTAAACGTGCTCTCTAGTAATCTGACGATTATCTCGAGGGATTCGCCTAATCTGACACTTTTTAAAAAAATTCGCCCTATTTTTGGTGCCTAAGTCCTACTTTTCTGCACCATTTTCGAAAGAGTAAGTTTAGGTTAACTGAAATTGTGATGTAAAGGACCTTTTTCTACAATAGACTGATATGAGAGAGAAAAGCGCAATTTTTTTTTTAAACTTAATTATTCAACACATATGGCAACCTATTCAGTAAAATTTAGCGCCGGCGCTATCCACCCGTCCTCCCGAATTGGAACATATGTTTCACACAAGACGGGTGGGCGCTAAGTTTCACTGAATTGGCCCCAAGAGTTGAATAATTACTAAACTTTATCGACGATTTTTTTCTATTTCGGCTTATGGAAATCGTCAGATTATGTATTTTTCGTTATCCTTGAATTATTCCCTTCAAAATAAAAAAAAATTAGCCACGCTCGAGAATGTCGAGATGACGTTTTTTTTTTACAAGTTTGTAGACCTCCTCCGTCTTTGCGTCACTCTTAAATTGTCAGATTAGTGGAATATAGACTTTTCAGCATGTAATTAATTCCCACTTCCTTAATCTGCCGCGCTCGAGAATGTCTGATGATCAATTTTTTTTTTACTTATCTGACGTTTTATCCTTGACGGGCGGCCACATTTATAGGGCTCATATTTGGTGGAGATACTCAACTAGGTACAAGGTATCCGCAGTATGTTAATCTGACGCGCTTGAATATATCCCGAAATCCCCTCTTGGGCTCCCCTACTATAATTTCCCATAACATAATTCAACGTTAACCCTGTACCCTGTTATTTCGTATTTTTTGTGTTCAGTTTCTCCGTTTCTATGGCCTTACCCATCGGTTCGGAATTCAGCAAATAACAAACAAGGTTGAACATTTTTCATGAATACCCCAAATGTATATTATGTTATCGACCCGATAGACCAGTCAATATATGGACACAAAAATCGGGGTAAATCGCAAACATGCATGTAATTGATTTTTTGTTGCGTGTTGTTAGGACCAATGAGAGCAGTTATTACTCAAGTTTGCAACCCTCAAAACCTTGTGCTTAACTCATGGCACTCGAAATCTAAGAAATTTCATCACTTTTTCTGGTTTTTTTAAACAAAAATACCAGAAGAAAGAGTTTTTCGAGCATAACCACAGCATACATTGTTAAAGCCAACTAAATTTGCTACAATTTAAGTCATGCCCGAGCATCCTGGGTCTCAATAATAAGTCTTTGTAATCGTATCGCAAAAAAAATTTGTTGACCCCCCCTCAAAATTTGTAGTTTTACGTTTCAAAGTGCGTAGAATCCAAATCTGAAAAAAAAAAAAAAAAATGTCCGTCCGCCGTCCGGGCCATATCTTGCCCTAGGATTGCTCGAAAAAACTCGTTCTTTCGCACATAGACTCCATTTGGGATCTAGTTGGTCCTAACATCTGATCAGTTTAAACAAATAACTCCCTGGGGTTTTATGGGTCAAAAGCGGGTCCAAAATGGGGATTTTCAAAGGATTTGGGATCATAGGGGTGTGGGGTGTCGATTTTCATGTAATTTCAAGCCGGATTTGACTACATACATGAATAATAAACCCATAAACAGTCGAAATAATAAGGCATTGTTCGATAATTCGCAGCGTTTTTTTTTTTTGTGAGTAAAGACATTTTGTCTAATGATAGCTAAATATTCTTTGAGTAAACTGGGAAAATATCAGGATATTTTAAAAAATGTCAGTTTTTGACAACTGTTCAAAGCTAGACTATATTAGCCATGGTGCTCCCAGCACCTGGCAAGTTCCTCTAAAGCTGTATGAAGAAACTTAGTTTAAAACTTCATGCTTATTTTACTCCTGTCCTTTGCAATTTTTTGATAAAAATCCATTGTTATATCAAAAAATGAGGCTATGAGGCCCATTTTGAGTGCCTACAAGAAGATCAAGAGTCATTCCCAAAACTTTTTTTTTCAGCTTAATTCACTTTTCCTATGCTAATCTATGGGGAAAGACAAATAAAAGTGGAATAAGCGGAAAAGAATTTCTTGAAATAGCTATCGTATCTTCTTTTAGGCACTCTAAATGGGCCTAATTGCCTTATTTTTTGGTATAACAATGGATTTTTCTCAAAACATTGCGAAGGACAGGAGTAAAATAAGCATGAAGTATTAAACCAAGTTACTTCACACAGTTTTCGAGGAATTTGCCGGGCGCTAGGAGCACCATGACTAATGTAGTCTAGCTTTGAACGGTTGTCAAAAACTGACATTTATAAAAATATCCTGATATTTTCCCAGTTTACTCCAAGAATATTTCGCTAACTTTGGACAAAATTTCCTTACTCACACAGAAAAAAGTGTGCTCTTTTCAATCGTTGGATTTAAACTACGACGCATGCTTCCCAAGTTACAGCTGTTTTTGTTGCGAAAACCAGTGATGTGCTGAAAAACGTGAAAGAATCTATTATCTCGACTAGGAAAGGAAATCGGACCCTAGGTCATGAGACAATTTTTGTTGCATTTTGGATGTTTAATCACCCCTATTATTTTGCTCAACCAAGTACCAGTCACCCTGTCCCATAGAATATCCACGCGAAAATAAATTTTAGGCAATAGCGTCAGATTCAAATTGAGCTACTGCCTAAGAATTATTCTCGCGTGGATATTCTGTAGGAACATTATGTTTGAGTGCTACGAGTCTTGAAAAACAACCATATCAATAAAATCCCGCTTTTTGGTCATATTACATATTTCTTGATTGGCTGTATCTCCGAAAATAACAAACGTAGGACGCTCGGACTGGGCTTAAATTGTAGCAAATTTAGTTGGCTTCAACAATGTATACTGTGGTCATGCTCGAAAAACGCTTTCTTCTGGTATTTTTGTTCAACAACCTAAAACATTGATGGAATTTCGTGGTTTTTCTAGTGCCACGAGTTGAGCACAATGTTTTGAAGGTTGCAAACTTGAGTATAAACTACTCTCATTGGCCCTAACAACGTGCAGAAGAAAAAACAATTACATGCATATTTGCGATGTTTGATGTTTATATTGACTGGCCTAACGAATGAAAAGACTGATTACCTACTTAACTGAAAGTAAAAATTCGTCCACGAATTTGTAATTTTGTGTGATAAGCTTATCACCAATAGGCCGAAGTTTTTAACTGAAATTTAATGTAATAGGGAACAGGCCTCCAGCTTTGATCTCGACTGGAGATCCTTTCAATTCAGCCTAGTGGCCCCAACGTCGTGAAGTAACTAGTGAAGGGGGTGAACACTCACTACCATACTGACCAGCCTATAGTAATAGGAAAATGGGACTTTTTCGGACCAAATTTCTCCCCAGATTCTGCGATAATTCGACTTATCAGTTCAGTGGCGGAAACCTGAATCACAAAAAATGATGAATTGAAGGAAGACATGAGCAACGAAAACTTGGAGACAAAGAAAGAAATCATAAAGAAATGAACGAAAACATGAAGAAATGAAAGAGTGATGAGAACAAAGAAATAGGACAAAGTAGTACATAATTACGACAAAAATGGCATGAGTTTAATGGCAAGTGAATTAGGTGCATTGTAGGTGAATGTAACGATGTAGGTGAATTGTAACGATGAGACAAAATAATTTGTAAGCCTCTGGTACAATTTCAGCCAACTTCATTGACAACAACACTCTTGATTAATGAGGGCAAATCATTTTTGTGAAACACAGATTTGTGTTTCTCGGAATATATCAATTCCAATTCAGTCTGTAATTTTCTTTTTTCGAAAAGTTTACCGTAATTTTTCGTCAAGCAAGCGAGCTCTTCCTCAGGAAACTTCTCACGAAATTGATTGAATCTACTGCGGGGTCTTCCAAAATTGAAAATCTCAAATATTTCAAACTACTAAAACGGGATTCCATTTGATTGATTAACGTATCTAAACTTCAAAATAAACCTTTTTTAACGAGAGTCTTTTCTGTGCAATTTCGGTGGCAAGCTCTGAGTTGGTCAAATCAATAAATTCTTGAAATTTACAGTCGCTCCGCATAGCCCATAATGAATTTATGCAAAAATCAACTGAATTTTGGCAAAATTGAACGTCAACAGATTTTTTTGGAGGATTGCGTACAACTGTTCTGTCTTCGAAAATACACTATTGAAGAAAAGTGGACAAATAAAGCATGAGGAGCAATATTTTCGCAAACGAGAGTTCGGAGCCCATTCAAGTGACCAGTCATAACGCTACCGCCATCGGCGCTTTGGGCGGTTTGGGCAATCAACTTTTCAGAGAGGTTGAAATCTTTCAAAACACTTTGTACGATTTTAAAAAATCCTGAAGCCGACCTTTCGTCATCCAAATCATGGAACCCCATGAAGTGTTCCCTGATGTCCCCCTTCGAATCCACAAACCTGATCACTATGGAGCATTGAGCCCGCTCGGTGATGTCAGTTAATTGTTTCATCAGCTTGGATAGAGTGAAACAAACATTTTTAAAAATTTTCAGAAACGCGCTCAAAAATTTCGAAATAAATGCCGTCGATGAGTTCGTTCTGAACTGTTTTGGATACTCCTTGAAAAAAAAGGTAATTTCGAATAGTGCTGTTTTAAATTTCTGGTCCGAATTTATCAACACTTCAAAAATTTTTTTTGAAATTCCCACGATTAGGGGACGTCTCGGACTCGTCATGGCTTCTGAAAGGAAGCTCTTGTTTCCTTAATACGACTGTCAAATCTATCAATTTTTTTATGATTTGTCTGTTTAATGCAACATCTTTATTATACTGAATTTTGTCGAGTCTGGCCTGCTCCGAAAGTTGATCCATAATAGACAAATAGTCCCTTTCACGAATGATTTTCATGTGATGTGGCACGATATATTATGATGTTTTGAAGTCACGTGCAATTTTAAGCTTCTGGACAAATTATTCAAGTCGGAATAACCCACGCGGTTCCAAATATTTGTTTTGATTGGGAAAAAGCAAACACGGCCAACAGAGTAACTTGCATAAATAAGTCGAACTACCTCGAAGCCAGGAATGCACTTCACACCCGGTGGTTTTGAAACTTCGGGTCTTATTTTCTTCAGTACAAAAGAAAGAAATGATCGGCCTTGGTCTACCTTTATCTAAAATTTCTTTTTTCTCGACTGGAGACCTTCGGGAAAACGTCACCTCCAAAAGGGAGTCCACGAGGTCACTCACAGTGTTTTCACCCATTTTAAAATGAATAATCAATTAATAAATCCCAGAAAAAAAAATGAATTGAAAATTTGGCTCAACAATGGGGAGCACAAGGGATAAAATAAAAAAGAAACGAAAAACTTACAAAATGCTAGACAATGAACAAAATAATGTGTCTTGTCTCCTCCAAAACCGTTCGAGCGCGTTGAGTTCGTCGAGGGACTAAATCCCCGATCGCGGAATGCCCGAACGAAACACGAACAATAATAATTATATTATTAACTTGACTAATATACTGAGTCAAAAACACAAGAAAAAACGATTCTTGGTGACAACGAGAAATGAAAGAATGAAATAATGGCAACTCAAAGCACGAGGGCGTCAGCATTTTTTGGGGGGAAGACGAAGAGAGAGAGAGAAAAAATCTTCATAAACTTGATCTCTCTTCGTCTGCGGCCAGACTTCGGAGCCCAAGTTTTTCAGCCGTACCCTTCACCAGCCCCACCACCCCACCGGCTTCCCAACAGACCAAGAGGCCTCAGAAGACGCGAGATTTCTAAACCGACCCCATTTACATTATTTGCCTTGCCTCGGTCGTGCTCCCTGCTCCCTCAGTGGCGGCGGAAGTCAGCCGGCATTGGGGGAGCAAGAATCTGAGCAGTTCGGATTTATCCCCCCCCCCTTCTAGGAAATACCATTTTGCGAATCAATTATGCCTGCATGTGCAAAAATACAATTCTTGTGGCAAAAATTCCAAATCCTTCGCCAAATTCACCGCCTCTTCATGAAATTCTCTTGTTTCTGGGTTCATTTTCCTTGGTAATTTGTAGGGATCGGATTTTCATTGCGAAGAATTTTTTTGCATAAAATTGCATATTTGCGGGATAGCAGCATGAAAACGCATAATTTAGGGTTAAAAGCATAAAATTACTTATTTTAAAGAAAATAAAATATTCATGATCTATCCAAACAGAGCATAAACGCCCAACGCGTTCATTTTTTATTATTGACGCACAAAAATATTCTAGAACAACAAAATTAGTGGACGTTGAAAAGTGCGGCGTGGGGCAGAGATGAAATAACAGCCAAACGCGACTCCCGATGAAAACTGCATGCTTCAGCGAGAAATCACTTATTGTAGGTTCAGCGAGCGGCCCAGTGAAAATAGAGCAAGAGTAAGATACGCTCCTCTTTTTTCGTTTGATAAGGGACAAGGATTGCGCGCATCTTGCCAACTGTTTGAAGCGCCTTTCAATTCTATGTAATTTTTATTTATTTTTTTTTTTTTTTCTGTTTTTCATACAATGTATTACTTCCTAGTTCGTTTTGGGAACACGATAATGCTGAAAGAACGAATCACTTTAGCAAGTAAAGTGAATGCATTCGCCAGGGAGTTTCAAACGGACTGTTACTTTGAATAACTGGCCTTTTCTGTTTGTATTTGTCGGGGTTTAAGTTTTGTTTTAATGGTTGACTAGGCTCCTTTCGACGATTTTCATTCTATCCGACTTGGGGAATTGAGCTTTACTGTTGATCTGAGATGGAGAAAGCGAAATTCTGACGGCTAAAATGTAGAAAATGTGTGCCTTATGGAAGAAAATTCGCGGCTATAATAGAGAAAGTACGCTGATTCCCAAGTTACTTTAGGCCCTTAAGCAGGTAAAATTGAGAAGGTGCTCTAATGTACCGATGTTGGGGCGAGTAGGCAGCCAAAATGTGGAAAAAGAGCTAATGTTTCTCGATGCAACTTTCAGATCATAATTTAGAAAAAATCGCTGATTCTCGGTGTATAGTGGCAATTTTACGGCTAAAATGTACCCAAAAACCTGCTAATGTGCTGTTTTCGGGCTAAGCCCGCGGCTAAAATTGATAAAAATCGCCTAATCCGTCGATAACATTAAGTGAAAGCGCTAATTCGCTAGTAAACTAGGGAAAAAGTTAATTTGCGGGTAAAAATAAAAAAAAATCAATTATTCGCGGCTAAACTAAAATTGAGAACACGCCAATCCGTATTTTCTAAGGACATTTTGCTGAAACTAAGAAAAAATGCTAATCCATAACTAAATTGAAATCAAATGGCCAATGTGGGCAGGGGTGGGCAAAATACTTCGAAAAAAGTATTTCAAATACAAAACACAAAATACTTTTGGAAATGTAATTGAAATAAAAAATACAATTCCAATTGTATTTTAAAATACAAATACAAATACGTAGTTGTATTTTGAATACAAAATACAAAATACTTTTTCGTCCAAGCATAAAACTCTTTTCAAAACAGAAAAATATAATATTTGAAGGCCTACTGAACCAGGAAGGTCAGACTCACGACGATTTTAATGAGATCCTCATACACACCCTACACATATCCCCCCTCATCCATTCCAGCGATAATTTTGCATAAATTCCTAGATCGGTGACCTGACCGGCACAGTCGTGTAGCATTTTCTTGATAAAACTAGAGAGACAAAGCTGCCAGAATGTCTTCTTGGATCCAGGGCATGGCGTATACGAAGGCCAGCAGGTGACGTATTCTGAAGAGAGCAAGCTATAATTCGCTATGAAATCCTAGGAAACAGCAACCAAGCCGCAGCTCATGAACAACAATCGGTTTGGATTTAGACATTTTTCCCCGTGCAGCGGTTGCACTGTCCCCCAGGGATGAGGGATTCGTGTACTCGTGTTTTTAACTCGGTGGGTAGGACTAGGACACTAGGAGATCCAACCCCAGACACTTGCGTAGCCTGGGCATATGATTTAGACATGCGCATGATGTCCTTGGGTTTGAGACCGCGCCAATTGATTAATATGATAAGCCATATTTATATAAAATGAGAGGCGGGTTTGTCGATGATTTCGACGGGCCCGCTTCGTCAATTTCCATAATCTTTCCCCTGCAACTACTACAACTCGAAATCTCGAACAGGAACACGTTACACGAATCCGGCGAACAAAGCACATAAGCTGAAACCTCTCTTGGGGGAACCAACCTCATGGGGCGGCAAAAAAGGTTCAAGAATCGAGACAACTAGCGCTCAAAAAGCATCAGGTGGTATTCAGTCGTAAACCCTTAGAACAAGTTGGGAAAGTATTTGTATTTTGGTTTAATTTGAAATACAAAATACTTTTTGAAATGTATTTAAAATACAATCTAAAAAGTATTTTAAAATACAAATACGTATTTGTATTTTGCCCACCCTGAATGTGGGGCTGAAATGTAAATCAAGCGCCTTATTCATACTGAAAAAATCACTAATTAGCGCGGCTAAAATTAAGGAAAACTCTAAATTTCAGCTCAAATTGAGAAAAAAGACTAATTCGCGGTTAAAAATTGAGCAAAACGCCAATTTGTAGCAAACATGGATGAACATCGCTAATTCATGGAATAATGCCCGCTTTATCAATCGTTGATTGAAGAGCTGACTAAAAACTTCATCTGTTTCGGGATCAAATATTTCGTCACGGTTCATTTGCGTTGATTACTAACATTAGGCAGATGATTTGCCCTAAACCAGTTCTTTAATGGCGTTTCCATTTACATAAAATCCCGCTCTGGAGTCGAGCATTTCCACCCGTCTTCTCCGTTACCATATGATATAATTCAAAGAAGACGGGTGGAAATGCTCGGCTTCAGAGCAGAATGTTATGAAAATGGAAAACGCCATAAATTTCTTAACCGACAATGATTGATAAAGCGGTCCTAAAAATGATAATTTTACGTTCAAATTCAGAAAAGTGGTATTTCCCTGCGGAAAATTGAGAAAAAGCGCTAATTCACGGATAAAATGGACACAAATCTCCAAAAAAGTTCAAAATTGAAAATACGCCGATTCTCGACTACTGATTGCAACGTATTTGTGGCTAAAAGTGAGAAAAAGCACTAAGGGGCCTCATAGAATTATCCGCCCCGGGCCCAGATAGATGTAGATATACGCCAGTGGCTGTGAAATGTACTTTCCCCTCTGAGCAAAAATCCCATTGAGCATTAAAATATAATTTTCGAGGGGGTTAGCCTTTCAAAACACAAATATCATGGATTTGGATCTCAAAGAACTAAATTTCTCGGGATTTAATCACCCAAAAAGACCAACGAGGAGGACGAAACAGTTGATTCCAAAGTCACATTACTCTTCTTTATGGTCTTGACTGGAATTGTCTTGGTTAAACGATTAGAATTGACAGTTTTCACCCCTTTAAGCCCAAATTTCAACGATTTTGCCCTTGAAAAATCAATTTTGAAGGATTGACTTCCTCAAAATCCATATTTGCGGGGTTGACATTAAAAAGTCACGGGGTTCAAGACAGCAATATCACTCGTTTGTGGCTTGTGAGAGAAGCAATTTCGTGGATTAGACACCTTGGGGGAGCCAATTTGCTGTTTTGGCAAATTCGAGAACAATATCACGTTTGTCTCCATAAAAACAAACAACTCCGGTGGTTATAGTTGGCTCTTTCAAAGCCTAAAGTTTTCAGATCTGGCTAGTGAATGATGTTGTGGAAGGTGCGAACGATAATTTTTAGGAGGCAAATTCAACACGAAGCCATTTTTTTTCTTGATTCCTCAAACATCGGATTGGGGGCGAGCGCCGCTCCCCCCAGCCAGACCATTAGGGGAGCATTCGCTGACCCTGAACCCCACTTCCGCCGCCACTATGCTACCTGGTGGTCTCTCACCAGCGGTGAATCCCTATAATGTAACTGATCTGAAAATGTATGTAATTTTAATTGCAAATAAGTCGTCTTAAAAAATCCCCCCACCCCACAATCGTTTAGCCTACCCATACCTAGCCCTGTTATAGCCATGGTATGGTCTACATTTATTATTTTCGTCATCTCGTTCCCGCTCAGTTTGAGCTAAAAAAGAGGCCTGGTAAAAACAAATCAAGTTTTTATGATTTTGAATTTTTATCGCGGCCTAAATTTCATTTACAATTTGTTGATATCATTCAAACTTTTTCTGAAGTTTGACTTTACTCGACAGGTTGCTGTCAGAACAAAACTTTCATTTTATTTTTATTATTTTTATTTTTATTTACAAGGTTTGTTGTTTTACACTAAGTTTTTTGTTTTAATGGACAACGGAATGGGGAACTTGCATGAATCTCAGATCGGGGAGAAAAGCATACCAGTGATTTGACCCGTGAACTGAAGGATAACAACGGAAGTTGCAACCCGATTGGTGCGTTTTAAGATTTTTAAAAAAGGTTCAAAGTTCTTCAGAATGGGATGGATGGTGCGAGGGGAAATGACGTAAATACTTACTTGTGAAGCATTTGAGGGAACTCTAAAATTGTTTGTTACAAATAACATGAAAAATTTCTTCCCAGTAAACGCGTCTAGCCCCCTCTTCCCCGCATCATCAATTTTTAATAAGTCAGTTTTTACGTAATCGAAACCCCACTCAAAACTTTTAAAAATTCACTAAAAATGCATCCTTGACTGATTTCAAAGTTTAATGTGACCAATAGACTTGTGGAAGAGCCCTCTTTAAGCAACACCAACTTTTGAAAAATGTGCAAGTTCCCCATTCAACAAACTTTCTTCACATCCTCCCCCCCTCGCCTGAATCAGGCGCCCCGTGAGCCCATGCGACCAGCATGTGACCGTTTGTTAAAGAAAGAATAATCCAAATGCCGCATAGAAACCGCGCCGCTCGATACCGCGTATGAGTGAACCGAGCGTTTCGGTAGTTGAGAAGGCATAACAATTTTCTTTTGTCATACATAAAACTATGTGTATCACACGTCAACCTTGGTAAATTTTGTAGTTTCGTAATTACGTTGAAAAAAATCGCCGATTCGCAGCTAAAATGGATCATAAACTTTTCAATATTACCTGCATTTGCAGGTAAAAAATGGAGAGAAATAGCCGCAAAATTACATCATCCGGAGCTTTTAGGTCGACTAGGTGGCCCGGACTGCGCCCATACACTGACAAATAGCCGTGTAATTGTGACATTTATTCAGCGGTTGAATATCCACGCAATTGCAAGTTTTGGGTTTTTAATTTCGGAGAGATTTAATAAGTATATATATAAGATATTACACGCTATACGGATGAAGTTTCGGGGTCATTTTTCATACAGTCGTGCATGTCATTGCCTATCTTCACTTTTGTCTTGAAGGTCGTTGCCTATCCCGGGAGTAAAAAAATAAAACGATTGTCGATAGCATTCATTTTTTCTTTAATAGCACCAGGATGCTTAAGATTTATTTACAATATTAACATAGTACGTTTTGTTTTTTAATAATAGTTATTTACAGTTTTACTAAAACAAAGAACTCTGGGGACGA
This sequence comes from Corythucha ciliata, assembly GCA_038030265.1. Classification (NCBI taxonomy): domain Eukaryota; kingdom Metazoa; phylum Arthropoda; class Insecta; order Hemiptera; family Tingidae; genus Corythucha; species Corythucha ciliata. Next base: position 46,552,658 of record CM075942.1, on the reverse strand, counting down.
GGGGGAGAGTCCCAACTAAATCGCATTTTTTTTTTAAAGTTACAAACGCACAACATTCTTGTTTTTGTGTAGTTCACTATCACATAATACAAAGCTTTTCAAGGGTTTGAAAGGATAACAAAAACTCTTTCCCGGCTGATTTCAAATTTCGGCAGCGAAAAAAAAGAACTGGAGTAAAATAAGGAGGAAATAAAACAAATCTCTAAAAATTGACTTCAGCCATTTTCAAGAAATTAAAAATAAATTACTGTTAAGGTCATCATTAAGTATTAATGATTTACAATTAAAATATAATAGGAGTCGGTTTATTTATAGATAAGACGAAACTGGAGTCGATTGGCCAATCGTAACGTTTTTTTATGCTGATAGGGGACGGGGCTTAATGTACACGTTAGTACAGAGGGCAGCATTATTATTTTAAAAAAAAAAATGGCATACAATGAAGTCGACTAGTGACAAGGTATGATGTCAGCGATTTTTAACAAGATTTAAAGCAACATCTGCGGTTCTTCCGGAGAAAAAAATTGGAAATGTGTTCAGTCTCGATAACAAAAAAAAATTAAAAAATTTAAAAAATCCGGGAATGACGTTTAAAACTATCCGTTGTTTGTTGTCTCTTTTTTACTACCTTACTTGATCCAAAGTTTCTTTGAGGGCAGCGAGTTGCTCTTCGCCTAATTGAATTTTCTCCGCTATCTCTCTCGAATCGACTAAAAGTTTCGACTTCATGTTGATAAAATGATCGTAGTCGGTGTACTCTTCGCCGGTTAGATAATTGTACAACATTGAGGAGACGCTACCGCTCCTCTGGTCGATATTCGATTTCAATTGTTTCGCTTCGTTCAATTGACCCAAAAGTTTATCCCTTTTGTCTTCGTAGGATTTCTGTGAAAAAAGAGGAGAGGGGGAGAAGTATATAATAGAGAACAAGTTTTACTCATTTCGGTAGGGAGTAGTGGCGTCTATATCATCCCCCCATTGGGGTCTAAGGCGATCCAGTGGGGCGCATTCGGATTTGAGCCCTCAAACATGAGTCCACTCTGTAGGCCTGCGTCCCCACAACGAGGAACTTCTAAGTTGACCACAAGAAGAGTGAGGAGGTTCCGCGATTGAATTCTCAGGGTTTCGTATAACCGAAATTGGTAATTCTCCCCCCCCCCCCCACACACACACAATACATATAATACCTTGAGATTCCCTGTCTTAATAAAACGCTACGGGACAGAGAAAACAATGAATTTTGGAGCCTGAAAAGAACGAAGGGACTAAAAGGGGGGGGGGAGAAACTCACCCGATCCTGATGACTGGAGCTCAGTGTTAAAAGAGCGTTTTCGGCTCGAGCCAACCGCCCCGACAGGCTCAAAAGAAGACTCGTGATGTGGCCAACTTCTTTGACGTGCAACCGGAATTTAGCGACTTCCTGCGGCCGGGCTACTTTTTCCACGCGCTCCGTGACAGTGACGCCCAGTGCTTCATTCAGGGCAATCTCTTCGTTGACTGCGACGGACTCCGCTCGAAGGACGCTCAATTTTTTCGAAAGTCGGTGCATCAATTCTTGCTGTAATTTTCGGAAGTATTTTTTTTTTTTTTCGAATCAATTTTTCACCACGTCGTAAAAAGGATGTTGGAGGGGGGGCGCATTACTTTTTTCTGTTGCAAACTACTTATTGATGAGTTTCCATTATTTTCTATCGAAGTATTTGTAGGTATGCGGATGCTATCTGAGTGTGAAGAACTCGAGGCAGAATTGTCCGTTTCCCTGAATAAGAACACGTTATTATAACAAGAAAATCCCCAGTTGGAGCTTAGAAAGCCGTGCAGTAGTCACTTACGTATTTGTCGACGCTGTCAGAGTTGGAAGGGATGAAATTGAACTCCTCGTTCTCGGCGCAAAGTCCATACGAAATAAACCTGATACGTAGTCTGTTGTTCGTTTTACTTCTGGGCCAGGAACTGTTCAATTAAATAAAAATAATAAAATCTCACGGCGTCGTTGCCATTTATATGAAAACTTCTCGTTAAAGAACGCACGCACGTGCAAACAACAACAAAACCATTACCTAGGATACCGTGGAGTTTGTGCGAGGGTGAAAGTTGACTCGCCAGATCCCTCGACAGTTGCTCGCATTCGACCTCCTCTTGAAGAGGGCGCCGATGAGGAGCCACCGTCGTCGCCGACGACGACGATGGTGGCGGCGAGGGAGCCGGCGTTGTTTGCGAGGCGGCGTCACTCATACCGCGACCTCTTTCTTCCTTCCTTGTCTCGCCCGTTCGATCGCTTTGCGATCGACCGACGAGAATCGAACAGGGTTTTCCGTCTTCAGTCTGCCTCTCTTCATCTGCTATTCGACATTTTGTTTGAATGCGAAATTCTTCTTCTTTTTTATCGCGATACTTTACCGAAATTATCCTGAGTGGATGCCGACACCGAGACAGTTTTCTTTTCGACTTTAGCCGACGAAGTTGGATCAGACTGTGCGCGCGGTGGCCGCGATATCCTTTTCAGAGGCACGGCAGTGCTTGAACCCACTGAACAATTAAGATTTCTGGGCAGTGTTTTCGAAAGAGTGTTCTCTTTGCCCTCGAAATTATTATTATTGTTATTCACGCCTCCCCCCTGTGAGCACAAGGGGTCGATCGATGAAATGGAATCGCCCGTTTCATGACTAGGAGTTTTGTCTTCCGTTTTCAACAGGTCGATCGTCGACTCATTCTCCTCGAGACCGTTTTTGATTTCGAAATCCTCGATTTTTTCGTCTGTTATAACAAGCGAAAATTATAATTTTAAAGTCCACACAACAAAAAGCCCGCAGCCTTATAGTCGTCACCTGAGGTATTAATGATTCTCGCCCCAGTAGGGGACATAGTTCGCTTGTAGCTGCCCTGGAAGTTCGGAAGACCCTTCTCTTTGTCTTTCGGCTCTTTTCTGTAGGCCAAATACGACGCTTTTGATTGACTCCTAGAAACACACAAAAAAACCTCTATTAAGAGCTGTGACAAAAGAAGAACATTAAACGGTGAAAGTTATAAATGTTTTTTAAAACTTTTAACGTGACGGGGACAGGGGGGCTATTTTTCATCTTTATTACGTTCCGCCTATAACAAAACAAGAAAAGGTCTCACTTCGTGAAATGCCCATAGGTATGCCTCGGATAAAAACAAATAATGAGGGACCGCTTTTTCATACAGGTAAAGGAAAAAGCAGAGAGAGTGAGAGAGAGAGAGGAGTTCAAGACTGCCAACAAAAGAAGACACACATATAGGCATAACTGTAGACCACATTCCTCTACATACCGGGACTTTTTCTTTCTAAAATGGAAGCAGTTTTTATTTTGGAAAGAACGAAGAAAACTGAGCTCATCGTTTTTGGAGTGAAGGGGGGGGGGTGCTATAGACTCCCCCCTGCAAAAGAGAAATCTGTTTGATTCTTCGGGTTTCCTAAAAAAAATAAAATAAAAATACGGATACCTATCGAATTATATGTGAAACGTATACAAAAAATAAGCCACGTGATTTAAGAACGAAGTAACACAAATCTATCCGGTAGAAAAACACGTGTTTCACACAAAGAACAGAAATTGGCATCCGCGACTTAGTTCCCTTCCACCGTCCCCTCCATCAAAACTCGTTCGATCCCTGCAGGTGTTTTTCATTTACCGTTAAAAGACAACTCTATAATTAAACGCGCTTAACATTTATCATTATAGCTAAAACAAACGGTTAATAGATAAATTTTTTTCACGATATTAAAGTCATCAAGGACGTTAACTATAGCATAATAAAAAGTTAGTTAAGCCCAAAGGCGCTTGATGCTCACTACCAGTTTTTACACGCAACGTAATTGTAAATAATAGTCCTTTCGTATAAATTAATAAATATAATCGATGAGTTCCCAAGGACAAACAATGGTACTTGTACTTGTTACATTAGACGCCCAACGTCATACCACTGGAACTGGTATCAGTCGGCGCATTAACTTTGAGACCTCACTTCTCACCTAAAATTAACATATTTTCCCGAAGAACATAATCAATTGCGAGAAAATTGTAAATTGTTGACGCCTAACCAGTACAGACCTGGTGAAGTAACTTAATGGAGGTTACGAGTTCCTGCAGTGAAATTCGCGTCAGTTACTCAGTTAAGAACATTGAGAACTGAAAGGTGCAAATTCGGACGGGGAAACCGGCCTCCAAGGCGAGAGATTCGGAATTATATCAAATAGATGAATTAAACTGCTCTAATTTCTGCCCTTTTTAAGCGCCAAATTCAGTCGATTCACAGGGGGGACAACTTTGACCATTAGAATTAGTAAAAGTTGCCCAGGAAGCAGTCAATAACGTTTAAATCTCATTTTTTGGCCTTAAAATCTGGCTGCCTGATTAAAAAACGTTTTAAAAAAATCATAAAACGTGCTAATTCACGGTTTCCATGAGCCTAATGAAAAGGCTCCGAAAGTTTGCGGCCAAAAACTTCCAATTTCCCGGATATTTTGCTTCAGATGTTGCAATGTCGCGGCATTTGTCAGACTTTGGGCGACGTCCGAGCCCACAGCCCCGGAGCCACAGCAGCCGAAGCTTACAATTTTGCGGCGGGAAGGTCTCAAAACAGATCGCGGATATTTAGCCCCGGGACTAGCAATTTCGCAGTTATGTGGAATCGGAATTGGGTTCAGTCAGCGTCAAATCTAAGAACATTTGTTTTTTGAAAGAACATAAGGCCCTCCAAATTGGGTTTTTGAATGACTAGACCCCGCGAAATTGGTATTTGTGAGAGGGAAATCCGCAACATTTCTTAAATCGCAGAGTTTGTCGCCATTGGGATATATGAGCGTGAAAACGAAACTTGGCGGTTGGACCTGAACGAAAAGTTGACTCGCATACACTGATCCTCCTAATTCGGTTGGTCCTTAGGCAGCTAAAACTGAGAAGGCTCGCTAACGGGCTGTTCATGGGCCAATCACGCGGCTAAGAGATTGAAAAAAATACATTTATATTCGAGGCTGAAACTGCGAATAAGAGCTTATTCGTTGCTAAAATGGATGAAATGTCCTTATTCACGGGTTTTCTACGTAACTTCAAGACCAAAATTGAATAAAAATCGCTAACTGGCGGTAAACAACCTCTAATCCCCTCTTCTTGGTGCAAATCCGCGGCTAAAATTCAGAAAAAAGTGCCCCCATTCGCGGGTAGAATTGATGCAACGTCAATCATCAACTTCATGCGGCTAAAATTAAAAAAGCGCTATTGAAGACTAATGATAAAAAAGCATCGCTAAAATGGAGGAGAAGCGCTAATTCGCAGTCAAAACTGATATAAAGCGCTAATCCACAGCTAAAAATGAGCAAAAGCGCTGATTTTCGGCTCAAATTGAGAAAACGCCAGTTCGCCGTTTCTGGAGGGAATTTCATGGCTAAAATTGAGAAAAAGTGCCAATTCGCGCCAAAAATTAGCAAGAAGCGTTCATTCGCGGCTAAAATTGAGAAAAAAAGCCTTTAATTCACGGTTGAAATTGAGAAGAAGAGCCAAATTGATAAAAAGCGCTCATTTGCGGTCAAAATTGAGAAAACGCCTATTCACGGAGGGAACTACGTGACTAAAATTGAGAAAAAAAACCCAAATTCGCTGTTGAAATTGACAAAAAGCACTAATTTGTGGCTAAAATTGAGAAAAGCCTCCAGTGAACAAGAATAAAAAGTATACTTTTGGGTGGATTGCCATGTGCATGTTAAAGTGGCGTAGCATGAATGCCATCGCTTTGGTGAAACTGTAACAGCCCAAAAGGTTGTGAAATTCAAGGGGGAAATTATACCAGGCACATGGCCGTCTTTGGCCAGGTGGAAATTACTTATACGACCAGCAGAAGCCGCTAACAAACACTGTTTTTATTTATTTCAACCAGTACTTAAAAATGGAGCGTGTCAAGGTTCAAAAGAGAGAAGAAAAAAAATAAATAAATGAATAAAACCAGGATCTGGAATGTTAATTGGTGTGCGATTCTGTAGGTGTGATGGAATACTGTATTGCCCAAACAGCTACAGTATTACCCTCATTTTCGTTGAAAAGAAGCCACGCTGAATTTTTCTCTCACGTCCCCCTTCCTCCCCTGCCATATGCCAATTCAATTCTCTTATTCGTTTAACCCCGTTCTGATACATAGCAATTAAATAAATTGCTTCTTTCCCATTTTTTCTTTAAAAAGAGCAAGGACGTGACAGAGACTCCTTTCACGTCATCCTCCTTCCTTATTTCATCCATTGTATACTCATGAAGGTCCTACCACCACCCCCCACCAAATCAGGAAAGCAGATCATACGAACGCTATCCTTTTAGAAGAAGAGCGCTATTATTACATTCTGATTCTCAATAACATGGTTTAAGGTTACCAGAATGAACAGTAGCGGGGGAAAGGGAGGCTAAAAAAAGTTTCATTTTTCTTAAACATAAAATAACGGATCTCAAGCTGCAAGTTTCCCCCGTCATTGTCACCATCTACATCGTAAAAGGTCACCCAGCTGCGGACATTAACATTTTTTAGTTAAAAGCTTTGAAAACCAGACGTTATAAGTGTTTCGGAACATTTGGAAAAAGGTCATCTCCCTATAGATTGGCAAAAGTTTATTTTTTGGACATTTTAAACTGTGTTCAAAGCAAATAAAATGCAATCCGTCGCGTCTCAAACCTCCACCCTGTACCGTTCTCAAGGACGTCCGCTGGCAATTCAGGAAGAACATGACCGTGACACTTGCCCCTGGTCGTCCTCCAAATGTGTAACGGTTCAAAAAGAAAGCTTTTTTTGTTGATTATTTTTAAGGGCCAATCCCAAATTGTATTTTAAAAAAGTTTCGCGCAACAATACTTATGAATTTATTTAGCGAGGAAAAAAACGTCTTCCCTTTTAATGGAATGCTGCATAAAAGAGGAATCACTTTCACTCGTCCTATAATGTCGCTTTTGCCGCGCTAGGAAAGAATCGTAACCTGTACGCTATTTGGAGGGGAAAACAAATTTCAGTTCTCTTATAGTGTTACGAAGATTGTTGGGGGGGGGGGGCACTCCTAGTCAGGAAGGCGCTTTGATAATCGAACTCACTCGTGCCCATACTATATGCCTTTGAAATTCCGCAATCACTGCTCCTCCCATCAAAGAGAAAATGCGAAATAAGAAGCATCGACTTTTTTTGTTGTTGATTGACACGGGTGTGGCCCCTGGGGGTTGAATTTAATTTTTTCAGATCAAGGAGTGAGTGAGACGGGTGTGTCTATGCATTTACGAGTGACGTCACACCCACTCTTCTGGAAAGAAGTTCGGATAATCATCTCTTGGGGGCACTGCAACTATTGGCGATTCAGATTATCACTTGTAGCGCTAGCGTCAAGGCGCAATGGCGGAAAAGAGCCCTACTCTTACCACCAACGTATGGGTTGTGGATAATGGTGTTTTTGCAGTTTTTAAGGAGTTTACAATGTTTTCCGTCTTAATTATCGCCACACTTGATTGAAAAAGGATTTGAGGTTACGACCTTTCTTCGATCGACCTTCTACGACCTGCTTTCAAAGGATTACATTTCGGGAACGTAGTGAATTTAGTATCCTATGGTTTGTACCTATAATGGACAGTACGTAGTCATTATCTCTTTTTGTTGTCTCACAATGTTGCCTATGTGAATCAATATAAATTTGATAAATGCCCGGTCTCATCAAGGAGCTACAAAAAAGGGGAAGTGGAGTTAAGCACCAAATATTGTATACGCGGCCAAATAGAGGACGCCAAGGTGTAGGCCGCCGTGGGCCCAACCGAGAGCTCGCGGGCCAAAAAGTGGCCCGCTGACTCAGCTGAGTCTTCCTGAATGGCCCGCCCGTGGCATACAGTGGTAAATAATCATCTTTAATGTTGGATTTTGGCGCCCCTAGGATTTTTGTGGAAATGAAAATCGCTACAAATTCGCGCCTTCTCGTGGTCGTCCAATCCCCCGCTTAATCCAGACCAAAACGGAAAATAAGGCTAATTGGGGACTGAAATTGAGATAAATGGCTAATTAACGGCTGAAATTATTGAGAAAGAAAACTGATTCTCGGCCATAAATAAGAAAAAGTGCTAAATCACGGATAAAGTTAAGAAAACTTCACAGCAAAAATTGAGAAAAAGCTTTAAAATCGCGGATAAAGTGTAAATTACAGTCATTAGCGTTTAAAATTATGAAAAACACTAATTAACGGATAAAATTGTGAAAAATCAATAATTCGCCAATGAAAAAAAGCGCTAATTCGCCCCTAAAATTACGAAAGCATGAATTCTCGGCTTATTCAGAACGGAAGTTCGTGGCTCAATCTGAAAAAACGCTAATTCATTGCTAAAAGTGAAAAAAAAAGCTAATTCTAAAGAAGCTTTTGCTAAAAGGGAAAATTAAGAAAAGTGCTAGTTCACGGATACAACTGTGGGAAATCGCTCTTTAGCAGTCAAAATCACGTATTCATCACGGCTAACGTGACGAATAAATAAATAAAAGGGCTCAGATGCTAGATGTAAGAAAACGAAAATTTTGAGCTTCTGAAGGCAAGTTCGTGGCTCAAACTGCGAAAAAACGCTAATTCATAGCTAAAAGCAAGCCAAGCAAATCGCTAAGTCGGAGCTGAAATTAAGAAAAGTTGCTAATTCATGGATGCAATTGAGACAAATCGCTAATTAGCGGCTGCAATAAATAAAAATACGAACTCACTGCAAAATTCAGATAAATCGCTATAACTCACGGCTAATAAGGGTGAAAACTTGCAGAAATGACCAAAATTGCTAATTAGCGGCTAAAATGGAGAAAACTTGCTAACTTATCAATAAAATTGACTAATTCGTGGGCTAAGTAGAGAAAACGTCAATTCGCGGCTTCTGATCGTAACTTCGTGCCAGAAAGTGAAAAAAATCGCTAATCCGCGGCCAAATTTCAGAAAAAGCGTTGGGTAGTTCGCGGGGAAAATTGGGGTAACTTTTAATTCGTTGATGAAACGTAGAAAAATCCCTAATTAGCTGATAGACTGATGAAAAACGCTAATTTGCGGCTGAAGTCAGGAAAAAATGGATGTTTTCGGCGTTAAATTGAAAACATTTGCTATATTCTCCGGATTGAATAGAGCAAATGGCAAGTCACGGTTTCTTGAGACAACTTCGTGGCTAAAAATAGAAAATTTAGCGATAATTCACGGGTAATAATCACATGGCTCATTAGCGGCTCAAATCAGAAAAAACACAAATTCTTTGCAAGGAAAATCGCTGAAATGGAGATAAATCGCTAATTCGCGGCTAAAATGGAGACAAATCGTTAATTCAAGAATTGAAAGCTTTTATCCATTAGAAGGCTACACCGATCGTTTAACCGGCAAAAGTGGAAGTTCTTCGTGGAACATATTGTCCCTTTTTATGTGAGCACAGTCAGTTTCTGGGATGAAATTCGCTTTCTTTGCAGAATAGGGTAAACTCATGAAATCGCGTCTTTTAATGCGCTAATTTTACTTGAAAACTTAACCACTTGGATAAAAAACTACCACTTATCCATAATCCGGCTTGTTCCAGCTTGTTCAATTCAAACAAGGCATTTGAGTCTCAAAAAGTCTCAAATGTGACTAGTAAGAATTTCATACAGAAAACCTTTTATTAATAACTCCTTTAATTACCTTCCTGTGCCTACTGGAGGGGAATTAGACCAGGGTGGGTTTATCAATCACCGGAGTTCTCATGTAATAGCTCGGAGAACTTTGCATTACTGATTACCAAAAGGCCCATAGAAACCAGACTTATCCCAGCTTTGTCTTTAGAATAAGTGCATTGATAAACACACCCATGTTGGGGAAAATTACATAATATTTGGTTAAGGACAGTCTGTTTTTGGGGCTGAACAACCCTTCTTAACCGGAAATTCGCAAAGATATTTGAAAACTTATTGCGTTTTTAATTTGCACAATATTCTGCATAGGGTAGGGGGATTTTTCCATTATTCATCAAGGACGGGAGGAAAAATCTCTCTCGCAGCGCGAAATTTTCTCACCGCGAGTTCTTTCATTTTATCTCAATTATTTCTCGATGGTGAGTTTAATTGTTAAAGTCGGTAGTAATACCAACTAATATTTCATAGAAATGAACTTTAAAAATCCTAAAAACTCATAAAAAGAACAAAAACTGCGTTTTCTCATAAGAGCCCATGGAAAGTCTACCGCTCTTCTTACTTCGGTGGGGCCGCCACCAGAGCGCATTTGGTTAATCTGAATCGCCAATATCGTATAAAAAAGAGAAACGCCCAAAATGAGGCGGTCAAGTCTGCGACAGTGACGCAAAATCAATTTTTTTTTGTTCCGTTTTTTATTTCAAACAGCTAATTTGTGCACGCTCGTAAAAAATGGGTCACTCGTGAATTCGGAAGAAAATAGTGACACGTTCCAAACAAAAATAAAAACAACAAAACACATCCGAGCCCTCCCCTCCAGCCACATCATTTGTCTCATTGCTATAAACTCGAAGAACGACTCATTGTTATCACAAGCACATATCAAATTTCAGTTCCTTTCGCATGGTCCGAAATATTCAGAAAAAAAATACGGAGAAATGTACGCCAATTTTGGACGCCTGATGGCTCATATGAACGCACCCCACGTTCACGCTCGTATAAATAACGTGCCTATACGAAAATTCTGATAAACATCGAAACAAGGGCGCTCGACAAACAAGGAGAAAACGTTTATACCTACCAACAACAACAACGCTACTTTCCATTCTTTTTAGCGAACAATTAAATTGCATAAAAATGAATTAGTTTCCACAATGAAAAGGCAGTTTCGTATACGAGTATATCGCCGAGTTCAAAATAGGAAAACACCCTATTTTTCCCATTTACCAATCAACCGAGCGAAAACGTCGGGCGTCTTGCACGCATAAAATAAGCTAAAAGTTCTTCAATTTTATCGTTTGACACTTACCAGGAGGGAGGGGGGTGCTCTTTTTAGAAACCCCGGGAATGAGGCGCTTAATGTAAACATATTACTGTTCAGTTGGAAGCAAATCGGTCGTGATTTTCTCTCCCCTTAAAGTAATCCTCCCAGTCCTTTTTATCCTTTTCACGAATGGAAATCAATCAGAAACGGGATTTGACAAGGGCAGTATTATGATGGTGGTGGAGAGGGGGGGACAGATTAGTCAAAAGTCACGTTTCAACCCCTTATACTACGACCGCACGTCTTATTTTTCTGTTCTTTTTTTTGACGCCATTGAATACAAAAGAGGAAAAATTGTCTCCGGTTGGCAAGAATAGAGACGTTTGAAAAGGTTTCCCTCCCTAATTGGTTTTTTTCTTAAATTGAATTTGTTTTATATAGCTTATTAACCGTCGTTTTCACTTAATTTCAGCCGCTACGAGATCGAAACGTGAAATATATGACAGCGGGAAGTGAAAGGGGTTCATGAACAGCGCGTGTGGTTCTGCAAAATCTACTGCTGAGGGTGACTGAGGGGTTGAACCGTTTGGACTATAGTACAAACCATTTTTCAATCTATACGATATATCTATCCGAATTTCCAGTACCGACTGCTACACTGTCGCGAACTATAGCCAACTTCCTTTTAATCCAGACAAAATGGGCCATGTTAAATCCAACCACCTCACACTTCTTTTAAAGCGTGGTTACACGCGAGCTCGATCCTATAATTACTTAATCCGGCGACTTGCTTCAGTCTCTTAAATGATTTATTAATACAAACGGGGGCAGCACTTGAGCAAATAAACCTCTCCTTTAAAACTGGAACGAAAACCGCTCCGTCCAGGCGTCCTTCCCATACTTTTTTCTCTTTTTTTTTCGTACCTTTCTATCTTCCTTTACGACGTAAGGCAAATAATGTCATCATAAAGAAGAAGAAAAAAAGATCGGGATCACGCTTTTAGTAAAGTTTTAAATGCCAACGTTGCAATTCTTTGACCCAATTTTGTGGGTTATTCTCTGTTTTTTCCCCCTAAAAAATATGAAACGGTCGATTTGGTTCGAACGGCGAATAGGGCGACATGATGGACCACGCGAATGACGCGCAGAAGAGATGTGGGGAGGGGGTAGAAAGAGTTTTCTGAAGCACCGGGTGCAAATTCTGCCGGGTGCAAAATATTCTGCGCCCCGTTGCACTGCGAGACACACGACGCACGACACACGACGTGTGTGTTTGAAGTGGCCGAGTCGAGACGAGTGCAAATCGGAGCAAGGGCTCGAGGTGGGGTATGGGGCCAAATATTAACCGATTCGAAGTTAAAAATTACTGTTGAGCCTCAAAAAACGAACTACGTACTATTGTTTCCAAACACAATTGTCCGACCTCAGAAGTAGTCATTTGGTTGCAAAACAACTTTTTTTTTCGGTCCAAAAAATCAAATTTTCACCTTTCAATGATTTTAGTGGGACAGAAGAATAAAACATAAATCTTTATACTGTACCAATCATGATTTTCGGCTCACAATTTTTCTTGTGTTATTTTTTAAAATGGAGAGGATGCTGCGGGTTTTTCTCAAAATCTCAAGTTACGGGGATAACCCGGAGGATGACGGGTAGGCGGGCCGGACTGTGAGGGTTGTTTATCGGTTGAGGAGCTCCTAGGGGATTTTTGCGGGACGGCGACTGGCCCAGTCTCGGGGTTTGCCGGGGAAATCCCAGATCCCAGAAATGTTGATGTCTCAAGTAGGGGAGTCCCCTGTGTCGAAAAAACAACCACAGAGTTTGGCGTTAAATGAGCCGTGTACCTCTTAGTCGGAGGATCAACATGGACCGCGTGCCGCGTGCTCAAGCGAGAACCCCTCGGCATCCTCAGCGTACGCTTGGGTCTGATGGACATCCTGCACGAAGCCAAACAGCGGACTATAACCGTGCCACTGTTTATCCGAGGCTCCTTTCTGGCCTCAAGTACAAAGTGCGTCCTAAAAGGCGAAGCCCTTCACCCCGATGTGCCCAAGTCGAATTCGAATCATCGGGTTCCCGTGAATTCGATCAATGTTACCATTTTTTTTTTTTTTTTTTTTCAAACAGCAAAATTCGCGAAATTTGATTTTTGAAGGAGCAATCCGCGTGAAATTGGTTTGATTAATGAACAAACGATAGTACACTACATGCATTTACCGCAGAAAACGCGCGCGTGGGCGAGGCCTAAGACTATAGAACTTATTACGACCCAAAACACGGTAATTTGGCCTACAAAAGTCAATTTTTACATGTGATATGAAAGAGAGTCGTCATGAGTTATGACATTTGTAATATTACACCCATCTAAAAACCACGAAATCTTTAGGTATACAAAAAAAAAAAAAAAAAAAAAAAAAAAAAAAAAAATGGAACGAAGGATTGTAACAAAGAAAAAGAAAAAAAAACTCGTCCGAACGAAGAGGATTTGTTAGAGTACCGTTCTTATAACGAGACTCCGACAGAACGGTACTGATGCTGGCACATGCGGTGCCCAGAAAAGAAGAATGAAAGTTGACACATTGTTAGCGAGACAAAAAATGTGTTGATTACATTCTTATACTATGATAATCATAACATAACGCCTGTTCTCTTTACGTAAGAATTGTAGTCCCCCCCCCCCTCATGCTTTTGAGGTTGTTGGTCCAACTAGATCTAGTTAATTGTATTATTTAAAACGAATTAAACAATAAAACAAAAACAAGCGTGAAACCTGTTCAACTTCTTCTCATTACGTAATCAATTCGTTCTATTCCTCCAAATATTATTAATTTATAGCGTGGAAGACATGCTACGGTAATACGATTAAATTCAATGAAGATTTTTTTAAACTTCCGTAATCCTTTGCGTAATTCCTCCAGGCACTTGAAAGGTTCACTTTTTTCGCGTTTGGACCAAAACTCAATAAAAGAATGTCCTTCGCAAAAATGCTCTCGAGATTTTGCCCCGTTTGACAGCTTAATCGACCGTAAACCGATTATAACTCAAAATTTTCGTGTTTAAAAAAAAAGAGTGGAACGTCATAAAAAGTGAGATTTGGGGAATTGGAAAAGATCCAATCGACTTTTTTTTCTTGGTGTTTGAGGGGTGGTTTCAATTTTACTCTTTTGGGTGGGTGTGTGTGTGTGTGTGCGCGTTGCATTGCCTAAAAATGAGGCGAGGAGTCCCACCCTCTTACTTTAGCAAACCAGATAAATTATCCGCTGAGATAGCACGACGTGAATAATATTAGTTTTCACTACGGAGAATAAAGTAGAAACTTTTTTCCCAATACGATGTTAAAATTTCATTAAGTCTTCGTGCACAATAACCGACAATAAGAACCAAGTTTTCACATTAAATTAAACTTTGCCTATCCTTCTCGACGTTCCTATTTCGTAAAACTCACCGATCATGCGTGCTGTAGCTATTTTTGTGTCTTTTACCGAGGCAGCATCTCATTTCTTTATTTTTTTTTTTTTTTTTTATTTTTTTTTTTTCTACAATGAAGCTCGTAACGTAAAATATTACCAACTTGAGGTCGCCCACACCGTCTTATCGTGGCATCAGGGTAGTGTGTCCAACTTGAAACACTAAACTTGTAAAATCGGCAAACATTTTGATTCCTTGTCGCTCTCGAAATAACTGGAAAGAAACCACGGCTTGTAGGTTTGGAACAGAACCAAAAATGAGCGTATTACGGGTGTAACGACAGTGACGCGCGAAGAAGAGAGAAATATTGACTGCCCACATTGGAAAAGAGTGAGAGAATGTGAAAGGGAGGGAGGTCGTTGTAAAAATTATCGCAGAAAACTAATTTCCGCTGTTTGAGACCGCATCAATCCAGACCACTGTGTGATCGGTTAATTCCAGAGGCTTTATTCCCCTCAAGAGTCAGTATAAAAAAAATGGCTTCGTGTGTGAATGGATGGACAAGTAGGAGCAGGGAGGGAATAATTGTGCATAATTATGTTTGAACCGAAAAGTTGTGTTGGCAGCCTTAGTTGACACTTTTGGGGTCGAAATTTGCGCCAGTAAAACAATCCCATAGTATTATTAGTCACACCCTCGGAATTGAGTTTTGAAAGAGTCAGCCGCGAAATATTTTATTTCGAATGGAGCAAATCGCTGAAATTAGATTTCTGAATGGGTCAAATCAGTGAAATCGGTCTGAAACCAGAAAATGGAGAAATAAATTTGTTTGTTAATATTTTTCAAAAGAACACGTCATTTTTAGCGGGGATTTGAGTGCTCGATAAAATAACATTTTTAAATAAAAAAAACTTGTTTCAGCTTCTGAGATTCCTCACTCATCCATTTCACGAAAAGAATAATGTTGTGCGTCGACTTGCAGTAAGGAAGCTTGATTTTAGCAGCTGGGCAAACACGATTTCCTTTTCAACTTTGTCCAGACGTCGTAATTTTGTTAAGTTTCGGCAAGTGGAGCAAATTCGTGAATCGTGAAATGGACATCCATTTCGTGAAGACGACAATTACTCGACATGGAGGCGACGTATACAGTGAATTAAGATCACTGTTGACAGTTGCAGAACACTTGACCATGCCAAAGCGCTTTTCACGATTTTTAGGGGCCACATTCAGCTATTTTACGGCACTTTTGACGGCTAAAGAGCACTTTTAATGGTTTCAGTGAATTTTTAATATTAATTAAACTTAAGGGCGCTTTTTGACGATTGATGGAGCCTGTTCAACGATTTAAAGCACTTATGACCGTTCCAGACCACTTTTGAAGATTTCATCGCCTCTTTAGTGGATTTTTGAGTTCTCTAGACAATTTCTGGCACCTTCGACGAATAAATTTTATAAAACATTTCGAAGATTTCTAAAATCTTCTGTGATTATTCGGTCAAGTTATTGAAGATTTCGAAATAACTTTCGCGATTTCTCTGTAAGCATTATGATTTGAAATGTCGGAGAACTTTACACGATTGCAGAACACATTTGGCGATACTTGCGCGCGCTTGTAAATCCAGAGCTTTTTCGACGTTCAGAGAGCACTTAAGACGACTTTTAGAGTCCATTCGACGAACCAGCGCCGTCAATTCCATATAACTTATGACGATTCCTCAGCGGATGTTTGACATTCTCAGAGCACTTTTGATGATTATAGAGCATTTTGGACCAATTCAGAGGCCTTATGAAAAGATTTCATAACATTTTTGCCGATATCAATACACCCTTGGCAAATTTTAAGCACTTTATAACGATTTTACCGATTCCAGAGCTCACTTTTCACAGCTCACTTTTATGTCAAAAAACCAGAGCTCACTTTTATGTCAAAAAACCTATGAAGATATCGGAGCACTTTTGAAGTTTTCAGATCATTTTTTGCGATTGCATAACGCTTTATTTGGTGATTTTTGTCACACCTGATGAGTTCCGAGCATTTTTGACGAATAGAGATGACTTTTTCGACGACTTTCAGAGCCCACAGTCGATGGATTCAAAGCGCGATTTTGGTAGTCCGTATGATGACAATTCAAGAGGATTTTTGACAATGTCAGAGTACTTTTGTTTATTTTATATCATTTTTGAAAATATTTCATAGTATTTTTTGTGATTTCAGAGCACTCTTGTCGGTTTCTGAGCACAGGTTAAGGTTGTTTTTACCGATTTCAGAGCACTTTTGACGATTTTCAGAGCTCATTACATGAATACAGAACTTTTTTGAATGTCTCAAAGCATTTTTGGCCATTTTCGAGCACTATTGCCGATCTCCAAGCACATTTTAGGATTTTTCAAATAACTCTCGACGATTTCAGAGCATTTTAGATCAATTCCAAGCATATTTTGATTATTTCTGTGCACGCACGACTCAATTACCTCTGATTTACTACCGGAAGCATTCTTCCGAGAGGTTAAATGCCGCTTATTACTTGGCCCTTGGAAGCTCGACGGGATGTGGATTTGACCAAGGTGCGTTCAAAACTGCACCCAAAATATATACCATGGAACTTTGGAAGAAACGTTTGTAAGCAGAAGATTTAAAGGGTTCGGAGGAGCAATTTCAAGTACCGCAGCTTCAAATTTGCAGAAAGGGCCAGTGGGAGCTGGATCTGCTGGAATTGCGTGGTTGGATTGAAAGTTTCCAGTACTCGGTACGGGAGTTTTTGCGGCGATCAGTTCATTTCTCGGGCTTTTTTTGTTCTCTCATGGTTTCATGGAGGCAAAGACTCGGTGTCTGAAGTGAATAATATTCATTTTAGGAACGCGAAAACCAACTTTTCTAGTGGAATTCACGAGTTTTACGTAATAAAAAGCTCTCTGGCATCTCCTCTGTGGTTGCATCCACAAATGAGATCAAATTTTGTATTTAGTGCTCAAACAGTAAGTCACCGAAACATTTTGGGATGATATAACGTGAGCGTTAAAATAAGGGCAGCTGAAGTTCTTGACGTTGTTTTACTTCCAGTTTTTTCAGGATTTCCATAAATAATTAGCATCTCAAGAGAACTGTAGACGACGTTTCGAGAGGCCAAGAATTTCTTTCGTTTTTCCCTCCCCTTTATTGCAGTTTACTTATAATGTTTGCATGTACTTCTCTGATTTATAAATACGTACGTGCACACTTCAGGGGAAGAACGTTTTATTCAATCGACCTGCTCCCTTTTCTAGTCATCCTCAGTATAAGTTCGTAAAAGCCAGAAAGGCTAAGATATTTGTGAAAGTAATAAAAACTTTTAAAACAACGAAAGTCCCCCAACAAGTTTCATACCATAAAAATAAAAACGAGGAAGAGGAAGCACTGCGGGAGACACCCCCCCCCCCCACGACCACGTTCCGCCTCAGAAGAAGAAAAAAAATCAGAACTCCGTGGACGGTTACCTTGTGCCACCCTTACGTGTAAACAGTAAAGACAAAATGGTGAATGTTGTGAAATAATACATTTTTTTTTTCGTTGCAAATACGAGGAAAAAGCGACGCGCAAGGTAGAAATTTCGATGTCGCTTACAGTCTCCTGCTTGAATATTATCCCCGTCACTTCCATAGTTGGATTGCCATTGGGGTAATGATTATGGGAAGGGGGGTGGTAGGGTAAGAATAAAAGATTATCGCCATCGAAAAGCTTTGGAATAGGGAGAGAAAGTTTAAAAACCGCAAAATATGGAACGGTTCATTATTGAATTAGGTGAAGTGATGGCAGGTATAAATATCAGGAAATTTCACTTTTTCGAACGATACGGGAAGAGGTGGATGAGGGATCCCTTAAAAAAACTCCATTGTAGTTTACGAAAATTACCATAAGCTCAGCGTGAGATTTATAGAAAAACACAAATCTTAACGGAAAAAAAAAAAAGGTTTTAACTACCCCAGGGAGAACTTTAGTGGGTAAAATTCCAGAAACTTGTAAGCGTTTTCTTGCTGTTGACTACTCAAAATACGAGACGCCAGACAGAAAAATGTTTCGAAGGAAACCCTCTGGAAAATTGTCACTTTTACCCTGGGAACTGATAAATTGACCTGGAAACGGACAATTTTGTCCCAGAAGAGAACATTCAAGCAGAAAACTGGAAAATTAGCCCCAAGAATCTTGGGGCCCAACATCAAGAACGGAGGAAACGCCCCATCCGTTTATAAGGGCAGCACAAAAACTGTGTACAGCCTATGACTAAACCGGAGCATCACTCTCAATATACAAGCACCCACCATCACTGAGCCTCGCAACAGTGTCCAGAATTCGGCCATGTAGGTCGTCGAGGCACAAGTGATTTTCTCACATCATTACAAGCTAAGGGCAAGGGTGGGCAGCTGTCGACCTTACTTCAAATCGTCTTTGTTTGAAACCAAAATCAATCGGAGACTACGGATAGCATTAAAGCTGAACAGTTTGCCCTTTCAAAAACAAAATGGTCTTGAAATTTCGCCCGAGAACAAAATTTTCCACAGAAAAATTGGCCTTTTCCCTAAAGTCGCTTCACGGTTAGAATTGAGAACATTCTAGGGGCAACTTTGTGTAATTGCCGTTTCGGCACCATTTCTGTATCAGTGGGCCCCAGGCTATAGGTGGTCCCAATTCAAGTGACGATTTTTCACGAAATTGAATCTTATTTCTGAAAAAGTGCACGTTTCGGGTACAAATTTAAGTAAAATTGCAAGTTAAAGGGTCTAAGCCCCGTATTCCAAGTCGTTGGAGTCGAGGAAATTTCGAGGAACGACTTGGCATACGGGCCTAAATTTCTGAGTAATTGCAAGTTTCGGTGCTAAATATCTGCGAAATCGCCAGTGTGCAATTGTTTATGGTGGGCTCAGACTCAAGGCTAGCTGGCCACGACACGGACCGCATCATAGGCTGGCGAGGCACATGAGCCGTACCCCCCCCCCCAAACTTAAACATTTTGGAGGCAAGTATAGCAGCAAAATTGGGTGTTTCTGTTCACAATTTTCGCGATGGCACATTTCAAACCCTAATTTCAAGCCAAATGACAAGTTTCCTGGCTGAATATCCACGAAATCGAAAGTTTCGAGTCGTCAGGTGTTAATTAAGTCGTAATATGGCAAGTTCAGGGCTTTAGTTTGAGCAAAATCTTCACAAGTTTTTGTGGCGGCGGATCCAACAGAGCCCAGAGCCTGACGAATACCCATGAAATTGGAAATTTTCCTAGGCCGAATGCGACTTTCGGGCCCTGCGAAAATGTGTGTTTCATAGGTCTTAGTTTCAGTAGAAATTACAAGTTTTGTGTGGTTAAGTGGCCGAGTGCTAAGCTTGATGAAGCCCATGATCACATCCCCTCCACATTCGGGAGCTCCAACCAGTTCATCAGAGTCACACTTGCGGGGGGGGGGTCGAAGGGTTCCTCTTACACATCTCGTTCCATGGGCCGTAAAATAATAAAAGCTTTCTCGGTAGTAAAATTCGACTGGAGGAATGACAACCCGTGACCCCTCTCTCCCAAAGTATTTCACCTGGTGAAAGCTCATTTAAACGAGACGACAGGTAAATGGAGCAAACAAGCTTCTAGAGACGGTTGTGCAAGTCTTTTGAAGGATGACATAAGTAGCTGAAGCGCATCCAAGCTAAATAAAAAAAAGACCGGGAAGTTCCTTCCCTGGGTGAATTCCATGATCTCGCCCGCCTCCGCCCTCACTTTTTTGGGGCGGAGGCGAGGGAAAAGGTCCTTGAACGCGAATTGGCCACGGATTTTTCCCCCTCTCCCCTTCCTTATCCTTAACAATGAGGCGTCTTTCTTCGAAACGAGAGATGTTTAGTTACAACCTTGCACTTGTCACATTATTATCAACTTTGTATTGCGCCTATTTCATTTCCTTCACGCCTCATAACTCGAAAAAGTCCTATTTTTTTTCTCACAACAACGGAATGGCACGCTCCTCTCCGATCTCCAATTCGCATTCTTCTTCACAGTCCACAGCAAACAGCGGGGCGGTGTGGGGACTTGATTGACGTGCACCGGAGGATCGTTATAAGTGGCAACCCAGATTTTTGTAAAAATGCGCTTTGCATTCAGACCCTGAACTATTCAAAATTAGAATCGCTCAATTGTTAGCGGGATCTTCAGTCTCGGGCCTAAAGTCTAGTTATGCAAGTGAGAAGTGAATTTAGGCCAAGGAGCCCAATGTAATAGCGTTGCATGTTTTCCTACATCGTTAATACGTTATTTTTTTCTAGTTTTAATAACAGAACTTGTGAGACCTGCGTGACTTTTAAGCTAGAGCTATGCCAAAGCGAAAACATAACTTTCGACTTAATATATCCGAGTAATTTTGTTTATTTTTTTATCCCCCTCCACTGACTTCCTTACCCCTTTGCTATGAAGCAACTATGCAGTCTAATGAATTAAGAAAAAAAGTACTTTCGAAATTGCTATTACTTTGGAGGCTCGCACACACATTCACGGGATAAACACGAGCGAAAACCACAAATTTATTAGAGCTTTCTCTTTAGAACGCGGAAGGAAACGTTCATCGAGAGGAATCGAATATTTTTGAGTCGCAATGCATTGAAAAGCTTATTTACGATAATTATTATCTTATTCATGGTTCAAACCTTCTAAACCAGAAACTTGAAGCGTGCTGTTTTTATTAAATTAATAGTATAGTTAAAAATCGTGAAGGTCGTTCGATAATTGATTCGTTTTTAGCAATCGAATGAAGTGAATTGTGCTCTAGGAAATTTGATAGACTGAAGAAGGACGTTTAAAAATGATGTTTGCGTTTTCTTAAATGAAGTGGATCATGTTTAATCACGCAACGGAACAGCGGTATTTTGCTCCTCAGCAGCGTGTTCTAATGATAACAAAAATGTATTGATCCCGAACGCTTTACAGAAAGCGTCATATGAATCATAGATTGATCATAGAATCATAATGTGGTGAAGAGAAAAGGCTGGAGAATAATCGGAAAAACGAGATACGAGAATATAGAGCGATATAATTGAAATTCTAGAGACGATTGTGTACGTTTCTCGCTACACAAATAAGGGAAAAGACCAAACCGTCCGGTTCTCAACTCCCCACTAAAAGCAGGCAGAAATGCTTTTTTCTCACTAACGAGCTTACCCTTAAAACTGATCATATACTAACACAAGTCAACTTGTTTAATTATAAAATAAAACAAAAACCACCTGTGGATTCAAAGTCCGAGCCTGAGCGTGAGGCCCCTGCGAAAATGGGTGCGAGTGGGTCAAAAACGGCAGCATCGCACAGTAAGAATCACTTCAACGGCTCGTCTGATCGAAAATCTGTTTGCATTTTCAGATTTCCCCGTGTTGTCGTGGTACTCGACTTAATGAATTTCGCAGAGCCAAATTCTCAAAATTCGTGGTCACTTTTCCAAATCGTTGCAATTTCAGCCAGACAGTGGTTGAAACAATTCCCTTTGGACAATTCTCAATCGACCAATTGTAGACCACTTAGCTAGTTAAATATTTTTATAAAAATTTTGATTAAAAGCCCACAAAAACCACCTGCTTAATCGCAAGGATGCGAAAGAATAGCGTGACACGTGAAAGAAGGACTGAGCAGGTGGTGAGAAAAGGGGGCCCTTCTCAATCTGCTGCCTAGGGGCCTCTTGACCCTTAAATCCAGCCCTGGTGAACAACATCCAAAATCATCAAAAAGTGCTTGGTATTATTCATTACAAAAAATCATCAAGAGTTCCCTGAAAAATTGTCAAAGGTGCTCAGAAATCGTCAAGAGTACTCGAAAATCACAACAAACGTTACAATGAAATCTTCAAAAGTGGATGAAGCATGCATAAATCTGTAGCCGTAGGAGCCTACATCGTCTGTCTTTCCTCGTTGAGGTTCGTCAAAAACGGACCGGTTTCGGCTGCTCGCCATCTTCAGCATTTGGTTTTCCAACTGAAAGTGCTCTGTTTTTATCTAATGGCCTCTGAACGTTGTGCTATGAAATAGTCCAAAAATGGTCTCAATGTACCATGCGGGCATATGATTCGCCAAAACGGCTATGCAATCGTCAAAAGTGCTCTGAAATTGTCGAATGTTCTGTAAAATCGTCGAAAGTACTCTGAAAAAAGCTCTAGAAAGAGCTTGAAATATTCATCGAATCGTCGAAATATTAAATAAAAAAAAAAAAATCCCTGAATTCATCATCCGTCAGAAGTTGTAAAAGTATTATGAAATCGTCAAAAGTGGTCTGCTTTCGTGTTCTTAAAATCGTCAAAAATTCTCTGTATAGTGTTCTGAATGAGGGGGTTTTCGACCGTGGAATTGGTGCGGAGAAAGCAGCCCTTTTCAAATTTCGGGACGTTTGGCTCATTGAAAAAGCGAAACGCCCCATGAAATCGCACTTTCTAGGATTATGCGCTTTCAAAAACAAATTTTTAGGGGTTCCTCTCTTCCAGAAAACGAACGAAAGCCAATTTCTAGAATATTACTTCCAAAAAGGCAAATTCCGTGTGGTTTGCTCCTTGAAATTAACAATTTCGTTGGGTTGGCTCACTCAAAACCCGAATAACGCTGGTTTAGCTCATCAGAGAAATGGCGCTTATAAAAATAAATATGTATTCGCGGGTTCCGCTCTTCCAAAAAGCCAATTTCGCGGTTTGCCTCCATTAAAACAAATATCATTTCGCGAATTTCACTCCTGACTGTTAACTCAGCCTACACAGGAAACTAATTTAGGTTGCTCAAACTGTCAACTGAGAGTCCGAAGTTCCAAACTTAATTGTTTAGTCCAAAAATACGCATTTTGCGTCCCTCCCCTCTTACCGACACTCACAATTCACGCAAATAACGGGAGGGACGTTCGCCGTGATTGCCAATTTGTCACAGACACTTGTCTTTAGCTCACGAAACAATTTTACCATGCCCTCTGACTTATTATAAATCAATTTTGGGTTAATCCATGTTCATAGGAGATAGGACAACGAAACACGAAAATCTGGTTATTTAGTTGTACAACCACTCAAACTTGTATTTCATCTGCAGAAACAGGAAAATTTGTCTCCGGAATTTCTCGGGGAGGGGGGTGGTCATAACTCTGAATTAAACTGGCCGGATTGAGCCAAAACGGGTCGTGCAGGGCTATAACCCTTGTCAATCGGTTCCAGCCTCCGCCAAATGACAAGGTTCAAAGATTTATCAACAGTTTCCACGCCGAACAGTTAATTTTCGGGGGGGGGGGGGTAGGTTTAGACTTTTAGAGAGTCAGAAAATATAGCTTTAGCACACTCCAGAAACCAAACCGAAAAGAGTCCACCAAGAGTTTTTAAGGAGTACGGTTTAAACAGCTGTAATTCCACCTATTACTGCGGTTAAATTGCATTTAAGAGTTAGACCCAAGTAGCTTTAATAGTAAATAACCCGGGAACTGACTAAGCCAGGAATTCGCCACTCCCGTGCAATCCTGGCCTGTTCTCACAGCGAAAACAAAAAAAAACAATAACGTTCAGTGCCATCTTTAGGCAGGCACCCGAAGGGCCTGGGCCTGGGGGTCTCGGATTCTAAAGTTTTTTTTTCTAATAATGTGAAGAAATACATGTAGTTTTGTTTTTTTTTATTCGTCGTTTCTTTTTTATTTTTGTAGTTGTATGAGCCCAAATGTTTTAGGGTTGACCGTAGCTAAAGTAATGTGAAGGGGGATGGACCTTATCTATTCGGTTGAAATTGAGAAAAAGCGCAAATTGATAGCTAAAATTGAGAAAAAAGCGCTAATTCATCACTATTATTATTATTCGCCGCTAAAATGAAAAAAATGTACTTGTTGTTCGAGACGAATTAGCGATTTTGTCACACCTAACTTAATTATCTGAAGTGTTTAGCGCTTTTCCTCCATTTTATGAGCGAATTAGCGATTTTTCTCAATTTTGGCAGCAAAAATTCGGAAATTGTTGCTAAAATCGGGGGAAATCGCTAACTCGCTGCTAAAATGGGGAAAAAGCACAAACTCCTACGGCTAAATGAACTAACATAGCTAATTTATGGCCAAAATTAAGAACAAGTGCTAATCCACAGCTGTAGTAAAGTGTTCATATTTAAAACTGAATTTGAGAAAACGTCAATTCGCAGTTTTCGGAGGCAGCTTCATAGATTGAGATTGAGAAGAAACACTAATTCGAAGCTCAAAATGAAAAAAGTGCTAATTAATTGCTATAAGTAAATACGCATCCCAATTCACTGATAGTGCAGAGAAAAAGCGATAATTCACTGCTTAAATTGAGAAAATTGAGAAAAAGTGCTAGTTGACGGCTAAATGTTGAATAATTGTGAAAAAGCTCCACGGCTAAATGTGAGAAAAACGATAATTTGCGGAGCATGCTAATTTACTGACGCATACAACAATCAACCCAGCCCCCTAAAACTGAGAAAAATTGCTAATTCGGGACTAAAATGGTGATAAACGCAAACCCGCATGGCTAAATGTGAAAAAATCGCCAATTCATGGCCAATAAGTAAGAACAAGTGCTTATTCATGGCTAAAAATGAGAACAAGAGTGCTCATTTAAAGCTGAAATTCGTTGCTACAATTATTTGAATAAAACATCGCCATTTCACTGGTAATATGGAAAAATATCGCTAATTCGCTGCTTAATTGATGACATCGCTAATTCGCTGCTAAACTCGAGACAAAGTGCTAACTCATGACCAAATGTGGAATAATTTCGGAAAAGCTTTAATCACCGGCTAAATTTGAAAAAAGCATTGACGGCCAAAATTGAGAAAATTCACAGTTCCAACGGCCACATCGTTGCTGAGATAAAGCGCTAACTTGCTAAGTTGTGGATTAATCGAAAAAAATGGCGGCTTTTAGTCGCAATTTTTGGAACTGTGAATTTTCATCTATCGATTGACGGCCAAAATTGAGAAAATTCACAGTTCCAACGGCCACATCGTTGCTGAGATAAAGCGCTAACTTGCTAAGTTGTGGATTAATCGAAAAAAATTGCGACTAAAAGCCGCCATTTTTGCGATTGAAAAAACTCATACTGTCAACTAAAATGTGAGAAAAGCGCTAATTGTCAAAAAGCGCTCATTCACTGCTAAAGTTAAGAAAGCGCAAATTCTCGGATAAAATTGAGAAAAAACGCGACGCGTGACTAAAAGTGGAAAAATCGCTAGTTCTTGGGAGAGGCGTAGCCAGCCTTTGTTCTAGTGGTGGCAGCCTTACGTGAGAACAAGTCAAATGCATCCCATTGCCTATACTGCAGGCTTATACTCAGAGATGAGTCGCCAGAAAGAGAACTCGGTAGCTCATCAACTCAGAAAATCGACGCGAGAAATCGTCAATTCGACCTCAGAAACTGATCATGATCTCAGGAAAGGGCAGCTTTTCTGAAAAGATCGCATGATGTCTGGTAATGAAGGGTCTCACGAAATTGATATTTTTACAGAGCTTCGGTTTTTATGGGCATTTGAATGTTTAAAAAAATAGTTTTTTAGAAAGCCGAATCTGTGAAATGGATCATTTCGTTGAGCCAACCCCACGAAATTGGAGTTTGAACAAGCCCAAACCCCACAAAATTCGGGTATTAGCGAGTCCAAAACTCATGAAATAGGGGATTTAGTCCTTCAGCGAGGAAAAAACCCGCAAAATTTGCGTTTTAGTGAGTCATGGCCTGCAAAATTGGTTCTACAGCTAACGAATTCCACAGAAATTGTGTTTTAATGAGCCAGAATCACGAAACTGCTTTAATTAGTGAGTGAAATCGCGTAATTGTGGTTTTGAACAAGGCGACCCGGCAAAATTTGGGGTTCATGAAAAATCCACGAAATTTTGAATTTTTCACTGAGTATGTTTGAAAACGAATTTGTAACGTCCATGTGAACCCCACGTGGTTAAGAAAGTGTGCCCCTCCCCAACCCAGAGGGGGCCCAATGTTATCCCGGGCCCGGGGCCCCAACTTCAGTAAAGACGGCCCTGATAACGTTTTTATCGAGGGGTAGACTATCATTTTCGGTATAATGCAAATTAAAAACAACTTATAAGATACAAGCTTGAAAATTAGCCATTCTTGAACTGAGCGTCTATGTTAATTTCTGCTCTAGCCTTAAACGGGCTAAAATCTTTCTCTTGGGAAAGTAAGTCAACAAGCGAATCTAATTTTAAACAAAAAAAACTGTACGAAGGAAACAAAAAATGAACTTCTTCTAAGGAAAACAGAATTTCATTTGTATTATCGCCGGCGTTTACAAACAATAGGTGGCCTTATCGAATTCATCTATCGATGAAAAAAAAATGGGGGTCGCGCTAAGTGAAAGAACGAATTTTTATGAGCAGGTTTTTAATTCCTTTGGAATGGAAAGGGTCGGTTCCATTGTTTCAGTATTTTTTTTTTCCCACGGTGGGCGGACCTCGAGTCCCTTATCTATGTAGTGTGTTGTAATGTGACCTGATAGAAAAATGATTCGATATACATTTTAATCGAAGTTCTAAACAAAAAAACAACTGTTTTTTATCAGCGATTGGTCCGTGACCATTTACGGCAGCTTGTACCGTCTGCACAATGTCTAAAATCTAAGGGGGGGAAAAAAAACGTTCTTGCAACAGAATTAATCAACTCGTTGTTGTTGGAATAATTATCAAAATATAAGCGCAAGTTTGCTAAATGTATAAGTTAGTATTCTTACAGCCTCAGCATTCCATCCACAAGTTCTCGGGGCGAGATTTTGATCAAGTTCCAAGACTGAAAACCGTATTTTTTTTTTTTTTTTTTTTTTTTTTTTTAAACGCGAAAATCACTAACCACGCATAAGTTCGTTCGAAGTATACTAACAAATTGTGAACTTTCTGGTGTCTTTCCTGTTACTTTCATTTCTTGTTCTTCGTGTCCGATTAAAAAGATTTGTCTTTCTTTTAACGATTTCATTTTAAATTATAATCACGATCGTTCTTTCTTTCAATAGAAGTTCGTGATCTTTAACTTCACCCTCTCCATCGTTGAAAGAAACAAAACAAAACAAAACAGCGAGCAACTCATGAAAAACCCTATTTAACGGAAATTTTGGAGAGTTAACGCGATAGCATGTTGAATCATAGACGGGAACTATTGAAAAGAGTTTGAAAAAATGTGTTTCAATTGAAAGACTGCATTTGGTGACGGCTATTTGTGAGGGAGTAGATATTTCTTATGAAACGACGAGGAATTGATACCGCGCTTCAATCCAGGAAAACAAATTATTCAAGCGGTACGAAAACATGTTGCGTCATAACGTGATACGTGAACTGAGGAGTTCCGAAGATAGATAGATACACCCACCCCCGCATCACCCAGAGTAACGTTAAATTAAATGGAAAGCTGCATCGAAAAATCAGAATAATTACTCCTATCTATAGTTCCCCCCCCCCCGAACATCCTCAGCATCCTTAGAGGTCGCTCAGGTGGTGGGAATTCGTTGGAGCGGGCTCAAAGGAGAATGACTTTCGTGCTGACCATTAGAGTATGAAACTGTGCATTTTGATACTCAAAGCCAACAAGCTTGATATCTTCCTCTTAAAGCACGCGCTATACAGTACTGAATAAAATCAAATTTTAATTTTAAACTGGAAACTGACAAACTAGCCGATAGGAAACTGAAAGTTTAGCCTTCAGACCTGCCCCCCTATTCTGTAACTCTTAACGCGTGCGTTAGCGAAATAAACAAGGTGAATAATTGAAAGTTATCAGCTGAGAAAATTCGCTAACGCACGCGTTAAGAGTTACAGAATAGCCCCCCTGAATTGTTTGGCCATAATACGTGTTTTATAGCGCCCAAGTTCCAGAACTGACGATTTTACTCCCAAGAACTAACACAGGTGGCAGAGTCAAACTTATTAGCCCTCATCAGCGAGTATCTCGCTGATTCAGCTGTACATGACCGCCCCTTTTGTTCGTCCGATATCAGATTCTATTTTCGAATTTCCTTTGTCAAGGAACCCGGAGATAAGCGGTTTAGTCCTATTTTAAATTTTTGCTAAAACCACCGAGGAGTAGTTAAGTCGGTGATTTTTAGGTACGATGCGACACCGCCGACGCATCGTAACAGCGTCCAGGACAGATAGAAACAACTGGAACTGTGTGATGGGAGTAATATGGAAACGAAATCGTATCGCTACAGTATGAACACCGTCTTATCGTTACTCGTTAGTCATTTTTTCCGTTCCCTGCCCAAACGACTCCAAGGGGCCCAGTGCCGTCTTTAGGAGGAGGCCCGACGGGCGTGGATCAGGCGATCCGATTTCTTCAGATATTTTTGCTAATATGGGAAGAAATATACTTATACCCTACAGGTGACCAAAGCAATGGAACCTTGGATAATATATATATATATATTAATGAGGCCAAATTGTTTTAGAGGTTATTGTTTTTGATTCAGAGAAGGTAGCGCGGTTTAGCCGGGGGGCTAAAAGTAATGGAGGAGGGGGGCTAATAACTAATTCACGGCCAAAACAGTGTATAATAAACACTGATTCTCGGTTAAAATTGAGAAAAGGCGCTAATTAATGGCTAAAATTAAGAATATGGACTTTTCCGTAGCTAAAATTGAGAAAAAACGCTGATTCGGGGCTAAATTTGAGGAATACAAATTCACGGATGAGATTGAGAAAAAAGCAAATTCCAGAATAAAATTCCTAGGGAATTGCGCTCAATCATAGCTAAGATTGAAAAATCAGAAATTCACTGATTCAGAGGGCAACTCCGCGGCTGAAAATGCGACAAAGCACTAACTTACGGCTAAAAGGAGAAAAGCAAAAAAAAACTATCAATCACAGCCAAAATTCAGGAAATTCAAGGCCTAATTCATAGCTAAAGCGAAAGAAATTGCTAATTTTTTCGTGACTATAAAACTGAAAAAACTCACATCATCGACTACAATGTGTGAAAAGTGCTCATTCACAACTAAAATTGAGAAAACGCTAATTCTTAGCTATAAACTGGGAAAATCGCTGCTAATTCATTTTAGGGGCGTAGCCAGGCTTTGATCTATTGGTAGGCAACTTCACGTGAGAATATAGGTAAGTCAGATCCAGATGGAATTCATAAATTCTGCCCCAGAAACTGAATTAGCACAGATAACGGGTCGTTTACCGTCAAACCACTTCTGCTGTAAAACTGTCGTTGCTGCGTTTCATTCCACGATTTCACCTCGTTACAAGTTTCAAAATAAGGAACCTGGCGATGAG
The DNA here is from genome assembly GCA_038030265.1 of Corythucha ciliata. Taxonomy (NCBI): domain Eukaryota; kingdom Metazoa; phylum Arthropoda; class Insecta; order Hemiptera; family Tingidae; genus Corythucha; species Corythucha ciliata. The sequence continues at coordinate 46,523,111 of CM075942.1, read as the reverse complement.
AGAGCCACTGAGTGGACTAGTCACAGCTGGTTAGTGAGAAAAATTTTTTTTTTTACTATGAGGAAGGGTAGAATTCACTCCGAATAGGGCAAACTATACTGGCTGCTAGTGAAAGGTACGATAAGAGAGGTTATTTTCACCAAAAGGAAAGGGTGGAATTCACCAAGGCGAAGGTAAGAAGGCACGAAGTGATCAGTGGAAAACACCGTTCAGTCTAACGAGCCCGCTGGGGCCTAAGCTCTTACGCCTCACACTGGTGTTTCTATCAGGTGTGAACTTCACACCCGTACTACGCGGGCGTTTCAGTCGATGCGCGGTTTGTCATACGCACACCGCCGTGAACGCCCACACGAAGCCGAGTGAGCCGTGTCACAACTCGCCGCAGCCTTATGTAATGGGCAATAGCTGGATTCGAACCCAGGTTGCAAAGCGAGTATTGTATCCATTACACCATGTATACAGTAAAGAGTATTGACATCTTTCATAAATACACCAGCGCTCATGTGACGACTAATAAGTGAAACGACCTCCTGGGGTATCCTTCAGTTTTCAATTGGATTTACTTCAATAATTTTCTTTCTCACTATAGTTCGAGAGCTGGCGACAGTCCCATTTAACCGGAAGAACATAGTCACGAAAGGTGTGCAAAATGATAGCTTACGACCTCCTATTTACGAGTCCTGGAGTCTGCCATGCCGTATCTGGGGCCTAAGGATTTTATAGCTAATCAAAGTCCTTAATTTGGGACATGAATTTAAACGGAAGAACATAGTTCTGAAACTGGTCTCATTCGAAAGGTTCTATGGGGTTGATTACGAATATGAATGTCTGCCGGCGTCTGCCTGGGGCATTTGCCCTCTGTGGCTCGTTAAACTCATGAAATTTGGGAAATTCAAACTAACCGAAAGAACGTAGTCCTGAAACTGGTCGCATTCGATAGATTTTATAAAGATGATTACAAATATGGTCGTCTGCCGGTGCCTTCTTGGGGCATTTGCCCTCGGTCACCAGTCAAACGCACTAAATTGGGGTTAATAATTAACCGGAAGAACGAAGTCCGAAAAATGGTCTTATGCATCAGTTTTTATGTAGCTGTATACGAAAATAATCGTCTGCCGGCATCAGTCAGGGGCATTTGCCCTCATTAGTGACCAGACAAATCGCACGGAGGGAACATAACTAACCGGAAGATCATAGTCCTCAAACTAGTATCATTCGAAAGGTTTTGTGGAACTGATTACGAATATGATCGCCTGCCGGCGTCTGCCTGGCGCATTTGCCTTCAGTGATCAGTCAAACTGCACTGAGGGAAAATAATTAACCGGAAGATCTTAGTCCTGAAACTGCTGTTATTCGATAGGTTTTTTGGAGATGATTGCGAATACGATCGTCTGCCTGGAGCATTTGCAGTCGGTGGCCAGTCAAACTCCTAGGGATATTTATTAACCGGAAGAACGAAAGTCCCGACCTGACCGGAAGTCGAAAGGTTTCGTGTAGCTGAATAAAAAAATGATCGTCTGCTAGGGGCATTTTGCCTCAGTGAACAGTCAAACAGCGCGAAGGGAAATTGCTTCCCGCCAAGGGAAAATGCCCCAAGCAGACGCCGCAGTCGATCATTTTCCATTGGCGTCCATGAAACCTGTTGAATGAGACCTGTTTCAAGACCATGTTCTTCCGGTTAGTTAATTTCCCTTTGCGCAGTTTGACTGATCGTATTGGGCAATTGCCCCTGGCAGACGATCATTTTCGTAATCATCTCCATTAAACCTTTCGAATAAGACCACTTAATACAGGACTATGATCTTCCGGTTAATCATCTTTGCTGTGTGCAGTTTGACTGTTCACTGAAGGCAAATGCCCCAGGCAGATGGCGGCAGACGATCACATTCGTAATCAGCCCCACGAAACCTTTCGAACGAGGCTAGTTTCAGGACTATGATCTTCCGGTTAATTATTTCCCCTCTGAGCAGTTTGACTGGTCACTGAGGGCAAGTGCCCCAGGCAGACGATCATTTTCGTATTCAGCAACATAAAACCTGTTGCATAAGACCATTTTCTTACGGTTAATTAAAATTCCCCAAATTTCGTGAGTTTGGCGAGCCACTGAGGGCAAATGCCCCAGGCAGACGATCATATTCGTAATCAGTCCATAAAACCTTTCGAATGAAACCAGTTTCATGACTATGTTCTTCCGGTTGAATGGGACTGTCGCCAGCTCTCGGTCTACTACCAAAATAAACAAAACAAGGCAAGTCACTGGTCTGATGTTACCCCAGATTGTTAATTCATATTAGCTCGGCAAGAGCGCTGCTGTATTAATGAAAGATGTCAATATAAAGACACGCATCGATGAAAAATACCGAATGATTTGCATTGGTTACCCTTTAAATCGGTAAAGTGAACCTACGAATCTGGAGTTATCTTCCTTAGGATCGCAGGATCGGTAACGACTACAATCACATTCGGTAAAAACAACCTTCTCTGCTCTCCATTACATTCCAGTCAGTATTTGGTAAAAGGTGAAATTCACTCGTTAGAAAAGGAATCGGTTTACTGTTTTCAATAAATAGTATATTTCACGTAGAGAACGGTAGGCGGAGATAAAACCTTTTGAATCGGTAATGATAACCGTAATTCCGGTGATTATCCTTTTTTCTCAGTGATAATGTTGTAATGCCCTAAAAAGAGCGTTATGTTGAGCGATGGGGAAAAGGAGCTCGGTCCGGGTAATTATTCACCGCTCGGTGAGTGAACCCGGCGAGCTCAGGGACGAGCGGGAGAGAATGGCCCGATAGCGTCAACAAATCCTTGAGGAAACTGCTTGTTATCCACAACACTAGGGTTTTACAAACATGTCCTCGGGGTATTAGTATAAAACCCGGGGGATTCTATAGTCAGGGTGACAGAGTCGAGTTCACAGCCAGAGTCGGGGGTCCACAGAGTCAGGGACGCACATCCGTGCAGGGAGGGGCCGAAGCCTCGCGACCAGCCCACGCGCCAGCTCGTGTACACGCTACCGCAAGCTTTCGGGCCTGGGGAAAGGTGAGTCAGACTGTAAGTAATAAATGTACATCACGGGGTAAAGGTACCTCTTTGTTACTCTTTGTCGATCTCTGAACCCAGACCCATACGGCGGTACAAAGGCCCGCGAAAAGTTGGTTTATCAGCTACCAAAACTAGCGAAATTCGGGAAATATTTTTGTAGCGAGGCAAACAAACTAAAATGTCTTTTTGGTGAGAAAATTCCACGAAATTTGATTTTAGAGAGCGAAATCCGAGAAATTGATTTCTTCGGGAGCCAGACCATAACAAAATATATTTTATTAAATCTTTTGAATTTTTTTTTAAATTAAGGAACCCGTCGAAATCAGTGGTGACCCTGTAGTTTTTTACTTTTTGATGGTACTATCTAGGGGTGGGCAGCTACCCCATTACGGCTTCATTTTCGAGTCTAGTGGAGGGCAACTGCCCCCTCAGGCTACTCCCATTGTTCACGGCTAAAAGTGAAAAAAGGCGTGGCCAGGCAAGAGCCGAATTTTTGTTCATCGACATTTTAAAAATTAGGAAAATTCCCTAGGTACCTCTTTATCCGACCATCACAGTACGTTTTTGACCCAGAGTAGTTACTTTTGAAAACTAATTTGTAACCATGTGAACCCAAAGTAAGAAAGAAAGTGAGACCCCCCCCCCCCCACAACAGAGAAGCCCAATGTTATCCAGGGCCCCAAAACTTCAGTAAAGACGTCCGTGCCCTTATAGCGACGAAAATGAAACGTTTGGATTATTTTTCTCGTCTTCGGACTTCGAGGTCCATGTACGCTGTTCTAAGCGAAACTTTACAGGTAACTCCCTGGCTGAAATTGAGAAAACCCGTTCATTAAATTGAGCCAGTTCGTTGTATCTGGAAGCAACTCCGCGGGTATAATTGGGGAAAAAAACACTTTTCTATACTACTAAAATTGAGAATAGTATTAATTCGAGGCTAAAATTGATAAAAAACGGTAATCCTCAGTATCGTTAGGTCAAATTATAATTAAGGCTTCAAATTATGATTTGAAGCAAATTGATTTGTCTGTTGAATGGTGGGGGGGGGGGCAGCCCTGAGCGTTCAAACAGTAAGTAATTCCTGGGTGAAGGCTATATTTTCGGTATCTTACGGGATTAAAAAATGTAAGTTATATGGCTGAACCAATAGATCTTGCAGCTAAATATCCAGTTTCCTAGCCTAATGGACCAGTTTTCTACGGGCAATAAAATTATTGACAGCCGAAAACGCATACTCGTACTGTGCAGTTCAATTTTTACGAGTTTGACGCCCAAAACCCATATTGGGGGGGGGGGGGGGTAAAGTTTGCACTTTCGGAGTGACCGGGAGAAAATAAGACACTCATTCATTCCGATTGGACTGTACGAGTGAAATTTCCAACTGTCCCATTCTGAAAAGAGAAGAGATCGCCTCAACTTCTTGTTTCTTCCTATAAACGTCACTTTTTAAAAACGACGAAGGCCAACCAATTAAAACCAGTCGGTTCCGCGGAGCTGGGAAACAAATTAGAAGAAAAAAAAGGAAAGTTTTATTTCACGGGCGCCTAGAACAACTCAAAGTTCTTTCTCTAGGACTCTCTGGTTGACGAATGGTATGTCTCGATTATGAGGAGGGGGGGGGGGGTTCACGCGTTTACAAATTTGTTACGGAATACTCTCTATATAAGTGTTGTTTAGGGGAGATTCATTCGGTGAAATGGATTAAAAGTCGGTTTCGATTTCCCCCCTAAAAAAAAATCGATCGTCACGGGGAGGTGATAGTAAGGCAGGCTTAGAGACGGGGGGGGGGGAGGTAGTCTCTTTCCATTTCAAGGAATCATTAAATTGTCGGGAAAGCCTTCAAAACCGAATCACTTTCTTTCGAACGAGGTAAATTTTCAAAATGCCTATACCCCAATTAGCTGGCGCTGAAAAGCCATGCGATATCTGCAGTGATTTCCACTTAAAACAATTAAGGTCAAGGAATCCGAAGTCACCTTCCTCCCTTTACCTACCCTTAATCAATTTTTATCTTAATGACTAATTAAATATGAACTGTATTAAAAAGTTTACGAGCTGTCTCAGGACTCAGGCAGCTGAAAACGACATTCAACCCACTTGAAAACGAAAAAAAAAAAAAAAAATAAGAGGTGTCTTACTCACTGCTATAACAGGTCTTTTTTACAAGACGTATAGGTACTTACCTGAAACAAAAAAACAAGATATAATTATTTCGTTTTTGTTAAAAATGATAGAAAAAAAATGCGTTTAAAACGCACAAAGGAGACATTCTATACAGGCGCAACTAACAAGCCGAGAACATCCTGCCACCTGCGCCCTAGATGAACACACCTCTCAGGGGGTAACAGTTAGAATTATGAACGCGGTGGTTTTGTTCCTAAAATGAAGACGAGCAGATTCAGGTAATTCACGTTTCATCCGCGTTAAAATCGTCAGAAATATCGATCGCATTCTCTGAGGCACGACGATTTTTTTTTTTTTTTCGTTGGCCCGTAACAGCAGTTTTTATTGTAAAATGAGCACATTTCTCACGGTTGAGAACGAGAAAGAAACTAAAACTTCAAGGCCCTGGATCCAGATTCGCTTATTTTCTCAATAGCTGTAGTTCAATGGTCTAATTTCAACCTCCCCTCCTACCAATTCCTTCCCCTAACTTGTTTTTTTTACTTCTCTGGGTCTATACTAGCGTAAAAAGTGAGCACATTTTCTTGGGAGATTTGAACATCAGCCTACTCCCAATTTTCAACTAATTTTGTCGGAGAGAACGTCAGAACGTCGTTGTCGTACAGAGTCAATCGAACCTGTCACTCCCTTGAAAAAAACAACAAAAAACTCGCTCTCACCCCACGAATAACTTTCACGCCTTTCCGCCTACCGAACGATAAAATAAGTGCGTTGAACAGTAAAAATAGGTGGGCCAGACAGTCTAAGAATACATCCCAATTTTCAGTAAATGTGTCTATATACGCTGAGTTACAGAAACATCTACCTCAAAGACCTTGTTAGGGCCAAAAACTTTCCATAAATGAAGGAAAACAATTAACGCCTAATTTACCCCACCCGTGTGGGCTGAAGAACCTTTCTAGGAGCCCTTTGCAACGCTTTCTTTTTAAAAACTCACGTAATCGAGACAAATGTTGTCAACTGTAAGTTCGGTTACCTAATTCGTAGCTTACAGTCTTCTTGTACTTGGCTATCACGTTTGAATAAAATAAAAAAAAACTTGGGTCTTTTCTATTGAATCAGTGGGTAGCGTTTCAAGACGTGAAATTTTTTGTTATAGGACGTTAGGTGGGCGTTTTTTTCTTCTTTAGGAAACTCTTGAGAGGAGTACTTGATTCTTTTGCACGGTTCTTCTTATTTTTCAAGACGAGCCACTTCTTATTTTACTTCGTTTCTTTTTTGCAGAAGTTACTCATTCAGCTGCTCCTTACTGTATACGCAGAACATAATTCAGCGGGCTTGTAACGTGATAACCCGTTAACGCACTCGAATCCTCCTATCCGCGAGGAAATTCCCGTTATCATTTTTCGACCCCTTCCCTATCACTTTCTTACCTAGACGACAATTACAACACGAGTGGAAATATAGTAAAAGACTTCGAGATGATTGGTTATAGGAGGGAAATTCGGCGAATGGGTAATGACGACTGAAGGGGGAAAGGCTATGAGATGTTAGGGATTGAGCACGTTTGGAACGAATTACGCGGTTCGAAAATAGATCTTCCCCCGATCGGCCCACTCAGTGCAGCAGAACAACCGTTTTGGTTTAATGAGGAGCGTTGACACCGCTCACGTCAATCATTTGATTAATTAGAAATAATTGCAGATATCTCTGGTGATTAATATCGACGTGACAATTTTCTTTAAACACAAGTTTCACAAATTTAGTTCCGTTGAAATGTAAATTACACCTCTTCTTGAACAGCGAGTGAAAGTTAAAAACTTCACGAAAACAAAATCTCCCCCTCCCCCCATCGACTCACCACTCCAAGTAAAAATACACCTCATAAAAATTAGCTATTTCTTGATTGAGGGGAGATAACTTCTATTTGATAAGCAAAGGCAATCAAATCTTACAGCTTTCACGGCCGTCTTTTTATTGTCAAGTTTCGGCCACTCATGTAATTTTTTCTAAGCCTCGGCACTACAATGAACTCCTTTTGTTCATTTTTTTTGTTTTGGCAGATCAGATTAAAGCGGGAGGAAAAATTGGGTAGCGAAAGTTTCATGTCTCGATTTTTTTAAAAGCCCTCTGCTGGCTATAGTCAAATTACCCGATAATCACGGAGGGCGCGTTGGAAGTTTTCCAAATAACCCGAAAGAGATGACCCTCAGCGTTACGTAAAATAATTCCTCGCGTGCCCTCTTTTACGACCCCTATCTTTTTTAAAACGTTAAGCATGAGAAAAAAAACAACAACTAGTAAGCGAAGTTCCTGGCGATAGCGACTGCTGATTTAACTGATTTTAACGCTCATTTTCTAATCGTGTTTCGGCTTTCTATTCGAATGTCGTAGTTAAAGACGCGGAAAACCACCACTTTTGATTTGATTGTGTGGTGGGCCAAGAAGGAGGGGGACAAGCTCTTAGGTGCGATCTCATGATCCGGAAGTTGATAATCACGCCAAGGCAAAAACGGTTCCATGCAGGTTTTCATCACGATTTGAGGGATACCATCTCGGGTGATTTTCTAAATTTTCGAGCCATAAGTCACTATATTTCATTACTTTTTTATTCAGTGGAATGAAACGGGGCAAATTTCGTCAAGAAATTCAACAAATTACACTTCCACGAATCATCATTTAGCTGTTAAACTACGCCCTGTCTATCTTCTGGTTTAAAACACTTTTTTAGTTTCGGAGACAAGGCGCGTATAGTATAGTAGTCATGCCGGAAGGGCTAGAAAGCGGGGTTTCGCTCTCAAAAAACAGGTTATACGTCCATCTCACCTAAACATCATGCATAATTTTTCACTTTCATAACAAACAAAAATAAAATTCTCCAATCTATCGATGCATTTTTACCTCCCCACCCACTATCCTTCCCGTTAAGGGAGCAGAGCGTCGATTGCGAAGGCGTTCCCCTCCTGTCACGATAGGTGTAAAAACTAAAAAAAAAGGCGTTTTGAAAGGGAAAATCGTTGTAATAAACGCGGCGATCCATTAAAAACGGCGCAATTTCCTTTCATCCTTTCCGTTCAAAATGATTTGAAATGAGTTTTTAAACAGTTAAAAGTGGCAACGATTCCGCCGCAATGAAGATACCCCCCCCCCCCCAACCGCTCTAACGTAATTAATGAAGTAGTAGTACCTTACAGAAACTTATATGGCACGATTACTGAAAACCCGCTTCACCATTAGAGCTTTTTTTTTCATACTTGCGATAGAAAACTCCAGCCTGTGACCTTTCTTTTTCAAGAAAGAGAGAAATTGAAACGATTCAATACCGATGGGGGAGGGGGTGATGAAGCGATTAAATTGCCTCGCAGAAACTCTCACGTTCGAGGGGGGTGGGTTTGGGAGTGATACACTGAAATTTGTACAGAAAGATTGACCTAATAATTGGAGTTTTTGCCCTGTCGGCGTGTCTCGTAAAAGCTTGAGGGGTGGTGTAGCGAGAGGGGTATATAAACCTTGATTAATCAGAGCAATCAGGGAGGGGGGGACTCGTAAAATCACCCCTAGAACGTACAGTAAGAATTGTTGATCCTAGTGACGTAAGTCCCAATAGGATTTCAATCCTGGAAATGCCCATTCGGTCTCGCGAAACGAAACGTGTGCTCAAAAGTCAAAACTGAGGCTTGTTAACCCTAAAACTGAGAATTTCGCCGCCATAATATCGCGATTTTGCAACAAACTGACTCTATGTCGAGAGGCTAAGATCAAAAAATTAACTGTTGAGCAAACAATACATATATTGAAACAAATGGCCAGGAAGCCTCTCCGATCGAACAATCACAGACATACGGATAGGGGGAGCGGGACATTCAGACGCGGATTCAGGATTTGCTCAAAAGGGTGCTTCGCTCTTCTGAAAATCGCTTGTTAGTCATCCGGAGCCTAAAAATAGCTTAAATTGCTATTCACACCATAAGAACAGCTAAACTGACTACTAAGAATAGCCGAACTGGCCATTTCTTTCTAAAAATAGCCAAACTGACTCTTAAAGTGGCTAAACTGACGATTCAAAAAACCCCAACTAAACTGACTGCTTGCCCCCCAACCAATATAGAAAAATTGACTTAAAAAATGGCTAAACTGAATACATGCGCGCTAAAAATAACCAAACTTCTATTCCCGCTCTAAAAGTGGCCCAACTGATTCTACGCGCCTCTAAAATGGCTAAACTAATGGTTCGCTCTCCGACAATGCCTAAACAGATCATTCCTGATGCGCTAAAAATGGCAAAATAGACCTTTCATGCGCCAAGGTGCCCAATGTGGCCATTCTCGCCTTTCCTTGACAGGCTTTTAAAATAGCTATTTGGGCGATAAAAATATAGAAAAAATTGCTATTCCCGCCCTAAAATTGGCAATATAATTATAGTGAATGTATGCGCCCTAAAAGTGGCTAAACTTACCCAAAAGAGCCAAACTGGCTTTTCACACCCCAAAATGGCAAACTGGCAACTCAGGTTCTGAAAATGTTCAAGATTCGCAGATGGTGTAACAAAAACTGGCTATTCGCGCCCTAAAATCGATAAACTGGCCAATCATTCTTCCATTAATGAACAGGGTACTTTCCACTTAACCGAATTCAGCAACTCCCCACACCACCCCGTGAGCGGTGCTAGGCTCACCGCGTTGTAAAATTGCTACGCGGAGCCTTCCAGTTTCACACTCTGAAGGTTGAGATATATGGTTGATGAATCCAGTTTAGGGTGTCACGGTTTCAAGTTTCGAGGTTCCAAGACTGGGTTTGGTCGCATTGGGGGGAGAGGAGTAGCTTTTAAACTTGAAAATCCCATTTTTGTGCTCAATTCCCAGCTTTATGGTTGAATAGCTACTTTCTTGCTCCTGGTGGTAGTGGGGTGGAAGACGCGTGCGAATTACCGCAGTCATAAATGTAGCTGAACAGCCAGTTTGTGGAGTGAGATTACAATTTTCGGGGCCGGATTCATTATTTCCGTGATTTAGCGATTTCCTCGCCACTCCTGGAGTCATTGTGAGATTTTGTATTATTTTATCGATTCGACAGGGATTTGTAGGGGGTTTCCAGTCCACAAATACCGTGTAGCTGTTTGACCAAAAAAACTGTTTACTTTGTTAATAGATTGATTAGACTGATATTATCCGGACGACGATGGAAGGGCGTAGCCCAACACGATTCGAGTTTCGAGAAAAAATGGCTCCCCGGCGGGATTTGAACCCACAACCTCTGGAATACCAGTCCAGCACGCTGCGATTTGCACCACGGAGACGCCTATGGGAGTCGTACGTTTATTTTATAGGGAGAAGCGCCTAGAGTTTCGAGAAACAATGGACCTGGGTGGGGTTCGGCTTAGCTTATCCCTCGGATTACGACTCCCATAGGCGTCTCCGTGGCGCAAATGGCAGCGTGCTGGAATGATAATCCAGAGGTTGTGGGCTCAAATCCCGCCGGGGAGCCATGTTTACTTTGTCATGAAACTGAGCATTCAACTCCGGGAATTAGGTGAAAAGGCTGACCCGCAGATCGGGTTTCCTGATCCAAAAAACATTCCGGTCACTCTTGAGCATCAGGTTTATGATATAGTTGGCACCAAAAACTGACCGTTTCACTAGAAAATTCGTCTGTAAAAATCTGGCGACTGAACAGCCGCTTAGTCTTTACTCTCTAGATTTCAGTCCTTTGAGGAACGCCGTAAACCTTGAATAATCGCAGCCTTGGCGTTGCAACGAGGAAGCAGTGGAGAGCAGCTTCCCTATCGAGATTTGAGAAAGGCTGAAATCAGCTAGACATATTAAAGGACAGAGAATAAATAACTTAGTTAATAGTGTCAGAGGTTGAGGTTACCCTTTAGCGTTGGGTGAATTAGCGTAAATTAAGAGAGCGGAAATGTTTCAAATTTAACCTTATAGGCTCATAATTTTCATTCAGGTTCCATGTGCAACTCGCCATCATAGATCGCTATTAGAGGAAGAATATTGCAAAAATAAGGGGAATTGTGTGGGATTAGGTCGTTTAGTATGCCTTAAATCATGAACTTGATGTCGATTTTGTCAAATTTCAACAGAACCCCCCCTTCATCCGACGTTCCTCGAGGTTTTAAAATCTTTTGACTGAACGCTAGTCCTTATGATGCTCTTCGCTTTATTTTATAATTTTATAATCCGACGGTTCGTGGTAGAAGCTCCACAGATGTTGAGCGACATGAAACTTCTCTCTACCAAAGAAATAAAGTCGCGAGAAATATTCTTTCACAACAAGAAAAACAAAAACAATGACGACATTGTTGTCCTTTTTCAACACCGGCACCGTCCCACCAACGACGCATGCTTCTTGAGAAGAAACGATAAATTCACATGGTTGTTCATGTTTTTTGTTTCCTATTTGGTTGTTATCTGTCGTCACTATAGTTTTTCTATGTCTTTTGCCCCAAGAAAGAACTTGTAGAATACCTGAACGTAGCCGCAAATATTTAAGTTTTCGTTTTCTCTATCTTTCGAGCAGGCCGTAACATGTTCTTCTCCGAGTGCCAGGGTAAAAAAAGAAGAAAAAAAACAAGTCTGAGCGAGAGAAAATAGACGCTGTTTTGTAAATTCAAAACAGGCGATGATTCACAGTGACGAAGGATGAATATTGAAAAGTGTGAAGCCCTTCGCTCCGTCGCGTTCATCGTCAGAAGCGGGTGACGCGGGGGCGGGGGTCTACTTTGAATAATGAGGGCACTAGTCGGATTTTCGCGATCATTCTTTCTTGAAGAAGAGAGAGAGAAAAAAAAAGGGAAAAAAGCATCCTATTTTTAAGTTCATTGAATTGAAATGGATACGGAGGGCGAGGAGAGTCCAAGGGAAAAAGTCGGTCTTGAACTCAACCGAAAGAAAGGATTTTGGAAGAGAAACGAACTGAAACTCTACGTAGACAGAATATATTATTGTGATTTACCGTTGACTTCAGGAAATGTGTTTCTTTTTAAGTACCGTGTTAAGCCGTCCTTGGTGTGTTTTTTCATTGTAAACCTTGTTTCTTTATTGTTGATTAAGAAAAACAGACTCACATGAAACGAAAGTCGAATAGCGTAACGAGTCTCTCATTAAAAAAAAAAAGGAATCCTCTTTAATTGAATAACAATAAAACAGATAGAGGACTCAAAGATCCTGTTGCACTAGTTCTTTAACTTCTGCACCGCAAAGCTAGTACTGAACGACAAAAAACAAATCTGTCCAGCTCGAGATGCCGTTAAACCGCTGAGCGTAATTTAATAGGGAAGAGAGAGTTAAAACAGCGCTTTTTTTTGACGACTTGAGAAGAGCCACCGAACTAAATTACTCGCCTCTTTTAAAGAGATCATGACCTCTACCCTTTCATCTTGTTTGTATTCGTCTTGTTACGTGAAGTCGTCACGCAGTCGTATGTACAATAATTGCTTCCTCTGAGTAACTCCTCCCGCGTTGTCGTGATGGGCAAATACGGGTCGTTCACTCGTTATATATAGTTTTTTCACGTTTCAGTATTATGTTTGTATTTTAGTCCACAGTAGCGGATCTTACGGGGGGAACTGTACCGTTCCAGACACTTCGTACTCGTCTCGATGGCTAAGGGGAAGACATTTTTTTAATAAAAAAAACTCACGTTTTTCGTAAAAATCAGTCTGAGCCGGGGAAAATGCCACATCGTGCTTGAAAACAGTCGACCCTCACGGATCTTAGAGATATTTTGTCCGGTCCCAAAACGCATATTGTGTGGCTATTCATCAAGCTTCTGGAGCTCTCAGCCAGCTTGTTACTAAAAAAAATGATCCCGAAAATTGAAGTTTCACTGAAATCAGTCCCGAAATTTGAATTTTTGCTGGAATTAAGACCCAAAAATCGCAATTCCACGGATATCCAGCCATCAAACTTCCAACTTCGCAGTAATTCATCTATTTTATGGTGCCTTTGGGGCCAGCAACCCTGAGTTCTGTCGCCACAAAAAAGCCCCCGAAACTTGCAATGTCTGTCAAATAAAGACACGACACTGTCAATTTTGTGGGTACTGAGCCAGGAAATTCGTGGAAAAACTCTAATTAGGACCCGAACTTGCAAACTCACAAATATTTATCACTACAAGTGGCACAATTACACGGCTATTCGTCAGGCTATGGACCAGCTTGCCCGTCAGGCTATGGACCAGCTTGCCCCGGTTCCGCGTCCTCTACACACACAAAAATACCCAGAAACTTGCAATATCGCGTGAGTAAAGATCTGAAATTTACAACTTCACGAACTCGCAGCCAGGAAACTACTAATTTCACGGTAATTTGGCCAAAAATCACGGCGCTACCGTGACCGACTAGACAGGGTTCTTCAGTCAATAAAACGGAGCCCCGAAACTTGCAATTTTGATAAAATGAAGAACCCGAACCCGAAACGAGTAATTTCAAGAAAATAAAGACCATAAATCACCAATTTTGCGAATATTTAGTTCTGTGTGCGCTGAAAGTTCAAGTCAGAAATTGAGAAAAACCGCTAATACCAAGTTCCTGTAGGTCCTTATACGCGGCTAAAATTTAACCCTTAAACGCGGGAAGCGAAAAAAACGCTAATTCGCGTCTAACATTTATAAGAAACGCTAAGTCACGGTTTGTTGAGGCAAATTGTGGAAAAGAGCCCTAATTCATTATCATTGTCAGCTAAAGTGAGATTTCACAAGCTCCTGGTATTAGTGCATCGTTCTTGTTTACCGTCACTAACTTCTGCTGGCCACGGTCCTTTCAATGGGCGCAGTTGTGTTAGGTCGAATATCGAATAGTCAATTTATTGTAAATAATGGCTTTTTGCGTGCCTAAATATGGAATTATGCTATCAACTTAACATTTGCGGCCAAAACATCAGTTGAGGGGAGGGGGATCAAACTTCGATCAAAAATCTTAAGCTTCCATGGCCGGGGCAATCAGGATTTTGCGGTAGACTGTCTAAATTTCGTCGTGAATGAACATTACAGACTCCTCAGCCAGGATCCGCCAAAAATCGACAGGTTCAACAGGCCCAACCTCCGCACTCTTGCAATGCATCAACAATAATTTGAATAGGCTTGAACTTTCTCAAAATACACACAAGAGTACAAAAAACACCGAAACGGAAGACCCACTACACCAAAAAAAAAAACCCCCACGATTGTTAAATAAATAAAAAATAGTGCGCCCCAGTTTCAGAACCCTGCGAGGAATTCACTAAACGTGGGATATTCTTTCTTTTGTTACTAGCAAAATGAGGGTAGCGACCCACAGACTTACGGCGTTTTGCACAATACATTCCCGATGCAGTCATTGCGTGCTCGAGTTCATTTGCAACGACAGCGTAATTCCTTATACGAAAAGTGGACTTATAACGCTCTTATAAATAATTTCCCCATGTTACATCAACGCGTCCTCAAATCCTTGGAAGGCGGTGAGAATGGGGGGCGTTTGCTTGGTTTCGGTTTGCACGATGTGAAACATGTCACGGAAGTTCGAACCGTAACAAATTTCATAAATGCAAAATTTATAACCCAAAAAGGCCAACCGCGCGTCTGACGCCGACGGTGTGCGGTGGGACAAGCCGCGAGTGGGCTGGATGACGATGAAGCAAAGTGGTAATGGAGGAGGGGAAAAGAGACGAGAAAGCTCATCTGGTTACTTTATAATGGAAGGTGCTCAACAGCTTTCTTCTTCAAACTTCTTAATATCCCCAGGCTAATTTATTTGATTGTTTTTAGGCAATTATACTCGAAAGTGGAGAAGGGTGATGAGAAAAAACCACAGAAAATCATTTTCCCGTTTTCTTCTTCCAAGAAAAAAAAAAAAAAAAAAAAAAAACTTGGTGTTTAAGAATGATGAGCCACCTAAGAAGGTTTGCTTGGGTGAAGAGGGGGGGGGGAGGTTGTGGCAGACGAAACAGGTGATTTCGATTACCATCAACGGTAACGAAGAGAGAACTTGGGATAGGAGAAAGGTCATAAGAGTCATCCTTGAACTCATCGACAGAGACAAACGAAGCCTTTCAAAGAGTTATACTGAAAGAGAGAATAAAAGTTCTGAAAAATATTTCAAAATCCAACCTCGATTTTACAATATATAAAAAAAAACCTTCCTTCATTGGAGTTACGAGCTTCAATCATCATCAGCCACGATTAGCTTTATAAACAAATGCAACGAGTAATGAGGCGAGGAACCAATGAGTTCCCAAGGAAAAATATCTGTAAAAAATTACTCTTGCGCATTGCACTTTTATGTAAGACGATTACGAGAGTGATGTGATAATTGTTAGGGGCTAAGAGGGCTCCCACTGCATCGGTTAGGTGCACGATGGAGTGAACTGATTAGTCTAGTAAAGCGTGAGGCTTTGAAAAATGACTTGTTTAAACCGGTAATTTGAGAGATCCTATTGTAATCACTAATCAGGGGCGTAGGTACAGGGAGCCTGAATACCGTCAGACTGGCCCCCCGGCGACAGTCAATGGCATGGGAGGGAGGGGTGCCCCCCTTGAACCCCGGCCCGGTCTTGCACGTGTGAGCGAGACTTCTTCGTCCTTAAACCACGAGCGAGGGGTCAAATTAGCAGACCCACGCCATTTGTCCTGCAGGGGCACAACACAAACCAGGGGCCGTATTAGGAACCCGTGTGAAAATCCGCAAGATGCGTTTGCTATGGCGGGATAGTGTTATTTCTTATTCGGCGTCCTTGGATACCGCTAGCGGCATTTTTCCTCGACCGTTCGTAATAAGCCCCTGGGAGGTTGACTAATTCGTGAGGTATCACCGTCCCAAAAATCCATTTCACGTGGGTTTAACATGATTGGCTCTTACAAAAAACCATTTCCACGCGCTTAGATCTTCCAAATTCCAAACTTTACGCTTTTAACTCTGACAAAAATGTCGCTCTTCTTTCAAAAACTTAATTCACGGATTTGATTCTTCCGGCTCCCAGCTCGGAATACAGGGGAACACCCGAGACCCCGAGAGACACACTTTCCAAGGTCGAGTCCCGAGATGAGTAAGTCTTGGGGGCCTATTCTGAGTTGTCGGGATAAAATGCCGCAAGCGGGATCCAAGAACGCTGAATAAGAAATAACATTATCCCGTCATAGCAACCGCACTTGCGGCATTTCTTTCCGACAACTCAGAATAGGCCCCTTGGTCTCGTGCATCACTAGCGTTGAATCTGCAGTTTCCGCGGGCCGAGTGTCCCAGTTTTCCAAGCTATATTAAACTTTAGTAGCCCTCCCCCCAAAAAAACAAAAACGACAGTCATCAGGTATTAATTTCGCGTGGGCGCGGAATGAGTGCGGCAGCCAGACCCTGTAGTTTCGGTGCTCGAGTCTGTTTTCAGGTTTATAAGTGCGGTGCTTGTGGCATTTGGTTACTCCGGCGTGCCACTCCAGTTGCTCTGATAGCTCCGCAGAGAATGGATAGTCAGTTCAAATCACGAATTTATGAGTAGCCGACCCACAAAGAGGACAGGGGGTCAACCATGAGCTAGCCTAGAGTTCCCGTCAATCGTGGTATCTATGCCGTTATAGCATTATTTGTGATAAAGCCTCGTTATAGTTACCGCTTGCGTTACTTTTCAACACTAGCTCATAGTTGACCCCCAGGGAGGCAAGTACGTTATACGTTCGTATACGTTCATTATGCGATATGTATAATGAAATAACACGGGTGGTATCCACGTGTCAACCATTTTAATTGTGATAGGATAGCGCCGTTATAAAATCATAACACGGCAAAATCATATTAACGATTCGTGGTTCAATGGTCCAATTTTCCAAAGAACACAATACATAGACCAACACATTGTCCCGTCAGCAGTCTTTAGGCGGCTAGCATTAAGAAGGCGCGCTAGTGTTGTGCTGTTCTTGACGAAAGTACGGCCCTATAAGTCTAGTAAAAGCGCTAATGTTCGTTACTAGAATTGCGCGAAAGATCTCATTCATTGCTAGGATTAAGAAAAAACAATTCAAGATGGGAAAATCACTAATTACTTGCTAAATTATAATAAAAGGCGCTAACTCGCGACTAAAATCGAAACAAAAACGCTGATTCGAATCGAAGCTAAAGCTAAAATCAAGAAAACGCTCTAATCCGCGGCTGAAACTATATCATTGAGATATGTATAAACCACTAATTCAAGGCTGAAATGCGGAAAAATTGCCGATGAAATTGAAAAAAGCGATCACTCGAGGCTAAAATTTAAAAAAAAATCAATCAATTGCGGCCTCTACTATTGAGAAAACCCCAATTTTCGGTTTCTCGAGTCAACTTCGTAGCCAAAATTATGAAAAAAACGCTTTAAAAAAATCGCTACTGCGCTTGGAAAAACGCTAATTCGCTGGTAAATTGAAGAAAAATTGCTATGGGGGTCAACCATGAGCTAGCGTTAAAAAATTAACGCAAGCGGTAACTAAGGACGCTCTATCACAAATAATGTTATAACGCCATAGATACCGCGTTTTGACGGTATTTTTACGCTAGCTCATGGTTGACCCCATGATATCGCGGCTAAAAAAGATAAAAGTGCTAATTCGCGGATAAACGGAGGTGGCTCACTCCGTTTTTTTTTTTGTTTTTTTTCGAGAAACTCGTAATTTCACCAGTCGTCCTTCTTAAATTAGCTCTAAATAGAGAACGTTATGACTTTTTTTTGGCAATAGTAAAAAAAGGGGCGTCGTGATCGTGAGTTCCGCGTACGTTTCCTTTTCCAATTCGCCCGCCTCTTCTCACCAACGACGGTCCTCCTCCCCCCCTCCACCAAACTAGCACCAACCTTAGAATTGATCTATTTAAACGCTGATTGCCAAATCGAGACTGCAAATCCTGCTATTTCGTTCAAAAAACCGCTACCTAACGTAATAAAATGATGACGTCAGTTTTTATTTTTCGCTTAAGCGGCTATTAATGTTAACACATTAATTTACTGTTTTCATTATGAAATAACCGCAGTTGGGGAGCCAGATGAGGTGACTTCCAAATAATTTCGGTCAAAAGGTGAACACGATAGTCGTGTCTTCATAAAAATAAAAATGCTGGTCTTTTCACGTTTGAGGACACAAAAAACATTCGCGGATAGTAAATCTTAGGGATTTCGTGGGAAACATGTTGACTAATTACGGGGAATGATATTTAAATCCGTGTCCTTGAAAAATACCAAACAATGCGTTCTCATTTTTCATTTCAGCTCAAGAAAAGCAAATAATGGGATGTGCTGGCGGCTGGCAATGTGAAGTAGAGGGGTGGGAGAGGTATTCCATTAAAAATACGATTTGCTCCGTGATTTACACGATTTCCCTAGATTTTTCTATGCTTCACTGTTTATCCATTGTTGGTTTTTCCCTCTTTTTACCATTCTATTTTCTTCCACAGTGGGCGTTTTTTGTTGTATTTTACCTTCCAGCCTAGTCACCTGTAAAAAGTAGTAAATAACAAAAGCGCGACAATCCCCCCCCCTCCCACTCAACCACAGCATCCCTTTTTCCCATCTGTTGTTCCCATCATGATGAGTCGGTCAGTGGCGTCAATGAACAAAACAACTTTCTTTATATAAAACCAGTAGAAAAGACCGACTAAACTTGGTAAAGAGGAGGAGGAAGGACGAAGAAGGACCGATTGCTAAGTCTCAAGAAGAGTGAAACTTTTGCCAACCGGCTTTTGCTTCCTCCCTTCGATTCTTTCGCGGAGTAAAAAGGATGAAAAAAATCAGTGAGTGAGAGAGAGAGAGTAAGTGAGTGATGGTGTGGCGGGGGATGCATAGAAAGCGACCAAAGAACTTCTCTAATAAAAATAGGACTGAATTTACGGCGTTAAACATAGCTCTTTCAACTTTCCACACGCGTTAGACTGGTGATTTTTTTTATTCTTCCCTCTTTTTTTGATTTTATCTTCATCTGCCTTCACTTGGCTTCCATAAATTTGACTATAACAAGGCTTCCTTTTGATTTATATGAAATGCGTGCACCATCTAAAATGCGAATAAGGGTAATTGGAATCGAAAATCTGAAAGCAAAAAGGGAACGTATAGGAGGTTCTTTCAAAAGACGTGTTTCAATTGAAATTGTATTGGCATAAAATTAACCTTCTTTGGACGAATCGTATCGAATTTTTTCGCGATTACGCCCTAATTCTTGTTAAGATTTTTGTCCCTCCTCCTCCTCCTCCTCGGCTTCCTCACACCCACGGTCAGACTTTACATTCACCCTCGAGTATCCACGGCCCTACCTTTCATTGACGATGACAGTGAGGCCGCTAAAAAGAACGTTCCTTCTCTTCGCACGGTTCCACCGTAATACCCTCATGTGCCTCGAAGCCGTTCTACTACAGAATCCACGAACCGAAACCCGTTTTTCCTTAACGTGAACTTTTGTCGGGGGAGGTAATTTTTTTTTGCTACCGAATTGGTACCGCAACCTCGGCTTTAATAAACTCGTTCACAAACGACGTCTTTATTCCACAGATTCATCATCTTTCGATCGAGTATTATTCCTTGTCACTCTTATTTCGCTTCCGTCTATGCTTTGTCACTGTCCTAATTAAGGCGTTTTTCTTTGCGAAGACTCAATTACAGTCCGTGCTACTGATATACTAAGTCAACCGTGTAGTCGATGGTAACGGTGAGGGGTAGAGGACGAAAACTGTTCCCCGCACCGGACGTCGTTTGCCATTTTAAACCTCTCTGCCCCACTTGGAGACAAATGAGTTCTCATTTTCCTCCTTTCTTTCATGTTTCTCGTTAAGGGTGGAAACATTTTCACAGGAGGAAATTTGGTAATTGCGACCGAAAACCCACTGGACCACCGTCTCCGACCTTATTATTACTAAAAACAATGAAAGAGCTTTGAAGGGTGAAACTAAGCTTTTTTGTTTTAGAGGTTCTAATATTCTCCTGGAGAATACAAGCGGGTGAAAATCAGTGAAAAAGTCCCACTTAAATCAAAATTTCTAAACATAGCACCGAAGTAGACGAATTACGGCGTTTTACTCATGGAAGGGGAGAATTGTGTGGTTATAAATAGTTCACTGCTTCGAACAAGAGATACTTATTTTTCCATAAAAGTTAAATCACAGTCGAAAAGAAGTCAATTTTACCCAAAATTGAAACGCAGACCAAGATGGGAGCGGTCATCTCAACCCGCTCCACTAAGAGTCTTTCTCGGCGCTTTGAGCCCTTTTCCCGCAGTGAATCCTGATAACTTAGCCATAAAACCGAGACTAGCTGTCCTAGCACGAAGGAACGTGAAATTACTGCAATATATGGTGTAAAAGGGAACATTTCGGCCCAGGAATCAATCGTTCAGACTTCAAAAATCAAAACTTCAAGTCAAACTTGCAATTTATTATTGCTTTTTCGCTCAAAATCCGGCGTGTTTGTCGCGAATAAGCACTTTACCTAAATTTAAAAGGCTTAGCGCTTTTTATAAACTTTTAGCCATCAGGAGCATGCCCTAAGAACGGTCCAATAGAACGATTTCTTTATTAAGCCGCCTGAGGACGTAGAGAAACTCAAGATTAGCGGTTTTTCTCAATTTTATCCATATTGTTAAGCCTCTTAATACCACGAATTGGCGTTTTTCACCGATTTTTGCCGGGAATATGAGTGTCAATTATCAATTTTAGCCGCGAAGAGAGATTTTTCTCGCTACACCCACGAATTGGCGCTTTTTTCTTTCTTTTACGCGCGAACTTGGTTCAAGAGCAGCTCATTTAAACGATTTTCCCCAATATTAGCCGATAATTTAAGGTCCTCGGTAAGCCGCAAATTAGCGCTTTTTCTCAATTTTGCCCAGGAAATTGGATCGGAGAAACCGCGAATTAGCACTTTTTCACAATTTTAGCCGCAAATAAGGGGTTTTTCGAAACTTTCAGCTGCGGACTTGCTCCAAGAAAACTCCATAAGCGCGATTTTTCAATTTTTGCCACCTAAGGACCTGTATTACAGTAACTTGGGATTCTAGCCGCGAATTCTCGTACACGGATATCACAAGTTGTAGCGTCAAATGAGCGCTTTTTCTCGATTTTAGCCGTGAATTAACGCTCTTACCAAATTTCAGCCCCAAATTAACTGTATAAATCCTAAAAATTCATATTTATCCATTTATAAGCTTTTCGTGGAGCCCCCTTGGATCTTATTCAATTTATGGGCTGGCAGTTTACGTCTCTAAATTGACTATTTGTAGGCCAAAAAGACACATTATAATCGTTGACGGTAAACCGAAGAGACTTTTTGTGGTGTAAATCATGAATTGTTGAGAAAAATTAAAGGATTCGGGGCTAAAATAGACGTTTTACGCAGCAAAACTAATCTGGTTGTATTTGGGGGCGGGGGGAGGGTTAAAGGTCGAGTTTTATGCTTCAACAGGCAGTTTCCAACAAACAAAAGTCATTTTTGTACAGCGGAAAGTTCGTTTTGCCTGACATTTTCGAGGTTTTTGGTTTTGGGGGCCCATAAATGACCAGTTTTCTCCAATCATCATCGGTATGGCCTCACTTAGCCACGCCGAAGGTCCTCCTTTTCATGTTTTCAACCAAAAACACTGAAAAATCCCTTCGGAAGTTAAGGTGCGTTTACGCCACGCATGAAATCTTATGAACATTTCTAGAAGGTTGTGTCTATAGATTTGTGTCTGACAATAACTTTCAAGCAACAGTGCCGCGTGACACTTCGGTGCAAACGCACCTTTACGCTCGCGCTTGTTTTTTTTTTTTTTTTTTTTCACGGATGTTGAAAAATGACCTCCTGAAGGACGAATTTGTCGTCCATTAATTGTGAATATATATGTAATTTAAATTATTCGAGCTTCTGTAGTTGTTTTTGAATTCTTCGCTCGAGCAATAATTCTATTTTTATTTTTATTTCGTGAAGTTGCATAAGTGAATAATTCTGTTAATTAAAGAACGTGAATTCAATGTTATTTTTTCCCCGGACCATTTAACTGAGGCTTTGGGATTCCTTAAAAAACGAAATTATTTAGTTACCTATTTTTTTGTTTAGTTTTTTGAGTACAAGCATAGTAAACCCCGTAAATAGGTCAAGCTTATCTCCCTTATTTCCTTGCTCGAGTAGGTACCTCACTCAAAGTGATTACTCCTCAAATGAGCTTCTAAACGGCGAATAATTAAGGGTTTTGTGCCCGAAAGCAACAACATAATCTTGTCAGACCCATGGCGGCTGCACTTCTTCACACACCTTATAACGTGTAGCTATACAACCGCAGCGAGACTTCTTCGTTCGTGGTGCGTGAACGGATGGAATTTTCTTCGTTCCCGCTTTAAAAAAAAAATTTTTTTCACCTCCTCACCGTCCGTTTTTTCTTTGTTTTGGAAGGAAAGTACTACGTAGCCGTCCAGCCAATATAATATTTCCTGTTTACATCGTTTTTAGGGGCCTTCCAATCGAGCAAAATTATTTTTATCCTTTAAGTTTATTCATGAAATTAAAAATAATTCCAAGAAAATAATCGTTAAACACGTAGCAGAAGGACACCACGCTTAAATTGCTTCGTCCATTATTACCAAGCTTTATTTATTTTTAAAAAATTATTTGAAGGACGTTTCCCTGCAGCGTAACCCGATTTCCACATAACAAAGGATTTCCTTTCCTAAAAGTTGTGCTGCGAAGGATTGCCCGGGGGGGGGGGGTCCTTAAATAACAATATTAACCAAATGGTTCCTGGACCTCCCGGGACGATTGCTATTGTTATGAATGCGCCTCAGACGTTGAAGGTTTGTTATGCTAGAGTTGTCATAAGAGGTGTATGATGTCGGAATTTTAAAAACGTTGTTAAGGGCTGGGGGTAGGATTTTATTATTTTGTAATTACTTAACGTTTTACGACTGGTTGAACAAGGTTTTTAAATATTTTTTATATTCATGTTCCCATATTTTGTCGGCAGGAGCCTTATAATCGTCATTCGAAGGGAATTCGGTAGAATATTTTAGTTTTAGACCAACGTTTTCCGTAAAGGGTTATTATGATACACGAGGCTCATAATTTCGGATTTTGTATAGCTGTTTTTGATAACCCAGGTAGGTAGTCTTCCACAAACACGAGGCACAGGGCGCTAAGGGCCTTAATATTCATACATCACGAATTAGCTCGTTTTCTCAATTTTAAGCTCGAAGCATCGAAAAACCACGCACCGCGCTTCAATTTTCAGCAGTAAAATTATTTAAGGACCACCAAAAACGCGAATTAGCGCGTTCTCTTAATTTTGGACTAGAGGATGCATCGAGAAACTATTTTTTTCTAAATTTTAGGCGCAAAAGAGCGCCTTTTCTCTATTTTACTCGCGAATTAACGTTTGCCTCCATTTGAGCCACGGTCTTGTCGCAGGAACAGCACATAAGTGTGCTAAAGGCCCTACAGAAAAACTGGGGATAACCGCTCTTCTTCAATTTCGGTCGTACTGTTGCTTAGAGTAGGTATCAATTAATGGCTTCTTAATAATTTTAGCCACAAAGTTCCCTCCAGAGACTGTTTTATTTTTCTTCCGAATTTGCAATGGACTTGCCCCCAAAAGCACAACATTAGCACGCTCGCTCAATGTAATAGCCTATACAGGCAAGGACCTACAGAAACGGGGGATGTGTCATTTTTCTCAATTTTAACCGTAAAATTGCCGTTAGAAGCCACAAATTTGTATTTTTCTCAATTTTAGCCTTGAAATTAATACTTTTTCTCGATTTTAGCAGTGAAAATGCCTAAAAATTTGCACATACGATTTCCGATAGCTACTCTGGAGTCGAGGAAATCGATGAACTCCATATAACAAGGCAAAACGTTCCATTTTCGGTCACTTTAAGAAGTACTGACGACCTCTTTCAAAAGGCATTTTGACCGGTGGAAGCGGGGTTTCATTTGTCAAATTGCCATTGTCTGGAGGGACTGATTGACGAAGCCCGCCTCAATCGAAACAATTGGCAAAAACTGACCCTCCAAATGGCCAAAGTTTAAAAATTTTACAAAACCGAGTACCTACCTCAGGGGTTTTTCGTTTCAGATTTTAAGATCAGACGAGAGACGTTGATAGAGTTCCACCCTTGGATTCGTCGTTTTTGGTCGCTTTGAGACGGTTATCCGGGGTCGCACAATAATTTCTCCGTGTCAGCCAACCAAAATATACCCACAAACTGTGCCATTTTTGGGCCGTGCACCCATTACTATGCCATTTGTGGGCCGAAAACATGGGGATGAAGCGTATTATGCTGTACCGTGTATTGTGCAGCACGTACGGTTCGATACGTGAAAGCTGGTGAGCACCTAGGCCGAATAACAACTTGGTGCGCGCAATCAACAGTCAGAGAACCTATATATACTTGAGGTTTCTTGGTGGGGGCGGAGAGGCTGAAATGCACGTTTCTTGGTGAAACTGGCAATTCGGGATTCATCCCCACTGTACGAGGAGAATAGTCGGGTTTCAAGTCGAGACCTTTCGCCCAATAGCCATAAATTTTCGATGTTTATGAAACATTAGCGGCCCACACACGAGCAGATAATTTTGACAGACTTGATCGGCTGACGCCCGATTCGAAGTCGCCCAATCTATGTCTGCCAGATATCTCTCATCCAGATTTCTCCTCAAAAATCGGTTGGTTAGTGGGGGACCACAGACCACATCTGACGAATTATAACTCCCACCGATATCGTTCGGCCGATCACGGTCGATCTTTCGTCGTTTATTGCCCCCTAACGAGCAAATCTTTGCGTCGGATATCTATCAGAAACACGAAATCTGCCGCAGATAACTAACTTCTCGTGTGTGTGTAAGTTGTGTTTGTTCAAACGCACGAAATGTGTATCTAAAAATAGCAAAAAACCGCGAAAACGAATCTTTGAACGAGGAAAACCCTGTAAAATTGGTTAGTAAAAGAGCCAAACCAACAAAAATGGCATGGCTCAGAAAGCATGGAGCAGAAATAGCAGGATTGGTCATTTAATTTGTTTTTCCATAGGACCCCCCCCCCCAATCAATTTTTAGAAGAACAAACTCCTCCAAATTAGGTTATGAAAAGTGCCAACCTCTGAATTTGGTTTTCGGGAAGCACCAACCTCAAAATTCGTTTTATTGTAGGAGCCAAATCCACTATGATCGATTTTTCAAATTTTGACATTGAAATCACTCGAAATTGGTTCAATGACTGAGCGAAACCAGCAGAAATTTTGTTATCGAAGGAGACAAGCCCGCAAAAATGGTTTTCAATAGCGCGAAACTCACGAAATCGGTCATTTTAAATATTTAAACAGCCAAAAAGTGAGAAAACAGTTGATTGAATAGAGCAATTTTGAAGAGGACATGCCCCTGAATTGTTTTTTTTTTTTTTTT
Source organism: Corythucha ciliata (assembly GCA_038030265.1). Classification (NCBI taxonomy): domain Eukaryota; kingdom Metazoa; phylum Arthropoda; class Insecta; order Hemiptera; family Tingidae; genus Corythucha; species Corythucha ciliata. Next base: position 46,497,593 of record CM075942.1, on the reverse strand, counting down.
TGAATGAGCCACCCCGTAAGAAAAAATTCTGCGATAAAACCAACCCCGCGAAATTGATTCATTGGACGAAGGAACACCGCGAAATTGGGTTTAGCAAGGTCGGTACCATTGAAATTAATAATTAATTAAAGAGTCAAAACCCGCGAAAATGGTTTTCTGGCCTTAACCGGCCTATAGGAATTGATTTCTTGGGGCGTCAAACTGCTAAAATTCTCCCATCAAATCGGCCCTATTCGCCCGGTAGTACGTCTGTGTGGGAATTTTGAGCTAAAAAGCCGATAATTATGCCCTAAACTCAACTGCTTCGTCTAACTCCGATCCTTCTTTTTGGGAAATATCTCCCCCGTACTGTGAAGGCTGTTTGATCACTGGAAATTTCTTGGCCTCTGAAAGTGAGCAATCGAAACTCTTCTACATAGATCTAGTTACTTTTGTTATACTATAGCTCTCTCTTTCGAAAAATAAATAAAAGGAAATGGGTTGGGCGAAGGCGATGGTTCGTTTTCAACAAGGTAGCAACCTTAATAATAAATAAATACGCCGTAACGTCTCATCACCCTGGCTTTACCCTCTGTGACTGGGAAGTAGTATTTTATCGAAAGAACACGTCTCGGCAATTTTCACAATCTCATATCGGTCGAAATGAACGTGACCAGCCGAAAAAATCATAGATCTCACAAAATTCCTTTTTTTCCGATGTGCGGGCGATGAAAAGTGCGATGATTGTGGAAGCGGAATACTCGTGCCTTCATCAAATAAGATTTTTTTCTGGTAAGGATTCATTCGTTTCCGCTGAAAAAAAGTATCGCGGGGTGTGGGTTTGAGGGTTGGGGTCCCGTCACGTATTACGCCAGATCGAGGAGCAAAAAGGAAGCCCATTCACGATTGGGGAGGAGAAAAAAAACAATGTTTGCCAGAAAAAAAAAAGAGAGGAAAAACTCGAAATCTCGAAAGAATTCGATAGAGATATTATACCTCATTCTGTCATTCATAGAGTCACGTTCTACGCGTCGATGAGAATAAGCTATGAATAGTCAGTCAGTTTGTGGTTGTATTCCATCGATTGAAACATGGAAACGACTATCATCTTTATTTTCCATCAATATGTGGGAATCCGCGTGTTTGGGTATCGGCAAAAAAGTAGCACAAAACACAATAACCTGATTATGATTACCGTTAATTATATAAAAGTCTTTACAACGCTATAAAAAAAATCTTCTATTTCGTGTAATATGGCGGTGGAAAGGGCCAACGACCTCGAACGATGGAGACAAAAACTTGAAACTGTTGCGGAGGTAGTAGACCGTTGAAAAACTGCTATTTTTATAAAGAACCAAAAAAACTGTGAGAGACGGAGAATTTTATGAGGAAGACAGTTTCGTGTGATGATAGGGTGGGGGTAGTGTTTTCATCTTGTAATGTTCCTCGCGCTACAGGAAACGGAGTGTTCCATTCAATTGGTATTTAATTACGCGGCGTCGTTCCCTATTAAATTCTTCAATTTTAACAACGAAAGTTGCTGGAGAGAATTGAGTTGATGAAAAATTCAACTTTTATAGCCTCTAACTTCCTCATTCCAAAAGTTCAGGCTCAGAAAGACCAATGAACTGATTTCGGTGATAAAGGAAAGTGGAAATTAGTTCCTTCTACGCAAAAATTGAGGGAATCGGGGTGGAGAACGACTTTTTTCAAGATTTGACACAGAAAATTCCTGTAAAGAACAATGTCACCCAGCTATGCGGGCTATTTAATTTTGTTCCAAATAAGAGGCGTATTTTTTAGTAGGAGAGAGAAGAATCGCGAGCTCTACATGCCGGAGGGTCTAAATATCGCGCGCCGCCACTAGACAAATCCTTCCACAGTTTTCGGGTTGACAATAAGGCCGTTTGAAGAAATAAACAGCTTTTGACAGCATAGTTAACCCCATAAACACACTTCCATCGAATCAACGTCATTCATCAAGTCTATGATCGATCAAAAATCGAGTCGACATCGCGTCAAAAATGTCCCGCGGTTCTACGTTGATTCGACGTCGATGGGTCGAACAATGAACGAATTAAAATAAAATGAATAAAAATGTAATCGGTATTCGAACCCAGATACTTTGCGTTGGTATATATTATGTGCTATACAACTAACACTTTGAGCTATTGTAACCGATTTGGCAAATTACGTAATCTAAAAAACATTAGTTTTAGGAGCTCAATATAGTATATAGGGAACTTGCACATTATTTTTCAAAATTTGGATTTTCTTGAAGAGGGTTCTTCTACAAGAGCATTGCTCGCATAAAACATTAAAATCAATCAAGGATCTATTTTTAGCAATGTTTTCAAGAAATGTCGAGTAGCTGGTGCAATTATGTCACGATTTGTTTAACGGAACCCAGGGGTGTGGGGTTTTTACCACGGCCTAAATTGTACTTACAATTTATTGATTCCATTCAAAATTATGTTCAAGTTTGTGTGGATGCGGTCGCTTAAATGAAATGTACTTTTTCTGACAGGCTACAGCTGTCGGAACAATAGTTTGTGACTTCAACGTAGATTCTATGTCAATTTTAGGTAGAATAAAACACGCCTACAGCTCAAAGTCCCATCGGTGTCGCATCTTGATCGATGAAACAACGTATTTGCATCGAGTTGATTTCCTTTAATATTTTACGTCGAAAAAAACACATCGATAGCTCAACGTTACACCGATATCGTACCATGGCCGATATATCAACATTATGGTACCGAGGCAAAATCGACGTCGATTATACGATGAACTATCCTCATCAACGAAAACAGGTCTATCCACGTTGATTCGATGTCGATTCGATGGAAGTGTGTTTATGGGGAAATGGCTTTCAGGGATATTGTAATAAGTGGTACCTATTGAAATACACAAGCGCGGTTACTCTAGGACTCTAGGAGCATGAGTGTGACCTCACCGGTTGCACTAAAAAAAATCTGGAATTTGGGCCCACGAATTCAGACTCTCCGACCACCAAAAAGTGGAATTTTTTCCATGAAAAAAAGCCTGTTCCGCTGCAAGATACAAACTATGTCCTCAGAGTCTGATTGGTTGGTCAAAACCTGAAGATTCTGCTCCGGAATCTATTTTGTACCCTACAGATCGACATGAACTCGACCACAAACAGACCATTTTATGTTTTGACCAAATTGATTATATAATTTAGTTTGGTGGCTTTAGCTCCTTTAAAAAACAATTCGAGGGGATGGCTCAATAATGGAAAACGTGCTGTTTACCTCCACGAGTTAACTTTTCGGCTATAAGTACGAAAGACAATCCCTCCACAACTGAAAAATTGTTCAAAAACGGCAATTTACCCAGAAGATTTAAACCCATTTTAGCCCACCGATTTTAAAATGGCACCATAGCCCTATATCAAACTGACTTCCAATGGGTTTGACCCCTTAAAAAAATATTTGCTATTTTAGAAACCAATTTCACGAAACCTAGTTCTCTAAAATTGCTGACTTGAATGGTTTTGTACTGTCTTAAGCAATTTTCACGTGTTGGGCGTGGTTTCGCCGTTCGAACACCATTTTCGCCTGTTCCTCTCTATTCAAGGTCATTTTCTCTAGTTAGGGCGCGTTTCCCGCAGTTTCCTCTTCCGAAAAACATTTTCGCGGGTGTTTGCTCATTTAGAAGCCAATTTGGAGGGTTTAGCTACTTAAACTAACCGGATTTCAATGGTTTAGCCCCAATCCAAAGGCGTTTTCGCGGGTTTGGCGAGAGATTTCTCCGTTCAAAAACAATTTACGCTTGTTTCACTCTAGACAAAGCCATTTTCACGGGGTTCACGCACGATTTCGCGTATAGTTTCCTCATTCGATAACCATTTTCGGGGGTTTGACTTTGTCAGAAGACCAATATCGAGCCTTTCGCTTTTTCAAACTCCAAATTTCGTGAGTTATCATTTAGGAACCAATTTAGCGAGTTTGGCCCGTCTAAAATGACCGATTTCTGCATGTGGTTCTATCTATCGGCTTTTGCCAAATCTGGTTTTGGGTTAACTCTCACAACCATTTTTTCAAACCAATTTTTTCGGGGTATCATCATTCATGATACGAATTTTCTGAGCTCGTTTCCGCATCTCCGGTTCCGCAAAAACAAATTTCCTGAGATTTCCTCGTTTAAATGCTGCTTTTGCTTATTTGGCGCTCTTATAAGCCCATTTCGCGTCACGGTTTCTTACTTCAAAGAACCCCTTACCGTATGTTTGGCTCCTTGCAAAACCAATGTCGCAGGGTCTCCTCGTTAAAAAGACAATTTCCGTTGGTTTTGACTCTTTCAAAAATCCAACATCACGGGTTTGGTTTATTCGAAAAGCTATTTTAGCGGATTCTGTACTCACAAAGACCGACAAGCAGGGTTGTGAATTCAAAAAACCCGGGTTTTCACGTTCAAAAACAAATTCAACGGTGTTGGCTGTTTCCAAATCCGATATCGCACATTTTGCTCTTTGGAAAAACCGAAATTCACGGGCATGAGTCTTCCGAATACCAATAACACGGTATTGGCTGGTATAAAAACAAATTTTCATTGGATTTGACACAATGGAAAAACAAATTCCCCTGATTTAGCTCCTTCAAAAAACAAATATAGCGGATTTGGAAATTAATACACCCAAATTTATTGGGTCTGGCTCTTTCAAAAAGAAATAAATAGACCCTGTTCTCACAAAACACTTTAAAAATTCACATTTCACGGGATTGACTCCTTTAAAAAACTAACTCCTATCACACATTTGGTTCATCCTTCCAGAAAACCAAATTTGGTTGGGTCAAAACCAAATTTCGCAGATACGGCTCTTTCAGAAACAAATATCGTGGTATTTTGCCCTTTAAAACCCCTCAAATTTCACGAGTTTGGCTGTTTCAAAAACGAAATAATTTTTTTCTCGCAAAAACCAACTTTGCGGGGTTGGCTCCTCTTTAAAAAGCAAGCACCACGCATTTAGCTCTTTGAAGACCCAAAGCTATAGTTTGGTTCTTCCGAAAACCAAATTCCTCCAAAAACCTACACCAGGCTCTAATATTCAACAAGAGACTGAAACGCCAGAAATAGGGATCCCTAGCCACTTCAGAAAAACAGCACGTCGGGAACGTAGGAATGGACCTTCGTCCATACAAAAAACTAACTTTTTCCTCCTTTTTTTGTCCCTCGAGAATGTGAAAAATGTCCACGAAATTATGCGCAACAGATAATCTTAGGGAGCGTAAAACACGAAAGCGTGATACCGGATTGTAGCATTCGTCGTAAAAAGTCCCCGCAAAAAATAATATGAACTTTGATAAAATGTATCCTATATAACGAAACTACGGACGTATTCACGTGAAAAAAAAAAACTGCGGAGGCCTATTTCGATGCTAATCTGAGAAAATGAGAAAAAAGAAGAGATTTCTGGCTAATTCTTTCCATCCTTGTGCGCCTACAGCGCATAGTGTTTAGTCACAAGGTCAACGATTCGCCGGAAAACCGACTATAAACAAGAACAATCGTCCTCATGCCGTAGAGGGCATCGAGAGGTCTGAAAATAACAAATTATAGCCCAGAAAAACACATTACGGGGAACTGTTACCGAGTACGATGTTGAATGAGATAATATCGAAGAAAAACAAAAGGGGCACACTCTGAAAAACGCGAGCCATTACGTATAGAACCAGTGTCACCTATTTTCACATTATATGTATACGTTACACTTCTTTGTCTCGTAAAAGGCTGTTGATTCATTTTGTTTATAATTGAAGGTTTTTGCATGAAATGTGCTAACGGACAAAGGCGAGTTTAAAAAACAGTTCTGGAAAGTTAAGCCATAATAAATTTTTTAAGGTTTTAGAAGTTCTAGACTCCTAGAGGTTTATGGGCTTTCAATACCACCTCGGAGATTTTGTGTCCTTTAATTAGTGTAAAACTAGTGTTATTAATTACACGTGTTTACCTCCTGATTCGAAATTTATTTCCACTTCCGAAGACCATGATGGATTGAAACATATCACACAATATTTTTAAAAGGAAGCGAAATAACTTTTTCAACGTTCGCGAACGGTCAATATCGATAACAAAAGACGAATAAGGCACGAAATTTGCAATCCTGTACCCCTAAAGGCAACTACATGATTTTCAAAACTCGTCACTCATCTCAAATTTCACTGATGGCCTCCTCCGAATGAAGGGCATCAACGAAAAACCGCGAAACCCGACGATCACTCTACACTACAAGCTGGGAAACTTGACTGAAGAACTATACCAAGACTGCAGCGGGGCGGAGAGCCTTCGGGAGCTCTGCGAGCCTTTCGCCCCGCGGAGTACGTCCTCGCGTTGATAGGTAGGAGGGGACGCGGTTGGTGAAGAGTTCACTCTTGAACGTCCCCCACCCACCGCCCTGTCATACGCTTTAACGTCATGCGATTCGTTTCACGTTTGTGATGAAGATTTTTGTGTTTAATAGGAAACAAAAAACAATGACAAATTTCAAACATTAACTCGACCGGTACCCCAAACTCAAACGAGTCCCCCCAGCTTACACCACTCGCCCCTTCCAATTCATTTAACCGCCACTTTCACCTTAATTTACCACAGTTGAAGGATTCAGTGATAAATATTGCACTTGTTCACGTCACAAAAACGCACCCATTAACAAACATAGCCAGGCCTTTCGTGGTCATTTAATATTAGAAGTTGTCTAACAAGAAGGGAACTTGGCACGTAAGGTTCTGCAGGTTTCACTTTCTTTAATGTGTGGTGGATGCAGTCTAGAATACCAGGTATTACCGGTTTAATATCTCAAGAGAAGAGAGAGAGAACTTTTTTTTTTTCAAGTAATATTTTTCATGCCTCAGGCTGGAGAACTTTTTCTTGAAGTTTCTCTATCAACAGGCGTCAATTTAATAACCAGCGAAAAAATGTCTGAAAGAACACAATCCTATGATCGGAAACAGCAAGTAGAAGATCCAACATACTGACCAAGAGTGTCTTCCTTGTACTTAACACTTTCTCCGAACAAGTCAAAACATACACCTCGATGGTTACTCACGATCCGTGTAAGCAAACTCGCTAATTCGTACATTTAGCTCGTTCTGACCGGAACAATATGACAATAATACACCGTTTTCCCCTACCATAGAAAAACCCCACATTTTGATGGGAAATATCTTGTAAAGGAAACAAATCAAAGAAAACTTTGTAATTGTGAGACAAATGAAATGCGAAGAAATAAGAGAGGGAGAGTTTTTCGAAAGCCTCTGAACTCACATTTTAAACAAAATAAGTTCACCCTCAGCGTCCTTCTACCCTAGACTCTCATGATGTCATGATAAAGCGGTTTTTTTCTTCTTCAGATTTTAATAAAGATAGTGATTGTGTAGAGCGGGCGGGGGGTGAAGCAGAGAGAGAGGGAAAAAACGGAGAGTTTAAATTTGTTCAACCAGGTCAAGCCCATTGTTTCAAGGTCTTACTTTCTCAAAAGTCCCTTTAACTTTTCAAACCCAACGCTTCACGCGACTGTACACGCTTTTCTTCAAAACCTCCGTTCACTTGAGATTCTTTCTTTTCTCAGTTTAATTTTTGAGATCCGATGCTTCAATATTGGAGGGCGCTAATAATTTTTTGCGAAAAAAGTTCTCCTTTTGCGTGTGATCACAGCAAATAGTTATCCAATAAGCTCTGGGTAACCACCTCAAAAATCGCAGAGACGGAAAAGAGATTTGTTCATAGTTTCAAGAGTTCAACGCACCCCCCCACCACCCACTCCTTACCAACTCAACTGCTTCGCCAATAATGATCTGATGGCATTATCATTTTGATTCCGAAACATCCCAGATATAGCCACGCTCGAGAAACGCTTGCCTCAGAGGTCGCGAAAGCTATTATTTCCGCTTATGCGTATCTCGGAACTTACGAGCGCTGGTTGTGGTGGGTAAGTAAGGGAGGGAGGACAAAAGAAAAAAAAAACAAACTTATGAATATTCAAGAGGGGAAACTCTTCTTTTTAATGGCTGTTAAATTGATATCGTTTTAAGGTTGTACGTGTTTCCTCGATGCTATACGCAACAAAAGAATCATTTTTCGTTGTTGTATACGTCTCCCACTACACACTTTTTGTGCAACATGCCACACGAAATAAGTCACAAGACACTCAATTCCCTCCCCCCCACTCACCCGTCCATTCGAACCAATACCAAAAGATAAAAACAGAACAATGAAAACAACAACGTTCACCGAACTCATTGTCGAGACAAGCTTTTTGATTCACGCAATGAAAAGAGTATTGTCGTCCTTTCAAGCTTGACCACAGGGACAAGAAGTAGGGAAAGCCAAGGCTGGGAAGCTTAAATAGGATCATAAAAACTCCTAGGGTTTTAGTTCTTTAGTTTCTCTCTCTTCGCCGGCTAATGAAACACTCCAACTCACAGGAGCTTTTTTTTTCCTTCAATCTCATATTTTCTCCCATTCTGTTTGGATTTATGTACGACAACTATTACACATTGTCAGTGGTCACGTTTAAACGTGTTTCTTTTTTGTTTTTAACACTGACGACATTTACCTAAGCTCGGAGGGAAAAGATTTTTGTGAAAAAACAAGGGTTATTGCGCAAGGGCAGCGATGTTGTTTTTTTTCGCCCCAAAAACGGATTACGTCGGAACGTGAATTGACCGGAAAGGGAACAAAAATAGCCGAGAGTGTCTCGTATAAAGGGGGTTCTCCTTTTATTAGTGCATCTCGTCGTGATGGTGGCAAACATGGGTCATGTCATGTTTTTTTCACGTTTCAGAACCTCTAGAACACGAATTCAGCGGTCTCCAGGATTCATATATATAATATATATATTATTTATTTATATATATTTTTATAAGCCTATGGCCGTTTTCTTGTTACCACGATAACTCTCGAAAAAAAATTAATTTAGTGGAACGCGCTTTGGCACAAAAATCAGTAGTCATAAGACCCCGGTCGGTATTGCATTTGAGCCAAATCGGTCAAATATCGGGAAAATATGGGTTGAAATGGTCAAAAAATCACTATAAATCACCAGTTGATTCTAGAAGCATCATATTCGGTACGTATACTCCATGTTAGAGTAGCCTTTGTTTCCCATTTTAATTTTTTGAAAAAGTCGAGGGGGAGGGTGTGTTGCCCCCGGAGTGGAAGTAAGTGTGTGGTCTTGTTAGCACGATAACTCTGGAAGAAATCAATTTAGCGGAACGCGCTTTGGCACAAAAATCAGCAGTCATAAGACCCCGGTCGGTATTGCATTTGGGCCAAATCGGTCAAATATCGGGAAAATATGGGTTGAAATGGTCACAAAATCACTACAATTCACCAGTTGATTATAGATGCATCATATTCAGTACGAATACTCCATGTTAGAGTAGCCTTTGATTCCCATTTTAATTTTTCGAAAAAGTTAAGGTGTAGTGGGGGTGGTCCTCTCGGCGTGGAAGTGTAAAAATAGCGTTGAACTTCACTAGTTCATCTTAGCGCTCCAAAATTCGACCCAATAATTTAATGTAACAAAGGCCCTTGGAAAACTTCCGAAACTTTTCGACATTTTTGAAGAGAGGGTGGTGAAAATAGAGGAAGAAGTTCGGCTTAATGAAACAAATCGTCGGCTAAGGCGTGATGCCTCGTACGTCCAAAAACCAAACTTTACAGGAGAACAAAAAATCATTTTAAAAATCCCTATTTTTACATTAATTTCAAATCTTTGGCAATTCTCCCATAAAAAATTATATTGATTATCTTGAAAACAAAATTTATGATAATCAAGTTAGGTATCTAACGATTTGATACCAAAACCTATTTTTCGCCAAATTGTCACTTACGAGGTATCACGCCTTAAGGCCGGGTCACACCTATCATGCACGCTTCCGATCCGACACCGATCATGCATGTCGGATCGGAGACTGTGGAAACTCTCGTAACGGTTAGACTATATTTGGGTTGGAAAGGCAATTTGAGAGGGCTGAGAAGCGTAATAGCCGTGAATTATTCGGTATTAACGCCTATTACGGTCCCCACACCTATCAAAAATGCATGATCGGTGTCGGATCGGAAGCGTGCATGATAGGTGTGACTTGGCCTTTAGCCGACGAAATTATGGTATCAAAATTATTACTTCTGGGACGGCTTAGGGTATCCGTATACGGAATGAAATGTACTCTTTCCGACCGCCAGCGAATTTTTTTATATTATGGTACGGGAGACTCGTTATGATTCATCAACCAGATTTGATATTAAATTTTTTGTGGGTGCATATGTCTCAAAAAGTATTGATCCCAGCGATTCCTGCAAACGCTCATTCGATTCAGCACAAGTCTCTACGTAAGATCAGAGAACATGGTTATGCAGACCTCCCCAAAATCTTGGTACACATTTTCATAGCACATCAAAGTATCGGGAAAAACTCGTTTTTTCGGATATTTCGTTAGTAACTCAATGAATATTGATCGCAGAGAAACGAGCCATCATGTATTCGATTCAGCGCCAAAAACTACAAGAGAAATGACAGCTACGTCAACTGCATTACTAAACGTTGGACGTGAGAATTTTTTGGGAATATTTATGCCAAAAACCAAGTTTTTTTGTACAAATTTACGTAACTCAAAAACGAATCGTCGCACGGACTTATGGTTGATTTTTACACCGGCTCAGCCCCCAAAACTACATAGAATTGGACACCCAGTTCGGGCAAATTTCGTCACCTCTTTAATAGCGCTGAGTTGGCCAACGTCTACTCTCCCTTAAAAGGATGTTTGCCGCCCCGTATCGTTGCGGACTCTTCGAATGCTCGAAGTATGCATCAATAGGGATTTTTAAAGCCATATTTGAAGTTGGGCCGAATTTGGCCGCTATTCTGCCTTTTTGACTTATTATTTCTCAATAATAAGTCTTTGTAATCGTGTCGCAAAAAAAAATCTTTTGACCCCCCTCAAAATTTGTAGTTTTACGTTTCAAAGTGCGTAGAATCCAAATCTGCAAAAAAAAAAAAAAATGTCCGTCCGCCGTCCGGGCCATATCGAAAGGTTCTTTCGCACATAGACTCCATTTGGGGTCTAGTTGGTCCTAACATCTGATCAGTTTGATCAAATAACTCCCTGGGGTTTTATGGGCCAAAAGCGGGTCCAAAATAAGGATTTTCAAAGGATTTGGGATCATAGGGGTGTGGGGTGTCGATTTTCATGTAATTTCAAGCCGGATTTGACTACATCGATGAATAATAAACCCACAGTCGAAATAATAAGGCATTGTTCGATAATTCGCAGCGTTTTTAGCTTTATATATGTAGAGGACTGTATGAATAAAAAGTAACGAGAATTTGGAGAATAAAAGGATGAAAGACGATTTTTTTTTTTTTACCTCACGGGTGGAGACAAAAGGCTCCGAAAAAAGACTTGAAAATGTTTCTTAATAGTCTGAAAATCAGAAACACCAAACGGCACACGCACGTGACGGTGTCGATCAGAAAAGAATTCAATGACGAATAAGTATTAGGTACTAAGTGGGTAGGTTCTCAGGAAAGGCCAAAATTGAAGAGGGAGATGGAAGGTCCTAGTGGGATTCAGTCTACTCCAAAAATACGAATTAAAGGGCTGGCAATAAAGGAAACTGAAAACTCTACAATAAAATGAGTACCAAAACTATTACAAACAGTTCACATTCTTTGGTGTGAACTCGTGATTGTGACTTAATTGGGCTATTCGGGGTCATATTATTTTGTTTGTTTTCCCAAATATCGTTCAGGAAATAGGTACTTTAAAAAAGCTGAGTTATCTTCTAAGAGGCAATGAGTGATAAAGCTGACAACCAACTACAAAACTGATTGCGTCATGAGGCAGCGATCTAGCCCGAATTTCTGGCAAATCATTGATTTGCCGCATATTTGGGCAGTTAAAAATTCATCAGTGATGCCCAGGTTAATATATCATAAATGAATAATATCGTTGAATTATTAATTATCTCAGTTTTATGTGGTCCCCCTCGGGGAACATAAGCGGATAGTGCCCAGTGACGGCACGAGTCACCAACCAATCACAAACGTTTAAACTCGCATAAAAAATTAGGCTTTTTAATAATTAAATATCAAATAAATTTGGCACTTTTAGTGCCAAAATTTCTTATTCCATGTTTAATTAAGCATAATAGGTCACCAAAAAAGTTCTTTTGGGGCAAAATTCAACATCATGTTAGTTCCTCACTCTGACCGGGCACTAATAAACTCCCAGTATAGGGATGTAATCTTTAATTTTATCCTTTGTGCAAGAAAAATACACCCTAAAATTAAATTTTCGGTTATTTAGGAGAATCAGCAATTTCGTTTGGATGAAAATTGGAAGAGGAACAAGTTTTTGGACTAAGAAATTTAGTTTCCTTAAAGAACGGACCATTTTAGGAGTCAAGGTGCTATTTCTTACTCGAAAATCTTGTTCAGGAATGTGACGGGGCTCCAAAGTTTTTTGGCTAACGAACGCTATTACAAATTTTTTATACTACGTACTATACGTATAAGAATTATAAAGCCGAGGGAGAGCTTTGATGGGGGCGACTGCAAGAGGCACCCGATGGTTCCCTACACCACTTTTTTGACCGATTTGGCACGTTATCACCGTCCATGCAAATTTTCCCACGGATGATTTTGCAATAAAATTGGGGATTCAGAGGAGAAAAAATGATTTCGAGGACAGTTCCTAATTTTGCGAAAAATGGCTGTTTTTCTAGCAAAATGCAATATTTGAGGGAGAATGATTAATTTTGATAAAATGGCTGATTTTTGGGAAAATGGCTAATTTTGTACAAAAATTTATTGTATTGCGAAATGCATTGATTATGGGGGAAATTACTGATTTATAAGAAACCGCATTTTTGGCCGATTTGGCTCGTTATCACAAAACTCCGCAAATTTTTCCACGCAACGCCGGCTGTTGTCGCACTAAAATTGCTGATTTAGAGGAAAAAAGCTGATTGCGAGGAAAATACATAATTTTGTGAAAAATGGCTGATTTTTAGGAAAATGCACGATTTGAGGGGGAATGACTGATTCTGAGACAAGTGGCTGGGGTAAATGACAGATATTGACAAAAATGGCTATTTTTGAAAGAAATGACTAATTTTGGCAAAAATTGCTGATTTTGGTAAAAAAAAGATGATATTGCGAAAAGTCCTGATTTTGGGGGAAATTACATATATGTATTTATAAAAATAGCTTTTTTTGTACACAAAAATTGCTGATTTTTTACATGAAATTTTTGATTAGAGATCGCTGTAAATTTTACACGTTGGTTTATTATTCATGAATGTAGCAAGATCCGGCTTGAAATTACATGAAAATTCAAAACCTTTGAAAACCCAAATTTTGCACCTTTTGACACCTAATAAACCAGGGAGTCAGTTAAGCAAGCTGGCCAAATGTTAGGACCGACTAGATACCAAATGGAGTCTATGTGCAAAAATAGCAGAAGTAGCATAGTAATCCTGGCGGAAAGTAGCAATCCAACAGCAAAATATCGCCCGGACGGCGGTCGAACGTTCCAGAAATCAAATCTAGACACGTAGTTCAAGCTTGAGCTGTGGGCTTCAACCAATCAGAGCGCTCCGAGTCCACAGCGCTCCACCGATCATAATGACCACCGTCCACCGAGTCACCGCTCGAAAAGAAAGCTCAAAGCCAAAGACGGTTCATATTCATCATTCACCGCCCAAAGCCCGAAGTATTGAGCTTTGACTGAGCTGTGGAGGTTATTTCTGTTACGAATTAAATTTATTATACATGTAAGCAAACAACAGCCTTCACCTGCTAGCCGGTACGAGAAGTTCGCGGCTTCGTCCACTGCCTCAATGTGAAGGGCTCAAGCCGACACAGCCAAAGCTAGAACTTGCCACCCACATCTCAGCTTAACTAAAGCCCGCATGTGAAGGCAGCTTTAAGGCCCGTTCACAAGCTCTATGTTTGTGTTGTGTGGTGTCTATGCGACCTATCAAATTGCTTCATTTTTCGAGGGAATAAATTTGTTTGGTTACATAGACTCCACAGAACGTAAACATAGAGCTTGTGAACGGGCCTTTACAAACAAATTTTTCTTATCGAAAACATAGGTGAGTTATTCAGAATGAATAGTAGACCAAAGCTGATTTCACACAAAAATGGCTTATTTTGTACAAAACATTTATGATTTTGTGAAAAATGCCTAATATCCGCGAGAATGGCTGATTTTTGGAAAAGCGGCTAACTTTGTGAAAAAGTTCCGATATGAGAGAAATGCCCGATCTGTAGAAAAGTTGATGATTTTTTGAAAAAGGCCTAGGGGCCTATTTCTCTAAAGCGGCCCATACACGTACAATAAATATTGCGCAAACTAGGGGTTGTACAATAAAATTGAACGTTTGAGGGTTGTATTGATGGGTTGCACAATGTACAACCCATTTTTATTCTGTAAACATCTGGAAACTTATGTAACATCTGTATCCCTGTCTCAATAGGTTTGTTCCAGCGAAGTGCTAGTAACGAGAACTTGTTCGGAATATTAATATTTTGTTCAGAAGAAATTGCGATTAAAATTCACCTACGTCTTGCTGGAACGCACCGAAGAGCAACGAGATCTTCATTATGATCGTCATTATGGTTATACCAAAGAAAGGTTGAATACTTTTGTTTTCCGGCCTCGCATTTAGTCATTTTTAGTTCCCTCACATTATGAACTGTTAGAGGCTAGGTAAACACAAAATACGTGCGCGGGATCCAACATTTTCACTCGAAATTAAAAACAAAGTCGAATAACTTCAGTTTATCGCTTGCAACCGGACCTACATTCCAATTTTTTAGTAAGGCGCAGGCGCTGAATTGTTTACTCCTCATTTTGAGTAGATAGTAAACTATTCGTGTTCAGAACATGTTCCAAAAAATTTCTGTGGCTGATGGAACAGAGAATAATTTGTAATATGTTTTGAAATAAGCTTGCTGGAAAGCTTTTTTCGTAACACGCATGCGCGAGCAGTTCTGAACTCCTCGCTGAAATAAACCTATTAACACTTATCTAGAATAAACAGAGCGCAGAACTTCAATGTGAGACCGGAAAAAGGGTAATTTTTTCCCCAAGAAACTTGATCCTCGATTTGGTCATCTTCCATTTTACCCCACTGACTACGCATGGGAAAAGCCCAATTTGGCCTGTAATTTGGCCAATCTGTTAAATTGTGCCTCGAATCTGACTTTTCGGACTTAAAACAGAAAATTTCAACTTGGAAACTTACAATTCACACCCTGAGTCCAAATTTATGGATCAAAAACTCCCACCATTTGCCTGTCAACTGTCGGAGTAGCCTTCCTGTGTGTAAAAACTGCCAATTCTGACTCAGAGTATGACACTTTGGGCAAACAAACCGGGACTTACTAGGTTATAGTAGTTCGACTCTCAAAAGGGTCGGTCCAGCCCCCACAGAATCTGTCTGTCGGTTGTCCAATTCTTCTACCAGACGAGGTCAACAGGTCTACAGGTCAAAGAAGGTCCTCCGAGCATCCGTTTCTGTTTCATTTCATTTTTCAGAACACAAATCATTTACGAGTTCCCGCTGTAACTTGCTGTTGGATGCAGCACTAGCTCTCATTCTTAAGCACTATCGATTGGTTTCACGGTTTTCATTTCGGTTGAGACGGGAGAGCCAGTGAATTCACCGAAGTGCATCAAACGGAATATTTATTTCAGAAACTCATAAAACGGTCCGATAACATTGAAATTCCCCCCTCCCCCCAGAAACTGACTGTACAGCCTGAAAACTGACGTTTTAGAAGTGATAAAAACGTACAATTAATGTGAAATTCAATGCTGTGAACTACTAAATCCCGCAGAATTGCTTTCTTTTTGGCGACTAAACCCCACAAAAGTAGTTTTTCGAAGAACCCAACCCGTAAAATTGGAGGTTTTTGAAGAACCCAACCCGCAAAATTGGAGTTATATGCGACTTAACTTCGCAAAATTGGTTTTATTCCGAGCGAAAATGTTCTTCTCAAGAGCTATCCCTGAGAAACTGTTTTTTTGAGGAAGTGAAACCCGTGAGATTTGTGTTTTTGAAGACCCAAAACCTACGAAATTTGGGTTTTCAAGAGCATTAGGCCACGAATCCATTGCCCCCCCCCCCAACACAGAGCCGAATCCATTGTGAAATAGCACGACCTTTAGGATTATATTTAACATCGACGAACAAATCAGAAGAAAAAAGTGATCTACACTAAAAGTTATGTAATGTGTACTCACAGTTGCAGAGTGGTAGGCGGACAGTGAGGCAGTAGAGCGGGTGGAGATCTTGGACCACCCGGCTGGTCCATTCCAGTCGTCGAGAAACGCACAGACGACGAATGCTGCGGTTTTTGTTGTTGTTGTTGCTGCTTTCCAACGGGAACAAACGCGAAAGCGTCGGCGTCAAAATGACGCGGCGACGTGGAGAAGTCGACAACGGACGTATTCAAATGAAGCGGCGTCGGTTCTTTCGACAGTTGCGACTGAATGTCCGTACACATTTGTTTTGACAAAAGAGCGACGTGCTGCTTGCCCAACGGCTTCGCGTGGTGAATACCATGGGAGTAGGACACGCGACGCGTTACATCACTCGGCGTTCGCACCAGATTGGCTTTCCGCGACGGTGGCGATGCTCGGCCGTTGTTGACGTAAACGCTTCCGTTCAACTTATTGTGACTCGGACCGTTGTACCTCAAAGATTGACGCTCGATCGTGTTTTTCACGAGTCGCTCATTTTGTACGGACGTAGACCGCGAAAAACTGTCCCTCATTTTGACGTAACTAGTTTTTTCCGACGCGTACTTTTTACCGATGGGTGTTTGAGGCCCTGGCAAGTTCACCTCCAAGGCAGTTTCAATAATCGATAAATTACTATCCAGTGACCTTGGCTGATCACAACTGGCGTTTGGTCGCTTTCCTTTTGAAACGAGAGGCGGCGACAGAAGGCTCGCTCTTGGCTGAGGCTCCAAGGACGTCTTCTTCTCAGAACTGAACCTCCTCACGTCCAAGTACGTGTTTTTATCCCAAATTTCAGGCACCGGATCGCAATGAACAGTCTGAATGGATTCAATTCGGTTCTCCACGTATCTGAATAAAAACTTCGAATTAGCAAACATTTTTATTACACAAACAAAGTTAAAGTTTTACCTTTCATTGAATTTCTCCATTAAACCGTTTTTGATTGAGTTCTCGTGGGAGTTGGTTCGCTTCAATTCTGAGCCATTTTCGTAATAAATATCGTGAACCCTAGAATTTTCCTGAGACTTGCCGTGGTGAAAAGACGGTCGAAGTTCCGATCGCGTAAGATTGTCCAGGCTCATGGAGGCGTTCATTGCTCGGTCATACCTGAAATGTGGTCGATTTATTACAATTTAGTGTCAGATTGAAAACAGGGTGAACGGAGGGGGCAAAAAGCGTGCAAACAATAGTCTACCGAACAAAAAGCGGAAAAATGAAAGATGTTTTGCAGTGAAGGCCCAAGGAAGGCAAAGCTGGTAAAATTACAGCCGAAAACATGGAAGTAAAAACAATCTTTCATTCCTCGAAAAATGCATGCTTGAAGAATTAAGCGGCAGCGAGATATTGAAAATAATAAAAAAGTTTTTGAATGGCGTACCTAGCTTTATCCTTATTGGGGAGACTTGAATGCAGTTGAACTTCAGGCGGGGGTGGAGGGAGTGGCTCGTCAGAGTAGAGGAGTTCACCCTCGAGAATTGGGGGTGGCGATGGGGGCGGCAGATCAGGGCTCGAGGGCCGCGGTGGCAAGGGGTAGGCGGCTCGACCGCTTGACGAGCGCGGTGGAGCGGGTGGGCTACTCGGCCTCGGGGGTGGGGGCGGATAGGCGGCCCTCAAATGGGGTTTCTTGGGCGGGCGGGCGGGTACCCAATCGTCGACCGAGATGGCCGGTCCTAGGACGACAGGCCCGAGAGCGGCGGTCGCCAGCGACCCACAGCTCGAGCTGCAACAATATTATTTTACCGATTTGAATTATATTTCTTTAAAATAAATCGATACCAAATTGACAAAAAATAACGTGAGTATGCGCCCAATTTTGCAGTAACCCGAATTTCCACGTCTTTTTTAATAAATGAGAGTCAAAATTGAATAGAACGTTAAAATATCATCGAAAGAATGAACGATGTCGTTTAACATCCAATAAATCCCCCCCCCCCCCCAAAAAAAACGTTAGATTCCATAAAAGTTAACTCATTTACACGTAATACCAATACCAAGTACCAAAAAAAGGTGCAAAAAAAGTGGTTGCATGGTGTAAAACATTCAAACGCATGCCAAAATCGCCGCAAGAGAATCCAGACAACTAGAATGGTGAGAAAAATTATAATTTAGTGCTCTCTACGATTGTGCTATGTCTGAAGTAAATTTACATAAATATGTAACCAAAAAATATCGAAAAATTGCTCGTAAACCGAATAAAAAGAATTGACTATAAGAGTAGAGAGGATAAAGACTATACCTGTACTGATGCTTGGAGTCCCTCATCCCGTTGCTTTCAGTTTTCGACAAATCGACGTGACTTTTAGGTATCTGTAAATAAAAAAACGAGCACGTAAATGATAGTAAATAAATCCTAAAATCACTAATTGATCCTTTTTTGGAGGAATGCTGAGTCGAGTTCTGTCGTAGTCGTAATGGCGGTGAGGCCTACGGGGGCAATGAGTTTCTGGCGGCAGAAATTTAGTCAATTTTCAGGGTCAAATCACCGGCTTCTGGCCTCTATCTCAGTTCATTCCTGAGCAAACAAGTTTCACGTATCAAGAGAAACCTTGCAAGAGAGAGGGGGCCATAAAATTGTCGTTGGTGGACTGCGAGGAAAAGAGCTTTGGCCCGGTTTACCCTCCAGCTCCGAAGTTCGGACAGGGGAGGTTACTCCTGTCCTCTTCCTTAGGGCTTTCCTCCCCCCCCCCCTCCCAAAAGGTCAGAATTCTGCCAAAGCCCCTACAGGAACCAAACAACCAAGGTTGACTCATCCAGTGGGCCGACGTCCCACCATCTCACCGTACGCGATCACTCTTGACGTCAAGCAAGATCGCTACCTAGAGTCACTAGAGAGCGACAACGAGGGCTTACAGTGCGTCAAACGCCACCTCTGTCGATCCCCCCGCCCCATACACCACCGAACTGACGCGGATTACGTGCCTATCCAGTTCAGGAGGATATACTCATACAACTTGCTTTCACAGTGCAAGAGGCTTTGTAAGTCCAGGGCCGTCAAGAGAGGCCAGTCAACCGCCAACCGTCACCTTGTCGAAAAATACTTCTCCACCAGGTAGGAATGGGGACCGTCAAAATGTTTCTTCCATGCACTCGACCATAGTGGCGAGTGGTCGAGGAACTCTAGTCGTCCACTATGACGAGGGTGAGGAGAACGGTTCGTAAGGTGCGGCGAAGTCGTAGGGTTATTGGAGCTCGTTGAGGGGGTTTTAGGACTCAGGCGGCCTATAGGATCTGTTAAGAGGCTGAGCGTGCGGTACGCTCTCCTGATGCGACCTGATGTCGCTGGGGCTGGAGGCGTTTCAGGCGATGTTACCGTACCTTCGGCTCCTTGGGAGGGCGTTATGGAGTCGTCTCACGTTAAACGGCGGATCTCACAGGTCAAGAGGAGCCCAAAAACCTCTAATCGCCACCTCACCGGAAAATGTACCCCACCGCCTCAAACACCTGTACACCAAAATTCCTCAAAAGTGGCTAGCGCAACCTGCTGCCATCCACTCGCAGCATCTCCTTCGTGAAAGCAGCGCGTGTACAGAACCATATGGGACGGCTCCAAAGAGGCTCTCACCTCCCCCCCCCCCAACCACCACGACGAACGGGTGATGTCCAGAAAGGGCAGGACATCGAGGGAACGGATCTTACCCACAGCCACTATTAATGGGATGCCCCAAGTACTGGCAGGGGCGTTCGCCTTTCTGTAAAGGTGTACATGATGCGGTGGGGTGAGGTGACTGGGAAAGCTGGCGCCAGCAACATGAGTTCATACTTGATCATGGCATTCCCCCTAATAATGGTCTTGGTGTCGGAGGGCATTCATTTTTTGACCTCCACAGCTATCCTAGTTAGGAAGCAGTACAAACGGTCAACGCCCGGTGAAACTAGAACAGACGCTTATCATCAGGTTACTATGTCAAAATCGGGCCGGTATTTCTGTTCTCAACATCATCTAGCGCTTTTAATGGCCGTGAAATAGCGATTTGTAGGCGCAGTGGAGCACCACATAAAATCAATTGAGTGCGTGCTGGTAAAAAAACAAAACAAAAACGCCAAAATGTCATCCAATTTTCTCACCTCTCTTTTATGTGACGTTCCAGCGTAGTCGGACGCTGACGACGACCGTCGACTTGACGGTGGTGGCGCCGAACCCGACGACGACGGTGGTGGTGGTGGGAGTTGACGCGGTGGAGGCTGCGGAGGAATGCTGGGCGCCGTCAATTGAGGTTCGGATTTCCACGTCGAATGGTGTCGCTCGTAGAAGGAGAGGAGCGCCTTTTTCTGCATCGCTTTGAGAGTGGCGTGATCGGTCGTCGTCGATGTCAAGGACGACAGGTTTCGACTACTGCCACCGCCACCGTTCCGTGACTTGGTGATGGAGGTGTCACTCTCGGAGCCGTTTCCACCGTGGTGGTGATGACTTCGACTTCCGTTCTGACGCTCGATTTCGCAAATTCTTTCGGCGACTGAAAGCTTTGGAGGAGATCTTGAGGATGACGACGTGTAGGATTCAATTAATTGCCTAAAAAAAAAAAACAAAAAAAAAACCTTTAAGTCCACAATTTTACTTATTACGTTATAAAGTAAACTTATTACCTGGGTGATGTAGGTTCGTAAGTCGTAACAGGAAATAAACGCCTCATTTGACTGTTGTTATTCTGCTGAGGCCAAGGCTCCAAGTACAAAATACTCTCGGAATGATGTCTTTGAGGCATCGGAACTCGAGCCGAATGAGCGATGTCGAGCGTGTGACCGGTGCTCGATACGTCGGAAATAGAACCGTGCCATTTGAGTGTTTCCGACGACGACCCCGAGCTGGCCGACGATTCACGGCCTCCTCCGCCGCTGCCCATTCCACTGCTACTACTCGTGTCGATATTGTCCCTTCTGAGTCGATCTAAAAAGGGGGTCGTCGTCGTCGAGTCGGCACTCGACACGTAGCTGTGGTAGCCTTCACTCTGGGCGTACGACGGCTGTTGACTATGGGATGGCGGCCGGACGTCTTCATAGGCTCTGGAGTATTGTTCGAGTTCGGCTCGAGTGAGTGACGTTTGTGAGCCATCGTAACCCCCATCGATGCTTAGCTACATGCAAAAATCACGTTACACGACTCCTACGAAGTCGGGGGGGGGGGGCAACTTACCTGCGATAACCTTGTTTCGTTGAATTTACTAAAATGGTCTAATTGAGAAATATCCCTTTCTGGAGGAGACGGTATTGAATAGTCGCTGTCACCCAAAATTTTACCTTCCCTATCCACTTTAGGTAGGAACTTATCACCTGGAGGCATCTTTTCGCATCGCTCCATCACAGTTTTCAACTGAAACACGACAAATTCACTGAATTAGTGGAACATTCACGCAACACTAAAATCTCTGCTTATAAGAAAAAAGAGACGACCGTATCGCTACGACAGTTTAAATCTAAACAGCCCCCGGCCCACCCTACTTCACCATTTTCATTTGTAAACAGTAAACGACGATTACGAGTGCGGTCATGGAACGTGTACGTTGACTGTAATTCAGAGTTGGAAAATGTCGATGTCTTCTCAAAGCTCTGTACCGTGTAAAAGAATGCACTCGATCAACTGCTTCCAAGGTTGTTAACTAGCAGTTAATCTGTACTGAGCACATTGTGCGATTCACAACGAGAGGGGAAAAGGAATGAAAATAATTCAACAAGTAATAGAGCGGGAGGCGGGGATTCAAGAGGAGCGGCACTTTCCTTTCCAGACTTAACTCAAGAGGAGCATGATTTTTTTTTTCCCAAGTTCTGTAAATTTGAACAATTATTCAAACTATTCTCCTTTCCTACCCCCTCCTAACCCCTAGCAAACCAGAAGCGCAACCGATTTCCGACGCTCTGTCACCGGTGACTGCGTACTACCATCCCCTTCTTCGTCACACACTTCTTATTATTATTCTTCCACTCTTCCTTCCAAGCCACAAAATAGCTTTGAATAAAAGACTGACCCGTGACGGATGCCCTACGTGAGTCGTTTTGCTCGATCTGGATCATTGGCTTTCGTATTTTTTTTCTCTCTCTTCTTCCTCGATGCCGTGGCAACTTGCTTCATTTGACACATTACGAATGGCTTTGCCACCTGCAGAGGGGAGGGGTACTTCCATTGTCAGTAGCCAAAAGAGGACTCGTATAATTGAGAAGCGGAAAGAATGTAATTAGCATAGTTATAGTTGAGAAGAGTAATAAGAAGGTATGATTTTTCAATTTCACGGTAATTTGTAATCCCATTTTCAGCTTTAAAGTAAAGCGGCTTCGTCTTTTTCTGATGATAATGAATGAAAAGTTTCCTTTTCGTTAAAATGACTCAACTACAATTAAGATCTGAGAGTTTTAAAAGTAATAATAACCGATCATTCAAAGGCAAACGATGCCGCAATTTTTCACTTCGACATTTTTCTCTTCGAGCCTCAAGAGTGAATGTACAGCCTCAATATAGCCAGTACAAAAACGAAACGAGGGGGAAGTTGACCTTTCTCATCCGACCACATCACTGCCGTAAAATCATAATTTTCAGCTTCATCTCCTTCCCCCTTTCCATGATATGATGCAATGGACAAAGAAGTAAACGAGAGGCAGGAGGAGAATGCAACGCTCCACGACTTCGGGTTCGTAGGAGTCCATTTCTACGACACGCTCTATGACTTTGCGCAGGAAAGTGCGTTGGGTTTTAGCATCAATGTAGTCTGATTTTGGAGTGATGAAGTGCAAACCATCGATAGGTCACAATTTCACCCCGGAAACTGACTAATTAACGAAATAATTTCAACCACAGAATCGAGAAAATTGATCTTATAGCGTTCCCCATTTGCACAAAATTCTGCATTTGGGCAGTTCATTTCCACCCGTCTTCACTGAATTAAAACATATGTTAGTGGAGAAGACGGGTGGAAATGAATAGCCCCGTTGCAGAATTTTGTGCAGATGGGGAACGCTATTAACCGACAAAACACTCATTTTAGACCAAAATGTAAAGGCTCGTGGAGTGGTTATTAGGACTTTAGCGACGTAGGGTCTGTTGCAGGTGGAGTTCGCAGAACAAACTCCAGATGCGACCTGCGAGCGAATTAACACATTGACGAAAAGGGGATTGAGATCACCGTCGACTTCTGAGTGGGGACGTAGCGGTCGTCTCATAGTGAACCACGGTCGAAACAAATGCAGGATTTTCACTGGATAACGAAGTGGAAGGAGCGTTGAGTGAGAAGGTGAGATGCCCTCCGTCTTCTTTCAAGGAGGAACTCCAAGCGATGATCAGAGGGATGTCGCGTCGTTCGGTAAGGCCCCACACGCTCACCGAGATTGTGCCCCGAGACGCTAAATGCGGCGACGGAGGCCTATCGGACTTTGATCTTGCGTTCTAACAACTAAGCTGCCAGTTAGGTGGAATGAACAGACCGTTTATGTTGGGTGCATAGTCGGTTTCAGTGGTGTAACTCACTATTTCCAGGCCAAATGGTAAGTTTCTATTGAAAAATAGTCAACGCGGTGGTCAACCGTCGATTTTTGGTACTGAATCGTCTTTTGTGACCTAAATACGAGTTTTTAGGGATACATTCACGACTCCAAGGTGAGAGATGCACTATCATCGGGGGGGGGGGGGACTGCAGACGAATGTTGTCAGTCTTATTTGGAGGTGAAATATCCATTTTCGAGGTGATTTCTCCAATTAGAAGGTGAAATATCAATTTTGGACGTGAAATGTCCATCGTAGAGGTGAAATTGCCATTTTTTGGAGGTGAAATTGCTATTTTTGACGTGGAAATGGCATTCTGTAGGTGTTTCGGTACAGGAGGTGAACTTGCTGATTTGGAGGGGAAATTTTGAAAGTTAAATACCAACATTTTGGATGTGGCCATCGCCATTTTCGAAAATATAATCCTAATATAAATAAAACATAGAGCTTGCGAACAGGCATTTATGTTTTTTTACTGCAAAAGTCGGATGCTGACGCTTATAAGTGTGAAGGGGGCCTTACTCATCGGCCTCGCCTTCCTTCGAGTCCGGATTTCAAGAAAAAAGTCCACTGATCACTGTGCACGAATATTTTCTTTACGCTTCTCTACGCTCTGATTTAAAACCCTAGTTTTGTGGGTTTGGCTCTTCAAAAAACACAGTCACGTGACACACTCAACAAAATAATTTCG
Source organism: Corythucha ciliata (assembly GCA_038030265.1). Taxonomy (NCBI): domain Eukaryota; kingdom Metazoa; phylum Arthropoda; class Insecta; order Hemiptera; family Tingidae; genus Corythucha; species Corythucha ciliata. Next base: position 46,473,178 of record CM075942.1, on the reverse strand, counting down.
CTGTTTCGACTCATTCATGAACCACTTTCACGGGATTGGTTTTCTACGAAAAAAATTCACTCTGATTAGGCCCTTCCGGAAATTAATTTCGCGGCGCTTTTGCAGAAAATCAATTTTGAGGGTCTGACCCTCCAAATAACCATTTTCCTGTTTCGGTTCTTGAAAAGACCAATTTTGTGCGGTTGGCGTCAAGGATGTCTGCTCTTTCATAGCAATTTCAATTCAACACGCTACACACTAGTGTAGTGCCGCGTCCTCTGTTCCGCGTTTCAGGTCTGAGTGGACGGGTGGAAAAACTTACACCTCACTAATGTATTGCATTGAGTGGAAAACGCCATCGGTGTACTGTCGGATGTTTTTTTTTTTTCAGTCAAAAAACTATATTCTTCCATCTCAACACTAAAAATGTGTTAATAATTTGGCAATTTAGGGTAAAAATTCGAATATTTGGTCACTGCCGCCATAAAAGCCGATGAAAACTTGGGAGGCAGGATTTCCAGATTCTGAGGAGGGAGGTGCTCATCGGTTGGTTAGAATCACCCATATTGTCCCACATCTTGATTAGCGTCTGGTAATTTCAATGTTCACAACCTTGCAATGACCAATAACCAAACCACTGAAGGAGCATTCGCTCCCCGGAGCCCCTCATCCACCGCAAATGTACAAACTTGACTTTTCGCCCTCGGAAAGTACCAAAAGTCCGCATCCTAGTCGTGTCATTTGAATTCATCCTCCTCCTTCCTCACACCAACATTATCCGCACCTAATCAATTATTCAAATACCGAGACCCATTTTACAAGGTCTTAGATGTCAAGTAGAGGGAACACGAAATAGACACAAAAGAAGGGAACGGAGGGACCGCATGGTTCAAGCAAAACGTTAATGAGTCACCTGTTGCGTGAATGAATTGGCTCTGTGCTGGCGAACTGGCTGAGAATCCTCGCCTCCCCAAGACGCACCTTTTTCATGTCCCTTCGAGCCTCCGGTTCGACAATGATCCTGCACAACATGAAAAATAAACAAATGAGTTATTAAATACTAGCAACAGGTTGGGGGGGGGGGTCTTTGAGTCGTTAGGGCTTGGTAAAATTCGAGTGTGATGGAAGTACTAACACCGTTAAAAAAAAAAATCAAGAGCCCTTGTTATTTCAGGAGATAAAACCGTTTTTGAATTTTTAATTATTTTTCCCATAATGTAGGGGAGCGCGGGGCATGTTGGCACCGATTTTCGTTTTTTATTTTTAGTTTTTTAGTGAACAGTGATTTCAAAAATCTGGAAAATGGGTTGGCTTCCTTCACATCTTGGCTATAATACCCTGTTGGTTCCGATTTGTGTTATTAATTTCCAACTTGGGTATACATTTTTTTCTCCCCATAGATCACCGGTGCCATCTTACCCCTTCAGTGGGGTAAGTTGGCTTTAGTGTCAACTTCCTGTACCATCACCCATTAGGGGCAATTAGGTAGGGCTTATTTTACAATTTTATTAAAATGATGGTTTCAAGAGTAAAACCTGTGGAAAAAAAAATGACAACGCCTCATGATAGTTGTAAAGACCAGCACACCCGGTTACCAAATTTCAAAGAATTCTGTTTTCAAATTGTCAGTAAAAAACTGTTGCCACAAAATTGTAGCCTAAATATGGACACTGTAGATCCAAATATTGGAATGGCCTTAACGTTGGAAAGGAAAGTTGCATAGACACCTACACGTCTACTAACGGAGCTGTAGCCTCCAACATTAGGCACTTCTTCGGTCTTCTCTTCCTGCCATTTTTTGCATACGATTCGGCCAGTAGCGTGCCAAGGTTCTCCATGGAATGCTGAACTGATGGGGCGCATCAGTCAAACTGATTTTATGGATGAGATGAACTTCCACAGCACGCTTCCTTATAATGTTATCAGCGGGCATGATACCCTTATATCAATTTTTTTTTTTTTTTTTACTTTCCGACCATTTTGAGTCCGAAAAGTAATGTAATGAAACTATTAAAAAGCGCAATAACGAAAACAGAGAAGACAGGACTAGTCAGAGGGTAAGTTTGCACTAGTGCCAACGTGTCCCATTTTGATAGAGCCAACTTACCCCACTACTCCATTTTGAAAAAATGAGTCGACTAAAACTTGTGCAAACAGGAAAACGAAAAAACGGCTCGTGGGCTATATACGTTAAGTCCTACTGATTCAAATGGGCCACTGAACTTGGCTCCATCACATTACTCAGGCTAACTAGAAAGAAAAAACAAGGATGAACAATTTTTACTCTCTAGGACAAAAAACAGTTCTTCAAGCCTCTTGTCACCACCCGAACCCCAAACCAACCGAATTTCTTGTCGCAGATGGAGTACCCTCTGAAGGTTACGAACCTGCTCTCTCCTGCTCATTACCACCACAAGAGGAAGTTCTAGAACAGTGGTGCCTACTTACCCCTAGTGACAACATGCCCCGCGCTCCCCTACCTAGTGCGTGTGTGGTTTTTTAAATCCCCTAACCGAGGGAAACAGAAACGTTGTCGATGGCTATCGAAACGGGGAGGGTGGATTCACGTCGTTTAACAATGGGCTGGAAAAAAGCGTGATCCATATAACGAACCCCCCCAAAAAATCCATATTCAATCGCCTATCGGGTTTCAAAGTCATAAAAGGTAGGCGACCAGGTATACGTTATATTTTGAAAACATAAAAAACAAAAGGGCGTGGGAGACGTTTTTTTAAACAATCATTACCATTATTGCACAAAGCATTCTCAGGATTAAACCACGGGGGAAGAGGAACTTATGAAACTTTTTAGGGAAGACGACGGACCCCACTGTGTGATCGCGTAAAATACAGAAAAGGGTTAAATCGTGGGTGTTCCTACCAGCTTTTGGAGTTATGCAACGTAATCTCGTTTAATTGCTATGTAAAGGGGAAGTGTCACTTGGCCACTGTGGTGAGCCGGAAGGGGGGAAAGCCGCTTAGAGAAAACTTAAGTTCCTATTTAGAATTTGTCACTCTCAAAAACGGAAGAGATAAGCTTTCTATAAGAAAAAATACTTTATGTAGGAAAGGTGGGATTTTTAGAGAAAAAAAATGTTTGCAAGTGTGTGTATATGCATAAGGTTGCGCACTAGTCAAGGTGAAGAATGACATAGTCCCGACACTGATACGTGAATTCGATTCGACTGACAAATGTACCAATCTTGGGGCCTCTCCCGAAGGTTTTGTAACAATTTTTTCTTTAAATAGGCATTGTTGGAACGTTTTAACCTACTTCGGATACCAACATAATGGGAGACGTTTTTTGTAAATTCCCAGGAGGACCAAAAATAAATTTTTAAGAGCATTCGAATGCATTCCTTAAAGGGCATCAGGATCCCAAGGACATGGGTGTTGCACAAAGATGTTTTCTTTATAAAAAAAAAGTTTAGACAGGCTCATTCTAAAAATAAATAAGAAGACCGCATTCCACGCCTACTTTTCTACGCTGTCACGCCTGTCCCGATATTTTACAACACCTACAAGTAGCCAAAGGGCGTTTGGAAAGAAACGAATGAATCACAGACAAAACCAGTGCAACGATCAAAATACAACGAACTTAACAGCCCCTACGCGTTCACCATTACTCGACTTTGTTTATTAGGCAGCATACAAATTACAAGCATTTTATTACAATTTATACTCGAGTCAATTTTTGCGAAAAACTGCGTCGGCTCTATGGCCAAAATATCATTCGGATTCCCTCTAGCCACTCCCAACGCGGTATTCACGAAGCCTTTTCAACTCAAGTTACATCGCTTTCTGCCCCTTTGGGTACTCAACCACCGACTTAATTATACTCTCTCGGGCCGTTTGTAAAAGTCCTTGACTGTGACCGCAGGCGACCTTCACTCGGGAAGTGCTCTTTGTTCCTGAAGGGGGGAAAAGGAGAAGAATAACATCTTCGAGTTTTGCAGTACATCACCGTTTTTTTTTTCTTCGTCGTCGTAAACTTTTTTTTTTTTGCATTCCAACGGAAGCAATGTCTTTCACGAGAGACTGGACGGTAATTTTTTCTCCAACGCACGTGTCCCGATCTTGATACGAAAAAGACCGGTTTTAACATCCAATTCCTTCCGTTTTGAGTTCTTATGACGCTGTAAGACGAGAATTACAAATTAAAGGATTGGACACGAGATCTAATCCTTGTAAAGGTCTCAACATTCCAATCCTGCCCCTACCAAATGCGTCATTCGTCACTTGGACTCTTTCAAAAGCGTAACAGGTCGTTCTCGATTGTGTAACACGTAAATCAAAGCGGAGAACTTTTGGGAAATAACCATACATCCCAGAAATCCATGCCGCAAGGAGTCATCAAATATGTTGTGTGCCCATAACCTGTTAGTTATTTTGGATGGGTTAACGGCCTTATCAGAAAGATGGTAAAACCCAACATTTTCCCCCTGGAGAGACCCGTTCGGCTATGTATTTATTAGGAAGTCGAAGAAGAACAAATCACGTTTCAACAGATAGCACGCTTCAACTAACAATATCGCGGAATTGTTTTCCTCACATTCATGCACACCTTCTTAACAAGGCATTTCCGTGGTTGTTCACATTACTATCTGTCTGGGCGGCATTTTTTTTTCTGTCCCCTCTAACAGAAAAGTGCACTGGCGCGACCGAGGTCATCGGCAACGGGTATCTTGCGGAATGCTTAGAAATGTGGGATTTTTTTCTCACTCAGTTTGAAAGAAAGAAGAAAAAAAAAGTCTCACACACCAGACATATCACACTTGAACTCTCGGAGTAATCGGCGGTGACGGTTTACTGCTGAAAATATTTGGTTTTCAGGGCGTCACCCTCCCCCAATGACAGCATCGCCTACTAATGAAGAAAACCGAAAGTGAGAAAGTGTACCGGATAAGGAATACATACTGAACTAACAATTTCGCTTAACATCACCTTAGGACCACATCGGGAGCAAGAACAAAGCAGGAGGAGGAGGAGGAGGGTGGTGTAGAATGTCTTTCAAGGAGCAACAATGCACGCGACAACTAATAAACAGTGACTCATACCTGAAAATATGAATAGAACTTTTGTTTGGTGTGGAACATTTTTCCCTCCTTTATAAGGACGGAAATATTTCCAGTGAATGTACCGGTTAATGGAGCGGGAGCAACATACATGAATGCAGTAAATAGAAATGTCTTGAATCAACAATAATGATAATGAAGTTTGTCGAGCCTTAAATAACTATTTTTAGACCGCACACATTAATGAACCCTCGAAGTTACAGAATTGGAGGACTGGTTAAATAATCTGTATGAAATGTAGTTTCCATGCCGAAAAGGGCATCTCTCAAGACTTCAAGAGTAAAGTAGTCTATTCCCAAGACAGTAATATTTTTGCCGATATGGAGAGAAAAGTACAGACCGTGGAGGCGTAGTTCTTTCCAATTTCATGGCCACCGAAGACGTTTTAAACACGACTGACTGTCGAGGAGATAGAGCACGAGAAAAAGGTGAAATCATCGGTTTCCGAGGGCAGTGGCGGACGCCTTTCCAAGCCTTTCGGACGTACAACCCCCATATTTCAGAGCATTAAAAAAATAAACAACTTTTCGGGGTTTGCTACTTATTCAAAAACCAAATGCACGGGTACGGCTCTTAGAAAAATACAATTTCGCGTGGTTGGCTATTTCAATGAAGCCAAATTTCCGAGTTTGGCTCTTCGAAAACCCCATTTCCTGGGATTAATTTCTGTCAAAAATACGATTTCACGGTTTTGGCTCACTATCACTTTCCACCAGAATTGAAATAAAAAATATATGAATATGAAACCAATTATTTCATCGCGAACTATCATTTCGGCCCTGAGTTAGTCTACTGAGGCTTCGAATCGATTTACATGGTCTGCATACGAGAATTAGTATTCTCCGGATTCAAATTTGATAAATTTTGCACAGAACCTGAACAAAATGCTTCTCGGGATGACCCTGACCCGGACGTGGGACATAATTAGCTTACCCGAGACGCCTATAGGTTTGGCAATCCTGGGCCTTTCAGAGTGGCTCAATATGACTCCAAATCAGATCAGTGAGGGCCGCCTGCGTTGAGGTTCTTCTATGGACTTCTGGGTTGCCGATAGCGCGGCCACCCGTTCGCAGGAAAATTATCTCGGTAAAGAGTACCTGCGGGAAAATCCAGGAGGGGGGATTATAAACCTACAAAGGTTATAAATTTGTCACACCATAAAGTGCAGTTCAATCGCTTTTTCAGACTCAGACCTTCACACAGGACCTATAAGTGGCTTACGTCAGCCGGAGCGGTTAAGGCGAGCACGGAGGATCTGTAAACCGCACTCTCCAGAGTAGCAGAACTCTGACATGATCCTAACAACCAAGTTAAGGGCTCCCTTGCTCACGAAAGCCCACGTGAACCACGAAGCGATGTAGAGGCCTGCAAGGATTGAGTTCTTTGCATTTTCACCCGTACAATAGACATCTGTGCCAAAATCTCCTGTTTTCCAGGTAAGAAATCAACGAAAATTTCGCTCGCTAAGACATCAATTTGGCGGATTTGTCTCACTGAAAAATAATTTTCGCAGGCATAACTAACCAACAATTTTCCCACGTCTGGCTCTCAGGAAACCCAATTTCGCGACGTGGCTCAATTTGCAACCTTTTGAAGGCTAATATGATGGAGGGGGGAGATATTTCCCTTATTACAAATTGACAGACAGTTTGGTGAACTTTTCGAGTTTTTTCTATAGGTTTCGAGTGTTCCTTCGAACAGATTTCATAAGAGGGTGCCACCAGAGCTACAGGTATACGAACGAAGGGACACTATAGTACTAACGAAGAGCCCCACATAAAATCTCCAAAAATGAGCGTTTCACGTAGAAGTTATAGGTTTATCAGATTTTGTGAACTTAAAGCAGTCCGAAAAGGTCCGAGTAAGTCCAGCTGTTTCCTTTGAATCAGACCCCACGCAGTAGCGTACCGTGGTAAGGGTGGGGGGGGGTCGCCCCGGACCCTCTATCAGAGGGGGCCCCGAAAAGCTTAAATACAGAAAAATGAATATTTTTAGGTCTGGATGTAGGAATGTGAATAGGTCGTACGGTTGGACAGCGATTTGGCTCCTTTTTACGAATTTCAGTCTATCCGACCTGGAGAATATAACGTTGCAAGTGATATCAGCAAAGAGTGTGCGAGCTGAATATTCGATTTAGCCCCCGAAAGCACTAGTTTTATAGTAGCTATAACCAGTTATATCAGCTGCTATCTGCTAGAAAGCGATGATTCGTGGTCTCGTGATGCAACTTCCAGAAAAAAATTAAGAAAAAATCACTGATCCGCGGTGCATGGAGGCCATTCTACGAATAAATTATGGAAATCAACGCAAAAGTGTTGTATTTGGGCCAACCCTGCGGTTAAAGTATAGAAAACACACTATAATACCAATAGACAAAAAAATACGCTTTGAAAGTTAAAATTGGACAAAAATGGCAAATTCAAAACTGAAATGGTGAAAAATCAGCCATTCGCGCATGAAAAAGGGAATAGGGTGCTAAATGGCCGCAAAATTAGCTAAAATCGCCGTTTCACAGCTGAAATCGGGAAAAATTGCTAATTTGCGGATATAAAGTTGAGAAAAACGTTAATTCGCGGATTCAAACAAAGAAAATCACTAACTCGCGGCTAAAATTGAAAAAATCGCCAATTAGCGACCCTAAAATTAAGAAAAACGCTAATTTTCAGTTCAAATTGGGAAAAAGTGCAAATTCTCAGCTAAAAATGGGAAAAAATTGCTAATTTGCTGCTTAAAATTGAGTCAAACGCCAATACTTGGCAAAAATTGAGAAAACTCGGTAGGTAATGCACGGGTTGGAAACGCTAACACGCTGCTAAAATTTAGAAAAAGCGAAAATTTGCTACTAAAATTGAGGAACATCACTAGTTCTCGGATTACGTGTCGTGAAATTTATAATTTAAATACGCACCTTCTGAAGGCATTTTTTTGGCTAAAATTCAGAAAATTTGCTAATTCATGCATGGTTATAATGTTAAAAAATACGCTAATTCACGGCTAGAATTGAAAAGAAGCAATAATCTATACCTACATAAGTTATATAAAATTGCTAATGCGGTGGTGAATGTGAAAAACCGCTTATTTCCGGGTAATATAGAAAATAAATAATTATAGCCTCGTCAAAATTAAGAGAAAGTTTAATTTTAAGCCTAAAAATTGAGAAAATTGCTAATTCGCGGCTAAAAATGGAAAAAGTCGCCAATTTACAGCTAAAATTGCGCCAAACGCCAATTTGTGACTGAAATTGAGAAAATTCGCTAATTATCAGGTTTGAAACGCTACGACGCCACTACAATTAAGAAAAAGCGCTAATTCGCGGCTAAAATTGAGAAAAATTCCAATTTGCGCCAAAAACTGAATATACGCTAATTCGCGGCTTCTAAAGACAACTTTTCAGGCTGAAATGGAAAAAAAGCGCCAGTTTATAGCAATAGGTGAAGAAACCACTGATTCGCTGGTAAACTGAGAAAAAACGCTCATTCGTGAAAAGTCCCCCTATTTTACGGCTAATATTAAGGAAAACACTTGACAAAAACGTTAATTTCCAGCTAAATCTGAGAAAAGTGTTAATTGCCTGGTAAACAAATTTAAAAAATCGTCAATATGCTACTAAAATTGAGGAAAACGCCAAAACTCGTGGATAATTAAGAAACATCACTCACGGAAGAAAAACGCTTCTTTGCTGCTAAAGTTCAGAAAATGCGCAAATTCATGGCTTTGGGAGGGAGTGGGGCAAAACCGCTAATCCGCGGCTGAAATTGAGAAGAAATATACACCCGACCACAGTTGAGAAAAGCGCTAATTTGCGGGTAGAACCCAAAAATCGCCCTTAACTGAGAGATTGAGGCTATGATGAGGCCAGCAAGTTGTCCAGATTCAAGAGTGTGCTGGCTGGGAGGAATGATGACTAAAATGTGAAGTTCCCCCCTCCTCACCCTTACGAGATTTCGATCTGATCCCCCCCCCCCCAGGAATAATTCCTACCTACGCCACTGTGCATCAGGGTGAACAAAAGATGCTGGGAAACGAAAGGAATCTATATTCTGGTGTTTTTATAACTTGAAATGTATAGCTGTTTCAATTTGCATAGAATTCTGCTCCAGAGCAATTCATTTCCACCCGTATTCTCCATACACATGAAATGAAATGAACTGCTCTAGAACAGAATGTTATTTAAATGTAAAACGCTATTAAGGGCGGCCAATCGCTACGGATATTATAAATAATTATTGTATTACCAATGTAAATTTTATAGCGTTTTCCATTCATTGCAATAATATTCGTCGGGTATAAGGTAATCCACCCGTTCTCTACGAAACGAAACATATTATTTTTATAGAGAGGACGTCACACTACACTTGAGTGATGCGTTGTATGAAAAACGCTATTAATTACGTCTAAAATCTTGAGTCTAGATGTGAGAAAACACTTGAATTTAAAAAGTATTTACGAACGTGGTTCCGACGATGGAGAGGTGACGACGGTGAATCGACGATGTGGGATTACGCACACGCTTTGGTGCCCGGGAATGGGGTATTGGAATATTTTGATAAAACGGGTGAGCCAATCGAACACTTGGTCTTGAAATTTCGTAAGTGAAATTGTTCTTTGCCACTTTTCACTTTAAACTTGAAATTGATGGCGACGAGCGAAGTTCTTTTACTTCCCGGCAGGCGGCTCAAGAGGAAATAATCAGGAGAGTCCTTGTCTTTATTTTGAATGAGCTCTCACGGGGGAGGGGAGGCCCGATGCAACGGTTGCGGTTGCAAATTCACGAGCCAATTGTGCTGATTTCCATTCCCAAATTTCTTCACCAAAAAATCCATTTTGCTCATTTACCTCGCCAAACAATCAATTTCGCGGGTCAGGCTTACTAAAAAACAGTTTCTCGGATTTCACTCACTATCAGGCCCGGAGCGTCTTTTTCCCCGGGGAAGAGACGACTCTCGAGTTCGCTTCCAATGTGACAGGCCCCATAGAGTTCTACGTGTTTTTACTGCACGAGTCGGACGCTGACGCGCGCGTCGGCGTCTTTTTTCTCCTAGTGTGACCGGGCCTTATAATGCACCAATTTTGTGGACTGGTCTCGCTAAAAAAACATTTGTGTGGGTCCGCTCACTGAAACCTCAATTTATCGAATTACGCTCGGACTAAAAAGCCGATTTCGCAGATTTTTGTACTCCTAGCTGAAGAACCCACTTTGCGGGATTGTCTCTTTCAATAGCCATTTACGAGGGTTTTTCATACTATAAAACTATTTTCGCAATTCCGGCTCACTAAAACACTAATTTTGTGGGTTTTGCGTTCGCTAATAAATAATTTTCGAGGGCCTCACACGCTAAAAAAAAATTCAATTTGACGATTCATTCTCGCTAAAAAAAAAAAGAAGAAAAGAAAAATGTAAAGAAAGATAACAAAAGTTGTCATGTCACTGAAAAATCAATTCAGCGGGATCGTCTCATCGTTTTGTTTTCAAGATTTGGATACAAAAAAACTTAATTGTTTTATATTGGTTTAAAATCCGGAATTTAACGAATTTTGTTCCTTCAAAAATTATATGTTATGGGTTTTAGCTCGCTTGAAATCCCACTTTGCTGTACCCTGGCGTTGTAGGAGGGGGGGGGGGTCATTTGAAACTTTCCAGCCCCCGGTGTCAGGCAGGCCTGAGGCAATGCACCGAGCACCGAAGTCTTGCTGTGATTGGGGTGACGGGCGGGGAAATATCCGCCCCTTTCTGTCCCTGACGTCATATGTTCTCAGACTAGCTGTCCTTTTTATCGACGCTTGTTGATGACTGTAATTTTAAAGTTCACACGCCTGTGAGTTCCTAACGTGCAACTATCCGTCTCTATGATTGATGAGTCCAGTGTGAAGGGCTACCGAATCGCATATAGTTACCGAGCGTTTAGGGAGTCCAAGGCAACTAAAATTCCAAGTCCAGTGAATCCTGGATGGCAGGGAATCAACAATGTCAATTCAAAGTATGCCTCCAGTAAAGAATAATATTTACGTATGTATAGAAAAGGGTCGGGAGGCGGTGGCAAAAAATAGCGGCAAATAGAATTGTTGAGGGCTGGCTATCGAGAGACGATGATAACTCGCCCCCACCTGGGAAAACTAGCTGAGTTCGCGATTACCAAGTAACTGTTTGCAGCATTACGGCCCTGAGAATGGAATAGACAATTAAAACTATATTTATGTGAGACGAATCTTAACGTTAATTTTTTTTCCAAGAAGCTTGGGTATGTGAGAGTGAGACTCCACATTCTGTAAACGAAGACGGAAACACAAGAAGGAATAACAAATTAGTAACACTTAATGTACGTATATGTAAATATATAGATAAAATTACCGGTGGCGAGGCACTAATGATGTACTGAGCGGACGATTTACCCGTCGCTCCAGTCATGGTAAAGGCTTCCATACTACTTCTCCCGGCTCCATTCTCGCGATTGCCGCAGCACCTGAAAACCACGTGAAGAAAAATCGTGTCATTTTTGTTAAAATCAAAAAAACAAACTGACGGGAGGCGGCCTATTTCCCTTTTTTTATTCGGTGAAAAGCTTCACAAATCACGACGGTAAACGGGGTACTATTAAGCGAGGACGACTCGTGAAAGACGATAATTTTCAAATATACATATAAAAGTAAACAATCTTTTGTTTTAACCTTTTGCACACACTAACGGATTCCGTTTATTATGGCGGTCTTGTTGGGTATTTTTGAGACCGCTGCACTTATGAAGATAAAAAAAAAGAATGCCAAAATCCCACCTCTCAACCTCGTTCGCATCATCAATGCTAACACTCACCCGAATGCCGTTAAAAACCACTCAGAAGAAGAAAAAGAGAGAAGAGTTAGGTATCTTACCCCATTAATTATGCAAATAGCTCGGAGTGAGAAAAACCGCGAAAATATTGTACTTATCGCAAATGGGGTTCGACGAACTTTCGGACACTCTCCGTAAATAGCCAACCAAATAAGTTAGGGATGCCCTCTTACATGGAATTCTAATAAGAAATCCTCGCATTTGTATTCTTCTTCATAATTGCATCCAAGTTCCATTGCTGCGTTATGTGGCTTTGGGTGGAGGGAGGAGGAGCTATTTATTTATGTTAAGTTTTTCAACAGAAGCCCAATTAAAAGCTCGGGGGACAAAAAATATAAAATGGTAAGTGCTATTTAACACTTGGAGCCTTTCATTTAGGAGCAAAGAAGAAGGAAAAAAAGTGTAAGGTCACCCTGACAATTGAATTGCAAAATGCTTTTCATTGCCCAAGTTGTCACGCTCTAGCCTCATTCTAATTGATATATAATGGAGTTAATGCGCTCCGCGGGGAACGAAAGAAGGAAAAGAATTTATAAGAAGGCGAGGTACCTAAAATATAAAGAAATGCGTGGGTGGGCGATGCTTACAAGAACTGCCCTTTTTTTTCCTTCCTATAGTGACAAGAAATTCCAAACCAGGGATCCATTAAGATTTATCTACAGAGAATTAAAATAAGCGTGATTACAAGGCTGACAAGTTGGGGCAATAGATCTATCAACGAAAGGCTTTGTTAAATCTCCGTGTGGGAGGGGGTGGAATGGAATAAGGGGCACAAAAAAAGTTATAAAACTATAGTAAAAAGTTTTACTACAGACTGGTGTTAAAATTAAGTCTTACGAGAGGAGATTATGGGCAGGCATTTTTAGTTTAGACCCTTCGGTCGAGGCCTAAAGTTGATTCCGTGCTCAACGGTAATATCGATCATTTCAAGCTCCGATAGTGGCTGAGTTAGATAAATTTTCAATTCGAACACGTCTGAAACCCCTGAGACAGTCGAGACGATGTTGTAACGTCACCCACACTCATGAATGTACTCGTGTTTTTTTTTTTTACGTATTTCGTTTCAATTTTCAACCATACGACCGGCGTATATACACTCTCAACTTGCACACAAAAAAGGACAGAACATTTCTGGGTGGTCCGTCGCGTCAATAACGCCTTTTCCCGCACAGTCACACTCACACCAACCCAATATCTCCCGACCCTTTAGGGTCTCAACTTTCGCAAAAAGTTGGCCCGAGTGGCTTAAACTCAGTGTGTTAAGGTATATAGTCACGGATGTTAGCTGAAAATAATAATGAATGTGTACAAATTTCATTGTGATTGAAATAAAATTGCTTCACGAGGCAGTTTAAATCAGAAAACTGCTTCGTGGGAGAGAGTGAAAGACAAGAATTAAATACACCTTATTTACTCTTGTTAGTGTGCTGGTATGGGTACTTAACAACGCCCAACTATTTACGAAATCCATTATGCAAGGAGATGAAATGGGATAAGTAAAAAGAAAAGGTAGGGCGAGAAAACAAATTTGATTTACTCCGTCAATGAATTTCAATGTGATCATATAAAGAAGCTTGCACGCACATACGAACACGTACTGACCTTAGTTTTCTCTCTGTCTGTCTCTCTCACCCTCCACTCCGTTCCCCATTTGCATAAGCTGCTATACAATCTCATTTAAGTTAAACACGTATCACCTATTCGCCTCACCCTTCCCCCTCCTCACCGTCATCTTTCTTTCTTTCTTAAAACTCGTTAGACGAGTCAACTCATTAAAACTCTTACCGCTACTTTCATAGCCGTCACATTTTTGCTGTTGTTTCGTTCACAACCGCACAGTATAAACTGCGAACTCTGTTCGGAAAGAGATTGCCGGCAAAGGAAAGAAGAAAGAAAAAAAAAGTCCGTAAAAATCTGCGAAGAATGCGTTAGTTTGTCTCTCGTTTCAGTCCAAGGAACTTCTCCTTGTCACACGCTCAATTATCTTGGCGGCAAAACGACTTGCGGAAACTATAGAAATTGTATTCGATCGAGCCGGCGGAGAAGGTATTAACCCCGAAGAATCGGATTGACCTATGGGAATGAGAGAGGGAAGGGGGATATCACCTGCTGAGGAGGTTAAGAAAACGTTGGTCTAAATTCTTGTCCAGGGTATATTTATTTGATGAAAAAGAATAAGTGGCACCGCTAATCGTGAGCCAAAACAACGGTACGTTACTAATTAATCAATTTGTAAAAATTCGTGTTTGAGTGTATGTGTCAAAAAATATTAGTTCAATCGGTCCCCGACGAAACTTTTCTCGCCTAAAGAAAATACACCAATTCGAGGTATCTGGATGCAACTAGGCCGTTTTAATTCAGAAAAAGCGCTATTTTCTATTCTGAAAACCAGATTACTATACTGAAGTAGAGAAAAGTATTCATTCGCGGCTTCAGGAGGCAACTTCGCGGCTAAAATAAAAATAAAGCGAATACGCTAATCTCTAGTTTTAGCAGAGGGGCTAGAGGAACGGGCGTTGTAATAGGTCTTTTCGGGCGAACCTCCAAACTTACAAAAGTTACAAAGGCGAGTTGTGTAGCTTTTAAATCAATTAAACACATGCTGCTATGTAAACAACCTACAAATTTGTAATTTATGTAGCTTCTGTAGGTCGCCCGAAAAGACGTAATTTTAACACGGTGTCATTCTGTCACAATACTTGTCACGTGGATACCACCGTGTTATTTCATTTAACACCCCTTCGTACTTGAGCCCTGTAGGAGGCTAAAATTGAGAAGGTGCGTTAATGTGCTGTTCGTCGGTGGCTAAAAGTTTGGAAAACGCGCTGATGGTATTCCAGGATGAAATTGAGAAAAATGGCTTATTCTGGGCAAAAATTGGGGAAAAGCGCTAATTCGCTCTATCTCGAAACAACTTCTAGACCGAAATAGAGTGACATCGTTATTCACGGGTAAAATTAAGAAAAAATACCTAATTCAATGCTATTAGTGAAGGAAAAAAACAAACAAAAAACTATTGTCCCGAGTTATGAAATACTATTGGCGATTGAAGCTAAGGGATTCGATATCCGGCGGCGTTTCAGAGAAACATTGAGTCCGTACTCCATGTGATTCTTTGTTGTCGTTTGACAACAAACCACTACAGATGTTTTCTACAATGAGGAAGTTCCATGTATCAAAAATGTTAGTCAGTGACACTTATTAGAGAGATTTTGCAACCAGTCCCGTAAACGCTAAAGTTAATTGTTGTGTACGCGTTGCTAGGGTAGTCAACATTTCGTTGGTTGAAATGAGAATAGCGTTAACTTTGGCGTTAGCGGACCTGTTTGCAAAATCTCTCTATTTACTGTGAACTACGGCTAAATAATCCGACGGTGACTAGGAGGCCTCGATATTGTACCTTTGGCATCACCGAATCAAGAAAACAAGACGGTTATGAGGGTTACGGTACCTGCATGATGCGCACTTATGGGGAGAAGTAACTCAAATCCCAGCCAGACGGCAAAAACGTTTTATTCACGTGATAACGCATTGGACAATATTGGGAAATCAATATTACGTTTCATGCTGTCAGATCCTGTGGCCGCGAGCCAAAAGAAAAGTTGGAAGTCTGACCGGAATTTGTGTTACTTCTCCCCGCAAGTGTATCTTTGAAGGCGTCTGCCAGCGGTTTCGTCACGTCGAAATGGAGGCAGACAAATTTTCCCTCTATTAAGGAATTTTTACCGATTTTATGCGATGGGTAAGAAAATTATGCAAATGGTTGCACTTTTTACGTCGCTGGCTCTTGGTCTATTAGGCCAACTGACTACTTTTTTCCCGGTGTGTTTCGGACGTTGACCACGAAAAAACACTTTTAAAAAACACAAAACTTGTTATCATTTAACATATGGGGGCAGTACCCAAGGTGACTAAACTTTACTATAGGCGCCGCAGATTTCCCCCTTCCAGTCGGACGGGAGGGGTGGAGACTGACGTCACCAGCAGTCCTTTGCTCCCGATTGCTCACCCTAGAGCAGCAGAGCAAGTTAATTTTGAAATTGAAGTTTATGAATTCTCAAAAATCACAACCCAATAACAATTAATAATGTAGTGGGTCCAGCGCAATGGCGGTTGGGACTGCTCGTGACGTAGGTGAAGGACAGTGATCTGCGGCACCTATAGAAAGTTTAGTCACCTTGGGCAGTACCGGTTTCATTATCACACGGCACTAGCGCCACTAGTGGCACAATCGTCAATAACACTAATAATCGATATAAAGCATCAATTACACGACTGAAATTGAGAATACGCCAATTCGTGGTTTCAAGAGGCATTCTTCGTGGCTAAAAATGTGGAAAAGTGAAAATTAGCGGATACAATTTGGAAAAACATTGGTTCGTAGCTGAATTTGAGAAAAAGCGCTACATCGCCGCGCGTTCTGAATGGAGAACAAATGGCTATTTGTAGCTGAAATGGAGAAACCCGCTACTACTGGTGAAACTGTGCGCGTGCTAGGCCAGTTATATTTAGCTATTGACAGAGCCAACCCTTTTATTCAAAGGGACAAGGCGGGATTTCTTGAATTACCTAACAAAATCCGTGAAATTAGGATCGGTGAGGGCAAAGCTCACGAAATTTGGACTTGGAAAAGGCTGAAGCCACGAAATTGCTCTTTTGAAGGAACCCAGCCCACGAAACTGCAATATCTTATACATGTACTCATTCAATCGCATGAAATTGGTTTTCACTTTCAGACTGGTTCAACCACACATAATGGGGTTTTTATGGAGTTAATCCTGCGAAATTGGCTTTTAGAGTGAACGGAATTTGATTTTGTTTGTGCTAAATCCACAAAATTCGGGCACAGAAAGAGCTCAACACACAAAATTGTTATTTTGAGGGACCCAAACCCAGGATTATTTTGTTTATTGATTCAATCCCGTGAAATTAGTTTTTTGATGGTGGATTTCACCACCGAGAGTTAAGGTTTGAGTTACGTTAACTCAGAATTAACCGAAAAAAGGCGTCACTATTTATGTAAACAATGTTAGAGTTAGGTAACTCTAACCTAACTCCCGGTGGTGAAATTGGCCCTAAATGGGTTAAGGAGGAGTTGTTCATGTGTTTCCTCGACCCTCCTCCAATCACACCTCGCTTACTCCGCGTTACGTAAATTACCGCCGTATTTCTGCATCAATCCTGGACGTCAAGGGCTCATTCAAATCTTCAGGAAATTCCGCACAACCGTACGATCTTGCTTTCCTAAATAAGTTGTCGAAAGAGTGTTAATTTTCAAGGTAAACGTTTATGTGCGTTTTACAGTTATTTTAGAGGTGAAATATGAAAAAAGAAGATCGTACGGCTGTGCGGAATTTCCTGAAGATTTAAATGAACCCTTGAAGTCCAGGATTTATACAGAAATACGGCGGTAATTTACGTAACGCGAAGTAAGCGAGGTACTATTGGAGGGGGGTCGAGGAAACATTTACAACTCCCCCTTAACCACGCGAAACTTTGCTTTTTAGTGAGTCAATCCTGCTAAATTGGCTTTTTGAGTATTTTTTTTTTTTTTTTTGTCGGGGGCGCCGGGCTTTGAACCCGGCAGGCGCCTAAGCCTCAATTGGGCTCCTACGCTATACCCAGATCTAACTGTGCACTTCACACCCGTACTACGCGGGCGTTTCGGTCAGTGCGCGGTTTGTTGAACGCACATCGCCGGGAACGCTCACACGAAGCCGGGTGTGCCGTGTCACAGCTCGCCGCAGCCTTATAGTGTAATGGGTAATGGCTGGATTCGAACCCAGGCCCGCTGGGTTGTGAAGTGTTGTGTGTGTTGTATCCATTACACCATCGAGGCGCGCGGCTTGTTGAGTAAGTAAACCCCTTGATTCTGTGAGTCACATCGGGGCCCCATCCACAGAATTTGGGTTTTGAATGAGCCGAACCTGTAAAATTTATTTATTTTGCCAAATCCGCGAAATTTGGATTTAAAGGGGACGACATGCGAAAATTATAGCCATCGACATATAGCAATTTGCGGTTGATTATTTACCTAAAAATAAGCAATTTCTTGCCTATTTTGCCCAGCGAGACTTCAAGTTTATGGCTAGACATATAATAAGCCGTGAGACTTAAAATGCCATTGCTATGTTATGCCTTGAAACGAAGCAATGAGCGGCTAATGGGAGCTGCCGCAGTATATAATTTTGCAGCGGAACTTGCTAATTCACGACTGGTTTTTTTCCCGAAACACGTCACTTCTATTCAGTCCGAAGTGAATATTAAGGCTAAAACTATGACACCGGCAAGCTTAGCAGCGGAAACGGATAATTCGGTGGAAACACATTACTATATCGTGAATTATCTGTTTTTTGGCCATGTAGCTTTTTTTGTCCAAACCTGGTAATTTTGACACTAAAACTGACTCTTTGGGTCATAAACGGTTCAATGAAGCCCAAGAGGCGTATAGAATATGAATTATATGGGAAAACACCAGACTGTTTATTGCCTACCAGTTCTCGCGAACACCCTCTATTTATAAAATGTTTTCCCGTTATTCCTGTTTTCAACGATTTCCTTCATGAAATATTTGAGCGAGATTCGTCCTTTTCCCTTCTAGAGCCCTCGATCGTATTCAGTAAACTTTCTCATTTTCCTCCGACACCTCTCCTTATGCTGAATCGCATAACTTCCTCGCCACCAAGGTGTGATAATTGCGATGTAGTTGTGATGTAGAAGAAGCGTGGAAGGGGGCAAAGGTCGAACGTGTCATTAATCAAGACGTCACGCAATCTTTCAACGGGTCTCTCTTATTTGAAGCTGTAGAGAGTGAGAAAAAGGAAAAGAAGAAGTAGAAGAAAAAAGCTTGCAGGTTAAAGTGCCAAGTCCCCCTCAATTCAATTCTTTTTTGCATAATTATTCACATTAAATTGATCAATTTGGATTTAGAATAAGACTGTATTATACGAGTCTTTCCTGAACCACCAACTACGAAAATTGTCTCCTACCTTAAACAAATAAGAAGAATGTCAAAATTAAGGACGCAATTAGTCTCGTTAATGTAGAAGGAAAAATTACAGGAATACTAACAGACCCTGCGGAAGAACTATAATTGTGTTGTCGCGACACAGCCCCGACAAGATAAATTATTCATTTCTATTTTTCTCTACCGAACAGTTCTAGTTATGCGTTCTGGCCGACGCTGTAGGTTAAATAAAACTTTTTTTTTTTTCAATTTTGAATAAAGGTGGAAAAATGTAAACGAATAATTTATTGCCTTGATGGGGGGGAGGAGGGGCGTGTGTGCTTTTCAATCGACGTCAGAGATTAGGCCCACTGGTATGCACTTCCTTCGTTTCAGTTAATCTCCTGCTCTTTGACACACACAAAAAAGGCTGGTCGGAGTAAATGCATTCCGATTTAAATATCAAGGAACGATAAAAACTTTGGCATGACCCCCAAGCTGAAGCTTTTTCGTTCAGAATTTATAAGCAGTAACATAATACGGAGAGAATGTCGATTTTTCATTCGCACAGTTTCCTGTAAAGATCAAAATGCTCTTACGTGGCGCCACACTTAAAGCTTTGAAACGCTCAAGCGTAGGTGGGCATTACGCCGATTGTCTGAGAGTGAGAGCGTGGGGCGCGAAGGGTTGCGGAGGAGGTGGTAATCATGGGTGCATTCTCCGTGAGTTTCTTACTATACTTATTAAAATCTTACTATACTTATCTATTATATGAAACCCCGTGGAATCTATTGTATACACGGCGTGTATCTTAATCTCTTTTTTTTTTTTTTTTTTTTTTTTTTTTTACGCAATCTCTCAAGTTCTTTAAGCTTTATTTAGAGAAAAAAGCTCCGAAATTGAAACGCCGCGAACGCTCTGAATCTTAGTGCACTTATAGTTGGCGAACGTATTTTTAGTACCCGAAGTTTAAATGCCACGTCTCATGGATGGACGTCTCGGTCGCCTTGAACTTTCTAACTCCCGCAACATTTTTTCTCATTTTTTATGAAGTCGTTATTAAAAACGAAACAGAGGCGCCATTTGCTCCCCGGATTGTCTCATTGTTTAATCGCTCACTTCGCAGGTAACCGTTACAGGCGCATAATACATATGCTAAATAATTCAATTCTTCAGTTAAAGAGAGGAAGGGCCTCTCATCCTTGCACAACGACACTCTAAAGGTATCCTTAGCTTTATTTGTTACTGTGCCCCCCCCCACCCATCTGCTTAAGGGCTACAGAAGGCTATCGTCCGTCTTTCGACACTTTTAAGGAATTCGGCTATACGTCTTTCAAACTAAACATCGAGTTTTGGGGTTTCCCAGAAAGGCTTTTACGGGAAGAGTTCTAGTGACTAATGTTTATCTTACCACTTTCTCTGGGTTTTTATACGTAACACAAAACACACAGCATGTTGTGTACCTTCAAAGAGGTCGGAAGGCTCTTTTTTTCGAGCTTGTATACCGTGAACCTATCCGGAACATTAAAAATGCTCTGGTACTTTGCGGGTGGAGCTTTCACTTTTTATGACATTTTGAGGATGAGGATTCAAAAGGAGTTTTAAAAAAAAATGTAGAGGAAAATGGCAAATCTAAAATTAAAGCACAAGAGAACCGATATTGGTATCTGGCACGCGACACTATCACCAAACGAAACGTATAGGCGGATGTGGGGTACAATTCCGGGCGAAATTAGTCTCGGTAAGCTTGTAAGCCGGTAGGCTTAGGGCGTACCTTTCAGTGTATTTCGGCCTAAATACGAGTCCTACGGTGGTAAAAATGTGGCTAAATAGTCAGGTTCGTTGCCAAATGATGGTTAACATCGCAACTTCACAAGCGAGGACACAGTGTGGCATGGGCGTATACAGAAGAATGTCCAGTATCTGCATCTCTTACCCCAATCACCTTGAATACCGCGAAAATTGGGTTCAATGAATGGTTCAACCCAGCGTAGTTTTATTTTGTAAAAGAGGCTATAGACCCGCGAAACTGCTATTTGGAATTAGCCAATACCAACACTCTAGACTTTTTGATTTTAAGAGTGTGAAACGTGAGGGGGGTCCAAGAAGTTGGCTTTTTTGTAGGGAGGCAACCCCGCGTGCAATTGGTTCTCGACGTGACAGATCAACGACATTTGGGGTTTCAAAAATCCAAACCAACCGAATGGCTATTCTTTTAGGCGAAATTAGCTTCGAAACTGCCAAATCCGCAAAATTGCGTTCTGTTCAGTCCCAAAGCCCTGAAACTGCGTGGCATTCAACGAGCCGTAGGCGAGTAAAAAGAGCAAAGAAATTCCGTTTCATCATCGCACAATACAATGAAAAAGGAAATACACTTTTATCACGAGTAGTGCATGCAATTTTTACGCGACAGAGCTCTATTTATGATAAAAACGGTGATTTGATGAGCATTGAGAAGTTACTTAGTTACTTCTTCCTAAACCTGCGAAATTTGTTATTTGAATTACGCAATCACGTGAAATTGGCTCTAAAAATAATCAAGCTCACGAACTGTCGTTTTGTTTTTGAAAGAACCAAAAATGCGAGTTACATTTCTTCTTGAACCAGCATAATCCACAAAATTGGTGTTTCTGAATGGGTACCGACCGGGAAGAGTGAGGTTTTAGGGAGAGTCATATCCACGAAATTGCTTTTTGAATGAGCTGAAGAACCCGCGAAACTTTTTTTAAATCGCCCAACCCGAAATTAGTTCTTGAAAGAGCCCTAATCCACAAAATCGGAGTTAGGATGAGACGATTCAACGAAATGATTTTTGAAAGATAGGATTTCATGATAATTGTCGATACAAATTTTACATTTTATGTGCTTACAGTAAACAAAGAATCTGTAAAATACGCCGTTTTTACGTATAATAATTAATTATGTAAAAAAAAACGGCGTGAATTCCGCTAAAATGGAAAAATGACCTGCAGAACTGCGCGATGAGCAAGAAACGGGTGGAAAGAGTCGTTTGGGTATTTAACGACACAGGGAGTTCCAAAATCGAAGTATATCAGACGAAACATTATGCATTCCGTGTTTCGCCGCTGTATGTATATGACTCGTTTTTAGGGCCGCTCTTTTGGAAAATTTTTCCCGCGAACGGCGCCGGCGGCCACATTACAAAGACAGCCCTGGGCTCCAAGGAAGAACTTTGACGCTGGCCCGACGTGTGCCCGATACCATCAACACCACGAACTAGTCAGTTTGTAGCCAAACGAATAGTTCCGGAGGAAAAATTTTTGAGATTTTGGATCATAAAATCTTATAGTTCTTCGGAATAATAAATTCGCCGAGATTGACACAAATATGGTGGGTGGCCCTTGATCAATCTTTTAAACGTGCAATCTGTATGCTGGGAGCATCAAAGGTCAGTTCGAAGAACTCGAAACCAAAAATAAATTAAAAACTGTGATTTTAATTACTCCAATACCAGCTGTTTAAACATCAGCTATAAACGCGGGGCGCGAGTTAACGGCGAGGCGTAACCCTAAATTACAGTCTTCTCTCTATGCCTATACTTTTTTTTTGTAATCATCCGGGAATCGTTCGGTAGCGCTATTTCATCGCCAAAGAAAGAAAATTATGAGTTCGGCCCCAAAACCCAAATATTCCCCCTGCAAATGCCAACACACACTCTTTTAAGATACCGTACATCGTAATATTGGCTTTTTTTTGGAAACATAATCGATCGCTATACCCAGGGGCGTGTAATAGCTTATTCAGGTTGTGGTTGTGAGGAAGAGGAGGGGGGACAAAATTGAAAGCTCGTTTCACGTACAAAACATTACTGTCTTGATTCCTATTCAGATCGTTAGCCCCCCGCCCCTCCGCCCATTAACAGCACTATACCTATAACTATTTGTTTTCGAGGAAAAACTAAAATAGGCGATTCAAACAAACATGCAAGGAAGACGAATAAAAAAATATATATTTTTGCAATACCATGTTTCCTCCAGGCTTGAAAAATTGTTTCATCCTAAAATCACTATGATCAAGTCGAATTACTGACTTTCATACAAAGCCACAAATCAAACAACTTTTTTCTTTCTTTTTTTTCTGTCCCGTCCACCACCACACTACTCTTGTCAGATTCATATTTCTCTACATTGAAGGGCGTGTCCTATTGAAATGCCAAACAGTCTGACCGTGATTAACTAAATCCGAGACAGTCTCATTCAAAAATGGAAAGATATGCGGGGAATGGATTGTGACGGATTCTTGCATTAAACGAAAAACAAGTTTCCTATTTCGCTTTGCCGAAGACGAAATAAATAAATAAATAAATATAAAAGAAATAACGGTGAGGGGGGGGGGTCACTCAGGCGAGGAAAGATGCGGTGTTTTTTTCCCCGCGTACACAATGGGACCCTCGAAGGAAAATTCACGCGTGGCAAACTATAATGTTGTTCAATAACAAACGTGTTGTTATTTGTGTGATGTGGCTTATACATATAGTGGAACAAAATGACCGTAATTCGGTATAATTTTGCATTAAACTCTCACTAAAGTAAAACAATAATGACAAAAACAAAAAAAAAACAATAAGATAATGCATTTCCGACACAAGAAAATGCAAGCTTGTTTCTTCAAATTTCGGAGTTTAACCGTTCAGCGTGTATTGAGGCAAAGGAAGGGAAAGAGACAGTTTAAAAGCGATTAAAATTACTCAGCTCTCTTTCAAAGAAAAAAAAATTATTCACAATGCCGCGTCGCTTGGAATTCAACAACCATTTAAAACGAATTCCAAAACACAAAAAAATTAACTTCAATTGAAAGGATTTCTTCCGGAACCGAATCAATCAAAACCCATGTCAAGGAAATACATTCCCCGTCCACGTCTTAATATTGTTGTTAGTAAATAATAGAAATACCCCCCCCCCCACAAACACACACACGCATAAGGGAAGGACAAAGCTAAATCACAACAACGCGGCAACTGTTATTCAGATTGTCTCAGAAAGTCTAAACGCCGCGCCGTGCACCGTTCCCATAGCAATTACTCCTGCAGAGTTTTCATGCTGAATACGACCGTTATTTAACAAAATTGACAATTTTTGAATCAAAATCAAGCCTATTTTAGGAGGTGGGTAGGGGGTAGCTTTTCGGAAACACAACGACTTCTGAAAGAGCCTTTCCAAGATAACTTGGTTCTTTATATTGAAATCGGTTTCTGAAAGAGCCGTTCTACGTTAAATTGGTTCTTTATAAATAAACCGAATGAGTGAATTTTGGGTTTTTGTGGAAGCATTTTCCCGGCAAAATTCTGACTCTCTCAAGAACTACTGACTCTCTCTTCTGATTCTCTCTCTCTTGGAGTTCTCTGAACTTCAAGATGTTTGGCCTAAAAAGAAAGAAAGAAGAAGAAAAAAAAAAAAAACTGAATTTCGCGGCTTTGGCTTCTTCAACAACCAAAGTCCGCGAATTTGGCTCTCAAAACATCCATTTTCTCGGGTCCGGCTCTCATAAGATCCCATTTCGAGACCTTGGCTGTTTAAATAATCAAGTTTAGCGAGGCGAGGCTATTAAAGTTCAGTGAAAATTTTAGTTTCACTCCCGTTAAACCAAATACGTTGACTTGTCCCCTGACGACACCATTTATGATGACTTGGTTGGTAAAAATATAATATCACGTGGGTTAGGCTCAAATCTAATTTCACGGAGTTAGCTCGTTCAAATTAACGCACATTGGCTGGTCTCTGGGAGTAACCAGGTATGTCCAAAAAAAAAAAAATTTACAGGAGAACGATTTAAAGTTTTTGCTGCCACTTTTTGTAAAACCTTAATCAAACTCTACCTACTTCTTGTGGAGAAGCCTTCTTCTTACCTTACTTTTCACCAGACGTCGACTTACCTGCTTTTTCCCAGATACCAGCCTTCTGACAACTAATTCCACGTGTTTCGGATGGCCAGCTGGTGTCAGCGGCTATAGCACTACCGGGTTGTTGACAAGACGAATCCGAAAATCAAATGCATTTTTTGGTCTTTTATCGGAACCTTTCCTGGGTATCCAGGAACTTCTATGGGAATACTCTCGATAGGTCACTCTGTGCACCGAGAAAATCTACCTCATCGATGATAATGGGTAACGCTCATTTTTGGAGTTGAATTAAAGGACGCAGTTGACCGCTCAGGAAACCGGTTACATTTGCCAATGAAGCATTGACCAAAGGACTCCATAAATCACGGCGTCCGGCTCAAATCGAAAGACTGTGGAAAAATTACCTAACTCTAACTAATGCTCTGGAGTCGGCAAAAATCTGCCAGAACGCTTAGTGATGAGCAAAAATGGCCTGGGTCAAAAGAAGTTCTGCTTTCACAAACCGAATTTTGCAGATTTGGCTCCATTAAAACCCAGTTTGGCGATTTTTGCCTTATCAAGAACAAATGGACAGTAGGGGACGGTGAGTGTGCCTCAGGCGGTCGGGGGTTGATGAGCATGCTTCATGCGATCATGCTCGATTAGGCAATAGAAGAGTTCAACCTCCCGGTCCACGTGACATAAAATATAAGTGGCGCAAAAGCAAAAAGGTATTGAAGGAGAGGTAAAGAAAATGAGAAAGAACACTCATTATATCGGCTTGGCGAGAAAGGGAAACTCTACCGCCCAACTTTGATCGCTGGCTCCTGCTGTCCAAGCAGTTCATAGACTCCTCCACACCCATGCTACAGCATTTATTCGCTAGTGATAGTGCTGAGGTATGATGGTGCTATTGATAGTGATTGATGGTGCACTCCGTCCCACTGATTTAGTCTCACTCTCGTTTGTTCCTATTTAAAGATTTGCTTAATATGTTCACCCATTTCTCCACAAATACATACATGCCTACCAATGTTATTTCATGAAAAACGCAACAAAGTACCTCCCCCCCTGAAAACCCACAACAATTACGAAATTAGATCCAAGGGTGGCGTCCGCTCTAAAAAAAAAGTTTAAAACCACTGCTTTCGCTCTTTATTAAAATCCGTTCTAAGAAGAAAAAGAAGGAATAAATAGGGGGAGAAGGTTTTCGGTTGGTCCGAAAAATTGTATTTGGCTACAAACGACGACGAACGATATTTTGTGATTTTGGATTTTTCTAACCTCAATTTCACCGGAGATTTTCACTCTGCCAGGACAAAATTCTCAGATTTGGCACCTTTAAAATCCAATTTCACATATTCTTGCTATTTCGAACCCCGCAATTTCGCAAATTTTCTCGCTATCAAATACCAAATTACGTGGTTTTAGCTGTTATTGAAATTGGATTTTTATGGTTTTGGCTCATTCAGAGAACTTTTTTGGCTCTTTTCAAACCCAAATACAAATGCCCCAAGTTTTGCATATTTGCACTCTTTCAAAACAGAATTTCGTGAATTTTACTCCTACAAAGACTTACGGATATTTGATGTGTAAAAGCCAAACGTGAGTTTGGCTCTTTCTTAAATCTGGTCCACGAGTTCGGTCAATTATATAAAAACTAAATTAATAAATTAATTAAACTGATGTTATCCGGACAACGATGGAAGGGCATAGCCCAACACGATTCGAGTTTCGAGAAAAAATGGCTCCCCGGCGGGATTTGAACCCGCAACCTCTGGATTACAAGTCCAGAACGCTGCCATTTGCGCCACGGACGCCTATGGGAGTCGTACTCCGAGGGATAAGCAAAGCCGAACCCAGGGGATAAGCTAAGCGTCTCTGTGGCGCCATTGGGAGCGTGCTGGACTGATAATTTAGAGGTTCAAATCCCAATTTCAGGCCTTTCATAATTCAAACACCAATTTTACAGACTTTCACTCTTTCAGAACCTAATTTAGTGGACTTGGCGCCTTTAAAACCAAATTTCGAGGATTTTCGCCTATTCAAAAACTAAATTTCTAGGCATTTGCTTTTTACATAATCAGTTTCACAGGTTTGGGAGATTAAAAAACTAATTTCGCTAACACCGAAAAAAAAAAAAAAATCGTAACTTTGGCTTTTTCAAATTGTAGTTTTGCTGGAGATTTTCACTCTTCCACGAACAGACGTTTCAAATTTCACACCTTAGAAACGAAATTCCACTAATTTCAATTATTTCTTGTACCAGTTTTGCTGATTTTCTCTCAAATTACGTGGGGTTTGCTCTTTAAACAGCCAATTTACGATCTTTCGCTGTTTCAGAACCCAATGGGGAACTTGCACATTTTTCAACCAATGGTGTTTCTTGAAGAGGGATCTTTAACAAGACAATCGCTCACATTAAACATTGAAATAAATCCAGGGTTTTTTTAAAAGCGAATTATTGAACATTTCGAGTGGGGGTTAGATTACGTCAAAGGTTAGATAACGAAATTAGTTAATGAATGGATGGTGTGGTGAAGAAGGGGTAAAACGTGTTTTCTTTGGGACAATTTTTCTTGTTATTTGTAAACAAAAAATGCCTCAAGTGCTTCACATCTAAACATTGACGTCATTTCCCCTCGCATTATCCATCCCCTCCTGAAGAACTTTGAAATTTATTTAAAAATCACCAGACGCACCAATCGGGCTGCAACTACCGTTGATTTCCTTCTCTCCATGTGCCAATTCATCGGTATACATTTCTCCGAAATCGGACATTCATGCATGTTCCCCATTTCGTGAACTTTACTCCTTTATACCTCAATTTGGGGGAATTTCACATTATGAAAAACCAAATTTCGTAGCTTTACCTCTTTGTAAAATATGTTTAGTGTACCTATCCGGTTAATTTTATAATCAAAATTATTTGTTTATGATATAATATGATGTGAATTATTATTTGAAAAATAATGAAGAAAAAACAAAATGCGTGATTTGCCTTTTTCAATCCTGATTGTCTTTTCAAATCCAAATTTCACGGAACCAATTTCATTGTTTTTCACGCGTTTAAAACCAAAATTTCGTGGTTTTAGATCTTACTAGAAATCACTTTTGCAAGTTTGGCAAATTCACAAAATGAAAATCTAAATGCCCAAATTTGGCTTTTCAAACCTAAATTTCGTCAATTTGGATCTTATGAAACCTAAATTTTGCTTATTTTTTGCTGATTTCAAAACCTAATTTCGATAATTTGGCTAATTTCAACCATAAGTTCACAGATGTTGGTTATTTTACTAGCCAAATTTCGTGGATTTTGTTCTTTCTCGGTCGCGGGGTGTTGGTCGCTCGGCTTTGACCAATTCGAAAACCTAACATCGAAAAATCAGATTTCGTGATTTTGGCGACTTGAACCCAAACGTTATTGCGGATTTTCGCTCTCTGATATCCATTATTGCGAATTTTTCTTATTCAAAACCTAATTTCACGTATTTCTATTTATTTATAGCAAATTTCGTGTCCTTAGCTTTTTATAAAATCAATTTCACAAATTTCGCTACTTCGAAAAACAAACGTAGCTCTTACAAAAAACGAATTCATGGATTTGACTCGATCAAACACAAAATTTTGTCATTTTGGCCCATGTTTCGCGGTAATTCGCTCTTTCAAGACCTAATTCGCGGATTTGGCTCATTCAAAAACCATGATTTCATAGTTTTGGCTCTTTCAAACCCCAGTTTCGTGGTTTTCGTTTTTTCAAAACCTCATTTCCTACCTGAAACGCTAAAGAGGTCGTGTGGGCGGACCTCCTGTAACATCAAACTGCTCGTCGATTAGTCGTTGTTCTAGTATTTAGGCGTCCTACGCTTGTATCCTACTTTCCTTCGAAAGCATCCTACTTTTCGTACCAGGCGTCCTCGGAAACCACTTTTGTCACCCTAGGTTTGGGGAGGTAGTTTTCATAATTTTTCGTGCAAAGTTCAGTCTCGAGACCAAATCTTCTGTTTTTTTTTTTGTTTTTTTTTTTCGGAGCACAAAATCGTACTTTTATTTATAGTGCGACAATTTGTTTGTATTTAGTCCCAGGGGCACACTTCCTCCTGTGAGAGTATATACAAGGAGTATTTATCCTTCTTGGAATAAGAGAAAAATGAGAGAAAAAGAGCGAATGAGAAAGATGAGTCTTCCCAAAAATGATGGAGTACAGTTGTCCAATATCCCAAGTTGATGAGCCGTGCTATGCACGAATAGCTTTGAGCAATCTAATCTCTTCTATTTTTACCGTAACTTGTGGAATCCTCTCTTGTGACAACCTAAATGCCGCGCCTGAGGCTTCTTCTCTTTATTCTGGTCCTTTCTTTATCTCTTTTTTCTGTTAACAAACGGAAAATTTGTTTTGGTGGATGGAAAGCGAAGACGATTGTGAGAACATCTAAAACCTTTTGATTTTTTTTTCTTCTTCCGCTGTTATTGACGAAACGCCGCCTCATTTTGTCTTGCCAAAAAATACGGGCGGCTCGAAATAAAAAATATAAACTCAAAAATTAAAAGTTCCTACCTACAATTCTTGGTTTTAGAACAGATAAACGTAACTATTGTACATTATTAGGACAAAAACTAGTTTTTGCCAAGATTTTCCTTCTGTCTTGATTGCAAACCGACCAAAGCCACGAAAGATACCACTCGGAGGCACTCGACGATGACTCATCTAACCGGCTCGTTGTTTTAATGACAGTTTAGATCATGTTTTTGTACGGTTTTTGTCTATATATCTGCCTTGCAAGGAACAGACCGTTCAAGAACAGTGACGAAAGGATGCTCCTTTTGCTAAAAGTTACCGATCAATTTTAGGATCGACGTTATTACGGGCAATAGAATGTAGCAATTTGATAACCGCCGCCAAGCTGGTGTGGTAAAATGGTGGGGGGGGGGGATTCCATAGAAGAGGCCATACCTGTTATTGGTAAAGCGATATACATCATATTATAGGTACTTTATAACTGCGTAATTATGTGTAAATATTCAATGCATGCGCTCGCCTTTTATTTATTTCTTGCTCAGCACTCTACATTCGTACATTAAGAATTGGGTGAAAAACGAAATATTATTCGCCACAACGCGAAGTGAGTTTTGCGATCCAAAACTGGCCACCCTCTAGGTCTCCGAAAAACCCTCACTGATGAGGAGGTCTTGTTCTTCTCGTCATAAATACTACGGAGGGCTATTAAATTCGAGAACGAATCATTATAAGCTGTAGTTTCGAGATTCTGGAAGGAAAGGAATATACAACCCGCATTAAAACTGGTTCCTTTCGCTTGCGGGAAAAGGAATATGAACAGGCTGGGCGTTGGGCTATTGAGTTTGTCGAGAGGGCGGCGGGGACTAATGAGACGATTATCCTCACAGAACACTTGTCAAATAAGTAATAAGTCGTAAATGACCCAAAAGTGTAACACTTTAAAGAGAATTATATTGTCTCAGTCTCCAAACACCTCCAACGTCATATTATCAAACCGTAAAGCATTGTAAGATCGAAAAGCTGACAAAAACTCATCAAGAATAAAATTGCAGTACGTCATTTGGCACGTACAAACGCGCAATGATCGCCGTTTGCAAGTACAAACAAGAAAACGAACTGATCAAAAAAGTGTCTTCATTAAGACCATTGTTGTATTTTTGTCTGAGACTCAACCCTCCCCGCCCCTCCCACGACACCAATGAGGATATAGCCGCGTCACAGTCGTTCACTCGACCTAACATGGCCGTTGAGGGTACCTGGACAGCACGGCAGTTACACTAACATATAAGTGCAGAAAAATTTTACGCGTGGACATATATCTCAGAATCACTCTGTCACCAGTAGGCAATTTGAAAAGACAGAGAAAGAAATATATAGCACAAAAAAAAATCCTTTTAGAGTGCTTCTTTTGCTTGTCTTTCTTCTTCCTTCGAGCCTCCGCATCTTTTGTCTGTCTTTCAACTGATCCATGACACCATGACAGATTCAAATCATTGACTGGAGAAACACCCGGTCTTCCCCAAGCCCCCTGCCGCCATCGTCACCACACCAACCCCTTCACCAAGGCTATCAATTTTTCTTTCTTTTTTTCTCACGTTTTTAACCCGAGGAAAGTCTTTTGTTCTATCAATTTCAAAGAAAAGTCTTTATTTTTGAAAACCAAAGTTCGTCCTGTGAATGCTATTCAAGTTGAAGAGGAGGACAAAAAATTCCACTTAATTTCTCCGAAATACGAAAAGACGTAAATCGGTATGATATTTTGCAATAATTGCATACCTTTTTGAACTGCACGGCAAGAACTGTATCTGTCAATTACCTGAAAAATAAAAAAAACACGTTAATTGAGGCTGGAAACGAGTTGGTGAGATCAGAGGGAGGAAAGTGTTATTCTCAAAGAGCCAGTTCAATCCTGTAAAATATGCTCTCAGCATGCTACCAAGGATCTCTAAAACTTTTTCCATATTTAATAACAGATTTTGCTATTCAAATGAATATCAATTCTTCATCCCCTCGGTTTGCCCAAGGAATGGAATTAAAAATTAACGAAGTACTCATTCACAATACGTATAACTACCATGAGTCAGAAGCGAGGCCTCTGCAATGTAAACACTAACGCTCTCGCTCGCGGTTAATTTATTTATGGCTTCAACTCGTGCTACCGAGTAAAAAGGAAAGCTCTGATT
This sequence comes from Corythucha ciliata, assembly GCA_038030265.1. NCBI lineage: Eukaryota > Metazoa > Arthropoda > Insecta > Hemiptera > Tingidae > Corythucha > Corythucha ciliata. Next base: position 46,441,812 of record CM075942.1, on the reverse strand, counting down.
TACAGCCTGGAGATTTGTGGTGGTGTAAAGAAAGAAGCAACTGCGCGCTGCGCCCTGTTGTACGGAGGCTTCCGAGGATCTGAGGCAAAGAGGAGGCAACAGCGATTGGTGTGAATATTAAAAAATTGGACGACTTGGGTGACTTTCTAAAAAAAAAAAGGTTTCCCCCAGGGCTGGGATGAGTATATAAACACAATGAATCACGCCTCATTGATTAGCATTCAACGTTTGACATTAGGCGATGTCGTTCTAGTTAGACTGCCCATACCATTGGATGAGTCATTATTCCTCCTTCCACCCCCGGAAATACGATGGACATGGACAATTCGAAGTGTTGCGAAAATGGTTACGCAATTAAACCGAAGACGGGTCATCTTGGAGGATTTACCCTGACGACCTAAATTTCAATTTATTTTTTTTATGTTTTTCTGTAAGTAAAGTGGCATGAAGATTAGGACAAATTATCGCTCACTGCATCGAATATTCGCATTTTATGGCTTCAATCACATTCAGGGGTGCTGAATTCCTAGTTTTAAGGCTGATTCCTATACGGTTAGTGATCATAGACGTCTCGTACTAGACCATCCTTCCTATTTGAGCTCCCCGGGCCACAGCCGCAGTTCCAGGACGCATTAAATTCCCTTTTCCCTCCTACTGCGTTTGGCTGGCGGACCAACCGGATGCTGCCAGGCTGTTCCCTAGGGTCTCGAACAATCTCCTGATCAGCAGCCCCCATAAAGACAATTTCGCGTGGTTCACTGGTGCATAAAGGCAATTTAGCGGGGTTCACTCAAGCATGCAAGTTTAATTTCGCGGGGATCACTCACGCGTAAAAGCAATTTTGCCTGATTTTCTCATGTAAATTTATAACTTCGCACGTTGGGCTCCTGAAAAAAACAGACCGGATTCGCTCCGGCGGTAGGTTTAGCTTTTTCAAACACCAAATTTTCCAAGTTTGGAATCAGTTTCACGGGACTGACTCACACCAAAACACAATTTTGCGGAGTTGGCACAATGAAAGACATAGTCAGCGTCGGATTTGGCAATGTCGGAAACCAATATCGCCGGTTTGGCTCATCTATAAAACCCGAATTTCACGGATTTGGCTCGTTTAAAAGTCACTCATATTGATTTCGCTCCTTTATCTACAAAGTAGGGTTTGGCTCTTTCTTCGTATGGTTCTTCTCTTTCAAAGTAGGGTTTGGCCACGAAATTTCGTGGGTTTGACTAAAACCAAATTTAACGGATTCAGCGTACCAAAACGACTGCTTTCGCGGGCCTAATTCATCTAAAAAAAAAAAAAGTAAAAGCAACTTCGCGGGGATGCCTCGCGCAAAAAATTCCATTCCACGAGGCTGACTCGTGCAAAAAAAGAAATCTCTAGGAGTTGGCACCGTTCAAAAACCATATATTCAGCGGTTTGGCCTCATTCATTGACCTCAAAAGAAAATTTGGCAATTCAGGAATCCATTTCGAAACCTGAATTCAATAGTTTTGGTTCTTTTAAATAAAGCCCCTCTGGCCGATAGCACTCTTATATAAATCAGCGGCGTGGATTTGACTATTTATAAAAAGAAATTTCATTTGAGAAAACTAATTTTATTGGATTAACTCATACAAATAAACAATTTCGCGGAGCTGACTCATGTAAAACAACAATTTGGTTGGGTTAATGGAACGATCAGAAACTAATTTAGTGGCTTTGACACTTTCAACCCCCAAATTCGTGAATTTGGCACTTTTCAGAGCCCAATTTCGCGGGTTTCACTCCTTGAAAACCCGATCAGGCCGATTTCCCACTCCTTTATTCATGAATTTGATGGGTTTGTCTCTAATTGAAGACATTGAGCTTCATCAAAAAGTCAGTTTCACGGATTGAGCTGTTTAACGAACTCATTTGGAAAATTAATTTCGGAGGGTTAGCTCAATCAAAATCAGATTTTTCGCTTAGTCTAATAATAGATAAAGGCCTACTGAGTGGTATAGTAGAAGCCGTCTGTTTACGTCACGTGGCAGGAACGTGCGCAACCGACGAATTTTTGTGAACTAACTAACGTAAATATTTTAAATTTGGGGCCATTTGAAGGGAGAAGGGAGGGACATAACACTGGAAACGTGAGAAATTAATTAAAATTGATGTTAAATAAAAATAGTCTCTTTTTCTGTTTGGTTAAAAAGATTTCCTTTTAGTGAGCACATTTTTTGTTTTGATATGGTTGGGAAGGGATGAGATGACTGAAAAAGGACAGTAGGTGGATGCATGTAGACCATCTTATTCGAAGAAGAAAAAGGAAAGAAGTTGAAAGTTGATTGAACTTTGAATTCCCGAAATAATCCCCGAACCGACACAACCGGATTGATGATGGCTGTCCAGTCGTCTAACACGCACATACAAAAAAGTGCTGAAATAATAACATGCTCTTTCTTTAAAAAAGTGCGAAAAAAAAACTGACTGCGTTTATAAAAACAAGCTTTGCAGATGCTAACAAGAGGGAACGACAACAAAATCAAACGAATGTGAAAAAGAAAAACCTGAAAAACATTCCTTATTTGGGATTTTCAAGTGTTCCCTGAGGTGAGGGTTTTTTTTTTTTCGTGTGGGTGAAAATGTTACGAGAGGCACTAAAACAACACTCAAAACGCATTAGCATTTTAACGTGAAAGCACACCCAAAACCGTATAGAAATGGCCAGACCGCTTGAAAATTGTGAACATTTTGATGTTGAATGAGGGGCGGAGGGGAACGTTGTAAATAATGTCCCACACGTCTGATTGTGAATCGAAAAAAAAAAAGAAGGGTTTTGGTTACGAAATTATATTCAGGCGTTACAGCCCTTCCCAGTCGAACGAGCAAACAGTACACGAAGTAAAATCAGTACCCCCCCCCCCTCTTCAACCGGTGTTTATTCAGGTAGTCACAATCCGAAAGAAAAACGTAATGGTGGTGGGGTGTGGTGAGGGGAGCAGAGAGTGTGGAAGGAGAAGGACTTGAACTTGCCAGTTGCCACCGTGGTGAAAGTGCTCGCAAAGCCGCAACAGCCACAACCTTAGAGACGTGTCCTTCACCTTTACTCGCTTTTTCACCCCACCACTCCTCACCCATTTCAACCGTTAACCACACGAGCGTTTCCAGGTGCCTCGCGGCTTTCGAGACATCCCGCTTGCCTCCCTCCCCCCCACCGATACTTGTTATCTAACTTATTTCCAAACTTAACCAGACTCCAGACCACCCTACTGAACCCGGAAAAAAAAAAAAAAAAAAAGTTAGGTCCACAGACCCGCAGTTCAGCGTGAATACGTATTTTAGCTGGCAATTAGCAGTTTTGGCAGTTGAGCTTGAGTTTTGAGTTGGGATCTTGTTGATATCCCTCATTCCCAACCCAATACCCTAGACCCAGCATCAACCACACTAGGCGTCGCACGCGCTGTGATATCCATTTTGCAACTTCTGCCAAATTGGTCCCTTTACTCCCGTAAAACGTCTTCGCGTTAAAAATCGAATGAGGCCTGCCTGGGGACAGACTGTGAAAAATAAGTAATTATTTTGCCTCCATCCTGAAAAAGAAGTTCTTCAAAATTCCTTGTTTGTCAAACTCGAATAAGACAGAAAACAAGCATGACACTATAACATAAATATCGTGTAAAAATTGTACCCACTTGAGCCTGTTAAGAAAAAAATTACGCAATTGAACCCCCCAAGGGCTTTATTGTCGTAGAATGCTGAACATGCACTCTCTTTCAGGAAAAAACGTAAATTCAGGTAAAAAGTACGAATAAGGATTCACAAACAAGTGTCTTTCTAAACGTATAATTGCGATTTCTTTCATTTTCAAAGTAGTGAGTTCATCAACCTCGTCTTCATTTCCCCTAAGGATGTGCGCTCACCTGTGGTGGCCAACGACTGGACGGGCGGGGGATAGAGGGGACTAAGTTTCTTTCCAGAAGTGTTTTATTCCAACGATGAATCTCTTCGAAATCTCGATCTCCAGGCTTGAGATGGTGCGGGGCAAAACTCACTGAACCACATAAAATGGTGGATCCCATAGCGAGCGGATTCCGTGATGATTGAAGGGGCGGGTTGGTTAATTTTGAAAAGGTGGCAATCACACCAGATTACCCCCTCACTCCCCTCCAGTCGACTCCCCGCGCTTTTTTAATGACAAAACTCAATTTCTGGCTCAATTACTAATAGTTTAAAAGTTCGCACTGCAAGGGGTGACGAAAACTTTAATACTGTGATCCTCCGAGCTCCGGCCCGAAAAAGAATTTGAGAAGGATCGCCCCGTTCAGGTCTAGTGACTTCCAATAGGAGAGGAAAAACCCCATCCCCCCAAACCAAAACCACTCAGGTTCAATAACGCTCTTAATGTTGTACTTCTTCGCGGACTTTTCATTTCCTCCCGAGAACCACGAGATTTTTCAGTCGTAGGGGTGTCTTTTAGGGCCATTAACTAAAAAATCGTCATTCTCGGTGAGAGGGTCGACGAACTTGACTCTCTGTTTTTTTTTGTTTTTTTTACCCCTCTCAGCACTGAATCCCTTAATAGGCAATTTTTCCGCGAAGGATATGACTCCTCGTGGCGGTTTAATACTTCGCATCAAGGCTCGGTTGACGATATATTACTGAGGTGATTAATAGTAATGTGGGTGGCTTTATTTCCCGTGTAATTTTGGGTTGGAGGGAAGAAACTATGTATTCGCACAGCTTATTACCAATTTTATTGCACAGGAAAAAATAATTAGTTGTAAAATGACTGTAATCGTTGTCAGGAAGGCTTCGTAATGACTTGGCTCTTTTATTTTTCTTTTTCTTTCATTTTTTTTTACCCCAGATATCCAGATACTTATGTCCCGGCCAGTTTATAATATTTTTCAATAATTTGCATTTCTTTTTATTAGGCGAAAATTTGCATATTTTAACCCGAAACCCCCCTTGGAGGGTCCTGAGAACTTCAGAGGCCATCGGAACTGTTTGAGAGTCACTTTTAACGGGGGACCCCTGGTTCCACCTTAAAATGCTTCTTGCCGAACCGGACAAGGAAGACAAACGACAAAGAATTGAATTTCACTTTTAAAAAATTACATACGGATAAAAAATGGTAGTTTTCGCGCCCACATTCCTTGCTTTGATCATCGTCATCATCACATTCACAACTCACAAGGCCTTCATTTATACGCTGAAGCCACAGAAAAACACTCTACTGCATTTGACAGTGAAATATGTACAGGGACATTAAAACTCTACGACCTGCAATTAACTCACGAGCAAAAGAACCGGTCTCGAATTTGCTTTAACATTAATTAAAGTAGCGAACGTGTAGATGACGACGAGGGGGAAGAGATGATGGATAGTCGGTGGTGGCAGAGGGGTGTATTTCGAACTTTTGGTGAATTAAGCTTACGAACCAACTCTCTGAGGATGGGTTGGATGCTTCAGTGCACTGTGAATACTATTAAACATCCTTTTCTTTGTCTGTCCTTTCAGCTTCCTTTTCCTCCTTCACTCGTTCTTCTCTTTTTTCCCATTTTCTCCTTCTTTCCTCTCAGAAGGGGAAAAAAACTTGTACGCCGTGCGGATGAATTTTTCCGGCTGATAGTTTTTCCGGATGAGAATGGAATGCGGTTCCTAGCCTTGCCATCCCCCTCCCCCATTGTCCTTACACCACACTGATCATCTCATCCGCGACCATTTCTCACTTTTTAAGAGAACCTTCTTTTTTTTCCCCTACTCGCGCGTACTTCTTCCCCAACTCAAAAACAGCAACAACTTTGCTGTCAGTGGCCTAATCACGTGATCAATCAAGAGGGCATTCCAGCACGCCGAGCCATTTGCAACTAATGCTCCAACTGGTCCATCGCCCAGCGCAAATTGGAAATTGTCCGATTCTACGAAAGAGAAGCGAGATAGAAGTAAAAAGAGCGAGAGAGATTGGGAGAGAGGGAACTTTTCATCGGGAAGGGCTTTGAAGATATGAGCGATTTCTTATACACTCCCCTCTCACACACTCTCTCACTCTCGCGGTCTTTGAAGTCGAAACGATTTACAGCAAGTCTGACCACTTCCTTCCCGCAGTGTTGATTTCAGTTTCATCTTGTTTTCAGTAAATAACGAAGATTAGTCGGTAGGTGCACGTAGAATAAAGGAAGGAACTCGACTTTCCGACAAACGAAATATTTCAAACTTGGGATAACAGGGAGACTGGGGTACATGGAGAACGCATGTGGAAAGGGAAAAATTCGCGGAAGCAAAAATGATATTTTAGTGTGTCCTAAGAGACTTCTTGAAGTCTTCATGGTCAAATAATGAGGAAAGTCATTTTTCGTGAGGCGAGTGATGAAATTCCCTTAAAATAACTGAGAGCCAAAGGTCGAGTGAAAGTATTTTTCTGGTAATTTGTCGTTAATAGAATAAGAAATACTAAAAATGGGAATAACTGACCAGCAAGTCGAAAACGAATGAGAATGGTCCAACGAATGAGGTGGCAAGAGCCTGGCGAACCCTAAAAACGTCAATATAGCCCTTCACGCTGGGCATTTTGGCCCTAGATATGTCAATGAAAGTTTTTACCGTCGCAAACTGCCCCTCATATTTCGCTCTGCAATTCACGAGTTTATAATACATCCTGAGAGGCATAACAAGTAACTCTTTAGTACTGTAAATCATCTTTGTGGTTTCTTTACCTATACAAAACTGGCGGTTTTGCGAAATAAATTAACTATTCAGCCTGGAAACTGTAAATTAATTCCCAGGATCCGAATACTGTTCTTTTTTGTTTTGTTTCAAAAAAGAAGGGGGCTTATTCAGTAAGATTTAGCACCGGCACTAACCACCCGTCCTTTCCGCATTAGAACATAGGTTCGTGAAGAAGACGGGTGGTTATAAAGCCTGTTTCTCCCACTCTAGGCGTTTCTCCTGATCGGTAAACTACGCCGAATTTCATCTTATCTAGATGTTGTAGAATAGACACAAGGGACAATTCTATCTGTGTGAAACAATAGCCCTGGGTGGGGTTTAGCTATGCTCATTCATGTCTGTGGACTATTTCAGGATAAAAAATAAATAATTACAAAATGTTAAAAGCAATGGTGGTCGAAACCGGTCCACAGGGGTTTCCACCTTCATGAAACCAATTTCCCTAGCCCTGCTCTTCATAAAATCAATGTCGTGGATATGGCTCCTCAACACCTGAACCAATTTTATGGGTTTAGTTGTTGAAAACCCCAATTGGACGCCTTTGGCGGTCAGTTTCGCGGGTTTCGTTCTTTCAAAAAGAATCACTCGCAGATTTGACTGTTCTAGACTTATTATGGGTTTTGGCGCTTTCAAGCTTTAACATTCTCTCCATTGGCAACTTCAAATCCCAACTCAGTCAATTTCGCTCCCTCAAACATCGTTCCGCGCGGTTTCCCTATTTAGGGTCGTCAAATTACGTTCGATAGCCGAATATGCCGGTTTCTTCTGCTTGTTTCGTCTACCCACACTCAGCTATGTAACGGGGAAATCAGGCCCGAATATAAACTCAGTTTCACAGCTGCCAGGTTCAGTGGATCCCACCTTCAAAAAAGTATTATAGCGTACATTTTTTCACTCAAGAAATATATTACCTAATAAGCATAAAACACAGAAAAAATTAGTTAAATTGCTTTTGCAAAAATTTGGGAAATTTAAGTCGACTTATTTTCTTAATTTTAAAAGAATTCACAGAGAGAGGACAACTTTTTTTGACAGTAGACAGTCGATTCAGACGATTTTTTCACCTTATCCCCGCTAAACAACGAGGTCAAAACTGGGTAAAAGGTTAACGATATACTACTGATATTAAACATGCTAAAATACCCCCCCCCCCATCATCACAACCAATAACAATTCCACAGCGGGTGTTATTTTTAGCGCCCGTGTTAGTTATTTCTACTGCTCAACTATAAGATCACGACAGGCTTATTAAAACGGTTGTTTGCATAGGTTCAAGAAAATCCAAGGCTCGCTATTATTTTTCAATAACCGTGTTTAAGTCGGCTTTTTGGTCTACAAAATCCTTAAATAAAATACGAGTGTTTCCGATGGCAATAAAAGGCGATGAATCAAACGTATATTTTTTCTTTTGCCCTAAGAATGACGAACGTAAAGCTTTCTGACGTTTATGCGACCGATTATTTGAAATTTAGATTTGATGACGAAAAAAAGGTTGATTTCTCAAAATTTACGACTAATGTTAATCTTTTACAGAAACTGGGAACAATAAAAGGGAGCACGTTCCACGAACAAATACGATCTGTGTTTTGTTTAGTCGTTTTAACCACGGGGATTTTTCATTATTCCTTAAAGGTATAGTTTTATGTGCTTATGGGTTTTTTTTATTCATTAAAAAGACAAACTATCGATAAAATACGCAGCTGGTTGTTGACGGTCATGAAACGGCACTGCAGGGCATCGTCAAAGGAGTACATTTAACATTTCTGTACATATCGGCGTCCGTCATGGGCTGGTGGTCACAATATAATTCACGATATTATTTTACCTGCCACGATATCATCAAGTCAGGATTCCACCGCTACCGCGATGGTTTGGACAGTCATCAGGCCAGCTTCGCCGAGGCTGGCGAGGCGAGGGTGAAGAAATTCACTAAGTTCCTAAAGGGGCTTATAATCGCCACCCCTATCGTGAGCACCATGAAGGAGCCGATGCCTCGCGGGGATTTCAAAGTGTGGCGGAAACTTTACCTCGGCTGGTCCCCTTTTATCGTCGACTCTTGGCCACGGTATATCGTAAATTAGTCAAACAGGGTTTGAAAGTTTGAACAAAATTTGATACCTTTCAGCTACTTCATCGTTCAGCTCTATCATGTATTCGCAGCCTTTTTTGTGTCTTCAACAATTTACCTTCAAATCGTATCCTATTCGACCTGCTCTGAGCACCTACTGGCGCAGCTACGAATACTAAGATCAAAAATCCACGAAGTATTTAAAATTCCCAAGAGTTTCCAAGGAAGCGAAGACCTGATTTACGAAAGACTCGTCGATTGCGTTCGACACCATCAAGCAATTTTACAGTTAAGTCCATAGCTATTAATTATAGAAACACCCAAAACTCGGTGTAGTTTTTATGATTCATTTCAAATGCACGCGAAACCAACTTTGATGATTTGTCACTTGGGTTCGATCGCGTTATCCTGCACTGGAGCTTATGTATTGACGGTAAAACTAAATATTAAAATGAAACACGTTCCTACGCATTGAAAACAATTGTTAAAAGGATCCAAATACGACGATATACGAAGCTGCTGCTCTCGCAGGTCTCGTCGCGCCGGAACTTGCAACATTCGTGTTACTGTGTTGGTATGGGCAGGAAATTGCGTCTGAGGTACTTTAAGTGAAAACAACACCTTAAAGAAACCCACTCATGTTGAGTCCTATGTTTATCAGGCGGATATTATTCGAGAAGAACTATGTAAGACCGAGTGGTACGCTCACAGTCCCCGAGTTCAAAAAGTGGTTCTTATGATTCTCCTGCGAACCTCACGACCAATCATTATGGAAACCTCGGCCGGCAAACCGTGTCATTTTGAAACACTGCGAGAGGTAAGAAGTGAGGAAACAAACAAAAACTCTTTTAGTTATAATTCTTGGGTTGAATTTCAGTGGATTCAATCGGTATTCACGGCGTTTAACACATTGACAGTAATCAGAAGTAAGCTCAAATCTAATTAATTCGACTCTCTAAAAGAATTATTGGCTAATGAAAAAAAAAATGCTGCTAGATAGCAGTTCATGATTGTATATTTTCTGTGTAAGACATAAAGATTAGGCGTGGATATTGAGGTTTTTGAAAAACAATCTGTTAATTTTTATCGATCCAGGGGACGAAAATAGTTTTTCGGACAATAAATCTGATTATTTTAGACTCGACAAGACCATTTAATAGAGTTTGATCGTATCAATTTTTGAAATGCGCAGTTGTGCAAAAAAAAAATAGGTCACGCGTTTAAACATTGCTAATACTGAAACTATTTCATTCAATCGAAGCAGCCAGAAGCTCCAAGAGCCAGCAAGTGAAAAGTGCAACCATTTGCATACTTTTCTTTTACCCAGCACATAAAATCGAGAATAACTCCCTAATAGTGGGAAAAATTGTCTGCCTCAATTTGGACGTGACGATACCGATGGCAGACGGCATCAAAGATGCACTTTTGGGGAGAAGTAACAAAAATTCCGGCCAGACGGCAAAGACGTTTTATTCTCGTGATAAAGCATTGGAAAATGTTGGGAAATGAATATTACGTTTCATGCTAACGGGTCCTGCGACTGCGAGCCAAAGGAAAAGTCGGAAACCCCTTTAATTTGAAGTACCGCTTGTCGGTGTCAGGGTATATGGGGCCTAATAGAAGAAGAGGGACGAAAAATTCTAGTATCGAATCCGTTTTATTTATTCGATGCATTTTGAAAGATCCCATCGGCTGTACTCCGATTTACGGCGCATGGAAAATGCGTATTATGAATTTTCATATTTCATGGTGAAAGTAACCATAATTTTACACACGCTGCAGCCTAAAATATTTTTTGGGGTGTGTTCTTACCTGAAGTGACACTGTTTTTCTACGAAAGCATAAAAACTGTTTATCATAGATTTTTTATTATATTTTTTCAGATTTATCATCCTATTTCCCCCCAGAAAACAGTACCCTGACACCGAAAACCGATACTTCAAATTAGAGGGTTTCTAGAGGGGTTAGCTATCACGACTTTGCCATTGGCTCGACGCCATAGAACCTGATAGCATTAAATGTAATATTCAATTCCCTATATTATTCTTTTAAAGGAACTTTTATCACATCTTTAAAAAAGATGTGATAAAACAAGGATGCTGCGCGGTCAAGATTTTTCTCCAGTGTTTTTTTTTCTCAGAGGGGGCAGAGTTAGATATTTTTCGGAAATTTGCCAAGATCATCGTTCATCGGTTTGTCACTGTATCATATTAAATGAGACAGGAAAAAATTATCCTCTTCAAACCAATCATAAGTGTCAGCAACAAATAAAAATAGTCAAAATTACAAGGTCACAGACGTTTAGCACCCCCAGTCATCGTTTAAGGGTTGCCTGGCTTTTAAAACGGCAATTACGTATACCCCTCTCTAAATGTATGAATCGAATAAAAAGCCTCTCTAATTTTACAGCGGTTGACCTTCCTGGTTTCCATTTCACACAGTTAAAAAAAGCGCTAACGACAGGAATCCTCACGTTTAAATAATACGGATTAACGGATTGTTCGCAAAGGCGTGATACCGTCTTCGATAACGAACCCAACAAAACTATTTATTGTCAATTATCTATATCCTATGCCTTTTGGGAACCTTGCATTTCCTTTAACAGTGCCAGAAGAAAGGGCTTTAATCTGAGTTTGATTTAGAGCTTGTGTAAACATTTTGCTGCAACTCCCCCCCCCCCCACCACGATGACCACCGGGGGTAACCAGCCATCGATTTTACCGAAAGAGCAATGGTACCTTGGTACCTACTCAGGGGTCTCAATGTCAAATACAGTTAACCATAATACCGGATAGCGCGGGTGTTTCAAGCAGCCGTGCGTTGAATGGCGAGAGGGAAGGGTTTAAAAGAGCGACATTCTGGTCTCCACCCTCAAAGATCGTGACGACAGGTGGGGGCCTTCAAATCCTTTTCGATAGGAACATTATTTCTCAAAAGCATGATCCTCACACCGGCAGCTTATACGCTCGGGCACAGGTTAGTACATATTGGCTTCTAGACCCCCACCTCAACACCCCCCCACCACACCCAGAACACATCATTCTTCTCGGTAAAGTTAATTAGCTAATGCCCTTTAAGAGGAGGGCAGGACATGCCTTGAGCTTAGTTTGAGTTTAGTTGAGTTTCAAAAAATTGATTCAAAAAATAATGTTACCTAAAATAAAATTACCGCAGATAAAAAGTATTTAAATTACTATTTCAAACATTTCGGGAATTTTAAGTCGACTCATTTCCTTAATTTCAAAGGAATTCACAAGAGAGGAAGAGATTCATTTTTTTGACAGTGGACAGTCGATTCAGACGAATTTATTCACCTTATTCCCGCGAAACAAGGAGCTCAAAACTGGGTAAAATGTTAACAATATACTACTGATATTAAAAATGCTAAAGTACACCCCCCCCCTCTACCAACACCTCCAAAGCGGTGGAAAAATCCACAGCGGGTGTTATTTTTTAGCGCCCGTGTTTGTTACTTTTTACTGCTCGACTATAAGATCATGACACGCATACTCAATCGGGTGTTTGCATAGGTTCAAGAAAATCCAAGGCTCGCTATTATTTCTCAATAACCGTGTTTAGCTCGGCTTTTTGTCTACAAAACCCTTAAATAAAATACAAGCGTTTCCGATGGCAATAAAAAGCGAAGAATCAAACGTACATTTTTTCTTTTGCCCTAAACATGACAAACGTAAAGCTTTCTGACGCTTATACGACCGATAACTTGAAATTTCGATTTTATGACGAGAAAAGGGTTGATTTATCAAAATTTACGACTAATGTCCGTCTTCTACAGAAACTGGGAACAATAAAAGGGAGCACGTTCCGCGAACAAATGAGATCTGTGTTTTGTTTAGTCGTTTTAACCACGGGGATTTTTCATTATTCCTTAAAGGTTCGTTTTATGTGACAATGGGAATTTTTTATTTATTAAAAATAGACAAATTATCGATAAAATACGCAGCTGGTTGTTGACGGTCATGAAATGACACTGCAGGGCATCGTCAAAGGAGTTCATTTCACATTTGTGTACATATCGGCGTCCGTCGTGGGCTGGTGGTCTCAATACAATTCACGATATTATTTTACCTGCCACGATATCATCAAGTCAGGATTCCACCACTACCGCGACGGTTTGAACAGTCATCAGGCCGGCTTCGCCGAGAGTGGCGAGGCTCGGGTGAAGAAATTCACTAAATTCCTAAAGGGGCTTATAATCGCCACCCCTATCGTGAGCATCACGAAAGAGCCAATGCCTCGCGGGGATTTCAAAGTGTGGCGGAAACTTTACCTCGGCTGGTCACCTTTTCTCGTCGACTCTTGGCCACGGTATATCGTAAATAAATCAAACGTGGTTTAAAAGTTTGAAAAATATTTGATACCTTTCAGCTACTTCACCGTTCAGCTCTATCACGTATTCGCAGCCTATATTGTGTCGTCAACGGTTTACCTTCAAATCCTAGCCTTTTGGACCTGCGCTGAGCACCTACTGGCACAGTTACGGATACTAGGATCAAAAATCCATGAGGTATTTAAAATTCCCAAGAGTTTCCAAGGAAGAGAAGACCTAATTTACGAAAGACTTGTTGATTGCGTTCGACACCATCAAGCAATTTTACAGTTAAGTCTATAGCTATTAATTATAGAAACACCCAAAACTCGGTGTAGTTTTTATGATTCATTTCAAACGCACGCGAAACCAACTTTGATGATTTGTCACTTGGCTTCAATCGCGTTATCCTGCACTGGAGCTTACGTATTGACGGTAAAACTAAATACTAAAATGAAAACATTCCTACGCACTAAAACAATTTGATAAAAGGATCCCCATACGACGATATATGAAGCTGCTGCTCTCGCAGCTCTCATCGCGCCGGAACTTGCGACATTCGTGTTCATGTGTTGGTATGGGCAGGAAATTGCGTCTCAGGTACTTTAGGGTTAAAACAACACCTTGAAGAAACCCACTCATGTTGAGTCCCATGTTCATCAGGCGGATACTATTCGAGAAGAACTATGTAAGACCGAATGGTACGCTCACAATGCTCGAGTTCAAAAAGTGGTTCTCATGATTCTCCTGCGGTCCTCACGACCAATGATTTTGGAAACCACTGCCGGAAAACCGTGTCGTTTTCAAACACTGCGAGAAGTAAGAAGTGAGTAAACAAACAAAAACTCTTTTAGTTTTAATTCTTGGGTTGAATTTCAGTGGATTCAATCGCTATTCGCGGCGTTTAACACACTTACAGTAATCAGAAGTAAGCACAAATCTAATTAAACCGACTCTCTAAAAAGATTGATCAGCTAATAGATGACCAAAAATGTTGCTAGATAGCAGTTCATGATTGTATATTTCTATAGCGCTTATTAATAGCTTCTGCCAAGAAAAAAGGTGTGTTTAGATCCGCGATTTTTTTTCTCTGTAAGACCTAAAGATTAGAAGTAGAAATTGAGGTTCTTTAAAAAACAATCTGTTAATAATTATCGATCTAGGGATACGAAGATAGTTTTTCGAACAATAAATCTGATTGTTTTAGACACGATAAAACCATTTAATGGAGTTTGATGGTATCAATTTTTTGGAATGCGCAGTGCTGCAAAAAAAACTAGGTCACGCGTTCAAATATTGCTAATACACTGAAACTATTTCATTCAATGGAAGCAGCCAGGAGCTCTTTTCTTCCAGCGCCTTTTCACCTTTAAATAATTACTTTGCTTATTAGTAAAATGCCTCGTGCCATTGAACTTCCTCAATGAAAGTGCATTAAACAATATAGAAAGTGTAACCAATTTACTTGTGGTTTGAACGAGCCGTGACAAAGGACTCATGTGTAACAATGGATCAAGGGCGGGCTTCAGGAAGGCATTTTCTTTTAAAGGAACAAGATGTGATAAAAACAAGGATGCTGCGCGGCCAAGATTTTACGCCAGTGTTTTTTTTTTTTTTTTTCTTTCTTCTCAGAGGGGTCAGAGTTTGTTATTTTTCGGACTTTTGCCACGATCATCGTTCATCGGTTTGTTACTGTATCAATATTAAATGAGACAGAAAAAAATTATCCTTTCGAAACCACTCATTGTAAGTGTCAGCAACAAATAGAAGAGTCAAAATGTCAAGGTCGAAAACGTTTAGCACCCCCAGTCTTCCTATAAGGGTTGCCAGGCTTTTAAAATCAATAGCGTACCCCACTCTGAATGTAATTCATATCCTAAACATGAATTGAATAAAAAGCCTCTCTAGTTTTGAAGCGGTTGACCTTCCAGGTTTCCATTTTCACACCGTTACAAAAAGCGCTAACGACAGGAATCGTCACGTTTAAATAATACGGATTAACGGATTGTTAGCAAAGGCGTGATACCGTCTTCGATAATCGAACCCAACAGAGCTATTTATTGTCAATTATTTATATCCTTTTCGCCTTTTGGGAACCTTGCATTTCCTTTAACAGCACCAGAAGGAAGAGGCTTAATCTGAGTATGATTTAGGGCTTATGTAAACATTTTGCTGCAACCCCCCCCCCCACCACGTCCACCAACGGCGGTAACCAGCCATCGATTTTACCGAAAGAACAATGGTACCTACTCAGGGTTCTCAATGTCAAATGCAGTTAACCGTACTACTGGATAGCGCGGGTGTTTCAAGCATCTGTGTTGAATGGCGGGAGGGGAGGTTTGAAAGAGCGACATTCTTAATGACCTGGTCTCCACCATCAAAGATCGTGACGACCGGTGGGGGCCTTCCAATTCCTTTTCGATAGGAACGTTATTTTTTTTTTTTCAAAATCATGAGCCTCACACCGGCAGCTAACACGCTCGGGTACAAGTTAGTATAGGCTTCTACACCGTCACCTCCCCCCCCCCCCAAACACACTGAACCAATCATTCTTCTCGGTAAAGTTAATGCCCTTTAAGAGGAGGACAGGACATGCTTTGAGCAAGCATCTGTCAATTACCAACTGTGATTGTGCACACTTCGTAAGGAAAGAACGTGGAGGAATAAAGAATGGTGGGGGAGCGGGTTGAGCGGGCTATAATCATTCCTTAGGGACACATGTAACAAGCTCTTTCAAGCGTGTAAACAGGAAGCCTTGATTAATTTTCCCTATTTTTGTGCAGCTTGGTTTATAACCGAGACAGAAAAAAAGCTATACGACGCTGAAATCACGGCAAAATGGCTTATGAATGATGGAAAATGGGGCCAGAGATGTTCCTTAACGCGTAAATAACTGTAAACATGAGGAAGAACGTAAACATCAGACAGTCTGTAGATTTCTGAGGCTTCATTGTCCCCTGTAGCCTGTAAACAAGGGAATTTCATGAAGATAATCGTAATGTAAATTTAGTGATGAATTTGGATTTTGTCCCGAAGATTGTAATTTTGCTCATGTGTACTAAAATAACTCCTTGCGGTCGATATTATTTTTTGAAAAAAAAAAAAAAAAAAAAGACTTTGATCTGAACTTCCTAGCAAAATTTTATGGTGCGGCCAGAAAATCCACTACTTTGCTCCAAAATTTACTATTCACCTGTGCTTAGGGTGCTAAGGTGCTAACCCCACGAATAAGGAGCAAATCTCCGAAATTTGGTTTTTGTAAGAATCAAAGCTAATAACAAGCTGAATGAGGAAGTTTCATGGGTCAGAACTTATTCATAAATCAATTTTTCAAGGTTTATTTATGCTAAAATAGAGCACAAATCGTGATCCATTCGTAAAATAATCCAACAGTTTTTGAAGTTTTAGGTCATTTCAAACACGCCAGCTAGCATGTTTGTGTCATATGCGCCTTCCAAAAAAAAATTCACCTGTAACGTAGCTGTCGGAGAGCTGTTTGTGTGTTTCTTAGCCTTAGGGCCGTATTCAAAGACCTTAACTTAAGTTGTGCAAAGATCATACGGTTTAGTAAAATGCATCACCTGTTTTCGAAGCACTTTAAGGCGGCCTTAAGTTAAGGAAGGTCTATGAATAATAAAATAATGGAGGATAAACAGATAAGCTATTTTGAGGCATGAAAAGGACAGAGAGTACAAGGGATATTACGTTGCGGAAAATGTTTGTTATGGCGGGATTTCAAATATGCCAACTTTTGTTAAAAAATGAAAAATACTTCTGAAGGGCTTAAAATTTTTATTTATTTGTATATTTGCGTGGAAGGATTGATATGCCTCATCGAAAAAAAATATTTTTCGAAAATGTGAAACTTCCTCATTGCTTCTTATAAAAGAACCAAAGCCACAAAATTGATTTTTCAGGACAATTCAGCCACGTGAAATTGCTTTCTGACGGAGTTAAATAAGCGAAATGACTTTTTCAAAGAGCCAAAACCACGAAATCGCTCGCCGAAAAATCCAAAAACGCGTGATTGCTACCTGAAGGAGATAAACCATAGCGAGATTGCTTTTCTAGAAAGCAGTTCATTTTGACGTGCCCAACCCGCGAAATTGTTTATTTCAAAACAAAGAAAATTTATGTAATTTTTTACCACTTTATGTAATTTTAAAATATCTGGAGGCAGATCTTTAAAGGGGTCAATTCATTGGCCAGTGTTTCGATAGAAAGAAACATTTTATGTATGTATAATTAAAATCTGACAGAATATCGTCCAGAAAAAGACAAGAAAAAAGATTCTTTGAATATATTTTCACGTCATTCTGGTTTGTTTGTTATCTTTGGCACATCGAAAATAGCATGGTATCGAGCACGAGCAGTACAACATGTCTTCGCCCCCTTTAATCGAGAAGAGTTCGTATATTAAGCCTATCCAAATGGACCTCTTTTCTGGTAAGGAAATAACAAAATGCTCAGTTTGCTAGCCATGTATAGCAAGAGAGATCGTAAACATTCATTAGGATGGACCTCAAGGTCCCGAATTGCTTTGGGGAAAAAACAAATCTCATCAGCTAAGAGTAGACTAGGAGTCAATTGGGCAAATTTTGGGGGACATAAGCAATTTTTCACGTGCTCAGGGCAATATTTACTGTGAGGTGAATGTAGTTTGGAAGATATGAGCTAAAATCTGAAAAAATACGAAAATTTCGACAATTTTCGAGCACCCTTTTAGTTGACACAGATCTTTGGAAGCTGACACACAAAAAACACACAATTTCACACACAACACACAACTTCACAAAGTCACACAATTTGGTACCTATCACCAAACCCATAAAATTGACTGGTCTTTTTTTGTTGCGTGATTAAATTAGAGATTAATTAATGAGACGAATAGACAATTTGAATTTTGAAATGTCATCGTTAAAGGGATTGTCTCCAGTAATGTGATTCTCTTCTGCGTGGGTTCTTGAAACACTCTACTCTGTACTCTACCGAGCCAATTTTTCGCTAAAATAATCAAATCATAGCCCATCATTATAGTCCATTATACAATTTTTAGCTCACAACCATCAATAATAACCAGCCATTACACCCTCCTACAGACACTTCTAATAGACCTCTGGAATGAATGGTCAGAAATATGGATACTTTTTAAGAAATTAAGAATCCCCCCCCCCACCACAGGTATTGGTTTGTCAGCCCAAAAAATAATTAGTTTGCCTCACAAAACTGCAATTGGCCAACATAAAACGGCAATTTAGAACCAAAAATCCAACATTTCGCTCACGTATGAAAACGGAGTGATACAGAAAGTCACTTTTTGCAACGAAAGAGAAACATTCAATTTCCGCGACATAATTGCAATTGTATCGAGCCTTGTTTAGGACTAATTTGACCTTTTCCTTAAAGTTTTCACAGGCCAGACTGGGACTCTGGGAGCTGTTCCATAGTGGGGTACTGTCGGTTTGCAAGTTAAAATTAGTGTAGTTTCCAAGCTTAGAAGTTTCCCCCCGACCAACCTAGGCCAACGGCCTCAGTGGCTCAGTACATGTATACCCATGGATAGACAGACGCCAGCCACCGTTGCGACGTCTCCTGCAATTTTCAAAAACAAAGCGGCGTGTTTTCTACAACAAAAAAAGCGCCTGTTGAGGTGGGTCATACACCCACCGCGGACTAACGCCCCCCCCCCCCATCACAGGACCGATCCAACATTTCCTCCGTCCCTCTGTTGTTCTTCAGTAGATTCAAACTTGAAGGAAGAAGCGGTTGGTCTCTCTTCCTAGAATTGTATTGAAATTCTACTCCTCGAACGGTTTGAACGTCAAATAAGGACATGAGAGCTTGCTGAAAAGGACGCTGCATTGTAAAATACTTGGCATTTTTATGCCGCTTTGTTAAAAGAAAAAGAAAAACTATAGGAGATGGTTGGGTGGGGTTAAACCGGTTATTTATCCGAGGAAAACTTTTCAAACACCTTGATTATTCAACTTCTTCAGGAAGTAGAGATGCTCCTTGCTGTTGTCGCTCTTTTCTGTACAGGACGACCCCACCAATCTATAAGAACGATTTCACCTGACAAGGAACTCTACAGGGTTTCTTCTGGGAGTTTGTATTTCTGACAAAGGTAATTCAAATGAGAATTTTTCACGTTACAGTAACCACGTTTTCATTTGATTCATTTTCTCGCTCTTACATATTAAAACGAATAAGCCCTTCAATTGTTTAAGCTTTTTTCCCAAACATTTCACCATTTCAAAAGTCATTAAAATACTTAATAACGCAACCTTTCACCTAAATCACTCAAATTAGTCGCGCACCCTTAAATGGCAACAATGAACTTCTTCACTAAAAACACGAAATAGAAATATTAACCCCTTTCTTTAAGTAATAATTCTCAACAACTAAACTATAGCGAGAAAGCCTGAATCCTTTCAACTCCTTTTCAGCTCGCCAAACCTCTTTTTTTATCAGACAATACACCAATTTTTCAGCCAGATTTCTAAAGTTGAACCCTTGTTAATTAATCTGTGTTAGTGTCTGAAGAGAAATCTTCACGAAGACGTAATTTTAAAAAACGAAAAACAAAACAAAACTCTATTTAAATGAAAGCGGGAAAGTCAATGTTTCTAGAAATAGCAACATGACAGGAATGCGGCATTTATTGAGGTAATCAAGTAATTAGATTCCAATTGAAAATCCTCTTTTAGATTCTCATTATGAAATTGAAAAGTGAGGAAAACGTTAAATTTTATACGCTCTCAAACATCCCTCTTGTTTTTATTTTTTCGCGTGACTCTCCGTGAAGCACTCGAAAAGTCGAAACACAATGAAAAAATAAACGAGAGACAGTAAGCGAGAAGAGTCGAATGCATTGAAATGCAAATAAGGTGAATCCATCTCCTTCGTGCCATCTTCCACTTACATGAATAAGGGAGCCACGGTTTTCAACCTGCACAGACTGCGATTTCCCGAGTCCCTCTCACGTTACCCCACACCCCCGACTATTCCCCGCTGCGGAGATGAAACTTTTACTTCAGTCAATATAATATAGCCTGGGAAATAAAATGTAGAATTTTACTTAATGTCAAAGCTCATGTGAATGGTGGGGGGGGGGGGCAAAATAATTAATCTATAGATTCAAAAACCCAGTCAAGCTAAATGAATGATCGTGACAAAAGGATATTTTTCTCTATAGAAAAGCATGAGAGAGAGAGAGAGAGAGAGAGAAAAGCCCACGTGTGTATCTCTACCAATCTTGAAACTTTCACCATTAACTCTTTAATGACAAAACAGCTCAATTTCTCAGCAACCGCGATAAAATTGTAAACAAAAACGATCTCGATAGACATGGACCATAAGAAAGTGCGTTGCATAATAAGAGCAGTTAGTAGGCTGCAATATATGCCCGTTTCACCCTCCATGTGTTTACAGGTTTCTCACCCTTCGATCTCGAATGAAACGTTTGCTCCAAGATACGCGCTCACCAACTTGGCACCTATAGTCAAGGCCTCATGCACAAAATGGCTCGCCGCAGTCCCTCCTTCCGAACATCGCTGTGAGCAATCCACAGAATGCCATCAAAGCAACAATAACTCAACGGCAGCAGGAATGAGGCGAAGGCAGTCACTACCTATCAAATCCCGCATAAACTCATTTTAAGAAGCGCCTACAATGTAAAATGGAAAAAAATAAATATATGTATTGACCTGCGTAGTACAAAGTGTCCCCCTTCATATCTACCTATTACTTTCGGAGAGTACGAAGTGTCCTCCTTCTCGATTGAGGATTACCCAGGTGACCGTACAAAGTGTCCTCCCTCAGCTAAAATAACAATGGACAGTACAAAGTGTCCTAGCACCGTAATGTGATTCTCTTCTGCGTGGGTTCTTGAAACACTCTACTCTGTACTCTACCGAGCCAATTTTTCGCTAAAATAATCAAATCATAGCCCATCATTATAGTCCATTATACAATTTTTAGCTCACAACCATCAATAATAACCAGCCATTACACCCTCCTACAGACACTTCTAATAGACCTCTGGAATGAATGGTCAGAAATATGGATACTTTTTAAGAAATTAGGAATCCCCCCCCCCACCACAGGTATAGGTTTTTCAGCCCAAAAAATAATTAGTTTGCCTCTCAAAACTGCAATTGGCCAACATAAAACGGCAATTTAGAACCAAAAATCCAACATTTCGCTCACGTATGAAAACGGAGTGATACAGAAAGTCACTTTTTGCAACGAAAGAGAAACATTCAATTTCCGCGACATAATTGCAATTGTATCGAGCCTTGTTTAGGACTAATTTGACCTTTTCCTTAAAGTTTTCACAGGCCAGACTGGGACTCTGGGAGCTGTTCCATAGTGGGGTACTGTCGGTTTGCAAGTTAAAATTAGTGTAGTTTCCAAGCTTAGAAGTTTCCCCCCGACCAACCTAGGCCAACGGCCTCAGTGGCTCAGTACATGTATACCCATGGATAGACAGACGCCAGCCACCGTTGCGACGTCTCCTGCAATTTTCAAAAACAAAGCGGCGTGTTTTCTACAACAAAAAAAGCGCCTGTTGAGGTGGGTCATACACCCACCGCGGACTAACGCCCCCCCCCCCATCACAGGACCGATCCAACATTTCCTCCGTCCCTCTGTTGTTCTTCAGTAGATTCAAACTTGAAGGAAGAAGCGGTTGGTCTCTCTTCCTAGAATTGTATTGAAATTCTACTCCTCGAACGGTTTGAACGTCAAATAAGGACATGAGAGCTTGCTGAAAAGGACGCTGCATTGTAAAATACTTGGCATTTTTATGCCGCTTTGTTAAAAGAAAAAGAAAAACTATAGGAGATGGTTGGGTGGGGTTAAACCGGTTATTTATCCGAGGAAAACTTTTCAAACACCTTGATTATTCAACTTCTTCAGGAAGTAGAGATGCTCCTTGCTGTTGTCGCTCTTTTCTGTACAGGACGACCCCACCAATCTATAAGAACGATTTCACCTGACAAGGAACTCTACAGGGTTTCTTCTGGGAGTTTGTATTTCTGACAAAGGTAATTCAAATGAGAATTTTTCACGTTACAGTAACCACGTTTTCATTTGATTCATTTTCTCGCTCTTACATATTAAAACGAATAAGCCCTTCAATTGTTTAAGCTTTTTTCCCAAACATTTCACCATTTCAAAAGTCATTAAAATACTTAATAACGCAACCTTTCACCTAAATCACTCAAATTAGTCGCGCACCCTTAAATGGCAACAATGAACTTCTTCACTAAAAACACGAAATAGAAATATTAACCCCTTTCTTTAAGTAATAATTCTCAACAACTAAACTATAGCGAGAAAGCCTGAATCCTTTCAACTCCTTTTCAGCTCGCCAAACCTCTTTTTTTATCAGACAATACACCAATTTTTCAGCCAGATTTCTAAAGTTGAACCCTTGTTAATTAATCTGTGTTAGTGTCTGAAGAGAAATCTTCACGAAGACGTAATTTTAAAAAACGAAAAACAAAACAAAACTCTATTTAAATGAAAGCGGGAAAGTCAATGTTTCTAGAAATAGCAACATGACAGGAATGCGGTATTTATTGAGGTAATCAAGTAATTAGATTCCAATTGAAAATCCTCTTTTAGATTCTCATTATGAAATTGAAAAGTGAGGAAAACGTTAAATTTTATACGCTCTCAAACATCCCTCTTGTTTTTATTTTTTCGCGTGACTCTCCGTGAAGCACTCGAAAAGTCGAAACACAATGAAAAAATAAACGAGAGACAGTAAGCGAGAAGAGTCGAATGCATTGAAATGCAAATAAGGTGAATCCATCTCCTTCGTGCCATCTTCCACTTACATGAATAAGGGAGCCACGGTTTTCAACCTGCACAGACTGCGATTTCCCGAGTCCCTCTCACGTTACCCCACACCCCCGACTATTCCCCGCTGCGGAGATGAAACTTTTACTTCAGTCAATATAATATAGCCTGGGAAATAAAATGTAGAATTTTACTTCATGTCAAAGCTCATGTGAATGGTGGGGGGGGGGCAAAATAATTAATCTATAGATTCAAAAACCCAGTCAAGCTAAATGAATGATCGTGACAAAAGGATATTTTTCTGTATAGAAAAGCATGAGAGAGAGAGAGAGAGAGAGAGAGAGAAAAGCCCACGTGTGTATCTCTACCAATCTTGAAACTTTCACCATTAACTCTTTAATGACAAAACAGCTCAATTTCTCAGCAACCGCGATAAAATTGTAAACAAAAACGATCTCGATAGACATGGACCATAAGAAAGTGCGTTGCATAATAAGAGCAGTTAGTAGGCTGCAATATATGCCCGTTTCACCCTCCATGTGTTTACAGGTTTCTCACCCTTCGATCTCGAATGAAACGTTTGCTCCAAGATACGCGCTCACCAACTTGGCACCTATAGTCAAGGCCTCATGCACAAAATGGCTCGCCGCAGTCCCTCCTTCCGAACATCGCTGTGAGCAATCCACAGAATGCCATCAAAGCAACAATAACTCAACGGCAGCAGGAATGAGGCGAAGGCAGTCACTACCTATCAAATCCCGCATAAACTCATTTTAAGAAGCGCCTATAATAGGGAACGAAATGTATTTTTGTAAAAGCCAACGCCATGAAATTTGTTCATAAAAGGATCAAACTCGCACGAAGTTTGGTTTTGGGAAAGTGCCAACCCCGAGAGGCGGAATTTAATCTTATAGGAGAGGGAAAACAGTCAAATTGGGTTTCGTAAAAGGCAACTAATTTTGTCATTTGAAGAAGCAACCCCTTAAAACGAATTTTAAAGAGGAGAAATTCGCCAAGTAGGCTTTTGAGAGAGACCAAGGTTACGATTTATGTTTCGAAGCGGTGAAACCACAATTTAAATGGTAGTTTGAACAACCAAAACAGAGAAAATTGGTTTTTGGAGAGTTGGACCCACAAAATTGAAGTTTTTAGTGAGCGAGCACTCAAAATTGGTCTTCTGGAAGGGCCATCCCCGCTAAATTTGGCTTTTGGTGAGCAGATAGAGTTTCGTGGCATTCATCTTGGACTTATCTCCTGTCCTGTCGGTTGGTCTGATGGGGTGGGGGCGTTAAAACTGCAAAGAAGGTAACCGAAGTAACACCTTATGATAGTGTTAGGTATAACAGTGTCACGGTGACGACGGTCATTTTCTCGCATCTCATTGGCGATATTTACTATCCTGACGTCTTAAAGGAAAGTCACGATTTAGGGAGCAGTCCCACAAGGTTTGGACATTTCTCGGGAAAGCGCTACCGCTGGATAATTTAGTGTTCGAAGCACTGCACTGGTCCCCTTCGCCCCCATTTGGTCACTGTGGGCTCCGACTTTCCCTTTCGATAGTAACGATTCCTTGACCAAGTAGCGACAGTTGGATCTAGAGCTAAAGTTGAAAATTTACGCGTTTTGAGACTCAAGGCGGAGTCATTGTATGTCGTCCGTCGTGGTAGCCCTGGCGCCCATCAAATATTGACAAAACGTCAACACTGACTGTTCTTTAAAGGCACTTCGTTCATCAATTTTGTTTCAAGAGTAGAAATATAGTAAAAATGAACCAGCAACTATGGGGTATGTAAAATCCGTAAATGACTTTGCAATTTTTGCGCCAAAACGTCAACACTGACTAAGATTGCACCCAAGGTGCGGTTCAGTCTCCGTTTCGACCTCAGACCTTCAGCCACCAGAGCTACTCGGTCCTGGTCTCATTAGTCCGGCAATTGAGCTGAGTACGGAGCCGATGGACCGCCCCTCGCCGGGAGCGAAGGTGCTACTGCACTACGATCCCCTTCAACGGCTCTCAACCCGTTCTGGCAAGACCAAGACGGGGAGGACCAAGACCTTCTACCAAGACTTCTACCACGACCCGGCTCACCAGAACCGATGAGAACCGTGATGGCGAAACGGGGACTGGCAATGTTACGGTTCTGGTCAGCCGGGTCCTCCCCCTCTCTCTTCAATACAAACAAAATGGCGATTCAAGAATCACCCTTCTGTCAACATCCAGTTGGGCCTGTTTGACGGTGATGCCAGATTAACGAGTCTGTAGAACCAATAAATGGCCCATTATTGATATAGAAAGTGAAAATAGCAGAACTCGTGCAACCCAAAATTGACACCCTTCACATTCGTAACAATTTTCAAATACTGAGTGCACTATTACCCCTCATTTTAATCCCTTTTTCTATTTCTCAAGATGAATAGTTAATAAGATGAAAGGGAAAAAGTTCAAATACGGACGCACGCTAGATAGCATGACAGCATGACGCTCTTTTTTTCACAAATCACTGTTATTTTCCTTCTCACTGCTAAAACCCCGCAGTCAATTTCCGACATGACCCTTTATTTCCCTTTCTTTTAATCCTTTTTTCTCTTGCGTAGGCAGTCTTGTTCAGTATGATATTCTTCCGTGGACACACATACACACACAAGTGTAAAAGACGTTCCGTTTGATGATGGTTCTTCGGAGGATGTAATGAATTCGTGCCACAGTTTTCCCATCATCACGTTCTTCAATGTTGAGATTTGATATAAGCAAAACTGTAGATTTCTCTGACAATGAGATTGTCAACAATTCAAGTTATTTGTCCCGGCGGCGCGACCTGACATCGCGCGAACATGCATGCCTCCTTTAAGGCTATTAAGGCCCCGCGATTTTCAGTATACGTTTGGTTGAATATAACGTGCGGGGCAATCCGCCGCAAATGACGTCATAATAACCGTTGGTTTCGTCGGTGTAACATAACAAGGGACTTTGGCTCGTGCTTCAAATAAAAAAAAAAAAAAAATCGAGAGAAAGGCAGTCATTTAAACTACCCACAGACACGGGCTCTCGTATAGGGGTGTATATTATACTCTTGGATATTTGAAAAAGAACCTAGGAAATGCGTGGACAGAAAAAAAAAAAAAATTACGTAAATCATTCAGCGCGGTGTTCCATGCCACAGAGGTTAAGATTTGCGAGTCTGGTTAGAGGGGAGAGGAGGTATAACGATGATCACGAAGCACACGACATGCCAAATAGACAAAATAAGGACGAAAACATTTGTCACTAGTAGAAAGAATCGAAAGTTTTTTTTTTGTAGGCGTCACGGGCGGATCATTAAAAATTCGTCAAGTTGACATAGGAGGAACCCCGAAAAAAAAAAAAAAAATTTGTCGCGGAAACGTTCAAAGAGAAATTTCGACTCTTGTGCTTGTGCGCCGTTTATATATTTTATATTTTTCCCGGCTTTTGGATGTTTCAATGAGAGTGTCAGTTTTCACTTTGAGTATTGCAGATTTTTTTTTTCACGGTTTCTGTGTGATCGCAGGTCAAAAGTCTCGTGCCTTTTATCACAAATGTACGCGAGGAAACTTTGAAGTTGGACAATTATTTTTCTTCAGCCACCACTTTATATTCCTCGATCAAAAATGTCTCCCTTTTCGCTATATTGTGTAACAATTTTTTTTTTTTTGCCCAGAATCTTCTTGAAAATGCTTAACATTACCACGAATTCTCAACGGATTAAGCGTAAAGAAGTGGCAGAAGGAATCCTTTTTTCAAACCGAGACGAATGAACACAAATCAGAAAAATGGTACGACTTTTTGTCTGTCCCGCTCGAAGATCGTTCTTTAATGGGGAAAAATAGAAATCCCGAGGGTTAAGAATAAAGCCCCAACCATTAAAATTCTCTCCCGAAATTCGTTGTCTCTACTTTAAAGTCATAGTAAAACGTAACTTGAAACTAAAGTCGAGCAGAAGATTCCTCTTCAGTGAAAAAAAAAAAAAAAAAAAAAACTATCAAAAAGCGCTCGTTACGCAACTTTTGCTTGGGTTTTATGTAAAATAGGAATCCAAACCCTCTGATTTTCAATTAGATAAATACGTGACTCCAAGTAAATTCTTCCACCAAACGGATAAAAAAAAATCGTTCTCCCCTCGAAACCCCCCACAGTAGAATTTCACAACGTCTTCGACTTTTTATTTGTACAAAGTCTACAAAGAGGACTTGTGCAATCATAACAAACGAGAAACAAATCGAGTTTTTTCGTTTTGTTTGAAGAGTAATAACCACTTGCACCTCATTTTAAAACTTGACAATAAAAGTCAAGTGATAGGCTAGCGGTTGGTGGACGGGTTAGTCGATATTGTTCTTTCAGATCACGCAAACCTTATTATACTGAAGAGTAATGTCTTATCGGGCGTTTCTTTCTTTCTGAATGACTCAAAAGGTTTTAAATTTCATCAAACGCTGCATTATTTCCCGTTCGATAAATTATGGTCTTCCCACGCGGTTATTGGTAGTAAAATTCGAAGGAGTTTTAAACGTTTTAATAATTATTTTAGAATTGCGTTATTTGTGACCTCTCTGTGATCTATAATGCATTTTTTTTCTCACTCTCTTCGGAATGATCTAACATTTAATGGAATGGGTGAAGAATAAATAGTTGCGGATAGCCGGACGAATAGTCCTGTGATGCCCAGGAGGTGTGGGCGTCCTAAATTCCAGGAAAATTTATGTGTTCTAAAGGTCTTAGGACAGGGGGTCTATTCGACTATCCAAGTCCAATGATGATAGGGACCTCCTTCCCACTCTTTCATGAAATCTTGGGAAGTAGTCCACAAAGTGACGCCCCGCGCTTTCATTCTATTATACCCTTGCATAGCCCCCCGAGCACAAGTTTAGTCAGGACTTCATCAGGAAGTGAATCCTTAAATCTGGTCCTTCCGAACTTTTTACGTAGTTGAAAGAAAAAAGTCTAGGACGGGAAAAAAAGTAATTTTTTATCAGTGAACGCATAAATTGGCTGTCAGTTCACCACCCACACACACCTTTGAAATAACCATCTCTCGCTAATCATTTGCAAGAATAATTGCAGGCTGAATTATGAAGATTGTTATCGCGTTCGTCAAGGCCTATCCCTCCTCCACCTCCCTCTGTTTGATGTTGTAATCATTCGAAAATCAATGTTGGCGTTACTTCTACAAACCTTGTACAGAGATGATTTCGTATAAATTCAAATGAAGCACTCAAATGTAGTCAGGACCTCGAAGGGGGGGGGGGGTACAATCGCTTTATCAAGGCTCCATAATATAAGATTGTAAAATTCGGTGTTTGTTAATTTTGACTTAGAACGCCCCGTCAAATCAAAAAATGATGGTGTTTACAGTATTGTATTCGACAATCTCGTAATATTTTATTCACCTTATATTGAAGGACGCAAAAATATTGTATAACGCTTACCCCACCCGGGGGTCGAGTTGCAAAGCATCGTAAACCTCAGAACATCGGAATGCCCTTATTGTGACTAACTTCATAACGTGGCGGTGGCCATTGGAATAATCGTCCCTACCCCTCCCATCGAAGATGTTCTTTGAATGAAAGTGACGAGGTAGAAAGAAAATGTTTTTAAATTAATTGCACTAATAGCGAGGCGATGTCTCGTTATCAGGGAAACTGATTCGGGGTATAAAAAAGCTTTCAATTTCCAGGGTTGAATATCTCTAGTAGGAAAATTTAAAATAACTCCCATTTGAGGCGATTCTTTCAGTACCTGAGCAAAGGACCCAACCCCTTTTTAAACCTTGTGTACAAGTCGAGTTGACACTTAAGTGTCACTGGTCAGAATGGTTGTTCCTCTAATCAATTTTCGGGGGGTAAGAAGCTTTTAAAGAACCTTTTTTAAAGGGAAATAAGGGCTTAAAAAGTCATCGTAAATAACACTTTGTTCCTTCCCTGCAACCAGGTCCTGAGAGTTGTCCTTTGTTCAACGGAAAACGCTTATTCGAATGTTCTGGGTTCTATAGTCATGCCATGTGTGAAAACTTGACGTTGATGACACAACAATTTGATTGTTTTTATTTAAATCATGACGAGAGCCAGGCGCCAAGATTAACTACGTAATCTTTGGGCCTTTTAAAAAGAACTATTCCTATTAGGATCCCTAAAAGGGCAAAGAAATTCTTGTTTTCTCCAGGTTGTACACAAGACAAAGAGCAAACCGCAGTCTTTTCACCAGCAGCAGATGCGTTTTACTCACGAACAAGATTACGACATTGATTCAGTGAGAAAAAACAAATTCTTCTGTTATTTAAAGTTCAATCCTTAGGAGATGATTTACAGGTGATGTAGTGGTCGATTTTTCGTGGTTCCATCATTAGTTTGAAGAACATGATCCAAGTTTCTCAAATACGTCCTCTCCCCTAACATTTATTGGAACTAGCATTCGTTTTAAAAATCTAAGCTCACGATTACGCAATAAAGGACATTTATACAACTAGATTTTCATTAAGGAAGCGAGACGTCTACTGGTCTAAACAAAACCAGGAGGAATACAAC
Source organism: Corythucha ciliata (assembly GCA_038030265.1). Taxonomy (NCBI): domain Eukaryota; kingdom Metazoa; phylum Arthropoda; class Insecta; order Hemiptera; family Tingidae; genus Corythucha; species Corythucha ciliata. The sequence goes on along the minus strand of CM075942.1, from coordinate 46,412,379 downwards.
AGCAAACAATGAAGAAAGCAGGAGAACTACCCTCGAAGAAGAAAAAAAAATTAATCACATTTGGCTGTTTTGTAGGCGACGCAGCAGGGCCTCTTCAAGTCTGTTCCTTCTTTAAAAGAAGAGAGTGTGGGTGTTTCCTTTGTTTGAACACGTACCAGTGTAAATAAAGAAAAATATTGGGTAGTTATAGTTCCCTTGAGCTTGAAGACTGCGTGCCCTTTTGAATAACCTTGACGGCTGATCTTCCTTGCATTCAAGGCATTCGTTCAACGTGCCCGCTTTTCACTCCACCTCATTTTCTTCTCGTTCTTCTTCTTCGTCCGAGTTCTTCTTTTTTCCCCCCCTGCACACGCCTGACTCATATCACTTTTCCTTTTTTTAGCCTTCGACTGTTTCGCCCTAAACTTCTCGTGTCTTTCAAGTTTTCATCGAATTCCCTCGTTTTAACGAGCTCTCACACCGACGTGCCTCAAGATAGACGTTTTTGAACGCATGAGTCCTTTTAACACACGTCTGACCCGTCTGATACCCCTCTACCCTTCATTTTCGAGTTGATCAATGAGAAAAAAGAATAGAAATAAAAACACTCAAATGACCTTGAAAGCAAAAAAACCTTCGATTTGAAAGGCGGTTCAACATCAAAAGACGTCAAGTTGGAAGCAAATGACTGAGAAGAGTGAAGGGACGTACCGAAGAACAATAAGTGACTTTGTCTTAGTATTCGACTCTGGCCAATTGACCTCAGTCAAAAGTGTCCGGTGAGATTTCAACCAAAATTTGAACCTCAAAATCTAATTCCTCGAAAGATAATCAGTAGCGTACAGTGATGAAAGGGGTGACATAGGGTGAGGCATGGGCCTCCTCGCCTAAAAGGCGCCTCAGGAATGCAGATTTTTCACGTACTCTCACAGTTTTTTGCTGATGTCGCTTTCTTCGTAATTGAGTATGACTTGCGAGTCTCTGACAAGCCGATTCCCCTCCCATTACGGGAATTCCTTCTGCTGCAAAACCCCCCTCTTGTTTCATAGTCATCGTATAGACCAAATTGACGCGAGAGACGCAAGAAAATTGGTCAATTTAGCCAACGACAGTACGGAACAGAAGGGTAGATACGGTAAGCCCATGCCCATACGGTCCCTCGTCTTGCAGAAGCTGATCAGAACAGAGAGAAAAAGACTAAAGGGCCGTTTGCACTAGCAACTTTTGTCTCTGCAATAAATATTGCTCCAAATTGCCGAGCAACTATTTTTATTTCGGCAATATTGCCGAGTGTTGCCTGATACTGCCGGCAATAGTTGCCGCGAGCGGAGCAACATTTCCCGGCGTTGAACACACTCCGGCAAATTTTTAGTGCATTTCATTTACGTCAAAATGCACTATTGGTCTCGTCGTGATGGTGGCAAACATCGGTCATGGCATGTTTTTTTCATGTTTCAGGACCTCTAGAACACGAATTCAGTGGTCTCCGGAATGCATATACATATATATTTCTTTATTATATTTATTGGTTTACATGACCGTTTTCTTGTTAGCACGATAACTCTCGAAGAAATCAATTTAGCGGAACGCGCTTTGGCAAAAAAATCACTAGTCATAAGACCCAGGTCGGTACTGCATTTGGGCCAAATCGGTCGAGGTGGAGGGGGGAAAATAGGGGTTGAAATGGTCAAAAAATCACTATAAATCACCAGAAGATTCTAGAAGCATCATATTCGGTACGTATACTTCATGTTAGATTAGACTTTGATTCCCACTTTAATTTTTTGAAAAAGTCGAGGGGGAGGGGGTGGTGCCCCCGGGGTGGAAGCAAGTGTGTGGTCTTATTAGCACGATAACTCTCGAAGAAATCAATTTAGCGGAACGCGCTATGGCACAAAAATCAGTAGTCATAAGACCCCGGTCGGTATTGCATTTGGGCCAAATCGGAAAAGGTGGAGGGGGGGAATAGGGGTTGAAATGGTCAAAAAATCACTACAATTCACCAGTTGATTCTAGATGCATCATATTCAGTACGAATACTCCATGTTGGAGTACCCTTTGATTCCCATTTTAATTTTTCGAAAAAGTCAAGGTGGTGGGGGTAGTCCTCCCGGTGTGGAACAGTAAAAATAGCGTTGGACTTCACTAGTTCATCTTAGCGCTCTAAAATTCGACTCAATAATTTAATGTAACAAAAGCCCTGAGATTTAACGAAAACTTTGTTGAAGGGGGGGGGGGTTGGGGTTGAAAAGGGGAATGAAATTTCAAAAAAATCGCTTAAATTCACACGTTTATTATAAAATACGGCACAAAAATTTAATATAACAAAGCCCTTGGAAAACTACCGAAACTTTTCGACATTTTTGAAGAGAGGGTAGTGAAAATAAAGGAAGAAGTTCGGCTTAATGAAACAAATTATGGTATCAAAATTATTACTTCTGGGACGGCTTAGGGTATCCGTATACGGAATGAAATGCACTCTTTCCGACCGCCAGCTGTCGGAGCGAATTTTTTTTTTTTTTTTTTTTTTTGCCAGTGAAGTCCGGCCCCCTTGGAAAACTTCCGGCAACTTTTCGAACCTGAGAGGTTTCTGTCGTCCACTGGAAGCGTTTTCGAGCCATAATTGACAATATTTGCCATATATTTGGTTTTAGACGAAGACAAAAGCGCATGATTGGTTGTAGTTCAGATTGTTAGCCAAAATGCCTGGTTTTTCGGATTTTCTGCTTCCAGGGCGAAAGCTGTATGACTGTTACAGACTGTTATGTCTATCATGATGGTTGCAGAAAGTTCTTGGGGCGCCCTTGCAAATCCTGGCATGCTATTGTTCTCGTGCATAGAGACTGTGTAAGATATAACGATACAACGGCGTGACAAGCACTCTTGCGGGATATCTTACTTAGCTCCACGCTCGTACTATATAGTGCCCACGGAATCGAGAAAATCGCAACGAACGAGAACGAACACGCGAAACACGCGCACTTTAAGGGGCGCTGACGTTCACTCTGTTGCGCTGTGGAATGGGACCGGTCGTATATTAATCAGCAGAGCCGTGGTTCGAAAGACTCTTGAAGCTTATCTGGTTCAAACTAATGCCATTGAGAAAATTACTAAAAAATTTGAGAAAATTGACCACTCCATGTCGATGAGGTTTAGGAGGTAGTTTAATGATGTTTTTGCGCTATAGTACCTGATGCGTGAATTTACAGGCAATTTACCCCTAAAAACTAACATAAACAACCGCGAAATTTCGAATTTCGGTCTAAAGCCCTCGGCGGCGAACTCGTAATCGTAGGTCAGGAGAGTGCTAGCGGTTTAATCCGTGGAAATCCTTGATCGGGGGGGGGGGGGTCAATCATATACCACGTGAACGATATTTGTGATTTCTGATCAGTGAATCTCTTCGTAAGCAACCACTGGTTATGTAGGGTCTTTTATAATTGTTGGGTATGGAAGAGATTCACTGCGGAGGCAAGTCTCTCACCTGCTGACTGCCAAAAAATATTTCATATACCGGTTATAAGGGGAAATAACAACAAAATCAAACCCGTTGATCGTAGTTATCAGTCCACGGAGGGTCCAATAAGGCACATTCACAGGAAAAAGTCTTCACTTAGTCGCGGGCTGGAATGCAGTTCCACACCTTCTTTTTTAAAAAATGAAATAAATTGCCAATCAGCCCAGGTGCGAGGCGACTCAAAACGACGTTCGAATTACGTCATGTCTGGACCGGTCTTTCTCCTGAAAAAAAAAAAGAGGAAGGAGATTTGAGGAACAATCTTCAGATCATCCCAAACCTATTTTTTCTCCCTCCTCTCTCTCTTCCATCTCTTTTCATTTTTTCCCCTCAACTCCCTAGCCTTCATCATCTTCGGTCACTTCGCTCACACTCCTTTTTCCCTTACACCCCCTCCCAACCAACAATCTTACGAGTTCAATCAACTTTTTTGATGGATGAGGGGTGATGGAGAGTCAGTTGCCCACCGACTAGCCAAAGGCCAAGTGGGGGGGGGGGTTCTCATTCTCTCATTTCGAAGCCGTTAAAAGAAATTGAAAAAAAGTTGGGAATTCGCGAATGTCGCGATCGCGAGGCCAAAAGGAGGGTCGGACGCCGAACGGCCGAAAGTTTTGTAACTATGGAGGAGAGGAGTTACAGGCTGGGAATAATCGTTTAATGTACGGTGTACAAATTTCTCACGACAGAACAATAATAAATTGCTAGAAAACTGGATAAACAAAAGACGCATGCGAGCCATTGAAGTGGGATTGTTAAACTTGGATCATCAAAACTTCGTTTCAAGAGCATCGTAATTTTTTCAGTGTTCTAGTTTTCTCCTATTTTTCTCCTTTCTTGTTCGTCCGTTTCGTTATAAAAAAAAAAGTTTCTAACAGAGGTTTTTATAACAAAAAAAAAAACTATTGTTTTGAAACATCCTGTTATCCTGAACAGAAGACAAAAATTCCTTTCGAGTTCAAGACAATCCGCTTATATGGACTAAAACCGAAGCTTCCTGATAAATTAATACTATACAGCTATATAAGTCTGTCAAAAATAATGTTATACAAAAAATTAAACCTGAGACAGCTCTATTAAAAGGAAACCAGAAAGCCAAAATTCAAACTTGACTCCTTATTTATAACAATGGAAAGCTTTCCAAATAAAGTTCAAATCACCACAGTAAGTTCCCACGTTCTATTAAGACGAGAGAGAGAAAAAAAACGAGTAAACTACTCAGGCGGTTAAAATCAATATACAAACGAATATTAATTGATGAATTTAAAACACTAATGCTGAAAAAAAAAGCTTGGGGAACGTTGTTTGTTCTGTACCGCACCACCACACCCGTACCGACCCTTCAGATCACTAAGTTTTTCGAGACGTTTGTTTAAACAAACTTCAGGCGTTTAACGGGATGTTTTAAATTGCACGCCTCTTCTCACGTCGGAGGGGAAAACGTTCCGCTAATAAGCCTCGCAAATTCGTCAATAAAGAGACCTGAGAGAGAGTGAGAGCGAAAGATTGAGTGAGTGAGGGAGAGAAAAAAAGGGGTGAAGCAGAGGAGATCTGAATTGTAGAAACATGGAAGTAAAGGAGAGAGAGAAAAAATGACCTACTCTCGGGAAAGAGAGAAGGTCGTCCAGTCACGAAAATAATCACAAAGAAAATGAGTACTAGTGATGAGGAAGTGGAGGGTGGGGGAAAATAAAATTCCGTCAGGTTGGTTGGTAGGCAAACAAAGTTCACTAGTTCAATTGGTTCAATCATCACTGCTCAGTTGTTGTCGTCATGGTGACATGGTGAAGGGGGTCGTTTGCCCTCCAACCAGTGTAGCCTCCTTAGCAACCTGACCGCGACCGATTTGAAAAATAGAAGATAATGCTCGTACTAAATAATTAAAAGAAAAAAAAAAAGAGGAAGGAGATTTGAGGAACAATCTTCAGATCATCCCAAACCTATTTTTTCTCCCTCCTCTCTCTCTTCCATCTCTTTTCATTTTTTCCCCTCAACTCCCTAGCCTTCATCATCTTCGGTCACTTCGCTCACACTCCTTTTTCCCTTACACCCCCTCCCAACCAACAATCTTACGAGTTCAATCAACTTTTTTGATGGATGAGGGGTGATGGAGAGTCAGTTGCCCACCGACTAGCCAAAGGCCAAGTGGGGGGGGGTTCTCATTCTCTCATTTCGAAGCCGTTAAAAGAAATTGAAAAAAAGTTGGGAATTCGCGAATGTCGCGATCGCGAGGCCAAAAGGAGGGTCGGACGCCGAACGGCCGAAAGTTTTGTAACTATGGAGGAGAGGAGTTACAGGCTGGGAATAATCGTTTAATGTACGGTGTACAAATTTCTCACGACAGAACAATAATAAATTGCTAGAAAACTGGATAAACAAAAGACGCATGCGAGCCATTGAAGTGGGATTGTTAAACTTGGATCATCAAAACTTCGTTTCAAGAGCATCGTAATTTTTTCAGTGTTCTAGTTTTCTCCTATTTTTCTCCTTTCTTGTTCGTCCGTTTCGTTATAAAAAAAAAAGTTTCTAACAGAGGTTTTTATAACAAAAAAAAAAACTATTGTTTTGAAACATCCTGTTATCCTGAACAGAAGACAAAAATTCCTTTCGAGTTCAAGACAATCCGCTTATATGGACTAAAACCGAAGCTTCCTGATAAATTAATACTATACAGCTATATAAGTCTGTCAAAAATAATGTTATACAAAAAATTAAACCTGAGACAGCTCTATTAAAAGGAAACCAGAAAGCCAAAATTCAAACTTGACTCCTTATTTATAACAATGGAAAGCTTTCCAAATAAAGTTCAAATCACCACAGTAAGTTCCCACGTTCTATTAAGACGAGAGAGAGAAAAAAAACGAGTAAACTACTCAGGCGGTTAAAATCAATATACAAACGAATATTAATTGATGAATTTAAAACACTAATGCTGAAAAAAAAAGCTTGGGGAACGTTGTTTGTTCTGTACCGCACCACCACACCCGTACCGACCCTTCAGATCACTAAGTTTTTCGAGACGTTTGTTTAAACAAACTTCAGGCGTTTAACGGGATGTTTTAAATTGCACGCCTCTTCTCACGTCGGAGGGGAAAACGTTCCGCTAATAAGCCTCGCAAATTCGTCAATAAAGAGACCTGAGAGAGAGTGAGAGCGAAAGATTGAGTGAGTGAGGGAGAGAAAAAAAGGGGTTAAGCAGAGGAGATCTGAATTGTAGAAACATGGAAGTAAAGGAGAGAGAGAAAAAATGACCTACTCTCGGGAAAGAGAGAAGGTCGTCCAGTCACGAAAATAATCACAAAGAAAATGAGTACTAGTGATGAGGAAGTGGAGGGTGGGGGAAAATTAAAATTCCGAGGGAATTTTGTGGTGGGAAGTGTCCCTTCTCTCTCTCGGGGAAGGAAATACGAAAACGTGCAGAGATCGGTCGCGGTCAGGGGTGTCAGGTTGGTTGGTAGGCAAACAAAGTTCACTAGTTCAATTGGTTCAATCATCACTGCTCAGTTGTTGTCGTCATGGTGACATGGTGAAGGGGGTCGTTTGCCCTCCAACCAGTGTAGCCTCCTTAGCAACCTGACCGCGACCGATTTGAAAAATAGAAGATAATGCTCGTACTAAATAATTAAAAGAAAAAAAAAAAGAAACGGCGAAGAAACTTGGGAAGATTGGAGGAAAAGAAGAAAAAAAACAAAAAATGCTTGAAATGACAAACATTTCGCTACAAAGAAGAGCGCCGCAAAGGGGCAATTGTCTTGGCGTAATTGCGTGATAAAGAAGAGTGAGGGGGTGGGGAGAGGCTGTAAAATTCTGAATAACCCATTTCAAATTACTTTTCCGACATAAGGAACAAGCTTCACCGTGGTATAAAGGAATTCGAATTTTCGAATGATTGCCTCTTGTCATGTCATGTCTTGTCTTGTGTAAGCCTCCGCGCCTGGATTTTTATTACGTAAGTTTTGGCACTTACCCGCACAGCCAATATACAGTTGATTGAATTATTGAATTGTGTGAGTCTTACCTGAAACAAGCCAAATCAAATGATATCAGACGATTAAAATTAATTGAAAATGAGGGAGGGGGCAAATTGAAATCAACGATTACGCGTGCTCCGAGTGTTTCTCGTTAAACACACTCAGTTGGCCGCGAGCGTTCGGTATGGATAACGCGTTTTTCAAAAGAGTCTCTTCAGGGATGATTATGGGCCACCAAGAGAACTAGGGAAGACTGTTGTGGGGTACGGGGTTGGGGGGGGGAGCGCACGAATAACAGTAGTCTGACAAAAAATGCAGCAATTTGGTGCTAAATATCCGCGAAATGGCACGCTTCCGGTCTAAATATTCGTAACTGAATAAAATATTCGCGAATTTGCTAGTTTCTGGTCTTTATTTTCGCAAAATTGCAAGTTCAGGGTTTTTTTTTTCAGTGACCACGGAACCCGCGCGGCCGGCTCCGGCAACTCCTGAAGCCTGGCAAATATGGCCACGAAATTACATCAGGCCCGTATTCATTTCATTCACTCAATTCATTTCATTAATTTGCACCCATCTAAAATTCAAAAACGAAGTGCATTAAAGAAAACATTTTGTGCCAGCCCTCCTACTTAGTTCGAAAAAATTGTTGTTGAACTAATTATTATTTAAACATTTGAAATTTCGACTGTTATGATTTAGTTGAAAGATAACATAGCCTCAAACCTGGATTATTCAGTATAGGCTTTTGGGGCTGAATACGGACATGAGTGTCTGCCAGGGGCGTTTGCCCTCAGTGGGCAGTCAAGTCTATTGTGTCTATTTCAGTCGAGTTACAAGATTATGTTTTTTTAGCTAATTCGTTTTCCAAATCCGCGGAGGGCAAATGCCCCAGACAGGCGCTCATATTCGCATTCAGCCCCACAAAAGCTACAAATGGAACAAGTTTCATGACAATGTTTTTCCGGTTGAATGGGGCTGTCGCCAACTCTCGAGTGTAAAGACTTCGTAAAGGTGGGTTTCTGAATAGGGCCCTCAGAGCTGATATAATCTGCGAAATAGTAAGTTTCGGGTCTGAATATTCGAAAACTTTCTAGTCTCGGGTCTTTATTTTTGTGGAGTTTCGGGGCTTTTTTTTAGTGAACGCAGAATCCCAAATAGCCGGCCACAACAGCACCCGAATTCTGACGAATAGCCGGAAATTGCAGTGTTTTTGAGCTAAATGTCCGCGAAATTGTATGTGTTGCGGCTTATTATCCCCGAAATGGAAACTTCCTGGTCTTCATTTTCGTGAAATTATAAGTCAAAAGGAATTGTTTTAGTGGCCTCGGAACTCTGCCCTGACAGCTCCTGCGACGAATACAGCCTTCGTTACATCACTTGGAGCTAAAAATGTGTGAAATTGCAAGTGACGAGTCTAAATATTCGCAAAATTCCTACTTGCAAGTTCCGAGTTTTTGTTTTTTTTGTGGATAAAGGCCGCAAATGCCTGCGCAGAAGCTGCGAATTTTGCAAAATTTCTAGCAGCGACTTTCCTCCAGAACACCACATTAGCGTTTTTTCTTAATTTAAGCGGCGAAATTTAAAAAAAATAGCCGCGAACTGGACCTCAGGTAAGCACATTAGCGTTTTATTATTTATCCACTAAGCTTGCAATTTCCCAAAACTAATGAAATTATTTTCAGTGTTTTGGGTTGTTTTGTATTCTTCTTCTTCATTCTTTATCTGAGCTTTCGTCGTCCTGGGCTGGAAAAATGAATTGCCAACTTTGGAGACTGGTACGAACATGTCCACCAGGGAAAGAGTACTTCCAGTGCTTATTTTTTGGACCTGAAAATCCAACTTTTCGTCTCTTAAAGTCCGCGTGGAACGCTCCACCTCACCCTCCCGTCCCCGGTTTAATATTTTCTCCTGCCCACCATCAGAACAAGGGCTAGCTATGCCCTTGCCTACGAACGATCCCGTTGCTTCATTAAAATTGTATAGCGAAAGTGGAATACATACTACATTGTAAAAGTGTATTAAAATGTTACCCACTAGGATATTAATGGGTTGAAAAAACCTTGTTAGACTATTAAAAAAACGAATTAAATGGGAAAAACTTTCCCATCCTGCTAATACGAGGCGTTATTATGTTTTAAGAGGATCACAATTGTTTCGGCGGCAGGAGAAAGTAATTAAAATCGTTGTAATTAAAGAAAGTGAATAGAAACTGAAATTTCAGATGCAAACACTAACGTGTTTACGTCAACATTTGTCATAATACCTATTCTTGTTTTTCGATTAACGTAACTGTCCCGGTAAGTGAAAGCCAGTTGATACTAACGATATATAAACCTGGATTGCTCACAGTGGACTGGAGGGGCGAGGAGGGGGCAGGTCGTTCCCTGATAAACAATCACCCAGTCCCTCTCCTTGTGTAGTTATGGCAACACGGTTCTTATTTTGAAACTCCACCCCTCTCATCCCCTTGGGAACTTACTGATTGCCATTCTTTATCAGCAGTGATGAGCAATCCAGTTCTTTTATACATATATCGTTAATTGATACACATTTAATCGCCATCCTCATCAGACTTAAAAGTTGCCTGCAGTTCACTCCAGTAATGCACTGTATTGGACCATGGATTTTAATAGCATCTGACTCACACTTGAGTGAGTGTTTTTTCAAGGTTCATCTGAATGCCGTCAGACAATATTTTACTGCAAAGTTGAGGCAATAAAGGTAGACGTAGTCACTTATGGTTTCTTGTAAATTAAGAAAACGAAAATCGGGTGAAACAAGCGTTTTTCCCCCTCTAAGCAACACACTTTTTATTAATATAAAAAGGTACAGGTACAGGTAGGTACAGTTTATAGAACGTGAAAATTACGTCGTAGAAGATTCTGTTATTGTTGTCCGTGTGGGTGGGAATTTATGCTTTTTAAGAGTTCACTTTCTCTTTCTCTTGATTCCCACGTTAGTATTTATTCCATACACATACCCCATACTACTAGTGAAGAAAAACTATTCGACTGTTTTATGAAAGTGTAAAACAGGTGCAATGAGAGCCGTCCGTGATGGCCACGGGCGCAATTCTGTTGATGGGAGGCAGTATAAGTGGGCGACGAGGAACACTGTCCTCATGTTTGGAAGGGATACTTTCACTATGGGAAACTGTCGAGTCAAAGTAAATTTCAACACCCTTGCTATCTATTTTGGGGAAAATAGGGAATTTTTCACTTGAATGAAAACACACTACTTTATGATCAAGGGTTGTTATAAGGAAGAGAATCCTTCCGTGAAAATTGTTAATCCAAAAGAAAAAAAAAAAAAATGCAACGAGTCACAAAAGACTAACTTGAGCTAATGAAAAGAAGAGGGCTTTATCAGGGTCAAAGTTTTTTTCACCGAAAAATTGGAATTATCCGATTATGTAAGGGAAGTGTATAAAAAATATAACGCGTGGAAGGGTAAGGTTACATGCTTCCTGCACGGATTAACGGATGCTCATACGTGTTTATTACAGCGAATGAGACCAGGAACGGCGACAGGGGGGACCTTAGCCGCTGACGTGAAAGAAAAAACCGCGATAAAAAGAAGGCCGCCTCGATGATGCCTTACAGAAAATCACTTACTACATTGTCCTTTCATGATTTTTTTGGGGTTACTTTTATTCACTATTTCTACTTTTTTAATTTATTCTCCTATTATTTCATTTTATATAATTTTCATTCGTTCCAACTGGTAGCTGGGGTATCAATATTTGAATTTGAAGGGACGTTGAGAAGGTGTTCCTCCTTTCCTTAACGACAGGTACGTTAGCTCTTCAAAACATTAAATTTCATATTAGTTCAAAAAAAAAATATGTAACACCCGTTTGTTTCTTTCAAGCAAAACTAAGGCCCCTACACATCGTTCCGCGTCACTACTTATTCATTTTTACATATACGGGACAAGGCCATTTTATCCATATAGCAATCAAAAAATAATGGAACTACGTGAGACAAGCCAGTGACCGGAGGAGAAAATTAACAAGGAATTCAACAAACCAATTGATAAATAAATAAAAATTCAAATATTAATAATAAGTGCAAAATAAATCTATATTACAAGTCAATGGCAGAATTTTTGTTTTAAACCAACGAAACACACGCGGAAGAGATCGATATCGAGTTGATTTGCCAGTCTCATTACTCTCGGAAGAGGTAATCAGTTGCGCTCAGCTGGACATAAAACGTGGACGCCACGCGGGTATTCCTAGCAGACACGCAGAACCGAATTTTCTCCAGAAGATCAGGACAATCCACCAGTCCTCGAACGATTCGAATCAGCAACGAGAGATCGGCTCTTTTACTTCTCACAATCAAAGAACTAGGGTGCCTGGGTAATACTAGTGCGGGGTACCGCATAATCTAGAATCGGCCTACAGAGGGGTTTCTAAAGTCTCGGATGCATCGGAGGACTAATCCCAGTACCCTAAGCACCTTCTTTCAGACTGCATCGACATGGTAATCGAAGGTCTCTGATCAAACCAGACACCAAGATCCCTAACATGCGTTCCTCTTCTAATGCCACTCCGTACAACATTCAACTCGTAGTCATAACCAATAGGTGCAGTAGAGCGATGGAACGAAAAGACAGAGCACTTGGACAAATTCAGAAACATCAAGTTATAGGATCCTAGGGTCGGATAGTGTGTAGGCCTGTCGGAGAGTCAAAACGGTTGGTCTCCTAGGCTAGAATGGTAGAAAGGTCTCAACCATCCTACACCCGACGGGCTCCTATTTCTTCTTGTCGGAAAGTTTGTAGAACCTGTCCTATCCTAATCTCAACTCCTCTTGTCACCCCTCTACAAGTTAGATGGGTCGGTCTATCCGTAGGATCAGGCTCTCAGGCCTCGTTTAAAGCTTAAATATAGTCGGCCCCGACGTAGGTATACTCTCCCCTTGATTGGACAGTTCAAAACCAGTAACGCGGAATTGGCTCGCCAAAAAAACAAAACAAAATCGTGGGTTTGAACTCCAACATATTAAATCAATTGAGTTCGGCTTTTCGGAAAACATAATTTTGTGGATTTGGCTCATTCAAAACCAATATGGTGGGCTTCGCTTCTAGAAAAATCAAAATTTCGCGGGGGTGGCTCACCAAAAAAAAAAAAAATTTTTCGTAGGTGTAATTGCATCAAAAACCAAATTTAGCGCATTCCGTGGTCAATTTTGCGGGGTTTACTATTCCGAAAAACAAAATCCTCGGGTTTGGCTCATTCAAATAGCTAATTTCACGGATTTAGCGTATGCAAACTAGTTTGTGGAGCTGGCACCCTATTTTACTGGTTTGGGTCCTTCAAAAAATCAATTCTTCTTTCAAAGCAAATTCGCCGGTTTGGCTCTTATTAAAATCCGAAATAACAAATCAGGCATATCAGAAACCAATTTCGTGGTGTAGGCTCCCCTATTGACCAATGCTTTAAAATCAAAATTCCAGGGTTTTGGGCTCATTGCAAAGAGCAATTTATTTCGGTGGACTGACTCCTCTCAAAAAGATAATTTTTTGTCACAGTCCATTAAAAACCAATGTGACGGGATCGGTTCACTGAAATAAAAACCTTTTCGCGGGTTTGGCTCACTCAAAACGTCAATTTGGTCGCTCTCGCTCCTTCAAAATAAAAAATCTCGAGAAGTTGGCACATTCAAAACAGATTTTGCTATGGGAAGGCTTCCTGTGATAAAATGTCTCGGTGTCGGCTCTATAACTTGCTCTAAAAAATATTAATTAAATAAAATTTCGCTGGATTGAACCATTGGAAAAAGCAACTGGCCACTATAGTCTCTGGCGATCAATCACTTGAGTTTTGGATTATCTGAATTATTTGTCGACTTAGAATTTACGAGGAACGGGAAATGTGATTCCGACAGGAATTACCAGTGACCACCAGACCAGACCAGGCGACCGCGCAACCTTGAAGGCCCTTGCATGTCTCCCCGCTGGGCAACTTTTCCAAAAGGGTGGCACAATGGGCAGGCACATTTTTCCTTTGACCCGAAATATCACAGCTACCAAAAAAAACAACTAGCTTTTGCCTCAATCACGACTCATACCCACACCCCATTGCATCACCCACATATAGCCACGGCTCTGACGAGAATATCGGGTTTCACGACACCGGGAGTGCGAAAATCGAACAGAATTTTCTGTCAAACGAGCCGTATAAGAGGGCTCACAATTTATTCCGCCACTTTAAGATGCATTAGGCTGTTTTCAGAGTGCGTAGAATTCCACGCTTGTGACTAGAGCGGGCCAGCGATCAGGTCCTCCAGTGCCATGGCTCTTGTTTTGACTTCATTGCCGTCAATTGACTCAATTGAGCGTTGTTCGGCTTTTTTAATCCTCTCTTTCTGTCCATCCACAAAGTGACATGAACGCATGAATCGCCTTAAACGGTTCTCAAACGTTACCGTGGCCAAGGGTGCCATAAAAATCATGGGAAAATCAGTACGGCAAGTCGAACGTGACAGTCAGTATAGCAGATATAAACAACTAAGTATGAGCATGCAAAAAATTGTTTTGGACAAATCCAGCCAATATTTTGTTTTATTGTTATTAGAGTCAGGAAATTAGTCTTGCCCTCAGCAAATCAATAATTAACTTCCATCACTATCTATATGTATGCATAGTATACATATAATTTCATAATTTTTATGAAAAGGTTGAGGGAATGGTTATAGTTCTAAACGATAAGATTGAAAGAGGTCAGTGTGAAGTTAATAAACTTCACCGGGAGCACTCATGTGTATTATACTCTCGCTTCGCCTTTTCAAGGCTGTATACTTGTTCCAACATCACAACCCAGATCTGATGGGTCGCAATTTAACCAAATTCCGTTTCATACAGCGATTCACGTCATTTTGTATTGAGAAAGTACGCGTGAGTCTATAGTTTCTCGCGGTTTTTCCATTCCACCGGAACGGCCGGCTATACCACCGGTTGGGCATGGTCGGGCTATTATTAAACACACGCTAATGGACACCTGCCTTATCAAGTAGACTTCCCCCGACCTTTTATAATGTTATAAATGAGAAGGAAGCCTTCCGAAAAATTCCCTGCCTACCTGCTGGCATCGTATAGTAATATCAAATGTCACCTTTTTTACAATGGCCCGTTCAGCAAATCTTGTGTGGTTGCTACACAGTTATGGCCTCACTTCCCTTATATTGAGCGGTTCAAGCGGGAAGCGATAATATAAATAGGAATAGTGACTTTTTATGAGGCTAAAAAAGTTTTGGAAACATACAGTCGTCTAATCTACTTTAAAATGATACCAAAACATGAAAAAATTTAGAAAAGACAGGCAGTTTATCGATACACATTCCACTAAGGCCTCAAACCGGCTATTTTTTTATCCAGTTTTTGTTTTGTTTTTTCTCTCAATATTTAGTTCTGAACTTGAAGATGGCAAGCATTCCAAAACGCGCATAAATGACCTTGGGCTTAGAACTTGATTTAACCCTTTTTTGAGCTATACAGCCCTTTAAGAAACCGCCTCTAGCGTGCATTCAAATCATCGAACAATTTTATTGTTACAAATATTGAGGCCACGACCTACAAGGACATGTTACGTGTAACTTAAACGCCATTGTGAGAGTAAAGTAACCAGAAATAAGGTGTTCCACTGGAACACAGCCGTTAATTTGGAATCGGATGTTATAACCGGTTTGTTCATGTTTGGAGGGCTGAAGAAGCCGTCTAATAATCAGTTTGTCCTTTGAAGAAGAAAAAAAACACCTTTTCTATTGGTCATTTACTATACGAGACTATTTTCAAGACTTTCTCCAATTTACATTAAACGTCCCGATAAAATGAAATGGAAATAAGCGAGAATTCTTTAAAAATGAAGTTATAAATAACTAAGCATCAGATAATCAAAACTAGTAAACCAACGCTTATACGAACAGAAAGAGTGAGAGGGAGGCGGCTATAACGGTCTAATTTTATTCCCCTCCCTCTCCACTCTCTCAAGAAGTCGAGAGACCCTCTCATAACCTTTCTAATGCAAATTTGCAAAAATGCCAGCGAAGCTTAACAAATATTTCCCCAAGAGGCAAAAAGTGGACGACGAAAGGAATGGAAATGGTGCGAACGGTAATGGGCGGGAAGGGATCATATAACGGGGAAACGGTAAGACGTTCTCAAAAGAGTTTTTATCATGGGAACAGTGAAGAAGAAGAGGTGACATCGCCTTGGCGGGCTTCTTCAAGTACTCCGGCCTCATTCCATTCCGACGGCAGACTGCCTCTCATTTGATGAAAAAGTATTTTTTTATACATTTTTCCAACAGTTGAAAACAACAATTTCGATAGATAAGTAGGTGGAGGAAAAAGCTCGCTATGAAATTATTTTCGCGGAAAAAGAAAATGAGGAAGCGCCTAGTTTGTTCTTAAAATTAGTTTAAGAACAAGAAAATTGACACAATTGCACGCCTGAGCTAATTATCCGAATATTTTTCAACTTCGTTGTTACAAATTTCAAGGCTCCACAATTTTATTGATCACAACTTTTACCATAGGAGTGGGGGACCACAGACGACTGTACGTCCAACTGAATAAGTACGTCAAAATCCCGTCAAGTCACGAGGAGTTAACCACTGAACGAATAGATTTTCCCAAGTCCCCCAGACCAATTATTTCTGAAAGAACAACACGCATGAGCCAGGATTTTGACCTGGACCCACCTCTAATGGGACATTATTGCTCACTAGAGCGATTTTCGCTGCAGAAATTATTTCAGATTGCTCAGATAGCATACAAGCAAAAAAACAAATTTGCTTGAAAGAAATGCTTATAAACTAGGAAAAAGTCATTATAACAATGCAATCAGTACAAAATCTTTGCTTGAAAAAACTAAAAGATAGAGAGAGAGAAAAAAACAAACAACTTATTTCCTGTGCATCGTAATTTCACGGTCTGAGCGCTCGAAAATAATACTTTTAATAAATATTTCAAGATTTTTATTTTCCCCTCCGGAGTACACGCCGAGACCATTAACACTTGACATTGTTTTATTTGAAGCACGAGAAAACGAATCCAAAAAATCGCCTACGCTAATCGTTCAGACTGATAAGTTATGGACCGCAGAGAGGTGAGGGCGAGGAGATTATTTTAAAGTTTTAGAGCCTTCGCTGACTTTCAAAGGTGGAACACATTCGGGTTTTATCGAGTACACTACGCTTTTATGAGGAATAGGGTGGAGGGGGCAATCGATTTGAAGTACTTCATGAAAAGAAAGAATTATTGACTTTTTGATCAGTTAAGGATGAATCACTCGAGCGGGTTTTCTTTTTAAGATCCTGAAACAGTGGAAGTCCAAAGTAAATACTTGGTACCCCTGGTTTCCATGGTCATGATTCATCCCTATGCATATATTTTCTGTGGAGCTATAAGGGTTCACCACCAGCGGGTTTTTTTCCTACAACCCGCCTCAATTGACCTCAAAATCGAATGGCCTCTGAAGCAGAGGCGGGACTACACAGATTGGGACCCGCAGCGGAAATCTCTCATCATGTCCCAGTGGCCAGACCGATGAATACATGGGTTTTAAAGAGCGAAACCCGTGAAATTTGCTTCGTCTGCTAATAAATCCATTACTTTTCCTCGTGGCAAATGTTATAGGGCTCAATAGAATGTTTACGGAATGTTTTTACGACATTGAATCGGCTTTAGAATGAGGCTGCGTTGAAATGCAAATACGAATTGTATGAGGCAATAGTCGCCACATCGAGTAAAATTTGCACCTTTTTGCACGCTTTTAAGAAAAAATGATAATGCGCGTAGCCTCCAAACCTAGCATAAAAAGCTCCATTATATTGCTTTTTAAATCCCATAATCTAGGTATGATTGTGTTGGAATTTGTCGAAAACAAAAAATGTGCTAAGCCTCGCCTTCAAGCCTTGAGAACATTTTTTTTTCTTTCTCCATTTTCAAAAACTGAAGACTGGATTGTGAATCATTCCGTACCCGCGCGGGAATGAGTCACGAAACGAAAAACAGCCATCCAACAGAAATTGTACAACATCCCATTAATTTTAATTAAAAATTACGAGGCTTCTGACCCGAACGGGCTCACATTCATATGAAGAAAACTAAAAACATCGAATTAGAATTTTAAAAACTTCCCTTGTGTGAGAGCGAAAAGAAGGGGCTTTGAAATTCGACGCTTCTTCTTTCACAATGTTCGCATTTCGTGACACACTCAAGGATCTCACTTCTGTGGAGTGCGTTGTCCAGGGTTGGTGGTGAGTGGGGGGAGAAACTTATTGTCACTTCGCATATAGGAAAAAGTCGAGACACATAAAAGTGAAAGGTCCCCCCTCACCATTCCCTTTATAATACAACCTTTTAAAAGTTGTCATTTCTAATGCCGTGTAACCCGATTGAAACAAGACCCCCCTCGGCTGGTTTTTACCCGTGACGGTATCAGGGGAGAATGTCACGAAGTGTCATCGGGTGAGTGTTTCAAGGTTGTACTGATGAGTTGGGATTGAGTGATTCAAACCGTTTTTATTGTTGTTTAGACTTTTTAATGTCTTTAGGTGGCCAACTATTTTAAATTATTATTAGTACCTATAGCTGAATTCTACTCGAAAAATCTGTTCCAGAGAAGGATTTTAAGAGTAAACAATTTGATTTCCTAAACGGGGGAAAACAATAATAATTAATAAATGTAAATAGACGTTTTTTGTCAACAATAGTAGAACAACCTCCAAGGCAAAACTCTTTAGCCTCCGGCTAATTGGGATTGGATAGGCGCCATTTTGATCATTTCTATAGTTTACATTGTAAAAAATAAGAAATAACCCAACAAATTAAATAATTACCCCCATACCCCTCCGTTCCAGTTATTTACACCTTCATTCGAGGACAGTTCCGCTGAACACACCCCTGAATGAATTGAAATAACTTGACACCTTCTGCTATTATTCTCCGCCTTCATTTTTTTTTTCACCAGGTTCGGGCCTCTTATTAACAATTTTCGCACTGAGGCCTCCTCCTTCTCTTCTTTTTCACCGACCAAGGTCGGGGCCTCAGCTCCAAAAGTTACAAAAAAGAAAAACGTATAGTAGGCAGGTACAACAATAACAACGAAAACGAGAGAAAACGTCTTTGCGACATTGAGAGAGGGACATGCCCTATATGACACGGTACATTAGACGGTTGAACAAAAAGCACCAGCTCCCCCTCCCCTCCAGCACTTTTAACTTCGTACCTTCTTTTTCGGATGATGTCCTTTACGGACTTTAACCCAATACATATATACAATCGTTTTTAATTGTTTTCGCCCTTTAGCCCGGGGAAAAGTTGATTATATATTTCGTGGAACGACTTCTGTCAAAATCATTTGTCGTGACGAAGCCCTTCCGTGGCTAATTGCCTTAATTTATTATGTTTTTTAACCATTTTACCTTTTTCCAACATTTTTGTGGTGTTTTTTTGTAAAGAAGGGCAAATTTAATTTGTTAACGTGAATTCAGGGGGGGGGGAAGGGGCGCAGGATGACGAAGTTCAATTTTCTGAAGCAGAATGATGCCTCTGGGGGAAATAAATTATTATTATTATTATTTTTACAAAACAAAAAAAAACACAAAAAAGTTAACATAAAATTCCAATTCCAATGAAAGAATGCACCTCTGAAAGCGATAACGTTTATTCAGAATCTTTGACGCGAAGGTGGACATTTTCTCCACTCCCCTCACCGCTTAAACAGGTCACGCGTGATCTTATCAAACGGCCTCTGAGAGGCCGCAGGCCTCTACGGTAATTCCAATGCACACTCAAACTCTCTCCGTGGGGCTCTACGTTTATAGTTCGTAAAGGGGGAGGGGGGCTTAGCCTTAACGTTGGACTTGAGGACTCTATAAGCGGCCGAAGCCGCTGGAGAGGCGTGAAACACCGGCGTATACTGTCTAGGAAAACTGTAGTCGCGCGGCGGTATCTGAAGTTATTGCCGCATATTTTCACTGAGGTAATTGTTCTCGTTAGCAAAGCGCAATACAGCTGATAAGGGGAGTCTTCGTTTGTACTCCTTATCTGCGATAGTGAATACAAATATAATTTAATGTCTTCCAGCATTCGTTTCAAATTTACTTTCAACGCTGACGAGATAAAAAAAAAGGCAGCCTCTAAAGATACACCCAATATTTGTGGCACGTTTTAAATTAATTACGCGCCCCGAGAAAAAATAATTCAACCACGAAGAAGGCCCCAGTGAGAGATGGAAAAATCTAGAAAAAGCAGAAATGTTACCAATTTTTATTGCTGAGACGACCAGCTCCCTGATGTGACCCACGTGTAAATTCCGCTTCTAATTTCCTTTTATGATACCATCAGTGACCTCCCACAATCTGGAAAACGGGTGTTTAGCGAATGTATATACCGCTAGTCCTGCACCATCTCATTATGCCCCACGCTCCTCTCCTGGGGGTGTGCAGGTTTTTTGTCTCGAATGACCGCCATGGGCGTAACCAGCGCAGGAAAGGAGTACGGGTCGGGGGTGTATTCTTTTAACCCTCCTCTGCTACAGTTGGGTCAGATCCGACCCATGCAGTTGCTTCTCTGACCATAGTGAAGCCCCCACTCCTCTTTCCGGTTCAAGGCTTCAAGTACCCTTCTAGTCAGTCGTGAGAAAGACGCTACCTCGTTTAAACCGCCCAACGTATGCCCATTGTAATGTTTGAGCCGACTGAAAGTTCACTCGGGTCATATTTGACCCTGGGTAGCAAAAAATTACCAAAAATTTAGTTGGTACTTTCCAGTTGTTTTTACTTACGCAATAATAAAAACCATTATTTATGACGTCTTACTCACCAATTTCTTTGTCAGGTGTGTTAGCCATCAGATCATATCGTTCACAGTGGCAAATGGCGTCGAAAAGAAAATGTTGGTCTTCTAAAGTGCTCAATGAAGAACTCGAGCGAGAAATGGACGAAGATTATGGAAGCTAATCGGAAATTGACGATTGCGTTGCAGCGAACAGAATGATGAAGAGGATATTTTCCACCTCAAAATTATATTCAACGACTGGTTTTCTTACCCCCCCCCCCCCCGATTTTGAATTTTAGTGCATTTCATTTAAAAAATGCAATATTGCGCTTGTCCTCACGGTGGGGGGTGGGGGTCACGATGCATTTTTTCACGTTTCAGAACCTCTTGAACACGAATCCGGTGTCCGTTCAAATTCGTATATATTTTTTTTGTCTTCCGGAAGCATAAAAAACTTAATGGGTCATATTTGACCCACCGTAGCTCATGAGTGATACCACCGCACCGTAGCAGAGGAGGGTTAATGGGAAGAAGGGTTTTTTTAATAGGATTGTAGGTTTACTAGCTTTAATTTCACGTATACCTTCAAGAGACGTTTCCGCCGTCGTCCACTCACCCTTCGCATGACACGTCCAAATGAGATGTCTTTGAACAAAACGCCCTACGTCCTCCTGAGTCGGTGCAGGGAGTTATTCACTCACCCACAACAACGTAATGGGCGTAGGGACATGCAGTTGCGCAATATACTGCCTCCTCCCCATCCGCAAACATCAAGACTATAACCATGCTGGTGGTTGATCATCGGCTGTTGGGCCGAACAACCAGTTCAGCGGACGGCGTATACATATATGTATATTCAGCATCGCGTATACGCCGAAATATCAGCGTGTTTCTGTGATAAAATCGCCAGTTACGTAAACATCAACCGAATTTTGCGTCCGATAAGTCGATTCTACCACGAAATTATGGACTTCCGTACATCCGAAACTATTTCTGAAATTGTGAGTTTCTGGAGGATACTATTATACATATCCATTCCGAGCTCGGTAAACCCTAATGCAATCAAAGTCGGTGGGCATCATAGAGGTAAATAACTGGAGAAAGCCTGAATGGGCTGGGGGGTGGGTAGAAGGGTTGTCACAAATATGGCCGCCAAAGTACACCTTCAGAACCTTGAATTTACGTCAATTTTGACAACAATTTCCTTAGTTACGAGCATACCTCTGTAAGTCTATTTACCTTGCACCTCCTCCCTGAGATTAATGCAAAATTACAAAAAAAATAGCCCGTGTTAGAATGAACAAGGAGTATTTCGGGGAATTTGTTCGGTAAAACCTAAATCAAACTCGTCAACACTCTCGTTCTCAAAGCGTGGACGACTTGATGTTCATACGATTTCATTGTAAATGTCATCGATCGTGGCACGTAGCCGTGTTTTCAAGTGTATTTTGGTGTTTATTTTCTAAAATAAGTGGCCCTGATCGCGTTCGATCAACATACTAGGAAAAATATTACATGGGCGAGACAGTCACGAGTTCAGAAAGAGCCGCTCCATCTCTTGAGGACTGCGAAACAAGGATTTGAACAAAAGTCGCCACACTCATGCAGTTCTCGCCGTGCTCGAACCACGGGTCTTCTCATCCGCAGTGCTGGTACATATAATGTTTCTGAATTAGTTTGTTTCTTGCTTGCGAGCGATTATTGTGTGAAATAAACGTTCGTAATTTCTTAGCCCTGTATTTCTCTTTGCTATCAGAGGATCGACCCCTGAAGAAACATACCCAAAAATACACAACACTTCTGTAAAAAATTATCTTGAACTCAGAAACATGACGTATTCCATAAAAAACATGAGTGACGGATTTCCCGGTGGCTTGTGTCGTGATTCCTGGAAGAGGATTGGAGCCACTTGCGCACGTTGAAATATCCGGAAAAGAAGTCCAACAACTCGCGCATGGTCGACCGTTTAAAATAAAGATTCTCCAGGGCATAGTTGTGGGTTATTCACTTTATTAATGCCCTGTGAAACAATCTAAAAACTCGCAGTGACAATTTCTAGACATACTTGAGGAAAAAAGAACAAAACTAGAAATTCAAAATGGACATGTGTAAATAAAAAACAACTTGACTTGAGGTTACTTTGTGGTTCACAAGGTGCACCTCCCACCATAACTACGGTCAACAAATTTCAAGCCCAAGCTTTCTCCATTCATTTTTATCTCTATGATGGCATACAACGTGGTTTGTTTACTAAAAAGAGAGGGAAGTCACACTATAAAAAGCATGGAGGTAGGAACAAGTGGGGAGAGAGAAAGGTATTTTTTAATGTAGAAACATGTGAAGCCGGTTTTTCAGCCATTACACACCCACTGTTATCATTCACCTAGAGAGGCCGGGAGGGGAATTTATCACTTTTTCACTGATAAAGTATCAAATTGTCAATGTTTTTGTTGGGTGAGGCCTGATAACAGATGGTGTGTAGTAATGGCGACCGGCTTCACGAAAAATGCGTTTCATTCCCTCCACTTGTTCCTATCTCCATGATAAAAAGAGATCGTCACACATGTTTTTGGTGGTCTTCGACCATAGAGGTAGAATACATGGAGGGAACCTTGATGGGGAAGGGTAGTTGGAGGGGGGTGCATACGGACCACATGGGTGAAGAGCGGAAGTGCGGGGGTGTCCCTTATTTTTATACCCTGCAATACGTAACCTTCTCTAAAAAACAAACTTGTAATCTTTTATTTGGAATCATTCCCGTTTGCTTAATTAATTCTGTAAAATCTGTGATATTCGTGCGTATTCATCTTGAGGAATTTTTTAAACTTAAAATTTTGAATCCAAACGGTTCGTCCCACCATGCACAATGAAATTGTTGAGTTCAGTGAATCACTTCGATTTTCACGCGTCATGAAGAATATGAACTTTATTTGATGAAAAGGTCCAATGCTTCCAAGGGTTTTTGCCTTTCTCCCGTCTTCCGACGGAGTTCCGAGATCTAGTGTAGCTTTCCATTAACTTATAATGATTATAAAACTACCAAGAACTTCGCCGGTCGCTTCCCGCCCGTTGGGACGGTGTTCTGGAGCCGAGTTTCGTCAGTTCAAAGCTCAGTGGGACGAAAGATGAACGATCGAACTCGCCTGCGCCTGCTTCGGCCGAATGAACCGAAAAATTCCATTCTATTTGAACCTGAAAAAGCTTTACACTAAGCTTTCGCAAAGGACGCGGTTCCTTTAAATTTCTCGATATGGGATCATTAGTCCCTCTTCTGAACTGTTAGGGCGTGCACGGCCGACGCTCCGGTAAACGAACGCGGTTTCAGTGGAGCACAGTGGCTAGTATCGCCCGGGTCAGCCGTTTTTTCATGAATCGCGGCGTTTGCGAGATACAAAGAACCGCTACCACATGAACGTATGGGCTGCGAACAAGAATGCACCGTTTGTATTTCCGAAAAGCGAGTAGGTTTTCCGATTGCCGCTCCAAGGAAATGCGTAGAAGGGAGTAGAGGGAGATTTAGGACACGAGACGAGTGACCCGCTCTACGGCATAGCCTCCGCTATCTGCCATTCTTTTTTAAAGTCACTATTCGACTGTACGCAACACATAATTCGAAGTGGACTTTGACACCGAGCGTTTTATTACCGAAGAAGATCCCTGAAATTTAGCACACGGGCTCTGAAAGTTACAATATGTCTCATATTTTCTCTGTTCCTTGAGTCGTCCAAGTACATTTTCAAGAAAACTAGAACGCAAATTTTGATGTAATAATAATCGCCTTGTTTTTTTGAAACAAGGCTAGCTGATATGAATCAGGTTTCATCGTTAGATAAAACTAAAAAAAAGTTCACTCACTGACCAGAAAGGGAGGTTTTCATTTTTGAATTTATTTTTTATATTAATGGACAGTCATATTATAACCTATTCATATGCCGTCATATTGGAGCAAGACTCCCTCCATGTTATATTATCTCTATGTCTTCGACTCATGAGTGTGCCTCTCTCTTTTTAGCGAAACTTCTCTCTCTTTTTAGTAAGCAAACCACATTGTATGCCCACCGACTTAGGTTGCCTTAGGGTTCACAGAGCTCGGCATGGATAGGCACTAGGTTACAACAGCTTCCGGGCTTTACTTTTACTACACTGCCTCGTCGGCCAACCAACATGTGGCTGCTTATACGAGCGTTTAGACAGACAGAGGGTCCCAATTTAGAGCGTCCGGGATAAAAACTCGCGAGCGGTGACTGAAGTCCTTCCCCCCCCCCCATTTTCAGAAAAAAATTGTCTCAGACTTGAATCGGGGTTCCAGGACCCCTTTCATTTCTTCACGCATTTAATTTTACATCTCATTTCTTATTTGTTGAGTTGATTTAATAACGAGCTTGGGCGAAAAAAACATCGTTCCCCACGTCACTATACCGGATACATGCGCGAAAAACCCTCGTGTGGATCCGTAGTGTGAGCATTCCCGCTATATTTGTTTTTTATAATATAAATAAACTCAACGTGCGAGGGGACATGATCGTTAAGCGCGGAATATAATTAGCAGTTTTTACTACGCTTCTATTCTTGTCTCCGTCAATAAAGTTATTATTACTCACGCTCCTTCTATTCTCCAGTCCAAAACATTCCTTCACTTTTTGTTCATTATTATGAAGGATGTTAAAAATTGTATTTCAACATATACGGACGGTTCGTATACATTTTTCTTTTTCAACGTCCGCCCATCCAACGACGCGGAGGAATCTGAACGGGTTCACTCCGTAAATTCAATTATATTGATTGACCAAACGTTGGAGTGGTGGGGGACACCTGGGATGGATTCTTATCCCAAGTGGTAGGTGAGTGAAGGGTTTGGAATGGAGGAGAAGGATTCTCCCCTTAACTTGGAAGGAAAACCGGTAAATCTGTTTTTCAACTTGATTCACGAGAAAAGGTCGGCTAATCTCACATTCTTTGGAGAAAGACGTTTCGACGGTGCTGCTAAAATGGCTTTGAACAATTTTTCCCCGGTTGGTTTTGGTAGGGTCGCAGAACGTCTGATTTTCGCACAGTGGGGAGGGGGATTCAATATGACGGAATTATGACCAAACTAGAGAATCAAGGTTGAAAAGGTGAGGGGAAGGGGGCATTATTAGGTCGTGCAAATATTTACGACATAATTTGCCTCTCCATTATTACCCAATCACGACGCGCGAGGGTTACTTTTTTTTTATTCTGCGTATGTCTTAGCTCTTTAAACACAATAGAAGCCCAGAAATTCCAATGCTGGAGAAGAAGTTAAGCTCCGGCGGAGATGTATGATGGAAGTATGATGAAGGGAAATGGGTGGGTGGGTGGGCTACGGTGAGGGGGGCTAAGACTTCCAACACGAAGTTTTTAAGAGAGCACAATGGATTAGGATGGTTCACTGACCAGGGCACAGGGGAGCGTAAAGCCAGCAACACTAATGACACAGTAACTCCTACTGATTACTGAATCTCCATTCTGACATTCCTATTCGTACATACCTGGGGCGTAGGGTGGACTTTCTTTCCGTTTTTTACAAAAACGAAAAACAATTCTTTAAACACAAGGTGAGGGGGGGCTTAAACAGAGAAGGTAGATTGCTATAAAAAAAAAGGGTCTCGCTAATTAATTTGTGGCGGCATCGGAGTGATGAACTGTAGGACATAAAAAGCTAGCCTTAATTGAGTAGGACAATTTCTATTTAATTGTCGATAGTCCACATTTTTACTTATCTGACGGAAGAAACTGGAAAGGAAGAGAGGGGGGACTGATGCCAGCTGAAATCACAGAAGGGGAGGGAATCTCTTAAGCGCACATCTCATTCTCATTCTTCACTCACCACTCCACATACTTCCTCTCTTTCTCTCTCTTTCTTGTCGTTCTCAATTGGGAGCCTCTTCGGAACAAAAAAAGGTTCGAATCCTTTTCCTCTCTCCACAAGAAATCATGCATACTCACTTTGAACTAAGGCAAGTGACAGAGCGTTTCAAACTTTCTATTCAGCGTGAAGAGGCGATAAAAATGCGATGAGGCATTCGGGTTTTTCCAGTACATATTATTATTATTATTAATGTTCAATTGTGCCGAAGAGAAAAGTGAGTTTGCTAAACATGTAATTTCGTTAAATTGACAAAAATGTGTTTTTAATGCAAAAGCCTGCGCTCAACTCCACCCCCTCCCACCCATGTTTTCATAAATTCAAATTCTAGCTAAGGCTGAAACGGTTAACAATAATCAGAACTGAAATATTTCTTTTACGCGGCAGAGAATCGCAAGATTGAATGGAGGCGGTTGGGCCAAAGAAAGAAAGAAAAAAAGAACGGGCAAAGAAGATATTGAAGAAAAAAAAGCTGGTCAGCAACCTAGTTGTCAAGCTCAAGGCAGGTCATACGATTTATTTCTGAGCAGGACATTGCAATATGGCAGACACAATTCAGGCCTCTCAGGTAGATCCCCCTCACCCACCACACCCTCCCCATAGAACCACTATAGAAGACCTTGCATTCTTTCTATCGACTATACACTGACTTGTCTGGAAGAACGGGGTTTGAGGTGGAGTGTATTGATGGGGGGGGGGAGGTGAGTGGGTAAGAGGGATAGACCCGGTATCGCAGTCTCAGGGACCAGGGACCTGTTGAGTCTCAAACGCATGTGGGAGTTTTTGGGTTGGGGATTGGTTTGGACTAATGAATATTACAAAACAGTTTTTTTTTGGTATTTCATATTTTGCAGATTGATCATCATCTGTGAATGGATGTATGAGCGGAGGGGGTCTACTCGATGGGGCAAACAATTGTTGGTTTGGCCGAGAAAATAAATCGAATTCTCAAAATGTTTTGACTGCGATTGTTTGCGTATAATAGACCCCTCTTTTTTTCCAAATAAACACAGTAGCTGAACTTATTTCCTTGAAAAGCGACAACCTTAATCTACGGTCAACTAATTGCAAAGCCGTGTTTCTTCAAAGGAAATCATAAGAATTAAAGCATTTCTACACAAATAAATTCTGAGGTTGTACATCAAGAATGTGAAGTCAGCTCAGACTCTATTTTTTTCACGAACACCATACTTCCATTCCCGTAGGGAACATGGAAGTAAAAGTTTGTTTTAAGAAAAAAAAAAAACATATAAAAGCGCGTTTACACGGTTCAATCTCATGGCTCAATTTCATTGATTCAATCAAATTGAAACGTGTAAACCCATTTTCCATGATATTGCTTCATCAAATTTCTATAATGAACGTGATGCTTGAGCCATTCAATGAAATGTCTTCCACCGTATTGGGCAATGAGATTGAACCGTGTAAACGAGCCTTAACGCTTGCAAATAATCAAACAGCGAAAGTGGAGAGGAAACAAATTCCGTAGGGCGGAAGTCAAGTCCACGCGCTCTAATATGTACTATATGGTTTCTTATTTGGCGTTACTGGTAGGGCGTTGAGCACAGAGGATGGTTTTTGTGGACGTTCCAAGATCCGAAGCTTCGATTAAGGCAAAAGACCTTAAGAACCCTCTTCATGTTTCCTTTCGTGGTTTCTCATTCACTCATTCCCTCTCGTCTTCAATTATATTTTATACTTCTTGACAAGCGACTTGGTTTTTTTTTTTTTTTTTTTTTTTAAGAAACTAGCTTATATTCTCTACTCCCCCAAGAATGACAAAGATAATAATGAGGCAACGGACGACTTTATGCGGGCGCGACAGAACGCCGCACACGGGTAGCGACTCTGCCCCAGCAAGTTTAAACCGTTAAGAAAGCCCCCCCCCCCTCACCGGAGTAGTCCAGGCGCTATGACGGGAGATTTGATTTAATTTATAGCCCAGTAAGTTTTCTACCTTTGGAGCGGGGCAAGGCCATGTATAGAGTTCGAAGAAAGACGGATTATAAAAGGCGTAACAAGATACTGGAATATGTCAAGGGAGGATTTGAGGCGAGCGCTCGTGCTTGGATGAAGGGGTAAGACAGTTTTGCATGATAGCGACAATTTTTGTGGGGAACAGTTAATGTCTGAACCTTTATTGCTCTTGTAGAGGCGAGAAGTCGTACGCTTGAAGTTATGTGCAAATTCAGAAAGGTGAAAACTCGTTTTTCCAGATTAATTACTCACGGAATTTTAATGCATATGCTCTGATCATGTTTTACCTGTGAACGTCGTGGCATCGCGTGTGTAAGTAAGGGATGGGCTGAACTCTCCCTTGACCTTTTATAGTGAATTCGGTGCCTCAGTTGACCAAGCTACAGTTCTAAAGTATTCTGGCAAGTTTAAATGAGTGAAATGAAGAGGTGACAGAGAAAGCCAAACCAAAGAAATTTTTTTTGTTGGAGCCAAACTAGAGCAATATGTTTTTTACAAGAAGCAATCGAGGGAAATTGCTTTTTGAAAAGAGTAAAACCTTTTCTATTGAGGCACCGTCACAAAATTGATTTTTAAGGAATTTAAATCCATCAAACTGGGTTTTAACGGAGCTAAACCACCGAGCTTGATTTTCATACAGCCAAATGCCCAAAATTGATTTCTTACAGAGCCTAACCCGCGAAATTGGTGGGTTTGAGGAGCCAAATCCGCGAAATTGATCATTGAAACTGCCGTATGCGTGAAATCGCAAAATTAATTTTAATGAAAGATTAATTAACTTAAGAGAGCAGACAACGAAATTACCGAGCAAAAAAGAGCCAAGCTCGCGAAATTTGATTTTTGAGAGAGTCAATCACACGAAATTTTGTTTACAACAGCACTGGTTGGTCCTTTAAAGATCCAATCCCACGAAATTGCTTTTTAATAGAGTGAAATCAATCAAAAGGTTTAACGGAGCAAAGCCTACGAAATCGGTATTTAATAAGCAAATTGCCCGAAATTTGTTTTTGACAGAGCCTACCCCGCTAAATTCAAGATTTTGAGGAACCTAAGCTGCAAATTTGGATTTTGAAAAATTAAATCCGTAAAATTGATTCTTGTATACGCATCACATTGACACACGGAAGACCGAAAGCATCAAAATTCCTTTATTGAATTAGCCAAACACATGAAATTTGGTCTTTAAAGATCGTCAGACGCGCGAAATTTATTTTCAAGCGCACGGAATTCTTTTTTTAGCAGCGTAGCTGCGGGCGTTTAGTATTCGACAATGGATGGATGCGTGAAATTTGAATCTGAAGAGCTTTAAACACTCGAAATTTGACTGCGTCAGGACGACCAAGACTCACAGCATTTGTTTCTGGAAATAGGCACAGCAGAGAAAATTGGTTTTTGAGAGAGCCAATCCTGCAAGACGTTTTTTTTATGGAAGGCGGCCCACGCACTAAATTGGAGCTTAAAAGAGTCAAATACGAGAAAAATATTTCACTGAATCATACTGAATGAACGAACCTCGCGAAATTTAGTTTTCAAATGAGCGAACTCCACCAAATTTGTTTTCGAAAGGGATAACCGTACGAAGTCGGTTTTTGAAAGAACCAAACACGCAAAAATTTGGTTTTTGAGAGTCAAAAGCGTCACATTTGTTTAGAAGTAGTGATCTCCGCGATATTGGTTTTTGGAGGAGCACACCCCCAAATTAGTTTTGAAGGTTGCAAAATTCAGCTTTTCAAAAGAACGTAACCCCGCGAAATTGGTGAGAGACACAAATCGGCGGAATAACTTGTAAACGATCGTAACTCGCCATTATGGTATAGATTAGAAATAGCCAAAATTGTGAATTTGATTGTTCAAAAAGCGGTGGCACAAAAACTGTGGCTTTTTATGTTGTGAGCCCCGCGATATTGGTTTTTGGAGGAGTGAGCCCAACGAAATTGATTTTCGAATGAGCCAATTCCACTAAATTCAGTGATTTCAGGAGCCGCCCCCCGCGACATTGGTGTTTTGAAAGAAACAAATCCGCGAAGTAATTTCAGGAGAACTAAACTCGCCGAATGGGGATTTGAAAGAGCCAAATTTATGAATTTGGTTGTACAAAGATCGATGAACGGGTCCATTGAAAACTAAATATGTATAGCTCGAGCCTCCTTTCCTTCTCACTCAAAAATTGGCTGTTGGGCTTTAAACTCTTCACATTACTCAATGCTGTCAAAAACTATGTACATTAGTCGTAAACAGTCGGATTTAGCCGTTTGACGTTGGTGGGTCGGCTTACGATATTTAGACCTGGGACGGTCGACAGCCATTATTGAATTTTGGATAATTGAATCAATATTTACATTTCTATGCTTGCAGTACATAACGGCACTGTAAATTACCACGGTTTACGTGGAAAGCTGAAATTTTCGGGACCCCAAATCCAACCATTCATAGAACAGCGAACTGACTTTCACTCAATAAAATCGCTTTTTTGTGTGTGTGTGAAATGAGAAATTCACAACTTATTAGCAGAACCAAGACCGCAAACATGTGAACCCATTAAAGCTAAGCCGCTAAGATAGTACGAACACTAACTGCAAAGACTATGGCTATCTAGCCCAATACCGAACCGAAAATCAAGTTTGCAGACCTTTTTTCCTCCAATTTTGCAGTAAAAGTAAAAATCGAATGCCAAACAATACGGCCCCCCCCCCCCGCACATACACAATGTAGTGGCTGACAATTTTCTTTTTCATTCATGCCGCAGAGTCGGTATCGATGGAGAAGACCCTTCGAGTATAAAGTTGCAGCAAAACTGTCGTCTGTGGCTAACAGGACACGATAAAATGAATTGAAGGTCAGAAATCAAAATTGTCTCGTAACTTACGGTTAGCTCCACGAAAAGACTGCGGAAAAACGTTACAACGACTGTTAATTGCTGTGGTGGGTGGCGGGGGGGGGGAGGCATGACGATCTTGTGTGGAAAAGAATACGGCTCGTACACTCAGCAGGGAATGAATGTTTCATAAGGCTTATTCCAACGGGACAAATGAAAATAAAAGTTAATTAAATTACTACGGAAATCACCGTTAAATGCGCAAGTCACAACCACGCAGCAGAATAATGTGGAAAAAATAAATAAATTAAGTGTGAAACATCTCTCGACGGTTTAAAGTTCGTGTATCTGACAATTTGCGATTGGCGGCTTTTGTGAATGAATGTAAATTCAATTTATATCGAAGCAATTAAGAGTGAAAAAGTGCCGAAAAGAGGAGACCCCGGGGATACAACGACCCAGTTAGCACTTTAGTTTTGTCAAAGCGAGGCCTACCGATGGGACAATATGTTGGCAATTTCTGTATATGTTAGCGTTTTTAAACCCTTCTCTGTAATCTTTCGAAACTTGGAAAAACCCTTAATAAATCAGTCTTTCGAACTCTATTTTCAAGCAAAATGTCATGAACTTATCACTATCAGGATCTTTATAATGCGGATGGGAGAGCGGTTGATGAGGTTGAGGTCCGCGTTAAATAATAATAGGAGCGAGGCACATGAGTCCGTTAAATAAAAACAAACAAAAAACTTTTAGGGTAAAAGTAATTTAATACTTAGAAAATAAGGACGAAACAATAGAGGACGTCTTCAGTCGTGAACCTAATTTGAAGGTGAGGGGGCGACGGGGAGGGTAACAAAAATGGACCTCCACCATTCCGAGCCAATGTGGGTCACCAAGGAGACTGGTCAAAAAAGTTGTAAAACTTATGAGAAGGGTGAAGTCGGTAAAAAGCAAAAGGCATCTTTTTTGAAGGAATGCAGAGGGTTTGTGAATAGATTGAACGCATTATACAAAAATTTCACTTTCACAAGCGTTGACAAGGCTATTTTGCCTGTTGTTGAAATGGTAGCAATTATGCATAGCATTCATAACGTTCATAGAATTAATACGTAGTGAAGAAAGTAACACTTTACCCAGGGTGCCCACGAAAAGTTATTTCTGAAGCAATACAGCTTCACCTGTCTCATCTTGAATAGGCGTGACCCCCACCGCTCCACCGTCACCTCATCATAATCGAATAAATAAAAACAAGACGGGCTCAGTTGTGCTACGAAGCTCAAATTAATAGTCCTCTTCTTCACTGTCTGGTTCTTAGAAATGATGGGAAAACATGCAAACGAAGCCACCAGACGTCGGTTTCACACGCCTGGAAGGCAGAATAATCCACGAGTATCGTACGCGAAATAATTCTAAAGCCTTTCTTTTTTTTTTTTTGTTATTATAAAAAGACGACTCACACTTTGTCCCTTGTTCAAACGACAATTTATCTGGCTCGGGAAGAGTTTCAGGTATATTATTCTCCCCTGTACACGGGATTTTCAACATTTATCAGCATTGCGGGACCCCAGACGAGAGAACAAAACTGGTTCTCCAAGAGTGTGGGGGTCTTCCTCCAGGTCCTTCGATTTTTTGGTTGAATAACCGGGAGAGGCGGAGTTCGCAAAGGCAGCAAATTCCTGGCAAGTGCAATTAATATTGTCGCGAAAAACTATTAATAGCGGCCAGCGTTTTAAAATCGTTTTAAAAGTACGTCAGCGGCCAATGCGCTTGTATATCTCAATCTTAATTTATTCCCGAAGTCACGCTGCAATAAATTATCAATTATTTGAAGTAATTAACCATGAAATGTCACCTTAAATTTATTGTATCCAAGATGATGAAATTCTTACGAAGTCGGGGGAGAAAATAAGGTAAATATCCGGCGGAGCACCAAACACACACACTTCGAATACAAAAAACTCAAAACAGTTAGTCGAATTTACAAGAACAGAAATTTAAAATAAAATTCGTCTGAATGAGCGCGTCACCCACACCCATCAACAACCAAGTGTCAACTATTTTTCTTTCGGCATTCGCCTGGAGTTGCTAGTTGGTGTCGGCTTGATGGGACGTGTGTGGGGGGGGGGTTCTATCTTTTACTCCTTCCCTTCTTTTTTTTCTTATTCTTCTTCTTCTTCTTCCTCGTGGTCCTCTCCTTCTGGAAAGGGAAGGACGTCCAAGAAGAATGCAACAAAGACCCTCTAAAAGTGGTTTTGGTGTACCACTAGAGGTCGCTTCTCGAGGAATCGCTAATAAAGAATGGAAAAAGAGGAAGGAGAAGATAATGCAGTCAAGAGTCATAAAGTTGCTTCCTTGGAGGAAGCCGGTTATGCCGCTCCGTGAACCGGAATGGAATGGACGGAATTTTCAAGGAAGAGGAACACTTCGCCTTTGAACTAATTTGGGGAAAACTTAAATTTTACCTTTAAAAAAAAACACGGAATTACCAAATTGAAACTCTGGCAAATTATCAACATTACAACACTCGAACTGCATTAGGCAACTAATATTTTGAAATCCTGTCTATTCAAATTAACAAGATTCATCTTTCCTTTGGGAGCTTGAATTGACTGCTTGCTTAGAAAGTGTTCCTAAACACGATTTTTCCATAACAAAGCCTTTCTGACATACGCGTGGTGCCCACAACCCAAAGAATTTTGTCTTTTTTTCTTCTTTTCTTCTTCTTCTTCTTCTTCTTCTTCTTCTTTCTATGACGCGTTAAGGAAGATTTCGGTGTCAGATCTTACCAAAAGGCCCTCATATGGTTGAGTAGGCTACCGTGTGGCAAACATAAAAGAAAAATGTATGCTACGAACATGATTCATCTAAAAATTCAACTGTCGCTTTCACTATAAAGGTACGTCACTTTCTACTTCAGAAACATTCAACTCGTTAAAAAACTGCGCGTGTGTGTTATTCGAAAAAATAATCATTCAAAGCGTTTGAACCCTTCACTCATCATATTTTGGCGATAAGAATGACAGGACGATGCTTCGTTGAAGAATATAGCGTGGCCAGAACCAGGAACACAGGTTACGATTGATTTTTGATGCCCCAAAAAAAAGGAATTAAGTAAGAGTTGACTGGTCCAGCTGCTCGCATGCCAACGTCCACGAGCCCTCTCCGGGAGCGGTGGATGAATTGTATTTTAGAAGAGGGGGAAGGGGGTTAATGATAGTAAACGCACAGCTGTTTCGCTTTGGGCGGACGAGGGCATTTTCTGAGACGGATTCAACAGGTGGGCTTTCATAACGACGTACGTCTGTGCTATTGGAGGGAGTTGTGAGTGAATTTATCGCTCGGTTTGAATTATATTCACCCACGGTCCGATTCCAACCACTATGCCAGAGGTGTAGCCATTGGGTGCGGAGGCAGTGGCGTAGCTTATGGCGGGAGGGGCAATCGACCATCCTTTAGGATAAGTTAGTTCTTTGCAGTGATAGAAGGCATGGACACTTTTGGCTGTCATTCATCGAGTTAAATTATGATGATTAATTGTTTCTGTGCTTTTTCTGCACACTTTAACTCACGCTTTATAGCCAAACTAATGAGGCTCTGGGGGCTCCAGTGGAATAGCCATACTCCGGGGTGCGAGTGGGGGTAAATAGTCCGTTTTCGAGGTCTAAATTGTGATTTGCGGCAAATTAATTTCTCGTTTTTTGAGTGGAAGCCGAACTATTGGTGTGGATAGGGGACTACCCCTGATCATTGGGGGGGGGGGGCTTGACCCTTCAAAAATGAATCTTTTGGCCTCACCATTTTGGTTCGATAGAGGCGTACGGACATTCCAGAAATCGAATGTAGACGATAAATGTTAAAACGTACACAGAAAAAAATTTGAGAGTGGGATGTAAAAATGTTTTCCTTATACCGAAAACATAGGTCTATTATTCAGAATGAATAATAAACCAATAGCAAAGAGCAAGAAATAACAAAGTATACATTATTCACTGACGTCTTAGAGTTTTGAGCAGCAACTAAAACAGCATTCCCACGTTTCAACGCAGATTTTTTAAGAGGGATTCACAGTCTATGGAAAAAGGGCCTCTCGGGACGGATTACAAAAGCATTGCAGTGACGTGAAAAATGATGGGATTGGTTTGAAAATTTTAGGGAACATCCTTGAGGTGCTAAGGATGCGATATAAACCGTTTTCCGGAAAAAGGACCCGTAAGACTATAGGCCCTTCTTCCACCTATGCCCCCAATTCGGATTTGAATTTAGTTTAAGGATTTGTTTGGCTCATTGCAGTAAATAAATAAGTATACCACCACTAAAATTTTGGCTCAAAAACCGATGACGAGGATCGGGACTCAAAAAGAGAAATAAGAAATTTCGCAGTTGTGGGCTCTGTCTCGTGGATCCAAAGGCCCACTATGATGACAAAAAAAGTCATTTTTGATCGCAGAATTGCCTTTTTTTGCATAGCAGACCGCTCAGACTCCTTCAATCTCGATTGTCGTGCGGTGCTATAGTCACTTTCTCCTGCTTAATCAAATGTAAGAGGCGGATGTGCAATTTTCTGGGGCTTGATTACCTGTTCTTTTGTTCGACTAAATTAACTACCTATACCGGTTTATAAGTCTAAATTATGAGTTTTGTGTCTCGCATAGACGGTTTTTTAAATTCCAGACTTCGTGTTAACTTTGAACCGGACAGTCGGTTTTCTCCGTTAAAATGGATGTTTTACTACTTTTTTCCCGGCATAAAACGCCTGAATATTAACAAGATGATGCTTTGTTTTTACTTAAGTGGGCGAGAAAAAAAGGCGGAGGAAGTGTTGTATTTGTAGTCACATTCTCAGCGGTGACAAACAACATTGATCCACCAAGATAAAGACTACCGTCTAAATATGGTACTTATGGAAGCGGGGGGGGGGGGTGATTTTTATTTTCTTATTTTGTTCCGCGCGGTGAGATTTTTTTTTTTTATGTTATCATCTTCCTGTATGAAGAGGCGAAGTGGCAAATTCAAGCGCCCCCTGCACCCGCCCACTGGCTTCAAGTTGCGCTACATGAGTTGGGTGTATTACCAGGACCCTGATCTTTTCTGTCCATGATTATTAGTAAATGCAACCCTTCCTCTCTCTCACACTCTTGTTTTTTGAGTTGGAAACAAAAAAAGATGAACTGACCTTCAAAGCGGCCCTTTACAATCTTTTTTCCCGCTCGTTTTTGCGAAAGAAAACTACGGTTTATTACTAACCGCAAAGTAAAAAATAATTTTGAAAACCACACCAACCTTACATTCTCTTTCTTGTTGTAGCATAACTTATCGAATTAACAATCGTATGAATTGCGGGCTTTCATAAATTGTGGTGCTGATTAGTTGTAGAAAAACAAACAGTATTCTTGTTCCCTAATTGTGAAGACTTGGGTTCATTGAGTGGGTTGTAGCCTAAAATAAAACCAATCTGTCCTCTTCATTATTCCATTTTGAGCCATGAGATCAGCTACACGCAACAACATGTTTTTCTATGTATGAGAATGTGATGTTACTCGCTCAGATTGTCAGCAAAAAATTCCGTATAGTAAAATTGGACGTGACATCGTGTTTTTGGTTACGTCTCTACAAAGGGCTCTAAAAAAAACAAAAACCTTATTTATCGCAGTTCGCCTCTCCGGTTAACAGCCCAACCTTCAAAGGTTACGGCCATTTTAAAATTTACCTGCTAACAACTTGGGTGGTCCAAGATGTCTACAACAGTTGCCTTCTGCGTGTAATTGGTGACATGAAAATAACGAAACTGCGCAACATTCACGTGATATACGCGCGAATCATGACTCAAGAGTTGCATCGACTCTTAAAAGCTTCAAGTCCCTTCTTGGATTACCATTTACCCTAGCAGTATAAATCAATTTTATGTCCGGGAAATGCGGCCTCTTGACTAATTCCAGCTTTTTCCAGGTGAGCTGTACACGTTCATAAAAAAAAGTAGAAAGAGAGAGCGTGAGAAACGGTAACGCTTAAGATACACCACATTACATGCTTCCTGAAGGTGGAAGGACAGTAGATAAATTGTCGATTTGGTGATAGTTAAAAAAAACGGCTCAATTACAGGTCATCAATAGACTACGAGACTGTTTCGTATTTACATCGTTACATCATACACGAGTGTCAAGCGAGCACGTCCCCCCACCACCCTTCCGCGGTTGTTAATGGAGTGTCGCCTCACGATATACGCCCTTTTCGATCCAATTTCATAATTGCAAAACCAACCGAACGATTTAAAGCCTTGTCGCCAATGTACAGATTTTTCTCCACCCCGCCATTCTAGTATCAATTCTTCTGATACGAACATGTCTGACATTTCATAATTCTTTTGTGATTGCTCTATCCAACCATTCATCAGATTGTTTTCTTTTCACGAATAAGCCCTATTTTCCCTTCTTCTTCTCCTTCATCC
Source organism: Corythucha ciliata (assembly GCA_038030265.1). Classification (NCBI taxonomy): domain Eukaryota; kingdom Metazoa; phylum Arthropoda; class Insecta; order Hemiptera; family Tingidae; genus Corythucha; species Corythucha ciliata. Next base: position 46,375,000 of record CM075942.1, on the reverse strand, counting down.
CCTCCAACTCATTCAGTGAAACATTTCCGCCTTCGCCTGCCCACTTACGCAATTGAAATTACAGTTCATTGAAAATTGATCCTGCACCGCGGTCGTTTTCAATTTGTCTTTATCTTTGAACTTGAAACAACAAAAAAACTCATTTTTGTGCATGATTGTCGTTACGTGTATTGGAGACCGCCTTTCAGGTTACGCGAGTTGAAAAAAACGAAGCGGGGGAGTTATACGGCCAGTCATTTTAATTGTGTACGATCCCATTCGCCTTCACACCCTGATTCACAGTGGAATCTTGTGTGGACAGGGAGATGTTTGATCGGTCACATTGTTCGTACTAGTTTTGTAATGTTGATCATGGTCTGTTCATTTAAATTCTGGGCATCTGTTCATTTCTGGGGAATCTCTCGGCGGATAGCAAGTAAAAATTTATATTTTTAAAACAAATGCAAACGTTCAACGGAGCTAAAATTCAGTACCACAGCACGGACGAGCGTTTTCTACTGGTATTGGTTCTGTCTGTACTTGCTCTTGTACTGCAATCGCACAATTAATTGCAGCACTTTCTCAGGGCTCATTTTCTCTTTCACTCTTGCATAGCATCAGAATGGGCCTCGAGTCAGGCAACCCCACGGAATTTTGTTTTGGAAAGGAGCCACACCCGTGAAACTGTATGGGCCGTATTCAGAGACCAACCTTAACCCTTCTACATCTCCTTTTCGCGCTACGGTGTCATTTTAGCCACTGTTTTGAAGGTAAGCGAAACTGAGGTTACCAGACTATTTCACCGCGGGTTCCACTTTCACAGCCACAGAGGGAGGCGAGCATATGAATCTCGAACGAATCAGGATTGAAATTCATCTTCTTCCATGTGTCTATACGCCGCAGAAGTTTGACGCCAGCATTTCGACTCACAACAAACAGTATCGCTTAGCAACATTAATAAAATACAATGGGTTCATTTTGTTCTTTTTCGCAACTTGTGAGATTTAACGACAATTATTGCTAATTAGACATGTTAATGAAGAGTGGACGTCAATCTTTCTCAGGCACAATACTCAGATCTTGAAAATACTTCTGGTTTCCCTACATTTCTCACTTCCGAAGTGTTGGAATATGGTTGGAATCCTATCACCCGGAGAGGAACCCGTGGTAAGGCTCCGTTCACAAGCTCTATATTTTAGTTGTGTGGTGTCTATGCAACCTATCAAAATGCTTCATTTTTCGAGGGAATACATTTGTTTGGTTCCATAGACTCCACACAACGCAAACATCTGTGCAATGCGTCTGTGGAGGCCGTGTAACCTATCAAAATGCTTCATTTTTCGAGGGAATAAATTTGTTTGGTTGCATAGACTCCACAGTACGTAAACAAAACATAGAGCTTGTGAACGGGCCTTTAAAGCCTTTATTCACGCTCTGTGATTGATTCCCTTGCAACGAAGTGTTACCAAATAATTTTTGTAATTAATAAATATTAGTAATACACTTCCAACATAAGAATTCGCGTACAACCCTTTCCCGTTCCGCTATTATTCTTATTATGAGTGGTGGTAGAGGGGTTTGTTATGAGTCGGGATAACTCCCAAAAAAGCGAACCTACCTTTTGTGACGTATACTAATATTGCCAAATAGGTATTTGAAAATGCGTTTCAATTTCCAGTTGGTCGGTCTCTAGGCAAAGCTAGAAATTAATTATAGGCCCCGGACTCACGATAAGGAAACTGTTATACATATTACCTTTCCTGGTTGCCCCAAATTTATCGGGAAAGGACACGGCAGGTTACGATCGAGTTGGCATTGCATTCTTATCTATTCCTGGTTGTCCCGTTCCAACGATATATAAAAGAACTGGATTGCTCATCACTGCTGATAAAGACCAGCTGATAATAGCCATCAAATAAGCTCCCATAGTGGATGAGAGGGGTGGAGTTTCAAAATAAGTGCCATATTGCCATAACTACACAAGGAGAGGGACAGGGTGATTGTTTACCAGGGGACGACCTGCCCCCTCCAGTCATTTGTGAGCAATCCAGGTTTATATATCGTTGGCCCCGTTCATGTAAGTTCTACATTGGAAGCTTGCTGCAAATCGGTTTTTTTTTTTTTTTTTTTTTCAATAACTCAGTCTTGATGGCATTGTAGGCATCAAAATTACGTAAAATGGAACTTAAGTGACTACGCTGGGGGATTATCGAAGGAAGGATCGCCGCTATCTACAAAAAAAGGAAAATAAATCGGTGCCGGTCCTTGCTCATGAGTATACAATCGCTCAACATTTGACATCTTGTCATCAATAAAAATCGGGCAACTTATTTCAATCATAGTGTCCTTTCTAGTACAAAGATTCATTAGCGGCAATTCGACAGACGCCCGTCATTTCCCGGCGATGTCGAGCTTGGATAATGTAAATTACCTCGTTGACGTGATGAGTGCATTCACACAAGAGGAGAGTTTCGCGATTTGAAATCACTTGAACCGCAACACGTCGACAGAAGTGACTTAGTTAGTACTTCGGGAGTTCGGAATGCCGGAGACAAGGGCTTTTTGATGACAAAAGTGAGTTTTCCGTTGTTATTCAAGAAAAAAGGCCAGTTCGCAATTTATTATCCGTACGGGAACGTAAATGCGAATGGTTGACTGTAGTCGGACCAGAGCAATCGTTTCATTTCAAACCCTTTCACGTTGCCATCCCGTCAATTTTGAAGTGGCTTAACTTTTAACTAGCGCGTTAGGCTCGTTTCACGCGGCGCGGTGTTGGCTGCCGCGTAGTGACCACGTACACCTTTACACACGTGCGGTATATATTACTTGGTTCGATGAGAAAGTGGAATTCACGCGGATTACACGCGGGAGCCTCGTGAAACCGCGTTAGTGTGAAAAGAGAGTTGGGAAATGCTTAACGTAGAATGTTCACGCGTGCTCCTTTTATAGCGCTGAAGAAGATTACCTAACCCTGATGCTTGGAAAAGAATCTGGAGAAGGATACACGGTCCTTTCCAGCCCTCGAGTAGCACTCAACAAACGTGTAGTTCACCGGCATTTCGTTTTTTTGGATCGGTCGAATAAACGCCATTTGTGTATTATAGAATAAAAAGAACACGTTTTGATGATTCTCTAGTCAAAATTCATTTTCCAAGTGACATAGGAACAAGACTTCTTGGCCGAGTGATGTGGGGAATACACATTCTGTTCTGCCTCAGTGACTGAAAACCGGAAGAAACTATCACCGTCTGCGGATCAATACGTCGGGGAAGTTTCGACTCATAATAAACCTTATCACCTTATCATCAACCCCTAGGACAGTTTGACATTATTGATACAAATCCCACGTTTTAAGGCAGTGTTTTTCACATATTTTTCAAGTTTCTCTGCGTAATAATTAGTGTCGGGAAGACCTGATTCGCAATCGACAGGGGCTACTTGATTTTTTGAATCCGTCCGGCTTCAGATGAACATTATTTTCCTCACCTCTCTCTAGAATTCTAGATAACCAAAATGTATTTTCACTCCGGCGCAGCCCGCGGTAAAAACACTTCGTGTAGTCAAATTGAATCGTTTATTTATGAGTTGATTATAATAAATTATGCTTTTGAAGTCATAACAGACGTGCTCGACACATTTACACCCTCCAGAGACCACCGTCGAAAGCACACGAATGTCGGGTTTGGTTTCTTCCGGGATTAGTCGAAATTGGTGACTTTCGGGTGACAAGCAAACTCGAGACACAGGGTACGGTGTACAGCACTTGTGAAACTGTGAGTATCACCATCACCCATGAAAACTTATTTTCTGGCCGTTGAGCTCACTACACTGTGTGTGTTTTTTAAAGTTTTTGGTGGGATTCAGTGTTCGGTGTACCAGAAACGACTGCCCTTTCTTCTTTGACATATTCGTATTCAATTCAGCCGCTACAGTTTTTCTGCGATGACTGCAATCTACAACGATCATCGTAGAACAATATCAACTTGGTTTTTTTTAAAGCTGGCTTCTCCTTCTTTGTGAGCCTTTACTTCGCCGGGCACCAGTTCACGAGCCATTTTTCTAATCTCCGAAAAAATAAATAAATAAAAAAGCGAGGGACTATTCACTTTAACCAACACAAAATATATATTATATCTAAACGAAACGGCAGAAGTTGGAGACTAGACTCCTTTACTTCTTCTAAACATTGAAGGGCGGTGAGGTGGGTTATAACCTTCTTATTTGTTATGAGTCGAATTACCTTTGAAAAATCGAACCTCGCTTCCCCATCGTATTGCTTACAATAGACCTAAATTTCAGCTCATAAAACATAAAACAACTTTTGGAACGTTAAAATTGAGTAAATATAAATAAATCACTCAATACTGTAATAAATTTGGGGTAACCAGGAAAGGTAATATAACCCAACTCTTATCTCGTGTCCGTTCCCGATTACAGTATTGAGTGATTTATTTATATTTACTTAATTTTAACGTTCTGAAAGTTGTTTTATGTTTTATGAGCTAAAATTTAGGTCTATTGTAAGCAATTGATCCACAGACGGTGATAGTTTCTTCCGGATTTCATTCACTGAGGCAGAACAGAATTCCCCACATCGCTCGGCCAAGAAGTCTTGTTCCTATGTCACTTGGAAAATGAATTTTGACTAGAGAATAATCAAAATGTGTTCCTTTTATTCCACAATACACAATTGGCGTTTATTCGGCCGATCCGAAAAGGAACGAAATGCCGATGAACTACGCGTTTGTTGGGTGCCGTTCGAGGGCTGGCATAGGACCGTGTATCCTTCTTCAGATTCTTCTCCAAGCATTAGGGTGAGGTAATCTTCTTCAGCGCTATAAAAGGAGCACGTGAACATTCTACTTTAAGCATTTCCTAACGCTCGACGAGGCCCCCGCGTATAATCCGCGTGAATGCCGCTTTCTCATCGAGCGACGTATTATGAGTAAAGGTATACGTGCTATGCGGCACCCAAAACCGCTCCGCGTGAAACCTCGTATATGTGAAACGAGCCTAACGCGCTAGTTAAGAAGTTAAACCAGTTCACAATTGACGGGATGGCAACGTGAAAGGGTTTGAAATGAAACGATTTTTCCAGAGAAGCATGATAAGAAATTATAAAACAAGTACCTATACAGGGTGGATCCGTATAAGTGTGACAAACATTTTTGGCTAAAACTACGTTAAAACTGGAGTAAAATGGTACCTTCTGAAGTGTACTACGTCGATCCGTTCCGGAGTTATGATTTTTTTTTTGTTTAAAAAAGTAACCAATGCATGCTTCAAAAAATCCGCAATTTCTCGGCTTATATCGCACCAAATCCAAAAAGTGATGCCATTTCCAGAAACCACGGAACATTTCCTTTAGGATAGACGTCATTTTATTGCTTGAAATAATCGTCAACACCCAGAAATCTGGCATTTTTTCCATAAACTCACGTGGCCTCCAAAATTTGTCCGTTTTACGAAAAGTCGCTGTACCCAAACAGCTTTCTCAACAGATTTTCGATGTATCACAAAAAGTTCCCCGTCTTCTAAGCTTCCTTTTGGCGTCTTCACATTTCATGTTACCACTGACGTTTCTCACGAAAACGTCTGGAGAATGCACACAAACCGTGTTTCTACGGAACATGGACCATTTTCTACGGTATTCGTGAAGGGTGCAGGGAGATCGGTAGTAAGTGAGAACAGGATATCTTACCATGGAGAAGATATCGCAGACAAGATACATTCAATTTGACCCCCTCCCCAATCCATTTCTGCCGATCTCTGAGCACCCTTCACAAATATTGTTGGCACCTGGCACATAGGCAACTGCCTATATTTTTCTGTCAAAATACTGTTTTAGAAAGGGAGGACAGGATATTTTAGGAAGGAGAAGATATCGTAGGCGAACGGCATTCAATTATACCCCCCTCCCCCGAATGGCGACAATTTAGTGAATCACTGATGGGGGAAGGGGTCAAATCGAATGCCTCTTGCCTTCTCCACGGTAAGATATCCTGTTCCCAATTACTGCCGATCTCCCTGCGCCCTTCACGAACACCGTAGACAATGGCCCATGTTCCGTAAAAACACGGTTTTTGTGCATTCTCGTGACGTTTTCGTGAGAAACGTCAGTGGTAACATGCAATGTGAACACGCCAAAAGGAAGCTTAGAAGACGGGGAAGTTTTTGTGATACATCGAAAATCTGGTGAGAAAGCTGTTTGGGTACAGCGACTTTTCGTAAAACGGACACATTTTGGAGACCACGTAAATTTATGAAAAAAATGCCAGATTTCTGGGTGTTGACGATCATTTCCAGCATTAGAATGGCCTCTATCCTAAAGGAAATGTTCCGTAGTTTCTAAAAATGGCATCACGTTTTGGATTTGGTGCGATATAAGCCGAGAAATTGCGGATTTTTTGAAGCAAGCATTGGTTACTTTTTTAAACATAAAAAAAAATCATAACTCCGGAACGGATCGACGTAGGACACTTCCGAAGGTACCATTTTACTCCACTTTTAACGTAGTTTTGCCCAAAAATTTTTATCATACTTATACGGATCCACCCTGTATACGGCTTATCATTAATGACGTAACCTATACATTTATCAACAATTTGTGGACCCGCAACCGGACTACTTCTATTGGTTTGACGGGAATGGATTTTAACTGGTCAAATTACGAGTCAAAATTGTCGACTGTGTTTCTTCAACTGACTGGAAAAGATTTTGGCCAGTCAGGTGCCCCACACTTCTCACATCAGTTTCCATGAAACTTTGTCTGCTCCGTTCAGCGTTCAACAAAACATGAACAAAACAGGTCAGTTTCCGGGAGACTGTGTTTATCGACGAGCGATTTGTAACGATTTTCAGTTATCGGGTTGTGGTCAGACAGAGTGAACAAATTAGACTATGGTCAAGCTTTCGATTTATTCAATATCATTCTCAGGACCTGGATGAACAGATGCACGAGAGTGCGTTAAGCAAGCAACAAGACAACAAGAATAACGCCTGTAAGGTACATATACCTAGTCCAAGTTTATAAATAATAATATGGGGTTGACATAAGAAAAGGAAAGGAGACTCCTTCTACGTCTCACATTTAAGAACCTCCGATGATTGGTGCTCACACACGGTAACGGGTCGGCTGTCCAACAAGCAAGCTACTCACTCTCGTGCATCTGTTCATCCAGGTCCTGAGGATGATTTTAAATAAATCGAAAGCTTGACCATAGTCTAATTTGTTCACTCTGTCTGACCACAACCCGATAACTGAAAATAGATAAGTTTCCGATTAAAAATGATCACTTTTGAAGCGCAGCCAGCGTTGAAGCGAAATGTCATGATAAATGGCCTTTGTAGACAAACTGTTCTGTTAACGTAAATTGCTTGGCATTCTAAACGAAATCGGACTATGTATAACAGGCTGACTGAAGACTATTTTTTCCAAGCAACGCATTGGCATAGTTTATATTATCGTGGTCGTCCCAATTCGTGTACAACAACTCTCACATTTCCGGCAATAATTGAAGACTCGCTCGTTGGTCCTGTTGGACTATTTTATTGTTTTCTTTCTTTTTCATGTTCTCCTTATCTTTCAAATCAAAATTTTGTTCGAGAGGGGGATGTTTCATCTTTTGAAATAGTTGACATTCACTAATAAAAAAACAAGAAGAAGAAGAAAAAAAAAGAGTTCCGTCAAGTAGCTTTGATCGGAACGAACTGTGCTCTTAAAATAAAGAAGATGAACTGTCGGAAAGAGGGGGGGGGGCATGCATTATCATACTAGGCAAACCTTTGTTTTAACTCTTGCTATCTTCAATCTTATTCACGCCCTCGTCCCCGTTATACGAGTTCAATAATAGACTGTGGTCGCTAAAAAGGGAGGCAAAAAAAAAACAAAAAAAAACGATGATTTTAACCATAACCGAAAGATTCGCCTTTTTTTTCAATTTCGGACAATCTTTTGAATCATTTATTCACGTGAGTGATGAGCTTACATTATATGATTTGCAAATTGTTTTGTCTATTCCATGGGCGTCAGTACTTCTGGCTTATCAAGAGAGAAAAAACAAGACTTTCGAACAGCGTGAGAAAGTACGCTCACAGAATATCATTAAAAAAGAAGTTTTATTTGTTTTGAGTTCGTTTTCTTTTCTTTTTCTTTTTTATATCCGCGTCGGAGAACATTGAACCATTTTCATTGAGTAATCCCGCTTTAAAACCCCTTGCGATAGGTCGACTGTAATGGACACAGCATCAGTAGTTAATAATCTCTTTTAATTACAGATTCAAACCGTTTTCTAGTCCTGCACTTTTCGAAAAAAACGTGACCTTTCTCGAGCGATGTATAAGAATATCGAATTGAAGCGGTCAGAAGGATGGTAATTTACGTCCACCCATTTATTAGGAGGAAAAAGTAATTACCGTCTTCTTAAGGAAAAAAGTTGGCGCATGTTTTATTATTATTATTATTATTACTATTGCTATTATTTTTATTATTATTAATAAAATTTTCCATTAACACTTGGAAAGATGAGATCGAGGAAGACCCATAAATTCATGCATATAGATAAAGAGGAATTTGATTCTGCCCCTCAATTTATAAAAATGAGAAAATTAGCGCTTCAAAAATTACACAATAGCTGACTATGTCTGTCCATTTAGGGATGGACTCTCGCCCGCCCTTGAATTTAGTGGAATGAGCTTCCCTTTTGCCCCTTCTCCTATACAAATAACGCACCGGGAATAATTTTGTAACAAATGGTCACTGTGTAGCGTCCAGCGTCTATACGTAACCATAGTGCCCGTAGTAAACGTTTTTTTGCTGAGTTCTTAAAATATTTTTGGTGGGAGTGAGCAAATCGAACTATCGAAATGAAGCAACACATTCAAGAGCCCGTCTCTAAGTGGACAGACTATAATTTTAATTTTGTCTTTCGCCAGTTCGACGCCAAAATTAGTAGCAAGACGTCATAATTGTAGCTGCGGTAATCACATGGAGGTTGCCTGGGTGGGAGAGGAGTGTAAACCATAAACAGTCGGGACATGTAACCATCTGACACGAAGAAGCAAGATAGGAAACGACTGGTGCTATGTGTAAATTAGACTTTCTGTTTTGAATTGCTGCTATTTTACGTCATCAGTGGTTTTAAAACAAAAATATATCCCTTGAGCCAAAAATAACTTTGTCGGTTCAAGAAGTGGCTTGTTAGGATTCTCTTGTCTTTACACGGGGACGAGTATTCTGATCTGAGAGTGCATAGTCGATACTATTTAAGTCAAATTCGTACAGAATTTTCGGTCCCTTATTTTCTCGTACAGGAAAATACTAAACGTCTTCCTTTCGTGCATCACACATTGGCGAGGGCAAAAAATAGATAACGAGATACGACTGATATGAAAAAAAAGTGACAATGGCACAAGTCGAGGTTGCAATTTTTCCTCCTCTTGGGGACAAAAGCATCTAGCGCCTTCACAGACCAGCAGAACAAATGTGGGGAACAAAGCTTCCCGGGTTAGGGGGTGGCTGTGAAAAACAAGATTGAAAAACACGACTGCGTCCTCGCGTTTTTTGTTTTGTTTTTTTTTTTTTTTTTTTTTTTTTTTTTGTCCTGGGACAACTTCCATTTTGTTGCCGGAGCTTATTCACCTTCCTCTACAAGGCACACTACATTTACTTTCCTGAGGCGTTTTAACTTTTAAAACCCATCTTTGTGAACTTGTTTGAGAAAAACCAAGCCTTTTTTCCCTTTTTTTTTCTTCGTGAAGAATCTTTCATGAGTAAATTAAGCTCAATTTAAAGTTCCATCGATCATGATAATTAGATCCCCCTCCCCCAACTGTACTACAACGCAAGTACCCTCTTCATTTTTCTTCAACGTCTTGTTTTTCAAAACAAAGTCTTCAACTTAAAAGTTACGCTTTCAAAGATAAAAACCAAGAGCTCCTCCTCGATAAGGAGCTAATTAAAAACCTCGAAGCCAAAACTTCCTTTGTCCGCGTCTCTCTCATCAATCTTTAGTTGGAGCAGAATGACTGACTGCGGTAAGGGTGATGGTGAGGGGTTGTGGGAGAGCATAACACAGAAGGAACCTTTTTTTTTTTCATTTCCACCAACAATAATAGTAAACCAAAGCTGCGGCTACTTTTTTTCTTCTATTATTCTCTTTAAATGACAAAGACCGCTCGCCGTTTGTTGCTCAATAACGAATGATCGCGTGATCAAATTACTATTTACCACGAGCTTCATATTCGGGTTCCATTAACCGACAAAGTCGAATAGCGCTCGGAAATTAATCAAATCCAGGGCAGTATAATGCGCGTAAAATACCACCAGGAAATCAGCAGCAAACTGCCCCCTACAAATAAAATGAGCTTGATCGAATGATGGAATAGTATATTACGATTCGAGTGTGGAACGCACTTCATTCCACCCGAATGTGAGAGTTAGCGCACGAGGCGTAGCCGAGTGCCGGTAATCACACAAGTACGGAATGAGAAGTTATCGTACGCTATTTTTCCTACACCCAGAAATTATTAATAAAAAAACAATTCTGTTACAACACTCGTAAGGCACACAATAGGGGCATTCATGAAAAATGTTAAACCAAACATAGAAACGGAGAAACTGAACACAAAAAATTCGAAATAACAGGGTTTACGCCGATAACATATGAGGGGTATTCATGCTCTCGAGTTTAACACATGTTATCGACGTAAACTCTGTTATTTCGTATTTTTTGTGTTCAGTTTCTCCGTTTCTATGGCCTTACCCATCTGTTTGGAATTTAGCATATAACAAATAGGTACAAGGTTAAAATTTTTCATGAATACCCCTTATGTTATCACTACTAAGTTGTGGATAAACATCGGATCTTCACGTCCAACTACCTCATCGAGGTGTCGTGGACGAGGGCGAGAGCACACACTTTACTTTTAAACTTAATCATATAAGTTGACCTTTGCTCGTAAATAATCCAGGCTGTCGTGGGAATGAAACCCACTCAGCAGATAAGATACCTGGACATGAGAGTCGACGCCCTAGCGACCTCGGCCACTCAGCTGGGCCTATGTTATCACTATCGTCACTTGTCTGATATTGTTCATGCCGGCTACCGATTTGATCGAATAGGTTCATCAAGCGCTTTTTTTTTAACTAGGCGCTAAGCGCCTTTTTTTTAACTTGGTGGCGACTACCGTAACTGCGGAGCGTGCGTAATGACATCAATTCCTCACACTCAGCTGCCTTTGAATGTGCTTAAGAGGCTGATTCCAGGCGGGGTGTGGGAAAATATTTTCCCAGCGGTAACGGCGACGCTCTCGGTCTCCGTTGGGAATCTCCGGAAAAACATGCGCTTGTGCCACCAGGGTTTCCAGTCAAGTTCCGCGTGAGTCCAGGTTCCTACCCAGACCTGTGTCGGATCTGGACACGTTTTCCCGGACGGGATGGGAGGCAAGACATAATTTGCCGCATCATTCATCATTCAATTTCAATTGCAAATAAATTCATGTTCGAATTCAGATTTATGGCCACATTCGAGGCCGGCTTGCCCAGCGTTCGCGCTCACTAAAAACAGAAAGACCTGAAACTTGCAGTAGAACTTGCAATATCGCGATTTAGCCAGGAAACTTCCAATTTCACGACTATTTTCCTAAAACATGTTGCGGTTTTGTGGCCCGGTTCCGGTTGAAAAAAAAGATTTATGACTCTAACCTGCAATTTCGCAAAAATAAATACAGAAACGAAGGAATTTTGCGCGAATATTCGGACCCGAACTTGCAATTTCGCTAAAATTAGGACCTGGAACTTGTAATATCGCGTATATTCAGCCAGTAAACTTCCAATTTCGCGTATGTTTTCCTTCAAAATGTTGTAATTTTGAGGCTAACTATCGTCAGGCTTTGAGTGCGTTCGGAGCTGGCTTGCCCGGGGTTCACGCGGCCTTATCAAAAAAGACCCGAAACTCAAATTTGCAAACATATATGCTTGCAAAATGTTCCAATTTTCTTGCTATTCGTCAGAAGTCTTGTCATTTCCGCGTGGTTTAGTTACTACGATATTTTGTCAGGTTTTGTATGCTGTCATGAGGGGCTATAGCCTGGGATCCACGGCTTTTAAGCAAAATTCCCAAAACATGTAATTAGAAGAATGTAACATGTAATGTAGAAGTGAGCAAGTGGAAATCTCGTGCTATTCGATTCGGAAATTATGTTTCGTCTAATATCAAATTACGGAAAAATGATTAAGTACGCGGAACCCTTTAATCTCGCTGATGTGAATGCACGATGACGACATTTCAAATTCGCTTTAACGGCGGAACTAAAGCGCCGTTTAAAAATTCAGCACGAGTAGGTTGACAATAAATTAAGAAATATGAGAAATTGATTTCTCTTCGACGATTTTTTTTTTCTTTCGAGCGATAGCTTTGAGCGTAATTTGAAAGAATAATGCCCTTACAAACTGACGAGTGGGACTTCATAAATATGCACTTAAATTCTATCCACTTTGTCTCGCAGTCATAAGGTCATTCCTCATTCTTTTTTTCTCGAGAACGAAAACATTTTAGTTGGGACGCAGCTAATCAATCAGCGGTACGCAAAAATGACTCTATTGCGCAATTTAGAAGGCAGGGGAGGAGGTTGAGAGGTGATTCGTCCGCCGTTGTCGATCCTTCAAAGTCAGTTTATAAGTTATTGAGGGCGAGGGGTGTGACATGGTGGGCTTTCATTGCTGTTTCGTGCCTCATCATCCCGATGGGTACTCAGAATCGAGCGATTTTTTGAGAGGATTTATACCTTCATCCTTATTAAAACCAATTTATATTTAACGCCCATGCTCTATTAAAACGGCGGCAAGACTCGGTTTAGCTCCTTTTTTTTTAAACTATTTTTTCGTTCACTTTTAGCAACGAGCGTTTGGGGTGTTGTAAATTGGACGACAGTAGTAGAATGCACAACTTGAAGAGATTCACAAGCTCGTTGATAGGGACTTTCCGCACTCCAAGCACAAGTTGGTTGTACGTACGTGTGCGTGTGTACTCACAGAGAGGGTCAACCAATCGCAAGTAATTCTGATGGGGTGGGTAGGTGAAGGGGTTAAGAACCTGTTCCATAGTCGAAAGATCGGCTACTGTTTCTCAGCAGCTCATTGTTTCCAACCGGTTTCGCGAGTTTTTTCTTTCTTTTTCCATGTCTTTTCTTCCCATCCCGCGAAGTACTTACTTTAAAGCCATCAAAGTAGTAAAGTATACACTATAGAACGGGGTGAAACGAACTATCAATGCGGGGAGCAGGGAGGAGGTTATGACGGAAGATTAAAAAAATTCCGCATGTTTCTCTGTTTTCCAAGCTGAAAGATTCCTTGGACCTAATTTAGATTAGGTGGTTCCTTCCGCGAATACAAGATACTTCGCGATAGACAACACAAAAAAGGAATTGTTAAGTTTAGACGTAAAAAAATGGCTAGTTTACATAAAGAGGAAAGTCCTTTTCTGGAGCAGTGAAAGCTCACGATTTGTTATTTTTGTCAGAACCTTAAAAGCATCTCAGTCAGAGGGACGGGACCCTTGAAAGTGCTTCCTTCCTCATTTTCCTTTTTCTTTTCTTTTTTAAAAATAAAATTCCGGGCTTGCCGAAGGGCATTGGAAGGGTCACGACTCGGTCACGGAAGTGCCACGACTTTTATAACACAAGAGTTAATGAAAGCTGTTAAGACTCTCCGCGAGGGTCACGGCTAAGAGCTGGTAGTATTTTTTATAACTGGAACTGTTAATTAACGTAAAAAAGAACCTCTCAGTACAATGTATTGGATGACTAAGCTTTTCTGCCCACTGTCACGTATCATTGACATTACGATGAAACCATCAGGACACAAATCGGACCTACAGCGCTCATAATTGTAAACACGTGGAGTAGAATGCGGCCTGAAGTATAATTACGAGTCTGAGTTTATTGCATGACGAGTAGTTGTAAAACGAAATAGCTCTTCATCAGTGTGCAAGAAAGGGGTAGGAAGGGGGGCCTTTTCCCCTCAATATGGCATGCTACAGTCGGGTGCTGGCAGGTTTTGTAATTTTTACAACTTTTTCAAATCAATATCTTGGATTCACACGCGACCACTGAGCGTATTGAAAAGTCTCAAAGCCTTTTTTTGTGAAGAGAGGGACGTCGAGAACGTTAATTTTAAAAATTTTCCGACAAAAATGGACCAATAATAATGCTGATAATCTGTTTCGCTTCCTTCCGTGCCATTTAGCCAATAGCAACTACCCAAATCCCTAATTCACGGAATCATACCGTCCCCCGTAACAGTGTCGACTGAGGGCCGAAAATCCAGGAGACATGTCCCTGGCAATCCCTACAGATTCTTACCTTATGAAAACTCTGATATTCGCCCTTTTCACAAGACGGTAAAATAGGATTTTATGATTAAAAATGTCTCTCGACACAAATTACTACAGTACAGACGTCCCTGACATTAAAATCAGAGTAAACTTTCGCACTAATAGAATCGTTTAAAGATAATAGAAAATGACGGAGATGATTGAAAACTTTATGCTTCTTTTAGGAGGCATACCGACTATAATTTTCAAAATGCCGGCGTATATTGCGATCACTTTTACAGTTTAGATATACCTCTTCCCGAGCCTTCGACACTATATAGGATCTGCTGTAAATTGCACAGAAAACATAAAATATTATTTAAGTGGCAAACATTGCAAGGAAAATAATTTCTCCCAGGCACGTCTATAGTCTTGAAATTCACTATTGTGCTTTAATAAATAAATGACGCTCAACAATTGCGCTACCTTGAACAGTGGAGGTGGAAACCAGCCCATGTATCCGCAGAATGCATCAATCTGCCGCAAGAATCTGAGCCGAGATTCAGCCTGTATATGTCGGATCCACTTGGCGAAATTGTCCACTTCAAGAAATGGATGTCCATTCCCGGAACACGGTATATAGCAGACACTCTTTCTCGTCTGGAGGAAATACAGTTACGCAACGACCTTCAAAAACTCGTCGAAGCTCAGCAAAACGACAATGGACTCCAAGATCTCCACAAGGAGAACAGACACAAAGATAACCCTTCTTCAAGTCCCGGGAACTGTCCTAAAACTACACTGCGAAACATCAAGTGGACGACCAAGACCATTTCTGCCAACAAGCTTCCGACGATTCCTTTATGACCAACTGCACAACGTAAGTCACCCTGGAATCCGCGCTTCAAGAACTCTAATAGTAATAGCCCAGCGTTCCTTTTGGCCCAACATGCAGAAAGACCTAGGGCTAAGGGCAAAAACATGTGTACCCTGTCAGAAAACAAAAGTAAACAATAATACCGTCACACCCAAGGTGACTAAATAGACCGAGAGCTGGCGACAGTCCCATTCAACCGGAAGAACATAGTCACGAAAGGTATGCAAAATGATGGCATTTCACCCCCTATATACGACTCCGGAAGTCTGCCTTGCTCTATCTGGGGCCTAAGGATTTTATAGCTAATTAAAGTCCCCAGGCGGACACCGGCAGACGATCATTTTCGTATTCAGCCACACGATACGTGCCGCAAAAGACCATTTTCCGGACTTAGTTCTTCCGGTTAATTAATATCCCTGATTCAAGGAGTTTACTGGCCACCGAGGGCAAATGCTCCAGGCAGACGCCGGCCGACGACTATATTTGTAATCATCTCCATAAAACCTAGAGAATAAGACCAGTTTCAGGACTATGTTCTTTCGGTTAATTAAAATTTACTGAATTACGTGAGTTTGGCGAGCCACAGAGGGCAAATGCCCCAGGCAGACGGCGGCAGACAATCATATTCGTAATCAGCTCCATACAACCTTCCGAATAGGACTAGTTTCTGGACTATGTTTTTCTGGTTAAATTCATGTCCCAAATTAAGGACTTTAATTAGCTATAAAATCCTTAGGCCCCAGATAGAGCATGGCAGACTTCCAGACTCGTAAATAGGGGGTCAAATGCCATCATTTTGCACAGCTTTTGTGACTATGTTCTTACGGTTGAATGCGACTGTCGCTAGCTCTCGAACTAAAACTTTCTATAGGTGCCGCAGATCACTGTCCTTCACCTACGTCACGAGCAGTCCCTACCGCCATTGCGCTTGACCCACTACATTGGTGGTGATTTTTGAGAATTCATAAACTTCAATTTCAAAATTAACTTGCTCTGCTGCTCTAGGGTGAGCAATCGGGAGCAAAGGACTGCTGGTGACGTCAGTCTCCACCCCACCCCCCCGACCGATGGGCAGGGGGAAATCTGCGGGACCTATAGTAAAGTTTAGTCACCTTGGTCACACCCCTTGGAACATTCGAACCATTGGATAAACTATAAACGTCCATGTTAAGCCCTCAGAAGGGAAGACCTATTGCCTCACAATGATGGACAGGAACACACACTGGCCTGAAGCTATACCACTCTCCAACATCGAAAGTTCAACAATTGCACAGGCGTTCCTAACCCACTGGATAGCGCGTTTCGGTATACCAGTGAAAATAGTGAGTTTTAGCACTCTCCCGTTAAATCCTCCGGAAACTTTATTTTCAAATTGCAATCAATCAGATGTTTCGTAACCAAGCAACGACTGATTTATCGTTTGCGCGAGGTAACTAAACTTTACTATAGGTGCCGCAGATTTCCGTCTGCCCATCAGGAGGGAGGATTGGGGACTGACGTCACCAGCAGTCCTTTACTCCCGATTCCTCACCCTAGAGCATCAGAGCAAGTTCATTTTGAAATTGAAGTTTATGAATTCTCAAAAATCACAACCCAATAACAATTGATAATGTGCTGGGTCCAGCGCAAAGGCGGTTGGGACTGCTCGTGACGTAGGTGAAGGACAGTGATCTGCGGCACCTATAGAAAGTTTTAGTTCGAGAGCTAGCGACAGTCGCATTCAACCGGAAGAACATAGTCACAAAAGCTGTGCAAAATGATGGCATTTGACCCCCTATTTACGAGTCCGGAAGTCTGCCATGCTCTATCTGGGGCCTAAGGATTCTCCTAAGGGACTCCGGGTCTCCTTGTTTTAGTTCCTTTTAGCGTGGAGTGGTGTTTTTTAATTAGAGTTTTCGTTCAGTTTTGGTGGTTTGTCAGACCTTTCGCCTGGAAAATTGTTTTGGTCAGGCATTTCGGGTTTTAACGGTGACCCTAAGTGGCTACAACTAGCTTTAACTGCAAACAATTTTGTAAAAACTAGAATTGTCTGGTAACTTTTGGACAATTCTAGTACTTTTGAGACACGCCTATTTGGTTGTAGTGGTCACCAAATCGGTAGCTTGAATAGTAGAAACGGACAATTCGCGGTTGCCTTTCTGCCTCACTCAGGGCTTCTCAGTTGCATGAGTGCTGGCTGGAGCCGGGCCTTGACGCCCAAAAAACATTGTCGGCGTTGTTAAAATGAACAGTCCTCGGTTTGCCTCTTCGGAATGGAGAGAACTGACCAGGACTAACGAAAAAGCAAAATAGGCGTCATTGATGATCATCGTCTTCTGTCAATTGGTTCCTCCTCCGTCCGCAGGGACCCGTATGAACAGGATATTCAACATGGTAACTCAAATCACTTTGGGAAAACCACCCGAAATTTTTAATCAGAGGAAACCGCATGAATCTAGGTTCCCGAAAAGACGTAATTTTAATCAGTCGAGCCGTTTGAAGCTGAATCTTCAAAAATCATTTTACGGGCTTGGCTCTTCAAAAAATCTATTTCGTGGGTTTGAATCTCTGAGAAAACCAATTCTACGGGTTCCGCTCTGAATGAAACCATACAGTTTTGCGAGTTTGGCTCGTGGTTGGCTAAAAAAACACATAATTCCACTCACTAACCAAATTTCGCAGATTTGACTCCGGAAAAAATCAATTTTGTGGGTTTGGCCCACGCAAAAACCCAATTTCTCGGATTTGGCTATTCAAAAAACCAATTGGCGAGGTTCAGTTGTTGCAACTATCCTGGATTTTTCTGTAGAAAAAAACTATAATTTCACCAATTATTCGCGGGCTTGAATCACTGAAAAACCCTATTTCACGAGTTTAGGCCCCGTATGCTAAGTCGTTCCTCGAAATTTCCTCGACTCCAACTTTCCTCGAAAACTGTAGAATCACATGTTATTTTATAATTTTTCCGGTTTGTGAGGGAGGTTTGAGGTGGAGGAAAATTCGAGGAACGACTTGGCATACGTGTCTAGATCTTGGAAAAACGATTCTCACGGGTTCGACTCGGACTAAAGCCAGTTTCTTAGGTTTGGCTCCTCAAAACGCATAGTTCCGCGGAGTTGGAGCCCTCAAAAACCCAATTTCGCAGGTTTGTCTCTGTAAAAAATCAATTTTGTGGAAGTTGGCACTTGAAAATACCATTTTGGTGGGCTTGAATCAACAACACCATCTCGGGGTTTAGTCACTGACAACTGTTGATTCAAAAATGTTCTGTTCACCCAAAACTGTTCATGAACAGAATTTGCGGGGTTTGGTCACTCGAAAAACACGCTTTTCGACAGAGATCATGTCTTTAATAAACCATTCTCGTGAATTTAGCCATGAATAACACCAATTTCACACGTTCAAATCTTCTAAAAACCACTTCGTGGGTACAGTCATTGAAAATAAAAAGGAATTTCGCGGGGTTCAGTCCTTGGACATCTGAATTTTGGGTGGTTCTTTGAAGTCAATTTTGCGGGTTTCGGTCTACATAAATCATCATTCCGAGGATCTTCCAGAAAGTTCAACAAGGAACCCGTAATATGCCATTGCCAGGACTTGAAAAAAACAATTTCGAGGGTTCATGTTCTGAAAATCTCCAATTTCTCGGGTTTGGGTAGTCAAGATTACCCATATTTTGCCACCATCAGGGTGAAACCAAGGCATATGCTTTTCCGGGGTGTTTTCATGAAAAAACTATCCTTCCCGTATTATGCCCCATTTTTGAAAGGCCGCTTATTTAGCACATTTTTGACGGCCACAGAGCCGAATATTCAGTCCATTACGGTTTTTAGGCTTTCCATAGGTCACCACGGTATAAAAATTGTAATTTTAAAGTTAAAATTAGAATGTATGGGCCTAAAAAATCGATTCAGGAGTCAAACCTCACGCGCAGTTTCTTATTGGCCTGTAGGGTAAATAACGTAAGGATTTCTGACCCTTCAGGGACAGACAATTACAAGGGGTAAAACTGCCAAAGTCCGTTCAATCTGAGAGTTTTCGCGGGAAAATGAAATATAACTAGCCATTTTTGACCAAGTAATAATTTTAGGGGTAAAACAACCATTTTATGGGCATTTTATGGGGGATGTGTGAAAAAAAGATTCTATAGATCGACAAGTTTCTTATGGACCGAAGGAAGTGGTAAATTCAGTTAACGTTCTAAACACATGTTCCTAAAACCATCTGGAAATTTGGGCCCTAAGGGTCCCAAACTTGTCAAGCTTGGGGGTTAGAAACTTGTCAAGCTATAGTTTCAAGGGTCAAAGGCACATTTTTTTACTTATATTTCAGAAAACTTTCTAATTTCTGGGTGGAACGATCAGATTTCGGCGGAAAATGTTAAGAGTTTTCCACGAGTGACCGGTATTTGATATGTAACACTCAGTTCTGTGGGATCCAGTTGGTTTATTTGGACCGAAAAATAATAATTCTGGATGAAATTTAAATCAAAGACACATAGAATGACCGTGGGCCACCGGATATTACTTGTTTCTTTAGTTGTTGTTGTTTTTATGGAAGCATGGTTAAATTTTGGAGCTGTACGGCCAGTTGGAGGGTCATCAGGAGGGTGCGGATTTTCTATTTCCTGAGTCAGGAAATCAATTCTGAGACATATCTTCCTGATACTTGGCCGTAAAGTCATTTTGAGAGTCAATTTTCCCGAGATTCCCAATGTGGTAACGAACAGCCAACGGTTTTCGTAGTGGGGGGGGGCGGGGGAGGCATTGCCCCAATCCTGCATTTGCGCAGGTCTCGCGAAGAATCAAAGTTTGGCCCACCTGTTTATTTCCTGGGGTCGTTGATTAAAGCTGTGCCGTCGCTTGTCTTTCGACGACTGTTTCTTCTGTTTTGAGCCTTTGCCTTCGCTGTGATAGATCGGATTGGAACGATCCAGCGAAACATTCTTACTCGACTCACCAGCCGACGACGAGTGATGACCACCACCACCACCACCTCCTCGCAGATCCCGAAGCCATCGGCTGAGTGCACCTTCTTCCTCCCTGAAACATGTTTCGCAGTCTTTTTATTTTTGAAAAAAACTGACGGGATTACAGGAGGATTTTATTTATCGCCCGTGAAGAACGTTATAGCACACTGCTAACCTATTTAAGACAAAACGGCTACCCAAACCTCTTACCACCGTCGATTTATGCCTATAAGTTGCCTACATTTAGTTATTTCTGTTGGAGAGTCTATTAATAACACTCAACGGTTGGTCATCACGAGCTCAAAGCGTTGAATAAAGCTGTAAAAAGAAACCGTAATTATAATAAATTGGTTCCTTTCATACAAGGAAGACGTGAAATAATCAATATGTTTTACATTCCATACGAGCTTAGTAAGAAGATGGAAGGCGTAATTTTTATTTAAAATAATGGGGTCTCTTGGGGGAGAGACGTGTACTTTCACGTCGTAAAATTCTGCGCTTTTAATTAAATCGAAGGGCATTAATCAACGCCTTTCAAACATTTAACTCGCTATGCAACCTCATTTGTCGGATGTTCGTATTTCATCAGAGGTCGACGATTTTTGTGGGTGTGTGTGTGAGTTTCGGGGAGAAGTTATAGCGTTAAGGTGAAACGAAATGATTTAATCAACCGGCAAAATGGTTGGTTGCCCTTGCGGGTCCTTCCCTCAACCTTCTTCTTCTTCTTCTTCTTCTTCTTTTTCTTCTTCTTCTTCTTCTTCTTCTTCTTCTTCTTCTTCTTCTTCTTCTTCTTCTTCTTCTTCTTCTTCTTCTTCTTCTTCTTCTTCTTCTTCTTCAACAAAGGACATCTGCCACAGCAAGACGAAAAAAAAAGTCCCCCGTGGGAGGCACGCACTTTCCACCAGATCGGAAACTCGTTCACCTCGCCTTAAATAAGGCCTTCAACGACGATAAAATGAATTGGATGTACGTGTTTGCAAGGAGAGAAAGAAAAAAGAGTAAAACGTTGAGACGGGTATTTGGTAAGAGGAGGGGGAGACCAGCAATGTTCAATGCCGTCCCGTACATCGACCACAATAAAAAGGAGGAGTTCGGTATATGGATGCAAGGGGCATGCACATCCGAGTTGCATAATACGCGGTGTACGACCGTTTCTTTCTCGCTGAATGGCTTTCAGAATTTTGTTGAGGCATTTCAACGCTTATACAAGTTGTTCGAACCAAACTAAATTGTGGGAATCGTATTAAAATATAAAAGAGCATGTCCACCATCATGCGGTGAATATGGGAACGGTCGGGTAGTGTTTGATGAATTATTTGCCTCGTTATTTTTGTGTATGGTTCTTTGTTTATTATAATATTCCATTATAAATTTTACGCTTATGGGATGGCGAAGTGAGGTTCCATTTTTCAAAGATTATTCGACTCATAACAAATAAGAAGGTTAGAACCCACCTCACCCCCTTTCAATGTTTAGAAGAAGTGAGGAGAAGTCTAATCTAGAGTCTATCCCAGAATTCAACTTCTGCCGTTTCGTTTAGATAATTTTTGTGTTGGTTAAAGTGAATAGCCCCTCACCTTTTCATTTACTTTTTTTCGGAGATTAGAAAAATGGCTCGTGAACTTGGTGGCCGGCGAAGGAAAATGTCACAAAGAAGAAGTCAGCTTCAAAGCCAACCATGTTGATATTGTTCTACGACGATCAGTGTGCAGTCATCGCAGAAAAACTGTATAGCGGCTGAATTGAAGACGAATATGCCAAAGAAGAAAGAAAAGTCGTTTGGGGTACACCGAACACAGAATCCCATCAAAAACTTTGAATAACAGTGTGGTGAGTTCAACGGTCAAAAAATAACTTTTCATGGGTGATAGTTATGCTCACGGTTCCACAAGTGATGTACACCGTACCCTGTGTCTCGAGTTGCTTGTCAGCCGCAAGTCATCAATTTCGACTAATCCCGGAAGAAACCAAACCCGGCATTCGTGTGCTTTTGACCATGGTCTCTGGAGGATGTAAATTTGTGGAACACGTCTCTTATGACTTCAATGGCACAATTATTTTGTTACGTGGCATACTGCATGGCACAATAAACGAGTTGATTTGACTACACGGAGTGTTTTTACCGTGAGCTGCGCCGGAGTGAAAATAAATTTTGGTTATCTAGAATTCTAGAGAGAGAGGTGAGGAAAATAATGTTCATCTGAAGACGGACGTATTCAAAAAAGCAAGTAGCCACTGACCATTGAGAATCACGTCTTCCCGAAACTAATTATTACGTAGAGAAACTTTAAAAATAACTGAAAAACACTGAACTGCGCTAAAACGTGGGATTTGTATCAATAATGTCAAACGATAAGGTTTATTAAGAGTCGAAACTTCCCCATCCCATTGTGTTAATAATTATAATAAATTAGCTTAGGAAATTTTTTTCTCAGGTTCACATGAAACTTTTCGCCGATCCGTCAATCCTTACAGGTTGATGGATTATTGAGAAGTTTGATGGCACCGTAAAATACATCGATGAATATAGGAACGGTTCGACTTCATCCATCGGTGAAATTAGGAATGGTGTAATGCTATCAATGATGGCATCAGTGGGTCCATCGATGAATTTAGGAACACGCTCAAACAGTAACTATCTGTAAACGGTTTTCCGCAATTTAATTGCATGTAGGGATTGTGTTTCTCAAGTTGGAAATGACCCATATTTTACTGGACTCGACGAATGCATAATAAATAAACCTCCTAGTAGTAAGGATGGACTTTAATTTATGTTCATCCCTCTTATCAACATCACGATCCTCTTTTCATTCCGCCTTTAACAGTGTACCTCACGCTCCGAACTTACTTCTTGAAAAGGAACGACGGAAGGGAGTGGAAGCGAGCGAAGCAGAGGGGATGAACAAGAGAAAATCATAAATCTCAATAAGATCCATAATTTATGTTGTGAGTCTTCTCTCATGTGGATGTCACTCGTTAGAGGATTTGTGATTTTCTTTATGCCGAAAGAGATATAAGGTGCATGCCTCTCCTCGTATTTTTTTTTTTTTTTTTTTTTTTTTTTTTTTTTTTATTATAACAATGAAAAAAAAGACTGGGATCTTATTGGTGGTCTGTGGTTTACCAAAGGTATCTGCGAGGTTCCAACGAATTTTTTAATAACCATCTTTCCAGGCCGGGGGCACTACTTATTTTGAAGCGCCCGCAACTCGGGTCTTGCGGGAAATTGCCTAACTTGCAGCGCTCTTCACCTTCCCAACCCAAATCGGTCAGTCTGTCCTTCAAGTTTTAAAACCGTGACAGCATCGTTTATTTCGAGAAAATATTGCAATAGTTCTAGGTAGCAACATAAAGTGGAAATTATGGTGAAAAAGTAGATCACGAAGGAAAAAATATGGGACATGGGAATTGAGGGATTTCAAAGTCAATAGGATACCCGTGTTTTACATATTTTCCTACAGATATTTTACCAGGGATGGTTGAAAAATCACGATCGTGAATCCTAGAAGAACGTATTTTCTGATCTTCTGATAAAACTTCCGAGTCAACGGCTAAATATGACTCAGAGACTACCCCAACGTCATTTATTCTTCACTTTGTATTAATGAAAAAATGACGCGGCCTTTCGCGTCCACAGTGACCCCCGTTTACGGCCTAATACTCCCGAGCAGAGCTTTTAACTATGACCTTCATATCGAACAAAAGGCAAATATTAGAAAGTATCTCCTTTAATCTCAAAGGCATTTGACGAAGATAATAGTTTCGTGCTGTTCCTTCAGGGAGCCGTGAAATCGTGTAGGTCAAGCTAATACCGAAGGGTTTAATTTTGATAAAAAGGCTACAATAAGGATTAAATGAATCCCATAAGCGAAGTAAATAACAGGAACTACCAAGTTGTTGGACAGAGGTAAAAGGGTAGTGAAAATTGGTGCATGTCGAAGACGTGTATTAAAAAGAAATAGAGGGGGTGCAAAAAAAGTAAATAAAAACATGTTAGCGGTTTAAAAAAAAAAAAAGAAGTCGAACAAAACAAAAAAGCAAGAGTATCTATATTTGGCACGTGTTGAGGCTTGGGCTTACATAAAGTCGATAGTATCTTCAAGTCACGAAGCTCGTGCCTTCGAGATTCAGACTTGAATTTATCGTCCCTACCGAGAAGCTTTGCGTTGTATACCTTTGTTAAAACAAAGAGAATGCCTTCCCCTCCGAGCAGTTGCCTTCTATTACTCTTGAAATCGTAAATCCTGTTGAAACTCTTCTAAAAGGGCATCCGAGAGCGGCAGGTTGGGGGTTTGCTGTGCAGGAGACTTGGTTTTGCATGCGCGTCCAACGCAGAAATTTGCGTACCTATTGATCAGTTGAAAATACCTGTCGAATAATCGACGACTGCTGAAATAAAATCTAATTCGAATTCTGGGACTATGGACGCAACCCCCTCCCTCCAGGCCTCAGAAATTTGCTAGACAATAGCTTCATGTGGCCATTTTGCGGCTACCCGTCATACTTCGGGCGCTGTCATGGCCGACCGAACTCTGGTCAGGGGGCTTATTCTCTAACTCCGAAGCAATAGCTTTTTCGAAGTCATATGTTTATTTCATTGATTTTCTTCAAACAAATGAATGAAATAAACACATGGCTGGCGAAAAAAATATTGCTTGTTGTTAGAGATTAGGCCCCCAGGTTACTTAAACGCCATACCCTGATCCAGCTGTGCACTTTGCACTCGTATGTACCACACGGGCGTTTTGGTCGGTACTCAAACTTCATCCCCAAACAGGCGAATATTTGGCCCCGGGAGCCAATTTTCTTCTTCCATTTCATCACAACCCATAGAATTACTTCCAGACGCTTGTTTTTGCCCTGAATTGGTCGTCTGGCACTCCGCCGGAGAAAAATATTTCGTTAAACTAACCAAAAATAGGGTATAGTCAACCCGAAAATTAGGTTAAAAAAGTGACAGCCTAACAGGCAGGTAAATGTAACCATACATATAAAGTAAAGTGACTTGAGTAGATTCTACTATACGTTTGAGTACATTTTACTGCCACAATGGATAGTGAGAACAACCTAAGCTAAAGATAGTAAACCTTTTACCAAAGTCAGCTTGTACAATCAACCCTACAGTATGGTAGAAATAACTGACTCATTTTGTAGTCTGACTACAGACGTATGGTTAGGACAACTCCACTTTGTAGTTGAAACACCATTTCTTGTTGGGTTCAAATAAATTTCCTGTGGGTAGCTTTTACCAAAGCTCAAGGTTAAATTAACCATCCAGTTGAGGTGCAATCAACCGGACAAGAAGGGTAATTACTACAAATTATGGTAACACGTAAAGTTGTTCTTACCTTGCTATCTTGCTGCACTATGGTAAAATTAAGTATGAAAATAAGGTAAGAACTACCAATTTCACAGTACGTAAAACAAGCAAAAATTGTAAATTCTACACTTTTGGTTTTCATTACCTTGCAGTTTCTCCCCAAAATGTTGTTATTACCTCCATCTTTGGCAGATACTACTACTTATGGTGGGTTTCACCGCCGAGAGTTAAGGTTTGAGTTACGTTAACTCAGAATTAACTGAAAAAAGGCGTCACTATTTATGTAAACAATGTTACAGTTCGGTAACTCCAACCTAACTCCCGGTGGTGAAATTCGCCCTTAATAAAGTATCTTTGACCCTTATTTCAATTTTATGGATAATTAGGTGAAGTCAAATCATTACAGCCAAAGGGGTGTGAGGTGGAATTAATTAAATGAAAAGCATGCTTACGGAATGTGTCCCTGATCACACGTTTCTTAAGGGTGTGCTCTAAACCCGATGTTTGGTCATTTTTCCCGCGTGTGATCAGACCTAATGCCTTTCATTTAATTAAGGGTCTCTCTCACGCCAAATTCTGGCAATAATTATTTTTGACTTCCCCTGTCTGTCCACAATACTGAAATTAGAAGTCATGGGCACTTGATTGAGTATGAGGATTTGCCAATAATAGAGCTTATGCAATAAAAACATTTTTGGCTGGAACTGCAAAGTGAAATGACCAAAGTATAGCCGAATTTATTATTTCTGTTCATTCCTCTTACCTTCATGGTTAGAAAAATGGACCGAAATACCTCTCCTACCCCACTCTATTCATAGAGGTAATAGTTCTTATTTCATTTTTATACTTATTGAATTTACCTTTTAGCCCAGCAATATAACAAGATTTCTGTGTGATGTGATCAGGGCGTCCGATGAACATATTCCGGATCTGAAGAAGAGCAAACGAATTAACGGACAGAGAGGACGAAAATGTGGTCGTCGGCATGCTTCGGCGTCTCTAGGAGATTGGGCCGTCTGGAGGGGGTCAATGGGTACAGTTAACCCTACTTTTGCAGTTATGTTGTTATCTACTTGTTATCTACTTGCAGTTAGGTTGTTTGTACCATACGCAGCAAAAGTACAAAAATACTCGTTATACCAACTAAATGTTAGGTAGCGCTAACTAAAAAGAGGATATTCCTTGGGTTGAATCTATGGGTTGAATGAACAAGAGCGGTAAAGTAAAGTTCCATCATTTTACCTAACTTATGGGTGAAAGGTACTAATATTTTAATGGTTCATTCAACTTGATTCATTTTACTTTTTTTGTCGTACACTTTACTGTAAGGTAAGTTCTGTCAACCTTGACCTTGATAAAATTAAAAGAATTCGCTCAACTATAATAATTTAGTACGGTCAAAAACATATCAATGTACTTACTACAATAATTTTGTTAAGAACTACTTATTTTTGGTTGGGTTTACTAAAAACCATTTTACCCAAGTATAGTAGCTCACTTTTTTTCCGTGCGAATCTAATTGTTCGGTCTGAAAATAGGCAATCCCCCTACGTATCTCATCTAAAAACTATCACTCTAATAAACGAACAAAAACTGCGAATTTTGACCCACAGTCAGATTTGTCGCCCCGAAAACTGGCTGGTCATGCGAATTTCACTCCATTGCGAATCAATACGTGGGGGGGGGGGCTATTACGAAAACCCAGTTTTACGGGTTTGGCTCATTAAAAACCTCGCAGTGGGGCACATTTAAATCTCAATTTGGCGGATTCTTTAGTATAAATAAATATTCTTTTAAAAAACATTTTGCGGACTTTCGTACTTCTAAATCCTGTTCTCCTCTATTTCACCATGACCATCAAAGTTATTCTCATTGGCTTTTTTTTGCTCTGTAATCTGGTGTTCCAAATCCAATCGTTCGCTCTAAAACTATAGAAAACTCCCTTCTCTCCTCCCAGTATACGCTGGTCGTTCATTCCTATACAACACATGGTAGTGAACATAATCCAACATTTTTCAACTCCGTGGATATTTCAACCAGAAACTTGATTTTTTTGCCTTCCTATACTGGAGATTTCGCTTCAGATTCCAACTCTTTGGCTCAAAGAGAGAAAGAATCCTATAGCAATTAACTGGCCCCCACTGAAACCAGCCTTTACAACGTGAAACTGTGAATTTTGCT
Organism: Corythucha ciliata; assembly: GCA_038030265.1. Classification (NCBI taxonomy): domain Eukaryota; kingdom Metazoa; phylum Arthropoda; class Insecta; order Hemiptera; family Tingidae; genus Corythucha; species Corythucha ciliata. The sequence continues at coordinate 46,347,383 of CM075942.1, read as the reverse complement.
GCGCTCTCTGAACCCCCCCTCCCCCCGGTGCCATCATTGCATGCTACCTGTACATTTTATTAACTCCCTAAGCTGGGGCTAAAATTATAGGTAAAGATGTACCTATATTATTAAGATTTATTATTTATTAGGACCTACCTAGTATTAGGATTTTGAGCAAAATTACCAGGTATTTTACTTCCATGTTTCAAACTGATGGACTAGCGTTATTGTCGCTCAAGAGAGAGACAACAAACGAAGTCACATGCCCACCCAGGAATATCCACAGATAAACTACGTATGTGTAGGTATCGTGTTTACTGCAATAAAAAAAATAATGTCACCCATTGTAGGTAATCAATTATTTGATAACCCAATAATTAAGAGATCAATGTGTCTCTAGAAGAGCGTGCAAAACAAATCTCGACCTTTGACTGAATGATTCTTGTAAATAATTTGCAACTCTTCTATTCCGTGAAATGTCTAATCTCAGACAAATAGAAAAAAGTGCGCTACAGTTCGTGTGATTACGTTATTTCACAAGGTTTCAAGAGAAACGAAACAATTGGGTTTCGCGACCTGTGATCTCTTTGACTCTGACACGACAATTTTTTTTTTTTTTTTTAACGTGATGGAACCTTAACTCCTTCGTCAAATAATACGCATTTTAAATGATTATCATTGTTCAATTTTATGGCATAATTTCGATGGAAAATAATCTTTGAGAGCACGATTTACCGCTTTCACCTCGGATAGGAGGTGTACAAATAAAACATGCTTCTTTACGTATAATGCTGATTGTGAGCTATAAGCCGCCTTCACATGCGGGCTGTGACAGCTTAAGCTTTGAGCTGTAGCCAATCAAAGACCAACCCGCGTTTGAATTAATTATGTTTCATTGGATACAGCTCAAAGCTGAGCTTTTTTCAGATCACATGTGAAGCCGGCTATAAAGACCAAGGGAGTGAACCTAGCCCCATAAACACGCCATTATTACAAGGAATTAATTCACTTTCTTCTCCCCTTCGGTAGTGCACATTGATCCAAGGACTGGTATGCGCCACGGGAACGCGAAAAGAAAACCCAAATTTTGCTAGTTCGTTGCGGCCTGATACAGCTGTACGTTTCATTTCCTCATCAAACAGGGACAGAGTTTCGCCCCTTAAAACGCTAAATCGCTGGGTCTCAGTGCAAAGGCCGATTCTGCCAACTTCTGAAAGACGGACACTTTGAACGGAACCGATGAACTGGATTTTGGGTGCTTTAACCTTGGCGGAAATGTAAAAAATTAGCTAAGGGATGATCCACCATATTTCAGTCGTTCCATTTTCGATTAATTTTCTTTCAAATTTCACTAATACACGCTGAAACTGCCAGCTTAATTAATCGCTGGTTCCTAAAACTGATAATAATTTATCAGATAGTAAGTTTCCAGGGAGTGGTTGACACTCTGTTTAGTTACCTATATAATTGATGTTTCTAACACGAATTCAGATGAATTCAACCAATCACAGTGCTAACATTTTCTCGATTATTTCAAGAGAACCCCCTCAGTACCAGTATTTGCCCCCGCCCCACACAACCTCGACCCTTTTCATCTCTGTCTTTAATGTTACTCGGTCTCGCAACTCCCATAAATTCGTTTCATTGTCAAGGACCAGCCGCTCTCGTAATACATTACTTAAAGCCTTCGCAAAAGGGGACACAATGCGACCCGACACCCACTTGAGGAGAAGCCTACACGTCTGAGAAAAAAAAAAAAAAAAACTGGATCTCAGATAATTGCCTAGAAGAGAGTTAGCGCCCGAACAAATTGAAGCTGCGGACAATTTTTTGTTTTGTTTTTTAAACCATGTACAGCAATTAAGTTCCCTCTCTTCCAATCCAGTATTGTAGCGAGAACGGTATGCTTGAATGGTAGATGGGTGCGGGGTTTGGGGTTGTTTGATTGATTTCAATAAACTTAATTAGCTTTTATAGTGTTTTTTGTGTTCTTCAATTAGTAAAGGCCCAGAGGTTTTTTCTCTCCCACGACTTTTTTTCCATCGCAAAAGGTCGTTCGCGCAGCGGTCCAAAGAGGCCCCTTGGGCTCACCTCTTCCTAAATCACTTTTAACGCTTCGAGAGAGAGAGAGAGAGAGAGAGAGAGAGAGAGAGAGAGAGAGAGAGAGAGAGAGAGAGAGAGAGAGAGAGTGAGAGAGAGAAGGAAGCAGAGCACTTCTTTCCTGCTTTCATGGGCCTATACCCGCCTGAGAAATTGATCGGAAGGCAAAACCGCAGGATAAGAAAGAAAAGCACTCAAGAAATTCCTTACGCTTCTTGACTTGTTTCCCTCCGTTTGGAAGGTTAACGCTTCTTGAATTATAAAGAATTGGATATCTCGGAAATAAAATGTATTGCTCCAATATTTTTGAGAATTTTTCACGAGCTGCTTTGAAAAACTTTCACAATATTGATAAATTATTAACCCTAGCATTACCAAGCTCGTAGATTTACCTTAATTTACCAAGGGTGGCTTTTTTTGCCCGCACTGTAAAATCTTCGTTTTTACTATTCTACTGAATTAGATTTGGAGCTTTTTTGCATAATGACAAACCTTAGATACATAGAGATCACGTTTACGTGTTTACACCACTTGGGGGGGGGGGCATTTGTGGAGTGAAGGGGAGAACTAGATAAAGGGAGCTTAATGGTTTCAAAATCATGTGCCTTCGGGTGGGAGGGTGGGGAGGGGATGCCACGTAAATAAAAATGCATGTTACTTAGTGTGAATTAGTTTGAAATTCCAATAAAAAAACATGCATGCATTAACAAAAACGTTTGACTGATCCGTGAGGGACCAGGGGGGCTTTTTTGCTTTAACAGGTTTTTCTTAGAAATAATGAGATAATTCTCTTGATAAAATGTAGATCTGATAGATTCATCATTTTCATTTCAATCCAGACACTTTTTCAGGAATATATGATTTTTTGCGATTTTTTTCCATAAATAACAACGAAATTATAACACCTCAACGAGGGAAGACAGACAATGTAAGCTCCTACGGCTACAGCTTTATGCATGCATTACCTAGTTTTTTAACGATCACACTAACAATATCAATAAATTATATTATTGCCCCTTCCCCCAACATAAAAATTTGTTAATCTACCAACTATATCGGGAGGTAACTAATACCATCACGATCATACAGAACACGCGTAATATCACATTAATCAAAGACTAAATTCGCGGTTGAGCGTTAGTAAACGTTGAATTTGTAGCTCACTATTAAATTATTTCTAAGTTCGTGCTACAACCGTTATCACCATTGTTGTTTAGTACTTCTTAATTAAAATCGTGTCCGTACCCTATCCAGCTACTCCGCTCGCCTCACTAGCTCGACGACATTCCTTTTTTCTTTTTTCCCCAACTCGAAAGCACTCTGGCAGCCAAGCTCTCCATTTTAAGTTAAAAATGCTGCTGGAAGAAAATGAACACTACCCTCGCCCCCCTCACCTTTCACTCTACACCCCGACCTTTGGCAATCCACCGGTATCAAGAAATCGTAGAAGGAGTGAGGGGGGGAGGGGACTGTTTATATTCATCGGAAGTATACCGACTACCATATATAATTGCGACTTTAGATACAGATCTAAAAACGTTCCGACCCACGGAAGCCGTACGTGAGGACACTGTCTGATGGGGAAGCACGGACTCCTGCGGTCACTCGGCGACGATTTATAGCTTCATCCGTATCGTGGGAGTTGCCCTTTTTGATTAGTCTTTTCCTTCTTCATCCTTTTATATCGATTCGGTTATGAGAAAAATGCGTTTTTCGATTGTTCCCGCCCTCATGACGGCAAATATGGATCACAAAACTTTTATTTTTCACACTTCAGGACTTTTGGTACATGAATCCGATGGCCATGGAACATTAAAAATTCTCATGGAACATGAGAAAAGTCGACGTGATGTCACATTTTTGTTATTATGACAACACTCACACTCACAGAAATTCACTAAAGAGCGAAAACGCTCGAGCCATTACAGACGAACTCCACTTTTCATCAGATACCAGACCTGAAATTCGGCGAGGTAGTGAAGGCTTAACTCAAACTTAGCGCTCCGACTGGGAACAAGAAGATATATTCTTTGTTTTTTCTTTTCGCTTTTTTACTTCTTCATGATAAAAAAAAAACTTTGTCACACATTTCGTGTCCAAAAGAAAAATTGTTTCACGGCGGTAAATCACCGTCGATGGATTTTCAGAAGGAAAAGGGAAGGGGGCGTTCCCAAAGCTTCCCCATGACTGAACTCTTTAAAACTTATCGGTCTCAACTTTCTAAAAAAGCTGGACGGGTTAGTTAAGACGAAGAAAAATCTATTATTTAACGTGATTTATTGGAACCTATTACACAGACGGATTTTGTGTAATACAAAAAGCAAAAAAAAAGGATGAGCTTGACTGCTTGAGGAGTGAAAATCCTTTTGAATCACTGTGACCCTTTCGAACTGCCATAAGGCGCGTTCTCACTATAGCAGTAGAAATGAAGCGCTTTGTTAAATACAAAATTACGAAACCGTCCAATTAGTAATATTTCTTAAAACATATTATTTAAAAATTATTGTTTGGTGGGCCCAACCCCCAACATCTTCATTGTTCATTATTAGTAATATTATGTGACTTAATAATACGAACCCAATTGTGTTTCCTACACTTATTGAAAGAGTAAAATTATTTTAACGAGCGTTAAGAATATGGACTGCATGCTGTTGGGGGGCTTCCCGCGCGCGCGTGTGCCGATCGCGTGCGACAAAAATTCATTAAGGCAAAGCCTCCCCATAACGGCGGGCCGTTATACGATTGTCTGTTGTGTATCTTTTATTATTTCCACCCAGCAATCGGACGTTTTTAATTTTATTTTGTATTTATTTTAAATCTAAAACTGCGAATTTAGTACACTGGAGTCCATCCCTCTCTTGGCTACTTGAGGAGGGTATGTGGCCGGCTTCCTGACTGGGTTCCGGGAGAAATCCGGCTTCTCGGAGGTAGGTAGTTCGGGAACGAGTAATAAATTATAGTTATGAGGTCATAAAGCTGCTGTCAAGGGTAAAAACAGGAGGGGTGGTAGCGCGAGCTGCACTATGAATTTTTGAATGAATTTTGGGCATTGAATTGATAATTTTTTGAGGGATCATTCAATTTTGTGGGGAATAGGGAGATTTCGAATCATCGGGAGATCGAATCAGAATCGTGAGCTGAATCGAATAATCAGTCACAAAAACTGCTGAGCACCTGTAACGTCCAATTCTCCTGGTCTACTGGAATGAAAATCGTCGCAAGACACGTGAAATAGGCATGAGCGCAGCTAGAGGGAAGCAGTTGTCCTCGCATAGTCTCGAAAGTGCAGACTTAAGGGGGGGAGGGTTCCAGGCTTTTTCAGGCAGGTTTCCTCGACCCGTTCCCAGTCACCCTCGCCTAAACTTCGCACATAAATTTTGGCTCCATTTCTGCATCAATATTCGATTTCAAAGTCTAATTTTAATCTTCACGAAGTTCTACAATGACGTTAGATCTTGCTTTCCCAAATTTCATCCCTGAAATTACCTTAAAACACATTTGAATTTCTAAAGTGCTTTGGGGTTATTTTAGGGATAAAATTTGAAAAAGCAAGATCTAACGTCACTGTAGAACTTCCCGAAGATTAAAATTAGACTTTTAAATCGAATATTGGTGCAGAAATTGAGCCAAAATTTATGTGCGAAGTTTAGGCGAGGGGCGACTGGGAACGGGACAAGGAAACCCGCCTGAAACCCCCCCCCCCTTAATGGAACAGCTGCCCACTTCCAGATACCACAAAAAAGTTGAAATTTCGCAGTGTCGCATCATTTTGTTTCGTCAACATTTCACGAACCTGGTTCAGCAATAAACCAATTTCTCAGATTTCGATCACTAATAACTAATAACTTATAAGGCACCAATTTCCCTGATTTTTCTTGTCAACAAAAATACGTTTTCCAGGGTTTGCTTGATTTCGCGGGTAGGCCAAGTTCATAGGCCAATTTCGCGCACTCACTAAAAACCCAATGGGGAACTTGCACATTTTTCAAAAGTTGGTGTTTCTTAAAGACGGCTCTTCCACAAGCCTATTGCTCACATTAAATTTTGAAATCAATCCAGGATGCTTTTTTAGCGAATTTTTAAAAATTTTGAGTGGGGGTTCGATTACGTCAAAACTTATTTATTGAAATGAATGATGTGGGGAAGAGGGGGTTAGACGCGTTTACTGGAGGGAAATTTTAGAGTTCCCTCAAATGCTTCACAAGGAAGGATTTACGTCATTTCCCCTCGCACCATCCATCCCCTCCCGAAGAACTTTGAACCTTTTTTAAAAATCTTAAAACGCACCAATCGGGTTGCAACTTCCGTTGTTATCCTTCAGTTCACGGGTCAAATCACCGGTGTGCTTTTCTTCCCAATCTGAGATTCATGCAAGTTCCCCATTCATCGAATTTCACTCACTAAAAACCTATATCGCGGATTTTTGTTGCTATAAAACCAATCCCGTTGGGGTTTGCCTCATTCAAAAACCAATTTCGTGGACTACTCACAATCAATAAACATTTTTAAGGGGCTGGCTTTTCCTGGGGCCCGGATTTCGGAAATCAGGAAAGGGAAGATAAGAAAAAACATTGGAGAGAGAGAAAAAAGGAACCATTTACGGTAGTGGAAGCTCTACTGGGGTTGGAGATTTGCTGTGGTTGTGCCTTCCCCATGGTTGGAGCTTTTTGTGGTTGGTGTTTTCTGAGATAGGGCTATTCTGGTGGTTGGATCTTTTCTTTAGTTGTGCCTTCTTCGTGGTTGAAGCTAAAATGTGGCTGGAGCTTTACTTTGGTTAGAGCTTTTTATGGTAAGAACTTTGGTGGGATGATATTAGAGGTATACACTGTGGATTTGCAGCTTTGCAGTGTTTTTGAGTTTGGCTGTGGATTGGGCCTTGCCCTGGTTGATACTTTTCTGTGGTTTGGAGCTTTGCAGTGTTTTGGAGCTTCATTTTCGCTTGAAGCTAGTTGTCGTTTATAGAGCTTTGCCGTGATTGGGCCTTTTTTGTTGGAGTTTTATTGTGGTTTGAACCTTTCCTGTGGTTAGGCGAGCTTTGCAGTGATTTTGTGACTTGCTGTGGTTTGGAGGTTTGCCGGGTTGTGGAGGTTTACTGGTGTTTTGAACTTTGCTGTGATAGGGGCTTTACTGTACGTTGAACTTTTTGTGGTTACAGCTTTTTGAGATTGGAACTTTGCTGTGTTTCGGCCTTCTTAGTAGTTTGGAGGTTTGATGTGATTGGGACCTTGCTATGGTTCCGCCATCTTTATGGCTGCAGCTATTTGGAGCACCGCTGTGGTTAGGAGCTTTGTTGAGGTTTAGTGGTTGGGTATTCTTTTGTGATTCAAAATATTAGGCACTACAGCGGGATACTAAAAAAGTTGGGAGCGAGAGGGGAGGGTGAGTGAAAGGTCCTAATTGAGTTCTATCCCCGGGCCGAATATTCTATTCACGGCCCTGCTTAGACGACGAGCGCGCTATATGCGGGGTGTTGGCAGTTAACGCGTCCGCGTAAGTTCCTAACGATCAATCGTTGATCGCGTCGAAGATGGAAGGGTCCAGTTTAAGGGGCTAAATTACCGCAGTTTCCTATCTCAGGGGACCAAAATTTATAGTTTAACTCCAAAAGTATCAGTTTTTGGGTGGAAAAGTTATCAGTTTTTGGACAGAAAATCCAAAATTTTAGAAGGCTAAAAACGGCAGTTTTCCAGCTTTGGCGATTTCCAGCTCCGGACCCCCGAATAAATGCCTGCAAAAAGGCAATGTTGCATCTGACATTTTCGCCAGTGAAGCTGCCCACCCTCTAGATCAAGGGCCTGGCTACGCCCCTGGAAATGGAGGAGCCACATTGTCGTTCAAATGGATGCTAAGTCTCCTTTTCACTTTCCTAATACATACACCCATGAATGTAAAACCTATACATATCTTCATTAATTCCATCTTTAAGCTTTTCGGGAGCTCCTTTTGAACGGTGCCCCCCCCCCCCATCAACACTATCTTGGTACGTCATTGCTTTTCGCTTCACAAAATTAGCGAATGCAAATTAATGTTTTTATTGGTATGGCAGGGTCACAATAAATAATGAGCTGGAAGTGTATTAGACCGACCGTTCTTGACCGTTGGCGACCGCAAAATTAGTTGTTTTTTTTAGTAAAAAAAAAAAAACAACCTTTAGTGAGCCTTTTTCTAGCCAAAATTTTCGTTCTAATGACCTTTTAGGTACACATACGCGGTACAACGGAATGCGACGCTAATTGCGTGTTAATCCCATTCATTCATAATCACTTATGTACTAATTAATTAACGATTTCATCATGATAATGAAGTCCAATCAGTATTTTCTTGCTTTTTTTTGTATTCAAAAAAATACGCTTAAAGACCTCAATGGTTATAAAATAGTGCCTAATACACCTCTTCTCCTCCCGCTTATTGTGCCTCTATAGAGGAACGGGACCATCACTTTTTCGAAGGTATGTCCGTGAGGTTTTTCAGCCTCCCCATCCAATTGACCTTGGAAAGTTGGGAAGTAAAGTACATCAACGTGAATATACCAAGAGAACTGTGGAGCAATGACGGAATGTGGGAGGCCGAGTCTTTTCCGTCGTCTCTTGAGAGAGTTGGATGGCCCGATGCGATGCCTTGCGGGGTAATTAAGCTTTTTTTTTGTCTGATCTACCGTGTGATTAACATTCGTGAGTGACATTAAAATGTTGATTTATACCTGATGATTACGGGTACTTATGCTCCTCTGTTATGCATTTTTTTTAATCGACTAGGCAAATTTGATTAACTTTTTTTTTTTTTTTAAACAGGTCAAAGAAAAGAATTATAGGATTTTTAGGAGCTCGTTTTATTATTCTTGTGCAACGTTCCTAATGAACAAAAAACGTGCATTCTAGATCGACGATGAAGGGTGGAGGGATGCTCACGTAACCCTTAACTTTTTTTTTAATTAGTCGCCTTCTCCTCTAGGCCTTTCCCTCCACCCCGCTCGTCATATAAAGCCTAAAAGATCTTCCTGTTATTCTTCTCCGTCGTCTCACATCCGCATGCTGAATCATTCCCTTCCCTTCCCTTCCTACCACACATATCTACATGACAAATGCGGTCAGTCACACATTTTTTTTATTCTTTCATCTCCTTCAAAAAGTCAGAAGGCAATGGTAGCTATACTATGCTTTGTTAGGAAGTTTTTTAAGTGTTATATGTTTGGGAGGACTGAGGTTGACAGGGTGGGTGGTGGAGGTTTCTGATCTTCAAAAATATGCAGTCAAACGCTGTCCTTCGCAAGTCACTATTACGCACCTTATATTGCTTTGTACCTATATTCACTTTATGAATTGTACCTACTTATTGTTGGCATGGGAACTTTAAAAGAGCTTGAAATTCGGCGAATTTTTCTTCCAACTTGGCTTATTTTGTGCGTAGGTATGATTTTTATGATCGAACGTCTAAAGCGGTACAAGGACCGTTCGAGAATCTTCTAACAAAAAGAAAAAACAGTTCCTGATTTCCCCAAAAGTTGAGCCGGAAGATCTCTCCACATTACAGCTCCAAAATATGAAATTCGGAAAACAAAAAAAAAATCCGCCACGTATCAGACCAATAAGTTTGAGTATGACCCAAGAAACTTTATACGCCCTCTAAATGGGGAAAATTGTTTAGCCCGGCAAAAAAGGTTCTTCGCACGCCTAATAGTGCAACGGCTAAAATGGAAAATCCAACGTCAAAAAAACATCCCGCACCACAAAAAAGTCATTCGCACGGCAGATGAAGGTATTTGCACGTCTAATTTTCAAGGGTCAGAAAATGGTAGGTAGGTAAATCAATGGCAACTTTTCAACTCCATATGCAACTGGTCACGGCCAAAAGAAAGCAATAATAGAATGTTCGTAAACGCCCCTTAAAGTGCATGATTCACGTTTTTGTTGGTTTAGGGCAGATTTTCCTGCGAGGTCCGCGTGCGTCGACCGAGGCTCTTTCTTGAGCTTCAGGCCTGCCGATTGCGATTACCACCGCATAGCGGGTATTTTGTGCGACACCGGAAACGATCCGAAGCGGTCAAAAAAGGAAGGCATCACAATGGGAACTCCATCAGCGACCGCGTCCGATTGACCGATTGAGTTCAAACTCACAGTCTAAACTGCATGTGAGTGGGCATTTCGTCTGGTGAACTGCAAAGTTAAACTGTACAGTTCTCAGTTCAATTGCTAATATCCGAAGATTGTTTCCGCCGTTTCAACCATTCCTTGCACCACTGCCTGCGTCTTTAAGGTTGGTTACTTTCCTGATGAATAACTGCACAAATTAAACCGAGAACGGCAATACGGTCCTGCTCGTTCGAATCCATTATGTTAACTGAAGAATTGAACTGCACGTGTGTGGGGGACTGAACTGAACAGTCCAAACTGACAGTTTAAACTGTGAAGTTTGAACTGACAGTTCAACTGAGAACTGTACAGTTTAACTGTGCAGTTCACCTTAACTGAGACGAAATGCCCACTCACGTTCAGTTTAGACTGACAGTTTGAACTGTTCAGTTCAAACTGTCAGTTAAAACTGCACGTGAGTGGCGGGCTTAACGTCATCGCGAGTGGCCACCAGAGCCCCTTAAATTGCGTTAAAATGCCCATGAACGAGCGTTTTGCATTGTTTTCCATTTTCTCGGGTCCATGCAGAGCTCTCGGAGGACTACCGAGGTCCACTCGAATCTCGAGATCTTTCTCGCGAAATTCAAGGTCAAACCAGACCATTTCCGGGCGTAAAATAGTCACGAAACTGATTCAGGTCTATGAATAGCCTCGAAATTGCCCATTTCTGGGTTAGATAGTTGCAAAAATAGCAAATACTGTCAAAGAAGCGAGTTTATAACCCCGCGTTTCCTACGTGTGCGTAGGATAGTTTCCTTTGTGTAAACGGGCCTTAAGGCGTACACGAGCAATAAAAATTGCTGCAATTCGGCGATTATTGGACAATTCTTTTCTACAAAAATTGCAGCAATACGAAACAATTTCCCTCAGCGGGTAGTTGAGGGATTTTGCAATTCATTGCAGGAATTGTATTGCAGTAAATTGCTCAATTTCTGCTGAACAGCAAAAATGGCTTAATTTTTACGTTTAGACTACCGTTGAAAATTGTTCCGTTTCTTCTTTTCCGAGAATTTTCATCCGGACCACCCGTCCCCTGGTGGTGGCCCGGATCCAAAAATTGCAGAAAACGTGCAATATTTATACAACCTCCGTGGACTTGAAAAATTGCAAGAAAAAGTAGTCGCCGTAATTGGACAACAGTAAGCAATATTGGACAATTCCCGTTTAAATGGGCCTTAAGTAACGAGCAATAATTATCCAACCTCCGTGGACTTAAAAAAATTGCAAGAAAACCGGAATTGGACAACAGTAAATGTCTCGCCACACAGACTGCGAACCACGCAACGCGCTGAAAAATCACGGCAACGGGGTTTACCTCGCCCACGTTGTCATGTTTTTTTCGCGAGCGGACCAGTCCGCCCGGCAGTTCGCGTTCTGTGTGGTGGGGCCTTAAACATTATTGGGCAATTCGATGCAATTATTGCTTCAAGAAAAGACGGAGTTCTGGGGAGGGAAAAAATTGCACGAAACGGGGAGTTTATTGCTGGGCAATTTTTCGGCTATTGCTGCAATTCGCTTTCGTGCAATAATTGCCTTTAAAAATTGCCCGTGTAAATGGGCCTTTAGTGCATTTCATTCAGAAAATGCACTATTTTTTAAAGTTTTAGACCATTAAATATGTTAAGCTTTTGTTGAAATAAGTTTTTGCTCAAACCCAGTGTCAATCGATGCACAGGCGATCAAAGTTGGACGAATTTTCTCAAAATGCCATAATATTAATTAATGCCCTAATATTAATTAGGTAGTTATTAAATAACGGCGAAAGTGTGAGTTTCATGGTTAACTATTTCTGAAATGCTTGCACTATTCGTGGTAAAATACCGTGAGGGTGAAACGGGGACTGGGAACGTTGCGGCTATAGGCACCGCGCCCAGCGTTCACACTTGAACAGTATGTTGAAGGCCATGCGCCCGCACCAAACAGTCACGATGATCACCCTTGCGGTTCTCATCGGTTCTGGTGATCCGGAACCTCCCCGGCTTGGTCTTGCAAGAACGGGTTAGAGCCGGGGGTGGGGATGATAGTGCAGTAGCACCTCCGCTCCCGGCTAGGGGTGGTCCATCGTAGTGATGCACGAAAGACCGAGACTTACGCATCTCGGTCTCGGTCATTAGCAAGATGAGGTGGATGGGGGGGGGGATCAAAGCATTTCTTCCTCCCACGGTTCACCCCCGCCACCTTCCCACCCATATGTTTAGAGTGATTTTGACAGTGGGGAGGGGGCTATTCTATGAGAGGGTTTTCGATCCCCCCCCTTTAAAAGGTCTCGGATTCGCCCTTTGGTGTTTGATGCTATTTGTGTAGGTCACAGTATTCCAAACTTGAGTAATTAGAGGCACGCTATTTCTGAACGAAACGAATCGAATTCGGGCCGGTTTCCGGAGAGGGGAGCATTACATTGGGGTCTTTTTTTGTGTAAAAAGATCTATACCGGTACTATATGCATCGTGCTTTTTGGATCACACCGAGACCGAGACATTAGGCCGTATTCAGAAACACACCTTTAATCCGCCTTCACATGCGAGCTGTGTCAGCTTAAGGGGGAGTTGCACTTGTGTTTCCTCGACCCCCCTCCAATCCTACCTCGCCTACTTCGCGTTAAGGAAATTATCTCCGTATTTCTGCACCAATCGTGGACTTCAAGGGCTCATTTTAATCTTCAGGAAATTCCGCACAAGCGTACGATCTTCCTTTTAGTGCATTTCATTCTGAAAATGCACTATTGGTCTCGTCGTGATGGTGGCAAACATAGGTCATGTCATGTTTTTTTTCATGTTTCAGAACCTCTAGAACACGAATTCAGTGGTCTCCGGAATTCATATATATATATAATATTATGGCCGTTTCCTTGTTAGCACGATAACTCTCGTAGAAGATAATTTAGCGGAACGCGCTTTGGCACAAAAATCAGACACCGGTCGGTATTGCATTTGGGCCAAATCGGTCAAGGTGGAGGGGGGGAAAATCGGGCTTGAAGTCGTCAAAAAATCACCAGTTGATTCTTTTTTTTTTTTTTTTTTTTTTTTTTTTTTTTTTTTTTGGAGGGCTCGGACGGTCTCCCGACTCCGAAGGTGCCAAAAGCCTTTCGGCCCATACACCATACCCACTTGGGGCCCGGACTCGGGAGAGCCTAGTACGGCTCCTCAAACCTATTTATCCTTTCCAGCAAACTCAGGAGACAGGTCCCATTCTCCTTTGAGAAGCTGGGGAAGGGTATCCTATCGTCACCAAAAATGGTGTATCTGGCCGCCGCGTAGCCGTCACACTCGCATACGACGTGCTCCGCGGTTTCTTCAGCCTCCCCACACCTTTCGCAGTCGGGCTCCCCTACTGCCCCCATGATTGACAAATGCCTATTAAGGGCGTAATGCCCTGTATACATCCCTACTATCCGCCTAAGCTTAACCCGTGTTAGTCCCAGCAACCATGCCGAAGCTTCCTGGTCTTCCTCATTGATTCCCAGTTTTGCTTGCCGGCACCCGGGTTCAGTCCGCCATCTCCTCAGAGCTTGGTCACTGGCCCAGGCCCTTATCTCCCTCAAGACCACCCTGCGGGCAATGCCCACCGATGGTTCAGGTCCTATTACCGGCTGGTCCGCGCCACGCTTGGCCAGCTCGTCTGCTTTTTCATTCCCCTGCCATCCTCTATGACCCGGGATCCATCCCAACGTTAGGGAGTTCCCTTCACCCTGGAGGTCCCGTATCCCTACTCTGCAACTCGCCACGGCCGCTGAGTCCACCACGGGTTTGGTGATCGCCCCCAGCGCCGCCCTGCTATCAGAGTAGATACCGATCGCCCTACCTGTCACTTTCCGCTTCAGTAGCTCCCGAATACAGGCATCGATCGCTACCACCTCGGCCTGGAAAACTGTGGTGTGTCCCCCTAGGGGGATACTTATTTCCACCCCCAGCTCCGGCACGAAAATTCCAGCTCCGGACGGCCCTTCCTGACCCTTCTTGGAGCCGTCCGTATAACACACCAGCTCCCCTTGCCGGGATTCCCAACCTTCCTCTCTCATAATGACTCTCTGCTGGATTTTGGTCGAGAAGTCATTCCTTTTAACCACGTAATCCGGTCTAAGTGCCGAGGACGGGGATACTCTGTTTAGTTCCCCTTCCCAGTCCCATTGGCCCAGCCTGGCCCGCTTTAGGCCTCCCTGGCATCTCAACCTGTAGGCAACTTTAAGTGCCCGACCCCTGACTTCAATGTCCAAGGGCTTCAGGCCTAGTAATCTTTCCATGGCCCTCGTAGGGGTTGTCCGGAATGGCCCCAGTTGATTCTAGAAGCATCATATTCGGTACGTATACTCCATCTTAGACTAGCCTTTGATTCCCATTTTAATTTTTTCAAAAAGTCAAGAGGGAGGGGGTGGTGCCCCCGGGCTGGAAGTAAGTGTGTGGTCTTGTTAGCACGATAACTCTCGTAGAAATTAATTTAGCAGAACGCGCTTTATCTAAAAAATCAGTAGTCATAAGAGCCCGGTCGGTATTGCATTTTGGCCAAATCGGTCAAGGTGGAGGGGGGGAAAATCGGGCTTGAAGTCGTCAAAAAATCACTAAAAATCACCAGTTCATTCTAGAAGCATCATATTCAGTGCGTATACTCCATGTTAAAGTAGCCTTTGATTCCAATTTTAATTTTTTGAAAAAGTCGAGGGGGAGGGGGCGATGTCCCCGGGGTGGAAGTAAGTGTGAGGCCTTGTTAGCACGATAACTCTCGTAGAAATTAATTTAGCGGAACGCGCTTTGGCACAAAAATCAGTAGTCATAAGGCCCCGGTCGGTATTGCATTTGGGCCAAATCGGTCAAGGTGGAGGGGGGAAAATAGGGGTTAAAATGGTAAAAAAAATCACTACAAATCACCAGTTGATTCCAGAAGCATTATATTCGGTAAGATGATTCCATTTTGAAATATAGCCTTTGATTCCCATTAAGTTCAGCTTAAACAAACCCGGCAGCAAACAGTACGAGGGAGGGTCAAACATAAACGAAACAAATCATGGTCTTAACATTACTACTTCTGGGACGGCTTAGGGTATCCGTATACAAAATGAAATGCACTCTTTCCGACCGCCAGCTGCCGGAGCGAAATTTTTTCATATTTCATCCCTAAAATAACTGTAAAACGCACACAAACTTTTACCTTGAAAATGCACACTCTTTCGACGACTTATTTAGGAAAGCAAGATCATACGCTTGTGCGGAATTTCCTGGAGATTTAAATGAGCCCTTGAAGTCCACGATTGGTGCAGAAATACGGCGGTAATTTCCGTAACGCGGAGTAGGCGAGGTATGATTGGAGGGGGGTCGAGGAAACACATGTGCAACTCCCCCTTAAGCTTTGAGCTGTAGCCAATCAAATAGCAACCCGCGTTTGAACTAATTTTATTTCATTGGATACAGCTCAAAGCCGAGCTTTTTTCAGATCACAAGTGAAGCGTGCTTTACAAAGCCTTATATAACCATGCCTTAACTAAAGGAGCTGAAAAATGTGATGGTTTATAAAAATGTGTCATCTGTTTTGAAGCGCTTAAAGGAGATGTAAAGGTTAAGGTTGGTTTCTGAATACGGGCCTTAGTCTCGGTCCGGAAAATGCAATCTCGATCTCGATCTCGATCTCGATTTCGAGACAGACCGAGGTGGATGAAGGTCTGAGGTCGAAACGGAGACTGGACCGCACCTTGGGTGCAATGATCGTTCATCGTGACTGTTGGTGGGTGCATGGCCCCCAACATGCATATTCTGTTCAAGTTTGGGGCTAAGTAGATTGTGGTAAATATTCTCTACGGTTTGGAGCTAGTTGTCGTTTATATGGAGCTTTGCTGTGCTGTGGTTGGGCCTTCTTATTTGTTGTAGTTTTCCTGTGGTTTGGAGCTTGGCTGTGGTTACAAGCCTTGCTGTGGTTAGGAGCTTTGATGTGGTTTAGGGCTTTGGAGATTTGTTGTTGTAGTAACAACAGGCTAACTGACCCCGACAGCGCCCACAGCCTAATGAATAGCCGCGGCATTGTGACACTTAGAGCTAAATATCCACAAAATTACAAGTTTTGGGCGATATCCTCCATGAACCATTTCCAATGTGATTAAGCCTTCCCTCACATACATCATGTTGTGTTGGTTTTGCAACCTTATTAAACGCTGAGCAAAGGGTTGAATATATGAACAGGGCCAATGTTTAGTTTCAGGCCCATTGACAAATCGTTCCTCGAGCCTTCCTCAATCTCAAAGCTCCCTCACAAACTGAATAAATTATAAAATAACACGGCGTGATTCCACAGTTTGGGAGTAAGATTGAAGTCGAGGAAAGTTTGAGGAATGATTTGGCATACGGGCCTTAATGCTAATTAGTCAGTTTGAAGGGGCGATTTGACGGTTTCCGAGTGAAGCTGGTTTCCAGCAAAGACTAACTGAATCATAGGGTGGGCAGCTACCTACTTTTGCTCCGCCCTGGTAAAGCCCCCGCTTGGGTTTTTTCTGTTTAAATCAGGCTCTGCAACGATACCAAAATTATTACGTTGTTATGCTATACGCGCGAACGAAAGAAGTCCTCACAGAAAAAGTACGGAAAAAAAAACGACAGATTTGATGAACGAGGAAGGAGGTGAATAACTTTTCATATCCTACGCGATCACCCAGAAACCAGAGACCCCCATCATTTAAATGCACACCTCGATATTTCAAAATACTCCACAGTCTTTCCGGCGTACGGTCAACGGAGATGTCGTTGGCGCCAATCCCCTCTCCACTGCACGACCCATTTGATTAACGCGAATTGAAGCGAAGAACAAAGAATTCAATAAACAATTGAGACGTATACTGCGCTCAATTCAGACTCACGAGATTCTTATAGTGACCGTTCACTGTCACGTGGTGCAATCTGACCTCGTGTCAAACCCTCCATCGAGAAAATAAAAAGCACTTTCGCTTGCGATGAATATTAAATGGAACACTTAGGGAGCTATTCTGACCCATTACCTTAAAAAAAAAAATGGTGACCTTTGAGACAAAAAAAAAAGCCCGCCTTGGAAAATTCAGTCAGGCTGCTATACCCACCATTTCGAGTGTGCACCCAGCTCATTAACGTATATAATTAGACCACTACGCTCTAATCAACAACCCCTTGGGGCAGTGGAGCCAATTATACGAACACGAACAATGAGTGAAAGCACTCTTTAGTGAAGAATCCTTGATCAAGTCTCGTTAATCAGAGATTTTTGTGTTTAAATAGATAAAAAAGATGGGAGAGGTATGGCAACCGGAATTCATCAATGTTCTATATTAGCCAGAGGGGAGAAATTAACAAAGAAAAAGGTGAAAGAAAGTCCCTTTAAGAGGCACTTAAAATTAGAATTTAAAAAAAGCATGGAGGAGAGGGTACTCAAGTGCTATGTTTTACTTTCAATAGTGAAAAACTACGAAGGTATAACGGAGGCAATTAAACTGCCTTACGAACCTTTTGATTTAAGGTCAGCTAAATCTGGGTTATAGCTCCCTTTTTTCTAAATCATAAAGTGATACAAAAAGTAATCGGTCCACTATTTTACGCGTTTTGAAGACCAGAAATTAAGACTTTTTTGTTTCGTGTACCGGACTTTGTTTGAAAACACCCGCCTTGATCTTAATTAACGAGAGCGAAACAGTGGAAGGAGAGAAACTCAGGCAGATATCGTTCAGAGCGCATTTATAGTGAAAAGACGCAAACACAATGGACGTACTTTTTGACTTTTATTTTCAACTCGAAATGTTAGCATTTGGCATACGATTTGGGTCAAAGAGCGTTGTAAGTCTAAGAAATCATGCAGTTTTTGGGTTCTTTTGAAGCGGGTCGATCTTTTGTGCATACACCATATAGCGGAAAAAGTAATTTCACTCGTAGGGGGGGGGGGGAGACCAACAAGACTTATCTTTTTGTCATCTTAACTAAGCAGAATAAAAGTGGGCACCCTTCTCCTAGACTTCTGTACTTTTGACTGTTTTGTAAATACGTGGCTCTTATTACTGCTATTGTTCCGCGAATCCTCAAAGCTCGTGTATATTCACCCTCCCCCACCCATCCACCAATGACCGTTCTCCTTACAAACGGTGGCAAACCAACGACATACTTGTGTTTTTGTGGGCCTGTACATTTGCGCCCTACCCTGTAAGATGGTTTTTTTTTTTTTTGTTTTTTTTTCAATCTTAACGAGCTTACAGTTATAAGTTGTGACAGGGTTAAAACGACACTCACCACTCGTAAGAAAAGAGTCGGAAACAAGCCGCGTCATTAATAAACAGGAGACTCCCCAAAAAGTGAAGAAGTCCAAGAGATGGGAGTGCAAGGAAGGCCTAATGCGAACACAGTTCGCTGTTTTCTTTTGACTTCTCCCTGGGTGTACAACAAATAATGATAGACATTTTCAGGGATTTTGAGCTACTTGCTGGTTCTTTCTTCACCGATTCATTTTTTTACTGTTAGGAGAGGCATGCGGGGGGGGGGAGGCTTCAAGTTGCCCTTTACCAACGGAGTGTTTCGGTGTTTCGTGTGTGTCGAAGGAGTGTTTTGAGGAAACACCGATGAATGTTTATTCGATTTAACCCCCCTGTCGACCATAACTTTAAATAAGGAACTTGAACATTTTTTGGAATATTTTTTGTTCAAACAAATATTGAATTCTAAAAATATTGGTCAAAAATTTATTACCAAAACCGAAAATTAGAATTTTGATGATTTTTTGAAAGTATGGATTTTCGAAGGGTCCCCCAACCCGCTCATCTTGTCTTTTATTTATTTATTTATTGGCCGTCTTGTATTTATCGTGACGTCACGTTACGCTTTCTTGATAATTATGTAATTCTATGTATTTCTGATGCAGTTTAGCGGTTTGAACGAAAAGATTCCTCAAATTTTATTTAAATAACTGAGAGCTGAGCTTTATTGCTTCCGAGCTACGGAAGCACTGTTTTCACTTTTAGGAAATATTTTTTTTTTTCTTCTTTAAAATCGAAATGTCCACTTGCATTTCACGTTTTATACCTTCCTGAACAATTTCGTTTTCGTGTCTGTCTGTCTGTCTGTCCGCAAATCCTTGTAACATAGTTCCATAGTTTTTATCCGAATTTGATGAAATTTTCAGGGAACATATGTGTTGGCTAGCAGAGGGTCCCTCAAAATCGTACAAGGGGGAGGGGGTGAAAATAGGGGTTGAATTCTCAAACAAATCAGGGTTAAATTTAAAATATTTCCTACCTCATTTGACCCATTGTTGAAAGATGCTTATGTTTTGTTTTTTAAAATGATTTGAGAAAACAGTAAAATATGTTAACAAAAAAAGCGAGGAAACACTGTGCTATAATCATTAGCAGACTTTTTTTAACTGAGATGAGCTGTCGTGGCCTGAGATTTAATGTAAAGCAGGTACCTGCCTAATGTCGAAGTGTCATCTCAGGAACTAGGAGAAGTGAAGGAGGGTTGTTAACTTGATAAGAGAGTTAAGTCGGCGCCAACGCATCCACCTTCTCCAGTACGCTCTGATTTTCCACCTTCTTTGCATTATGAAATATATTCAATAATTTCTTCATCACGGCTGCTGCGGACTGCATCAAGAAACTTCAAGGCTCTCAACTTCACTTCCGGGAATTTATGTCGTCGGTTGCGTGCTCTTTCAGTTTCTCCCAGTATTTACGGTTGAGGAGGTATTCAGCACTTCTACGGTGTGACTATTGAAATCCTACTCTCCAGCGTACCGACGCAGAGGCGAGGGGGGCGGACCGCCCCCCCCCCTTCGGATGGGGCCCCTGAAAAGCTTAAATATGAAAAAATCAATCGCTAAAAATCAATTAGCAGCTGAAATTAGAAAAATTGCTGTAAATTTGTGGCTGTCAGTATTGAGAAAAAGCACTAATTCACAGCTGAAATTGAGAAAACACGAATTGACGGATTCTTAGGGTAACTTTGCGGACAATTTCATTTTTACTTCCATGTTCCCTACGGGAATGGAGGTATGGTGTTCGTGAAAAAAAATCTTTTATTAAATGTTAAAATGAAATGTAAATTAAGTTTAGATAAATTTAAATGGTTTCGTTGAGTTGAATATTCTTTTCAATTTTATATATTTTACCGTCTAGTTTCTTCGACTAGTAACTTTGCCATGCAATGAGACAAACGTTAATTGGTGGGTTAGAATTACAGAGAAAAATTAGTTGGGAAACGCCAATTTGCGGAAAGAACACACAAAAATTGCTGATTCGCCGCTAAAATATTGAGGGAAAAATGCTATTTCACGCCTGAAATTGAGCAAAACCTTGTATTTTCGGACCAAAAATGGAGAAAAACGCTAATTCGCGGCTCGAATAGTGATTAAGCGCAACAATATATGCGACTTAAAAACTTAGGCCCTCCACACACGGGTCGTCTCGTACTCGGCTCGAACTCGACGCGGAGTCGAAATGCTCGACGCGATTTACTTTTTAACATTGTTTTCAATGTAAATGAATTAGTTCCACACACGGGTCGTCTCGTTCTCGTCTCGAACTCGAAGTGATTTTTCTCGTATGTTATAAAACCGTCTACACACGGGTCGTTTTGGTCGTCTCGAACTCGATGCGATTTCGCATCCGCAGTGTTAAATTAATACCACGGGAGTGAAACTTTACCGAGAACGAAGTTTAGTTTGGTCGCCATTCACGGGAAGCGCTAAATGTTTTTTAAATTACATTTTAAAGATACCCCGCGGCCCTCCTCAGTTTGGCGAATAAATTTGTGAAACTTTGCATGTCCACTCCATTCACTCCAAGCTGACACTGTCACTTTTGAGACGTGTGTAAGTTGAGCGAATTCGATTATATTTTATTTTTAATTATTTTTTTCGAACATATTGTTGTTCGGCAAAATGGGCCACGAAAAATGTATCGATCGTTCCTGGATGTTCGTCGATGTATGAAGCTGGTGGCGTGATCGGTTTTTTTTCGAATTCCTTAGGATGGCAGGATCACTGATTTTATTTTTCTAAAATTTAGACGACATCTAGCCGGCAAGTTTGTGGTTTTATTAACGCGTACATTTATTTGTGTCTCTGAGAAGTCAAGTTTTAAAGAAATAAATGGGTATTCAAGCAAAACTTTGGTTTTTCATTTATCTATTTCTGTGAATATTCAAGGCTGGACTGGAAAATGTTCATCTCATACATTTTATTAGTGCATTTCATCATTTTTAGGCGTTTTCCAGAAAAAAAATGGATGATTCAATTTGAACTTGAAACATGTGAATACGAAAGTGAAAATTAAGGGAGACGGAAAAGGCGAATGGTGGAGGGGATGGGGGTTCAGATGTTCCCCCCGTACGTCGCATGGTCAACCGAACGTTCGGTCGCTATTCACTTGGATCGCCACCGTCGCTCAAAATCGGCCTCACTTTTTCCCTATTCAGATTCTTCTCTATACAGGGTGTTCATGAATTAGCTGGACAGAAGAAAACCAGTTATGGGGCACACCATTTGCCATCGATATGACTATTTGGAGTTTTTGGAAATTCCTCTTTGTTTCCGAGATATCACACATATTATGATTTTTTCATGAATTCACTTTTTTACCACTTAGATGCTTGTCATACCCTCATAAAATGGCACTAGCCTGAAATTAATCAGCTCACTGGAAAGAGCACAAAATTTCCTTTAAAATGTGTCCACTTTCGGGTGAAAATTACCTTCGTACCACACGTGAGAGCAGTCGATTTACCAAAGAAACTGCGGTGACTCACATTTCCATACATTTTTCCGACTCGATTTTCACCTCTTCGCCATAGGAAAGAAAAAATTTGAAATCAGTGGAAAAACTTCCTTATTTTGTAAGCTTTCCAACGATGTGTAAAAGTTTACACTTACAGTATTTTCCCGTTGAAATATATGTAAAAAACTTGAAAAATCCCAGTCAGAAAACATGGAATTCAAGCATTTTTTCAGTGCCATTATAACCGAAGGAACTATTGTTTTCTTATTTTATTTATTTTTTAGACTTAATTATTGATCTTTTATCATCTTAATTAATAATTTCAGCTCGATTCGTGAACTCATCCCCCCTCCCCCTAGAATAATTACGTAGGCACTCATATGAGTTGGGGGGGGGGTCTCTTTCGGAGGGGAGAGGAACTTAAATTATTGACTAAGAAGATGAAAGATGAATAATCGAGTCACAAATAAAATAAAAAAAGAAAAAAATGTCTCCTTGTGTAATAAAATATTGCCGAAGAAATGCATGAATTTCACGTTTTCTGGGTGGATTTTTCAAGTTTATTGCTCATATCTCAACAGAAAAATACAGAAACTATGAACCTTTGTACATCATTGGAAAGCTTACAAAATAAGGAAGTTTTTCCACTGATTCCAAATTTTTTCTTCTGAATGGCGAAGAGGTGAAAATCGTGTCGGAAAAATGTATGGAAATGTGAGTCACCAGTTTCTTTAGTAAATCGGCTGCTCTCACGAATGGTACGAAAATAATTTTCACCCGAAAGGGGTCACATTTTATAGGAAATTTTGTGCTCTTTCCAATGAGCTGATTAGTTTTGGGCTAATACCATTTTATGAGCGTATGGCAAGCATTTAAGTGGGAAAAAAGGGAATTCGTGAAAGAACCATAAAATGTGTGATATCTCGGAAACAAGGCGGAATTTCCAAAAACTCCAAATAGTAATTTCGATGGCAAATGATGTACCCCATAACTTGTTTTCTTCTGTCCAGGTAATTCATGAACACCCTGTAGAGTATTGAACCGCTCCCCGATTAATACTGACCAACGATATATAAAAGAACTGGGGCCTTAGTACGAAAGTTCGGGAAAAAATGCCGCAAGCGGGATCCAAGGACGCCGAATGAGAAATAACATTATCCCGCCATAGCAACCGCATCACGTGGCATTTTCACACGGGTTCGTACTAAGGCGCCTGGATTGCTCATCACTGCTGATTAAGACCAGCTGATAATAGCCATCAAATAAGCTCCCATAGAGGATGAGAGGGGTGGAGTTTCAAAATAAGTGCCATATTGCCATAACTACACAAGGAGAGGGACAGGGTGATTGTTTACCAGGGGACGACCTGCCCCCTCCAGTCCTCTGTGAGCAATCCAGGTTCAAGGTAAATAGACTAAAGAGGTATGCTCTTAATTTTCAACCAATTATTATTGTTTGTGCCATGACGTCATGGGATGACAAATTTTTAAAAAATTAACAGGTGGGACTTTTTCCAATAAAACAAAATTATCTACATTTCGGGGGCCACTTTTTAAATCGGGAGAACTACGCATTATTGCCTGCAGGACAATGTTCCTGTGAAAGAAGTGATTGCAGGGCCCCTAAGTGTAATGGTTGGAGCAAAGAAAACTGCTGCAGGTGCAGGGTATCATCTCAGTTGTGAAACTTTTAGAAATTCTTTTAAGATAGAGCTAAGTTTAGCAATTTTCTCGTAAAACAATGAGTTTTCGTGACACTCATCAGCCACCATTCCAATTAACAATAATATAAGCACCCCGAAACACTTGGCTTCGTATCCCCGGCTTGGGTTCTCGGTGGTGTTTGTACAACAAACCGCACATCGATCAATACGCTCGTATGGTGAGGGTGTGAATCGCCCTACTCCATCCTGAGTATGCGACCAGGGGCCTTAGTATGAACGGTCGAGGAAAAAGCCGCATGCGGAATCCAAGGACGCCGAATAAGAAATAACATTATCCCGCCAAAGCAATCACGTCTAGCGGCATTTTCGCACGAGTTTGTACTAAGGCCCCAGATGAGGCAAACAAATTCCTCGATATCGACAGTGATTGAATACGGCTAGGTTCGAGGCCGGGATTCTGGTCGAAGGTCACCATTAATACAGGGAACACTTAAACTTCAGCTTTATTGTCCAACCTATCTGAGAAATGCGTGATTGTCCCGTGCAGCAGGAAAGCCCTTCCTTCCTCCCTCATGAAGTTTACTTGGCGTTTCTCACTGATTCACATAATAAACTCGACCGTCACTGCGCCGAGTGCTGTCTGTACTGAGTACACGGGGCTTCACGTGGTACATGTCAATTAACTGGGCCTTAAAACGATGCATAAGGTCTAAGGAACAACTCTGCCAAATTATATCGCTTTTTAAAAAAGTTCCAGCCATTTATTTTGGCTATTCATTTATTTTTTGCTTCATCTACAACATATCTACAAAGAAATTCCAGGGGTGGTACCGTGGGAGGGGAAGCTTCATATGTGAAGTTTGGTCCCTCATTATTTTTTTTACTCCCGTGACGTCAATTTTGACAAAAATTTCCTTAGTTACGAGCATACCTCTGTAAGTCTATTTACCTTGATCCAGGTTTATAAATATCGTTGATACTGACTAAATAGTTTATCATATTATGGTCGTTTTGTTTTCGTTTTGGACTCGAAGAGCTCTCGTCATGCTCGTCTCTCGAACCTTGCGAATTGTTTGGTACGAGAAATCACGTGTGATTTCATTTTATACGGAGCATGGAGGTAGGGCAGAATAGTGGCAAAATTCTACCCAACTTCAAAAGTGCCTCAATAAATTTCTTTTGGAGTTTTCTTTGAGGATTCGAGAAGTCCGTAACGATACGGGGTGGCCAGCATCTTCTCATAAGAGAGGCTAGACGTTGGCCTTTTAAATGACGTACCAATTTGGCCGAACGGGGGGGGGGGCAGAATTTTCAGAAAATGGGCAGAATTTTGCCACTACTCTGGCTTTATTTCAAGTGCTAACTGAGTTGTTAAAATTATAATCATCGACTGCAAATTTTATAAGATTTTGCTGGCACTACCAATTTTATTACCAGTAGAATTTGCAAAGTTTTTTCTCCCCAATATCAGTTCTGTTTTTCGGAGTACATTTCTTCCAGCCAATTGGGCTCCTTGGGTGAATGCGAATTAAAAAACAAAAAGCTGAAGGACCACCTTCTCGATCTGGGCCCCTATTCTGTCAGAGACTTTGAGGATTTGCTTCCTACGTAGCATCAATGCAATACTTGACGTTGTTTTACATTGTAATTATGTGTTGGCAAATAAATTATTATTATTATTATTATTATTATTATTATTATTATTATTATTATTATTATTATTATTATTATAAAATAGTTTTGAGGCAAGTACGCAACCTAGCAATAACCAGAACCAAAAAAGGTGGAATTATTGAATCATCAGCCATGTTAACATGGTCATCTGAATATGGTTGACGGTTCAATAATTTTCTCCAAGAATCAGGAGAATGTGCGGTCATGAGATTCTGCGAATGTTTGAGCTTTTTCTCAATTTTAGTCGCGATCGAGCGCCTTTCCACGCAAATTGAGCCCTAGTGAGTTATTTTTCTCAATTTTTGCCGTGAAGAGACCTCGATAAATCACTTTTTATTAGAACTTTTTTAGTGCATTTCATTTATGTCAAAATGCACTATTGGTCTCGTCGTGATGGTGGCAAACATGGGTCATGACATGTTTTTTTCATATTTCAGAACCTCTAGAACACGAATTTAGTGGTTTCCGGAATTCATATATACAGGGTGGATCCGTATAAGTGTGACAAAAATTTTTGGGTAAAACTACGTTAAAAGTGGAGTAAAATGGTACCTTCGCAAGTGTCCTACGTCGATCCGTTCCGGAGTTATGATTTTTTTTTGTGTTTAAAAAAGTAACCAATGCTTACTTCAAAAAATCCGCAATTTCTCGGCTTATGTCGCACCAAATCCAAAAAGTGATGCCATTTTCAGAAACTACGGAACATTTCCTTTAAGATAGAGACCATTTTATTGATTGAAATAATCGTCAACACCCAGAAATCTGGCATTTTTCCATAAACTCATGTGGCCTCCAAAATTTGTCCGTTTTACGAAAAGTCGCTGTACCCAAACAGCTTCCTCAACAGATTTTCGGTGTATCACAAAAACTTCCCCGTCTTCTAAGCCTCCTTTTGGCGTGTTCACATTCCATGTTACCACTGACGTTTCTCACAAAAAAGTCACGAGAATGCACAAAAACCGTGTTTTTACGAAACATGGGCCATTGTCTACGGTATTCGTGAATGGTGCAGGGAGATCGGCAGTAAGTGAGAACAGGATATCTTACCATGGAGAAGATATCGCAGGCAAGAGACATTCAATTTAACCCCCCCCCCCCAACCATTTCTGCAGATCTCTGAGCACCCTTCACGAATATTGTTGGCACCTGGCACATAGGCAATTGCCTGTATTTTTCAGTCAAAATACTGTTTTAGAAAGGGAGGACAGAATATTTTAGGAAGGAGAAGATATCGAAGGCCAACGGCATTAAATTATACCCCCCCCCCCCTAAATGGCGACAATTTAATGAATCACTGATGGGGGAAGGGGTAAAATCGAATGCCTCTTGCCTTCTCCATGGTAAGATATCCTGTTCTCACTTACTGCCGATCTCCCTGCACCCTTCACGAATACCGTAGACAATGGTCCATGTTTCGTAAAAACACAGTTTTTGTGCATTCTTGTGACGTTTTTGTGAGAAACGTCAGTGGTAACATGAAATGTGAACACGCCAAAAGGAAACTTAGAAGACGGGGAAGTTTTTGTGATACACCAAAAATCTGTGGAGAAAGCTGTTTGGGTACAGCGACTTTTCGTAAAACGGACAAATTTTAGAGGACACGTAAATTTATGGAAAAAATGCCAGATTTCTGGGTGTTGACGATTATTTCAAGCAATAAAATGGCCTCTATCTTAAAGGAAATGTTCCGTAGTTTCTGAAAATGGCATCACTTTTTGGATTTGGTGCGATATAAGCTGAGAAATTGCGGATTTTTTGAAGCAAGCATTGGTTACTTTTTAAACACAAAAAAAAATCATAACTCCGGAACGGATCGACGTAGGACACTTCCGAAGGTACCATTTTACTCCACTTTTAACGTAGTTTTACCCAAAAATTTTTGTCACACTTATACGGATCCACCCTGTATATATTGGTTTATTTATTTATTTATATCTTTATGGCCGTTTTCTTGTTAGCACAATAACTCTCGTAGAAGTTAATTTAGTGGAACGCGCTTTGGCACAAAAATCAGTAATCATAAGACCCCGGTCGGTATTGCATTAGGGCCAAATCGGTCATGGTGGAGGGGGGGGGGATAGGGCTTGAAATGGGCAAAAAATCACTACCAATCACCAGTTGATTCTAGAAGCATCATATTCGGTACGTGTACTCCATGCTAGACTAGCCTTTGATTCCCATTTTAATTTTTTGAAAAAGTCAAGGTAGAGGGGGTGGTGCCCCCGGAGTGGAAGTAAGTGTGTGGTCTTGTTAGCACGATAACTCTCGAAGAAATTAATTTATCGGAACGAGATTTGGCCCTGAAATCAGCAGTCATACGACCTCGGTTGGTATTGCATTTGGGCCAAATCGGTCGACTTGGAGGGGGGGGATAATGTGGCTTGAACTGGTAAAAAATCACTACAAATCACCAGTTGGTTCCAGAAGCATTATATTCGGTACGATGATTTCATTTTGAAGTAGCCTTTGATTCCCATTAAGCTCAGCTTAAACAAACCCGGCATCAAACTGTACGAGGAAGGGTCAAACATTAACGAAAGAAATCATGGTCTCAACATTATTACTTCTGGGACGGCTTAGGGTATCCGCATACGAAATGAAATGCACTCTTTCCGACCGCCAGCTGCCGGAGCGAATTTTTTTTTCAATTTCGGTCTTTAGGATGGCATTGACAAATTGAAAATTGGCGACTTTTAGATAGCTTATTCGCGTTTAAAAATGTGAAAAAGCGCAACTTCGAAGTTTCTCGGAGGCAAATGCCAGTCCATTGTTATGAGGGATGATTTGTGCGTCCAAAAGCTATCTCTCCACTTGTGCTTTTTTGTGTGGGTCAGAGGCATGCCTCACAGCGCACAGTGTGTTGAACGTGAGGCATGCATCAAGAAGCTGGAAGGATATCAGAAATGACATGCATTGCTTAGAGGTATGCACTGTTGAAAATTGAAGCGAACGTTGAAAAGGCTTGTTGAATTGGAAAAGGAAGACGAAAGCGCACAAGTGGCGATAAAGCTAAAATTTGTTACACCTTACGGGGGGTTGGGGTTTCGTGAGGGCCGAGGGGTACCAATACCTATCCAACCTCGTCGACACTCGTTTTTGGAACATAATTATGGGCAGAAAACCTTCAATTCAACAGCGGACGATGGTATGGTATAGTGGCAAGAAAATGTCTTCCTTCATTGATACACACTTCACATGCGCTAAAATGTTAGTTTTTAGGACGAAGAATTTTATTTTGGGGCAAAACGTAGAGGCGAATGTTTTCGCTTTTAAGTTACCAACGAAGGGAACGAATAGGTGACACATTTCCCAACTTGGAAGAAGAAAAACTAAAGGAAAACTCCTGTTTTTGTTTCCACGAAGAGTCGTTGTTCCCGTCGAGACCGTTAGAATTATGAAAGAAAAGTAACAATAAAACAAAAAAAGAAATGAAATGTAGGTTATAGTATAGTAACTGTAAAGCACAATAATGATTTTAAGGACCATTCAAAAGAGAGAGAAAAAAAGTTGCAATTCAGATATTATGACTTTATAGCGAGTTTCATCCACCCGGGTACTGCATGCACCCCCACCCACTCACAATTAAAAACCTTCAAGACTGAAATAACAAATCGGCACCGTTTACAAAAATAATACGAAAATAAAGGAAGTAAAACGCCTTTTTTCGGAAGAGAAAAGTCAGCCAATTATTAAAGCTTGTCAACAAACGGAAAAAAAGTCGGACGTTTAAATTGTATACAACGGTCGTGTCATGAAACTTTTAAAAGTCTTTTTTTTTAACAACCGTGGAGAACAATGGCAAACAGTTTAATTTTTGATCACAACGCGAAGGAACGGAAGTCTGGAAAAGTTGAACTTCGGTGAATGAGCTCAAATGTATAAATAAATGGCGTTTTATTTATAACGAATCAGTTAAACCTGGGGGTTTTGTTTCGCTTTTTTATGGGAATAAATTATGTGGGCGATAAACATTCACAATAGCCGTGATTTATCGAATATAATTATCTAATTAAAAATCGCATGAATAAATTGGCGTCGAGTGAAATGAATGAAGGTACCAATCGACTGCTGTTCTACAGGGGCGTACAAGTCTCTGACCAGACTCGAAGTTTTGATGCCCCCAGGGCGAACTAAAAGAAGAAGAAGAGGAGGATATAATAAACGCGTTTCCGCTGTCCATAACAATAATTCTCACGGCCTCAGATCGTGGCATCACCCCTTGTCAGAAGCTTGGGAAATGTGGCCATTCAAAAGAAAAGCCGGCCACGTTGAATGTATTAGAAAAACAATTTTAAACTTTAAAAAAAATAATAAAACATTTAATAAAATATGAAAAAAAGCACGTGCGATACAGAAACAACGAAAAGTTGCGTGAATGGTTCGGTACCTCGGCTTTTTATCTTTAACGTTTCTCACGCTGTGACCCCTCTTGATGAAAGGGAATTGACTCCTTCTTTCGGACGCCATCCCTCCCGATTCCACTGTCACTATAAAAACATTGAAGCACTACAATAAAAGGTGGGTTTCCGAAGCACTTAAACCCATGTCTGGACCGTGAGAGCTTCGGACGAATACTGACTATACACTCGCGAGGGGGGGAGAAGACGCCCGAGACGCTCTTCATCCTTCTTATTTCTCCCACTTACAAAATTCAACAAAGGGTTTTGGATGTTTTTCGCTTTTCCTTTCGATCAAGGAGAAAAACTGTGGCCGAATAGGACTTCTACAAAAGTTGTATTCTCCCGTCTTTTTATTCGTTTTCTGATAAAAACAGCCTCCGAGGCTTCTTGCGGGAAAGCGGCCATATTGACCGAGGAAAACTCTACTGCAGTTGAGTGCTCATGAGGTTCCAAATAATAGACTCATTGAGCCAATATTGTAAAAATGATAAGGGCGAAATTACAGGTTCCATCTACCACTTTAAAAAGCGCATAATTTTCAAGAGCGAAGCCGCAGTTAGTACTACCTTCGCAGGAATCGAACGAACAAACAAAACAAATGAAAATGCATTCGTTTTCGTAATTAATTGACTCACACTACTTACAGGCAATACATATTTCATCATCCCCCCTGCCCTCCTCAATTTTCATTTCCCTTCACTCCGGATGATCAATTATTGTTAGTTAGAACTAACATATTTACTCTAATGGAATAAAAAGTACGTCTGGTCGATAGTAATAATGCCCATTAAAGCGCGGCGGCAAAGCGTGAGGGGAAAAGGAAAATAAAGTCTTACTATTAGGGGAAAAGTCAACCCGAAGATGAATAGTTTCTATCCGACGAAGAATAATAAAGTAAACGAGGATCCAACTCCTTTTGACCGGTAGGTAGAAATTCCTTGATTTCATGACAGATGAAGACATAGATTGATAACGATCAATTTATGGAGTAGCAAACGGTATAAATAATTGTAAAATGAATTAAATAAATGAGGACTTATGTACGTACGTTACAATTTATTTTATTTTATTGGAAGGGTACTGGAGACCCTGATGCTCCGCTAGCCAGGAGTTGTCATAAAAGTATAAATTTACGGGGTTTCTTCGGGGCTTATGTTGAGTGTCTGCGTATACACTTGCGAGCCGAGCCTGAGCCGAGCGGCTCGCGAGCGGCTCGTTGGAGGCTCCGGGCGTGCTCTGAGCATGTTTAGAGCACGCTCGCTGAAATGTTAGTTTCTCTCGAGCCGGGGGAAAACTGTGATCATGGGACGAGCCGAGAGCTGCCGTATGAAGTGTATTTATCATTTCTCAGTGGTAGTTCTGACAGAGTCGCGGGTGCGTTATGGCCTCGAAGGATACTATACCGCTCTTTGTTATGAGCGGTGCGGCGTATTTAATGGATACTGTGGAGAGCCCAAAAAAAAGGAAGTCGCGTCGTCGGTGGTGGCAAACGGATTTGTATCGAAAAAGAAAAAAATGGGTTTCGGGTCCCATAAATTGGGATGGTTTTTGTAGGCCTCAATTAGAGAAATTTGCCTCTCCTCTGACCATTCCATTACGACGGCGACAACGACAATGGTGAAAACAGAGAAAAACAAAAAACCCGGTAACTGTAAAAGGGAGATGACAAAGTTCCCCTCAAAGAAATGCCCCTCTTCACCCTTTTGTCTCGAGCGCGCTCTGAGCCTACTAAAAGCCCGTCCCAACTTGACGAACCAATTCCTTTGATGTTGAATGAAAAACCGACAGCAGATGGAGCCTGGTACGAGCGGCTCGCGAGCCGCTCGTCTCAGGCTCGGCTCGCAAGTGTATACGCAGCTTAAGATTTTCACTTGTTCAGACCTTTTTTTAGAGGTAAATGTAGACAGGAAAGGAGAGCTTTTCTCAAACAGCCGTCTATATTTCTGCCATTTCTTTTACAATTTGCGCCATTTGCAATTTGCTGAATTTATTTTACAATAGTTCATTTTGTTACATACACTCCACTTTTGCCGCTCCAAAATACAAGCGTGCGGCAATGTGTCCGGCTACGGCAAGGCCGACGACCGGCCAACTTTTTTTGGTCGTGGGCATCCCAAAGGTATGAGAGCTTTAGCGGGGGACTATATAGTTTTACTGCGTTATGGCAGGTATTAAAAGTTATGGTAAAGACCCCCCCCCCACCCAACCACTGGGCCCCAGTATTTCCATTTTTTCATTGAACGGAAAGCGTTCAGTTCTTGATAACCTCAGATGTAGAATTTGTGAGAGCGTGTACTACATTTTTGAATTCCAACGCTTCGAAGGCCATAACGAGGGATATTCCGTGGATCCCCCCGCCCACCACCACCCATCACATATACGCAGCTATAGGCGTACATTCTTTATTACCGCGGTGACGAGACGGCTAGTTCCTGAGCCACCTATAAACCTACAGTCATGGTTACGTTGATGGCTAGAATTTGCAGACTTTACCAACATGAACCCCAATTTCGTGGATTTGGCACTTTAAGGTGGCGGACATACTAGAGCAATACGATATCGTTTCGACATCGCCGACGCAAATTAACAGCATCTGGGACAGATAGAAACAACTGGAAATGTGTCTGAGTGATGTAGAAACGATATCTCATCGCGTCATCGCCATAGTACGAACGCCACGCCGCCTAAGGGGATTTGTACATGTGTTTCCTCGACCCCCCTTCAATCGTACCTCACCCAAGACTTCCACTTAGAGGGAAATTTCCCATTTTTGGGAAAATTTGCATTCGAGAAAAAAAAGGATTTTTTTTAAAAAGGGAAAATAAAGGGGAAAACGAGAATTTTTGATTTTTTGTAATTCTTTGAGAAAATTTGAAATTTGGGATGGACATGATTATATTTTGGAAACGCAATCCTAACTTAGAACATGATAGCATTATATTATGAATCGAGGGAATAATTGGAGGGTTTATTTTCCGAGAGACAAGTGTGGCAGCTCGAATTTAGGAGCCCCAATAAGCAGATATTTATGGAAAACAATTGGTAACCGTGCTTTATATGCCTAGGAAATATCAAATCTTACTCCCTGGGGAGTGAATTTCAATCATAACAGCATGATTTGAAGGGAGTAAGTGGGGCTTTTATACGTAAAAGCTGGGGATGAACAGATTAACAATGAGCTCAGTTGATATTTTAAATGGCAATAAGCTGTCAATATTTTCATTCTAGTGCGAGGAGCCAAGGAAAAGAAGAAAAATCGGCCCCTTCGGTTTCTTCGTTTTCATAATTTTTTATTTTTTATAATAAAAATGTTCGTTGAAGAAACAAATTGAGCAACCTTCTTTCCTTTCAATGGATTTTTGCTTTAAAAAATTGAGAGTTACTTAGTCAATGAATTAGGGGGAAAACAGAGGAAAATTTCACATTGCGGAGTGGAAGCACTGACCTCACCAACTCGGTGTTATACGTAAATTATAGCGAGTATTTCTGCGCCAATCCTGGATTTCGCAGGTGTGCCCCTTCGAAAATCCAAATTTCGTGAAATTGGCCCTCACGGACCCCAGTTTCGCGGATTTTGCTCACTAGAAAAGATGATTTCGCAAAACTGACTGCCAAAAAAGCCGAGGCTTGTTTGCAGTCCAGTACCGTGAACCGTGAAACAGCAAATCCACGAGTTATAGGCAATTACGTCCCTTTGGCTCTTTCAACACCCCCTCCCGTTAGCCCAATTCAAAACTGATTTCACGGGGTTAGCTCTCCCAAAAAAACCTTATTCAAATGGCCCAACCACAGTGTTAATTGTTATTAAACTTTTAACAATAAAATTGAGTGGAGTTAGGAGCTGCTCACCGTAGGAGGGAGGGGGGAATTAGGTAAAAGGCGGCAATCGAAGGAATAGGAGGATTATTAGAAAAGGACGTACCTCACGATTTCATCCGATGCCGAACAGAAGAACAATTTTGCGCTACGTCCGGACAAGTGGTCTTTTTTTGGACGGCGGAGAGGACACCACAACTCAATCGCAGCCGGGTTTCTTTTTCGGTGGTTTTAAAAAGTCCTCACATGCACACGCAGTTACACAGCACTCAACATAACTTAACGTCGAATGAATAATGGACGTTTTTTTTTCTTCCGATCGGGAAAAGTTCGCCCACACTCGTTAGTCGTTCGGTTTTTGGGTATTATAGGAAGGGGAAGAGAACGATGAACATGAGGGGGAAAGAGGAGGATGCAAAAGGACAAGAAGCATTATAAGTAAGAAAAAAAAAAAAAAAAAAAAACTGAACATCCCCATCCCCCTGAACAACAGAAGTTTAGCACATCAAACTTTAGGATCGTCCTCCATAGGTAGAGGAACGATTTTGACCGCCGGGCGACTGTATTCACGGAAGGCTCTTCTTCCGTTCTCATAATATGTAACAGTGCGAACAGTCACCACTTGAACGTGGCCATCCTTTCCAGGGTGTATGCTAATGATGCGGCCTGTTGACCAAGCAAGTGGAGGCAAATTATCTTCCTTGAGAAGGACTAACAAATATTCGCGCCGCCTCCTGGAGCAGAAGGTGTTTTGCAGATGCTGAACTAACTTCCAGCGTTTGAGGTTATTTACTGGTGCCCGTGCCAGAATCGGAAGTGGAATAGCCACGAGGGGACTTTAAGTCAAGAAATGCCCCGGAGTAAGTGTGTCAAGGTCACTAGGGTCCGCGCTTAATGGGGTCAATAGACGTGAATTTCAAAAACATTCAATACGTGTAAGAACCATGGTCATTTCCTCATAAGTAAGAATGACGTTTCCATGAATTCTATTCATTTGAAGTTTCAAGGAAATCAGTCAATGTATTTTCCTCGTTTGAGGACTCTAAACGGCCAATAACGAATTTGAGACGCGAATATTCCTTTTTAATTTGAGCGACATTCATTTTAAGAAATTAAAAATTGAAAACAAAATAAACAGACGTGGAGTGGCTCACTCTAACAAAGTAGCGGGTGGGGGGGTTATCAAAAAAAGTTCGTTTCGATTTCGACCTTCCCTGTGAAAAGATGGCACAGAAGGAGACAGAACGACGGCGCTAAAGAACGCTAACGTGAGCAAAAGGGTGAATAAGAAAGAAGAGCCGCCAAGCTATCCGCTCGCCCAAGGTTTCATCCGTACTTACAACAATTGGCATGTGTGAAGGCTGAACTTATTCAAAATTGAACAACAAAGACCTTTGGAGGGCCAATGTTAATTGTTATTAAACTTTTAACAATAAAAGTGAGCGTAGTTAGGAGCTGCTCACCATAAGGGGGGGGGATTAGGTAAAAGGGGGCAATCAAAGGAATAGGAGGATTATCAGAAAAGGACGTACCTCACGACTTCATCCGATGCCGAAGTGCCGAACAGAAGAACAGTTTTGCGCTACGTCCGGACAAGTGGTCTTTTTTTGGACGGCGGAGAGGACACCACATCTCAATCGCAGCCGGCTTTCTTTTTCGGTGATTTTAACAAGTCCTCACGTGCACACACGGTTACACATCACGCAACATAACTTAACGTCGAATTTGAATGAAATAATGAAAATGGATGATGAACGTTTTTTGTTTTTTTCTCCCGAGCGGGAAAAGTTCGCCCACACTCGTTAGTCGTTCGGTTTTTGCCACAAAGCAGGTCCAACCCCAGCAAAGTTCCAAACCCTGCCCAGTAAACCAAAATCAATGAAAGAATATTTTATAAATATTTCATATCAATATTTAATCAACGTTTGTCATGTCCCATTGGATTGGGGTTTGGTCAATCAATATGGCATAAATTTTTTTTTGCATTGATAATATTTTTTCAATGGTCGAATATTGGACAAACATTTAAAAAACATTTCCTGGTTTATTGGGTGCATGTAAAGTTCTAAACGCGGTAAATACTTGAAACATGAACTTCATGAACAGGGGTGGGACGACACGTTCGGGAACATCTCACGTTTGACGTTTGTCGCTCGCAACATATTCGCCGGATTGCTTTTTCCTTATCCCTTTGCGTAGTAGGGTGCCATGGTGTCACAAGTCACAATCAGCCCATAATAATTCATAATTTATCAAAATACTAACGAAAAAACTGGAAATAATGAAACTAACCATAGAGTTTCTATAATGCGTATCACTGCGCATCAGTTCTATCGCAGCGCTATCTACACTACAGTACGTTTAAAAGGCGAGTACCGAGTAGTCAAAATGGTGGTTTTACTTCACTAACAGTGAATAGTAGGCTAAGGGCCGCATTCATAGTCGTCACTCAAGCTGAGTGTTTGCTTAAGCGACTTCAAATCGGTCGTTTTAATTAGTGAATCATCTGTTACGAGTCGAAATAAGCGAATGCCTGAATGACGACTACGAATACGGGCCTAAATTGATTTTTTCTTAATTTTGATTTCTACATATATACCGCGAATGAAACATGAAGTTAAAATAGCCCTAATCGTGCTTTTGTTCCATCTTGATCACTTTTTTTCATTGTAACCGCAAAAATCCCGGAATTATCCGGTTTTTGGAGAGCCAAATTACGCTCT
The DNA here is from genome assembly GCA_038030265.1 of Corythucha ciliata. Lineage (NCBI taxonomy): Eukaryota > Metazoa > Arthropoda > Insecta > Hemiptera > Tingidae > Corythucha > Corythucha ciliata. Next base: position 46,311,195 of record CM075942.1, on the reverse strand, counting down.
CCCCTCCACCGTACAGAACAGACAACACTGGTGTGAACCGTCACGAAATGGGAAACTTGCACATTTTTTAAAAGTTGGTGTTTCTCAAAGAGGGCTCTTCCACAAGCCTATATTGCTCACATTAAACTCTGAAATCAATCATGGATGCTTTTTTTGCAATTTTTAAAAATTTTGAGAGGGGGTTCGATTACGTCAAAACTTATTTATTGAAATGGATGATGTGGGAAAGAGGGGGTTAGACGTGCTTACTGAAGGGACATTTTTCAAGTTATTTGTAAACAAACAATTTTAGAGTTCCCTCAAATGCTTCACAAGTAATGATTTACGTCATTTCCCCTCGCACCATCCATCCCCTCCCGAAGAAAATTTAAAAATCTTAAAACGCACCAATCGGGTTGCAAATTCCGTTATTATCCTTCAGTTCACGGGTCAAATCACTGGTATGCTTTTCTTCCCAATCTGAGATTCATGCAAGTTCCCCATTGGTCATTTGAACAGCGAAAATAGTTTTTTGTAGAATTGAACCAGCAAAATTTTGTTTTTGAGTTACAACCGAACCTGCGAAATTGATTTTCGGAAAAGAGGAAATCCACAAAATTTGAATTTTTTCATGGAGCCAGGACCGCAAAATTGGTTTCATCAAGGTGACGACCCCATAATACTACATTTTGGTGATTCAAAGCCGCAAAATGGATTTTTAATGAGTTCATCACGCGGAATTTGAGTTTTGAACAGCCTAACCCGCGAAATTTGTTATTGAGTGAGCCGATAAACCAGCAAAATCTTTACTTTGGTTTACTGAGTTTTACTGTGGTTGGATTTGGAACTTTGAAGGAAGTGAACTGTGGTTGGAACTCTACTCCAACCACAGCTTGAGCTCCACAGTTTGGAGCTCAACTCTGGCTGGAGGTTTGCTGTGGTAGGTCCTTTTGCTGTGGCTGTGTGACTAGAGCTTCACTGTGGTTTTGAGTTTCGCTCGTTTCAGCAAAAGCGCTTCTGCGGTTGGAGTTCTACTATGGTTTGAGCTTTGCCACGGCGTCAGACTTTCAGCCATGGAAGGTGACGCCCACCCCAATGAAAACGAGAAGGCGTGAATAGGTATACGTGACACGTCACTATGGAGCGGGGTTCCCTCTCTTAAACCCTTCAAACCCTAATTTCGTGCATTTCTGTGGGCGCCAATCGTATTATTTAGCCATAGTTCAGACTGAAAGTTTCTCTGACCAAATTTTCCTATACACGCACCTTCCTCATTGGGTGAATTCTAGGCTGATCAGTTACCCACAACACTACTTTTTTGACTTCCAACAAGAACTCAAAAAGAGACAGAAGTCCACACTGATTGTGAGCCCTTTATCAATACGATCTACACTTCATGTTACATGTATGTAACGTACTGGTGGAGGGGTGGGGTGTCAACCCAGTCGGTGGACTTTTCTCCCGGCTTTAACGAACAATCCTATAGTTGGCTTAACCTTTGCCTAATGTTGGTTTAAGTTCTATCAGTATGAACAATCGAATTGGAATTTATACTGCGACTGTGTGAGGTTGGCCCTTGCTGCAGGTTTTAATTTCAAATATGCCGGTAAATGCTTAAAAATGAAAGTATGCTGAGCTAATCTGACATTCTTCTTGCGAAGGAGCTCTCAACGTCAGTGTATAAATTGAAAAATGATCTTTTTTTATTCTCGAAAACTGTTTCTGATTAACATTTTGATAAAACACTTTGTGCATAAATTTTTCTCACGATAACCTCTCGCGGTGAAGTCTAATCTCCTGTCCATCATTACGTTATATTCTCCTATTTCCGCTTGATTCACTTCAGAGGCGGCACAAGCCTCTTGTGCTAGGTATTATGTGCAAGTTGCAAAGAATAATAAATTGCGTATTTTAAAGACCACAAGAAGAGTGTGTGTGCCGACGTGATTCCTTCGACTCCTTTTCTCTCCGACCCCCTCAACGCCACCCCTTCCCTTTGTTTTTCTTTCTTTCTCCATCTCTCTCACATTAAAAGAAGACAAGGCGCATCGCACAAAGAATATTTAAACTCTTCTTACAAAAGATTAGCTTAGGCGATTGCCTCGAAGGGATTCCGGACCAACGGCTTTTGTCTAAATGCGAAACGGTCGACGCGTTTGCTTCGCCCACTTGTTGTGGGACTATAAGAAGTCGATGAAAGTAATGGAGAAAAATCAAGGCAATCCTTTGAGCAACAAAACACAAAAAAACCCAATCAGGCGAAGGGTGCTGGTGCAAGACTGGATTTGGACGCCCCTAGACGCTTTATCTCAATTTTATCCGCGAATTAGCCATTTGTCTCAATTTTATTCCCGAACTAGCAATTGGTCACAATTTTTGCAGCGAATTAGTGTTTTTCGCAATTTTAGCCGCTATTTAGTGATTTTCCCGGTTTATCCGCGAAGTATAGTGCTTGTTATCAATTCGAATTTTTTACTTTTAGCTGCGTGCATTGGCGGTTTTTCTCCATTTTAGGGGGGAAATTGCCTTTAATAGTAGCAATTGGTGTTTTCTTAATTTTAGCCACTAGTTAGAGATTTTTTTAAAATTTTGCCTCCATTTTAGCGGTGAATTACTGCTCTTTCTCAATTTTATTTGCAATTTTAGTCACAAAGTCACGTTTACCCCCCCCCCCCCACTCCCGAATTAACGATTTTTCTCAATTTTAGCCGTGATTTATTAATCTGGTTTTTTCACTTCTCTCTATGCGAATTTGCAACTTTTCTCATTGTCAGCCGTGAATTAGCCGTTTTTCTATATTTTAGCCTCGAATTAGCGTTTCTTTATTCTGGTTTGGAAGACGCGTCGAGAAACTGCGAATGAGTGGTTTTTCACAGTTTTATAGCCGCGTACTTATCCCAAGAAAAGCACATTATTGCGCCTTCTCAACTTTAGACGTCTAAGGGACCACATAAAATGGGGACCAGCGATTTTATCTATTATAGCCTTAATCCTTAAGGATGCGTCTAAAGGCTTAAAAATGACGCGCGTATAGTAATGTTAACGGTTTTTCTCTACAAACCCTGTACGTACGTGGTTTTTAGAGTGAGAAACTTGAATTTTATAATTTATTTTTAGATTTAAAGAAAAAATTAGGTGGTTCTCCCCGAACCCCGCTTGGTTTTTTAGCCTTACCGCAGCGGTAGTAAATTTTTTTTTAGAATTTGTTAAGTATTTTTATCTAATTTCCCAAGTCACTTACCTGCAAAAAACACCTTCATTTGACCAAAAAGTTGAATGTTCTAAATTCGAATTTTCCTATGTTCCGAAATTTTCCTGGGCCCCAGGAAAAAGAAGCAGTACTCGTTGGTCCAATATATCCCTACATGGCTATGTCCTCTCCTTGTCAGTCAAGGTGGAGACTGGTGGGCTTCCGCGTATGAATATCAATTAATGCTGGAAAATTCAGCTTTCTTATACAAAACTTTGACCTTTGATCCCGATTTTCAAGGTTAAAAACAACTTCTAACGCCAGGACTAGGTACGAACAAGAAATGAAGTTGTTCATCTCTTACTTTGCACATGGACAAGACATCCAGACTTATCCATAAAATATTTTTATACTTGTTTCCCTTGAGGGTTAGCACCGATAAAAAACAAAAACAAATCGTTGTCAGTCTTTTATTAATGCTTCAGAGACGGCGGAAACATAGTTACAATCATTACAACGGGTGAAGGGAGAAAACATAAAGTTGTAGCCAATTGTTGCTTGCTAACTGAGGAAAATTACACAGTACCGAACTTAGAGACTTTGTTCTTTAGTTTCATTAACAAAATATTACCGTTGGTTTGCTCTATAGCCCCGCTCTATAGGTACAAATTAAAAGGTCTTGAACACCCTAAGAAAAAGCATTTTGGCCTGAAAAAATTGTTTCGCTTGACGAGTAAAATAATCGAACGGAAAATTCAATTAACGGCACAATGGCCGCGATATTTCGAAGCGTTATGTGCCGACTGTCACTTCTTTACTTTTCACAGCCCAACAAATTGTTTTTTAAAAGAATTGTTCTTTTTTTTAACTATCATAACGTGGGCTTCACAGCGTTTTTGATTAACAGCCTCGAACGCGGCACTATTTTTCATGATTGCTCCACTTGAACTGTTTCAAAAACACGGCATAAAAGAAAAACAAAACAAAAATGAAATGGTTTTAAGGGGTGTTGCCTCAACAAATGTCACAACGCCTGGCGATCTTAAATCAAAAACTTTGCATGTTCAACCGTCTGACTTCTAAGCCATTCTCCCCTTGGGTCGCTTTGAAAACTTTTAATGTCCAATATTGCAAGCGCCGTTTGTCTGCACGTGGGAGAGTGAGTGAGACAGAGGGAGGCTAACACTCAAACAGTCGGAATAACGAGGGACGCGAAAACGACGGAGGAATTAAAATAAAATGCATGGGCTTCGCGTTTGAATTTACAATATTGTTCTCGAGACGGTCTGAAAAAGAGTCATTTTGACTTTGGTTCGGTTCTTAAACCCTCCTCCTCCACACATTTATTTGCGATTTTTATTGACTATTCATGTCACTTGTCTTGGAAGAAACAAACTTCCAATTCCTTTATGTTACTAGAAGTCTCCCTCTTGAAGATGCGAAAACAAGGGAAGCTTTAGACACAACAGTCGAGTTGAAGGTACAGACAAAGAAAGCGTTATTCCAATGTATTCCTACGGAGGAATAGCCTTGGTGTTTTTGCTACACCTATTTCTTCGCCCATCCAAACGAGCTCTACCGTAGCAAATTGTTAAGTGTGTCTTATCCGTGTGTATTATACTCTCTCATCCTGCGCTGTGCGAAAACGCAAGGTAATAAAACTCGTAAAAATAAAATTTAGTATAGGATTTCTTCGATACATTACCGTCGAATGTCTCTGCCCACAATTAGGGGGCTACGATAGGAAACGTTAAAGATTGTAATAATGGGAGGGGTTTGACTATGAATTTTTAGAACGCCACCTTCCTACTAGCCACTATGGCGCAATTTATTTGTTGGTTGTAAAAAAAACAAAAAAAACTGCTGATATCAAAGCTATGGCAGCAAGAAGTCACTAAGGGTTATATTGCGTTATGCAAATTTAATCAATTCAATACTGGCCTTGAAGATTCAAATATACATATATAGTAAATTTTTCAATTGCTCATAATTTTCACCTCCCTCGCCGATCAATAAATTTTAAACAACCGTTATCAATAATGGAATTTTCACACGTAAATTGGGTTTTTTTAAAATGTAAAACTAAAGTCGACGTCGTGCAGTGATGCTATTAGGTGCGTGTAGAAAAACAAAACGGGGTATTAATCTCGATGATATTTACGCTTTTGTATAAACGCACGCTCCGAAGGGAGAATGGCTGCAGCGTGAAAAGAGATACGCACGGTCCAAGGATAAGCCATACGCTATGTACTCGATCTATAACTTGGAATAAATATCGGGTATTCAAAAGCTGCCCCTTGGGTCGGATCAACACGGGGGCGCGTGCTCTCCCACGGGCCCCGTGCCCCTCAAATTGTTTTATAAAGGTCGTACAGTATTCTTCTTCGCCCGAGATAAACCGTTTCTACCACGTTAAAGGTGCAAATGTGTCATTATATTTTGGTTTTTTGGTGCCCACGAAATAGGGCGTCGAAGGTCGTATAGATTGATACTGGTTGATGCAGTGGTGGACTTATCGTGGATTTCACTTTCAGCTTAACTAAACCGAACCTTGTTTACACAAAATGCAATGCGTTTTTTCCCTTAAGTTCGACTTATCTTCAAGCCGAACCTTAAGGGGCCATGCAAGTACCCCCCTCCCGCCCACATTTTTCTCCACCGTTTTACGCCTAAAGTATTTGGAATATTTCATTTTTTATGGACTCATATGAAACCTTATAGGAATCAAATTTGGCCTTCAGAGCCGAAATTTTGAATTTGAATTTCCTCGAATTTTAAATTGAATTTAAAATTTTTTTTTTTAAACGCTCTGCTAGTCGAAACATAATAATATATTAAAAATTTAGGTAAAAAGAAAAGTCGAAAAAAAAATCCGGCTAATTGTAAAACGGTGGAATTAAAAAAATAATTATTGCCTTAATCATGTTCAAATAGATTAGCTGTTTTCCGCAAGTGGCTTGATCGTACGCCACCCCCCCCCCCGCAGCACCAAGAGGGATTCATTCATCGTTTGCATTACCCTCCCAAGCTCCCACCCAAGTTCCAAGGTTACATTCGAAGGGGTCGAATTTTTTCTGGTTTCTGCCTTTTAGTGCATTTCATTCTGAAAATGCACTATTGGTCTCGTCGTGATCGTGGCAAACATGGGTCATGTCATGTTTTTTTCATGTTTCAGAACCTCTAGAACACGAATTCAGTGGTCTCCGGAATTCATATATATATATTTCTTTATATATATTGGTTTATTTATTTATAAGCTTATGGCCGTTTTCTTGTTAGCACGATAACTCTCGAAGAAATTAATTTAGCGGAACGCGCCTTGGCACAAAAATTAGTAGTCATAAGACCCCGGTCGGTATTGCATTTGGGCCAAATTGGTCTAGGTGGAGGAAATAGGGGTTGAAATGGTCAAAAAATCACTATAAATCACCAGTTGATTCTAGAAGCATCATATTCAGTACGTATACTCCATGTTAGAGTAGCCTTTGATTCCCATTTTAATTTTTTGAAAAAGTCAAGGTGGTGGGGGTGGTCTTTCCGGTGTGAAGTGTAAAAATAGCGTTGAACTTCACTAGTTCATCTTAGCGCTCTAAAATTCGACTCAATAATTTAATGTAACGAAAGCCCTGGTTTCCATTGAGATTTATCAAAAACTTTGACGAGGGGGGGGGGGTGAAATGGGGGATGAAATTTCAAAAAAATCGCTTAAATTCACACGTTTAGGTATTATAAAATACGGCACAAAAATTTAATCTTACAAAGCCCTTGGAAACTTTTCGACATTTTTGAAGAGAGGGTGGTGAAAATAGAGGAAGCAGTTCGGCTTAATGAAACAAATTATGGTATCAAAATTATTACTTCTGGGACGGCTTAGGGTATCCGTATACGGAATGAAATGCACTCTTTCCGACCGCCAGCTGCCGGAGCGAAATTTTTTTTTCTTCTTTCAGATTAGTGAATAAAATTTGTCTCAAATGAAAAACGAAAGAAGGTTCCTCGCTTTATCTACGTTCGCGCGATTTGGGCTTTACCACCTGGATGTTTCGGAAAAACACTAACTAGGAATTATTTTTATGTATTGTAATTCAAATCGGTCTTTCAAATTTAAATTGCCCAAAAATTTCACACTTTGAAAAATCGTAGCTCCTTCCAAAATCATCGTATCGACGTCGGCAGGGTCTCAAAATGTCCACTGTACGGTAGCCTATCCAGGAAAAATACCCAAAAAAAATTTGAAAATTTATTTCAACTTCAAAAATCGATGAAATTGAAAAAAGAAATTTTCAATTTTTTGTTCTCCATACAAATTTTCAGATTCTACTCAAATTTGATAGTTAGAGGTTGTTCGACCTCAGAAAAAAGAATATGACGTCAGTTGGGGGATGAACATTTTTTTCAACCCCCCTCCTCCGTGCCACGACTATTGTATGCCTTAGGGGATGATGTGTTGTATCATTGTGGGTCACAAAGAGAGGGACAGGGTCATGATATTTTTTTTTCGAAAGTCTACGACATTGCCCATGCTTTCGGAAAAGAAGCGTTTTTAATGCATTTCATTTTGAAAGATGCACAAATGGTCTCGCCGTAAAGGTGGCAAACATGGGTCGTATTAGGTTGTTTTTTTCACGTTTCAATGAATTTATTGCTTAATGGCCGTTTACTTGTTAGCCTGATAACTCTCGAAGAAATTTATTTAGTGAAATACACTATGGCCCAGAAATCAATAGTCATGACACCTGGGTCGGTATTGTATGTGGGGCAAATGGCGGAAAGGGAGGGGTGGAAAATGGGGTTTGATATGGTCAAGCAGTCACCACAATTACCGGTTGATATGGAACAAACACTATGGTTATGATAGAAATTTCTAAAAAATGTTGAAGGAGAAAATAAGGGATGCAATTTTTGAAAAACGCCAAACGTCACTCGTTTACCCCCAGCGCTTCAAAATTCAAATAAAAAATGCTGACCTAAAATTAAATGAACCCAACAAAAGTCTTCGATTACCACAGAAATTTCTTGATAAAGTTGAATTGGGGGGGGGGGATTACAATAGGGGATGAAATTCTAAATGATTTCCAAAATACACACGTTTATCGTTGAGTGGGGAGAACAATTGAACTGGTTGGTAGTGGCGGTAGGTCCATTACCGCCACTACTTGTTTGGGGGGGGGGGGGTAAGAGTGTGTGAATGGAGAGGTGATAAATGTAGTATCTCCTAATAATTTGTCAATTAGACACGCAATTGAAACACACTAATTACTATTTTTTATTGAAAACATGTGAGTTCATTTTGCATTGCAACATCCCTCCCAAGGTTCATTTACACAATACAAAGTCTGACAGTTTCCGTGGAAGCTTTATAGTTCTTCCGGATCTTGTCTTCCTCTCTTGATTTGTTTCCGTCTCTTGATTTGATTCGTTTTCTTGTTCATTTATAATCTCTTCTACTTTGCGGCTCTCATTTTTCGTTTCGTCTATATCAGGTGATAAAAGTTTGAAGAATGATGCGTTCCTTGATATCATCGAATCTGGGCTAGACGCTGTTATTCGTGTACCATTGCCTTCAGTGATTTCAAGAGGGTTTGGACTGAAAGGTGGGGTGTACTTGTTCACCTTCGGTTGCTTCACCAGAACAGTATCACCTTTTTTGAAAGAATGATCTGTCACCCGTCTTTTTGAATCCGCATATTCTTTCATCTTGGTTTGACTGATTTCCTCGTTATTTTTAAGTTTATAATCTAACTCGTCTTCAATATGTGAAGCAAACTGTGGCAGCTAAGAGCGAAAATCATTTCTCAGAAGCATTTTTGCTGGAGCAATATGAGTAGAGCAATGAGGTGTATCTCTGTACTGCAGCAAATATTCCATCAATGCATCTTCCCAATTTTTGCTTTCTATCACTGCTTCTTTCATTGTTTTATTTAAATTTGTCATGAAATGTCCTGCTCTCGCATTCGCCTCTGGCCAATAACTTGTGACTTTGTGATGCTGTATTCCTAGTTTTGAGCAGAAATGAGAAAAGTCGTAACTGTTGAACGGAGGACGTCCGTCGGTTCCGATCAAACGAGGAAGTCCAAACTGTGAAAATATTTTGAAGAAATTTCGACAGACTGTCGCAGAGGTTAATGAATTAATAGGCTCTGCAATGGGGTAATTTGTGTAATCGTCGATCAAAACCATTACATACTTCTGATTTGGGTATATGGACCCGGAAAGTCCAACGACAACTTTTCCCACGCTGCAGAAGGAATCTGAGTTGGTCGAATAGGATCTCTTTTTGTTGTGAAAGTGGTTGCTTGACAAGGTAAACATTTTCTGACGGCAAATTCTATTTTAGAACTCATGTTTGGAAACCATACTTTTCCTCGCAAGAGTTTCTTTGATTTCGTTATACCTTGATGTCCACGATTACTTTCTTTAATAGTTTCTTTAATTCTTCAGCCTCTTTAGATGTCTTTTTATTTAAGGTATGACGAGACGTGCAGTCCGGAGGATTCTCTTTTCCATTTTGATGTTCAATTGAGAAATCGAACCCCATTAATTTGAATCGAAGTCTCTCTAAACGAGGGGAAGCTTGAGCGTTCACTTTGGACATTAAAGACACTAGAGGCTTATGATCAGTCTGAATTACGAAACGGTTCCCAATCAAATAATATCTGAAATGGTCCAAACTCCAAGTGATAGCCAGCATTTCTTTTTCAATTTGCGATATCGACGTTATGTGTCAGTGAGACTAACACTGGCACATTCAATAACTACTGGATTTCCATTTGAAGATTAAGGCAAAATTGCAGCTATACCTTCTGGACCTGCGTCTGTATAAATATGTGAGGTCTTGCTTGAGTCAAAAAAATGGTTCCAAAGCGAATTTTTAGTCATTTCCTTCACTCTCTCGAACGCTTGTTCCTCATTTCGAGTCCATCTCCATTCAAAATTGTTTTTAATTAGTTTCTCAATAGCTTAGTCACGTTTGCTAAGTCAGGAATGAACCTGATTAAAAAATTGACCATTACTAAGAAACTTCGAACATCTTGGATCGTCTTTGGAGGTTCCAACTCCAATTGCTTTAATCTTATCTAGATCGGGACCAATACCGTTTCGACAATTGATAGCCCAAATATTGAATACTCTCTTGTCCAAAAATCGACTTGCTGGCATTAATTGTCAGTCCAGCATCTCGAGACTTGAGAGAGCCTTATCATGTTCACCCTTATTCTTCCCGAATATGAGGATGTCGTCACTAACATTGATGCATCCCTTGATATTTATAATTATCTGGCGAACTATCTTTTGAAAATGATCTGGAGCAGGCGTGATCCCGAAACTTAATCTTTTGTAACGGAAAAGACCTATATGAGTAGCAAACGTCGCAATTTCTCTGGATGACGGCTCAAGCTCTATTTGGTGAAAACCTTTATTCAAATCCACTTTGGAAAATACCGTAGCTCCATTGACGAGCGTTATGACGTCATTTATAGTTGGTTTTGGGAATCGCTCACGTAAAATGGCTTTGTTTGGAACCCTCATGTCGACACACAATCTTAAAGAATCGTCTTTCTTTGGTACCAACACAATAGATAATACCCAGGACGTGGGTCCCTCTACTTTTTCTATAATATCGTCGTTGAGAAGTTTATTAATTTCATCCTCAACCTGTGTGCATAGATGGTAAGGTGTACGTCGAAAATTAGAAATGACAGGTGAGACCGACTTGTCAAGATGCAATTTTAGTTTGAAGTCCTTCAGCTTACCTATACCTTTGAAAAGTTCAGGATATTTTCGATGAATTTCATTATAAGAACAATTTATGCCATCAACATTGAGAGCCAATGAAACTACTCCCAATTCCTTCGCTGTCTGACAACTTAATAAGGACTCCCCTGAGTCCACAACCAAGGTTTTACTCTTCACAGCACGTTTTTTAAATTTCATGTATGTTTCAAACTTACCAAGTACCTGGATAGGCTTGCCTTGGTAAGCATGTAGAGATGCCGAAGTTCTAGCAAGCGGTGGCGACCCGAGCTTCTTATGTGTCGCCTTGTTCACGACATTGATACACCCAGTGTCAACAAAAAACTTGACTCGCTGGTTTTCCAACTTGATACAAACGGTTGGAACATCTATAGTCGACGCAAAATTTACAAGATGTAGTGATGCCTCAGACTTGGGTGGTCCAGATGAATCGGAATCAGTCCCGTCTTCGCGAGGAACATTGTAAAATTTTCGAGGTTTTTGCTTGGAATTTTTAAACGTTCCTCGCAAAGTGCTCTCACCATTACGGTCCGAATCAACGAGTTGTCTGGCAGGTGGAAACTGACAAAATTTCGAATCAGGAAAATGATTTTTTTTTTTCGCATTTAGAACAATATTTCCCTTTTGCTGGGCATTGTCCTTGCTTGCGAGGCCACTCACCATCACACGCAAAACATTTTCTAAAATTGAACTTCTTGTCCAATTTATTTACAGTGTCCGACGCCTCTAACTCTGATAATTTGTTTGTGTTGAAAGATGTGATTTGAGATTTAATTACCTCATCTGCCTGGCCCAACGCAAGAACCTTCTTTAGTGTCATGTCTTTCTTCAACATTTCTTTTCTCAGATATTCCGAAGAAGTCCCCATCAACAACTGAATTTTAATTTCCAAGTCTGGGTCATGGAAATCACACGTAACAGCCATACGTCTTAATCTCACAGAATAATGTTGAATGGTGTCAGAAGGCTCCTGAATAGTACTCCGAAACTTATAAATCTCAAATAATATATTTCTTTGAGGCACGAAATAAGAGGGCAAAGTTTTTCAGCATCATCATACGATGGTCCAACATCTGATAAACTTCGAAAAATTTCCACTACTTCCCGCACAATTTAAAAGTAGCGCCCTTTTTCTGATGTCAACCGTCACATCAGCGGCTATCAACAAAATTTCGAAATCGCTCACCCAATTTTCCCACCGCGTAGCAGTATTCCCGTCCGCATGTGGATCGAATGGAGCTGGAGATGGTCTTACAGAAAACTCCATTTAGTACTTTTTTCTTTAACAAACGTAGGTATTTCGTACTGCTCACGGCCCAACCAGTTTGACCACCGGCCTCCGACAATGAACTGCGTAACGACCGCGCCAATGTAGTATCTCGTAATAATGCTGTCAATTAGACACGCAATTGAAACACACTAATTAATATTTTTATTGAAAACATGTGAGTTCATTTTGTATTGCAACAATAACAATTTTTAAAAATATTAAAATTTTAATAAATTGCCCAGCAGACGTGGCCGAGGTCGTTAGGGCGTCGACTCTCATGTCCAGGTATCGTCTGCTGAGTGGGTTCGATTCCCACTACAGGCTGGATTATTCTAAGAAAAAAAAATGTTAGCTCACGTGAAAAATAGTGAAGTGTGTGCTTTCGCCCTCGTCCACGACACCGTATGGTAGTCGGACGTAAAGCACGTTGCATTACCACTCCAACTTATTCAAAATTTTAATAAATTGTGTTTCGAAATGTTTATTTATGGGTCGCTTCAGGTAAAGGTATTCACATAAAATATATTTATTTTTGGGACGGTTTGGGAATCCGCGTTCAAATAAAATGCACTCTTTCCAACCGCCAGCTGCCTGAGCGAAGTTTTGTTATTTCCAGCAGATTAGGTTGCCCCTGATGTGGATATATCCTTCGTCAAGAATTTTTGTAAATTTGAGTGCGACTGCCTCTTGAATGATGATACGTAAAAATGATGAATACTGGACTTTCTAACTCCTTGAAACATGAGATATTTGGATGAAATTGCAGGGAGCTACGTGGTTTACTTATATTATTTTAATAAGTATAAAATATTACAAAAAAAGAAGATGATGACGGCGTTCTTCACTTTAAGAAATAATGTGCAATTTATAAACGATATGCCTGAAAAATGAATTTGTGTTTTATAATGGGATACCCCATGAAATTAATTTTTTCAGTTCACGTTGTGAAGCCACGAAATGTTGTGTTCTACTAGTGCTGCACCATGCACTCATCTTTTTGCCTTTATTTATAAAGGCAATAAATCCAAAGAAAACTCCTTTGCCCGCTCATTGTTTTCTTTAGGCGTGCAGAAATCGACGGACTCGCCACTCAAGCCAAAACAGTCCTCGACATCACTCATACAGAACAGAGAACACGACACAAGATCAAACACAACCTTCAACAAGCTACACGCGACCAAAATAATACGTTCGAATTAATAACTTGTGGATATTTCCCAGTCGGACTTACGCCGCTTTCATTTGTTTTCCCCCTTCCTACTCTACCTCCTTGTCTAATGGACAATTGTACCTCACACTCATGAACAAATCACTCGCGGCTTCCTTTTCATCCCCCCCCCCCCAGATTCAACTTCTCGTTCTTCCGTTCTCTGTCTTCCATGTCTTGCATATTTCTTTTAGGATTTAATTTAAAATTGGTTAATTTCGCTACATGTATGAAGCCTTTTTTTCACGACCGCCTCTTCCCTTTCTAGACTGGCAAGGTCTTTAGTCCAACTCCCCCTTTTCAATAGTGGGCATTGAATGCTCGACTGCTCGTCTCTACATTATCCTCGCAGTGCCGTGCAGAAGAGAAACTCAGTTCCTTTATCCCTCACTGTTCGGCAAGCGCGTCGGTCAGCTTCGAAATGTTTTCTGACTCTCATGCCCCCTTATGCCGAGTTGGTGAAAACGTAGGACGCTTGAGACTGAAAGTAGGAACCAGCAGTAGGACGCCTAAACACAAGTTAATAACGATTAATCGATGATCACTTTTATGTTGAAATTATTGTTTACTGAGTTATTGTTGATTGAGAGTCGTGCTTGCTTAGTTGTTTAGGACTGTCGTCCATTGGAAGCGTTTTCAAGCGGCGCTACAACGACCGTATACATCCCAAGGCTAAGTGAGCGAGCACCCGGGTCGCGTACTTGGGTTTCCTAAACGACGGCTTTTCAATCAGACGAGCCCATTTAAAGCGTCTTGACGTTGACGATGCATCCCTCCTCCAACCTGCTGTGACGCAGTCTAAGCCTTGCAGCCCAACACCAATTTCGAGAGTTTGGCTCTTCAAAAAATCAATTTCACGGTTAGTTAGCTCACTCAAAAATCAATTATGTGGGCTTAACTCCAGAAAAAAATAATTCTCAATTTCTTACACATTTGGCTTTGTGTGGTGAATTGACTCGTGCTTAATTAGGATAAAATGCACGACCTATTAGTTGATCTTTAATCGCCGGACTTTCGTCACGTTCCTCTGCGTTACTATCGGCTCTCGTCTTTTTTAGGACCAACACATTAGCTCTGTTCGTCTGGACTCTGGAGCTGCACTAACAGCACTGATAGTACTAACCTTTTCTCATTTTTCCCCTGTTATTCCACATGATAACCCGCGAGGTTACAAAATCTGGTGCTGCTCGGAGTAGTCCGGGACTGACAAACGAACGAAGCTATTGTCAATGTCTCCGTTCACCTCTTGAGGGTTGTTTTTGTACTCCGTTGTTAGAGAGGTGTGGTCTCCCCGTAGTCCGGGGGGGCCCGGACAGGTTCCGTATTGTCTACTTCGGACATTTTTACTCCCGCATGTCACACGCCATTGCTGTCCGCGTCTGGGGAACTCCGCACACAGAGGTAAAAATTTTAAAATCCAAAAGTCTGCGCTACTCGTCCTCTGTGGCTTGCGGCCTCATCATAATTGGCGAGTGGTTCCGGCGCCTCGATACATTCACAATCTACGGGTAGTTCATCATGAGCATGAGCGTACTCCTCTTTGTGCATAAACCCACATTGGGGAGTTTCCCATGAACTCCGCCTCCCACCCTTATGCCACGACCCAATAGGCATTCGCCCTATTGGGCCCTTCGATCAGTTTTATGTCCCTTGCGACTTCTGTGTGGACCAACCCGGCATTCGGTTAGCTGACTTTCTCAGGACCGGATTAAGCAAATATCGGCAATTCCTTAGCTCGAAATAGTGATGCACTGTTACACCTATACCGAGATTCCAGGTATCGTATGAGGGAAGAGAAAGATGAATTCCCGTATACTATTCACTATTCCAAACACCCCATCTGTGGGGGGTTGCAGTTTATGATCCCTTTTTTAAATTAATAAACAGAATGGCGATGTTTGTTGCCGTGTGAAAAAGAAGCCACCGCGGAGTGGGAATCGAACCCCCAACGCCGAATCTCCGGTCCAGCGCCCAAACCTCTGGGCCACCGCGGCATTGCATTACATGTACATGAATCCGCGAAATTTGGTTGTGAACGAGCAAAAACTTGCGAAATTCGGCTTTAGAAGGAGGCAAGCACGTGAAATAATGTATTTTTTAAAGAGCAAAACCAGTGAAGTTTGAACAAGCCAAATTTGTTTTTGAAAGGGACAAACTCGCTAAATTTGTCGTTGGAAAGATCCAAACTAGCGAAATTGAAACTTTTAAATGAGACTCTCGAATTTGATATTTTTGGAAGCAAAACTCGTATGAGCGAAAACCCTAGAAAATGGTTTTTGAGTGAGAACGCCCTCATCCACCACCCAATGTTGGCTGTCGGTTTTGGCGACAGCATAACCCGCCAAAATTAATTTTTCTGGGAGCCAAATCCGTGAAATGGTTTGGAAAAAGTCAAACTCAAGAAATTGGTTTTTGAGAGTGTGAAAACAAAAAACAATTTCGCTCCGGCAGCTGGCGGTCGGAAAGAGTGCATTTCATTCCGTATACGGATACCCTAAGCCGTCCCAGAAGTAATAATTTTGATACCATCTCTCAATATCAGGCCTCAATATTAGGCCCAAATTAGCCACTAATGAGCGCTTTTGCTCGATTTCAGCCGTGACTTAGCGCTTTTTATTATTTAGCCGTGGACTCGACCTGAGGAACAGCACATAACCTAGCGCTCTGTTCTCAATTTTAGCCGCAATGCAGTTTCCAGAAGCCACGTATCAGCACCTATCTCAATTTCAGCAGCAAATGCGCTCAAAGAATATCAAAGTAGTGATTTTTTCGCAATTTTATAAGCGTGAAGTTATTAGGAAAAACCTCGAATTGGCCAAATTTTAGTTTAGAGCATGAGCAGGCCTCAGCTGATTTTCCCGAATTTTCCATGGGTGGAGGAGAAATTCAGAATAGGAGCCGCTATGACGACTGCTCTGTGAATATTGTCCCTATGAACAGGTTACTCCGGCAAGAAATTGCCTAAACATACGAAATTGGTCAAGTAACGTGTTCTCCTCCCCTTCACCGATCAGCTTATTAAGCATAATAAAAACAAGTACGGGGGAAATTTGTTTGTTAAAAGAAATGTTTCCTCTTTTCAGTGATTTAATGGGGAACAAGTTATTCCTCAATATTCTGGCCGTATGGAATTCCATTTTCGTTGATTTTCATTTGAATTTTCCCCATGATTCTGGCAAAGTAATAAGCGAAAACGAGGGCTATGCCGAACTGATGAATATCATACCATCCTTCGACTGGGAAGTAGGCAGACCTGATCGACGCTATCGTCGTGATGAACTGGGCGACGGTAAAAGCTGCTTGAGCTTGTTTGATTGGAACCATAATGAAAAACACGCTCAGCAGGCTTCCCAAAACTAAAATTTGCCTGTCGAAATACGCACGCGTTACGCGTTGGATGATAGTTGGAGGGGGGGTGGTAGCTGACGTCGACAAACCTGTAGAGACAGACGGTTAAAAATACGGATGCATCAAGGAAACGAATGTCGACGAATGGAATGCTTTTCGTGACTCGATCGCTTGTAACAAGCAGAACGCTAAGTGAAATTCCTCGTCGGCACGTTTCAAAGGTGAATAAACCGTGGCGATGGCTTTTGTACTCTTCTAGTACGGACCACAGAAAACAAATTAGAAGGCACACGAGATAACTTAGGGATTCCATGCAAGGCGACGTCAGTACGATTCCAACGGCGGATGAAACTGCAACGTGTATGATTCTGTTGGTTTTCTTCATCTCGCCGGTGAGAGGAAGCAATGGAGCCAAGAAAAACAAGAGACCAACGAAGCTTTAGAGTGAAAACGTTGAATTATTTTTAAATTTTCAATGTTGGTATTAGTTTATTACTTAATTTCGTGAAATTTGCTACTTGTAACCGCCGAGTATTGAAGAAGCATAGCGCAAGCCACTGACAGTGCCATAAATGCACAAAGCGCGAGATCCTTGACAGGTCTCAGCCAAAACGAAGCGAAACCGGACAGGCAGAGCCAAATAGTGCCGCCAAAGTTTATCAGCTTGGTCGAAGGGCTGTCACAGGGTGACAAACTGAGGCAGAGGAGAAACATGAGGCACAGCGTCCACCAGGCGTATGTGACAACGATCGGGCTTGACGAGTAGCGAGGAAGAGTAAGGTTGATAGCTAGAACGCACAGTCCAAAGGGCATCCAGACGGAGGTGAGCGATGACTGTGCGTGAATCGACGCAACGGACAAGAGTGTGCAAAATAACATCGCCTTTACCGCCTTCAAAAATAATAGACGTAAACATAAGAACGGACTAGTATCGTAGATTTCAGTCAACTACCTACATCACTGATCGTTACAGTTTTTAAAATAGGGTACCAAATGTGAAACCGACTGGCAAACATCCAAAACATGGTAATTGTAACGGTGAAATACATCAGTTTGAAATGATTCCAACCGATGAGGGAGTATGCTACAAATGTAGCGGCGAGCAGGACAAGAAAGAACGAGTGAAGGTAAAGATACCACGATGGTCGCTGTGGGGTAAGGTCGTGAGCTAGCAAAGCTATTTCCGAACATAAAAGAGCCATCCATGCTAAAATTGTCAGTCCTTTCCCCCAGACGGATGATTGTCTTTCCGATTTTTCTACATTTTGTCCGCCTTTCAAAGATTTTCTCATTAGCTGCGCACTACAGTTAAGTGAACTTTCAAATTGGCCCTTTTGAAGGATTTTCCCGCAGATTTTCAACTTCCGAAAATAGTTTTTATGACGAAAAGTGTCGTTTGAGTCAAATATATTTCTTTCTTGTAATGACGTGGCTCTTATTCCAAGCTGTTGATCGAGAAAATGAATTTTGAATGCAACTGTTTTACGTTCACTACTACCTGTTGAGCAGTGCAGTAAGCAGCACGGGCCCGAGTTTTCTTATGTTTGAGAAACTCGTAAGGCAAAGTCCCTGAAGAATCAGAAGGAACTTCTATATTTAGCAACGCTGCCAAAAGAGGAGTCACCTCAAATGCGTTTACGATCCTCTTGAAATAATTGTTGACGATATCTGGGCCCCAAATAATCAAAGGACCGGGCCCATCACCCCAAAGGACCGCATTCGTTAAATTATCCTGATGAGAGGGGAAAACAGCAATACATCACGGTCAAAATTGTCTAGGAAGATTCACCCTATAATATGCGTTAACAGCTTTTGTGAACGAGATGACGTCCCTCACGGCTTTGTGTATCTTGCTGGGAGTGTGTCTCGACGTGAAAAGCCTGTCGAACCGCAAATAGAAAACAACTTTTTTGCTTCTGATTTGCGATTCAAGGACGGCGTTCGAATACGCCCGAACGAGAAAGTCCTCCATGGCGTCGATTTCTGCTCGTTCCCCTCTGGCTCCTTTCACTCTCATGTAATGAGGCTCGTCCATCTGAGGAAAAACGTCGTAAAAGTGAGCGCGCGGAACGGTCGTAATAACTTCAAACTTTAATCCAATCGTTTGAATACGCGACGGAACGTCTTCCGGCGAAAAATGTCGCGTTGACGTGACTGAATATCGTGTCGAGAGTCGTCGGAAAGAGAACGCTAGTTTTAACGCCGGACACGAGCGATATTTCGGGCGTCGCCAATGGACTCACGGTCACCCATAAATGTGAGCCATCCAATTCCCGGAGGAATCCTCGATGCTCGTAGCTTAGACCCGGTATAACGAACAGCAGTAGACGGGATGTTGTTCGGTTTAGGCGACATACAGGGGACCTTTTACGAGAAGGCGTAAAGAGAGCCGCAAATTGTGAGAGGGAAAAACCGTCAGAGTCTCGATTACCTGGAGTAGGTTGGCCGTTGCTCCTCGAATAACCACAAGAGAATGGTAACGTGAAACAGAATTCCCAACCAAGTAAATCGCATAGCGAAATCATAAGAATATTAAACCAAAAATATGCATTTTATTTATTTGGGCTTCAGTTAGTTAATAAACTTCACGTCTATGCTTCACATAGGTAATCGAAAAAATAATGATCCATTGAGCCGTATGAATAAAAAAGTGCATGACCTTATGCTTTCATTTTTTCAAGCTTATTATGACTGTCAATGGGATAACTTGCACATTTTTCAAGCACTGCGTGTTTCTTGAAGAGGGCTCTTCCACAATGCTATTGCTCACAATAAACATTGAAATCAAACAAGAATTTTTTTGAAGCACAAAAATTGAGTGGGGATTTGATAACGCCAAAGGTTATTTAATGAAATGGATGGAGTGAGGAAGAGGGGGGAGGCACATTTTCAGGGGGACACTTAAGCGCCCCATACACTATGCGATTGCCTGCCAAAATCGATGGGTATCATACACCGTCAGTCAACGATCTCACGTCCGATCCTAGCCGGTCCTACGGCCACACACCTTCAGTTTTCACGGACTGCAGGTGGACTGCAGTCCATGGCCTTCAGATTAACTGAAAATGTGTGGGTATCCCCGATCGACGGCCTCACGATTGCCTTCAGTTAAACTGATTGTGTATGGGGCGCTTTATTGTTCTTGTTATTTGTAAACAAATATGTTAAGAGTTCCCTCATCAGATGCATCAAAACTGACCATTGGCATCATTTCCCCTCGCAGCATCAAGCCCCTCTTGAAAAACTTTGAAATTTATTTAAAAATCAAAATCACCAAATGCACCAATCGGGCTGCAACTACCGTTGATATCCTTCTGTCCATGTGCCAATATACCGGTATACTTTTCCCCCAAATCAGGCACTCATGCAAGTTCCCCATTATGAATAAAAATCATAATTTTTATTCATAAACAGATGAGCGTACTTGAAGTATAAGGTCATGCTCTTTTACTTCCATGTTTTCTACGGGTATGATGTTCCTGGAAAAAATCGAGTCTTTATTCATATGACTCATTCCCTCCTTAGCCCTCATACGGAAAGTCATGAAAAACGTTTATATGTAAAAGTAATGGAAGCATTGGGACGCTATAAAGACCTAATTACACCAACAGAGTAGCTTGGCCGAGTGGCTAGGCCGAGTACTGGGCTGAGGCAAAATCACTGGCACTGTCTGTGGTGATTACTCATGGGTTCACTCGGCCGTGTGCACTGTCTCGGCACATGTAAATAGGCCTTAACTATGGGTAGGTATGTATGCCCACCCTTCTTCAACTCGTCTATGTTCGAAACGAGGTACACTCTGTCAGTTCGCCATTTCAAAACTATCTGCCTGTCTACCCGGGTGGCACGACCCGCCCACAAATAAAGTTTGTATAGAGTCTGTCACACAGGGTGGTGTGACCCCGTGTCAGGGAGCTGAAACTGAACATTTTGCTCCCCTAACCCAAATACCCAAATAATCCTTCAATTCCGCCCGAAAAACAAATTTTTCGCTAAATCGCTTCAAGGCTAGAAAAACGCGAAAAACGCTAATTCGGGGCAGCTAAAATTGAGAAAAATAGCACCGTAAGTGCATCATTTAGCGCTATAAATACCCACGAAATTATAAGTTTCCGGTTCTAAATATCCGCGCAATTTTAAGTTGCGCTAAAGGGTCTAAATATCCGGGAAATGGCAAGTCTCGGGGCTATTTTTAAAGTGATCGTAGAGCCCGGGCTAGCTTCCCAGGACAGCGCGCTGCAGATGAAAAACCTCAAAATTTCCACATTAGGCAAATATCAGCGAAATTGTGAGCATCCTGCCTAAAATTCACGATACCGCGCGTTTAACGTCTTAATTTCGTGGATTTGAAAGTTTCAGGGATATTTTTTCAGTGGCCGAGGGTGCTGGGCACCAACAGCGTTCAAAGCCTGCCAGATATAGTCCAAAAATTACGCATCTCGGGGCCAAATACTGCGAATTTGAAAGTTTTGGGTCTATGTAACAGCGACATTGTTTGTTTATACTATCTTAATTTCATCAAAATTACAAGTTCCTGAGGGTCGTCTTTTCGCGGCCCATATATACCCATGTTTCGACTTATAGTGTGAGTATGCAACATTTCCTGGAGAGTGAAACGAGAACTTTGAATCCGGGAATGGTGCAGAAAAAAGACGAGAAAATTGATGCTGCGTTATGCAAGCGTCAGGCGATGGATGACTGGAGGGTGCTCGAGGAATCACTTGCGTCCAGCTCTCCCTTCAACAGGAAGATGAAAGAAATCTCTCAAAATACTACATACTTACTACAATTTTAGTATACTCTTCTTAAGATTATTGGTGGGAGGGGCTAACCGCCAAATTCCATTCCGTAATTCCATTTCCACCCCTGTCATGTAATATTATTCTGCTGATAATTGGTTTTATAGCTAACACTTATTAGGAGGACTAAATATTATTTTAAAAATTACAGGAAATAAATGTTGTTTCCAAAATTATAGTGCCTATACGTCCTCTCCGGCCTTGAGGAAGCAATAAATCAAAGTAAAATTCTTACCTATTCCTTTTCCCTTTTTTTTTCTGGAAGCTAGTCATGAAGTTCCCTAAACAAAAATGTAAAATCAATCACTCTCTTTCACTAACAACTTTGTGGGCACACCTTGACTCACGTTTCTGCCGCCAGTTAGCGGCACCTCCTTGCTTGTTCTTGTTGTTCGTCTACAAGCGTATCTCCGAACAGATTAAATAAAATATTAATTTTAATCTTAAAATAACAGTAGTATGGTCGAGCAAATCCAACGTAATATTTTACCGGAATCTCTTAAAGTAAACTTCACCGACGGAGTCGTTGTCTTCGCACACAACACAAATCATTAAATCGTTCAGTTCGACTGGGCGAGAAAACTTGTTAACAGTAGCGTACCCCCCGAAAAGCTTAAATATGGGAAAATTGGGAATTTCAGATATGTTCATGGTTTTAGGATTGGAATTTATTGGTCCGTTTTTCCGGTCCCGGCCAAAACGCCTCCATAACGGTTTGTAGGCGCCGAAACGGAACGTTTTGCCTCTGTCGTTGGTTTTTGGTCCGTTTTCTCATTAGTCTATTACATATAGCTTGGAGTATAGCCATTCGAGGCCCATGTGCACTGTTCTTTGAAATGTCGGAAAAAACGCCAATTTATTGCTACTCGTGGGGTAAGTCTGCGGTTAAAATTGAAAAAAAGCGATCATTCACAGATATAACTGAAAAAATTCGCTAATAATTCGTAGCTGACCGAATTGAGAAAAACATTGCTAATTCACAAATAAAATTGAGAAAAAGCGCAAGTTCAAAAAACTATTAAGCCGCCTTCACATGCGAGCTGTGGCAGCTTAAGCTTTGAGCTGTAGCCAATCAAAGAGCAGCCCGCCTTTGAATTAATTCTATTTCATTGGATACAGCTCAAAGCTGAGCTTTTTTCAGATCACATGTGAAGCCGGCTTTAGCGTTTTACATTTACATAATATTTTGCTCTAGAGGAATTCATCATTTGTTCACCCGTCTTCTCCATTCACATTCGTTTTAATCGGGAACGGACACGAGATAAGAGTTGGGTTAAATTAACTTTCCTGGTTACCCCAAATTTATTACAGTATTGAGTGATTTATTTATATTTACTTAATTTTAACGTTCCAAAAGTTGTTTTATGTTTTATGAGCTGAAATTTAGGTCTATTGTAAAGCAATTGATCCACAGACGTAGATAGTTTCTTCCGATTTTCAGTCACTGAGGCAGAACAGAATGTGTATCGTGCTAACAAGGCCTCACACTTACTTCCACCCCGGGGACATCACCCCCTCCCCCTCGACTTTTTCAAAAAATTAAAATTGGAATCAAAGGCTACTTTAACATGGAGTATACGTACTGAATATGATGCTTCTAGAATCAACTGGTGACTTGTAGTGATTTTTTGATCATTTCAAGCCGTATTTTTCCCCCCACCACCTTGACCGATTTGGCCCAAATGCAATACCGACCGGTGTCTTATGACTACTGATTTTTTTAGATAAAGCGCGTTCCGCTAAATTAATTTGTACGAAAGTTATCGTGCTAACGTGACCACACACTTATTTCCACCCCGGGGGCACAACCCCCTCCCCCTTGACTTTTTCAAAAAATTAAAATGGGAATCAAAGGCTAGTCTAACATGGAGTATGCGTACCGAATA
Source organism: Corythucha ciliata (assembly GCA_038030265.1). Classification (NCBI taxonomy): domain Eukaryota; kingdom Metazoa; phylum Arthropoda; class Insecta; order Hemiptera; family Tingidae; genus Corythucha; species Corythucha ciliata. The sequence goes on along the minus strand of CM075942.1, from coordinate 46,287,764 downwards.
TGATGCGTCTAGAATGAACTGGTGATTTTTAGTGATTTTTTTACCATTTCAACCCCTATTTTCCCCCCCTCCACCTTGACCGATTTGGCCCAAATGCAATACCGATCGGGATCTTATGACTACTGATTTTTTAGATAAAGCGCGTTCTGCTAAATTAATTTCTACGAGAGTTATCGTGCTAACAAGGCCACACACTTACTTCCACCCCGGGGGCACCACCCCCTCCCCCTTGACTTTTTCAAAAAATTAAAATGGGAATCAAAGGCTAGTCTAATATGGAGTATACGTACCGAATATGTTGCTTCTAGAATCAACAGGTGATTTTTAGTGATTTTTTGACGATTTCAAGCCCGATTTTCCCCCCCTCCACCTTGACCGATTTGGCCCAAATGCAATACCGACCGGTGTCTTATGACTACTGATTTTTGTGCCAAAGCGCGTTCCGCTAAATCAACTTCTACGAGAGTTATCGTGCTAACAAGGAAACGGCCATAAGCTTATAAATAAATAAATAAACCAATATATATATAAAGAAATATATATAGAGATATATATATATGAATTCCGGAGACCACTGAATTCGTGTTCTAGAGGTTCTGAAACGTGAAAAAAACATGACATGACCCATGTTTGCCACCATCACGACGAGACCAATAGTGCATTTTCAGAATGAAATGCACTAAAATCAATCACTCTCTTTCACTAACAACTTTGTGGGCACACCTTGACTCACGTTTCAGCCGCCAGTTAGCGGCACCTCCTTGCTTGTTCTTGTTGTTCGTCTACAAGCGTATCTCCGAACAGATTAAATAAAATATTAATTTTAATCTTAAAATAACAGTAGTATGGTCGAGCAAATCCAACGTAATATTTTACCGGAATCTCTTAAAGTAAACTTCACCGACGGAGTCGTTGTCTTCGCACACAACACAAATCATTAAATCGTTCAGTTCGACTGGGCGAGAAAACTTGTTAACAGTAGCGTACCCCCCGAAAAGCTTAAATATGGGAAAATTGGGAATTTCAGATATGTTCATGGTTTTAGGATTGGAATTTATTTTCCGGTCCCGGCCAAAACGCCTCCATAACGGTTTGTAGGCGCCGAAACGGAACGTTTTGCCTCTGTCGTTGGTTTTTGGTCCGTTTTCTCATTAGTCTATTGCATATAGCTTGGAGTATAGCCATTCGAGGCCCATGTGCACTGTTCTTTGAAATGTCGGAAAAAACGCCAATTTATTGCTACTCGTGGATTAAGTCTGCGGTTAAAATTGAAAAAAAGCGACCATTCACAGATATAACTGAAAAAATTCGCTAATAATTCGTAGCTGACTGAATTGAGAAAAACATTGCTAATTCACAAATAAAATTGAGAAAAAGCGCAAGTTCAAAAAACTATTAAGCCGCCTTCACATGCGAGCTGTGGCAGCTTAAGCTTTGAGCTGTAGCCAATCAAAGAGCAGCCCGCCTTTGAATTAATTCTATTTCATTGGATACAGCTCAAAGCTGAGCTTTTTTCAGATCACATGTGAAGCCGGCTTTAGCGTTTTACATTTACATAATATTTTGCTCTAGAGGAATTCATCATTTGTTCACCCGTCTTCTCCATTCACATTCGTTTTAATCGGGAACGGACACGAGATAAGAGTTGGGTTAAATTAACTTTCCTGGTTACCCCAAATTTATTACAGTATTGAGTGATTTATTTATATTTACTTAATTTTAACGTTCCAAAAGTTGTTTTATGTTTTATGAGCTGAAATTTAGGTCTATTGTAAAGCAATTGATCCACAGACGTAGATAGTTTCTTCCGATTTTCAGTCACTGAGGCAGAACAGAATGTGTATTCCCCACATCGCTCGGCCAAGAAGTCTTGTCCCTAAGTTACTGGAAAATGAATTTTGACTAGAGAATCATCAAAACGTGGTCTTTTTATTCTATAATACACAAATGGCGTTTATTCGACCGATCCAAAAAGAACGAAATGCCGGTGAACTACGCGTTTGTTGGGTGCTACTCGAGGGCTGGAAAGGACGGTGTATCCTTCTTCAGATTCTCTTCCAAGCATCAGGGTGAAGTAATCTTCTTCAGCGCTATAAAAGGAGCACGTGAACAATCTACGTTAAGCATTTCCCAACGCTCTTTTCACACAAACGCGGTTTCACGAGGCCCCCGCGTGTAATCCGCGTGAATGCCACTTTCTCATCGAACCAAGTAATATGTACCGCACGTGTGTAAAGGTGTACGTAGTCACTACGCGGCAGCCAAAACCGCGCCGCGTGAAACCGCGTATATGTGAAACGAGCCTAACGCGCTAGTTATAAGTTAAGCCACTTCAAAATTGACGGGATGGCAACGTGAAAGGGTTTGAAATGAAACGATTGCTCTGGTCCGACTGTAGTCACCCATTCGCATTTACGTTCCAGTACCGATCGTTTTAAAACTCGTTTTCTAAAACAGAGTTTTCGAGAAGTTGTGCATCGGAGTCCCCCTGTCAGTTGTCATGGTGCTATAACGCTTTTCATCTTTTTTTTTTAACTGTGTAACCAACATACTTTTCGGTGCCTGAATTTGTGTTGTTTTGACGCGTTTTAACGTTAAAAATGCTGGTATATAAATACTGTTTCGTCCCTAGTTGCACAAATTCGACAATGACTGCCCCCCAAAAACTTTACATTTCACTGCCTTCAAAGGAGCCTCAGAGATCTCTGTGGATTAAAGCATTAAGAAGTGGCACAAAACCCCTCTCTCCAAAATCAAAGTTCTTCGTTTGTGAAGATCATTTCGACGTAAGTAAATTTTGATTGGTACTTTTCAGTATTTCAGTGTAACAATCCGATTATAGAGTATACGCAGCACTCATAGTCATTTTTTCAGATTGAAAATGACGTGGAGAATTTATTTTACGCTCGAATGTTCACCGCTAAAAACAAAAATATAACAATCCGTTTAAAACCAGGGGTGATCCCTACCACATTTATCTTACCATCCTGCGTGCCAAAACGTATGTATATAGCTACTTCACTTATATTGGCGATTGTAGCTATCACTAGCGGTGCTAAGGAACCTTTAAAGATGAGTAGACGCATACGGCGACATGTTCGCTCTTATCAGTTTAATAAGAACGGTTGGGGGTGGTTTGTTGACATCCACAAAACATCAACAAAAGGTGGATTTTACAATGCTGATAATTGATAAGAGCGAACATGGCGTCTGTGATTTTACCTGTCTGATTATAGGTTCTCTAGCGGTGCTCTAGAGGTTCTCTAGCGTGGGTTTGCGGTAACGTAGACGAGCGGAGCACGCCGGGCAGTTCGCAGAGGCACGGTTCCCCCCCAAAGACTCGACGTACACTCTCGACTAGGACTCCAAGACCCTTTTTTTTTCTAATTAGAGAATTCCCCGGGTTTTATATCAAATCCCAGGGCCATATTTGTAAAAACCCTAGGTGTTGTGGATAACAAGCAGTTTCCCCAAGGATATGTTGACGCTTTCGGGCTATTCCCTCCCGCTCGTCCCTGATCTCGCCGGGCTCATTCACCGAGCGGTGAATAATTCCCCGGACCGAGCTCCTTTTCTCTATCGCTTAACATAACGCCCTTTTTAGTTACATCACCCCCACCTCCACGGCGCTGCGTCCCGCCCCAGGGGGAAAAAATATATTAACAAGAGTTAACAGAGGAGTGGGGGACGAGGACAGAACAGCTGGCGCTGTCTCGTTTTCGCAGTTGACAGCAGAAGCCATTCGCGCTTGCGTGTTGGTGCTTCCCCCCTCACCTATCCCCTCTAATTCTTATCATTGGAGCAATAATTTTTAAAGTTGCAAGTTCCTTGTTTCAACTTCCCGAGCGAAATAGTGATTCAATGGTGTAAACATAGCCATTTCATTTAAGTCAAAAACAAATAAAACAGCATAAAAGCCGGGTTCACACGGAGTCGTGAACCGGGCGAGAGCACGACTTATAATGCGCAAGTCTCACGACTTGCTTTTTCACTATTTTGGGCCTACGACCATTCCTAGTTCACACAGAGTTTTTTCCACGACCCTCCGAATTTTTACTCTCCCGCTCAGTTCAGGTAGAGATGGCAGAGCGTGAGGCCGCGAAAGTTTTATGTGGACTTCTCAACTACGAGTTGAGAAGGCTGGTAAAAAAAAAAAAAAACCAAGAAAAAAAAGGCGTATGTGGGTTCGTGAGTGGGTGAAGAGGAGGGACACTCTTGGTGCCACAAATTCTCTTTGCAGGGAATTGTGTATCAAAGACGAAGGTGGTCACAGGAATTTTTTTCGGTTACCTCCAATTCTTCATTGGATACTGCTCCAGAAGGTCAAATCAAAAATTGAAAAACGCGACACTAATATGAGGAAAGCAATTCCGCCAGATGCCAAGCTGAACGTCACTTTAAGATTTTTGGTTACTGGGGATTCTTTCGCAAGCCTCCAGTATTTGTTCAGAATACCAAAAAATACCATCAGTGAGTTCGTCCCTGTGGTTCTGGATGCGATTTACGAAGCTTTGCAGGATTACATTAAGGTATGCTAACAGAGTACGCAAGAGACTATGTTATATTCCAGAAGTAATAGGATTTCATTTCAGGTACCGAATAGTGAAGAAGCTTGGACAGAAGTGGAGCGAGCTTTCAATGAAATGTGGAATTTTCCGGGATGCGTCGGAGCTATAGACGGTAAACACGTGAACATTCGAGCTCCAATGTTTAGTGGCAGTGAATATTACAATTACAAACATTCCTTCAGTGTGATACTCATGGCTGTGGCTGATGCCAAGTACCAGTTCCTGTACATTGATGTCGGAGCCCAAGGAAGACATTCCGATGGTGGAGTTTTTGACAATTGTTCTTTAAAAAAAAACATTGAAAACAACAGTCTGCAGATTCCAGACGGTTTCGTATTTCTTGGAGACGAAGCATTCCCTTTGAAATCGTACTTGATGAGGCCCTACCCAAGAAGAGAGTTGAATTATAAGTGTAAAATATTTAATTACCGGCTTTCGAGAGCCAGAAGGACTGTAGAAAATGCTTTCGGACTCTTAGTGTCACGATTTCGAGTGTTTGAGAAGCCCATAGCTACATCCGTACCAACTGCTGTAAAAATAGTGAAAGCAGCTTGTGCCTTACACAACTGGATACAGTCAAGATCCGGCTCAGATTGTAATTCTTCAACAGTTATTGATAAGGAAGACGTCGAAAACGGCACTTTCATACCTGGTTCGAGGGGAGAAAACAAACAAAGCAGGGCACTGGTGAGTTTGCGCCAATGCCCTCCAAGATTTCCTGATGGTAATGCCAGAGAACGAAGAAATCATTACTGCGAATATTTCAATGGACCGGGAGCAGTTCCATGGCAAAATGAAATGATTCGTTAATATTAACTTGGATGAATGCTCCAAAAGTGATCACTCGTGTATGTCGTTGGTTGTTCAGGAAAGAGAACATTATGTTGTGTTTCAATATACATGTATGTACTGTATGTATTTAAGGTATTTTTTGTGGTAGGAAATAAATCGTACCTCACTGAGAAAAGCAATTTTGTACTCTTATTTATACACATACATTCCTGTGCTACACTTCGCTATGAAACATCTTGGTAACCGAAATAGAATTTTAACGCACACATTAATTTAATAAGAATCAGAGGAAGGAGAACAAATCGACGAAATCAAGGAATCCAAGCTGCTTTCATCCGCATTACGTTGAAGTTGAAATGGCGTGTGACTTTTCTTTTTTCCTGCAACTGGTTTTAACTCCGTGAAACTGGTTGTTGGAGACTTCGTGCTGCACACTGAAGACGTTTGTTCTTCTTGGGAAAGTTGGCTTGTTGACAGGAGGTTTTCTGGCTGGATAGTGTTGCGGAAATATTTCTCTCGTTCTTCAATTATTCTTTCTTGAGAAACAAGGTTCTGGATATCAATTTGGAGCTTCAGAGCTCTCCAGGTTTCCATGCTGTTTAGTTGTTTTGCCAAACTTCGAGCCCAAACGTCGAACTCCGTTTCCACAGATAGATTGGCCTGAATACGCTCCAGTTTGTCGATTGCCTGCCCTATGTAAGATGGAGGTTCGTCAAGGCGCCTTTTTTTAGACGAGCTTGTCTGTGGCAATGTTTCAGGAGATTTGAAGTCCGAGCCGGCGTGACGTTCACTGTTTCCGGTGTTGAGTTCGTCTGAAGATCCTGAAGCATCAAGTTGGGGGAACTGTATCATCAAGTTGGAGTCTGTTTCATTCATTTTTGGGCTTTTCTTCAAAAATGAATGCAAAATGTTGAACCAAGGAACTTTTGGTTCATAGATGTCCTCAGTAGAAGCCCCTGATTTTTTCGAGTTATCTATTTTTTTTAGTTCTTGGTAGTACGCCGATCTGATGTTTTTTATTTTTTGTGCGACTTCGCGTACTCCAAACCCATCGATTTTCATGTTATTACTTATCGTTTTCAACGCTGAGTCCCTAGCGTCACGGTTTTTGTACTCACTCGAATTAATGTTCCACAAACACTCTGCGTCGCGATACAATTCGGCAAACGCCACAGTTTGAGCCACGCTCATTTTATACACCGACATTATGACACCAACGCCGTTTGATATCAACTTGACTACTGCCGGGCGAGATCACTCCAACAAGCTGGAGTGGTCTCGCCCACGAGTTTTTTAGGGCGTGCACGACTCATGTCACCACTACCGCTAGTTCACACTAGGTAGTGATCACGACTGCCAGTCGTACAAGTCGTGCTCTCGCCCGGTTCACGACTCCGTGTGAACCCGGCTTAATTTGCACCAAAGAAACTCTTCTTTCGCCAACAGGAATTACCTCACCTCAATTCTTCAGTAGTTTTTGTCCCTTACCTTTACACAAAACCTATAACGAATAAAGGGAAGAGAATGACTCGAAAATTCCGAACTTCTAATAATTGCATTATTTATTTGATTCACGTAAATAAGTTCAATAATTAGATGCATTGACATTAACAAGAGAAATTGAAAATTTATCCAATGTCTAGCACAACCAACTTTTGAATGCCGATATTACCTTATACAAACCGAAATGAAATAGGTAATGATTATTATTCGACGCGTTAAGTGATGAACCGAGACATAATTGGTGAAAACCCAAATTCCGATAGAGAAGGAAAATGAACTGAACTGAGAACTCTACAAGTTACATGAATAAGAAACAGAAAGACGGACTTCAGTTTTCTTCAGACTTCTCACTTCAGGCTAACCTGATGAACGATGGTAAAGTAAACGTGTTACCATCTTCTGTCTCTCTCTTTTTCAAAACACCCCACACCCCACAGTTTTCTGCCAATCTCATTGGCCGATGGTGGCGAAGTCTTCTTTTCGCAGTTAGAACCATGTCGTTACATTGAAAACCTACTTGAAAAAAATCTCCCCCAAGTGTCTCTGCCACCCACCCTACCGGTTAGACAGGGGGTCCCGCCAGCGCACAAACAGCTGCCTACTCTCAGCTAGACAACGGTGTGGAACGGGCGGTAAACCTTTGAGCGGCTTATTCAATGCTTGATTCACACCCACAACATTTTTTCTTGACGGGGATGTTTCTGACTCCCACCTATTTTGATTAATTTTATCACCTATTGACATAGGTCTGAGGATGATGTATAAAATACATTGAAAACCGGTTCACCGCTCGAAATAATAAAGGTGTAATCTCAGTGAGTAGACAAGTCGTTATTCTTCAAGTATACGTACAGCTCACAATTCTATCCTGCATAACATCATGATTCTTTTACATCAGCACTTTCGCCAATTATTAGGAAAGAAATAGGTGAGTCCGGTTCACCAAAGCCAGACAAAAAACGATTGGCGCTCACAAAAAACACAAATTCCGTAATAAATCTCATGGTACGGGATTTGTGTTCCAAAATTTGCGTTAAGTGGGTTCCTGAACTATATTAAAACCTCCCCACGCATAACGCTAATAGAGAACGTGGAATGTTGTGCGCGCAAACAAGCCTCTGCCCTCGTGAAATAAGTGCGATCGGCTTACGCTCTGTGTGGCAAGGGCTTAAATAATCGGTCGGAATCAGAACAGCCTATTACCTAATACCTACAGCTATTATAATTGAGTTGAACAAAAAAAATCCCCTCCTCCCTAGGCCTTTCACTGTTTTCATTCACAGGTCATACGATGGAGGAGGGCCTTTTTTTTGGAATGATTTCATTTCATGTCATTAATTTTTCCGAAAATTTCTGCAGGCATTCAGGCTCAGCCATTCTGCCGTGACATCGGGATTCAAGCAAGGGCGCCCTATAGAAGTGCAGCTGTCCAGGTTGCGACGAAAACATCGTCCGTCTCAACATCGCCCTTCCAACACGAAGTGACTCGAAAAAAGCCGAAGCTCAGCCATGAAAAAGTAAAGGCAGAGTGCGACTTTACGGACAGTGAAATCAGTGACTTATTCAGTGACGCAGATGTCATGGCAGCGCCCGGAATGCTATCTATTACGACTGTATTGTCTGGTATTACTGTGGCTGAAATTCAGTTACATAAAGAGAAGTGCTGTAGCAAAACACTCATAAACATTGAAAGAAGGCCCAAGTTGTACTTGGGCGTTACGCCAGAATGTTTCTTTGTGACAGGAATGCTGGCTGAATCTACGTCAAGCCCATAAAGAGACATTATGATTACATTGAAAAAATTGAGGTGCAATCATCAGTTCGGCATCCTAGCGGATGATTTCGGGATTTCTGCGTCCAACGCATCAAAAATATTTCAAAAAACCCTGCCTAAATTAACGACCCAGTTATGTCAATTCGTTTACTGGCCCACCTGAGAGAGAGTTTTTCTTAAACTTCCCATGCCATTTCGAAAACATTTTTCGAGAGTGGCAGCTATTATCGACTGTATGGAGATACAAGTGGAAAAACCAAACAATTCATACTAGCAGGCCATGACATGGAGTAGTTACTACAATTGTAACACCTTCAAATATTTGGTATCTTGTACGCCAAATGGTTTCATAAATTTTATTTCGAAAGGCTACGGAGGCCGCATCACGGACGTTGAACTTGTAAATAAATGTGGATTCATCAACAAAATATGTCCAGGAGATCAAGTGATGACTGATAGGGGCTTCAAGAATTTAAGTGGTGTTTTGAACGATTTGAAAGCAAGCTTCGTACGGCCTCCTTCGGCATCAGTGGGGGATAAATTGTCGCGAAGTGACGTTTTACTTGGCCGAAAAATAGCCAGCCTAAGAGTTCATATAGATCGAGTAATTGGACGGATCCGCGAATTTAAATATTTATTGCCACATACCGCTGTCGACAGAAAGTTGGTTCCTGACTTGGACTTGGCGGTAACCTGCGTATAGCTGGCTTGAATAACATTCAAAGTATAATACTGTAACATTGTGAAACAAAAACTATCGCCCATTCCAATAACTTCGATTCTTATACCAATTATCGACCAATTAGGGCTATTAGGTGAAAAAAAATAACTAAGTTTTTTTTTTTTCATATAAAGCGACATTTCGTCGGTCAATTCGCCGACCTCATCTGGCAACGATAAACGGGCAGTTAAATCAATTAAAAATTCAAATGTGCATGGTTTTTCTCCCTCTCTCCCAACCGCGCAGGTAACATCTTCTCGATGAACAACTATACGTGCCGAAACCCTTCCCTTGCGAACTCGTAGATTTATACGTAATTTAATTAATAAACCCGTGTAGCCGTTTCGGCACGTATAGTTGTTCATTGAGAAGATGTTACCTGCGCGGTTGGGAGAGAGGGAGAAAAACCATGTACATTTGAATTTTTAATTGATTTAACTGCCCGTTTATCGTTGCCAGATGAGGTCGTCGAATTGACCGACGAAACGTCGCTTTATATGAAAAAAACAGCTTAGTTATTTTTTTTCACCTAATAGCCCTAATTGGTCGATAATTGGTATAAGAATCGATATAATACTGTAATTGTAGAAAAACTTTTTAAAGGGTCCGGTTAATTGAATTGCTCGATCATCTTTAGGCGGCGTTCATACTGTGGCGATACGATATCGTTTTTACATTACTCTGACACATTTCCAGTTGTTTCTGTCTGTCCTAGACACAGTCAATTAGCGTCGGCGACGTCGAAACGATATCATATCGCTCTAGTATGTTCGCCACCTTAGTGTTGTTTACTTTCGACTTAAGGGGGACTTGCACGGGTGACCCCCTTCCTGTTGCCCCCCTCTTCTAATACTCGGCATACACTTTCTCGCCTTACCGTACCAATCCTGGGTTTTAAGGACTCATTTTAATTTGCAGGAAATTCCGCAAATGCGGTAGTATCACTTTTTCAAATTTCATCCCAGAAGTTACTTTAAATTTGCCTTTAACTTTGACCTCGAAATTACACGCTCTTCGACTTATTTGAAAAAAGGAATACTACTGAATATGCGGAATTTCCTGGAGATTAAAACGAGTCCTTAAAAACCAGGATTGGTGCAGAAATAAGGCGAGAAAGTGTATGCCGAGTAGTAGACGAGGGGGATTAGAGGATGGTCGAGGAATCATCACTGCAGACGTTTAATTTCCTGTGATCATTTTAAAAGATAAAACGAAGTCGAAACGAAATATGTGGTAGTTAGCTATTTTTGTGAAAGGTGTATAATTAAATTCGAAGTACAATATTACATTTCATGAACTAACTAAAGCGGCCCATACGTAAAGTATTGCGCAAACTAGGGGTTGCACCATGAAATTGAACGTTTGTGGCTTATATTGATGAGTTATTGTTCAGTATAATAGGGGTATTCATGAAAAATGTTAAACCTTGTATTTGTTATTTGCTAAATTCCGAACAGATGGGTAAGGCCTTAGAAACGGAGAAACTGAACTCAAAAAATACGAAATAACAGGGTTTACGTCGATAACATATGTTAAACTTCCGAGCATGAATACCCTTAATGTTCAACCCATTTGTATTCTGTAAACATCTGACAACAAAATATAGTGCAAACTTGTTTGCGCAGTAATATGTATTGTGCGTGTTTGGCCCCTTAAAAACGAACATGGATACCTAAAGACTGACCGTCATGCCCCAAAAACAACTTTTCTCAACGTTTTTGAGGTTGTGTACATAAGTGGATCTTTTTCCATGTGTGGATTTAGTAAAATCGCTCTGAACATAGGGTGGAGTTTGTTTCTGTGGGAGAGGGAGGAGTTTCGGTTAGTCCCCCCTCTCGCTCACAGGGTGATCCCAGATCCGCCTTTGGTTGTGTTTCACGAATATCAAGTAATCAAGTCTCATCCTCTCATCTCAAAAGGGGAAACAACTTTATCAAGATAGGATGTGTCTATCCACGTTATTTCTTTGTCGTAAACCGGTTTCGATGTTATCACGTCACTAGGTACGTCAGTTCATTTTTACCTCAGCGTCGTAAGCACACATCAAACTGTGGTTAATAAACGTACACCGAAACTGGATTTCGGCAAGTAAAATAACGTGGTTAGACACATCCTATCTTAGGGCCCTGACACACAAGGCCCGGTCGTTAATATAATTATTTGCATTAGCCTGTCACAAGGGGTGGCGCGACTTCAAGGGGAAATATGGGTTCGTCCCTCCCGTGTTGCGCCACTCAAGTGACCTCGTGTGTCAGGGGGCTTAAGAAAGGTGTTTTCTCTTTTGATTCTTGAGATAAGACCACAACATCGTTCAAGAATATGAAGTCAGCTCATACTCGATGTTTTTCACGAACACCATACCTACATCATTTTTCTACGGGAACATGAAAGTAAAATGTGTACATTAAGATTAAATGAAAAAGTTAATAGTATATTACGATCCAAGGGCGGTACGATGCTCAATACGGTCGAGGGCGACGGGAAGTGCCCGAGATCGTAATGAGGAATACCGCCCGAGTGTTGTACGCTATTTTTTGTACAGCCGAAGTCCTTAATCATTACAATGATAATCATAAAAACCAGTCTTTAAGCCCCGTTCACAAGCTCTATTTTTACGTTCTGTGGAGTCTATGCAACCAAACAAATTTATTCCCTCAAAAAATGAAGCATTTTGATAGATTACATAAACTCCACAGACGCATTGCACAGAGCTTGTGAACGGGCCTTTAAAGCCCTGTTCAGAAGCTTTGTGCTATGCATCTGTGGAGTGTACTAAGCAAAGAAAAATTAATTCCTTCGAAAAATGAAGCATTTTGATAGGTTGCACGGACTCCACAGACGCATATCATATGGTTTGCTCAATAAACTGAAGTGAACACACACTTTAGCCAGCGAATGGAAGGATGACGTAGCTGATACAGAGAGAACTTTAATCGCCTCTCAGAGTAATTTACAGTGCTTATTTTTGTGTTTTTATGGCTAATGTACAATTTCAAAACAAAATTAGGAAAAACCATTTAAAAAAAAAACAACAAAAGACCTAAAAGAAGACGTACCGGGCTGATATTTTTATTTACGCCCGGCGGGCGGAATGTACCTCATGTCGCCCGCTCAAGACTCTCCCAGCGGTCGAATTTCGAGTCTTTACGCCCGGCTGTACAAAAATTCTTTTATTTACAAATATTATCGGTAATTTTGCCAAAGACCGTGAAAATATACTTTTCCCAAAACGAACGTGCTTTTAATAGCAAGTCAACAGTAAAACTGTCGTCTCTTTGTACCCAGATATATTTTACTTTTCTTGACTTTTCGAAATCAGGGTTTGCAATTGCGAAAAGTCCTTTGGTAGCATTATAAAAATACATCTGTAATTGTATTTGCGCCATGTACTTTGGAGTCAACTGTCCGGATGAATTCAGGTAATGTCTCAAAGTTTTATCCGTCATTGGACATTTAACTTCAACGACGAAATCGCTGCCTAGGGCGTCAGGCGACGCTTTAAAAATTGGATGGTCTCCCAGAAGAAGGACACCACTCTTCTTCAGAGGGCAGTGCAAGTCCTTAGAAATTTTCAAAATCACTCTGCTTTCCAAACTCCTTCCCCTCTTCATTGCGCGGGTTTCAAAAAAATACGCCCCGAAAATTTGGTTTACCAAAATGTTGGAGGCGGTAATCCTGCCATATCGCAGCTCATGCCAAATTTTGGACTCACTCTGGTCCTTGATTGAGCGAAACCCTTCAGTACAGAGTGCGGCAGTCATTTTTGACGTCGCGAAAGCCATAAAATCACTTGCGGATAGATTTATTGCGTCTTTTCGGTATTTGAAGAACAATACGTGTAGTGATAATTGACTGACATCACTGTCATCCTCCATGGAGGTCATCATATTTAAAACACCTCGATCAGCGCACTTGGCCAAGAAATTGCGAAGGAAGTTGGAGGAAGACGATTGAGGAAGAGGGCACTCGACAGAATACGATTTTTCGCAGAAATCCTGGAGGGACATGCACTTGCCATCACCGACCGACAGTTGATAAGGTGCTCTTTCTCCAATACGCCACGACCTCGGTTGGTGATGGCTCCTCACTCCTCCTGTGAATCCAAAACAGGAATGCCACCAGGTGTTTGCACCCTCCTGAAAAATATAAATCGGATAGTACAAAACCAAAAATACTTATAATTCACACGTTGTGTGTGAACACAAACGTATGAACGTGTGAGTTAGGGCTAGGTCGACCACAATGTCTTTAAATTATCATTTGTGTAGTCTGTGGATGAGCTTATAACCGAATCTCTACTACTTATTTTTTCCTTTTTTGGAGGGGGGGGGGAATCAACTAATTATCATGATTTATTATTTTGCATGCGAAATCGTTTAAACCCGTATAGCAACACTTAGGCCGTTTTCACACTTGAGATTCCTGTATCGGATACTAAAAATATGCGATTCCGGAATTTAAGTGTGAAGGAGAGCCTTGACTGTAGTGTATTTTTAGTATCCTCGATACGGGAATCGGATACCGGAATCTCAAGTGTGAAAACGGCCTTAGACCCCGTTCACAAGCTCTGTGCTACGCGTCTGTGGAGTTTATTCAACCAATCAAATTTATTCCCTCGAAGAATGAAGCATTTTGCTACGTTGCATAGACACTACGCAGCTAAAACATAGAGCTTGTGAACGGGCCTTGAAACCAGTATTGTCCACTCGGCCCTCAACTGCGTCAAAAACTTCAACTCTCATTCACCTTGAGAGGCGATGCAATCCAGGCATTTCCCGTCTTTTATCATGTCTTCCTTCTCGTCAATCGAAACTTCAACCGCGTACGGCTGCCGGTTTACGCGGTGTTCCGGCGTAACACGGCCAATGATCTCGACTACATCATTTACTCTTCTCAATTCCACGTACCCGACGCTCTGATCCCCATATGACTCCCGAAACGATCTAAAAGAAAAAACGCATTATTTCATTAATTAAATATTTAAATCAAATAATATCATGTAGCGTATTATAAAAGGTGATCAGGATATAAGATTGAAAAAAAAAAAAAAAAAATCGCTCCGGCAGCTGGCGGTCGGAAAGAGTGCATTTCCCTAGGATACCCTAAGCCGTCCCAGAAGTAGTAATGTTGAGACCATGATTTGTTTCGTTAATGTTTGACCCTCCCTCGTACTGTTTGCTGCCGGGTTTGTTTAAGCTGAACTTAATGGGAATCAAAGGCTATTTCAAAATGGAATCATCATACCGAATATAATGCTTCTGGAATCAACTGGTGATTTGTAGTGATTTTTTTACCATTTCAACCCCTATTTTCCCCCCTCCACCTTGACCGATTTGGCCCAAATGCAATAACGACCGGGGCCTTATGACTACTGATTTTTGTGCCAAAGCGCGTTCCGCTAAATTAATTTCTACGAGAGTTATCGTGCTAACAAGGCCTCACACTTACTTCCACCCCGGGGACATCGCCCCCTCCCCCTCGACTTTTTCAAAAAATTAAAATTGGAATCAAAGGCTACTTTAACATGGAGTATACGTACTGAATGTGATGCTTCTAGAATCAACTGGTGACTTGTAGTGATTTTTTGATCATTTCAAGCCGTAATTTTCCCCCCACCACCTTGACCGATTTGGCCCAAATGCAATACCGACCGGTGTCTTATGACTACTGATTTTTTTAGATAAACCATGTTCCCCTAAATTAATTTGTACGAAAGTTATCGTGCTAACGTGACCACACACTTATTTCCACCCCGGGGGCACAACCCCCTCCCCCTTGACTTTTTCAAAAAATTAAAATGGGAATCAAAGGCTAGTCTAACATGGAGTATACGTACCGAATATAATGCTTCTAGAATCAACTGGTGATTTTTAGTGATTTTTTGACGACTTCAAACCCGATTTTCCCCCCCTCCACCTTGACCGATTTGGCCCAAATGCAATACCGACCGGTGTCTTATGACTACTGATTTTTGTGCCAAAGCGCGTTCCGCTAAATTAACTTCTACGAGAGTTATCGTGCTAACAAGGAAACGGCCATAAAGATATATATATATAGAAATATATAGAGATATATATGAATTCCGGAGACCACTGAATTCGTGTTCTAGAGGTTCTGAAACGTGAAAAAAACATGACATGACCCATGTTTGCCACCATCACGACGAGACCAATAGTGCATTTTTCAGAATGAAATGCACTAAAAAAAATTGGTGAAAATAGACCATCCCCTGAGCACATTCTGAAAAGGGGGTGTGAAACTCCCTGTACATCCTCTGTGCTTGGTCCGAAATTCAAAACCCTTCGAGCTATGATTTTTCTGACCTTTTTTAAAGCTTACATCACTTTTCTCAAATAACTGCAGATCACTCGCTAACAAGTTGATTTTTTGGCACTCTTCGAGTGGGAAAAAGTACACTTTTTCGGCCAGGAATAGTCATTTTCGATAAAAAATTAACTATTTTCTGTGGCTTCAATAACTCATCCAAGTTATGCTCTAGAGGTCAATTACACTACTGGTGCATTTCACCACCTCTACTTAACGTACGGCTTAAAATTAAGTTTGATTGAGCCGAGGTGGTGAAATCCACCTCCGGATAAATATGAGGGTATCGACTTATTATGGGTCGCAAAAACTTCTTTAATGTGCCCATTTCAAAATTAATCACAAGTTTTTTAGTTTATCTACAAATTTTCGGCAGAAATGAACATTTCCTAGAAGAAAGAGAGATTTTTATATTCAAAATCATTTTTTTACCAGACTTGTTGAGCAATACTCGCGATTTTCAACGCGATGCTAAAAGTCAATCAAAACTCATGTGAATCTCTTCCTGAATGAAACTAATTGTGTCCGCCAACCAAAATAAAATAATGTTGCTCCAGCAGCCAAAATAAAATAATGTTGTGGCTGATGGATCACACAACAACAAAGTCGTATTTACGTTTTTTAGCTAACTAATAGTGATTATTAAGCGTAAATGGATAAATAAAACTAGGGAGTCAGCCTGAGTGTTAAGTGTTGTCGAATCAGAAGCGAGTGCTCACATTTAGCTAAGAAAAGTGATCTAAGTCTTGAAAACCGTTGGGAAAATCATAATACCTTGAAGGGTTTCGATTTTCGAATCATGGTGTACAGGATGGGTGATTTCGATCGCAAATAAGGTATATTTTCTTCAAATTTTTCAAGTCACTTATTCTGTTTCACCCCGTATTTTTATATTACGTTACAGTCAAAGTTGATTTCCTGTAGGGATTGTTGATATTCTCTAGGTTAAGGTCTATCCACACACATCAGTGCCGTGAACTTACCGTGAACGGGACGTGCCCCGTCCGGCACGTAAAATATTATTCTCAATGGAAATTGAAGGGTCACGTCCCTGACACGTGCCGGATATGTGTGAACGAGCCTCTCAATTCCCATATGAGAATAATATTTTACTTGCCAGACGTGTCCCGGCACTTGGACACGGACTTTGACATTAGTCAAAGTCTAAAAGTCTAAAAATTGATCCTATCAACTTTGACTGCGTGTCTTTAAAAGGAAAGTCTACTTTTACTGGGATTGTTGACAATCCCTAACTTTATAATAAATGTATATTATGTACATTACCGTGAAAGTTTAACTCCTCTCCCTTCAACGTTGGAATATTCAATGTTTTCATTAATGAATTTTCAAACGGCGAACATTGATAGGGCTGGTAAGTTGACAGTTGAAGCCGGCTCAAAGCCATCCCGGAGAGCGATTTTAGGCATATTTTTTACAGAACGCGCGATTACAAGAAAACAAAAACAAAAAAAATCCACTTCTTGGGCCTTATTCTCTAACACGATAGCAATCAAATTTCGATTGCAATGTTGCTATCCATCATAGAAACGTTGCTATTCGGCATTCTGCAATTTTAGAAACAATGAATTTGAAGCAACGTTGCTAAGGAGTATTTCTTTAGTAGGTTATTATAGTAGCACCACCAGACTCTGTTGCTATATCGACAAATTCGATTGCAGTGTTGCTTTCATCTTTATCAAACCCCGTTATCATTGTGAATTTTAACTTTCCTCGGGCTAGCTTTTTTATTCAAGTCTGTCATGGGATAAGAACGTCGAAAGTTTCTTATCTCAGCTCGCGCTTCTGATCTTCGCCATTCTGACTTCCGGCGCAGCAGCTTGTGGAGGATCAGCCCACAGCGAGAAGTATTCTAGCTCGAAGTCTCAGATGAGAGTGTTGTGTGGTTGAGAAAGCCGCTAGTCCTGTCTTGAATGGTTTAGACGTCAGCATGTCGGCATTTTCATCCATGGCATTCTCATCAATTGTTCGCTCTCATCTTCGGGAATTTTCCTCGATCCTCGCCTCTCAATCGTCGTGAAGAGGCACGCTGCTGATTTCCCACATTACTCGGGTAGATTCTAGCTACTAGTGCTTGATTCTTCGTGGCTACTTGGGCGTGAGGATTCATAGTACGCTCCCGCTATAGACTAAAGAAACCGCACGTTTACACGTGCTAGGTACGTGATATGATCCTCACTGCTGCCTTATTTACATTTTTGAACTCTCCCTTAAAGATATGAAAAACAAGCTGTTGGCAATTCAATATAATTTATTATTTGACAGCAATAAAGGCAATTTTAAATTGAATTTACAGACGTTCAAATGCGTATTTTATTTTCTTTCAGTGCATATTTAATGGCTTGGTCTCCTCCAGTATAGTTCTTTGGTTATTATTCCGAAGTCGATTTTCAATGTTGCTAAATCGGTATCTAAAACTGCAATGCGGAAAAGCAACAAACAGATTTCAACAGTTCTACCATAGCAACATTGCTTTCTAGGCAACGTGTAAAAGCTTCGATGTTTTATAGAATAAGCCCCCTTCTGTTTCTTTGCGTTTATTTTTTCAACGAATATAATAAAGGCATGAAGGGTGAACAAATAAGCCATTGAGAAGCATGACAAGGACAGAGACATAACAAGGCATATTATGACGTTGTGGAAAATTATCGTTTTGGCTGTATTTCAAATATGCCAACTTTTGTTAATTAAAAAAATATATTTCTGAACGGTTTTAATTTTTTATTCATTTTTATACATGAAAGGAATCATATACCGTAACGAAAAAAAATATTTTTGGAAAATGTGAAACTTCCTCAATCGCTAATAGGTGGGAAAAAAGGGGGAAGGTGCTAATTCGCAGCTACAATTGAGAAAAAGCGCTAACCCACGGAGAACATTGCGAAAAAGCAATAATTTTAGGCTAATATTGCGAAAAAGCGTTCATTCGATGCTGAAGTTGTGAAAAAGCGCTAACTCGCGACTAGAATTGAGACGCAGCGTGAATTCGCGCGTAAAATTAAGAAAAAGTGCTCATTTACAACTGAAGTTGAGACAACGCCAATTCGCGTTTCGTGGAAGCAACTTCGTAGTTAAAATTGAGAAAAAGCGCAAATTTGTGGATGAATTGGGGGAAGCCGCTAATGCACGGCTAAAATAGATAAAAATAGGAAATTCACGGCTAAACGTGTGAAAAAGGGGAGAAAAAACGCCCAGATTAGAACTACAAAATTGGACGGATTTTCCGCAAAAATGAGCATTTTTCCTCAATTTTGGCCGTAAGTGAGCGCTTTTTACTAAATTCTAGCCTTTTTAATCCCAAATACTACCCAACACACCACTTATAAATACCCAAAGCATCTCATTATAGCGCTCTTTTCTGACTCTAGGCGAGTAAGTACCAACTAAAAGCGGGGTTAGCGCAGTGTTTTTTATCAATTTTAACCGCAAATGTGACCATAGAAGCTGCGAATTAGAACGTTTCTCAATTTCTGCTATGAAGTTGTTTTCAGCATAGCGAATTAGCGCTTATTTCATCAATTGTGCTCACGAAGTCGCCTCTAGATCGACTATACCACGATTTCGTGTTTTTTCTCAAATTTAACACCGAATTAACTCTTTTTCTCAATTTTTGCCGTGAAATTTCCCCAAGAACAGCGAACGTGAACCCTCGATAGGCTACTCTGGAGTTTTCGGCCTCAGCAAAGGAGTGCTGACGCATGACCCCAAACGCAGGGCACCGCCTGCATTTGTCATTTGAGCATATCTTGAGAGCTGCGAGTGACTCGTAAAGAGTGTTCCGTTTAAATTAAAGCACTTTGAGATAATTTTCAAGGCGCAAAAGGCCAGTTTAGCAATTTTCGTGTACGCGTAGCGTCCACTCCACTTATCCACTTTGATCAGGGCGAATAGTTTTTAGGAATAATTTTTGGATCATGAACAGCCGTAGGGCGTGAACAGCCAATTTGGCCGTGAAATGCCACTTTGGCCATTTTTAGGGCGCAAAAGATCAGTTATGCTGTACTTTGGGTGCACCCCAATCCGTCACACCAGTCAGGGGCGCGAATGGCGAATTTACCATATTCTCGGGACGAGAATAGTATGTCTCACGCTAGTCTGGGGCTCGAATACGAATAGTCAGTTTGCCAATTTTCAGGGCGCCAGTCGTAAGTTCAGCCGTTTTATTAGCGCCGCACGGCCACAGTAGGCCGAATTGGCGTTATTCTTCAATTTCAGCAGAGAAGGTTGTTCCTCGAACCACGAATAAGCCATTTTTCTTAATTTTAGCCGTGAAATCGCATTCTGATATTCAGAAATCGGGAAAACAGAGTTTCTCTCAATCAGCCGTAAACCCTGAAAATTCCAGTTTTCCCATCTTTAAGGTCTACGCGGGCCCCCTTTGATCGATGGACTGCCCCTCATCACCCCTGCCATGGTACGGTACAGGGTTCATTGCATCATGTCACGTGTGCCCTTCTTTGAATCCATGCCTGTCATCATTTAGATGCAAAAGTATATGTGATCAATTTAATAAAATTACTTGTAATGAGGCAACAGAGCCTCGTATGGTTTGGTAGGGCCGATTGCCCCTAACTCTCCCCCTCCCCTTGATTCCACGTCTGAAGCCAGTTGGTATTGGCGGAAAAAGAGCCTGAGCAGAGATTCAGATTTTACACCCCTTCCCACTTCTCTACTCATGTCATATTTTGAGACAATTACCTACGTATATGCTTTGTGCATTATTCACAAAGTCTGGACCTGGCTGCACGCTCAGGGGAATTTTCATCCCATCCAATCAAACCATTTGAAGAGAGGCCACGAATTTTCCGTAGACTATAGCTCCCCCCACCACTACCAACCGTCTGTGATAATGAGGCCAATTAGAAAACCATTATCGCGGATTGGCTCCCCAAAAAACTAATTTAATAACTAAACACTGAGTTCAGTTTTTTAAAAACCAGATTTTACGGACTTCGCTTTTCAGAAAACAAAATTCGAGGGGTTGGCTCACTCAAAGAACCAATGTCGCGGGAAGCGAGCTCTTGAAAACCCCATTCTCGCGGATTCGGCTCTGGACAAACCCAATTTCACGGGTTTGGCACTTCAATGAACCAATTCTGCCAGGTTTGGCTCTTCAAAAATCCAATTTCGCGGACTTCAATTTCAGGAAATAACCCTATTTGACGAGGCCAAACTGGCCAAATAACCCATTCTCGCGAATTTGGCTCTTCAGAAAATTAAATTCTAGGGGTTGTCTCACTCAAAGATCCCATTTCGCGAGAGTTTAGATCTTTAAAAACCATTCTTGAGGTACATTCACTTGAAAAATAAATAAATAATAATCCAAAAAATCGCGGGAATATCGCGTGCTTTGCTCAACTTTACAGAATTGGGTCGACGTAAATCAATGTTTAGACCTGAAACTTGCAATTTGACAGATTTTCATCTCTGAATGTATCAATTTCGAGGCGATTTGGCTCCAACGTTACAATTCAGCGGATTTTTAGCCGGATTATTTTTTTACTGAATGTCTTATCTGCTAACTCATTCAATGACACGTAGAACTGCGTTCACTTCAACTCATGCACGTTTTACGGCCAAACTTACTATAGGTTCTGAAGTCTAAATTTGCAGTTTTTTGCGTGAATGGTCAATTCTGTGTTGGTTGGGGGGAAGGTGTAAAATTGCCAGTTTCCTTGTAAACATTGACAGTATCTCCACGAAAAATCGCCAAATAGCTGTGGAAAATGTTTTTCGGACGAAAAATGTTGAGGTTTAAAGCTAATTAGAAAGTTTGAAGGAATAAATAATTGATGATTCCTGAGTACTGATTTCGGTTTCGAGGATTGCCGAGAAAGTATTTCTTTATGTTGGAAGCAAACTTCTGTTTTAATTATTTTTTTAGGGTCTATCCCCGACGACATCTCTGCCATTACTTAAAGAAGGTATTACCGCTCTGCGTTGTTTTCTTTCTGAATTAGGTCTAGATATATCTCCACGTAAATCTACAATCTGCCCATTTTCTCGGTCAAGATCTATGCCTCTCCCACATAACGTCTCTATAGGTGATAGTTCTTACCCTGTGAGTGGGGAAGTCAAATTCCTAGGGATACACTTGGACAGAAAATTAAATTGGTCAAGGCACATCCATCGTTTGATAAATCCAAAGCAATAATTTGTCTCTCTACAGTTTATTCCTCTTCACCGGAATAGATTTTCTACCCTTACCGGGTCATCTTCAGCGGTGCAATAGTTTCACAAAAGAATTAAAATTTAAACATGTATCTCCATTTTGTGCGGATACATAAACACTAGTCAAAACAACTGTGAAACGACTAAAGTCTCACTTTATCAGCCTAGAGGGGCTCTCCTCTTAGCTCTTTTCTTTATTCACCGCTCCTATGTAAACATATCCTTATGCAAAGAATACCTGTACAGAATAGGCAAAGCCCCCTCAGCTAATTGTGATCACTACCACATCTTGGGAACTCTGGAACGCGCGGTAATGGAATGTGCATTGCACAATAGCGAAAGAACTCTCATGATGCATGAACTGACAAAAATTCTTACGTGTCCATTCAATTAATTGACCTCAGATTGTGTTCTAGTATACACAACTTTTTTATAGTTTTTTAATTAAATTAATTGTGTCATTTAACTTCAGTCCAAACTGTAAAATAAACAAATCTTCCTAATACCTAACTTAATAATTTAATTTATCATTCCCTATGCCCCCTCCCCCTACATACATGAGGTTCTTCAAAATAAGTCTACCTACACTTAGTTTTTCTAAAGTAGTACCTTGTAAGTTGTAGGGTGCTTTTGAGGATCCCAAAGGAGCCGTAGGACCACAAACTAAACAGCAGTGCCGTCCTTCCTAAAGACGAACTTTTGGTCGCCACAACATGTAGAACGCTTTTCACTTTTTGAGCCGCCCTGATAGTGTGTAATGGACCTCTGCTTCTGACTCCTCAGAGCCCCCCTCGCAACCTTTAATGGGTCGCTTAACCCCGACAACAAAAACACATTTCCTAATGAGTGAAATTCTTATGAATTTCCAACAAAAAATAGGAAATGTAGTCATTTTCAAGTTCCTAATCACATAAACTACATTTTTACACACAAAAAAATACCCCCCCCCCCTTTACACTATGGTTGAGCTGAATTCGGAGCAACCTCTCACCCCCCTTACATTGTGGGCACAGGAAGAATTATCGCAAAACCGTAAACTTTTTTAAAATACAAAATAAATGTATGTAGTTAGTTAGGTACAGTATGATTCTCCGTGTATTGTAAGTATTCACTGATCGAGTGGGGAAAGGGGGCAAGAATATCCAAAACAAATCCGATGAAAACCCTTTTATTTATTTTTTATTTTTTTAGTTCGCTCACCTGAACATTGTCCGCCAAAGTCGTTTCCTTACCCCTCCCCTTTCAATCACCCTCGCCAAGCCCATTGTATCAATCAAACCAAAACACGGCAAAAAAAAAAAAAAAAAAAAAAGTCTCGTAGAGTGCGAGTCAATCACTAGAGAGCGGTACCTGTTTGTCTACCCTCCTCCTCCACAGAAGAGCTGAAAAGTCAATTCACCTGTACAGGGGTCTGCACGTCTTGTTTGACTTCGTGAAGAGAATCAGTTAAGCGTAGCTAGTGGTCTCGAGAGGTTTACCGGAGTTAAATTTCTTATTTATGAATAATATATATATTTAAAAATCGTTTGTTTATTTTTGGTGCGTGTATATTTCGTTATTTTTATTAGCTGCCGTTGTCGTTATTGTGTTTATTTAAAAATCGTTACTTCGGATGCCCTTCTTTAAAAAATTTGGGACAATAATATTCAATTAAAAAATGACCGTGTCGTATTCGAGGCTTGTGGCTAACGGTAGTAGTTTTGGTTGTTTTTGGAGCATACTATTCAAGTAAGTGCATTCCTTTTTACACATTTGACCCAAAATAAATTTTGTTGGGCGGTGTCTCTTCATTTTTTTAATTAAATTATTTATAGTTCGCTATAGTACAGATTTTTTGAAATATTGGGAAATTACCATGATGACAGAAAGAAGAAGAGCGCCACGAGGTTTCGCTTACGTGCGTCCAACATCAACAAAGTGGCTGAAAAGCGGACAGGAAGTTTGCGGTTGCATTTTTTTTTTTTTTTTTTTTTTTTTTTGGAAACACTTGTCTATCGCCGCCGAGGAATTCAGTTTTCTCCGCGTTTTTTTTTTTTTTTTTTTTTTTTTCTTTCTTTCTTTCTTATTTTTAATGGTTGCGGTCGAGGAATATTTTCCTTCTGAGAGCATTATGGAACGATCTAGATACTATCGTCGTTTGTTTATTGGCTGAGGACAACAACACCGAAGTTTTTATATCAACCACAGATCGATTTGGTGATGCGAACTGTTCTTTGTGCGTTCAAATCACCCTCGTGCAGCCGAGACCCCCGCCCCGAGCTCTTATTGAAAGAAACATTGTGTTCTGATTAATTAACTCCACGGTGAAAGCAGATGTAGATTTCGCGTTTTTCGATTCTCTCCGGACCCCAATTTACACGATCAAGGTTACTTCTGATCCCGATTCTGCAATAACGCGTATTTTTCCCCATCGCACACTGCAATTCCTGTTGACGTAAACTCCTCTCCTTAAGTTGGATTTCAAAGCTTCAACCGATTGAAAAATGCAGTTAGTCGCGCTGCAACCGCCCGAGAATAAATTAGTTTATTTGTGCCACAAATCCATTTCCGGTTGTAGGAAGTCGATATCGTAAAATATTGTCATTGGGAGGCTCAAATATCCTTGAGTTCGTCCGTGAAGAAAAAGAGCGAAGAAGAAAAAAAAAGAGAGCTTTTATTGGACTTGATTTTTATGTTGGTCATCCGTTTGATGACTTGGATATTGTCGTTCAGTGACCCTCAGCCAAGTATCATACCACTAATTTAAATTTAGCCATCCGTCAGAAAATTTCGCTTTCGCGGCTAGGTAGTTAGTAGAAGGGCACGATCGGGAAAAAGGAACGTGTAAAACTTGTTTACCTAAACTCTTCGCTAAATTAATTCCAATAGCGTCGTTAACCTTCTAAGAAAGAAGAGAAATATTTGAGCTGTCAATCTGGAAGTTCACCCTCCTCACAGACTTGTTTTGTCTACGGTGATGGATGTTTTTGGGGGCTTCACTGGACACTTAAACAATCAAAAATCAGTTCAACTCAAACACTTCTGTTCATCTATGCTCTTTCTTCCTGTGCACCGATTATTTATCCCCCTCCTTATACCTACTCTTGTCAACATATCCCGAAAAACAACGCTGTCACACTGTTTTCCAGTGTTTGCAACACCGCCGCGGTTTATTTCAACCCAGCGACAATATGGCAATAAAATTGAATGTAATTCCCCTTTTACCCATTCTATTCACATTCACATTCACTCACGCTCTTGAAACAAGGTCCCCCCACCCCTTTACTTTATACAAGCCCCAATGTGAACAACCTGAGCACGTCACACTTCGCTATAATACTTCCTTGTTTCCAAGTATAAAAAGTGTTGACAGAGTCATACGAGAAATTGGAAGGCTGTGTCGTGTCATATTTGACTAGCAACGCGCATATTTTCAGTCACCTGAATAAACGGGTTTCGATTGTAATTTTTATGTGCGTTTTAAAAGTTTTGTGATCATCTAGTGCTAGATGTTATTTCGCTCGAACAAACGTTGTTTTTTTTTTTTTTTTTTCGTTATAAACGCGCTATAAATCCTAATGAGGCACCTTCAGCTCATCGGATTCCCCAGGATGTTCAAATGACATAATTGAAAAGTTTAACGCGACCGTAATAACCACGTTTTATAGATATTAAAAAAGAAAAAGAAAATTGTTTTTTCTTCTTCCCGAGAGAAACTCATAACCCTGATCCCAAGGACGGACGGTTGTATTCTCTGGGCTTTTTCTCTCTATACATATATCATCACATTAATTATGCACGCCACTCATCTATTATTTTTGCGCATAATTGTGCGAATAACCCGAGAAACAATAGTTTTTGCGCCCCAAGGCGTTTTTGCGGGGATGATCTGCAAACGGAAATTGAAGCCTCGACTGCCTTTGTATTTATCATGTATTTCCAAAAACTTTGCAAAAAAGTTCAGCGTCCAGACTACAAAATAATCATTGTAGGCCCTATTTTCATCTAACCTACTTGTTTATTTGTTTTTCAAGGACGACCTCTCCGTGTTATCTCTTTTCGTACTTGTCTCTAACCTTATTAGGGGGTGGGGGGGATTAAATCAAACGGCGTTTTCCCACATTTTAAAGATGTTCCATTGTGAAAGCAAGGCTTAGCAGGTCGATAAAAAATCGGGGGCTAACCATCGCGATTGGGATGGAGTGAGGAGCGAAAAATGCCTCACAATGAGCATTTAAATTTGCATATTAGTGTACTTCCGTGCCTAATTAGGGGAAGTGTTATGGACGAAAAACAAGGAACAAAATTAATTATGTACTAGGTTGAATGATGTGAGTTGTATATTGTTTATTGTTTTGTTAGTGCATTTCATTCTGAAAATGCACTATTGGTCTCGTCGTGATGGTGGCAAACATGGGTCATGTCATGTTTTTTTCACGTTTCAGAACCTCTAGAACACGAATTCAGTGGTCTCCAGGATTTATACAGGGTGGTCGGTTTTGAGTAGCAAAAAAAAAATTGGGTAATAGTAGACCGAAAATGGGATAAAAAAGGCCTATTCGGATAGTGGCCTATCTATTTTTGTTTTCGAGTAGTATTTTTTTAAGTGATTTTTAGGCGCAACTGTATTTTTCAACGAAAACCTGCTATTTCTCAGCTTCTACTTCACTTTTCTATATCAATATTCTAAATGGTCAAAAGCGCCTAAAGACGTAACGTTTTCGTTGCGTCAATGCAAAAAAACAAAAATTTGACTTCAAACAACAATTTACTGTATCGCCAAAAATTGCTTCACACGTTTTCAAGCGTCATAAAAACTTCTCCGTTTTCTCAGCTTTCCAACGGTGTACTCGAAAGTGGAATTATCCCTCCCTCCTTTGACAATAAAATTCGAAAAGAAGCGAAAAAGTCATACTTTTTCATACATTTTGGGCTAAAAACGTGAATAATAACAGGTGCCAAAATTCATTTGTTTTGCTCTCTTTCTTGAGAAATCCGAGCTCTGGCACAGGAAAAATTAAAATAACATTGCATTTTAAGAATAAACAACAATTAAAAAATTAATAATAAGACGTTTTTGTGAGAAACGTCAGTGGTAACATGAAATGTGAACACGCCAAAAGGAAACTTAGAAGACGGGGAAGTTTTTGTGATATACCGAAAATCTGTTGAGAAAGCTGTTTGGGTACAGCGACTTTTCGTAAAACGGACAAATTTTAGAGGACACGTAAATTTATGGAAAAAATGCCAGATTTCTGGGTGTTGACGATTATTTCAAGCAATAAAATGGCCTCTATCCTAAAGGAAATGTTCCGTAGTTTCTGAAAATGGCATCACTTTTTGGATTTGGTGCGATGTAAGCCGAGAAATTGCGGATTTTTTGAAGCAAGCATTGGTTACTTTTTTAAACACAAAAAAAATCATAACTCCGGAACGGATCGACGTAGGACACTTCCGAAGGTACCATTTTACTCCACTTTTAACGTAGTTTTACCCAAAAATTTTTGTCGCACTTATACGGATCCACCCTGTATTAATATTATGGCCGTTTTCTTGTTAGCACAATAACTCTCGAAGAAATCAATTTAGCGGAACGCGCTTTGGCGTTCATTCTAGAAGCATTATATTCGGTACGTACACTCCATGTTATAGTAGCCTTTGATTCCCATTTTAATTTTTCGAAAAAGTCAAGGTGGTGGGTGTGGTCCTTCCGGTGTGGAAGTGTAAAAACAGCGTTGAACTTCACTAGTTCATCTTAGCGCTCTAAAATTCGACTCAATAATTTAATGTAACGAAAGCCCTGGGTTCCATTGAGATTTATCGAAAACTTTGATGGGGGAGGGTGAAATGGGGGATGAAATTTCAAAAAATCGCTTAAATTCACTCGTTTAGGTATTATAAAATACGGCACAAAAATTTAATATAACAAAGCCCTTGGAAAACTACCGAAACTTTTCGACATTTTTGAAGAGAGGGTGGTGAAAATAGAGGAAGAAGTTCGGCTTAATGAAACAAATTATGGTATCAAAATTATTACTTCTGGGACGGCTTAGAGTATCCGTATGCGGAATGAAATGCACTCTTTCCGACCGCCAGCTGCCGGAGCGAAATTTTTTTTTCAATTGGCAACAAACAAAGCCGAGAGACTTGTATACAATGGCCACAGTCTGGTACGACGAGGGTATGATCCCATTCATTGCATCGTTTTTTCTGGTGTAAATTGGCCAGAATAGGTACTGTGCCTCGACGGGGGAATCAGTTGGGTGAGTGCGCATATCGTAGGTAGGTAGAGGAGGAGGCTATTTCCAGGGCTGCGGGAATTAGGCTTTAGAACAAAGTGTACAACTGCTGACATAATCTCAGACATTTTTGCCATGCAAACTGCCTATTTGGTCACTTTTGTCACAAACTCACTAATTTTCGCCAATTCTTCATTTCGTGGGCAATCGCATGAACTGTCCTTTTTCTGCAATATTTTGTGCTCTTGATCCATTCAAAAAGCTATTTCACTGCATTGGCTCCCCCCCCCTCCCACAATTCGCGAGTTTGGGCCTCTCGAAACCCCAATTTGACGCACCCCGCGCTTCATCGAAAATGAAATTTCGTGGGGCTTCATCGTTCAAACCCAATTTCGCGGGGCTGGCTCCCTGAATAACAAAAAAAGAAATTTCGCTGTGTTGGCTCATTAAAACCTCATTTCGCGATGCTCTCTCACCCTTAAAAAAAACAGTTTCGGGGGTTTTACTGCGTTAAAAACCCAAATTTCGCGTTGCTGACGGGTCCAAAAAGCAATTTTGCGGAGTCGGCTCTTTTATAACAATTTGGAGGGGCTTACTCCCTGAAAAACAGACTTTCGTGGAATTGCGGCACATTAAAAACCAATTTCGCGGGACAGATTCGCCCCCACAAAAAGCCATTTCGTGGCTTTCCCTGCTACAAAAACATAATTTTGCTCTGTTGGATGGCTTTAAAAGCAATTTCGCCGTGTTGGCTCGTTTTTGAAGAGATTTTTAACGGGCCTGACTCCTTTTAAAAACTAAATTTCGCTGAGTTTCTTCCATCAACCAAGGGGCTGGCTCCCTGAAAAAGCGAAATTTCGTGAACTTGGCTCACTGAAACCAAAATTTCGTACACAACTAAACGGTACACGGATTTAAGGCCTTAAATGAAGAAAAACGAGTCTATAAGGTTATTACCCCAGAATCTAAGTGTAGCTCTGGTGCCCAAGGGTGTCAAATGTTAATGAGATGATGTCATTTCATGATAATCATTTGGATTTTCCAAAAAATCACGCGATTTAACAAAATGAGGCTGCATCATGCTCTTGTGGGGTGGTGAGACGGTGAGTGTCATTAACATTAATTGCGCAATCGATTTTGTTTTTTTTTCAATGTCGAACGCATAACGCTATTATAATGAGGATCAGGCGAGCTGCTGAGAAGGCGGATCTTGATATGAGCTAAGGTGAAAGCTTCTTGTTTCCCTCGATCTTTCGCAGAAAAAGAAAACAATAACGTTATAGTTACCCACAAAAAGTTGATGGAATGCGGTTTTCCGATAAAATGTCACCCTCGCTTCCATAGCGTATACATGTTGGAATTTGTCAATTGACACATCCATTATATCTCGTTCCGCAAATTATTTTTAAAAAATGCTGTCGCTTTGCCCGTAGTTGTGTGATCTGAGTGGCGCAAACCGCCAAATTATAAAATTTATTACCAGGTGCCACCTGTCTCTAGTCGAACGAATAATCAATGTCTTTGGCTGAACCAAATGTATCATTATTCTTCAGAGGAACGAATACAAGATTTCAGACAAATGAACAAAACCAAATGATCGTAGTCTGAGGGCAAAATTGTTAACTTTAAGGCAAATACGACCGTTCTAGCAGCCAAATTATCACTTTTGTGGTGCTCGGCTGCTCGGATTAACACTGGCGCGTCCGGCGACTGAATTCCGGCAGCAGGTCAACTCCATGATGTGTCGGGTACGGATAAATTGAGTATTTTTCTCTTTTTTTCCGGAAAGAGGTCTTCCAAGTAGGACCGATCTTAGGAAGGAGGTCGGCCCAGCAATTTTAGTTTCTATCGCCAACCAAATTAGCGCTTTCTCTCAATTTTAGCCGCGAATTATAGAGTTTTTCCTCGATTTTAGTCGCGAATTAGCCCTGTTCTTCTCAATTTCAGCCACGAATTAGCGCTTTCCCACAATTTCAGCCGTGAATGACCGTTTTAGCAGCGACTCCCAGCTTGGCTATTTTTCCCAATTTTTATTCGCGAAGTTTTCCCAATTGTTTTCCCGGAATAAGCGTTTATGATTTCAGTCGGGAATTGTCGCTTTTTCTTAATATCAGCTGAAAATGACCTTTTTAGTGCATTTCATTCAAAAAATGCACTATTGGTCTCGCCCTGATGGTCGCACATATGGGTTGTGATACTTTTTTTTCACGTTTCAGAACCCCTAGAACACGAATCCGAGGTCGGTTCGATTTGCTATTTATATATTTATGGCCCTTTTTTGTTAGCACGATCACGGTCGCAATTTTTGACTTAGGGCAACCAAATTTGGTTTAAAAATCAATAGCGTGAATATCTCGGACGAGTTCGTGATCCAGATGAATCGGTCCACGGGAACGGTGTAAAAGAGGGGTTTGAATTAGTTGAAAATTCGCTACCGCACGGCTGTTGCTGCAATTGCCCCCAAAATTGACTCGAGTAATGAAAAATGAACGCGCTTTCGTATGAGACCCTAGTGAACCAAACCCGTTGATATGGCAGGGGAGTTGTCGGCGGAGGGGAGCTATTAAATTAACGCTATGCCTTACTGGACCACCCAATTACCAAAAAATGTCATTGACATTGTATTTTGAGCCGTCTCTTTTATTTGATTTGCCTACAGCCTAATAAATCTTGAGTAAAAAATTCCGAGGTGGGCCAAAAAGGGAGGAACAAAAAAAAATTTAAAAAAAAATTGTTTCGGATTCGAACCCAGGCACTCCGCAATGGTGAAATTGTGACATACCATTTCTGTAGTAAGATGGCTAAAGAGTCTTATGATATGACTTATCACCTTTTGCCATCTTACCACAGATTTAACCTAATGTAACTGATCTGAAAATTAACGTAATCTGAAAAAAGTTTTGTTCCGACAGCAGCCTGTCGGGAGAAGTGCATTTCATTCATGCGACAATCGAGTCAAACCTCATAAGTTAGAACGATATCAATCAATTATGAATGAAATTTAGGCCGGAATAAAGATTTTAATTGCAAATAACTCCTCTAACAAGAGTCCGTCTTCCCATATCGTATAGGCAACCAAACCGACTCTGTTTCATTTTTCATTTTCATTTTCATCATTTTATTCCTCCTCAGTAGGTGCCAAAAAAGGAGCCTGCGGTAAAAAGAAACACTATTTTATAAATTTTGACTTTGTATACCACGGCCTAAATGTCATTCATAATTGATTGATATCGTTCTAACTTATGAGGTTTGACTCGATTGTCGCATGAATGAAATGCACTTCTCCCGACAGGCTGCTGTCGGAACATTTTTTTTTTTCAAATTTCCCACCGCGAATTAACGATTTTTTCACTTTTACCCCGTGTCCTGCGTGGGGAGGGACCCTCGCAATTTTAGAGTTTCGAGAGGGTTCAGCATTTGTAGCGGATGCGCGATTTTAATAGAAAACGCCCGGATACACTAGGGGTGTTTTCCACAGAAAACGCTCTAAACGCTGAAACCACGTGAATCCCGCCCACGTAGGATGGGGCATAGCCGCTTATTAGCGATTTTTCAACTTTAAGCAATAAATTAGATATCGCTCTTCCTCATCTTAAGCTGTGGCTTATACCCTTTTTCGCTAATTGACGTCACAATTTTATGCGCGTCTTGGGCTTTTCCCAATTTTAGCCGAAAATGACGGGTTTTCTCATTTGTGGCCGCGAATTAGCGCTTTTACCAACTCTTTTTAATTTACTTTACCCACAGTCGTGAAATGGAGTTCTTCCTCAATTTTGCCGCGATCATTGAACTATTCCTCAATTTTAGCCGTGCATTAGTGATTTTTTCACTTTAAACCATGAACTGCCGATGTTTTTTTCTTTTTTTTTTAGTCCTAAATTGGCGCTTGCTAGCATTTTTCTCAGTTTTATCCGCGAATTGGCTTTTCTCAATTTTAGCTGCGAATGAGAGCTATTTTAGTAATTTTATCCGCGAATTGGCTTTTTTATGAATATTTATGCGGAAATTAGCGCTATTTCTCGATTGGATCCTTGCATCCAGGCGCGAGAATTCAGAGTAAACTGCTCAAGGGAGAGCGCATAGAGAAGCCCCACCCACCCACCATCACCAACAATGGAAGACTCATTAATTTGCCAGTATGTACTTATTTCGTGTTTTCTCAGGAACTTAACCTTTCCGTAGTGGACGAGGGCATATCTTATATACTTACTATCTATTATCTAAAAGGGATAAAAAAAAAAATTTCGCTCCGGCAGCTGGCGGTCGGAAAGAGTGCATTTCATTTTGTATACGGATACCCTAAGCCGTCCCAGAAGTAGTAATGTTGAGACCATGATTTGTTTCGTTAATGTTTGACCCTCCCTCGTACTGTTTGCTGCCGGGTTTGTTTAAGCTGAACTTAATGGGAATCAAAGGCTATTTCAAAATGGAATCATCCTACCGAATATAATGCTTCTGGAATCAACTGGTGATTTGTAGTGATTTTTTGACGACTTCAAGCCCTATTTCCCCCCCCCCTCCACCTTGACCGATTTGGCCCAAATGCAATACCGACCGGTGTCTTATGACTACTGATTTTTGTGCCAAAGCGCGTTCCGCTAAATTTACTTCTACGAGAGTTATCGTGCTAACAAGGAAACGGCCATAAAGATATATATATATATAGAAGACGGGGTTTAATTAAGTCTCTGCGAGCTCTGTTGTCCTAATGAATAGTGGCCTGCTCGTGACACCACCTCAGCTACGGTGGAACCTGGAGAACTTTATTTCGATGTATTCTCTTATTATAGGCAAGACCATTTCCTTGTGTAGTTGGGTGTTGCGGATGAACCATGGCGCATTTACTGCCATTCGAACGACTCTGTTCTGATGGTTTGCAATTTTTGTATTTTGGATGCGGCTGCTCCCCCCATATCTCACTGCCGTACATTATTAGAGAGCGGATTAACGACGTGTATACAATCGTACAGAACCGTGGTTTTAGATTGCTTTTTCTGTTTAGGATGTGGTAGAGTATAGCCGCAGTCTCATATATCCATCTTTGATTTTGTTGGTGATGGGTTTCTCCCAAGTTAACCTTCTGTCTAAATGAATCCCGAGGTAGCGCACAGATTGCTTTTTGTCGTTCCATTTTAAGATGCTGTTAACTATGCTTAGTTCGGTAGGTTCCTTGGGGAAGCGGAGAGTAAATACCTTGGCCTGGCACTTAGCTGAGTTTAGTATTATCATCCACTTATTCATGTATAGTGCGACCTTCTCAAGTGCTCCTTGGACTGAGTTTCGTGCTTCATCAATGTCTTTGTTCGAGCAGTATATGACAGTGTCATCTGCGAAGATAGCGTGCTCGACATTTTGTGTTCTTGGGAAATCACTTATGTACAAGTTAAATAACATTGGCGAAAGAACCGATCCCTGGGGAGTTCTGGCGAGTATCGGTAGCTGTCGATGTAGTGTTGTTGAATCTTACGTAGAAGTGTCTTTCGGTTAGGAATGAAGATATAATTTCAGAGATATTTTGGCAGTCCCGCTTTTTTCAATTTATTTAGTTATTTATAGTTATACTTCATTCCGACGTGCCAAACCTTATCGAACGCTTTTTCGAGATCTAAGAAAATACCAACCGCATGCTCCTTGTTCTCGAATCCTTTTATTATGTCTTCTGTGAGCCGGTAGGCTTGGTGAATAGCTGAGTGCCTCGGGAGGAATCCAAATTGCTGCTGAGGGATAAGACCTTCCGTGTGCTTCGCTAGTCTACGTTGTATGCATTTTTCGAATAGTTTCGATAAGACAGGCAAGAGGCTGATAGGTCGGTAGTTTTCCACTGGCTCTTTGTTCTTCCCAGGCTTTGGAAATACGATGATTTCGGCGGTTTTCCACGATGTCGGGAAATAGCTCAATTTTAGACACTTGCTGAAGATGTTCAGTATGTTCATTACTCCTTTTTTTGACAGATTACGAATCAAAATCGGTGAGATGCCATCCTTCCCAGGGCTTTTTTTCACTGAAATGTTTTTGATCAGTTCGAATATCTCGTCGGGCTTTATGAACTCGAGTGGTAGTTTGACAGACTGCTGAGAGTGGTTAACGAAATCACTAATCGCGCTGTCGCCTTCTGGATCAGAACTGGTATAGAAGAGGGTGTTTCTGAGAACACTTTTTCGAGGTAATCAGCGAATGCGGCACACTTTTCGTGATAATCCTGTCGTTGTTTCGAATTCGCTGGATATCGTTCGTTTTTCTGACGAGTTGTCTCGTGGCTTTCCATACGGAATTGACCGCTGGGTGTACGTTTTCCAGATACTTGGCGTATCTAGCGTAGCGGTGTTGTTCTAAGTCCGATTGGATTTCCTTTTGTAGTCTGTTGACTTCAGTTTTTAGGTGAGACAGCCTGAATTGTTGCCACTGTCTTTTTAAATAATTTTTTAGTTTTATTTTTGCCTGTATGAAAGTTGGGATCGAGTCAACGAACTTGAACGATTTTTTCGGGGTAGTAGGAATAGTGGAGGCTTTCACAGCTTTCTCGATGGTAGAGGTAAATTCCCCGATGGCTTTGTCGACTTCTTCAGTATTTCGTAGTCTGTGATTTATGTTGGTGTGAAGATTAACATAGGCTTTGTAATTGGACCAATAAAAATAAAAGCCAGACCCAATTATGGATTTTCGAGTGGGGAAGCCCAAAATTATTTTTTTGGCGAGGCGATCCCACGAGATTTGTTTTGAATTGGCCAGCCCTTCAAAATTTTGTTTTTTCAAGGAGCCAGAGCTCACGAAGTGGTTTAAAATGAGGCACACCTCTCCATTAAAATAAATCACAATATTGTTTCGGCCAGAGTGTTTATTTTCAGAGGGCTTAACAGCAAGCTGTAAACTTAATTTTCCGTGGAATTCCGTTTTTTAAGCCAAAAAATAACATTCATTGGAGCTAATATCTGACATTAATGAGGACATAATTTTATTATAGTGTTTTGAGGCGAAACAGCTCATTTCTTGATCATCATAACACAGGCCAACATTTTCAGTGTTGTCAACTAATTATGGAAGGACTCAGGGGAGGGCGTTCGTGCGTTCCCCACAGAAGACGCTCAAATTTACAAAAACCTAACGAAAACGATCCCTGCATTTTTGCCCGAGAGACTCATTGACGCCGTGAAGCTCAATTTGGGCAAGTTCTTGACGAAAAAACGTTCTCCTTTGGTGAAGTTGACAAAATATAAAATTTGACAACCCCCCCCCCCTGACCCTTGAGAAAGTCGAGCTTAATTTACAGAAATTCATAGCTGTCATATTCCATCAATTAGCCTCCTCTTCCCCTCCCACTATTCCCCAGACTATGTAAAACTATCGAGTTTTTCTATAAAGAGAGGGGGAGGCTTTAAATGGCTAAATTTAGTTTGTAGCTGTAGTAATTACACGTGATACGACTCGGTCGAAGACACTAAAAAGTGCTTTCTCTGAGACGAGTGTGATGGCCCAAGGGGAAAGTCTTGTTCTATTTTACAATGCTCGATTGGCACTGGTTTAGGTACTCCCTCTCACTCCCCTCTCCCCTTCATCATATACTCCTGGTGAATAGTCGTAGAATAGGGTGGATCAGAGAAGGTTGGGGGCGATTGATTTGTGTGTGTAAGAAAGGGGCAAGAGCGAGAGAGATATTGTCGTCGGGAAGAATGCTGCCACGAAAACGCTTCTTGTACGCGTCAAACTTTTGCGTACGGCTAGTATCTCGCTCACTTAGCTTTCGATTTCTCATTAGTCTTCCTTAATTATCAGCTCGTAAGGCAATGACGACATTTTGGGTTGGGTTGGTGGGGCGAAAATTTTATATTCTCATATTGTGCCTACCGCAGACAGCATTTTCTTCGTCAGGAGGTGGCGCATTTCTGGGTTGATACTTGTTAGCTGGTCGTGCGTCGTGGCTTCGGGAGCCAAAAACGATTAGAGGGTTTAGGCCCCATTTACACGAATATTTTTTTTTATCGAAGTAGCCATTTTGAAAAAAAAATGGATGTTTCCTGCATTAAATCGTCTGTGTTTGTGATCAGATTGAACAATCATATTAGGGAGTTATTGCATAACCGTCCGACGGTTATCGTTAACGGTTATGTGACGTCACATAAGCGTAGCCGTTTGTGTCGGTGGAAAAAGAGTTATTGCAAATATAATAGTTGCGCTAAAATATGAACACATGGTAGGGCATAGATGCACTTAATTGCTTCAAATAAATTAATAAAACACCTCGTCATACTGGTCTTTAAACGTGTGTGTTAAATCAATTTAAACGTTTGTGACTAACGCTTAAACTCAAAATTTGAATTTTACGCTCATCATGACGTCACATAAACGTTAACGTTAACCGTCAGACGGTTATGCAAGAACTCCCTATTTTTGAACAAAAAACTTACTCATGTCTTTAAAAAAATAGATATCCGCCCTGGAATAATGAAGGATTCCATGCCCTGAAACTACAAGGATTTTTTAAAATTTATTTTTGTTTTCAATTCGTCGCTAAAACTAGATCTGGGTCGGTACAAGAAAAGTACCAGATTTCAATTTTAATTATAACCGTCGAAGGTCCACAGTATACCATTTATGTATAGATAAGGAACAGGAGAAAATTAGGGCAGACTCGTAAAAAAGAGCGTCGTGGACAAGCGCTGGAAATCTCGCTGAAAAATGATTATATTTTCGACCTAATGAGCCACTGTGGAATTCCCATTTTCTTTATGTGAGTAATAAATCGAGGCACGAGCTACATTCGTG
Source organism: Corythucha ciliata (assembly GCA_038030265.1). Lineage (NCBI taxonomy): Eukaryota > Metazoa > Arthropoda > Insecta > Hemiptera > Tingidae > Corythucha > Corythucha ciliata. The sequence continues at coordinate 46,250,915 of CM075942.1, read as the reverse complement.
CTTTGTCGAGGTCGTTTTTATAACATATTCCGTGTATGAAACGATGATTAATTAGTGGAGAACAGAACCACGGGAAGGTGTTGGTGGAGAAATGGAATGAATGAGGATGATAAACCGAGATTGAATTTCATCTGTATCAGTCAGACTTTTTTGTTATCGTTCTTTCCCTTCTTTCCGCGTTGAATTCATTGTTCTTAGGAGATTCTTCCATGTTCTATACCGGCCGCCGCTAAGTGATAATAAAAACGTTTGATTAACCAGAAGGAAAATTAATTACTCACGTTCTTGCTGTGCGTTAAATTATTCATTATAACTGAAGGCTCAAGAATGGAAAAGCTAATCGACTTCACCTGTTCCTACAGGAAAGCACTTCAAATTGCCTCTAAAGACGCCCATTTGGTTACCCCAATAAGAACTTCCCTCGCACCACCACATACATTCGTCGTCAGTGACATTTACGGTAAAACCAATAAAAAAAATGTTAACAACGCCCGGCTCATCAAAGAGGAGTTTGATTCCGTGTCATCGATATAGTCGAGAGGGTCATGCACCTGAACTCAACTTAATAATCTCTGTATAAGGCTTAACTCAACTGCACCGAGTTTCCTCCCTAACAACTATCCGCCACCAAATTTGGCTATAACTAGGTTGGGGAACGCCTTCTTTAGACGATTCCATTCATTCGCAATACATATTATGTCGCTATAACGAGAGAATGAAATGCGTTGAACTCTTCTGAGCCTGTGCTGAAGGGGTGGGGGGGGGGAGTAGTGGAGATAAAAATAAACTTGGCGACACGATGACGTATTTATGTGAGAATCATTCAATGCGTCTCGCGTTCAACTCACCGAACGGGATTGTACGCGGATTAGCAATAAAATACTTTTCGCGGCGACCCTTGAGAGCTTCGAAAAGTTTTTATATATAAATAAATAAAAAACTCAAGAGTTGAAGGCCATGCCTGAACCTTCCGATAAAACCAGTTCTTCGAATGTGGCGCGATTGCCTGAATTCCAAAACTTTTTTTTGCTCTCATGCTTATGATACAGCAACCACCCCCTCCCAACCTTAAAAATAAGTTTAAATTGGAACAGTTTCCAAATAGCCTCTCGCGGGAGGGCGCGGAAGTAATTAAATATATTTCGCGACTCTGTGCCAATCATCGCGAATGAGGGCAATCAATCACTGAAAAGACGTTTCCAAGAAAAACACGTACACACAACGTTGCAATTAAAGCCGCGTTAAAATTAGCCCTAATTATCGGTATCTCGAGTCGATAAAATCACTCGGGGCGTTTAAAATTTGGTGTTTCCTTAGTGAGCGTACAAAGGCATTACCTTCCCCCTCACCCCTCGTCAATGCCTTTCATTTTTTCCCCTTGTAAACATAATGTTTTACATTTACTTAATTAACCAACTCGCTCCTTTTAAGGTCAACATCTATCAAGCTCGTTTTTATCACCTTTTTTTTCGACTAAACCCTTCGACGAAATTTTTTATATTGACGGTCAAAAGTCTACCTTGAACTTCTAGTTCAGAATAATCTCTACCGAACGGACTTCGATGCTGCCACTCCCCCCCTCCACACCCCAACTCCTCTTTTTTCCAGAAAAAAAAAGATGGGAACTCTGAAATCAAGTGATGAAGGCTTGGCCGGAAACATGATGCGGAGACCTTGTTACAGTTTAACGCAGTGGTGATGGTGGGTATATATATATGTGTATGTATATATATAGTCGGTGGACAGGAAGTTCGGGATGATTCTGGTGGAAGTCAAGTCACCGACTGCCTTGCAATTTGTTCATTTGTTGTTTCCCTGTAAAATGTTGAGAGACAAAAGTGGGCTCGACCGTTGTCTTTTTTTTTTTACTTCAATTCTTATGAATGGAAGCATGCCTCTTTCCCTCTTAGTTGTTGCACACTTTCTCCTTTGGCTTTTGACCAAAATTTTGCCTTCTTCGTCGCGTGTTTAGTGTTCCCCACCGTGAAAATGAACAATTCACACCTCTTTAAGAATTGTTAATTAAATTACAAACGCGGTCTGATTGATAAATCGGGTCGAATAATTTAAATAGGCAATCATTCTCCTTTTTTTTTTTACCTGTCGAGTGACTTGAACGTCTGAAATCGCCCTCTTAACAAGCAAAAAAACACTCGATTTTTAGTTGGAAGGAATGAAACAGGTAATTAATTGCCTCGAGAAACGTGTTATGTCACGACTATTGTGCAAAATGAGAGGAAAAGTATTCACAGGGGATGCCAAATTCTTCCATGCGAATGATTTGCATATGGTTGAAGGACGATTTCAAAAACAGCCTATAGGGCTGAAAAATGACAGCTCATAATTCCTCCCGTGGTCAAGTACTGTGTGGGGGGGGGGCTTTGCCCAGTACTGTACAGAATGCCACAGTAGTACCACTGGGCGAGTAGCCCGCGGACGAACGTTATTCATTGAGCTTCCAAAATTTGCCCCTTTAGAAGCGCGAATCAAAAGGACTTCACTCTCCCTCCCCCCCTGCAATTGCCGTTTTTAAAAGTAAACGAAAGGGAAATATTGAGAAAAAAAAAGACAACCGCTAAAGATTTATCACAATTCTTTCGAGAAAGTAGCTAATGAAGCGTCGTCCTTGATGTGAGAGACCGTGCACGGCCTTCGCGTCATGACTGACTGACGTTTATGTAACGGGCCTCTCCTTCTGGTTCGCGAATGATACGAAGAAGAAAGAGAGAAACAAAAAGTGAACTGCACCTGAGATTCCAAGCGCATGATCGTTTTTTAACTTTAAAAAAAATAATTGAAATTAACAAGAAAGCGTGTCTCTCGTGACAGCGATTGACCAGCGACAATGTCATTCATTCCTACAGGAAATCGTTGAATTAAACATTCCTGACACGGAGGGTTATAGGGGGTGTAAAAATGGCACAACAGAGGGCAAAAGCTAGTTTTGTGGCTGTCCATTCATTCTAAAATTTGATGCGGTTTCCAAGGTCAGTATATGTCTTTTATTTTACCTACATTTCTGAAGCTGAGGTGTCAATTCATCCTTTTTCTGTGTACCCACATGGAAACCCGAGCCCACCCAACATATAAAGTCGATATCGGTTTTGATCTTGGAAAAACCAAACGCAAATATTGCACGCCAGAAAAACCACACACAGTTTTTCTCAATTTTATCCAAGGAGCAGCCTTTATCCGGAGTCAAACTGCGAATTTTGAGTTTAGTCATTTTCAAAAAATGACTAAACTCGCGGTTTCTCTCAATTTCGTCCGCTGAGCAGCCAATACATGTATAAAGGAGACGAGATTACTAATCTGAATAGACTGCCAAACTTAAAAATAATATTCTTAAAATTAAAATAAGTACTCCAAACCTCTACCAAAATCAAATTAAAAATAAATAAATTAGAAAAAATAAATAAATAATAAATTTAATGAGTAAATGGCTAATGCGCTTGTGCGCAAAGCGCAAAAAAAAATTGTATTCGCAGAACAGAAAAAACTTACAATTTCTTATCAGCTCCAATAGGGCCGCAAACGCGCAGATTTTGTCAAATTATCTGACAATGAGTCGCAAATCACGGATTTTCTCATTTTTATGCACGGAACAGCCAAAATTGAAGTTGTTAGGAGTTTCTTTCAGTAGCAAATCATTAAAACTCGCCGGATCTGCCGAACGACTCGCGATTTTTCTCTCTCTCTCTCTCTATCTTGCCACGAAATGGTCATAATCACTGTCCCTCCCAACATTTAACATCAGAACAACCGAAGTCGCAGTTTTCTCAAATGTAATTGTTGGAACAGCCAAACTTTATTTTAACCGCAAAATACAAAATTCTCAGTTTTTCTCAATCATTTCGCCCCGTGCAGTCATATGATTCCGACTCATAATTTGAGATGCAAAATGCACCAACCAAAGGGTTTTTCTCGATTTCGCTTCCACTGAGCGGCCCAAACTGGGATTTTTGGAGACCCAAGCCGCGGAACAGCTGAATTCGTGGTTTTGCTCAATTTATAGCCGCAGAACAGCTCGTGGTTTTTCTCAAATTTCACGATGCAAACAGACCAATTTTGTAATGTTCTTGAGTTTTAGCCGTGAATTGGCAAAACTCGCGGATTTTCTTGATTTTATCCACCGTGCAGCCAAAATTTGAGTTTTGTTTGTTTGTTTTTAACGCCAGCTTAGTCCGTTTTAAATTTGCTATTTTCAGCGTGTTGGCTCTTTTTAAAGAGTAATCTTGCGGATTTCATTTCTTTCGAAAACAAATTCTGCAAATTATGGCATTCACAAACCCCGATCTTGTGGATTATACTGATTCAAAAGCCAATTTCGTCGCAATTCTTTGTATTGAGAACACATTTTGGTCAGAAATTGCATGCATAATAACCGTAGCCTTAGTTAGTCCAGTCAATGAATGATGAAAAACGAGTGTAGACGACATGGTCGGTTTAGTGATTTTTTATTTTTCCACTTTGTTTGGGGTAGTTGGGAGGTAAACATAATAAAAGCCCCCGGACGTCCGATGTGAGCGGTCTGCTGGAGACTACCGGGAAGGGCATTTGTTTCGGTTTTTTCTAATTATGTTGGGCCCCGAACTTCGTAGCGCCAGGACTTCTTTTTAGAATATACAGCTGAAAAAATTTGGCACAACTTTATCCCCAAGAACGTCTTGTTATTTCTAATAAGTTTCCAACTTCCGTGACTCGGAAATATTGGAAAATTTTGTTAAAAACCGCTATTTTTAGCAGTTTTTCCCTTTTTTGGTTGTAAAGACGTCACCTTCAGTTTCTCATGATAGTCCACAGAAAATAAGCTGAAAAGCATTACGGTTCATCTGAAATGAGCCCTTTTCGAACAGTTTTGACCAAAGTTACATCCCGTGGCCACAATTTACAGCCATATGAACCGACCAAGTTGTTTCATTTATAAAAAATCCAACTATATGTTCAACTATCCAACGCCGAGCAAAATGAAGCACGATCACCCTTGAACATGCAGCTTGGGAAATATTATGATTTTACGCGACAATAGTTTGGTACACTTTTAACGATGTCCATATCAGTGTCAATTTTCATTCTCATGTCAAATAACTTGGCTAGAATTAGTTTCATGTCGACCTAGGTGAGCACACACATTTTCATAAAAACCGAGATATTAAGGTCCAATCCTTGGTTGATTTGGTGTGGAATTGACAGTTGGATCTAAAATTCATGTTTTTTTTCCATTTATTCAATAGTATCTAGCTCCTGCTTTTGGGCCCAAAATCATGAATCCTAGCGTCGAATGATATTCGAGGTTGTTTACTTAGAACGAGTATAAGAATAAGCGAGCATCTGACAATAAAAGTTACTTTTCATTTCTTTCCGGAAACAACCCTTAGCCCCGAGAGAAAAGGCGATTCCATACAACTCTACCACAACGATTGCACATGATCGGAGGGGAGGTCAAAGGTGATTCAGTTTTTGTACTTTTTCAGTGAAAGCCGCGTTTGAAAAAAATAGCCATAATTCCCCTCCAGCAGTTCATCACAAGTGGCAAGGTCTGGTTTTTGAAAAAAAAAAAAAAAAAAAAAAAAAAAAAAAAAAAAAAAAAGATAAGGGCGTGCATTGCTTAACCAAGAAGGTGGTAAGTAAAGTTCGACCCCCCTCAACTTCCCCTTATCCGCGAACAAAAGAATAATAATAAATTCAGCACACACGAACAACGTGAAATGTAAAATCGGATATTACAAAGAGAATGAGAGGGATGCATATAGGCCAATGACACGACATTAAGGCCGTACAACTCCCCCAGACATAAGAATTTACAATAAATCTTCAATTGATATTTTTACAACCGTTGGACAACCCATTCGAGGGTTTTCCCTTTCAGTTTAGAGATGGCCTCCTGCGGGTACAAAAAAAAAATTGGATATAATAGCCAATGGGATAGCAACACGACGGACGGTTTTAGACGGAAAATAAATGACAGGTTGATGAGGACCTAAATTGAGAGTTATGAAATAACTCGATCCTAAGGGGAAAGGGAACCCGAAGGGGGAAGGCGAGGAATTATCATTACCTGAATTGAAAAGTCGTCTGCTGGAAGCAGTAGAGTTGTAATTTGCGCAATTTCACTCAATTTTTATGAAGACCAAAAATAATCAAGACGTCTCTTTCCAGGTTTTTTTTTTTTTTTTTTTTTCCTTTATCTTTCAGTACGAAACATTCCCGGAATGGTTTAAAAGCCAAGTTTCTTTTCTCGTCTGTAAGTGTCCTTAGAGAAACTTTTTTCTTGTAAGAATAATGAAATTTCTTATGGATATTGCTTTGTCAACGAATGCCAATGGATTCATAACGCGCGTAGGATGATGTGAGTGACGCTTAAGTCACCTCCCCCCCCCCCCTAACACACCGACAACATAAAAACACGACAGTCGTGGTGATAGCAAGTCAAGGACATCGTGCACCTCCGGACTACTCCAACATAAACCCCACGTTGAATATAACTTCCTCAAGGTGGCGGTGCGTTGAATGGGGGGAGCTAAGATAATGAATGCGTCGCGTCTGGTTTCCAGGGACCATGGTGTAGTCTACGAGTGGATGGGGGGGGGGGCGAAGTTTGTAGTGCCAATTTTTAATTTTAACGTAGAAAAAGAGTGGAAATTTTCAAGTTACCCCCTAAAGTCCGATTTTAGGTTCAAAAACTCCCCACGATTTGCCTGTACACTGGCCTTAGAGAATGACACTTTGGTCAAAGAACGGGAAATTCTGTCCTCACAGGTCACAATATCAATTAGGCAAAGTCTGTCAAGCACCCACAGTCTGCCAATCGGTGGTCCAATGTACCTGTTCATCAATTTATCAGGGATCCCCCTCCTCACCTTGCCTTCCATTAAAAAAACAATTTCGCAGATTTTGCACACTAAAACAAACATTTTCGCAGTCCCGGCTTTTAGTTTGCTGTCTGGGGGGGTTTCACGGGTCTGGCTTTTCGGGGGCGAAATCCCTTCTCGGAAATAAAAAGTGTTTATTAATTAAGCAATAAATTAGGACTTTATGGTTTCACTGCAGACAAACCTATTTCTTGGGTGGTATTATGCGCACTACAAAACCATTTTCGTCCGTCTGGCTCAATAAAAAATCCATTTCGCTGTGTCTACGCCCCTGACAAAGCGACCGCGTTTCTATTACGATATGTGTGAGTGTGGCCTTTTTGAAAGCCCAAATTTCGCGGATGTTAGTACTCTCAGAACTCAGGTTCACAGGGACTTTTCTCTCAAAAAATGTCAATTTCGCATATTTTGCTCCACGTGAAGCAAATTTCGCACGGTTGACGTATTCAAAAATCCACTTTGCCAACGTTGAATCACTGGCGGACCTATACACATACCGGGGTGGAAATCTCCATGAGGCCCCTTAATCTCTAAACAAGGAACATAATTTTTAGATGCGTTCAATTAGGTATGTTTTTTTCTTAATTTTAGCCTTGAATTAGCCCTTTTACTCAATTGTAGCTGCAAATGAGCGTTTTATTCAAGTTTTAGCGGGGCTCCTCAGTTTTGGCGTGTGAACTAACGTTTTTCTCACTTCTTAGCCGTGTGGGCTAGCGCCTTTTCTCAATTTTCGCCGTGAATTGTCTCAAATTGATCTACGAATTAGTATTTTTACATTTCAGCCGCTAATGAGCGTTTTTATCAACTTTAGCTGCGATTTATTTCTTAATTTTACGTGAGAACCACCACTTCATTACTTAATTTTAGCCGCACATTAGTGGAATTTCTCAAATTGGTCCGGGAATTAGCGCATTTTAGCCGCAAATTAGAGCTTTTTGTCAAGTTTAGCTGCGAGTGAGCGCTTTTTTTCAATTTTAGTCACGTTGTTATCTCGAGAAACCTCAAATTGGCGTTTTCTCAATACTATCTGCGCCTGTTGAGCGATTTATCGTTGCCTGTTTTCAATTTTATAGCTGTGAATTAGCTTTCTCAATTATGGTCGCAAATTATGGTCGGCTCCCGGAAAAAAAACATGTCGTTGGTTTCGCCGCGTGAAAAAACAGAATTTCACGCTGTTCGCTTATTCAGGAAGAAATTTTGTGGGGTTGGCTCATTAAAATTACCAATATCGCTGGCTTCACTCATAGATTTGTTTTTGTCAACGACTTCCACTATTCTTCCGCCTTTTCTCGCACCGCACAAAGAGTCACTGCGGAATTATTCGTATTAGAGCCGCGTTAGAAGGAGGTCGAGTCGCTAGAAAATGTCTAATCGTAAGTGAAACAACGCCTTCGTATATATTTATAATGGATTACATACAAGGCGCACCACCACAAAAATGGATAGTTTCCTCGGCGGCGTTAAACGTAAACAAAACTGCAATGAGATATAAGGGAGGGGCGTGGGTGAAGGAGTCGTCAGGGGAATGTTATCAATCAGAACGTGTTATGCAACGTTGGTACAAGAAAAAAAAAGTTCTCCTGACCTACATTAACCAATCACTACACTGCGGTATTTCCTTCACTTTTAGATAGATGGAATTCAAGACTTTTTTAAAAGCCTTTCGCCCCCCAATTTCCGATGGGGAGCACCCGATCACAACGGAAACCAACGTTTTTTTTACATCCACTGTTAGATTGCGATGACGACTTTCCCTTTAAAGAGCAGGGTAAGTTGAGGGGGGGGCGTTTACCTTCAACTTAAAAATTCTTCAGCGAAGACGTGGCTGAAACTTATTTTTGAATGTTAGGACGAAGTAGACGACCGAGACCCCTCAGCTTCAACAATAATCGACTATTGTATTTTAATCGTTAGAGGTGCCTCTTATTCTTTCTCTTACACCCCCACTCATTCTCTCTCACACTATCTCTCTTAGCTCTTGTCATTAACCCTGATCCAGCCTCGACTTTCTGAATGTAGTCCATCTTTGAAATCATGAATTTATGATGGGAAGGCCCGACTTATTTTCTTTGCCTGCCTACACTGTCGGCCGTCGCTTTTCCGACTCATTTCTATGGATCAGAGCGTCATAATGCGCGAAGACAAGTGTACAGCGCACGTTTTCTATTACTAAATTTTACTTAAATAAACACATCTTTAAAAAAATGAGTTCGATGATCAAGACTATAGGGGATTCAGAGGACTGGTATAATGAGCGTTGTATCAGCAAGCATCAACCATTAGCACGTAACAATACAATAGCACCACATACGGCGAAGGTTTTGTCTTCTCTCCCTGCGCCCCACATTATTGGACCCCCTCTCTCCTTCCGCAATCTTCTCTTAAAAACAAAACCCTTAAAAACAATAACAAAATATATCGGAGAAAATGGTAAAAGGCTTATAAATAAAGACATTTTAGCGCATCGCCGGCTGAGGCCTTTAAGGCTGAAGTTGGTAATTCAGAGAACTTCACAAATTTTTCTACCTTCGTCAAGTTCCCATATCATTTTCTCTCTCTTGCACTCGCTCTTTTACTCACTGTCGAAGGTAACTTGAGTGAGCGAGCGAATCGCAAGATCACCTGATGAGAGAGCTCTTCAAGGACAAACGGGTCATTGTCGCTCCAACCACCGCGTTCTTCACGAGATAAAATACACTTGTACAGAAATGCACAGTGTGTGTCCTCGAACGGCCCTAATTACTATATTTAATTGATTTTTTTTTTAAATTCGAAATTAATTGACGAAAAAAAGAGACTTTTTCTGCTTGAGCTCGCCGTTTGTCGAGAACGCCCCTCAGCATACGTCTTGTTGTTCGTTACAGTTGTTGTGAAATAATATGCGCTAAGTTTTTAATCTCATCCGGGAAGGCCTGAGGAAAAGAACAAAAACAAGCGACAACAGCGAGGCTTTCTGTAATTGGTGAACGAGTTGAGACTGAAGGATTAGGATCTTATTAATTCGTACGTTTTCATAAGTTTGTATATTGGCGATTGTAGCTATCACTAGCGGCGCTAGTGTCGTGGGAAAATGAAACCGGTACTCCCTACATATGTTAAATGATAACAAGTTTCGTGTTTTTTCGTGGTCAACGTCCGTAACATAATGGGGGAAAAGTAGTCAGTTGGCCTAAAGTGACGAGAACAGAAGAATGGTTTCTGATACATTTATACAAGCAAGCTCCCAAGCCTTTCGGCGGTCGACTTTCTCCCAACACTGGGCTAATTGATAGCTGACACCGTTGAACCCTCAATTTTTGGGAAACAATGAAATGACAATGTTGTGTCTCGGTTACGATGGGAAGAGCAACCAAAGACACAGCAGTTTTCTCTAGATTCACCCTTGAGAGACATCCCACGAGCGCCCTATCATTTCTTCATTGGTACTCGCCAGCTCACCATTTCGTTTTAGTGCTCAGAGAACGGCACGGTTTCAGCAAAATGGTCGAAAACGTTTTTGAATCGGTGTTTTCGAGTTTTCCCGCTTCAGCAAATAGCCGACAGTGAAAGTTTCTGTACGGGTGTACTGCGCCCCCGCATAACCGTCTTGTTTTCTTGATTCGGTGATGCCAATGGTACAAGATCGAGGCCTCCTCGTCACCATCGGATTATTTAGCCGTAGTTCACAGTAAAAAAGTGTCACTGACCAACATTTTTGATACATGAACTTCCACATTGTAGAAAACCTTGTTGTAGTTTGTTGTCAAACGACAACAACAAATCACATGGAGTACCGGACTCAATGTTTCTCTGAAACGCCGCCAGACATCGTATCCCTTAGCTAAAATCGCCAATAAGATACGATTGATAGGATGTAGATCTGACAAAAATTAAAAACAAAGAAATTGGGTGGATTTATTTCTCGATTAATGTCTTTCGTTTTTGTGAGTAAAATTGACAATTTTACGCTTTCATTCACCATAAACGTTGATAATATTGAGAAAAAATTGTCAAGTCACTCTATTCCAATCTGAAACATTATGCATTATTCTCGGGTCTTGAGGAGGGTCTGTATATGCAATGCACCACGTCTTTTAAATATGACACTTCAGCCTAAATTGAAAGAATTTTCCTACCAATTGTTTAGGCTCGCGCCATTAAAATGTGGAACCCCCGCCCTCGCCCATCTTCTTAAACAAAAAATTGCCCATGGTAGTCAAAAGTCCTTGTCTCGTGACCTTTGTATCTCTCTACAAGGAGGTTCTCGTTGAATATAAATTTCATTGATTGAAATACAAGATAGATCTGCATTGATGTTCGAAGGCGAATTTGTTGATGAGTGGGGAATTTCGTTCAAAAAATAAAGGCGAGCTTCATAACAATGGGGAACTTGCACATTTTTCAAAAGTTGGTGTTGCTTAAAGAGGGCCCTTCCACAAGTCTATTGCTCACATTAAACTTTGAAATAAGTCAAGTATGTTTTTTTAGGGAATTTTTAAAAATGTTGAGTGGGGGTTCGATTACGTAAAAACTTACTTATTGAAATGGATGATGCAGGGAAGAGGGGGTTAGACGAGTTTAATGGGGGGACATTTTTCATGTTATTTGTAAACAAAAAATTTTAGAGTTCCCTCAAATGCTTCACAAGTAAGTATTTACGTCATTTCCCCTCGCACCATCCATCCTCTTCTGAAGAACTTTGAACCTTTTTTAAAAATCTTAAAACGCACCAATCGGGTTGCAACTTCCGTTGTTATCCTTCAGTTCACGGGTCAAATCACCGGTATGCTTTTCTACCCAATCTGAGATTCATGCAAGTTCCCCATTGGAATTGGAATTCCCTCGACGAGGCTTTTTCCGTGTAAAAATGCCCGTGGCCTATACCCTACCAAAAAACCCGGTCTAACCAGAAAATTAAAAAAATATGTAAAGGAAAGGTGTTAATTCGAGACGAGGAGAAATTTTTAGAGTTGCAAACTCGTGAGAAAAATTTTGCATGTGCAGTTTCACCATCTAATCGAGGCTAGGGTTGGAGGGAGGGGAAAGGAGGACTTCGCGCTAAACCGACTGCGATTCATTCTCCTGATGCTCAACTGTTGAGTCTTCCCTTGAAGTTCTAGTTTTTTTACGTAGTATGTGAACTAATTTTTTTATTTTTTATTTTATTTATGAAAAAGAAATCGTGGAACGTCGAGTTTCATCGATTAAGCGAAGGATTTTAACAAAATATTTTGAAAGGAATCCCTCCCTTTATACAACGTGCAAAAGAGATTAATTGAACTATTTTGTTGTGCGCGAAGTAAAATCATGAATATTGCAAAAAAGAGTGCAAATATTCGATTGCATCGAGTTCCACATGGATGATTAAGCGGAGAAAAGCGCGGATCATCGGCGATTAAAACGGGAAAGCCGTACAGCGCTCAGCGAGAGTTTAATCGAGGTGTCTCAGACTATATTTAAAAGAAGACGTAACGACATAAAAACCAGATGGTTAGCTTGGTAATTGATAGTGACCTTTAAATTAATGGCGGCGGATAAAATGAAAGTTGCGTCAAACTCTCAAGCGTGAAAACTGCACGTGTGCGTTTAGGCGTTTCATTTATGGCGCGTGTGCTTGTGTGACGGGGGACGGGGTGGGTCTCGAATCTATATAACCGAACTTTCGCGTGCTTTCTTGAATAGATCACTTGATCTGACGAAGATGAGGGGTCCAGGGGGCTTTCCCGGGTGGTGCTCAAAAAATCGTTGTTGGTGCTCTGTGATGTCCCAGCGGATGTGGCTCAACCGGAACGTAAACAATCCACTAATGCCCCCCCCCTCATTCATAGTGAATGAATAGTATTTTTATCTACATTTCCAGAGTGATCTTTAGTGGTGCTCAGTGGGGTACCTTAATTTGGGTCAAACAAAACCTTGAAATTCCTGGTTGAATTGGCTTGGCTGGCCTGAAGTTGGCCCCCCATTTTGAAAATATTGTTTAACTCGTTCCACGAGGTGGTGCTCTGGTTGATGTTGGTGGTGCCTTGCGGTGCCCATCTGGTGACTTGATTTGAGATGGGTTTGGCCGAAGGGCCACCAATGGGTGGCTATATGCTAAAAAATCATGACGGATTCCAAGTGTGGGGAGGGCTTCTGTCGACGCCCATGTTCCACGGTGTCCCAGCTTGATCTAACTGTCGTTCTTGGCTTGGTAACCAATAACAATGAATTTAGTGACAGAGCACGATTTCTGCGAGTATAAGACTCGCATTTAGGTCTCAAGACAGTGAATTCTACGCTCTAAAAGCGACAATGTTGCCTTCAAGGGAAGTATGACTGTTCGGCCACGAAACTGAAGCTGTGAATCGAACCAAAAACGTGGCTCTTTTACTGCAAAAGTTGGGCCGTCCGCGGTAGGTACGAAAATGACTGAGGCCCTCAGATTGTGATCAGCACTACAGGGCCAATTTTTGCGCTTAGATCAGTCTAGCCAGGCTGATATGGTTGAAATTCCGAAGAAGGTCAGTCAGAACCGATCGAATGACCGGGCGATAATCACACAAGAGTCAGATTATCCTGCGCCAGCCCGAGAATGACCATACTGTCCTGCCACTTTACTGCGAAGCGACCCCCCTCCCTCCACCTCACTCAGCACAAAATGGTCAAACCTGTTAGAGGCAAGTTGTGTGCGTGTGCGAGACAGACGGATATCCCATCAGGAAGGATTACGCGTTTGTTAAAAGTCGTGATGAAGTCTACAACGTGCGGACGCATTTAAACGTGACCGACTTATGCAAAGAAAATGGAACATATAACGCTTCGTGAAAAGACATTTCAAAAAGAAGGCGTTCATTAATGGAAAAAAAAGTCGGTAAAAAGATCTTGAGCTAAACCCTCTAGCACCGCGGCTATACAACAAGGAAGCTGCGTGATTTTTCTTAGCTAATGATGGGCCAATGTTGGAACCCTCACCCCGCCCCCCACAGACAAGATGAATGCTCTCAGGTATGCACAAACGTCACGACAATTTGTGTGTACCTCGCTGGAGACAAAGTTTCAATCAACCCCCCCCCCCCCCCGCCATCACTTTATCCTTTATAGGAGAGTTACAAAGGTGTTGAAGGCACTGGATCTACGCATCTGATGACAAGGTTTTGACGAAAAAATTGGTTGAGTCAAGGCAAATGCCTTTCCACGCCTTTTCGTCTTCATTACTAAATTTAAACTTGATCTTTGAGGTTATATAGCCCTGTAATTAAGTTAATAAAGTTTTAATTAAGCACCCAAGACGGTAGTTATTGATGTTCGATGCTATAATTTTCTCTGCATATTATTGAAGTTTATGTTTACGGTGGTCTAATTTAATCAGTCGTCACTGGTCGCCCGGTTCTTCAAGTCATGATTTTTTTTTTTTTTAGAACAGGAAAACAAATGAGTTGGAGTTGTATTTCCCGTTGACAAAATAGGAGCTCTTGAGACACTTGTTGAAGAGGGAAAATCAAAGCCAAATACCCATCCAGAACAAGGCCTTTCGTGAACGCAAAGGAAATAATTTTTCTTTCATTTTTTTTGTTAAAACTCCTCTTTGAATGACATAATTTGATGGATTGGGTTTCTGCGGGGAAAAAGCGAAATACTGGGCTAATGAATACGCATTGTTTAGTACGATGTCTCTAAACAAATATATTTCGCGAGATAACTCTCTCTCAACCTTAGTCATAAGATGCAACCGCTACGTGTTTACTGTTATCCATAATAAGTGGGCCAAGTCGAAAGAATAACTATGTGAGTGATATAGTTTTGAGGGGCAGGGAGGAGTGGAAAACTAAAAAGTGGAGAAAATTCATGCCGATTTGGAACAAAGGAGGTATAATGTTGAATATTTACAAACACAATAATGAAATAAAACGAGGAAATAATAATAAACGTTTCCTCTCTTGCTAAGAGGGGGGGAACACCGACTCTCCCACTTGTATGACCAAACATTTTTTTCCCTCGATTCAAGTGAAATTATTACTTTTTCCCCGTCAACTCTTTTTAAAATGCGTTCAACGACCATCTTATAGGAGCGATGCAATAAAAGCAAAGTCTGATTGTGAAGGTGTATGGAGGTCAGTGGGCCAGTCGACAATGCTCAAAGCAGGCAGCTCCCCATGATAACGGTTACCTAACCTCCGCGCCCAATATACTTATAAAAATCCCCTTCCTTGCCATTGTATAAGAATTAAAATTTTCGACGTCTTTGAAAAAGTGAAAAATGGCGATATTTTTGCGACAAATTTCGGACAACTAGGACTCAGCGATTATTAGTTTCAGGGAATATGGCTAAACTTGTTTTTTTTTTTTTTTTTTCTTACTCAACTTAGTGGTTTTTTTTTTTCGTATGGTGGTGGGGCTAAATCCACCGGTCACCTTTTGTTAAGTTCAGATGAATTCCAGGAAAAGTCGACAGAAATTCATCATCACCGCTTTATGATGCAACGATTTTAAAAAGGAGGGAGTCCTTTCATGGTCATACTTACAGTTGAATGAAGTATTCAACAACTTTTGTGTAGAAAAAATGGAGATCAAGCAGAAATATATTGATGAATTAATTTTATAATTGTACGGAGCCAAATGCCAGTCATATCCTACTGGGCACGCCTGACAGGCAGAGCGCCAAAAAGAGGAAATGTTGTCCCCGGATTCACGTTTTTCATTCCTTCACTCTCAAAATCCCGGCTCAAATTGACTGTTCGGCTCACTATGAATCGCTCTTTGGCTCGCTCTGCTGAAAAACCGGAATTATGCCCCGAGAATATGGTAATTTGACCATCCTTTCGTGGTAGAAAGTATAATTAATTAATCCCACGAACGACCCCCGTATTGGTTTCTGCCAAAAAAAAAAAAAAAAAAAAACGTCCAAACAGCGGGGGGAGCCCAAATACTATAATTAAACCCCATTCTAATGGAACCTAAAAATCAATAAAACCAATTTGTTTTACACATGATTAGGTTCATTTACATCCAGAAATTTTGTTAAACAATTCCATCAGAGTTTGGTTCAACTGTAGATTCGTTTTTGCCTTACCACAGTTTATCGATTTTCGACTTTTACTGGGTAACCTTCAATTGTCAATTTTTGTGTCGATACACGCTAGTCAGACACTGAGGAACGACTGCGGCCGCGATTTGGCTCCTTCTACACCGAATTTCAGGATTTTTTATTTTTCAAACGCCAATTTTTCGCATTCTTCTTCTTTTTTAAAAACCAAATTTCGTTCTAAAATGGGTTTCGAAAGGTTCAGCTAATTCTGAAAATCAATTTGTCTCATTCAGAAAACAAATTCACCAATTTGGATGACTTTAGTGAAACAAAATTTTGTTATTTTGGCTCTTACAAACTCTAGTTTTAAAGATTTTTCTCTCTTACGCCAGGGTCGACCACATGGGTTTAAAGTTCCGTTTAACACTAAGCTGAGCTTAAGAGCTTACACCCCAATCAGAAATTAGCATTTTGAATACAAAATCGTTTAAACCCTTAGCAACGTTGAAATGGACATTGTCGACCTATCCCTTAAAAAACAAATTATTGTGGATTTGGCTCGTTAAAATCCAAATCTTTGGGATTTTTGCTCTTTCGAAAACCTTTAATTGGGGGTTTCAACGCCTGAACCCCGCGAAATTGGGTTTTTGAAGAGACTGACGCATGAAATTGGAGTGAGCCAAAGCCGCAAAATTGTTTTTTTTTACGGCAAGGCAAACCTGTGAAATTGGTTTTTTGATCGCGCTACCCATCTGGAATTATGTTTTTTGATGGCACTGTCGTGACCGGCTAGCCCGGGTTCCGCGGTCACTGAGAAAGTTCTCCTAAAGTCGAAATCTTACGGAAATAAAGACGAGAAACTGGCAATTTCGTGAGAATAAAATACCGGAAACTACCAACTTTGCCGATAATTAGACCCGAAACTGGCAATTCCGCAGCTTTTTAGCTCCGAGTGAAGTAATTTCATGGCTATGTTTGTCAGGCTCTGCGTGCTGTATTGGCTGGCTAGGACCGCGGCCTCCAAAACAAAACACGAAACTTGTGATTTTGCGTCGGTGAAGACCAAAAACTTGCCATTTGTGAGATATTTAGTCACGAAACTTACAATTTAGCAGGTATATCTCCGAATGGTGCAATACCGAGGCTATTTCTCTCAATACTTCTTTTATACCTGCGAGTTGAAGGGTAAAATTGAAAAGGTTTCCTCAATTTTTAGCTGTGAATTAGCGTTATTTTCTCAACTTCATCCGCGAATGACGGATTTTCGTAATTTTGGCTGTGAATTGGTGGTTTTTTTCTTTTTTTAATTTCCGCGTTGAATTAGCGTTTTTTCTTAATAGACAGCACATTAACGCTTGTCACCATTTCAGCTGTGAATTAGCAATTTTTTCCTCTTTTAGCCATCAATTAGCTATTTTTCTCTACGTTAACCTCGAAGTAACGTTTCTTAATTTTATAACCACGAATTGGTGTTTTCTCAATGTTAGCTGTGACGTGAATGAGTGATTTTCTCATTTGTATCTGTGTATGACTACTTTTCTTTCAACTTTAGCCGTGAATTAGCGTTTTTATCAATTTTAGACGTGTAGCGAGCTTTGCGAATGGGGAAAATGTTCCTCGTGGAAAATTGTCGGGAGAAATTATTTCAATATAATTTTATTTTTTTAAGGGCCAAATGTCCATCTTTAATGCTGATCATTCAGTTTGAAGGGACGAATAGGCAGTTTTGGATTAGACAACTTGAACCCAAGCAGCAGCTAAGTTCATTTAAAACATATTTTTTGAATATTTCCGAATATTGTGAATATGACC
This sequence comes from Corythucha ciliata, assembly GCA_038030265.1. Taxonomy (NCBI): domain Eukaryota; kingdom Metazoa; phylum Arthropoda; class Insecta; order Hemiptera; family Tingidae; genus Corythucha; species Corythucha ciliata. Next base: position 46,233,248 of record CM075942.1, on the reverse strand, counting down.
CCAAACACTCTGTACCCAATTGACAATTTGATCCCCGAAGTGAGCCGAAATTGTATTACTTAGGGACGAAAGTTGGTATTACACCCCTAATCATTATTTCAACCAATTATTAACAGTTTACACTACATTAGATTGTAAGACTTGCTTCGTGAGACGTTGTTTGCACATCAAAGTATCGTGGCTGCGGTGCGGGATTGAGTCGCCCCCCCCCCCCGATTGCCTTATAGAAATTGAAAGGAGGAATTGAACAGTGGCGTCGCCAAATATACAGGAAGTATAGGCGTCGGAATAGTTGAGGTTCTATCGAAGAGTGGAGTGAGATCGAGATCAATTTTCTTACTCTTTCTTTAAAAAGTGTAATTAAGCAATAAAAACTATTTCCCTTTTATTAGATTGGTTTTCTCAACGAGCTTGACATTTTATAACGTATAATTTCGCGTTTCTTGCAATTTTTACCTCCTAACGAAATTAAACTATAATTTCATGTTAATTTTGGGCTACTATTCGTTTCAATTATAGCTCATTGCTAATTAAAATGTGTTTTTTTTTCAGATGGCGAGGAAGTGTATACAAATTAGTCTGGCGGGAACTTCTAGTCTACCTACTTCTTTACTACAGTATTAATTTAACGTATAGGTTCGCCCTAAATGTAGATCAACAAAAGTGAGTACTTCTTAATATTCCTTATATCGTTGCATCCGTCTCATGTTGCTCCAGGTAGTTAAAACTGTGGGGTAGAGGTGGTGGTGGGGAGTATTTTATTATCGTGCCCTAAACTCTAAATTGTAGGGGTTGAATCGGTCCGGTTCGAGCCCGTTTTCAGTTAGAGTGAGGTAAAAGCTCGACCCACGGTTGGAAGTATTACGTTATGGGTGAAGGGACCCCCCCCCCTCGGAGAAAATAGTCTGATAAGTGAAATTCTTCGGATCTCCTCCAGATCCGAAGAATTTCCCCTCGTGTTCAACGGCTCTATTGGTTGGTGGAGGCGACCAATGCGAGTCAATCTCGCACGACCACGTGCTTTAAACGCCAGAGGTTAGCGCAAAAGTACGACGAAACAGTTGTTTTCAGTTGTTCATCCGGAGGCAGAAAGTGCGACCCAAAATCTTACAAATCAACACATAAACCGATAGTTCACCATTGTTTTGTGGATCAATGAATAATATCATCAAAATATGACCATTTTGTCATTATGACGCAGGAATTAAAACCCAAAAGTTGCAATGCCGCGGATATTCAACCAGGGAACCTTCAATTCCCAGCGATTGGTCAGACTATTGACTATTAGGTGCTTTGGCCTGGCTGCTGCCACAAAAAAAAACGAAACTTGCAATTTCGCTTAAATTGAGACCCGAAACTTTCGATTTCACGAATTTTGATCCGGAAAACGTGTGATTTTACTCAAATTAGGACTAGAACTTGCAAACTCACAAATATCAATCTCTAAAAGCTGCAATTACTCGGCTATCCGTCAGGCAGTGGGCCCACGCTCACTGAAAAAAAAAAAACAAACGAAAACTAGCTATTTCGCGAAATAAAGACCAGAAACATGAAATTTTGCGAGAGCAAATATTTAAAACTTGCAATTTCAGGAATATTCAGCCAGAAAACTTACAAATTTACATGCATTTAGCTTCAAAATGTTGCAATTTTGCGGCCGTTATTAGGGTGCTTTTCCACGACTACCAATAAGACATCCCGAAATTTGTAATTTCGTGGAAATAAAGGCCAGAAACTTGCGTTCTCGAGAAAAAAAAGACTGGAAACTAAAAATTTGGCGTATTTTCACACCCTAAACTTGCCATTTCGTAAATATAAATACCATAAACAATTTCGCGAATATTTTTACCCGAAACTTGCAATTTCTCAGATTTTTAGCACAGAGTGATGATTTTTTGTGGGGGTTCATTTTGGCGCCGCCCAGGCCAGTTAACTCACTAGAAATTTGGGTAAAATAGAGACCGGAAACTAGCAATTTCGCTAATATTCAGTCCCAAAATTTGCAATTTCACAGATTTTGAGCTCGAATGTGATGTGATGCTGGGTGTGCCTGGGTTCTACGGCCACCAGAAGAAAAATCCTGAAACTTGCAATTTTCGGAATATAAAGTTCATAAACTGGCCGTTATTAGATCATTCAGACACGAAACTTAAAATTTGGCAGCTATCCATCAAGTTTTGTGAGCTTTCCGGGCTGGATAGACTGGACTCTGATTGCACTATTCAAAAATTGCCCTGGAACTTGCCATTTAAATAAAAAGTAAAGAACAGAAACGATAACGTTTTTTTTTCAAGTTTGTAGGCCTCCTCCTTCTTTGTGTCACTCTTAAATTGTCAGATTAGTGGATATAGACTTTTTAGCATGTAATTAATTACATAGACTTTTTAGCATGTAATTAATTCCCACTTCCTTAATCTGACGCGCTCGAGAATGTCTGATAATCAATTTTTTTTACTAATCTGACGCTTTATCCTTGACGGGCGGCCACATATATAAGGCTCATATTTGGTGGAGGTACTCAACTTAGGACTTAGTACAAGCCATCCGCAGTATGTTAATCTGACGCGCTTGAGTAAATCCCGAAATCCCCTCTTGGGCTCCCCTACTATAAGGATGCTCTTTCTTCTGCCTCCACGGCTCCACATGATGCAATTCGTCTTCTGACGCATCCTCTTGGGACTCGAGGGTAATTTCATGATGATGATCACTTACAGAATTGAGACACACAAGCCCCTTGCAGTGGGCACAAGTGGCTGAGCATTTGATCCCGGCTTGTCTATGGGAAATGTAGTTGAGCTATTATACAGGGTGGTCGGTTTTGAGTAGCAAAAAAAAATTGGGTAATAGTACACCAAAAATGGGATAAAAAAGTCCTCGGATAGTGGCCTATCTCTTTTTGTTTTCGAGTAATATTTTTTAAAGTGATTTTTAGGCGCAACTGTATTTCTCAACGAAAACCTGCTATTTCTCAGCTTCTACTTCTCCTTTTTTTCAAAAGTAGTGGCAGTTTCGTAATCTACGGAACATTTTCTATGGGATGAATGCAAAATCAATATTCTAAATGGTCAAAAGCGCCTAAAAACGTAACGGTTTCGTTGCGTCAATGCAAAAATTTGACTTCAAACAACAATTTACTGTGTCGCCAAAAATTGCTTCACACGTTTTCAAGCGTCATAAAAACTTCTCCGTTTTCTCAGCTTTCCAACGGTGTACTCGAAAGTGGAATTATCTCCCTCCTTTGACAATAAAATTAGAAAAGAAGCGAAAAATTCTTACATTTTGGGCTAAAAATGTGAATAATAACAGGTGCCAAAATTCATTTGTTTTGCTCTCTTTCTTGAGAAATCCAAGCTCTGGCATAGTAAAAATTAAAATAATGTTGCATTTGAAGAATTAACAACAAACAAACAAATTAATAAAATGGACGAAGAGGTGTGCGAATATAGGGCGTCTGCTGGTTTTTTATTTAAGCAGCTGCTCGAAGTACCCGCCTCCACTCTCGTGCTCGTTTTCTCATTTCTCGTACCGTCTCATTTCTCGTGCCCGTCATTATTCATATTTTTAGCCCAAAATGTATGACTTTTTCGCTACTTAAATAAAAAACCAGCAGGTGGCCTAAAAGCGCACACCTCTTTGTCATTTTTATAATTTTTGAGTTGGTTGTGTGTAAGTTTGTTGTTTATTCTTCAAATGCAACATTATTTTAATTTTTACTATGCCAGAGCTTGGATTTCTCAAGAAAGAGAGCAAAACAAATGAATTTTGGCACCTGTTATTATTCACATTTTTAGCCCAAAATGTTAGAATTTTTCGCTTCTTTTCGAATTTTATTGTCAAAGGTGGGAGATAATTCCACTTTCGAGTACACCGTTGGAAAGCTGGGAAAACGGAGAAGTTTTTATGACGCTTGACAACGTGTGAAGCAATTTTTGGCGACACAGTAAATTGTTGTTTGAAGTCAAATTTTTGTTTTTTTGCATTGACGCAACGATAACGTTACGTTTTTAGGCGCTTTTGACCATTTAGAATATTGATTTTGCATTCATCCCATAGAAAATTTTCCGTAGATTACGAAACTGCCACTACTTTTGAAAAAAATGAAGTAGAAGCTGAGAAATAGCAGTTTTTCGTTGAAAAATACAGTTGCGCCTAAAAATCACTAAAAAAAATATTACTCGAAAACAAAAAGAGATAGGCCACTATCCGAATAGGACTTTTTTATCCCATTTTTGGTGTACTATTACCCAATTTTTTTTGCTACTCAAAACCGACCACCCTGTATTTCTCAGGCGCTGGAGCCTGAGTCGTGTGGATGCGTATCAAGCCATCCGGGGCGAATTTTCATCCCAATTGCCCTGCGTTGATATGCCAGTCCCTTCACATCTGAACCTGCAAGAACGTCCTGAAAAAATGTTAGGGAGCGGCCAATTCACCGGGGGACAACGTTGCCAAGTTGAAAGAGTTTTTTGAGAGGGCCCTCTGGAACAGTAAGAATCTCAGTTGGATGAGACATTGCCCTCCGTTCCTGAGTCCCAGCCTCAGCATTCCGGTTAGGAGTGGCTTACTTATGATCGAGAAAACCTGAGGCAACATTGAAGTAATGATTTTTGGCTAAGATGTTGATAAATTTGACCTTGCCTTGGCGGAAAAATGAAGAAGCAGTGTTGCAGCCGCTGAAGGAAAGAAGAAACAAGATGTTTCGTTTTGCATCTTCCCCACCCCCACTAACATTTCTCAGTCTGGGAATTGCTTAGGACGTTTTTTATGGTCTAAGCTAGGAGATGATGACACTTCTGAGATCGCCAGACATTATCTGCTTGTAAACGACACCACTTTGGGCTACTTTAAAACGGCTGGCGAGTGTGAACATTGGTTCTTCGCAACCAAAAAACTGGAAAACCACCATCACCATCTAATTTCAAATAAAGCCCTGAGTCAAAAATAGTAAAATAGTAAAAATGTGATTCCCAGACTGAGACAATGTCTGAGACATGTTAGTGGCGGTGGGGAAGATGCAAAACGAAACATCTTGTTTCTTCTTTCCTTCAGCGGCTGCAACACTACTTCTTCATTTTTCCGCCAAGGCAAGGTCAAATTCATCAATAGTAAAGCCCCTGACTATGGTAAGCCTCGGAATTTCACGTTTTTAAAGCTCGCTCATAGCGCTGTGTACGATCAAATTGGATGGCTTATTGGTTTCGCAATTTATCCGTCGCGGGAAACGACTTTTTATTGTCGCCAGTCGTTTTTAAACCACCCAAAGGAGTATTTTTCAACGCCCTCTGTTATGCGCTTTAGTTATGCGCCCCTGTGGCATGGAAAATGCCCGGCGATTTCAGAAGTGTTATCTCCTAGACCATAAAAAACGTCATTTGCAGGTGCGACTATGTGAGACAATCAAATGATCAGGATTTTTCATATGGTGGGCTCCCAGAGTTAGTTTTTTACGAAGGAGATAATCACTCCAAAAAATGTATATTATTATGGTTAGCTGGTTTTCGGTTCATTCTAGCGAACATCTTCGGTCTGTTCAGACGGGTCTGAAAATAGTCTAGAATAGACCGAAAACCGGCAAACCGAAATAATAAATATTTTGTGGAGAGATTTACTTCCTTCGTAAACTACTTGAAGAATACTCCACTACTTCGCCCAAAAGGAATCATGAATAATATTTGGTCAGACATCAAAACCATTCTATCTGTGTCTCCCATGAGCACATTCCCTTCAGGACTCGATCTTCCCACTGAAGTATATCCACAATATTGGTATTTGCATCCTAAATTTGAATGCGTACATCTATGAACTATTCTATTAGCATCGTAATTAGGCGTTAATATTTTAGGGTTGTCAACTGTTAAGCGAGGATGTTAAAAAATGCCAAACGTTGACTGGCGATTGTGGCTGAACGCCTAGAAGGATTTTAATTTTTCAAACGTCATTCAACGCAGAATTTCATGCTCTTTGAAAACAAAAATAGTGACATTTTACTTATACCAAACCTCAAAACGGCCGACTTATCAAAATTAATAGCTAATAAGTGGCTATCAAACCACTGTTTAATAATCTGCAGTTCATGCCAAGTATTTTCAAGACATACTCCTAATCCAAGTCATACTACATTCCAAAAAACAAGCGCAGTATCATCAGCAAATCCTCTTATTTGGCCTTTGCTTTGCAAATCCATCAGAGGTATGCATTAAGAAAAGAATGGGTCCTAATACTGTTCCCTGAGGGATACCTATGTTGACAATTTTCGATGAACTTAAAGCTTTACCAACTCTGGTTCTAATAGAACGATTCTCCAAATAAGTTCACATAAGTCGTGAGCGGTTCCTCTAATTCCACAATTCCTCATCTTATTTAACAATATTTGATGGTGAACACAATCAAAGGCCTTCCTTAAATCTATAAAGACTCCCAAAGCAAAGAACCCCTGGTCCAATTTCTCTGCGACCAAAGTAGTCAATTCATAAATAGCGTGATCCGTCCCTAACCCTGCCTGAAAGCCGTACTGATTATTCGATATTATGTCATGCTTGCTTAGGAATTCCAATAACCAATTTTTTATACATTTCTCAAGCAACTTGGAGAAAGACAGTGTTGCAGCTATAGGCCAGTAATTACCCACTTCACTTTTATCACCACTCTTAAACAAAGGAATGACTATGGCTTGTTTAAACCGTCCACGGAAAACTCCAGACTCAAAAACTAAGTTAAAATTTTAGGATAAGGGCCTAGATACTCTAGTACCAATTTGCTTGATAACATTGTTTGAAATCAGACCAGGAAAAAACGAGTTAGAATTTTTTAACTTCGAGATGTATCTTTCAAGTTCAACATGATCAACTGGAGACAGAAAAAATGAATTCTTCTTTTCAAATCTTCATAACATCTATCAATTCCCTTAAAGCTCTCATTTATGTTTGCCCCAACTTCAGAAAAAAAAGAATTAAAAGTCTCAGCTATCTTCGTTTCATTACTAAAGTCTGTCCACTTAGGGATGGACTCTCGCCCGCCCTTGAATTTAGTGGAATTGGCTTTCCCTTTACCCCTTCTCCTAAAAATAACGCACTGGGAATAATTTTGACAAATGATCACTGTGTAGCGTTTATGCGTAACCATAGTGCCCGTAGTAAAAGTTTTGTTGTTGAGGTCTTTAAATATTTTTTGTGGGAGTGAACAAATCGAACTATCGAAATGAAGCAACGCACTCGAGAGTCCATCACTAATAGAGTTCCCCGTTTGCACAAAATTCTGCAACGGGGCTATTCATTTCCACCCGTCTTCTCCACTAACATATGATTTAATTCAGTGAAGACGGGTGGAAATGAACTGCCCAAATGCAGAATTTTGTGCAAATGGGGAACGCTATAAGTGGACAGACTTTAAGGGGGAGTTGTACATGTGTTTCCTCGACCCCCCTCCAATCTTACCTCGTCTACTCCGCGTTACGGAAATCACCGCCGTATTTCCGCACCAATCGTGAACTTCAAGGGCTCATTTGAATCTTCAGGAAATTCCGCACAAGCGTACGATCTTGCTTTCCTAAATAAGTCGTCGAAAGAGTGTGAATTTTCAAGGTAAAAGTTTGTGTGCGTTTTACAGTTATTTTAGGGATGAAATATGAAAATGGAAGACCGTACGCTTGTGCGGAATTTCCTGAAGATTTAAATGAGCCCTTAAAGTCCACAATTGGTGCAGAAATACGGCGGTAATTTCCGTAACGCGGAGTAGGCGAGGTATGATTGGAGGGGGGTCGAGGAAACACATGTGCAACTCCCCCTTAATGTTATCTGCTCCAGTATCAATTTCCTTGATTACACTATGTGAAGACTGAGGCTCATTTGTACATTCCCGAATAACATTTCACACCTTTTTACCATTGCCATTGGCTCCATGCAATAGTTTTAGATAATACAATTTATTAGCCATCGAAATCACACTTTTTGCCTGTTCCTGTAATCTTTATTCTCCTTCCTTAAGCCAACGTTAAGCGGCTCCTGTCGCACACGCTTCCTCAACTGTTCTCTTTTTCTAATTGATACTCGTATAACAATCGCAGCTGTACACCAAGATTTGAGTTTTACTGACCTATGGCTTACTTTGTTTTTAATCTATTTCACACTCGCTTTAACAATGGAATTTAACTTTTCAATCAAAAACTCAGGGGTCCTATTCTCTAACAAAAAAACCGTATGTTTTTCATAGCAATGTTTCTATTTCATTAATTTGTTTGAATAAAATGAATGAAATAGACATATTGCTTCGAAAAACATATTGCTTTAATTTTAGAGAATAGGCCCCCAGTGCCATCATTTACCCCAGAATTAATTTTGTTCATCTCCTCGCGATCCTCTTTCTACTGAAGTGAAATATCCAGTAAACAATAATCAATCTCAACGGTATACAGTTATCCTTGCTTCTCACACTCCCCGATTACAATCAGATTCTGGGGTCTCAATTAACAGTTTTCGGCTTAAATGTCAGTCCATGGGGCAGGGGGAGAGGTGAAATTGTCAGTTTCCGAGCAACTTTGCCATAGTTTCATGGCAAAAATTGACAGTATTTCCACAAAAATTCGCCAATTTGTGCCGTGGTAAATCAGTTTCTCGTGGGGGGGGGGGGATTTCGAGATTTTCTTGTTTTTAAACGCAAAATGCCTAATGTAATGCTAATTAAGCAGTTTGAAGGAATAGACAGTTTCCGAGTATATCTTTCGGTTTCGAGGATTTCCCAGTCCTGGCAACGCCCTTGTGAGTAGATTAAGGAATCACTATACTCATGTTGGAAAAAAACTTGTGTTTTAATTTTTTTTTTCACTCACATCCATGAGGCCCGCATCTGAGTAGTTTTTTGATTGTGCATAGTACCTTTTAGGGTCCTTTTAAGGATCTCTTAGTGCCTCAAAGTTTATAGTAGTACCGTCCTTTCTATAAAGAAGGACCTCTGGGCATCGTAACTGGTGGCTCTTAAGTATAGGAAAAATTCTGACTTCGCGTTCAAAATTGTCTCATTCTGTCAGCTTCAGCGGTAGAAACATGCCAAACTTACTGGTGTGATCCCGTTCCTTGCCTAACTGATGTTAGTGTGAATCCGAGTATCCGGGATCGGGCTGCCATTTCGTTCAAAAACCAGATTTTTTGGTTTAATATCTTGGTAAATGGTGATCAAAAGAAAGGTGAGGAGCGGCATACGAAAACATTGAATAATGCCAGTTTTTTCCCCTTCTGATCCCTCGGAAAAGGAAGAATTCGCCTCCTTGCGATGAGGTCATTTGTATTAATTGTATCCTATACCTATTATCCTATACCTATTATCCTATACCATTGCTGAGAAGCAGCCAATACGGTATACTCGCTGTAATTAATAACCAAATTTCAGGCACTCCATTAACTGCGCAGTAATTTAGTTCACCTTGTAATAAATTCCTCCAACATTGTAATAAAATTGTCCAGAAATTTCCAACGATGAAGAGCCGTGGGATGTGAAACGCCAGGCGATTGTTTTAATTCTATAAGCTGATGACAACGATTTCTAAGTTTTTGATACTTTAACTGAAATAACTTCTCGAATTTTAATAGTAACCCAGTACAAGAAGGGAATGCCTCCTTACTCGGTTTGATTAAACTGCAATTGCAGTTTCGTGTTAGCTCGTAATTTATTTTGATTTTCCTCTTCACTCCCAGTTTTTTTTTTTTTTTTTTGTCTCCCACATTCCTTTAAAAGGGTTATCCCTCTCCCTTTCTTCAATCTCGGCTTCCTCGACCGGTTTTAATCCGTGCGTTGAACTCTTTTAACAGGGAATGCTAGAGAGATTATCCTATACGAAGCGTTAATCATCTCAGGCTACCTGGATGGACAAGCAAAGTTCATTTTCCAGGAAAAATTAAAAAAAAAAAGTCTGGAATGAAAGACCCCCCGCCCCTTCACTAAGGTTCTAGGTGTGGTGTTTGTCGATCTCAAAATTCCACTCTACTTTCAAGGTCATTGGAAGTTTCCCAGGCTCAAAAAATTTAAAACCTTTTTTTTTATTAATCGTTTTCATACATCTTTTTCCATAAAAATCACCCTGATCCATTGCTTTTTCCTTATTTTCAATTTTACTGCACCACGATGTCTAACCTTGATCCACTTTTCAGTATTTTTTTAACCACAATATCCCTTTTTAAAATCATTGAAGAACTGGTCTACTTTTTATTTACGCTACAACCCTCGATTTTACGACGTTTCCGCCCTTAGGTCTTCTTGTTTTTAAATAAATGAAAGCGCTTTAAATACGCAGAGGCTGTTGATAGTGTAAAACAGGAGGAAGGCAATCCTTTTTAATAAAAAGGAATCCTGTCTTCGATTTAAAAACAGCATACCGGTTTTGTATACTTTATCGTCTTGACATCACCGAATTCATAATTAAAAATAAATAGAAAAAACTTGACTTCCGTTTTTTTTTTAAATGAGAATAAAGATTGTTTTTTTTTTTCAGTAGCCTACGTGGTTAGAAATAATCAATTTTTCACCGCAACCCCCACCCCAACACCGCTTTTCCGGAAATCCTGTTTTCTTCTACTAAATCGCAGTTAGTCGGGAAAATTAGTTGGTTCTCCCCCAAGGTCCCTATTCAGTCTTCAATTATAACGTCGTTGGCTTGAGAAACCCGCACGGGTGGGATTTGATGCATTTTTCAATTGTCCAACGAGTGAAAATGTGAAGGGAGATTTAGCTTCAAAGAGACTGTAATTAGTATTTTTTCGACCCTTTCACAGAGACTCCAAGCACTTATTGTCATCACAATAACAACAATGAGGGGAGAAGAACTCAACAATTACTAGAATGAGGAAGTTTCATGGATCAGAAATTATTCATAAATCTATTTTTTAAAGTTTATTTACACTAACATAGAGCACAAATCCTGATCCGTTCGTAAAATAACCCAACAGTTAATAAATTCGCGATTTTTGAAGTTTTAGGTCATTTCAAACACGCCAGCTAGCATGTTTGTGTCATCAGTGCCTTCGAAAAAAATCACCTGTAACGTTGCTGTCGGGGAGCGACTTGTGTTTCTTTGCCTTATTTTCTACTAGAGCTCTCCAATAATAAAATAATGGAGGATAAACAGATAAGATATCTGGAGGAAAGACAAGGACAGAGAATACAAGGGATGTTACGTTGCGGAAAATTTTCGTTTTGGCGGGATTTCGAATATACGAACTTTTTTTAATAAATAAGAAATATTTCTGAAGGGTTTTAAATTTTTAATTATTTATTTGCCTGCATGGAAGGACTGATATGCCTCATCGAAAAAAAATGTTTTTGAAAAATTGAAACTTCCTTGGTGAACGTTAAAAGGGTAGCAGTGGCAACAGAAAAACGAGAACGCCACTTTATTTTGTTTTTTGTGTTTTTTAAATTGTTCTGATGATTTGTGATTTCTAGTTGATCCCAAGGCTATATACAGACTAGATCTAGTTTTATAGATTAGATCAAATTGAAAATTAAATCTGTGGGCCACAAGAAGGAAACGCAGCGTTAATTCATTAATCCTAATAGAGTCTGACGTTTCAAATACGAAATTTCCTGACTTCCACAATATAAGGACGTTAATTATATGTATTCATTAAGACGTGTCAAGGCAATAATTTTCGTTGGTCTCAAACAGGATTAGCTCATGGGACATGGCCGCTCTTTCTATCTACTTTAACGAGTGTGAGATTTGTCTGCCATGATTGTTCGGCCTTCCATCGTCTCTGAGCCTATAATGTACTCAGTGAAACAGGAATCTAAGCTTCGTCATATCTAATAATCTAGAAGAATTATCAATTTAACCCAACATGACACTCATATAGCTATGAACGGTCCATTTTGCCAAAAGCATAAATTGTGTCCCCAGTGTCTGGCTAATTTGTCAAAACCTAGAGATTTTGCTACAGGATCTCAATTTTTAACTTAACAAAACGAAAAGTCAAAGAAAATGGAGCCTACACTCTGCTGTTTAGCTCCGAATATCGGCTCTTCGGAGCCGATTCGGCTAATGGATTATCGTTTTTCTTTTCGAATCTGATTTGTTCATAAAATTTAGTTCTAAAAACTGCCTTTAATATGGCCCGGGAAACCGGGAAGAGGCGGATCTGAACCTTCCGAGGTTTTGAGCGTAGAGAGAATAATCGGGCCCAGGGTTGTTACTCAATGGGACCCTTTCACCTGGGAGAGTAACAGACCCAGTGCTATCAAATTTTTGACTCACGCTGGTACTCAGCGTAAGACTTCTTTCTCAAAACGCCTGCATCCAACCAAACTAAAGCTCCTGTCACAGCCTAACTCCAAAACCACCAAGAAAGCCCCAACACAGCACAATGACCCAATAAGCCCCAACCGCAGCAAAGCACGTACTCCAAGAAGCTGTAACCAGGGGCACAAGTAGCAAAACATTGGAGGGGGGGATGTTAGTGTTAATTTTACCACCTACACCTTACAGTTTTATCCCTCCCCCCTCACTCATCATTTTAGAGGCCTCCTGCCAGTCTAAAACTGAAGCATTTTATTTAGTTGCATAGACTTCCTAGATACGTAGTAATAAGCTTAGGATAGAGCCAGGGAATTTAGATAAAGAGTCTGTGTTAAGGAATTTGGGAAAATTGGCGAATAAGGCTTCCGTTGTATGCATGCGACTTCTGACGAAAATTTGTTCTGACGAGTTTGTCCCCCGTACGTGTTCTGACGAGGATTTCTCTATAGTAACCACTTTCATTGAAAAGCAGACGTTTGTTTGTTTAAGCGAATTCGTCAGAGCTCGTCAGAACACATTTTTGGCAGAAATCGCATGCATAGTAATCGTAGCCTAAGGTAATTAGCATCAGCTACGTGAAAACTGTAGTTTTGGATTTTTTCTTGCCTAAGTTAACTCACACCAGCGAGCTGATTTACACAAATAATTATTGTAAAGTTGAGGGAAATGTGTTATAATTTTTTTTTTTAGATTTGGCTAACCTATGTTAAGGCTCTATAAACTACGAGTAAAGACAGCCTCCATATTGGGACCCTGGAGATAAAATTGATACAGTATCATCTCTTGATAACTTCAAACCCTCTGGTTTTGATTTTCTTTAAGAATGCATTTGTGTTCTAATTATTTAATCAAAAATTTGTTAAAGCCTGTATGTACGAACTTTTTTATTTCTCCGTGTGTTGGGGTAGCTGGGGAGTGAACATACTATAAGAAAAATTGGAAATCGACTGAACTGCTGCAGTGGGTCACGGAAAATGTGACTAATTTTGTTCTTATGACTTCAGCCCGTAAACGTCGTAACGCCAAAGACCACCCTTTCCCTCTTTGAATAAAATTAATAGCAAATTAAATTTGCGAAAACGTTTTCTTTGCCAAACCGATTTATTTTCATTAGTCTTACTTAATACTTTCAGATGTAAAGCGATACGGCCTTTTTTTTGTCTTTTTTGCAGTGGTGATTGTTTTCATCGTCGGTTCCTACCCTTCTTTAATTATTCATAAATAATTTTCAAAATAGAAGTTGAATTAATTTCCTCTGATGATATGTTCTAACCACAACGTGAACGTGACAACAACTAAGTACTATGTAGACGAAATGCACGTGAATGGGCAGCTGTGGTACGGTCGTGTTCATCGCACTGTGTTTCGCGCACGCTAAAAATTCGAGATTTCCATGAAAAGTACAAATCCTTTCACTTATACGAATTATATTTCACAATATTAGGCGTTAAACGTTGAATTCCCAAATGGCAAGATACCATAGTCACCTTATCTTATTTATCACGTTGGGTCCCAAGATGAAGGCTGTCCTTACCTGTGTGATAACTATAGTGCTCTACCTATGGTAACCTTTACCATAGTAACCGTTGCTATGGTAACCGTTACTAAGAGAACCTTTGCTGTGCAATGGTAAAGTTGCCATGGTACTGTTCCATTGTAATCATGTCTGTTCGCGAAGAAAAAGTGTAGTGCAGTGCAGGGCAGTTCACAAACAGAGCTACTGTTACCACAACGGTTACCATGGAAACCATTGTTATGGTAACAATGACAATGTCAATGCAATGGATATCATGGCAACCGTTGATATGGTAACAGTTTCCATGGTAAAGTTACCATGGTACTATTCCATTGTAATCGTGACCATAATGGTTGTCGTGATAACAGTTTCCATGGTACCTACTGTTCCATTGTCACACACCTGTGAATGACAACTGTTACCGTAGCATCGGTTGCCATGGTAATGGTTACTATAGTAACGGTTGCATGGTAACGGTTACTATAGCAACGGTTGCCGTGGTAAAAGTATAGCTTGTCAATATGGGTCTTGCCCACGCCAGAAGATCCCTTTTCTGGCTACTTCGGCTTGAAAAATACCCATTGATAATTAGATCTTTGGAACCTCTTTGGATACGAAAGTAGAGGGAGGAGAAGTTGGAACTATTCGATTGAGAGAGCGCTGTCGACAGCCAAGGTCCAACCACAGAAATATAGCCCCGTTTGAAGTTACACTATCTGCCGGGCGTGAGTTTGACAATTTTTGAAACACGAATTGCGTGGGGCGTGAATAGCCAGTTTGGCTCTTATAGAATAGCCAGTAGGGCACGAAATCATCAGTTTAGCCATTTTGAAGGAGCGAACGGGTCAGTTTGGTCATTTTTGGAGCGTCATCGAGTGGTCGCTTTTATCATTTTCTACAGGTACAGGTAGTGACGTGCGACCATTCAGGTTTGATGACCACAACGAAGTCAAAATCAGAAGTCGAACCAGAGTTACCAGATTGGGCTATAAACCACGTTTTCGGCTATTTATGGAGTATATTTCGTGGCTAAAATCGAGAAAAATCTCTAAAAACTTCCATGAAAGAGCCTCCGAGGGAACCGAGAGTTACTCAATTTCGGCAGTTGCTTTCTGAATAGCTAGTTACATCTTTTTCTCAATTTTAGCCATACGTAGTTACCTCCAGCACCCGAGAGTTGGTGTTTTCCCCCAGTTCGAGCCGCAGAACGGATTTATCAATTGGAGCTGCTATGAGCGATTTTTCTATATTTCAGTCACGATGGAGCGCTTTTCCTCAATTTTATAACCTTGAAAGGGCCTCGATTAAGTCGAGAGTCAGCGCTGTTCTCTATTTTGATCTCGAAGTTGCGCCGAGATTGGAGCTTTTTCTCGATTTTAGCCGCGTAAGGACCTACAGAAATTGGAGTTTAGTGCTTTTTCGTCATTTTAGCCGCGAAGTAAACACCAGAAACCTTGAATTTCTCAATGTGAGCCGTGAAGTTGCTCTGGTATTGTGACAATACCAAATTAGCACTTTTTATCAATTTCATATACCCGCGAAGTTTCCTCAAAATACCACAAGATATACAGGTGTTTTTTCCTCAATTTTTCTAGCCGCGACGGCGCGTTTTTCTAGCTTTTAGCCGCGCATTGACGTTTTTTTCTCAATTTCAACCTCATATTAGTGCGGGTGGTCTTCAATGAGCTACTCTGGAGTCGAGGAAATCGACCAAAATCGACGACAAGGCAAAACGTTCCTTTTCTGGCCTATTTGAAAAGGTGCTGTAGTCCGTTAGGGGCGTTTTGACCATTCGGGTCAAAACCGGCCGGTATTTGTCAATTGAGCATTGTGTGAGGGGTAAGGGGTAACCGCGTCCGGTTCAAATCGAAACACTTTGGGGGGAAAAAATTGTCTGATAAATCACGCGAAAATTGTCGTGATATGGACGAATCCGCGCATAGAGGGTTTTTCGACCCGGGGAATCCAAAATTTGAGACGGATTTTAAATTAAACTAGCCGTTGAAGGGGTCCCACCTGTAATGCCACCGCCGTTTTTGACACACTTAAAACTATAGCACTGGGCCTTGACCCCTGGCCAAACCCCTGGGATGACCGCTCCTGTGCTAACCACATTATACGCCTCGGATTATCTCCCCCCCCCCCCCATCGTACAAAAATCGAATCCGAATCGTGGCCTGAATGGAATAGATAGATAGATAAAGTGTATTTCCCCAACTTCATAAAAAAAAGACAACAAGCACAACAAGTACAATACGGCATTGGTCCTAATTGACCTCTGCCGGGTGAGTCATAGTCATAACAAAACTTGATATAATAACCGTAATCATTGTAGGTAAAAATAGTCGTAACTCTGCTGACTTCCAAGAAGGTTTACTTATTTATTTATAATAAGTATATAAGATTCAAGTAGGCATGCATTCCTAAGAATATTCATTGTGCTCGTTGATCAGCATTTTTCTGTACCACATCGCAGCCTCGCAATAATCAGCCAATTGTCTCCAGTTTTTCCCATCGAGGTATTCCCTTATTCCGTATTCGGTCAACTTCCCTTTCCCTAAGTATGAGTTCCGGAACTCACTTAGTATTGGGCAAATGGCTAAAAAATGAAAGCTGTCCTCCCGAGCGTTTAAATTACAGAGAGTGCATACGTGAGTCCCTGCTCCCTGGCGCCAAGGCTTGAAATTGAGGTCCAAAAGTTCACCCCTCGCCTTAAATATATAACTGGCCTGCCTGAGAGAGACCCGGCCGCCGGACAAGTACCGGCCTCCAGGCAAATTTAAGTCTAGTACCTGAATGGAATATTTATTCCCAAAAACTGGCGCTCAGCGCCTTCAACGTTCTTATTCTTCTGGTCGGTTGGAACGAAAATCTTCGCAAGACGCGCGAATAAAGAAGCAAATCGCCGCTTTTAAAGGTTTTTCTTTCGTTTGAATTACCTGTATTATTCCCCAAGATCCCCAAGATACGCAGTTTCGTCAAATTTGGAATTTCGGGCCGTTTTTACAAAAATTGTCCAGGTGTTTTATAGGGCAACTTTTCAAAGTGTTTCGATTCGTTTCGGTTCGTACAATAGGCAATTACAGGACGGATTCGGTTTCAGTTAAACGAATATTGGAGGGCGGCATTTTCCCGCAAATGGGGCAGAAATGAAACTTGTATTTGGTACGATACTCAAAACTCAAAACCTCTTGAGTTGAGTCCAGTTTTTATCCTCTGCTGAGGGACAGAGCATTTTTCCCACCTTTGGTGAATTTGATAACAACCCTCTCCCCCTCAATAGGCCAGTCAATATAAACATCAAACATCGCAAATATGCATGTAATTGTTTTTTCTTTTGCACATTGTTAGGGCCAATGAGAGTAGTTTATACTCAAGTTTGCAACCTTCAAAACCTTGTGCTCAACTCGTGGCACTCGAAAAACCACGAAATTCCATCAATCTTTTAGGTTGTTAAACAAAAATACCAGAAGAAAGCGTTTTTCGAGCATGACCACAGTATACATTGTTGAAGCCAACTAAATTTGCTAAAATTTAAGCCCAGTCCGAGCGTCCTACGTTTGTTATTTTCGGAGATACAGCCAATCAAGAAATACGTAATATAGCCAAAAAGCGAGATTTTATTGATAGGGTTATTTTTCAAGACCCGTAGCACTCAAACATAATGGTCCTACAGAATATCCACGCGAGAATAAATCTTAGGCAGTAGCTCAATTTGAATCTGACGCTATTGCCTAAAATTTATTTTCGCGTGGATATTCTATAGGACAGGGTGACTGGTACTTGGTTGAGCAAAATAATAGGGGTGATTAAACATCCAAAATGCAACAAAAATTGTCTTATGACCTAGGGTCCGATTTCCTTTCCTAGTCGAGATAATAGATTTTTTCACGTTTTTCAGCACATCACTAGTTTTCGCATTGAAAACAGCTGTAACTTGGGAAGCATGCGTCTTAGGTTAAATCCAACGACACCAATGAAAAGAGCATACTTTTTTCTGTGTGAGTAAGGACATTTTGTCCAAAGTTAGCGAAAGATTCTTGGAGTAAACTGGGAAAATATCAGGATATTTTAAAAAATGTCAGTTTTTGACAACTGTTCAAAGCTAGACTACATTAGCCATGGTGCTCCCAGCGCCCGGCAAATTCCTCTAAAACTGTATGAAGTAACTTGGTTTAATACTTCATGCTAATTTTACTCCTGTCCTTCGCAAATTTTTGAGAAAAATCCATTGTTATAACAAAAAATGAGGCAATTAGGCCCATTTTGAGTGCCTAAAAGAAGATACGAAAGCTATTTCAATAATTTTTTTTCAGCTTACTCCCCTTGTATTTGTCTTTCTTCATAGATTAGCACAGGAAAAGTGAATTAAGCTGAAAAAAAAAGTTTTAGGGATGGCTCTTGATCTTCTTGTAGGCACTCAAAATGGGCCTAATTGCCTCATTTTTTGGTATAACAAAGGATTTTTATCAAAAAATTGCGAAGGACAGGAGTAAAATAAGCATGAAGTATTAAACTAAGTTACTTCACACAATTTTAGAGGAATTTGCCAGGCGCTGGGAGCACCATGGCTAATGTAGTCTAGCTTTGATCAGTTGGCAAAAACTGACATTTTTTAAAATATCCTGATATTTTCCCAGTTTAGAGTTTACTCAAAGAATTTTTCGCTATCATTAGACAAAATGTCTTTACTCACACAAAAAAAAGTGTGCTCTTTTCAGTGGTGTCGTTGGATTTAACCTAGGACGCTTACTTCCCATGTTACAGATGTTTTTGTTGCGAAAACCCGTGATGTGCTAAAAAACAACAAATTGATTATCTGAACTAGGAATGGAAATCTGACCTTAGGTCATAGGCAATTTTTTGTTGCATTTTGGGTGTACAATCACCCCTCTCACTTTGTTCAACCAAGTACCAATCACCGTGTATTTGAGTGCAACGGGTCTTGAAAAATTATCCTACCAATAAAATCTCGCTTTTTGGCGAGATTAGGTATTTTGTTGATTGACTGTATTTCCTGAACTAACAGACCCAGGATGATCGGACGTGGCTTAAATTGTAGCAAATTTAGTTGGCTTTAACAATGTATACTGTGGTCGTGCTCGAAAAACTCTTTCATCTGGTATTTTTGTTTAAAAAACCAGAAAAAGTGATGACATTTCTTAGTTTTTCGAGTGCCATGAGTTAAGCACAAGGGTTTGAGGGTTGCAAACTTGAGTAATAACTGCTCTCATTGGTCCTAACAACACGCAACAAAAAAATCAATTACATGCATGTTTGCGATTTACCCCGATTTTTGTGTCTATATTGACTGGTCTACAATGGATTGTAACCAAAACCTTTATTATTTTCATTAATTCATGTTCTGCGGGCACACTCGCAGTACTTATGGTGATGCAGTCGTGCGGGTTTATGCCAGCCTCATAACTCGGTCAGGTTTCGCTAGGTCACGCAGGTTTTAGTATTCCCTAGGTATTAGAAAAAGGGAGAGAAAGTATTCAATGAACACATCCCCTCTCCCTTCGACCCATCGCCAATTGACGTGGCATGTGTCTACATCTAGGCTGTGGCGAGGTGAGAATAACACGAAAATGAGTAACCCTTCCCCACCCAGCCCACCGTAATCACTCCTGCTGGTCCAAAAACTATTCAGTTCCTTCGAATTAATTTAATTCTAATGTTTCGATTACGTCACGCCGGCAAATTGGTCCCTAAATTGCAAAAAGCTTCAAGGACGCAGGCTTTCATCCCGAATTCTTTCTCATTTTTAAACATTTTTATTTAATCATTGTTATTAATATTAATTTAATGTTCTTGTTTTTTTTAGGACTTTCGAAGCCCTTAGGGAGTATTTCCTCAAGCACGCTGAGAACATACCCATGACATTCGTTCTCGCGTTCTACGTGTCACTAGTCGTGAAAAGATGGTGGGAACAGTATCGGCTGCTACCTTGGCCGGACACACTCGCTCTTTTCGTCAGCGCAGCTATTCCAGGTGTCGTAAGTAAAATTAACTCTCATAGGGTAAATCTTGTTTTTTAATAAGTGAGAAATCCTATATCAAAGGTTTTAAAATATTTAATTTCCTTTAACTTGATCCATTTTTTCCTTATATCCTCAATCGGAATGGTTTTCATCTTCGCCACTGCTCATTTTATAGTCAACCCGTGCTTATTTATCCGCCAATTAGTCTGTTTTCCATACTATTTTTTATTGTGTTTTTAATCCTTGTAATTCATCCCCGGCCATTTGAGTTCCGTCAATAATGATAGCCTCTGTGATTCTTGAGTTGCTTTGCAGTGGTTTGATATTTCAGCCTTGCTGCACACCCAGGCTCATCTTCCGAGTGCACGAATTTGTAATTATTTAAAAAAGAAGATGAAAAAAGCACTTTCCTATAAGCCCATTATTTCCATTTGAAAAGTTCATTCCCGGGACCATCACCAACCGTCACGCCACTTCCTTCTTGAGCTATAATCATGTTTTTTTTAAACACTTTGCTACTTACATTTATTTTTAGAAATGAACTAATCCCACCCTCCACCCCTTTGTTCGCACAATTCAATTTTGGGCTCTATATTGATGTTTTTTAGACTTCAAAGCAAGACGTACACTGTTTCTCCGTCTGTCTGAATAAGAAAGCGCAGGAATCCTGTTGTTTTGTTTTTGTCTGCACTCGCGGGCGTGGGGCGGGGGAGTGAAATAACACATCCGGAAAGCGAAATCCTGGACTTTTAGCATTGCGTAACTGATTGGAAAAAATTGATATTTTTCGAACGGTGTTTAATCACGGAAGCTGGACCGGTACGCCTTAGTCGATAATCTTTTATGATTTATGACATTTTTATCCAGACCGGGGGTTGATAATTGAGTTAATCCGTCCTGTAAGATATGTATTTAACATTTTTGTTTTACAGGTTTATACTTAATTCACGACGATTTCAAATCAAATATTTTTCCAATTACGATTATACAATAATATGATTATGTCTCATCATTAACTTCACTATGCACTCTGAAACTGTCGAATTGTTGAAGCTTAAAACTGTGTGCCCCCTAGAATTCACTTTTTCTACTTTATAGAATTCACGTTTTCTACTCATACTATGTCATGCAATGGGGTCTTGTGCGCCGGTAAGGGCCACACGAGGCTGAGTGCACCAGAGAGACAATATCGGGATATCGGGATCCGAATCCAGCCCAGTCTAGGTGAATGGGGGGGGGGGGTCAGACATCTCGGCCCTCAGCAGAGTTCCAAATACAAAAAGCTCGAACCACAGTAAACATCCAACCACTTTAAAGCCACTACAGTCAATAAGACAAGAAAGGTGACGTTGAAGCTCAGATTGTCCCTCAGTCAACGGTCAGGTTTCTACAACAGCCACTTTGATGAAATCTAATCTGACACAGACCCCGCACAGAACGCTTCTCCCCGCCCCCGGCTAGAGAACCTATAAGCCAGGTGAACGAACCGCCATTTTGGGGTATCAATAAGCCTGACTAACGAAAGGGAATAATTCGCCGCTCTTCGAAGGCCTCCTGGGCTTCTACATAGTGTTTCTACCTCCACTCACGTACAATTTCATCAATATTCTTACCCCAAGATAGATGATGCGTTCACTCGGTTGTATAGTTGTCATACCCCAGCATCTGTTCGTTCTAAATCTGAATGCATATATGTATTTACTTTTCAGTTCATAGTTTTGTATGCATATTTCGGGAAATCATGTGCATTTTTCCATAATTTTTATTTGCATTACGGTCTCTATTAATAGCAGACATTTTTTGAGTTTTTTGTAGTTTTGTCGAAAAATGTCAAAACTTTATCATGATTTAGGGCCAATTTCACCACCGGGAAGTAGTTTGGAGTTACCTAACTCTAACATTGTTTACATAAATAGTGACGCCTTTTTTCAGTTAATTCTGAGTTAACGTAACTCAAACCTTAACTCTCGGTGGTGACATCCACCATTAGAGCATCTGTGACGCACTTAAAAAAATTTGATTTTTAACGGGTCAACCCCGCGAAATTGGCTTATTCATGAGTCTATCATGTAAAATCGGTTTTTTTCAGTGGGTAAAAACCAGCGAGCACAGATAAATAATAGAGGGAGCGTAAACAACAAAAAAATGGGCACACTTCCCTTTCTCTATAGCCCGTCAAGAAGAACATGAACCCGCGGCCAGCGTACTCTCATTCGATTATTTGCAACTTCTCTTCCCTCTACTTTCCTCACAGAATTGGTTGTCCCACTGCTCACCAAAGATAAGTGTTAGTATCAAACCGAAATTCGGTTGAGGGGGTAAGGAAAAATAGCTAGAGGGGCTGAAAACAGGAGGGCGAGGTCCACGTTTACTTGACGGGCTACAGGAAGCTAAATAATGGGGCGAAAAACTATTGGTGTAAGAGCCGCTAGAGCTTAGGCGCCAGCGGGCTCGGTAGATCCGAGTCCATACCCTCAAAAAAAAAAAAAAAAAAAAAAAAAAAAAAAAAAAAAAAAAAAACTATTGGAAACAATCATACAAGTCAAAGCATTGAAGTTTGGAAACGAATTTAAAAATAAAAAAATGCTGCGTTTGCTGAACGGTAAAACTGAATTGACAGCTGAAAGTTTCATCTGCGGAAGATTAGCTTCAAATTAGTGAAAACAAATTTATGGGAAAACTCATCCAACACTATTTTTGGCTTATTATTTCTCAATAATAAGGCCCGATTTCACCAACTTCTTAAACCAAGATCAACAACTAATCGCGATTACAATGTAAAAACTTATATCAGAATTCATATGGGTCGCTATTGGCAACTAATCACGATCAACTTTAAACCTGTTGGGCCAACAGCGGGTCCAAAATGGGGATTTTCAAAGGATTTGGGATCATAGGGGTGTGGGGTGTCGATTTTCATGTAATTTCAAGCCGGATTTGACTACATCGATGAATAATAAACCCACAGTCGAAATAATAAGGCATTGTTCGATAATTCGCAGCGTTTTTCTTCCTAAACTAGGCACTAATAGAGGGGAAAATGAGACATATCTTGCATCACATTTTCTATTAATACACTCCCTCTATTTCTTATCTGTGCTCGCTATTAAAAACAGTGAAATAGCAATAATCAAGAAACCCGTGAAATTGATTTCTTAAGGGGGAGTTGTACATGTGTTTCCTCGACCCCCCTCCAATCATACCTCTTGCTTTCCTAAGTAAGTCGTCGAAAGAGCGTGAATTTTCAACGCAAAAGTTTATGTGCGTTTTACAGTTATTTTAGGGATGAAATATGAAAAAAGAAGATCGTACGGTTGTGCGGAATTTCCTGAAGATTTAAATGAGCCCTTGAAGTCCAGTATTGATGCAGAAATACGGCGGTAATTTCGGTAACGTGGAGTAGGCGAGGTATGATTGGAGGGGGGTTGAGGAAACACGTGTACAACTACCCCTTAGGTGGCGAACATACTAGAGCGATACAATATCGTTTCGACATCACCGACGCAAATTAACAGCGTCTTTGACAGATAGAAACAACTGGAAATGT
The DNA here is from genome assembly GCA_038030265.1 of Corythucha ciliata. Lineage (NCBI taxonomy): Eukaryota > Metazoa > Arthropoda > Insecta > Hemiptera > Tingidae > Corythucha > Corythucha ciliata. The sequence continues at coordinate 46,209,921 of CM075942.1, read as the reverse complement.
GTCAGAGTGATGTAGAAACGATATCGCATCGCCACAGTATGAACGATGCCTTAATGTGCCAAAATTAGAGTTTAAAGGGGTGAAATCCGCGAATTGTAGCCATGACGTGACCAATACTATAAGCTTGTGGAAGGTGACCAGGCCTGTCGAGATAGGGGGGGGGGGGTCATAAGGTCCGTTATCCCGGGGTGTGACCTTCCTAGAAGATCCGGATCTAAGAAATCACGAAAAGGAAGAAAGGAGAAAAAAAGGAAAGTTTTACTGAGGCTGAAGCTCTAATGTGGTTGGAGCTATATTTGCGGTTGGGGCTTTGCTGTAGTTGGCCCTTTGGCTGTGGTTCGACCTTTGCCACAACACCACATAGCAGCTGGAGCAGCAGTTTGTAGCTTTACTGTGATTTGGAACTGAGGTTTTAACTGTGGTTAGAGGTTTTTGCTGTGGTTGGGCCTTATTTTTTGTGGTGTGTGCCTAACTGTGGTTCGGAGCTTTGAAGTGGTTGGGACTTTATTGTGGTTAGAGATTTTTGTAGTTGGAGCTTTGCTGTGGTTGTACCTTTGCAATGATTGGACCTTTGCTGTGGCTTGACCTTGGCTGTGGTCGGACCTTCGCTGTGGTTGGGCCTTAGCTGTGGTTGGGTTTTATTGGGCCATCTTTGTAGCAGGAGCTTTACTGGGGTTTGGAGATCGGCGGTGGTTGGAGATATTCTGTGTTTGGGCCTGTTTGTGGTTTTGGAGTTAAGCTATGGTTGGAGCTTCACTGCGGTAGTGTAACCGCGAGCAATAGCGGAGAGAATATGGTAGAGTCGCTACCTTTTGGTCCTTTCCCGAAGCTACGTAGGCTGCGTAAGTAGGGGGTAAGCCGCTCACTTGGTAGGTGGAGAGTGAATGAGCAGTGGGGGAAATCTATATAAGAGAGCGTCTCGAGTAGAGATAGAGGAAGGTTCGGATTCGGATTTTGGAGTTGAGAGATCGCGAGTTGCTCACCCAGCACCGGGTTCGAGAGAGATTGTCTAGCTGCCGAAGAATCGTTCGCCCTAGTGTTTGAGTTTGAGATAGAAAAAGTGTCGTAAAATAACCAGTACAGAGTTCGCGGTCAGTGGTGACCATTTAGTGTAGTTTTCGAGAGATCTGTTAATCCTTTACAGTAGTTCGCGGTCGGACGTGTGACCATCCACTGTTAGTACGTGTTATACAGGGAATAGTGGTCAGAGTATTGTCAGTCATTGTGATGTGTAGTTCGCGGACTATGAAATGCGGTCAGCGGGGACCACTCATCGTCGTTTGTTCACCATCACCAGTTGTATTCACCATCGTCGTTTGTTCACCATCACCGTTTGTATTTACCTGCGTCGTCTGTTCACCATCACCTCCGTCGAGTTACCCCGAATCATTCATCGGGTCGCCGTCAGCAATTAAGCCAGCGGCCCTTATCCAAACACACTTGTCGTGGCCGCCTCCTACCAACATCACACACACACACAACTCGACAACTCGTTCCACAGGATACATCGTACCAGGTTAGAGAAAATTCTGTCTTCACGTATGCCTCTTGAGCTGACGGAGGGACCATAAAGGAGAACGGGACACTGTCGTTTCTTGTCGTTCGTATTCTCGGGTGAAGCTCGTTGTTCTAAGGAATTTCTAACTGTATATATAATAAACCAAGATTTTATTTACAAACCATCCTTTATCGTCCTTTCACCCTTTCGAACCCGTGAGCTGCGGCTGCAGTAGAATGCAGACCAGTCGAGAAAGAGCGTTAGGGAGTCAAGACTGGACGTGTCAAAAGAACGCTTGTGCCTTGTGGTGAAAGGGTGGGAGTGGGACTTATACTTGACGAGAAGGACTCACTTAGGTGAAGGAGACTCAACGCTTACGAGAGCCTACAAGCGTGTTGGGCATCTGTGTGGGATGAGGATAATTCAAACTCACCCACACTGAAAGGTGTGATGATAACAAAGGGCTCGTTTACACTTATTATCTTAAAAATTATCCCGCCCCCTCATTTAAATGGAGCACCTCGCAAAGTAGGGGCCTCGCTTGGGGGCTGCCTAGCTTGTTCCATCCAAAAGTAAATTGAACAGACGTAAATCCGTTGAATCTTAATCGTTTTGGTAACTATTCTTGTAGTCTCAGAACCGGACTTTTGAGCTGTAAAACTCTCACTTTGGCCAAGATTATTGACTATTGGAGTACTAAACTCAAAATTTGGTTCTAGGGTTGTGTATTTTAGGCTCAGTACAAATTGTTTCTCTCCAGAGTCGACAATGGTGCTATAAAAATGACTAATTTATCAAGAATCTCACTTGACTCAAAACTTCAAATCTAAACTCACGTTTTTATATTTAAGCCAAGTTTTATTTTATATTTAAGATTGTGTTGAAATTTTTGGAGATCTTAACTTGTTTTACATACGTTCTAATCAATTTTATTCTTTTTTTTCGCCCAGGACGAGCGAGGCCGCCTCATGAGACGAAACATCGTCAGGTACGCGGTTCTCGCGTATGTCATTACGCTTAAGCACGTCAGCGTTCGCGTCAAAAAACGCTTCCCCACGCTTCAGCACATAGTCGATGCCGGTAAGCAACGATGCGGTAAATTTGTTTAACCAAAAACAACAACAGACAATAGTTATTAAATAAAATGAGCTTAAGATGTCTTTTAGTGTGGGGGGAGGGGATTTAACTCGATGCCATAGAAAATCGAAACTTTTCAACAATTTTTACTCGATTTGTGTTGAATTCTATACATTATTATTACTTAACGTTTGGATTCGCCTCGTTTTTTCCCCGTTCAGAATACGAAAATAATAGTTGACAAACAGCATTAGTTCTACTCTTAATACATGGAACTTGGCGTGAAGGTTAAATGAAATGAAGTATTTTTTCTCCATCCGACGATTTTTCCCTGGAAAGTTAAAGACGCCATTGGTGGTGGTGGTGGGGGGGGGGGATTTCTGCGTCGCCTGAGCTTAATTATTAAGTTGAAAAGTGTTTCTATCTTCTTTGGCAACAGAGTTAATTCTTTCTTTTTTTAATGTTTGTTTCTTGTTTTGCTTTTTTTACACGATACTTTCCCTTTCTCGGCTCTTCGCGTCGACATCGAGGAAGCCGTGAACGGTGAAGTAGTTACCAAAAAGAAAACAAAAATCATGCATGCACAATTGAATCCTCCAGCGACAAAAAAAAATTAGGATTAAGATTCCTCTTTAGAACAATGTTGGGGTTGGGAACGGAATTGGTCAATCGATTTGGACTAGGTTTGATGTTGGAGAGCGAGAAGAAGATCGTAGAGATGATGGACGAACGTTGCGCGATAACCAAATATTGGATGCCACTCGTCTGGGCCACCAACATCATCAATCGAGCGCGACGAGAGCAAGTCATTTCTTCGGATCACCTCGTTCAAACGCTCCTGCAGGAGTTGTCGGAGCATCGACGAAAACTGGGTAGCATCATTAGCTACGATACCGTCTGCATTCCTCTCGTCTATACTCAGGTCCTTATAAAAAACAAAACAGAAGTCCCCAATCCCCTTAGTTTCAGTTGTTTCTTTCCTTTTAAAAAAAAATAAAATAGCTAGCCTGTTTCATTTGCATGATCTGCCTTTGATGATATCGCTTCATACTAACAAAAAAAAAGGGATCGGATTGAGTTTTGCATGCGCTTTGGGTTGTAACGCTTGTTGCACTGAACGAAACACAAAATCACGGAGAGTCATCACCTACAAACAGGAACACTCTCTGCCCAGCAGTGCCTAAAGGTAAAAAATTGTATGTCTTACAATTCAAGACGAAGTAAGACATGGCTTTAATGATAGTTCATTTTTCCCAATCGCGTAAGTCAAAATAGACGAGCCAACGAAGTGATTGACCTAAAACTGAGGGCTGAGGCTATTATATGCCTCGCAAAAAACTAAAATTAGCCGCCGTGAAGAGAGAGAGAGAGAGAGAGAGAAAGTCATTTATTTATTAGGCGCAGTGATTTAAACTGGTTATTTCGCTTCTTTCAAAATTCGCCGTTTTTATTGGCGGACATGATAACAATTAGGACTTTTCTGTATCCATTGACTTCATTTTTATATAACTTAGCCCAGCAATATATTCTGTAGATTCCGAGATGAATCTTCCCGATGACGAAAACTAGACTCGAATGAAGAAAAAACAACAACAATAATTGCGATATAAATGAATCTCGTTAAACTTGTAAATTCGCTTGTTAAACATGTAGGTATGTTGCAGCAAAGTGTAGGCAATTCTAGCACAACTGTTAGGACTTCCTCAGCTTTTCAATATTTGGAGCCCTGATTGCAGCAACACGACTTGAACAATAGAAGCGGTCATGTTAAACGTTAACAGATCCGTCTTAGGTCAGTTATAATTTCTATGAGAATCAGGGACATTTCTACTGTGAGCGTACACTAATAAGCGTGAAGTAAATTTTCAATCATGTTTTGCTTCAAAAATTGACAGCAAGCACTCACCGCCCGCCGCTATGTAGCAATAAAACACGTTACCCGTTCCAATCTCGTTGTCCATCAATCAGCCATAACGCTGTTAATTTCGCCTTAAAATTCGGAGATCTTCCATTCTAGTAATGTTGCCCGATAATCTGGCTAACGTCTAGGGAACTAGAAATCCCACCCCCATCCAGAAAATTAAAGTCAAGACCACAAAAAGTTTAAAAATCGTCGTGGATTTTCGGTCCAAAATTTGATCATTTTTCGTTAAATGTTCAGATCTGTGAATTTGGACACTTTTGTTTCAAAATATGTCGGTAGGACCGAAAAACTTGTACTTCGTGCGTTTACACTGAAGTGTCCGCGACACGACATGTCTCGACATAAGTGTAAAGTGTCGGACGTGAAATTTATTGACTGTACAAATGCTGATAAACATTTTTGGAAGTTTGTGTTTACACCAAGGAAATTTGTGTCTGACGCTAAATTTCAAGCAATAAGTGTCACGGGACACTTTGGTGTAAACGCACCTGCAGGCCTCTATATCAGATGATTCGGCCCCTGAAACAGTTCATTTGGACACGTGTCCAGCCACGTGAAGAACGATAAAGCTCAGCATTGAACGAGCCATTACCCCCCGACAGGGCGGTAAGCTCAAGTTTGAACCAGTTGGCAGTCTCCAGTCGAGCCTGAACCCAAAAACGCCCGCCTTCTCGTGTTTCTTGGATGTCCCCATTGCTCTCACGATTGTTCTCGGACTAGCCAAACCGACATGACTTCATCAAGTCCAAGTTACCTAGACAAGGCGTCTTTCGTGCATCCAGGCATTGAGAAGGAAGTCGGCCCGTCGAACCTCGAGGAACCCCAAACAACAGTCAGGTATGCCCTGGATACCCGAGTGAAATTGCCATTGCAGGCCGAGGACCTTCGGCCTTTGGGCTTTGGTGGAACGGAGCGCCTAACCACCACGTACAGCGCCAGAAGCAATGAGCTTGTCTGCGGTGATCCGCACCCCACTCACATGCCAGCATGCGTTTGATTTTCCCTGCCAGCATCGCAAACTTAGGATTCTTGAGCTTCTTACCGCATTAACTCTCAAGTATCGGTCCCATCGAGGCCAATGTAAGTAACTACAGCGAACCCGCTACCATCTTCGGAAACACTATTAGCGCCAGGTGAAACTCCCCAGAACACCACCGGACACTATACTGCCAGAAGCCCTTCGGTCTCACGGCAGAGCCTCCTCAAGCCAAAACAACTGCAATGTCCTCAACATAATTATAGGGCCAGTTTAGGATCTAGAAATTTACTTAATGGTAAGGGGAGGGGTGCACAAAGAGTTGTCCACTCATAAGTTTGTTCAGAAAACTTTAATTTAAGCCCTAAGAAATCGAATATTCAAGGCTTTTCTGATAAAGCTCGAAACTACCAGTTGAGCAATGAGTCTTTCAGCTGAGCCAAAACAGATTTTTTCGACCCAAAAAACTGGTAATTTCATCTACTGAAACCAAAAGTTCAAGTACGCAAGAGGAAATCAGCCACCAATTCGGTTCAAAAAACTGCTACTCTTGCCCCCCCCGCCCTACATTTTTCAGTTCGCACGGCGATAAATCTGTTGATCACCCACTGCCTCTCTTGTGAACATATTGAAAGTCTGTACTGTCAGTTGGGGCCGGGAGTGAATTTTACAATTTCTTGACCGTTTGTGTAATGAGCTACTGAAGGAAAACAGCCGTTAAATGCTCAACCAAAAAACTTGATTCTGTGAGAGGAAGGGGGAGTATTTTAAATTTTCCAGTCAGTTTCTCTTCAAAATTCAAATTCCATAAGCTTTCACTTTCAAGTGGTGGTGAGGAGGGGGGCTAAATTCAGAATTTCCAAACAATAATGACCTTCTCAGTGATTAGCAAGTGGCTAGGATTAAATTACTTCCTCTTTAGCCCTAAAGATCCCAAGTTTGGGGGTTAAATTTGATAGTTTGCTATTCAACCGAATAGCTAGTCATTGGTCTAAAATAGCCAATTTTGGGTCGAGAAAAAAATCATACTATGTAATAATTCCCAGTTAACACAGTGCCTAATTAAAAACGGTTCGTCTCCGTAACGGTTGAGGTTAGTTTGAGGGGCTATGAAGTTCCAAGGGAGCCAACATTTCGAGTTTAGTGCCATGAAGCATCATTTTATGGGCCGAAGTTGTCAGTTATGGTCAGAAAAGACGGTTACACCGACAAATTTCCGGCAGAGGTGGCAATTTTTGATGAGTAGCAACCATTTCTGTGCTCATTCAGTGTCTGTGGAAGATTAATTTCTTAGGCTGAGTAGCCGGCTTCAGGCGTGAAATTGACGTTTTAGTTGTCGAGTTTCGAGCTCCATGGAAAACCTGGGCCTTTCAGTGACTATCAAACACTTCCTAGTGGCTAAATTAATTCCATAGTGCCGGAGGTGCCCTGCATATCAAGCACGATGACCTCCACATCTTTCTCCACTGGGAGCTGTCAACTAGGGACTGAGAACTGTTGAGCATTCCAAAACTACCGCATTCCAAGTTGAGCATCTTCCAAAACTACGGATGGACTACCAAGAGCAAGGTCCGAAAATTCCATGGATGGAGAGCCTCGTTTTCGCTAGGCAGGAGGGGCTGATCGGCCTGCATGGTTTCTCCGCTAATTTCCAAGTGATTTGGGGGGACTATTTTAGAGGGCGAAATTCTCCAATTTTGTGCCCAACGAATCACAAATTCTGAGGGTAAAATTGACAACATGCTACCTCGCCCACTAAAATAAGAGGAGTTTCAGGAACAACATGTCACTTATTTCAGTGGGCGAGGAGGCATATTGTCAATTTTACCCTCTGAATTTGTGATTCGTTGGGCAAAATTCGCTCCCTAAAACCACGACCCCATAAAAACCCATTTTCCGTCCATCCTAGAACTGTTCAAAACTGAGTTTGTAAGGGTAAATGTTCTTTTCGAAGCGATTTTGTAAGTTCATGAGGGTGGGGGAGCCGAAACTGAGAGTTTATTCGTAGAAAAATTAAGCACAGCTGCGGAATTTCCAGTTTCAAGCCCGAATGACCAGTTTTATAGCTCCCAGTCATTGAGGCGACACGACCACGGACCTCTAAATTTCGCCTTAAAAGAGCCTGATTATACGGCCCTGCAAGGTTAGCCTCTTGTCGTGCCACAGGAGAAAAGAACTCCACTTAGTACCACTGACTAGTCAACCTTCGCCAGAAAGTGGAAAATTCTTCACATCTTTGATGACTAAGCTAAAAAAACACAAAAAACATCGAGGCGCTGGTGTTCTGGAAACGCAAACAAACCTCCATGGTTTCCAAAAACCACATTCTCCAATGGAGCAGCATAACGGTGAAATTAAATCACCAATTGCGGCTAGTAGTCCAGACAAACTCGAGTAACGGTCGCATTGCATTAGAGTTCCATAATTTTAGAAAGCCTAAAATCTTCGTTTTTTAAAAGGATAGAATGCCCGAACACAACAGATAATTGCAGATTTTTTGCTCCGCACATGTCCACACTCTCAGTAGTAGCTCATAGACGACCCGGTCGCATGAAAAAGTATCAAGTCACGAGATCAATTATATCGCAACTATAATAGTAATAAATATGTCACCCTGTACAAAGTTCCCCGTAAAGTTTAGTTTTTACGTTTTTCTTTATTTATTTATTTTTTTATTTATTTATTTTAATTTTTTTTAACGCAGTAACTGGAGCCCTTAAATGACAGGTGACTCCATACTAAAAACGGTTGTCTTTTAAGAGCTTTGGGCACCCGCAAAGGCAGATCGCCTAGTTCCCCCCTCCCATTACATTCCATAGTGCGTGATTTCCCTCTTTTAGGGACTTAACAATTTTTGTTTCTTCATTTATTATACGAAGAGACGTTTTAAGTTCTGCGAACGTTTCAGTTTCCATCCCCCACGTCCCAGTTACGTTTTCAAGGGAACGAGAATTAAAACCGAGGATGAACTTGAAGATATTTTAATTAAAGTAATGCGAAAAATGTTTAATTGTTTTCAAATGAACGGGACACTCTCCTTTTCGCTTTTACTCCCCCGAACGGTCCATCAAGTCCTTCGACGTGCGTCATTCGGTTTAGAATATGCCAAGGCTCTTTCTGGTTCAGGCACAAGGTTTGCTCTGGGTTGAAGACATCCTCAAACTGCATTGTTTCATCGCTCTTAATTAGTTCTTCGCTGAAAACCTCGGATTGTTGGCGATCCTTGTTTTGTTTGCAACATTCGAAGATTCGTGTGGAGGGCGAGTGTTGAGATTAAAAAGACGTTGTGAATAGAATTCGTTCTTTTAGCGTTTGAAAGTTGCTTTGGGGAGGAGGGGGGTCGCTTAGAGGCTCCAAAATTCAATACAAAAATCTCTCTTTAAGAAAAAAAACACACTGGCGTATTTACTCGGGCCAGAATTTTAAATTTTATTTTTAAATAAATTATGAAAGACGCTCCAAACACGAAGCAAAGTAAACAAAAACAAAACATCTCGACCTCCTCGAGACAGGTCTCATGATGGAGAGCGAAAAGAAGATATTCGAGCTGATGGACGAGCGTCACCCCATGGCCAAATATTGGCTTCCGCTCACTTGGGCCACCAATATTATCAACCGAGCTCGCAAAGAGAACATGATACACAGCGATCACATGGTACAGACATTGCTTCTCGAAATGTCAGAGATAAGGCAAAGGCTGGGCAGTCTCATAGGTTACGACAACGTGACAGTTCCTCTAGTCTACACGCAGGTAACCAATTTTTTCTTTGCACGACAAACCCACTCACATTCTTATTATTGCTTGAAAAAAAAAAAAAATCATAATCATGTTGTGTGTTTCGTCGTGGATGCATAGCAAGATAAATTATTTACGAAGGAGCATAGGTTTATTCATACGAATGTCTTAATTTTATTTGCATCGAACGAACGATTTTGTTTGAAGAATGGGATCGGCCTGAGGATTACTAACCACCTTAGCTTATTTCTAAACTTTTATTCTTTAATTTATTTACAAATAAACCAATGAACTGCTTTAAAATACGAAAATTATTGCAATCTGTGCATCCAAAGTCCTTCACATTTCCGATGATTTTTGATACACGTAACGATTCAAACCATGTTGACGATCCCCCCTTGTGCTCCACCACACTCGCAATTTTTTTCCCTAATATTTAGCACTCGTGCGTATCGAGTTTATGTTCATCCTTCATTTACAATTATATTATCACCGGGATATGGTGAAAAGGGGAATTTTTTTGCCTTTCTTTTGAAGGCTGCTGTAAAGAAGCGTTACACAAGTTGAAGGTTAAGGTTCTCAACTTCGTGGGTTGCAGGGGGGGGGGGACTTCGCCACGCGAGAACTGGGACTCTCTTTTGTTCCACCACCTCCTTCATTCCCTCGCCACGATATGGTATTTTGTTTAAAAAGCAATAATATGTAAATAAAAAACGACGTCCCCAAAATAGCTCGCTGTTTTTCAAGAATACGAAAAAATGGGAAGAATTTTTTGTGATTCATTCGGGCACGTAGACTTTCTTCAGGCGGAGTCCAAAGAAGGCTTTCTCTGAGGACCTTCACAAGGCCATGAACGATGAAGGGGTCGAGGGGGTTTTGTGCCTTGTCTCTTGATTCACGATCCTCATTTTTCTGTCTCTTATTTATTTATTTTTTTCGGTTCTAATCTTTTAGGCGGAAATGAAATTGAAATACCTACCTAGTTAACAATTCGAAAGTGAACTAATACGGCGTAATTATCGAGTCGACTGTCTTTAATACGCTTGTTTTCAACTTTGCCAATTCCTTGAGGTGGCTCAGTGTGTTGGCATGTCAGTTCTAAAAGTTGTATAACTTCCTTGTTTTACTGTCAATCTAGTTTAACAAAATATATTTTTACGAATGACCAACTCAGACGAATAGGGGACGGGGGTAGGCATGAGGATGGAAACAAAGAAGGGAATCTATAGGCGGAAAGCTTCAGATAGCTCCTCATTTCGCCTAATAATTGGACCTAGTCCGAACTTTCGCGAATAATTTAATAATACCTACTAGTGTGCCTTCTCAGATTCAAATTGGATGAAAAATGTATCTGCGTTCGTAATTACAGTAACTACACGTTTCTTCTCTGATTACACGGAAAAAGAGCGTTCCCGCTGGATGGGGCGCGATACGGAGGTTGAATCCTTTCGCCTTCATTTTTTTCCTACTTCCTCCCCTACCCCCCACTTAAAAGAGAGAAAAAAAACCGAAAATGCATGGCCCACAAATCGCTGTAACCACCATGAGAGCTGCTTGACTGTCGATTTGTAATTATGGTTTATGATTTCCACCGAAAACAGGTAGTTTTGCCCCCAAAATTGGCCATTCCAAACGAAAACAGAAGATTATTATGAACGCGTCGCGTCGGGTGTTCATTGGAATCATGAAAGCTTAATATGGCGCCCCCTTGGGCGGCTGGGGACCGGTCCAGTGCCGGTCAGCGGCCACAAAAAAATTTCCAAAACTTACAATTTCTCCGAAATGTGCAATCACGTGGATATTCAGTCATGGAAAATTCCAATTTCGTGGGTATTCGTCAGGATTTGGGCGCTACCGCGTAGCCTGGGTTTCGCCGCCACAAGATACGCCCCGAAACTGGTAATTTCGCTGAAATTATAAGACCCAACAATTACCTGTATGTATAGTAAGACCGATACAAGCAACTACTGATACATATATGTATTGCCTGGGTAATATATCCACGAATACCCTGTTGAATATTGTCAGGCTCTGCGGGCTCTAATGTTGAAGCCGGCGAGCCTGCTGCATCCGCCGCCACAAAAAAGGCCCCTAAACTTGCCATTTTGCTTAAACTAAAGCCCTGGACTTGCAACTTTGCTTGAATTAAGACCCGAAACTGTGGATTTCACGGATGTTGAGCTAGGAAACTTGTAATTTCTTTGTAAATTTGTGGGCCCGACATCATCCACAGTCACTAAAAAAAAAAAATATCCTCGAAACTTTTAAATTCGCGAAACTAAGACGTGAAACGTGCAATGTCGTGAACACACCGAAATCTCCAAATTTCGCTGATATTTTCCTACAAAATGTTGCAATTTTGCGGATTTTCGTCAGGGCACTATTAAAAATTCACCTCCCCATACCATTCGGTATTCGAGGAAGCAAAACTAAACTTGCAGCAGAGTCCCGGATACTATAACCGAAAACCATTTCTCTCAGTTTTAGCTGCAAATGAACGTTTTTTCTCGATTTCAGCCTTGAAATTAGCGCTTTATCTCCATTTTAACGGCGAATGACAATCGATTTTCCCAACTTTTAGCTGCGAATTGGTAATTTTTTCACTTTTAGCCTTGAATTAGCGCTTTTTCTTTATTTTAGCTGTGAATGTGCGATTTTTTTTATTTTAGCCGTGAATTATAGTTTTTCTCAATCTTAAACGTGAAATGACTTTGCGAAAAATGGCAAAGGGAATGACCGTACACTTGTATCACTTCAAAGTACGCCCCCATTCACCACCAGCCAGTGTCGTGGAGTTCAGGGGGTGTGAGGTCGGAGTGTGGAATGGTTCGGGGGATGAGACTGGGCTATAAACCGCTTTTCGGGCTATTTCTGAGGCTACTTCGCGGTCAAAACTGAGGAAAAACAGTGTTTTGGGCTATTCAAAGCAGCTAAAAAAGTGTGGGGGGTGGTAGGGTAGTTGGAGAAATTGTCGATCAAATAACGGCATTGAAGATATAGAAACTGGGAGAACCATGTCGAACCACGTACAGCGTCTCACATGTATTTTGCGCTAATCCCCATTTTTCGAGCCAATTCCGCACTGAATGTGGCATTTTGCCGTCAATGCCAATTTGAATTTGTCTCTAGATGTGGCGTTTCGCGTGAATTTATCATTTGACACGCCTTTTCGCCCTTGACGTGGCGTTTCGCATTTTCTCTAGGATAGAGGCGTTTCTCGAGAGTTTTTCCCTCGATATGTAACGTTTCGGGTTAATTTTGCCATTGGCAGTGAATTTTGCGTAAATGTGGCTCTTGAAGTGACATTCCCCGGCCCCGGAATGTGGCGTTTCACACGAATGTTTCCTTTGAATATGGTGCATCCGTGCATCGCGTAATTTCGGCCTTGAATGTGGCGTTCTCGTAAATGTTTCTGTCAGTGTTCTGTTGAAAAAGGGTCATCACTGTCACTTTCAGACGCTAAGTTATTCCAGTTGCCGAGCCTGGGGACAGAGTTTCCCTCAAAGCAGCCCGCCCTCCCTCTCTGTAAGTGGAATGGATGTCTCCTTCCAGAAACGATCGATTATCGGTAGAGAAATAGAGAATTTTAGATCAATAGTGGAAGGGAGAGATAAAAATCGCGGAAAGGAGAAAGATGAGCACTTTTGTTTTGTGACATAAATATCGTGAAGAATAAACAACTTTTCATATAATCTGGGAGTTATATAACACAATAGAGCGTACGACTTTACGGAGCAACTGACATTCCACGACAGAATACCTCAAAATGTCAGCAATGAGGGGGTGATGTCCCTCTTTATCACAAGTTCCTTACATCGTCGTTCGTTAGTAATACAATTTCGTAACCTGTACGAGTCATAAATTGTGTTTTATGTTCTGGCTGTGGTGTGGTCTCTATGAACTTTTAAAAAGTTGAGCAACTTCCCGTAATAAACGCCTAATAGCCCTCTCGTGGGGGAGGGAGGCTCAGAAAAACATAATCACCGGTCAATTTAAACGTACATCAGAGCAGTTAATAGAACACATCAAAACGTATAAATCAATCGTTATGACAAGTTGAAAAGTTATTTTTAAACGATCGTTAATCATTTTAGAGCCTAATTTATAGTTTCCAAATAGAAAATTAAGAGTGAAAACGACGTGGAGGCATTCGTCGTATAGCCAATATGATGTGACAAGGTGATTTGTTATGGAATTTCAAGGTGGTCTCGTCAGTGTCAGCCAGACGGGAATAATGGACGATTTCGTTTCAGGAAACGTCTTGTGTGTCTGGGCTTGATGGCTGGTTGGCACCTTTTCGTCCGTCCGGAACTTTAGCGAGATAAAAAATATTAAAAAAAGTTTCTGGGTGGAGGAGGGGGGGAGTTTGAGGTAGTCAGGGGCAAATTGTAAAATCTGCGCGTGGTAATTTGTTTGAGCTCTCCCCCTCTCCGCACGTAAATGCGTCCTTTTCTTTAATATTTATTCATCACGAGATAGATTAGCTTTTGTAATCTTCAAAAAGTGGTCGATATTAACGCCTTTTTTTTTATCGGGGATCTGGAGCAAGTTCCGCCTTTTCTTATCAAGGACAATATTTAAGATTTTCCTGAAAAAAAAAAATTATCCAGGAAGGCCATTTCTCTTTTTTCGATTACAATATAAAGGAAATTACGTAAGGGAGGTAAATGCCAAAATGGGGGGGGGGAATTATAATATGAATAATAAATAATATGAATGGGCATTTTTCCCTCTAAAAAAAAAAAGTGTCTCAACTGACTTATTTTTAAATTGTGCGTTGTTCCGAAGCATGTGGATAGGGGGGGGGGGTGCAATGAGTTTTTCTCAATATGCAACAAGTAAACATACTTATTCAGTGGTAGACACACATGAATCTTTGGTATTCACGCAGACAGGGGAGGCGAAACTTCAGCGTTCTATTCAAATCGTCATCTTAAGTCAACCTTTTTACCCGTTGCCAGGTTATGGCACGACACTGACCTTGCGAAAAAGGTCGCGAGGCCTGAGAGTTTTGACCTTTTAGGCCGAACGAGAAAAATGCTCAACACTTCTGCGGGGCGGAGGAGCTCCAATGCCTACGATTCAACTGATAAATTTTCACACTCGTTTCATGGAAATATATACCCGCGGTGTCGTCTCATCGTTTAAAAATAAATTCCAGGCGGAAGGTGCGATTTTTTTTTTAATATGTGTTGCAGCGAAGTGCTCAAGCGGAAACTGTAAAATCACGATCTTACGGTTATTTCACGTGGAAACCCACTAGAACTAATCCATCAAGTTCAACATCAAGGACAAAATTCGGAAATTCAATAAAAAGTTGAGGTTTTTATTATTATTTTATTAGTTAAAGTGTTTTTGCACAAGAAGAGCTTGAGACTAATCGTGTTATGCAAAATACTTGCCGTTACGCCTATGGTTATAGCAGTTTTTAAAGGTCGAAAAACAATCGCAATGAAGCTTGACACTTCCTCTTCAATCGCTGGAAACCACGAGTTTCACATTTTTTTCTCACTTTTTTTTTCGGGCGTAACCCGACGTACAAGTTAAAGGTCAAGTAATTTGAACAAGGAACTATTAAGATATATGTATAGAGTTACCGGTGTCCTGTATGAGCCTCTTGAGTTTATCAGAAACTGGTAATTCTGACTATTCTGTCCCTCAATTAGAGATGAATCAGAAGATTCTGATTACTCGGCAGGGGCGTAGCGTGACATTTTGATACCCGGAGTGGTGGTCAAGGTTGATGCCCCCCCCCCCACTATAAAAACATGCGAGTATCGCGCTACTCGCCTCAATCGGAAATCATCTAGGGTTTAGGGAGGGAAAACTTTCAGGTTCTCGGGGAAATATTCTCCCTAACATCGTATTCAATTTACCCGGGAACGGGGAAGGACCATGCCCTATTTAACTACCTATTTTAACATATTCGCCTTTTTTCGGAATAAACAGACTGTGGTGTCAGATTCTTGGCGTGGGAATGTTTCTCGGGGCAAAAATCAGCAGTTTCATAGTCTCTGTGAGCTAGATTTGCAGTAATAATTAAGCCAATATGATGAACGATCAACGATGGGGGGGGGGGTGTTCTGGAGAGAACCAACTCACGAGAATGGGTTCTTCAAGAAACCGATTTCGTGGGGTTTAATCGTTGAAAAAAACAATTTTGAGGGCTTGACTCTGCAGGAAAAAAAAGTCGTGAGCTTGGCTTACATGAAAAACACTTTCATGGGTTTAACTCCTGAAACCCCTAATTTCGAGGATTGACTCTGAGTAGAACCAACTTCACAGGTTTTGCGCTTCAGTAAACCATTCTCAAGGGATTTGGTCGTTCAAAAAACCAGTCTTGAGGGTTAGTATCTTCAAACGACAGAATTCGCGGAACTTGTCATACTCAAAATACCAATTTTGGGGGTTATTTGGTTCAATAAAAAACAATTTTACGAATTCGGCTCTACATAAAAACAATTTTTCCTCCTTTGGTCAATCAATTCCGTGAGGTGGGCTCTGTCAAATTCTTCCAGCTGGCGGAAGCTTCTTGGCGTGTGGAGGGACGGAGCGTGTTTGCGTGGAACACTGACCGGGTGTGGGATGCAACCCGCAGCTCCTGGCACGCTCTGGCCAGTTCTTAAACTGTTTTGCCTCCAAAAAAGAGCCATGGCATCGGTCAAGACTCAGCTTGCGGTCAACTTCATTGTAGTTTTTACGCCTCCAACCAACTACCAGTCGTTGTACTGTTATAGATAGCTCTGGGGGGTGCCCTGGTCTGCAATGGACCATTTTGTGCGGTTTCGGTGCCTCATGGTAGACCTGAAGCCACGATTTCTTTCACGGAGCATCTAGCAACTGTGAGGACTGGCCAGTTGAATAGATGTGGAGTGTTTTGTACCGGTGGTGCGCAAAAGGAGTCAATATTTATCCCAAATGTGCTCGGTTCTTTAAATCATTCACGTTAAAAATAAATAAAAGCCTCAGCAAGCTGATGCCCCATTTCAAGTGATGCCCGGAGCGCCCCCCCCCCATACGCTACGCCATTGTTACTCGGTCCCCAGATCAAACCCATAATGCGACAATGGTCAATCCTATTTCAGTATTTCGGTGAATGTAACAAAAATGTAAAATTGGATGAAACCATTTACCACGAGGTTTCTTCATTTTTGATCCACCGGCGCCGACCCGTTCGAGGGCTCCCGCCCCCGGACCCACGACGCTTGATGCCGGCCTTTTTGGCCGCTTTGACACCGCCGTTTTCCGGGTGTCCACATGAACTTTCCCGCAAACAGAAGAAGCGTTCTCCCAATCGATTCTAGCACGTTTCGTTCCTGAAAAGGCGCAGTTGATGCCGTTGAAGGCATGTAGGTTTCCAGGGGCCGATTTCCGAGTTTTTATGGTGTTGATTTTGATGGTTACCTACTTATTGGAGAATCGCGCGAAATTATGGTTAAATTGGCATTCTAGGGCGCAGAGTCGACCCTATAATGAGGGAAAGGAGCCAAAGCCTCGACGTTTTAAAAAATCCGGGAAATTGTGGTTTTCAAAAGAGTGTAACTCACGAATTTTCATTCTGAATGACCGAAACCCCGGAGCAAGTCTGGATGCAGAGTCCAGCGCCTCCTCTGTGTAGTGATTTTCCAATTTTAAACTTTCACATCAGCAGATAGTTAGTGGGAATTCATCAGTGTCAGCCCACTTCCTTTATTTTTCCCAACACAGCAACACAACTACAACTCAAAAAATAAAAAAAACCACACTCTCCTCGGCCTAAACATAGTTGAACGTGTTGTTGCTCCGTGATTGAACCATTCTACCCCATCCATCCATATTTTGATTGTTTTCTTCAAAATTGCAATTTTCAGATCTCCAGAAGCTCTCTAGTCCGCAAAAAACTGGAAACTTTGCCCTGCAATCTTATTGCTCGGTCTAAATAAACTATACTCGTGGCCTTAACGTTTCAAAACTTAAACTCGCTATTCAACCAGTGAAACGGGTAATTTCGCCGGTTTTGCTCTTTGAGGATTTTGATCTTACACAACACAATTTTACGGCTTTTATACTCACCACAAAAACTAATAGCAGGATTGTGTTCCTATAAAGCCAATCTCGCTGGCACGGACCTTTCAAACTCTATCGTGCCAAGGTAGTGGCTTCAGGGGCCCCCGATATGATTAAAGACGATAAAATAGGAATTTTTATGTTATTGTTATTTGATAGCATGTGGAAAAAGTGCTAGCTCGATTGTAAAATCCAGGTGGTCCTTCTCGCCTGACATTGCGAAAAAGCGTTCTTTCGAGGCTGAAAATCTAAAATTGAGAAAAACGCTAATTCGCGGTTAAAATTGAGAAAAGGGCTAATTGTGGGTAAAATTATACGTAGAGAAAAATTGTTTACCGACACTAAAAAATCATTTTTGCCCGTCTGGCTAGCTTAAAACCCAATTTCTCGGATTTCGCTGTGTAAAAACCCAAATTTTTCGGGCGTTGCCTAATTCCAAAACCAATTTTGAGCATTTTCCCTCGTCAAAAAGGCAAAAAACAATTTTTGCGAGTCTTGCTCACTAAAAGCCAATTTCTTGGATTTCGCTCATTGAAACACCAATTGTTGGGATTTTTGTAGTTGACAAACCAATTGCGCGGTGTGGCCTAATTCAAAGACCATTTTCGCGGATTTTGTGCCCTAAAAAAAAACACACACACACATTTTTGCAGGTCTGACACACTAAAAAACCAATTTCTCGGATTTCGCTCTCTAAAAATCCCAATGTCGTGGATTTTGCACACTTCAAATCCATTTTTGCAATTCTGGTTTCACTAAAAAGTGAATTTCGCAGGTTTTGCGCCACCCAACGAACAATTTTCGCAGGCCACACTAAAAACCCAATTTCGTAGGTTTTGGTTTGCAGAAACCCAATTTCGCGGGGATGCATCAAATAGAAATGGTCCGTTTCATAGATTTGGTTCACTGAATAACAAATTTTTTGAGTTTGGATCAGTTTGTGAGTTTGGATTTTTCAAAAAAAAAATATATCGCTGAAAACCCAACTTTACTGCATCTTGGGGGGGGGGGGGGGTAATTTGAATCGTGCCTAGCCATCTGTGCCAGGCAGACTTAGGGCATGTAAAGCAACTTGTAGGAGCTAAATTATCTATGGGAGGTCACTATCACCAGTTCATTTTCCTGGTGGAGGGGGGCTTTTTTTTTCGAGGAATTCTTTGTTTATGGTTCAAGTTGAATAAAACGCATTGTAACATGCTTTTAGGGCTTGAACGCTGCACGTTGAACTTGAGCATTGGAAGCTGGCGGCAAGCCGATTTGACCATTCTGTCATAAACTCTATATTTCATAGGACGATATAATGAACACAATATCTGACCAAGGAATAAATCCAAAAAGATTTGTGAATCCATCACAATGTTTAATTTGGTGCGGTTTCGATATACACAATCGTCCGTCGCTCAGTCGTCATCTGCACAGCTGCAACCCGACTCCGTGTTGGGTACAGACGACGACTGAGCAACTGGCGGTCATGTAAATCGGAATCGCGGCAAATATTTTTGGATTTATTCCTTGGTTCTGTCACTGTCGTTTTTAGCCATTAACGGCCGTATCGATCTCGAAAAATTGACCCCAAAATGGCCAAAATTGAAATTGATTTTCCCCATTTGTACAGTCCAAACCTCATCGTTGTTTATAAATTTGACTGGCATGTACAAAAGTTCTTAATTAATTACAGTCAAAATAGTGAATTTCGTATGCTTGCTGTAGTTCATAGCAGCCTTTCATAGCAGTTGTTCTAGTGAATATGACGTAAACTTGACATTGTGTTGTTTTTTTTTATATTTATTTATCTTCAGAACACCTGTGGCGGCATTGCAGGGAGGACAAATATCATACACACGCACATTCTCCGTTAAAGGACAGTCTTTTTTCTTTTTCTTTTTTTAGTTATCCATTCATGTGCGCGGGTGAAGGGGACGGGGGATCATCTTCCTTAAATCATTTTTTTTAAATAGTGTAAAAAAAAAATTGTACAGACGGTCCACGGCAATTTGTAGACGCAGCGGTGGTCCCACCTCTACCAATTTTTAAAAAATGAAAATTTTGAAAGTGGGAAAGTGATGCACAGTAGTCCTTTTAGATGAGATCATTAAACTAATTTATTGCCATTGAAATCCTTATCCCGAACATTGCAATAATGTTCTTTTTTCATTAATTTTATTATTTCGTTATTTGAATCTCCTATTGTGAAGAACTTGCCAAGATTTAACCGCCTTCTTTGTGGCGGCCGTTTTTTAAAACAAAAATTCTTTTGCTCACTTTGTTCATGTTTAATCCGTAAATAAATAAATAAAACTTACCAGAATTTATATAAGGCATCAGGGGAAAGTTTTATTTATTGTCGGAACTGTGGATGGACCTCGAGCATTGACTGCTAGAACTATCTAGAAAAAAAAAAAACAACATTAAAATCAAATGTATAGGTCTATCTTACACTGATGGCATTTTTGGAAAACCCCATTGTGACGATAATGACGATTTCATTCAACAGGTGGTTACACTGTCCGTGTACATATATTTTCTGTCGGCCCTAATGGGACGCCAATTCGTTGAGAATCATTTGGACGTTGCGGCTAGACGAAATGATTTCGACTTGTACTTTCCTTTTTTCACTGCACTTCAGGTAAGATTAAGCCTCTGTGCATAACTAACAACTTGACCCTTCCTGAAAAAAGACACGATTTCATGCTTTTCTACGCTTCTTATTAAAATTGTCACGGTAATAATACGCGTGTTTGTGTTTTTTCTCTCTCTCTCGTTAGTTCTGCTTTTACATCGGCTGGTTGAAAGTGGCCGAAGTGCTCATCGGGCCGTTTGGCGAAGACGACGATGACATCGAACTCAACTGGCTAATTGATCGTCACGTCAAGGTAATTTTTGTCGATATCTCGTGGAAATACTTTCGTTTTTCCAGGCACTGCATCAGGAAGAGTGAGACAAAATTTACCACGTTTTTTTACGCTCGCTATACTCCTTCCTATACACGTACCTAGAACCATAGCCCGTAAGGTCGCGTTTAAGTGAGGTCTCCGCCTTGAGTTATTTGAACTCGAACAAATCGGGTTGGACGGTTGTAATAAAGGTCGAAAGAATCATCTCGCGTAAAATGATCATTTCGCCTTGATTGGTACGCTAAAATGGGATGACATAACAAATGAGGAATCACGCAAAAGGAATTTTGTTCATGAGCCATCCATTTTACGATCATGAAAATGACGTTCAAAGACCTGCAGCGCATCCAGAATTACAGGCCCGCCGGCCTCGTACTGGACAAAGACGTCGACCGTTTGGATAAGAACTAGCGTTTTTATTGATTCATATTCATAGTACATAACGTATTTTCCTTGGACAATTTTTCCTAGACAAGGCGCTCGTTCGACGGCTATTTAAACTGTTTCTCATGTTGGCGAGGCAACCATTTATGTTATTGACGGTGGCGGGTGGGAGAAGGAATACACTTTTTCTTAATGAATAAGCAAAAAAATCCGGATTCGAGGTGACTCATACTGATCACAATTTAAACGCGCGTGCCAATTTGATTTTTAAAAAGTGCGATGAATCGTGGTGATGGATAGCCAAGATAGAAGAAGACGTCCGTGAATCGAAGAATTATTTTATAATTTTTTCAAAGAACCCTCGAAGGCTGTTCTTTTCCTTTTTTTTTTTTTTTTTTTTTTAAGTTCTCCACTTCACTTTGCTCCGAAAACAAAAAATGACGTGTTTCGTAAATAGCCTAATAGTTTCTATTAACAGACGTGACGTGGTTTTTCCAGAATTCCTCATTTCACCTTTGCGTGTCGTGATTGTTTCAGGCGGCCTACATGATTGTCGACGAAATGCACGAAGAGCATCCGGAGCTTTTAAAAGACCAGTACTGGGACGAAGTCGTACCGAAAGACTTACCGTACACACTGGCGTCGGAGCACTATCGCAAGCACGAGCCAAAAGGCTCGGCCGAATTTGTCAAAGTGAAAGAGTCGGAAGCCATCTACGCGAATTTAACTCACAGAAAATCGCTGGCTCCTGACGACGTCTACGCGGATTACGTAAGTCCCACATGTGCTTTGTTTTTCGTACCACCCCCCCCCACACCTAACTGACTTTTAAAGAAATTCGCTACGGGTGTTTTGCTTTGTTTTTCTTTATATGTTCGAAAAACAAAAGTTGACCGAGAGACGTTTTTAAGTGATGAGGATAAGACACGTTTCACAATAGTAATTATCTTTTATGAGAGTAGCATGATGAGTTAGCGATCGAATAGCATAAATTCTCTGAACTAAGTGGCATCATTTCTCGTTCAACCCTGAACCTTAAGTTATGAGCTATTTAAGTAAGAATTATAAGAATAATTAATATTTTTCAATTAAAAAATGACGTTTTATGGCGATCAATGGTATGCGCAGAGTGTGCGTTATTATAAAACAATGATTGGGACCAGATGCAGCACAGTTTTGGGTATATCGGACATGTTATTTAAAGTTTCCACGACAAAACAGTTCCCTAAGATTTCAGCGCGATTTTCCAACTATTGGTTCCGACTATTTGTGGAGTGTCCGACATTTCGATGGTGAAATGTCCCAAAAGGCCAATGACTCGTTTCCCAGCCACAGAGCTGGATGGTTTTCAAATATCTGTAAAGTGGAAGTTAGGCACTAAATAGTCGCGAATCTGCATGCTTAAGACTATAAACAGCCATTTATTTTGAGGGGAAAACCAGCGAAATTGTAGAGCAATAATTTTTCTTTTAAACGTCATTCAACAAGCAAATTGTATGGCCCAAAAGCCACTGAATCGCAACATTGGAGCCAAGTCGCCGCAAAAGTGCTGTATTTGGAGGTGAAAATCTGAAGAATTGAAAATTTTTGGGTTTAAATATGAGGGAAATATCACGTTTCTGGACTTAACTTTCGCGAAATGGGAAGTTCCACAGCCGATTTTTAAATATAACCTAGCTGATCCCGAGAGCTCCCAAAGCTTGATGAATAGCCACGAAATTACGTCACTCGGAGCTAGACATCTGTGAAACTGTAAGTTTCTGGTCTGAATATTCTAAAAAGGCGAGTTTACGGTCTTAATTTGTACAAATGTACAAGTTTCACGCATTTTTTAAGTAGCCGTGATACCTGGGGTAGCCGGCCACAATAGCGCGCAAATTCTGACGAATATCCTCAAAATTGCCACATTTTTGGAGCTAAGTATCCACGGAATTGGAAGTTTCTGGCTGGGTATATTCGTGAAATTGCTAGTTTCTGGTCTATATTTTCTTATTGAAATAGCAAGTTTCTGAGCCTTTTTTTTAGTGATGCGGACGCTAGGTGAGGCGCGGTGGCCCATAGCCTAACGAATAGACGTCTAATTGCAACATTTAGAGATAAATATTTGTTAGTTTTCAAGATCGGGTCCAAGTTTGAGCGAAATTACAAATCCCTGGCTCAATATCCATGAAAATGACTGCTGTGGGACTAAATTTAAGCGAAACTGCCTTTTTTTGTGCCGGCAGAGCCCGGGGCATAGCCGCGTCCCCAGAGCATGATGAATAGCTACAAAATTGGAAGCTTCCTGGCTGAATATCCGCCTGAATGGTCTGGCA
The DNA here is from genome assembly GCA_038030265.1 of Corythucha ciliata. Taxonomy (NCBI): domain Eukaryota; kingdom Metazoa; phylum Arthropoda; class Insecta; order Hemiptera; family Tingidae; genus Corythucha; species Corythucha ciliata. Next base: position 46,187,071 of record CM075942.1, on the reverse strand, counting down.
GTAAAGTTTTAATTTGCGACGAAGAAATTTTTGTTCCACCTTGGTGTTTTTTCTTTCTGAATATCCGCGGCATTGCTACTTTCAGGTGTTAATTCCTGCTAATATGCACGTTTCGGGATATTTTTTTCAGTGGTCTTGAACCCCTGTCCAGCGGGCCCCGAGAGCTTGTTGAATAGTCGCAAAATTACACCATTCGGAGCTTGCAATGGGGAACGTCCACAATTTTCAAGCTCTGGTGTTTTTTGAAGAGGGCTCTTCCACAATGCTATTGCTTGTGAAAAATCACAACCCAATAACAATTAATAATGGATTGGGTCCAGCGCAATGGCGGTTGGGGCTGCTCGTGACGTAGGTGAAGGACAGCAATGGCCGAAGATCTGCGGCACCTAACGAAAATTTAGTCGCCTTTTTGAGAATTCATGGGAAATCTGCGGTACCTATAGAAGAGTTTAGTCACCTTGGGCAAGGCCTTAAAAAAATGCACTTTTTTCTGATACTCGGTTCTGTGAGCCTCAGAATTTAACTGCCTGACATAAAGCTAAAACTAAAATGTAATTTCTCCCATGCTCGTAGAACATGGCCAGGAAGCAATAAATTCTATCCTCGAACGCTTTTATTCGGCTATTTAAAAAACAGATCATCTCATAAACTGACAGCTTGACAAAGAAAAACAACTGTCTTTTAGCGTTTTAATGTGCCATTTCTTTATTATTATTAGGTGCAATTTATTTTAGAGCCGCTACCTATTGAAAGATTTGTATTTTATCTAAACTTTCGCGCAACCCGTTTTTCTATGAGGAATTCGAATAAATGGCCTAAGATAATGAAATTAATAAGATTGTCACAGATCTGAATGCTTGGGGTTTTGCCTCATACGTCTGGGTATTTAGTTCTGCCTTGTTTACGTGGAATTCTCCAGGCTCGAAAAAATGTCTAAAAATAAGTTCCGGGTTTCCAGAACGGATTTCTGCACAATAATTATTGTGCGCTTATGGACCCCTTAAATCATCAAAAAGACGAGCAGTTCGTCCAAAAGACGGACATCTGGCAACCCTTGGGCCAACATGAGTAACTTAGTCCAAAAACTGCTCTAGGTAACACACGGAATTGCTTCTCGAAAGGATCAAATTCCGCAATTGCTTCTTGAAAGAGCCGAAACGCGAAATAGGTATTTGAAAGAATCAAGACCAGAGGCAAACTGTCAATTTCACCCCAAACATGGAAATTATTAACCCAAAACTGGTCATTTTAATCCCAGAAATCGACTATTCAGCTGAAAACAGGATACTTTCTACCGTTCAGTGACCTTCGGATCTAGCTAGATTCGGAAAACAGACCATTCAACCTTTCAATCAGGTTTAAAAACTGTATTTTGCCCCCTCAAAAATCTTGAAATTTAGCAACAGAAATTTTTTTTTGTCGGAAACCCTCTGGACATGGTCAGATTTATGTCCTAGAAACAAGACAAAGCGATGCGGAAACTGACCAACTCTGGCTATTTGACCGTGGAAACTCTTGACTATTTATTGGCCATTATTTATTGATCTTGACTATTTCTTCGAGAAACGACAGATTTAGACAAGCGAAATGTAAATTTTTAACAATAGGGTTACTGTGGGATCGCCCCATTGATCCACCCTCCACCGCTACCACAACCAGATTTAACCGTTTCCGGTATTATGTAGAGTAGAGTGTCTAAGGCCACTAATCAATTTGGTCCAATTTGCGGTGTATGAGCAGAAATGCACGTTACACGAGAAACAATACACGAGAAAAATCGCTAATGCGTGGTTAAAATTAGGAAAAATCTCTCATTACGATGGACGAAATTGTGAAGAAGCGCCGATTCGCGGATACGCGTAGAAAAAGCGGTTTCTGAACGCTAATTCGTGGCATATATTTATTTATTTATTATTATTATTTGTATTAAATGTGCGCCAGCCCCCAGAAAGGTGTTCTTGTGTTGGGAGCAGGAGTTCACTCGAACCAACATGCCTCTATCCACGCAAACTTAAACCCATGCAATCACTTATGTACAATATAAACAAAATTGAGTAACTAACTATGTGTATAATCAACATCAAGACTGTGAACACATTTGAAAATCAGAGAGACAATAACTACAAATAAAAAACCCTCAAGTGTAACAGAACAATAACAATAACACAAATTCAACGCATATTCTATGTCAAGGAACTAACGAGCATATCACTTAATTTAAGGCTTAGAAGAAACTCACGAAATTTACATTGACGTAGGGAAATCACAGAAGTTGAACTTATTCTTTAAAGCTATTCTCAGGCCCTCAATATACGCATGGTTATACAAGATCGGCAGTTTTACATTACTCTGACATGCCAATCTCGTATTATAACTGTGAAACAAATAATCTACATATTTAAATCTATACAAGAACATACAAACAATGAAAACATATAACTCTTTTTTCATGACTCCCATCTCATTAAACAGCGCTCTTGTAGGGTAATCCATTTTCTTGTGCGCAATGATCTTCAAAATTATCCTCTGTGCCACAAAAAGCCGATTTAATATACTATAATTACTTACGAGTATTTCCCCGCGCCACAATACCATAATTTAGCAACGCCTGGCAGAGAGCATAATAGTACAACATTTTCATCATTTTTAAAACTAAGAAGCCTCGCAATACAGAAAATGCGTAAAACAACTTCCTTATTCTTCCAGTTAATGTTTTAATATGGTCATCATAGCTCAACTTATAATCAATAATAACTCCAAGATATTTCACTCTATTTACAAATGTCAACAAAAAACATTCCGAATAATCAGTATAATTTCCATTGCAGCTTATAGAATGATTCTGTAAAGACGAATTTAGCTGTATCACGTTGACTCTCAATCCATTACAAAAAGGAACCAAAACGGACGAAAAATTAGAATCGAGCAATTTCTTTATAAATTTAAAATCATTTATTATATTAGTCCCCAAACTATTGAGATCTTCATGTGCAAAAAGGAAAGCCGTATCATCCGCAAAACAGAAAGCACTATCCGTCAAATCAAGTCTTAATAAGTTATTGACATACAGCAAGAATAATAACGGACCTATTACTGTTCGTTGTGGTACGCCACAATCATTAGTATTTTCAGAGCTGACGCTTTCGTTCATTCTTACCATTTGCAAACGGTTGAGAACAAATGGTAATTCGCGGCTATGTTGTGGAAAATCGCTAATTCATGGCCAAAGAAAGTTATAGGAATAAGCCATAACTATACCTTCGCTACGTAAAAATTATGTAATCATTTTGTGTTTATTTCGGGACTAAGGAGCCTCAAAGAAATGTCTAAATCGGGCTCGATAGGGTTAGGTCCGCTACTGCTTGGACGGGGTAGAAACGGGTTCAAAGGAGCCTCCTCCTCCCACCTATGAGCAAACTCACCTCCACACCATTCATTCCAAAAATCAGGATGACTTAGAACAATAAACTGGAACTGTTGGCCTGTTATCTGATTCATTGGCGAGAAAATGGGCTTTATAGCAACCAAATTATTCTTGACCAAATGTTAGAGATGTTGTCCTTGTGGTAGTCGTCTTGTGGGCAAGAGAATGTCAACGGTGTTGAATTTTTTGGGAAGACAATCTTGAGAACCCTCTGTTTGGCCCGCAAACAGTAATTGTGTCGTAGTAGCTGTCTTTTCAACCATACGAGTAACATTTCATTTTTCGCCTCCAAAAATTAATATTAGGCCTCCAATTAAGCTTGACGATTTGGCCTATTTTGCTCGTCAACCGAAAATTTAGCGGTGCAAATGGTTAGTTTGGTTTGAGTGGGCCCGTGATGTTCGACGGTGTGTTCTTCAATCTACAGGAAGAAGACCCCCCCCCCGCCCCCCGACAACCGGTCAGCCTAGAGAGGATAACGAGTTCTATTTTCGAGTGTTTTTGCGTGTTCGCGCGTTTCTGAAACGCTGGTTTGTTTTTTACTCGTTTTTTTTGTTTTACTCTCTATGAAAATGATAGTTTTTTTTGTCGTTTAAGCTTATAGGCATTCGCCTTGTAAACGTATCGGCATCCTTTCCAGTCCGATGATGCAAGAACGTTCTCCTCCACCCCCGCCCCCGAACCGTTGCGGAACTTCCGTCATTTGAGAGGTGACGACTGAGTTGTTTAAACAGAGAAGGAAAGCGTTTAAATATAGACCAGAATTGACCGTAGATTGGGTCAAGTTTTTCCTCCGGCGGCGCCGGAAACAGGTCGGGCTCCTCTTTCTTCTTCCTATACCGAGAGGAGCCTCGTTTTTTTTTCTTGGAACGGATTGCCGTTCATTTAAATTTCACCTTAAAAATCCAGTTGGAAAGCCGTCATTCAATCAAAGGCGGAGTGCGAACGAGTTATGTCACGGATTTGAGTATACTTACCATCGAAGATTTTTGTTTTCAAAGTTTTCAAGGTGTTTTTCCCTTAAATGCTCTTCCGACTTCGGGAGTTTTTTTTCCAAGGCAAGATACGTCATTATCATCTTGGGACTTCTTTTTTGCGAATGGCCCATTTTTAGTAATCTGCGAGATTGTCGTTAATTCTTCAATGAAGCGAGAGAGAAAAAAAATTTTCACTTCACGTTTCATTGCCAACTCGACAAAATGATAAATGAAGTCCATTATTTCATGGTTGGGTCGATGGCGTTCTTATAAAACCTCTTATGGGTCCTTTATAGTCCTTTCAATTGCAAGGGCAGGAGGGGTACGGGGTTACAAAACAATCACACTGCGCAATTGAATAGCATTTTCGTTTTTCTTTCAAGCGTGTGCGGCTACATATCATGATCGTGACTTGAGAAAATCGTGAGTAGCACAGAGGAAAACTCAAGGAGAATCGATTTTATCAGAATTTTACAAAGTTTAGAGTAAATTTATGAGCTCTTACATACGCCATATATAAGTGGTGTTTTCATCAGTCAGAGGGGAGGACGTGCTCTAAGTATATCCAACCCCGTGAGGCTGCTTTTATATGTATTTATCCCTAAACGTTTCAATCAGATTAACAGCAATGAAAATGTTAGCTATCAGAATTTTAATCGGATAATCGTTTGATTAATATGCTATTGTTCCTCAGCAGCGGCTATTCTCATAATTGGACTCAACCGCTCTTCAAAACGTGTATAATTCAGTGTAATAATTACCAAAACTTGAACAATCATGACTGGCGCAACATCGATTTAATTTTACTTTTTGTAATATTCGTCTCTTCTATACGATCTTGTTTTTTTTAATGATTGATTTGAAAAATGTCACGATAGAAAGTTGTATCAAATTGAATAACGTACTCATCCACTTTCAAGCTTCAGACTAATCATTATGGTGAAACTGTCGATCCTTTTGTTCATCTGAAGAGATAATGGAAAGTTTTTTTTTAAGAAGAATCTCAAGGAAGGACAACGGAACTTCTTTGGAGCCTGGCAATTAGCGGGTTTTAATTTTTTTTTTTTCCCCAGGAAAGCGTCGACACTCCAGTGCCATCGAGGAAAAACTGGTTTCAAAGACAAATGCAGCGCATGGGCTCAGTGCGATCATCATCAACGACCTACAGTTCTGGGCTGTTCGTTGGAAATCGAACTAGGCACAATTCGGTCTACTCTAGTCCCGACGCCGTCATCATTGGGTCGAATGGACCGGGCAATGGCGTTGTGACGGGCGGCGGTGGTGGAGGTGATGGAGGAAGAGTACCGGCTGGCAATCCAAATCATCCTCATCATCCGCATGCTGTTCATAAAATGTCGATTTATGATAGGCTCATCGGAAGGAAGTCGACTCGAAGAGGAAGTCGCGGACATCTTCGAGGTAATTTTTTTTTAGTTCGAAGCCTTCTATGAGGAGCACTTAACGAACATCCTCTCTCCCACCCGTAGGGCCTGGAAAACTCAACGTGGGCGGAGTACCAGCAACCCTGAAAAACAGACCGCGAATACCGACGCCTGACGTTTCCAAGGAGTCTACCGTCACAGACAAGGACAACAAATTGGTGTTCCCCAACAATAACAACAACAACAACAGCATAGTCGTTTCGTCGACTTCCAGCAATACAAATCCAACAAATAATACCTCAGGAGCTCCTGTACCAATGGATTATCCATCGCCAGTTCTTCAGGTAAGTCATGTTTACTCAACTGCACCCTCTAGCGCACTTTATTGCTTGTGACATTCGTAACTTATTCCCTTCTTCCACTCCATCCCCACTCCATCTCGCTCACCTGCGAAATTCATTTGCTCAATTATTCCAGCTCTATTTTCTTCAAAATGGAAGACTTTAGTAATGTATTCTAGGGAATGGCGCGGCACAATGTAGCGTACCAAGGTAATGGCGAGGGGGGCGGATTGGTTCTTCTGTGATCTGACTCTTTTCAACGATTTTCATTCCGGCCAGGAGAAACCCCGAGATACGTGGTTCTACCCAATTTTATATTTTGGCCTTTTTTTAAAGCCAACCAAGGTTTGAGTGGGCGGTTTTTAGGGCCACTTTTCCCCGTCTCGGCCAAAACGCCTCTAATAAGGAATCGTCAGCGCTGAAAATAGAACGATAATGCTTTGCCGTTGGTTTTAGACGATTCGACGATTCTTATCGACCCCAGACTAGCCTATCGAGGTCCGTGTGCACTGTTCTTGGAGAAAGTCCGCGCTGTGGGTGGTGTCTGGCGACAACTTGGCGGCTGAATTAGAGAAAATACGCTAATTGCCAGTTTTTTGGACCTTGGGCGGTTGAAATTGAGAAGGCGAGCTAATGTGCCGTTTTTGGGGTCATCACGCAGCTAAAAGAATAGGAAAAGTGAATAAAATCGCTTATTCGTGGTTAAAATTTAGAAAGGCCCTAATGCCCGGCCAATATTGAGAAAAAACTATCATTCGCCGCTAAAATTGAGAGAACACCAATTTGTGTTTTCTGAAGGCAACTCAATGCCTCCAAAAACCCCAAACTTATTGCTGTTAAAAAACCAATTTCGCGGGGTTCCCGTCGACATAAAACCTTTTTCTCGCAATACCCATAGCGAGAAATACCAAAGGCTCGGTTTTTATTCTCCGAAAACTCAATTTTGCCTATTTTTCTCACAAAAAAATACGTTTTTGAGGATCAGGCTCACTATAACAAATCGTTTCGTTTGCTAAAACACCAATTTCACGAATTTTGGTTGCTACATTGCCAATTTCGCGAATTTTGCACACTAAAAAACCATTTTGGAAGAACTGGCTCATTTGAACCCAATTTGTCGGATTTCACTGTCTAGAACCAAATTTTCACGGATTTCGAGTATAAAAAAAAAGTGGGGATTTGGCTAACTTAAAAATAATTTTCCCGAATCTGGCTCACTAAACTGGTGGCTTTCCAAAGAATCACTGAACTACAAGCTCGTTAAAAAAAACAATTTCTTGGGGTTTGGCTGCTGAAAGCCAAATTTCGCGGGATTGTCTTACGACATATTCTCCAGTGAAGTTGCCATCAAGGCTGATCAAGGGATGTGGCTACGCCCCTCCAGTTTCGAGTTATGCTGTTTACGAATAGTTTATTTCGACCGAAAAATAAGATTTCTGGATCTGGACAAAGTTTCAAATATGTTGTTAAGAAAACTGAGGAAATCTGCTAAATGATGAACGAGCCAAAATCAAAAAAATTAGATCCTGAAAGAGCGGACCGGAAACCAGCGAAATTTTGTTTCGAAAGAGCAACACTCATAAAGTAATTAGTAAGGTTATTTTCTGGAGTAGGTACGTAGCACTTCTTAAGGTTTCGAAATGAGTGATTGAACCTCAGACGACAATCCGTGAAGAGCTGCACATCTACGCTCTCGGAATCGTGCCCCCTGCCCCAAAAAAAGATCATGCCCCCACACGTGCAGAAAATACTATTTGAGAATGTCCCTGTGTCCCAGCAGTCACGCTTTCATCATTTTCCGCTTAATTCATTTGAAAAACCTCTTTTGTGGCTTCAAATTCTGATATTTAGCTCAAAGATTGTTCTCGTAAGAACACAGCTTCCAAGCACCATCAAAAGCATGTTCTACACGAAGTTTGAAAGCACCTTGAAAACTAATTTCGTTGGTTACATTACGTGTGTTCTTTCTTTTTTCACGAATAGGAACTTTTAGCGATGTACAGGCACCCTCTTAGCACGAATCCCAGGGATATTCGTGCTGACTATCGTGCAATGTGGGATAAGTCAAGGAAACAACTTGTGGTAATGTTACGAGACTATTAGCACAAAGTCACGTCATTTTTTTCATTCTGAGCATTAATTCACTGGGGCTAAATTCATTTTTTCCTGTGTTTGAAGGCCAGAAGTACAATCCTTTCCTTTTCCTCCCTTCATACTTTTTTATTTCTTCTTGAAGGATTTTCAGCACGTGCACAAGCTTTTTTATTTTGTCGACCGGCATTGCCAAATTTATTTATTCATTTGTTTCTGTCATAGATGATGCTCTCGCCCATTCAAGAAGCTGACGGCAATCAGTCCACCATCACATCAACAGGGAGCTCAACAGCGACTCTCGCCACCGCCCTCCTACCACCGGCTCTCACATCCGCCGGCCTTTCAGGCGTCATCGCGGCGTCTCAACCGATAGCCGTCGCCGTCAATCCTCTCGCCGCCAACGCTGCCATGGTCAGTGTCAACCTACCATCGCCCCTGCTCAGCTCACTTTTCACGTCGTCACCCTCCGTCGCCGCCGCCAACAATAACAACAGCACCACCAATAACGCCATTAACTCCCTGATGTCGTCGTCAACGTCGTCACCACCGCCTTCCCTGACGACACCCACAAAACTCATCGAGCTTCCGTCTTCATCGTCGGAAGACCGTAATGACAGTGCCTGCGGCAGTTCGAGCGGTAGTACAGCGTCAACGGACGACCGAAGTCGAAAGACGAGCGTGACGTCGCAGCGACGCGGAGAAGTGTACGTTTAAGACACCCTCCTTCGTTCGAGACTTTTATTTCATAAAAAAAAATTAAATAACGGACTTTCAAACTGTGTTAAGCCACTTAATTTATTTAATTCCTGTATTTGTGCTACGTCGTAGTCTCTTTCAAGATAAAATGTGCTCAGTGCCCAGGTGAACCACCCCTAATCTGTGAATACTAGCATCAATTTTTTTTTAATTAAAGGACATCCCTTATACTTGTATTTATTACCAAACTACTTTTATTTCGCGAAGTAGTTGTTAAAGATAAGGCTAGTGTTGGTGACATGCTTGACAAGGACAATTAAATGATTGTGATCCCATAGAATCGAACAATGGGGAGTGATTTTTAGGGAAATATTGGCAATAAGTAATTAGACAGAATTTTTTGTATGTACCCCACCTTCCCTTAATTTTGTCTTACTTTATTATTGCCTTAAGCTCAAAAATATTCGACATTGTATAATATAATTGAAATGTACATTTTATACTTATGAAATAATTAATAAGATACTTTTTTAAAGAATCATTGTAAATACTATCGATTGATCGAAAATGGCTCGTTATAGGATTCTTGGCACTTTCGATTGCAAAGCATGTGCTATATTTTATGTTATTTTACCCACGTGGCAAAACTTTTTTTTAAAAAAATGGCTGTGTGGATAAAGAAGTGCCATGATGATAGGAGGACAGGTGAAGATGAGAATCGCTACTTTTTACCTACGGAAATACGCGAGAATTTTTTTTTAAATTAATAAAATGGATGTCGAGCGCAAGAGCACGGTCGTACTGTGAGCACAATCTCATTTTCTGTCGTGATCTGTATCTTGTTTGTTTAGTGCATTGTTGATCGATTGTACTAATTTTAGTATTTGTTTATTGTTTTTTTTTTTGTAATGACGTCTGTAAAGGAAAAAGACTATTCATGTTTTAGATACTATATTCCAAACTAGAATACATTTTTAAATAAAATTCGATTTATTCTTATGTATTTATTTATTGGGTAGGAAATCTCGTTGCCAAAAAAGGATGGGGAAATTTCGTGCGGTTCATTAATTGAGGCTCTTTTCACGTTTTCGAAATCTCACGAGTTGCCTCAGCAACTTCCTTCTCGTGCTAGAGTGGGATATAAACAGGAGCGGATTGAACCTTAAAAATTGAGATATCATAAGTTTACGTTTCTTAGAGTGCCACAGTGGGACGAAACGCAAATCTAGCTGGGCAATTTGAATAGGTAAACCTTTTCTCCATTTTAACCGCAAATTAACGTCATTTCTCGATTTTATACGTGAATTGGCACGGTTACTCGGTTTTAGCCGTAAATTAGGGCTTTTTCTCTATTATTTTAGTTCGCGAATTAGCGATTTTTTTCACTTCTATCCACGAAGTTGCCTCTAGAAACCATGGTTTGGCGTTTTCTAAAATTTAGTTGCGAACAGGGCCGTCTTTAATGAAGTTGGGGCCCCGGGTCCGGGGATAACATCGGGCCCCTTCGTGGACACGACTTTTTTTCTTTAGCCGTGAACCATGGGCGTAGCCGGGGGGGCAGGGGTGGGCAGTTTCCCTCCATTAGACCCGAAAACGAAGCCGTAGTGGGGCAGCTGCCAACTCCCAGATAATACTACCAAAAAGTACTAATCATACAGGGTCACCACTGATTTCGTGAAGTTCCCTAACTTAAAACATTTTTCAAAAGATTTTGTGAGTCTGGCTCACGAAGAAACCAATTTCTCGGATATCAATCCCTAAAAAAGACAATGTCACCAATTTCTGTAGCTGATAAAACAATATCACGGCGTGGCGAGATTAAAAGAGACTAATTTCCCGCACGAAAACCCAATTTTTGACGGTCTGACTCACTAAAAATTATTTTCGCTGATTTCAGGCTCTATAAGCCTTTTCGAGGATTTTTCTCACTAGAAGCCCAATTTTCGCGGTTCTGGCTCGCAGAAACCCTAATTTCGTGGTTTTTTTATTCGCCTTGATCATAATTCAGGCAGCGCTGCAGTTGACCATCTTTGGAAACAGTTGTTGTGAGTGATTTCCATTAGAAACTAGTAGAAGACTGCCCACATGAGTTAGTTCCCGAGTGGCCAACGACAGCTCTGCCCAAATTATGAAATAGGCGAATAGCTGAAAACCCAATTTCGCGGTTGTTTGTTGCTCTAAAACCAATTTCTGGGGGTTTTTCTCATTAAAAAATAGAATATCTTAAATTTCACTCGCTGAAACCCAAAAATTTTTTGGGAAAAAATCCGAAGAATCCGGGCCCAGGTCCGTCGGGTCCCCGCCTAAAGACGGTGGCACTGGTTGCAAATGAGCGATTTTTCGTAATAATTTTTATGCGATAATGAGGAAGTTTCACATTTTCCAAAAATATTTGTTTTCGATTAGGCACATCAATCCTTCCACGTAAATAAATAAATAAAAATTTTAAACCCTTCAGAAATATTTGTTATTTCTCAACAAAAGTTGGTATATTTGAAATCCCGCCAAAACGAACATTTTCCGCATCGTAATCGTCGTTGTATTCTCTGTCCTTTTCATGCCTCTAAATAGCTCATCTGTTTATCCTCCACTATTTTATTATTGGAGAGCTCTAGTAGAAAATATAAGGCAAAGAAGTACGACAAACCGCTCTTCGACAGCTACATTACAGGTGACTTTTTTTTCGGAAAGCGCCTATGACGCAAACATGCTAGCTGGCGTGTTTGAAATGACCTAAAATTTCAAAAATCGCGTATTTATTAACTGTTGGATTATTTTACGAACGGATCACGATTTATGCTCTATTTTAGCAAAAACAAACCTTAAAAAATAAATTTATGAATAAGTTCTGACCCATGAATGAGCTAGCAATCGTTTTACTCTATTAAAAAAAAAAAAAAAAAAAAAAAAAAAAAAAAAAAAAAAAAAAAAAAAAAAAAATGGTTTGACGACATTCCGATGCTAACCACAAGAGACAACGTATAGCTCACACGAGGAAACCACTGATTGAAGCCTAATCGCTGAAATGTGTCACCTCTTCGCGTCATTGGTGCATGCCGTTGATTTCTCCGTTTTTACTCATTGAACGGTCTCTCGGCCAAATTCATTGAATTTTTTAGTCTTAGCAACCAAATATTCGGCTCTGTACTGTAGGCGTCAAAACATGAATAGCGGTTTGCCTCGGCATGCACGACACAAGGTGCTATGCGGGTTATAGCCTAACCTTCTCACGCAAGTTTTGTTTTGGTCGATTTTTTCGGTTCCCGGACCTGTTCAACGAGTTTCTTCGATCCCGTGTCCGTTATTTGCGAGAAAAAAAAAATGCACGGGGCCAAGAACGAACCAATCATGATGCATCACTCTCGATTTTCTAATTTCCCGAGTCCGAAAATTCGTGTGATATGGCAAAATATTGTGTCGTTCCCTTTCCTTTAAGTATTACGATAGAGAGGATATCATCATTTACGCAACGATAATAATCGCGATTTCTTTAATTTTTTTAAATATTTACCCCGTTGTTAAACTCAAAAAATTGCTCAACACTTGATGAGGTTTTATTTTCAACACACGGTAAAATAAGAGGGAAGGATTAATCGTAATTAATCGCGTTACAGTTTTACAAACAACGGACCCATTGTAATGATTTGACTGCTTTAAGCATAATTAAAATGAGTAGTCTTGTTTGGAGCACGTCATGTAAGACTTCGGTCCGGATCAAAAGAGTCTCAGCCAGGAAGTAGAGCTTCAACGTAGAAATCAGGTTCTTCCTCGTCGTTTCCATCACCGCTACCCTGATCGTCACCATCTAGCTGCAATTTTAGCTGGTTAGTCACAAAAATGCTCCCCCCCCCCTTCACAATACCTCATACGACTTGCCCCATTCAATTTGAAGTTACTTACTGCTCTTAATTCGAGAGGCGAAAAAATAAGACTCAATTGTGACCTTAGAGGCACCATGAGAATGAGGAAAAAAGGAAAGGCGAGAGAAATTCCCGAAGATTTAACCGTCCAAAGTAACGCTAAGCACAACAATTGGATGAAAGTAAACAGGTGCATTTTAAGAGTTTGAACCTGTCAACAAATTACAGAAATGATACGGCCAAAAACTGGTTGGAAGGGGTGGAGGTTTGAATTACGCACTCTTCGGACATACGACACTTGCGGATGGTGTTTAACCGGCATGAAAAACAGGCGGCATCTCTCGAAAAGCTGAATGCCATTAATGGATGACACCCCCATGTAGAGGAAAACACCGAAAAGAACGGCCATTGGAACAAGCCTGAGGAGGGGGGCAATCAGAACTGAGAGCCCAATCAAGGTGGCGACGACGAGAGCGCTAACTCGTTGCTCTGAAAAAAGCAAAAACAAAAAAACAAAACACAAACAAAAAAAGCGAGCGTTTCGTATTGCGAATTTTTCCAAACTTTTTTTTATTATTCACCTTTTACTTCGATTATGTGCGGTTTGTCTCCAGGTGCGTGAGTCCTGGACATGACGGTCACTGCAGCCACGTGAGTTACCGATCGAACGGTGGCGGCGCAAATGAAAGGCGCTCCCATTAAACCGCAGCCTACGTTCAGTAGACACATGAGAACAATGTCCAAGTGAAACCCCGAACCTTTTTTAAGTTTTCTTTCTTTCTTCGCGATAATTAACCTGAATAGAGAGGCACAGCCAAAATTTAAACTTTTGGTTTAACAACAAAAAGGAGTTGAGTTACTTACTCTGCGATATGAGTTTCCATGAACAGAAGAATATACAAGAGAATGGCAGGAATGAAAGTGGCAAAACAGCACCAGACGGGCAGTGGGCGAAGAAGTCCACCGAGTGGAATGATCCAGCCCCGAACGTCCGAATCTGATGGATTCATCCCTTCGGGAACTTTAAGCTTCTCCGTATAAATTCCAGGGGCTGCATAGTCGAGAGCAACCATCAAAATTATGGCGATGGGAACACCAAAATCACCTAAAGCCCGCCTTGCCTGTTTTTCATCCAACCGATTTATAAGAGCTACGATAAAACAGTTGAAACTTCCTCTAATGATAGGTTTACTTACGCTTCTTCCTAGGAATTTACTGTTTCGAAAGTGCCTCAGGTAGTACGCGATAAAAAATGTACCCAACGACAAAATCATACAAAAAAGGGCAGTATTTGGCTCGTTGCCTGGAAGAGATGATTTATGGCTCGTCAGAGTACCGGCGAGGGTCGTGGTGTTGGCATAGAGGAATTTTTCACTCGTTGCGTATGGAGTGCTGCATTAAAAATAGTTTTGAAATTAGTTAGAGTTTGCGACTGAATTCGGACGAATCCCGGCACTTCTAGACTTTTGGATACCCTGAGACACAAGAGTAGGTAATAAGGCACCACACAGCGGCGACAATTTACGTAACGCGGAGTAGGCGAGGCATATTGGAGGGGGGTCGAGGACATGTACAACTCCCCCTTAATGCTAAATATTTGAGAGTTTGCAAATTCGGGACATGGGTGTAGCCAGAGGGGGCAGGTTGACCTCCCCCTAGACCCGAAAGTCCGAAGAAGACCGAAAGAAGAAGCCATAGTGGGGCAGTGCCCATTGTGGAAATTAAAATTTAACTCCACTCACAATTTTTTCGCGTCGTTTTGCTAAAAAAAAATTGAATAAAATACTTGTCTTTTTTTCTTTGAACAACTTCGTCTAAAAATAACACTCATCCCTGAATATACAAGTAAAAAAAACAACGAAAAGTACAAATCCTACAGAGTCACCATTTTTGGTAACAATTTCAATCTCAATTTTGAAATTTAATTAATTAATTTCAATTTGTACTTCGGATTTTGGCTCAATCAAAAATCAATTTCTCGGATTTCGCTCTTTAAAAATCCATTCCGTTTTCATGTGGTTAGAGCATTTTATGGTTGGAGCATTTTGTGGTTAGAGCAATTCCTAACGTGTCAGTTACTAAGATTGAAAGTCAAACAATTGAAGTTTTCAAGAGAGCGTTCCAAACTTATACTTATGAGGCCTATAGAATTTGTGTTTATAGAGTGACTTAGATCATTGATCAACAGAGTAGGCAGCACAATTTTATGCTAAGAGTAGGTAATCCGATTCTATTTAAGTCAACAGGGGGAAAAATGCGTGCTACTCTCTTAATGCTTAAAACAATTTAAATAAACCCAAACTATACTGTTAGGTACAAGTCCCCTTAGGAATACGAAATTCGGTTTTTTTCGTGACTTTTCTCTTGAGAACAGAAGAGTAGAGGCAGGCCGTCAAGCTGAGTGCAAGAACGGAAAATGGCTAATTTTTTACTTATACTCTTAGTAACTGACACGTTAGAATTTGTGGTTAGATTTGGACGAACCCAAGCACGTCCTTCGCGGGTGCCCTGGGGCTGTGTGTCTAGTGCAACATCCCTGTAATTGCAGCGTTTAAATAAAGCTAAATATTTGAGAGTTTGCAAGTTCGTGACACGGGCGTAGCCAGAGGGGGGAGGGATATACAAGTAAAAGAAAAACGATAAGTATAAATCCTACAGGGTCACCACTTTATGTTAACACTTTTCCACTGGTCCGGCTCAATCAAAAACCTATTTCTTGGATTTCGCTCTCGTGAGGTTTTCATGTCATATAACCATTTTCATGGGTCTGACTGACCAAAAATAAACAATTTTGCGGTACTCTGTTGCCGACCAAACAATTTCACGGGGTTGTCTAATTGAAAGCCAATATTGCTGATTTTCTCGCCAAAAAGAAAAAAAAAAAAAAAAAAAACCATTTTTAAGGGTCAGCCTCAATAAGAAGTAAATTTCGCGCGGTATGCTCATCCAAAAACCAATTTCGTGGATTTTGCACACTAAAGCCCTTTTTGGCCCTTAGAAGTTGACTACTGACTAGCCCTCTGGTCTTCGTAGCTGACTATAAAACCAGTTTCTCCGGTTCGCTCTTTAAAAAGCCAATTTCGCGGGTTTCTCTCACCAAAAACACACG
This sequence comes from Corythucha ciliata, assembly GCA_038030265.1. Taxonomy (NCBI): domain Eukaryota; kingdom Metazoa; phylum Arthropoda; class Insecta; order Hemiptera; family Tingidae; genus Corythucha; species Corythucha ciliata. The sequence goes on along the minus strand of CM075942.1, from coordinate 46,171,188 downwards.
GTCGAGCTCACTAAAAATCCAATTTCGCGGATTATTTAGCTCAGCAAAGAAAACAAATTTCTAGGTCTGTCTCTCTTGAAAAAACTTTTCGCAGGTTCCACTCCCTCGAAAACGATCTGAGATATCGACCATTTCTGTGCAAATTCAGTTTTTATGGTGGACGATTTCTGACGCCGGATTTTGAGTTTTTGAACGGCCAGTTGTCTTGTTGGGGGCTCAACCCCGAATGATCCTGACATGCTCTACAGCCCTAGATAAAGGGCTGGCTGGCTAGGCCCCTGACTTCGGGCCCTAATTTGAGAGAAATTACAAGATTCCTGCCTGAATGTATTCACAAAATTGAAATGACAAGTTTCGGTGCCCTTTTTTTGCGGCCGCGGGACCCGCAGCTGCTAGGTGGACCCAACAGCTCCCGCCGAAGCTGGACGGCTGTAAAAAAAACAAATAGTATTTAACTCACGGTGTGGTGCTCAAATTAACGTTGTCAATCGCTGAAAGAGCCGAACTATTGTCGGTCAGTGACAAAGCCGGCGGTGGTGTGGCGTAACCGTGAAGACATTCAGAGGCGTTCACCGCGTGACAGTATTCGTTTAGCGTCATAATAGGATTTTTTTGGAATACCTTCGATAAAAACGTCCGCTTTAAAAATACGTCAAAAAATCTATTTATTATATTTTATTCTTCACCTTGCAAATTTTTATGACACTCTCAACGATGAACAACAATGAAACGAGGGATGCGAAAATTTCTTCCGTGAATCTGGAGAATAACTTAACGAGAACAGATCCCTCGAAGAAACTCACCATGAGGGAAATAATGAAGAGCCAAAAGGTAATGTACACGCGCATGGCCAAGAAATCAATTTCAGACGTTAGGCAAAACTGTCAAAACAAAACAAACGGGCCGAGGACACGCGGAAATTCGTCTCTAATAAAATACCAAGGACTATAGTTGATGAAGACGGTCACGAAAAATAGGGAATATCTAGTTTCTCAGGATTGAATGAAATTGTTATAAATACCGAGTAAAGGCTGTCGTCGAACAGTAACAAAGGACCAGTCGTGCCGATTATAACCAACGGTTGACCGGATAAGAGAGCGAATAGAATTCCAGCCCAAGCCGACGAAACAAGCGTTTCAGAAATCCCAATTAGATTGTTCGTTTTATCGCCTGCACAAAACTTATTGCATTTGTCTCGAATAGACGTTTTTTTATAACCACGTACTCACCCATTAGACCACCGAAAGTAATTGTACCCGACAAAGCCGCAAAATACATGAAAATTGCGGCAGCGATACACTGACCGTTGAAACCGTCGGTGAAATCCGACAGGTAGAATTGATATCGACGCTTTATGTCTTTCATGAGACCACCCCACGGTTTTCTTGTTCGCCTTAAAGGGTCGTCTTTATCTTCTTTTTTAAATTCGTCGTCTCGATCATCACCGCCGGACGCGATTAAAGCTTGTTGGGAAGAAAAATTGTACGGTGTTTTGGACCGCTTTGGAAAATTTCGCCCGAAAAAAATAAAATACCTTTTTTCGCCGCCGGAAGAGTCGAAGAAGAGCGGCTCTGCCGCCTTCTGATCGCTTCCGTTTTAGCCCGGAGCTCGTTGAAAGGAAGTAGCGACTTTCTTTCCCAGTCACCGGGCGGGAGAACAATGGAAGAGTCAAGAAAATCGTTTATGGCGGACAGAAGTTCTTTTCTACTTGCTGCTTTGTAGGCGATATCGTGAAAATCCTAAATTACTTAGACAATTTTATTAAACGCAGTTTAGAGAAAAAAAATATGAAAAGATGTAAGAGTTACCGGACTTGACATGAGAGTCGATATAGACCTACCGACTTCGTGATAATCGACGTCGGCGCTAGATGGTCCCAAAAGGGTGAAAATAAATCTTACGGGAATTGGAACCTTAAATCAGACACCACAATGATTAAATCACGAGCCTCTCACCCATCACCAAATTCACCACCGGCCAGACTTACTTCAGTGACGCCCGGCAATAGAGTACCCTCGGCGAGTCGGACGAAGGCGATTGTTGGAAACTCGAGAAACTCGGCGGCACCGACAAAAACCGTGGTGGCTTCAGCTCCAACGGGAATTCTCTTTAGAATGCTTTCATTTACGGCTCGCCGCGCGAGGTCTTCCGTCGAGGAAGCGTACGTTTCCTCTTTCATGTCAACCTTTAACGGACAAACCCTTATTTTACAGTTTCACAAATATTAAAATTAAATTCGAATTAGCTTACCGTCGTGTGATTAGGGTTAGCGTTTGGAGGTGCCAGGAAATTTACTTTAGTAGTGTCAGCAGCTGACGCTGATGGTACGATTTTTACTTTCTTGGTCTCATCGCTGAAATTCTGGGGTTGAGGTAAAATGACGGAAATATTAACTTTTTCAATAGATTAATGAAAATTAAAATTTAGGGACCACAGTAACAGAAATAAACACCCCACGACTTCCATGCAACCAGTAGTGTCGCCGTTGGAACCACCACGGTAACCCCACAAGGCCCACCTGGGTCTGATGAGGATAGGATGGATATGGATAGGAGGAGAAAATAACTTTTCAGTGAATGATCAACGTCTGAAGACGATCAATAGTTGACAGCACCTATAGGCGAGTGCACACAATCAACCGCCTTGAGCTGGTGGGCCGACGCTCTGCTCTAACCAGACAGAAACAGAAATCATCCAAGACTTAATTACCCCCTGGACCTTGGGACAATTCTAAGGGTTTTCTGGGAAAATTTCGCTCAAGCAGGGTATTGAATCGATCAGGGGATAGGACCACGCCCTATTTTAACTGCGGAAAGCCTTTTGACGAAATAATCAGATTCCAGTGTCAGATTGACAGATTCTGACCATCGGGGGGCGGGGGCTGGAACATTGGCTTCATTAACTATTTTTTTCTCATTTCAAAAAAAAAACGATTAGATAATTAAATTTATACGGCATGTATAAAAAAAACAATTAATGAAGCCAATGTTCCAGGGGGTCAGTAGTTTTGCGTACAATTTATTATCGTCCATAGGGCTAAATTTGCTGTAATAAAGCCAAATATGCTGCGCGTTTACGGGGGGAGTGCTCTTAATATAACCAATAATACGCTATAGCGTATTACCAATATTAGCTGGTTTGATTCTTTAAAAAAATTAATTTCGAGGCTTTGACTAAAAAAAAACACGTTTTGCAGGTTTGGCTCACTCAAGAAACAAATTTTGCGGGTTCGACTCTCCAAATAGGTACCATTTTCTTTAATTTGCCTTTTCAAAAATTCAAATTGTGTAAAAACTAACAATTTTCCCCCTGAGAATGACTATGCATACGACAATCAACTTGGAAATTTGTTCCCACAGGAATTTAATAGGTTCGGCAACTGGTAATTAGGCCCCACAAACTGAGCTATCCGGTACAGGAATGACTGTTATTCAACAGAAACTGTCAGTTTGACCCGGATTTAGCGGGTTTGGCTCTGTAGAAGAAATGTGGATGGTTTAGTGCATTCAAACAACGTTCAGTGGGTTTGGCTCTCGCAAACACAAAATTTCACAGAACTGTGTTACCGGACGGTAATTATCTTACTCAAAAGTATGAACGTCCTAAATCTTTTTTCTTTCTTTCTAATCTTTATCCTTTCTAAAAAATAGTCGAGCATTCGAGCTTATTTTAAAAACATTCTTCACTGTTTTTTTTTTCAGAACCCGAGTTGGTGAAGAACGGTACGCCTCCCCGTTCGATTGGCTCAGCCAACAAGGCCTCCCCTTCCTTTAACACCTGTTCTGCCCTGCGTTCAGGTATCCTCCCGTCAACGTCTCGATAAGGGGTACTGGGTACTGGCCCAGCCAGCCTCCGGAAGAACGTTTGTTTCACGGCCTCAAGACAGTCCGTCTTGGCTCGTACGTTTTCCTTCCCCAAAGCGTCGTTCTCTTCACACTCCTTCTCCGGGAGTCGACTGCTTTATCTTCCTGTCTTTTCTACCATCTTTTCCCGTAGAGTATTTTGGCTCAGCCAAACTCTTCTGGTTAATTTTCTTTTTTCTTTTTTTACCACGGATCGACCACGCAGGTCTAAGCGGTATGGCGCTTCTTCTGCTCGCACGTTCTAAGCTCTCTTCCCCGAGCGTCGACCTTCCGTGATTATTGGCTCAGCCAAAGTCGCACACCCCCATCCCTTCTTTTTCCTTCCGTGATTATTGGCGCAGCCAAAATCACATCCCCCCCCCCAAACTATAGTTTAAAAGATTATGGCTGGTGATAGTTCTTATTTTTCCCCTCGAGGGATCGGGGCTCGGACCAATTTTTCTACCCCCCGTAACAACTGGGTTTTCAAAAAACTAATTTCGCGGGTTCGACTCTCCAAATCACGAAAAAAGATTTTCGCGGGTTTCACTCTCTCAAAAGTCGCGAATTCACGATGGCCACCCGTCAACGGTCCTGCGAGACGGGAACGGACATCTCCAGTCATTCGAGTGCTCCAAGGTCTCCAAATCATTCGTCTGCCCTTACTCGTTCCATAATCACCCCCTAAGGCGAGGAAAGTTGCCCGAGTCTACGGCCTTCATGGCTCCGAGGGAAGCGAACATCTTGAAACTGCCCCTCTCTCCCAGAATACCGTCCATATGACCGGTGTATTTAATTTGCCATACGGGGATCTTGGGAACGTTGGCCTGGACATATACAATGGCATGAAGAACCTCCTCACCACAATTGCCAGTTGAATACCCTACGGACATTTCTGTGTACACGGAAGAAATAATGGCTGCGCTTTCGTGTGCACCGCCATGGTTGCGATGGTAACGTAGGCTGACCTGGTAGGCAATCCTTTGGGACAGACCCCGAAGGAGGCGATGGTACCTTAAGCGAGACTATCCGAGGTGGAGGAAACTGGCGAGGGAAAGGCCATTCAATGATGATGCCTCCTCGTACAGTGGAACGATTTCAATGAGTTTTTCAGAAGGGTGCAAAAGTGCGGGTGGCAGAGAATTCTTTGGTAGCCCAGGGAAAACCCAGTGGGGAAGATCCGTGAATCCCATCGATCTACCAGGCGTACGTGAAAGAGATCAAGTCCAGTGACGTGGGGTAACCACCCGAAAGTTAGTCCGGGTGACTATGGTTTTGAGTGGGCGGAGCCAAGCAAGCTCATCCCTCCGTTTGAGACTCAGAGAATAGAAGGAGCTGTCCACGGAGGGAGGGACAAGAGCTGATCTCGAGCTCGGCGTACCCCAAAGGGATGCCACTACTTCTGACCGCAATCGACGCGAGGACTGGCGATAATCGGCGTAATTTCCGCCAACTCTCCGAAACTACCTGCACTATAAGCCTTCCCCCTCATAAAAGCTATGGGCCGTCCGGATTATAACCGGTTACAGATTAAACATCTTCTTAGCTTGTAAGCTACGTGCTGTCTCTGTTTATTTTCTAATGTAACACTTTATTATTGCTAATTTATTGCAAATAAGGACTTATCTACCTTTATATTGTTAGTAAAATCGCTTAAACTGCGAGGGTTAGTAGGTAATGCATGCATAAGGTTGTAGCCGTCGAAGCCTACGTCGTCAGTCTTCCCTCGTCGAGCACCTCGTTTTCGAAAGATGGCTGCTCGCCATCTTCAGCGGAGGTACAACTGAAATTCCATACGCTGAAGATGGCGAGCAGCCGAAACCGTTTCGTTTTCGACTCTCTCTCAACGAAAGAAGACTGACGACATAGGCTTCCACAGCTGCAACCTTATCCATGCATCACTTATTTATCTATCTACTCCTCTCGACCACCCCCAGGGGCCCTTTCTCCAGAAACTCGATTCTACTAGCTGGAATAAGTATGTAAACATTGTGGGGAAAAATTTCGAGTTTCACGACTGAATCGGCGCAGATTCAATACGAAAATGCCAGTCGTCTAGCGGAAAAGTCGGTTTTCGGATGTAAACTAAAAATTCTGGGGTAAAATTGACACGTTAGAAAGACAATATTTAGCTTCCTGCGCATGATACGATTCTCCAAAATAAGATGTCTCCTAAAATTTCGGGGTTTGTTGCTAAAACACACGCTCTTGGACCGTACAATCACTTTTCGTGGGCGCATTTTCATTTTAGGATCAGAATTCCACATTCAGAGGCAAGAATACCAGACATGTGAACAAATAGTCCATGTATTGGAGCGAAATCTTCGGTTTTTGTCCAACCAATGAAGAAACCGGGGTAGGGGTAAAAAATCCGGTATCTTGGCGAAATAAAATGTTGTAGGGGCCAGAATCATCCTTTTTTTGGAGATAAATTACCTGTTTTTGGCCTAAAAATGGGGATTTGTTGGTGAAATGGATTGACTGGGGTGTTTCCGCCCCAGAACAGAAATACCGGCCTCCCTCTGAATAAGCGTCCTGACCCTATGATTGAATAAAAATGATTACCTGAAGACTCGAATAACTTGAATTGTTTCGCCTGACGCTGAATTTGAATCGTTCGTGACCCTGAAAACACTTATGTCGGAGCAGCAATGCGCGCATAACCATCGGTTTCTCGAATTCACTAATCAATTCGTCCGTTGCCATCTGTTCAACGATTCGAAACACAATTCCAATCAAGTCTTTTTCTTCGAGGTCGACCAAAATCACGCCTTGAATTGGGTACATAATTGGATACAAAGTTAAGCTCAAAAAACTTGGAAGGCTGCGATTTACCAATTTCTAGGCACTTTCGAAGATTGAGCAACGAGTGAAACGACAATGGAGCCACGTGAGGTTTCCCCCAACGCTCAGCCCCCTCTTCAACGTTCTCCTCATATTTGATCCAACGGGCGGTCTCTTTCCACTCTTGGTCAGGCCCGACACCGCTGAGTTCATCCAATTGAACGAAAACCTCGTGCGGGCTGTGATCGTATTTTTTCTGTTCAATGGACGTCGACTCTTTTCTCGACTCTTTATTGGGGCGCACACTGTAGTGGCGCTTGCCCTTGGGAATGTCGAATCTCCGACTCAAAAGATCGTCTTGATCGATCTCCTGTAGACTTCTCGTTTCTTCGAGTACGGCCTCGCTCATTCGTCGAGCTTGGCTCGCTTCATCACCCGACCTTTTTCTCCAAACTGGATCTTCTAGTAAAAGATTGTCTTTGCGGTGATGATGCCGCCTATTAGAAAAACGAGTTATTACAACCATTAACAAAAAACTGTTAAAATAGAACAAAATACCGGAAAAAAAACATATAGACGAACACTGGGTTGTTTGCAGGGATTTGTACCAGGACACGACCACAAAAGCTTCCACTGCATCTGAAGCTGCCTCAAGGCTCCTACCATACCTTTTTTTCTTTTTAAATTGGTCCCTTCGTGTTTCATCTGAATCATCATTTTCGGCAGTCACAATTATTAGCGGCAAATCGCGTTTCATCTCGTCTGGTTCCGGAGAACCTTGGAAAAAGGTACAAAACTCGTTACTATTTTCATTGCTGGAAAACAACAATTGCTCTACCTGGATCGAGTTGGACTCTTCTGTCCCTGGAGCCGGCAGGAAATAAAAACGGATCCATAACAACCTCAGATGATGCCGACATCAGCGGTCGTGTCGCATGCGTGATGTCATCTTCCCCGGCTGAAACATCTGCCTCAGACCTGCAAGGAAATTGAGGGACCGTTTTCGGCAATTCGATACCACCTTTAAGTTATTTTGCATACTTCACAGCGTTGGTAGGTGTGTGTAAATCGTCTTGCTTACTTTTTCCGGCTTCTTTACATTAAATGTTTCAAGACAAGTTAAAAAAAAAAAAAAAAAAAAAATAAAAAAAAAAAATGTTAAAAATGATCAAACTTACATCAGGCGCTTCAGAGGGTGATTTTGGCGAGTGAATTTTCTTCCGTTTAGAATGAAGGGTTTTCAGTGGAATGTACGTATGAGGGTAGTTCGAATTCCTATGAGCTAAGAAGAAAATAAAACCAAAAAAATGTATTGCATATTTGAATAGAAAAATAAAAGATAAAAAAAGTTGCCTTGCTATGTCTATAACGAACACTTGGAATAGATCACCTTCGTCGGAGGAACTTGGGAACCGCCACATATCTTTAAAATGAGAAAATCTTTTTGAAAGAGGCTGTGACGATTTTCGTCACATCAACGCGACAGAGTGCAGTATAATATTCAATGCAATGTAAATAGCCCTTCCAGTTCAAAATTACCTCCTCCCATTGTTCGAACCCCAGTGCCACTCTTTCCTATTTTCTAATAAATGTTATGATTCATTAGCCATTCCCGCGTTAAAGATTCCCCGTGGAAACCCCCACCGCTAGGGCCGACGTTGAGCGAACAGAGGCCCTGATTCGCTGAACGATCCGCAATCTTAGCGGAAGGGGGGGTGGAAACAAATTATGGGGAAAGGAAAATACCGAAAAAGGGGAAGCCCCTCTCCCTTTTTACAAGAGAAATGTGCCGCCGTGGAGCGGCTAAAAAGAGAGCGGAGAGAAGTTGGCTATCCTAGAAGACCATCCCGAACCTTTTTAACTCCAAAAAAGAGTATTCCCGTCGGCACTGGTGAGTTATTGAACTTATTGACCCCAAACCTAATCCTCATCCGAAGTCGTACCCCCCCCCCTCCATGCCATTGTGAATAACTCCGTGTTTAACTTAATTTAAGATGTTTTTAATATACTTTAATGTGTTCCTCCTTTTCGTTAGTGCTAGCTTTTCTTTAAATTAGTGAGTCCATCCCGTGTCCCGTCTAAATCTACCTAATAATCCCCTGGGTCATCTCAAGGCGCTCTGTGACACAAACAACACCAAAACCAAAGTGAACACCAGAAAAACTCGCATTGTTAACAAAACAACCGAGAAAGCCCAGGGATTTTCTATTGTGCGAAAGCTAAATTTGTAAATCTCCTCAATACCCGTATATATATATATATATATTCAACGATTCCCCCTCTCGTTAATCCCGTTAATAATTTGCTTTTCCACCCAGCATGAATTAAATTTTGGGGGAACTGGGGATTAGGGAGACTAAAGACATTGAGCCAGAAGTCTACAATGAATATTAGAAGAACGCCCGATTGGAAAATGATGGTGGAAAATAAACAGTTCCTTGAAAACAGCGAGCCTTGAGCTAGAGGTGGGGTGTTTCTACGAGTGATCATCAGACGTGGGAAGTTATCCTGAATTGCCCCATAATCCGTTTACTTGTTCTTTAAAACAAAAAGTAATTTAGCCCCAGGAAAATGGTTATTGATCCCCAGAAAGTGACTGTAGACTCAAAACCAGAATTAACGGCTCAAAATGTACATATAATTATAAATATCGCATTGAAGAAAAAAACTCACAAACCAAGTCCTGGTCAGTAAGTGGCCTTTCTCGAGTAGGAGAACTCTCAGAGATGTGCGCCAACCGTTCGTCGACTCTCTTGTCGTCGTCCCTCTGGAACATCTTTTCCATCTCTTCGTCCAGTTCGGATGTAGCCTCTCCATCACGTCCCCCACGCTCCACCTGTACGAAAGCGGAATATAGCAAAAAAAATTATAGACTTCCATCAGTAGTCTCCAATAAAATCAGTGAAATTGGGTTTTGAAGAAGCAAAACCGCTACAATTGGTTCTGAAAAAGTGAAAATTCGCGTTTGGGGTTGGAAGTGCCGTAATAACGAAATTATGTTTTGAAAGAGCGAAAATCCGTAAAACTGGAGGTTGTTAGGCCCGGCGCACACTAGGAGAAAAAGACGCCGACGCGCGAACACATAGACCTCTATGGGGCCTTTCACATTGGACGCGTACGCGAGAGTCGTCTCTTCCCCGAGAAAAAAGACGCCGACTCACGCGTCGGCGTCTTTTTGTTCCTAGTGTGCGCCGGGCCTTGGAGTCAGGGTGACGAAATTTATTTTTTGAATGAGCCTATGCCGTGAATTTGATTTTTGAAAGAGCTTAATTATTGTTGTGAGAATTAACCAAACCTGAGAAATTGATTTCAGAAAGAGCTGAAGCCCCGGGTTTTGAAAGATTGAACGCGAAATTAGGGTTTGAAATGGCAAAAATCTGAGAAATTTGGTTACGAAGGAGCGAAAATTCGCAAAACTGCTGGTTGCATAAGCGCCAAAAGGGCGAAATTTTGGTTTTGAGACGATTAGTGAATTTATGGCTATAGTATAGTGTCCTTTAGCAGTCAATGCCACTATACGTATGAAAAAGAAAGAAAGAAAGAAAGAAAGAAAGAAAGAAAGAAAAAGAAAAAAAAAGAAAGATAAAAAAAAGTGAATTTGCTTCTTGAATGAGCAATGAGCAAACATGGAACAGCCAAAATCGGAAGTGACGAAATTTGGTTTGTGAATTAGCAAACTTCGTGAATTTGGTTTTTGAAAGAGCCATAAAATAGTAGTTCGAATCTGGCAAAAAAATCTAGAACGAGCTGAAACCACTTAATTTTGTTTGTAAAAGTGTGAAAATATGCTAAATTGGGCTTTAAAGGAGCCAAATCCGCGAAAATTGGTCTCGGAATGGCGACATAGGAGTTCGAAAGAGCCAAAATCACGAAATTTGGTTATTGAACGAGCCAAACGCGCCCAATGGGTGATGAAACCGGTGGGCATTGAAAATGGTCTGCAATTATGGTGGACGAGAGGACCAGTTAAAATAGATCCGGTTGCATGGGCGTAGCTAACACAATACAGATATGGGAAGCTTTTCGCATTCCAGTGAGGCCTCTAGCGTTACTCGTCACTACAATGAACGCGTCAGACATAGCGACAGTATGGGGGGGGGGACATGCGTTGGGTCGAAAGGGCGGTTGCCCACGGGAACGGGTGTCTTCCAATTTCGTGAGTATTCATCAGGTTTCCAGCGGTGTTGGATCCGCCACTACAAAAAAAAATCCACAAAATTTACAATGGAGAACTTGCATGAAATTTTTTTTTCGTTTTCAGTCGAGAGTGGTGCTAAAACAAAAGTGAATGGTGAAAACCACAACTTGATAGGTGCGTGCAGCGATTTTTAATTGAATTTTAAAACATCCGTGAATTACCAGCAGATCGACTTATTGTTGGTCGAGGGTTGGAAATGTGACGTTACAACCGCCAACCAACCCCTCTCAGGCACGTCCCCATACCATCATGACCAACCATCTGCCAAACCACTTCACCCCTCATCCAGTATCACTGCAACTATCATAGAACCTTACAGTTTATAAAGAGTATTGTATAGATAGAGATCGCTTCAGGCTACGAGGAGGAAAAACTGTGAAGCCAACATAAAGGTCACGTGACTAGTTCGGATAGACCAACTGCGAGGTGGAGTGTAGTTTCACCTAGGTGATGTGTGGGGTGGGGAGGTCTGTTTAAGTCACGTGGCTTGTTCACATGGTCCTTGTTCGGCTGCGCAAAGCGCAATTATCTTTCTAGGTATATTTATTCTAATGTTTATAATAACAATTAAAAATGTACTGCGTCCAGCGCAGTCGGTTGGGACTGCTCGTGACGTAGGTGAAGGACAGTAATGGCCGAAGATCCGCGGCACCTATAGAAACTTTAATCACCTTAGTTTACAACAACTTCATTCTTCTTCATTCTTGTTCATTGCTTCGCTGTTTTGCATTGGTGTGCTGCGTTCCTATTTCGTCAGAAAAATTAAATGCACTAAAATGTTGTTGTTTTCCTTGTTGCATCCAAACATATTATGTACACATGTATTATGTACCAGCGTTCAGGTTCGGTTGCTTGTGATAAGCCTGCCAACAACTGTCAAAACACGCTAACGGTATTGACGTCACAAGGTCACTTCTGTCAAAACCCCCTCCATTGCGAAACTCACTCATTACTTTAAAAAGTAATTTAAAATATTTCCCCCACGATTTTTTTTACTTTTTTCAACTCTTTCCTCAATAACTTTTATCAATGAACGCCATGAGCGAATAAAAAAAAAAAATTGGCAAGTTCTCCATTTGTGTTTTAACTAAGGCCCTGAGCTGGGGCCAAAATTGAGACCCGAAGCTGTCAATTTCGCAGATATACAGCCAGGAAACATGTAATTTCGCTCAAATTAGGACCCGAACTTGCGAACTCACAAATATACATATTATAGCGCTTAATGATGCAAGTACACGGCTATTTGTCGTCAGGCTATTGGCATAGTCGGGGCCGGCCTGCCCCAGGGGCACGCTCTCTAATAAAGACCGGCCCTGCAACTTGCTATTTCACTGAAATTAGGACGTGAAACTTCCAATATCGCGAATATTCAGAAAATATTTTTTTTCAAAAGTTGGTGTTGCTTAGTTGGTGTTCACAAGCTCTGTTTTCGTTGTGTGGTGTCTGTGCAACCTATCAAAATGCTAGGTGCATAGACTCCACACAACGAAAACGTAGAGCTTGTGAACGGACCTTCAAAGAGGGCTCTTCCACCCACAAGTCTATTGCTCACATTAAATTTTGAAATCAGTCAAGGATGCTTTTTTAGTGAATTTTTAAAATTTTTGAGTAGGGGTTCGATTCGAGTAGGGGTTAAGTAAGTATTTACGCCATTTCCCCTCGCATCATCCATCCCCTTCTGAAGAACTTTTTAAAATCTTAAAACGCCCCAATCGGGTTGCAACTTCCGTTGTTATCCTTCAGTTCACGGGTCAAATCATCGGTATGCTTTTCTACCCAATCTGAGATTCATGCAAGTTCCCCATTCCCCGGATATTTGCCTCAAAAATGTTACAATTTTACAGCTCAGGGCGCTGTCGTGACCGGCTATCCCGTGCTCCACAGACGCTAAGAAAAAAGGTCCCCCAGACTAGCAATTTCACGGAAATGAAGACAGGAAATTTCAAAAAATTCTCGGGTATTTCCGGGAAACTTGCGATGTCGCGGGGATTTATGCCTGAAACTGGCAATTTAACTGAATGTAATTGGAACTTGCAATATCGGTTGATATTCAGACAGGAAACTTGTAATTTCACTCAAATTAGGACCAGAAACCAGAAATTGCAAACTCACAAATATACTATAAAGCTCATTCAACAGGCTATGGACACAGTCGGGGCCGGACTTCGCCGGGCACGCTCACAAAAACCTGTGTGCCTGAATGCTACAGTTTTGACGCTAGATATAATTTTACGACTATTTTTCTCAAATTTGGCTGCAAATGAGCGTTCTTCTTCAATTTTAGGTGTGATTTAGCGCCTTTTCTCCGCCCTCTCTCTCAATTTTATCTGCGAATTAACGATTTCCACAATTTCAGCGGCGAATTAGAAATATTTTCCACTTTTAGCAGTATTTTCTCTACGTTAGCCATGAAGTTGACTCCAAAAAGCACAAACAAAGCATTGGTCTTTTCTAAATTTCACCTGTGAACGAGCGATTTCCAATGGCTATGTAGTGGCGATGGCGTGAAGAGGCAATGATCTAATGGGCTCCGGCACGTGGTTAAAATTGTATGGCCTTCATGATCACATCACGAAAATGGAGGGAAAACGTATCATGTACCAACACAATGCGGAGATGTTAAAAGCGCCGTGGAAGAAAAGGATCCCAAATACAAAAAGAACAACGCACCGAGTTCAGCCTAATTACAAAAACAGGCTCGCGTCGTTCTAACCTCGCAAAATGGATCTTCTTTTTAGCGTTGGTCATATTTTAACAATATCGTGGTGAGCGCTCTTCACCACTCTTACACAAAAATACTGATCCTCAAAACCATCCATATGAATGTTATCCATATGAAATCGCGATGGGCGAACGAAATTTGACGATAAGGAAGTACCTACTTGGGGAATTTCTACACTTTAAAATTTCGTCTTGACAAGGTATTCGTTATCAGCTGATGGACTCGTAAGATTTTTCCGAATTTCTAGCATATAGCATGGACGAATCTGGTCGCTGAGAGGACCCGCGGCTTAGCACGCCCTCGAGTTTCAAACGAATATTTTGATTTTGACCTTTTCCCCGGTCACGAACGTGCATGTCACGAAATTGCCAAAGATGTCAATATACCTACACACATACAACCACCCACACCCCCAGCCGGCCAATAAGTGCCCGCGGCTATATCGACAACGCGGCGCGCGGTTACCAATTCTTACGAAATTTCCCGCCATATATTGACTTATTATTTCTCAATAATAAGTCTTTGTAATCGTATCGCAAAAAAATGTTTTTGACCCCTCCTCAAAATTTGTAGTTTTACGTTTCAAAGTGCGTAGAATCCAAATCTGAAATAAAATAAAAAATGTCCGTCCCCCGTCCGGGCCATATCTTGCCCTAGCATTGCTCGAAAAAACTCGTTCTTTCGCACATAGACATCTCACATAGTCTAGTTGGTCCTAACATCTGATCAGTTTGATCAAATAACTCCCTGGGGTTTTATGGGCCAAAAGCGGGTCCAAAATGGGGATTTTCAAAGGATTTGGGATCATAGGGGTGTGGGGTGTCGATTTTCATGTAATTTCAAGCCGGATTTGACTACATCCATGAATAATAAACCCATAAACAGTCGAAATAATAAGGCATTGTTCGATAATTCGCAGCGTTTTTTCTTCAATCCCATCTAGGCACTAATAATTACTAATGAATGAGCAATTACTAACCAGTTCATTAAGGTTTATTAAACCCAAATGTTAACAAAACTTACTTCATGTGACGAGGGCCGCCTATGGAGGAATTCCATATTTTCTGTTAGAACCGTGCAGGGAGGTGTTTCTTGATGTTGAGACACTTGAAAGATATATACGGGCGAAAAAAAAGACAATAATTTTTGTCAGGAGGATAAATAGTAGGGCCAGTAGAGTGAGGGGGGTTTAATCCGTTTAGAGCGTTTTACGATATATTTTATCTTCCATGAATAAGTATAGTGATGGATGAATACAGAAGAGAAAAAATCTCAAGTGCAAGGTGTTTGTGTTGCTGAACCCCCATCCCCCACCTGGGAAGACTAAGATAGTACGGCGAAGAGAACGGAGCGATTGTTCTCTCGCCGCGAACACGAAACATGCCTTTTAGCTAGGATTAACTTATCTAGAGTGTTCAAAACAACAGTATTAATACAGGACAACGAAACAATTGGTTTACAACGCCCAGCCAGGCAGTAGTCTTCAAACAAAAGCTGTTCACTCTTTTTTAACAAGATAGGTACCTAGTTATTTAAAAATGTGTTAAATGGATCGCGACTTTCCCACTTCATCAGCGGAGACGATGCAGTCTTCTGTTAATCCACATTCATGGTGAGAGGAAGGTAGGCCACCATCATCACCATGGGAGTGGAGGCCAATGAGCCAAGGGCAGATTGATGGTCATTTTGGCCAAAACCGCGTCTCAATGGGGGGGGGGGAATACGCCCGATAAACAAGGGTGATTTAGGCAAAAATTCAGAAATGGACGAAACCACGCATCTCAGGATTCTCGGGGTTTCTCACCATGGGGAGTCCAAAAACACCGGAGCCCGTTAAAGGGGTCCTTCTTCCTGATGTGATTCCGGCAATTTTTGCCACGTTTTCCGGGACCCCACGAATTATCCACGTGATCATTCATCAGCCCCGGTACCCGCAAGGAAAAGCCTTGACGCAAGCGGGCCGACGTACTGGAGTGAAGAAATTCATCCGAAGCCCGCCACGACCTACGCGAAACGTTCACTTTTGGCCACTTTGAGGGGCTCTGACAAAGAGCGTTCACCCAAGGACGTTGAAGGATGTGCATGCTGCCCACCCTTCTTCAACTCGTCTCTGTTCGAAACCAATTTACACCCAGAAACCGTCAGTTTGTCCCCTCAAAACGGCTGATTAGCATTAAAACTAAACATTTTGCCTACAAAAACAAAATTGTACTTTCGCCAGAGAAACAAATTGTCTACAAAAAAAAAAAATGACCATTAGCGAATACGTGGGTTAAACTGAAGAAAATTAGGCTATTCAGTTAATAACCAGGTTTGCAATTGAGAAACACCTTTTCGATCGTCCTGGGCGATTACACTTTTTGCTGCAGAAATTCTCCCCTTGGAATTTCGAGAGGCATGCCCAAGACCAGGGGAGGGTGTTGATTGTTGAGTGGAGTTTATGTCACTAAGAAATTATAACTTTTACCCTAATCCCTATCTCTTAACGCGGGCGTTAGCAAAATTTCTGACTTGTTACTTTATCCAACGTTTGAACGTTATAAGTTACGAAATGGGGAGGAAGGGAGCAGATTGAATACAAATTGTACTTTTATAGTTGGTTGTTCTTAAGTCCACATAGGACATTTCAATAAATTATAACAGTACCCGCAGAGACAAAGTTCACATATACTAGATGTTATCCAGAGTATCTTGCTCCAGAGCTCAAAATCACTTCTACTACCTTTAGAGTACTATTCACTATGGCGAAAAGGACACAACTTAAGCCCGGAGAACGAAAAATGAGCGAGAGAAATACTTCATTAAAGGTGTAAGTATTTAGCGTTTGACTTTTGTTTTCCTACATCCTACACCCTCGCTGGGCAGTGCAGAGAATATTGGGGTCCGGTAGATGAAACAAAAAGGAGACCTTTCACAAGGAGGGTTTCTAATCTTTTATTTTCCATTTCTTCCATGTCTTGATTGCCGAAATACGTACCCCCTCCCCTTCCATTCCACTTTCGAAACGTCTTGATGATTTTTCAATAAAAAAAAATTAAGCATTCATATTATGCCTAAAGCAAATCACTGAGCGGCCATGGGAAGGGTTTAAAATCGCGCCATAAGCCCAATGCGAGTCCATGTTTTTCTGTTATCCACAGAGAGGAGTACCGGTCGCCGATTTTTCGTTCCGACTCGATGGACAAAATTTTTGATAGTGTCCTCGAAACGTTCTTGAAAGATCATGTCGATAAATTTCCCGAACTGGCCGAAGAGGATTTGATCTTGTATCAAGCGCGAATGGACACGCTCAGAAAATACGAAGAAGAATTGAAGAGCCGCGGCATAATGTGTCGAACATTATTGGAGGCCGCAAAGAAGAGAACCGGAGCCTCAGCCCGTCAGCCGGCGCCTACTTTTGATATTATTATTATTTTTATTATTATTAATTATCAAGTAAATGATGAGTCAGCTCGTACCTCATCAAATTCTTTGAATATGACGGCTCTGTTTTTTACATTGTCGGAGAAATGGAATCGGCTGCGTTAAACGTGGCAACATTCTTGAAACAAAATGAGAGGGAAACAAGTAAGAAGACACTTATTTTTCAATTAGTTTTTGAACAGAAAACTTTGGATCAGGCAAGCTTAGAGAAAAAAACTCCTGGCGGTTATTGTTACGAAAGAAAAATCAAGCAAGATGAACGCTGTCATCTTGCTGTAGAAAAATCCATCAGTTAAATCAATTGTTCGATATAAACAGTTAATTGAAAATATCGGTATTCCTAATATTTTATTCCTTTGAGATATGATGTTAATTGCTGGGACTGAGAACCGACTTGGCCTCCAGTCCGCAATCATCCAGGTCTCAAGACACCGAAACCGCGTGGAAACCGAAAACCTTTAACCGCACGAACAAGTCACGCTAACACTAACCCGTAATAATTGGTAATAATTTTAACCTTAAAAAATATTGGGCTCGATGTAAAACTATTAATATAAATAATAAAATAAGTATTAATATAAAACGATTAATGAGGAAGTAACACATTTTCCAAAATCATGCTGTCGTGATATCTCGGGTACCAAAACTCATGAAAACACGATCCGCTCAAATAAAATCAGGCCCTATATTTTTTTATATTAATTTTTAAAACTATTGGGTTGCGCGACCCATTTGAAATAGGCTAGATAGACTGATGACGTAATAGCAGCATTCGCATGACCTTCACAATAGCTTCCCACAAATCAAACAATAGGACTTAAGAGAATGGGAAGGACAAGAAGGAGCAAGACATGATAACAGCCAAGATGCGGAGGGTTGGGAGGGGTCACAACCCCTTAACTACGTCACGAGTCACAGACCGTCCGTTTAAGGTAACAAAGAATTGGGAGCAAGTTTTATTGTTTCACTATAAATCGAAATCAATCATTTACGCACTAATATTCAATTTCTGGTCATATTTAGTCATTTTCTTTCGAAAAAAATGTTTCCAGCGATTTTTATTTTTCATGTTACTCCCTCTTATTTTACATGATGTGTTGAAAACAAAACATCATCAAGTGCTGAGCAATTTTTTTAAATTTTACAACGGGGCCAGTGTCAATCCATCATATAAGATAAATCATCTGATATACAGAACGATCAAAAACAGGATTACTTTTTAAGTAATTATGATGATAAAAACATTCACGTAAAACCCTGTGAAAACGTTGCCTCAGCCGTAATTTGAGGAATCAAACCATTCCCGCTGCAGGCCAAGGCTTCCTTGGGAGGGGCGAATCCCCCCTCCCCCAACAATTATCATACCCGTCACTTCCGCAATAAAAGTCCATTAATTTCATCTCCGGTCACTCGACCTCACTCAAAATGTAGGAGAATTGAGAATGTCAAGGTGTCGTCTTCTAATGTCCACACTGTCGTCTGAAGGTCTATCCACACACATCAGTGCCGTTTGTTTTGGATTGGGAGATGAATTTTGAAAAAATGTTAACAATGCGAATTTGATACCAAGCACCCAAGTACAATCCATTTTTCAAAATGAAAATCGGACCTTTTTTGGAGAGTGAGAAGTGCCCCCATTTTTATGTTTCCCTGCTCTCACTTGCACACGTATCATCCATCCCCTTTCGCCTTAACCTGTTTGGAGGCCTAAACCGTAGTTCAAACAAGCGTTTGGATGAGGCTATAGGGCAAATAAATGTACGTATCTTGAATCTACATCTTCTACACTTCTACGAAGATCCTGCTGTCGAGCTGTAGTGTGTCTTACTTTTACATCAATTAAAAAAAAAAAAAAAAAAAAAAAAAAAAAAAAAAAAAAAAAAAAAAAAAAAAAAAAAAAAAAAAAAAAAAAAAAAAAAAAAAAAGAGTACCACGAGAGGACGGCTTCTTCTCAGTGTTACACCAACCACTCAACAACGTCAGCGTCAGCCCATAAATTATGGTATAATAAAAAAAGCGGCAGACAGACCGATGGCATGCGGACAACCACTTTTTTCAACCTCTCCGAACTTTTGTGTCACGAATATCGTCATTCTCGGACTCGATTTAATTCACGAACACCATACCTACTTCCATTCCCCTAACGGGAACATGGAAGTAAAAAGGAAGAAAAATCTTGAAAATTATCTTTCACCGAATTCGTGAACCAAAGGTTCAAAAACATGAGAAAATTTGAACAAAAACGTTCATTCGCAGCAAGAATTGCGATAAATCGCTCAATTCACAGATACAATTGAGGGAAAGCGCTCATTTACTGCTAAAATTAAAAACGCCAATTTGCAGTTAAAATTTATTAAAAAGTTGTTTACTATATTTTCAACTGCGAATTGGCGTTTATACCAAAAACACCAATTCGCGCTTTCTGGAGGAAACTTCGTGGATGACGTAGAGAAAAAGCGCTGATTCATGGTTAAAAGTGGAAAAATCGGTAATTCGAGATTAAAATTGCTCATTCGTGGATAAAAATGACAAAAAACGGTAATTCACAGCTAAAATAGGGGGAAAATGCTCATTCACAGCTAAAGTTGAGATATTACACCATTCGGAGCTTAATATCGGCGAAATTGTAAATTTCTGGTCTAAATATCCGGGAAATTTCCAGTTTCAGGACTGAGTATCCGCAAAATTGCTAGTTTCCAGTCTTTATTTTCGCAAAATTGTATGAAGTTTTAGGATTTTCTATTTTCGTGGTCGGGGAACCCGCGGGGCGGAACAACAGCGCTCAAAGACGGACAAACTGCAGGAGAATTGCAACATTTTGTAGGCAAATATCCACGAATTGGAGTTTTCCTGGCGATATTGCAAGTTTCACGTCTTAATCTCGGCGAAACTGCTAGTTCTTTCTTTTGTGGGCATGGATCTCAGGAATTCGGGAAGGCCAGCCCCGATAGCTCTCAAAGCCTGGCAAATATAGCCACGAAATTACATCACTCGGAGCTAAAAGTCTGCGAAACTGCAAACATTTGGGGTCTACATATCAACGAAATTACTAGTTTTCTGTCTTCATATCTTTCTCGAGAAGATTCTGTTTTTTTTTTCGCGAAATTGTAAGTTTCGGGCCTTTTTTTTCAGTGATCGCCGGCTACGACAGTGAGGAGTGAGTGACAAGAGTGAGGAGACAACTTTCCTTGTGGTACCTGTCCATCAACAGGATTATTTGGAAGTGTGTGTTTATTGACATGTGACGGGGAAATTTGTTTTCGAACTACGGATGCCTTGAAAATGGGGTGCACTTACCCCGAAACTAGTCGGCATATTTAAAAATTTTGTTCCGACAGCAGCCAGTCGGCCGTGGTATAGAAAGTCAAAATAATAAAATCGTGTTTCTTTTTACCGCAGGCCCCTTTTTTGGCACCAACTGAGGGGGAACAAAATTATGAAAATGAAAAATGAAACAGAGTCGGTTTGGTTGCCTACACGATATGGGAAGGCGGACTCTTGTTAGAGGAGTTATTTGCAATTAAAATATTTATCCCGGCCTAAATTTCATTCATAATTGATTGATCTCGTTCCAACTTATGAGGTTTGACTCGATTGTCGCATGAATGAAATGCGCTGCTGTCGGAACAAAACTTTTTTCAGATTACGTTAATTTTCAGATCAGTTACATTAGGTTAAAATGGTATGTCACAATTTCATCATTACGGAATGCGGAGTGCCTGGGTTCGAATCCGAAACAATTTTTTTTTAATTTTTTTTTTTTGTTCCTCCCTTTTTGGCCCACCTCAGGATTTTTTACTCAAGATTTATTAAGCTGTAGGCAAATCAAATAAAACAGACGGCTCAAAATACAATGTCAATGAAATTTTTTGGTAATTGGGTGGTCCAGTAAGGCATAGCGTTAATTTAATAGCTCCCCTCCGCCGAGCACTCCCCTGCCATATCAACGGATTTGGTTCACTAGGGTCTCATACGAAAGCGCGTTCATTTCTAAGTACTCGAGTCAATTTTGGGGGCAATTGAAACAACAGCAGTGCGGTAGCGAATTTTCAACTAATTCAAACCCCTCTTTCACACCGTTCCCGTGGACCGATTCACCTGGATCACGAACTCGTCCGAGATATTCACGCTATTGATTTTTAGACCAAATTTGGTTGCCCTAAGTCAAAAATTGCGACCGTGGTCGTGCTAACAAGCGAGGGGATATATACTACAGTGAAGATGTAATCTGTATGCAAACACAGGAAAAATGAAATGCCAAAAATAGCAGGTGAATTTCAAGGTGGCGTACGTCAGCTGTTTTATGGTCTCATGAGTGGCAAAATTGATGAAAACTTCTCCATTCGATGGCCTTTCGAATGGTGTATTACATACCGTATTTACGTGAACCATGAGGGCAGCAGGCACGCTGGAAACAGAAAAAACGTAGGAAAATGGTCGTATTGGAGCGATAATCACTTGGGATCATGTCCTTAGCGGACCCCTGTAATTTGCAAAATAAGACGGCTATGGGATATGGTGGTATGCTAACTTCATCTAGGGGCGGTGAGACATGAATTCAAATGTGAAGGATAGTTTCTCAGCCCCCACCCCTACGGATGGATCCATAATTATTGTTACTTCAACCACTTGTCACCGCCGGCCGTCAAGCCCGGAGGTGGTGGTAGATTCATTGTACGCGTTGACACTAATTTTTACACTTCCCTTGAGAATCACGCTAAGTCTCCCGTTCTTTAATGAAAAGAGCCCAGAGACCCGTCACATAAGAAGCGTGGTCGACTTTTTAAGCATTTCATACCTACCTCCTGTGTGCATGAAAAATAATTCTAGCCATCATGAGAGGGGGTTTTGATGGCGATGGAAGGGAGCGGGAAAACTACATGGGTCCCAGATTACTACTACCTGCGTGGCTATAGCTATGTGTCAAAAATTATTGATTCATTAGAAGGGAGGGGGGGTGAGCACTCTGTCCTTCTTAATAGAGCACGCCGAGAGGCCATACCGCCGTTGAAATGAAGTTACTCCCATAGACTGAATCGTATTTTGAAAATTAGAGGGTCTGCTACTAAGGACATAATCCCAAGTGATTATCGCTCCAATACGACCATTTTCCTACGTTTTTTCTGTTTCCAGCGTGCCTGCTGCCCTCATGGTTCACGTAAATACGGTATGTAATACACCATTCGAAAGGCCATCGAATGGAGAAGTTTTCATCAATTTTGCCACTCATGAGACCATAAAACAGCTGACGTACGCCACCTTGAAATTCACCTGCTATTTTTGGCATTTCATTTTTCCTGTGTTTGCATACAGATTACATCTTCAAATTAACTCCGAAACCCCATTCTAATGACAGATTCGAGAAGGAAATTTTCTGCTCTTTCCGAATCAGTCATTAGTTTTTGTCTAAACTTGGATTGCAAGCTGTGAACCCGCTCTTTGTGTAAAAAAGTCACGAAGAGCGTGAAAAACAGGAAAATGCCGATATCTCGTCAGGTAACCACCTTCGACCATATGTTGATATGGTAATTTTGGTGCGTCCAGGTGCGTACTACAACATGGCAAAGTATTGCACATTCCTCCTGAAACACCCTGTCCCTGTATACAGGGTGTTTGGGGAGGAATGATCCGGATTGAAATATGTTGTAGTAATCGGCAGGGCGGATCAAAAAAGCCATATAAACATAGGGCCGCAAATGCTTTGTTTCGGAGATAGAGTGTTACTGAAATTTTCCGTTTTTTTCGGCGACGATTTCATCATACTTAATCACGCCACACCATTTGGCGGAACTCGGGGAAAACATGTCCATTTTGTAAGCTTTCAAACTGCTCAAGAAGATTGGCAATCGGTGCTGTTTTGACCGAGATATCGCGGTGAGTATTCGAAAAAGCAAGTCCAAGTGCTCAAAAACAGGCATGTTGTACCAACAAGAAAAAATTCACGTGAAAGGTTCATTGTAATTTATTGTTACACGATTCATTTATCAGCCAACATATTGATGCCAACTGATCGGAAACTCACTATTCATCACGCTCCCCCCTCCCTATAATCAAGTTTTTAGCTATCATAATGAACGAGAAACAAATGTTGTTCCAGGAGGGCGGGTCAATTTGTAGGAAATCAAACTACTTAAAATAATTTTACGATTACATTTGAGGAAATTATTACTTCTTCCGCCATCATAGGACTTATACAACATAGGTTTAGTGTTAATGTGTGTTGTGGTGTAAATGGTAGTAACTTAATAGGACCATACATAGGCATACGTCATTCAGAACCACTTAAATGGACGCAATTATCGACATTTCTCGAAAATGAACTGCCAGCTCTCCTCGAAGATATCCCTCTGTGAGAGAGACCAATTATGATTTAACAGCACGGCGGAGCTCCAGCGCACAGTGCTCGTGAAGTGCGAGAGTTTCTTGACGAAACCTATCCAGATCGCTGGATCGGTCGCGCAGGCCCCGTGAACCGCCGCCGAGATCTCCGGATCTAACTCCCCTCGATTTTTTCCCGGGATGGATGAAGGATTTAGTTTACCATGGTGCCCCTGTAAATTCAAGGGAAGAGTTGATACGGCGAGTAGAGGAAGCAGCATTAGTCATCAAGAATCGCAGAACTGAAATTAGAAAAACAAAAGGTCCGTCTCCACGAGGGCTACGAAATGTGTTCAAGCTGACGGGGGATATTTTAACAATTTCTTTGATATTGTTATTAAAACATTTTTAGAAATAAATTTTACCTCACCATTTTACCAGCGTAAGTTATTGGTTTAATTAATTGCCATTAACAGTGAAGGGATAATGGTAGAAATTAGAAGACATTGAGACGTTATTCATTCTTCTTGTGGGATATGTAGGCTTTATACCTGAAAGTTATAAGTCCTATGATGACGGAAGAAGTAATAATTTCCTCAAATGTAATCGTAAAATTATTTTAAGT
The DNA here is from genome assembly GCA_038030265.1 of Corythucha ciliata. Taxonomy (NCBI): domain Eukaryota; kingdom Metazoa; phylum Arthropoda; class Insecta; order Hemiptera; family Tingidae; genus Corythucha; species Corythucha ciliata. Next base: position 46,147,276 of record CM075942.1, on the reverse strand, counting down.
AGTTTGATTTCCTACAAATTGACCCGCCCTCCTAGAACAACATTCGATTCTCGTTCATTATGATAGCTAAAAACTTGATTATAGGGAGGGGGGAGCGTGATGAATAGTGAGTTTCCGATCAGTTGGTATCAATATGTTGGCTGATAAATGAATCGTGTAACAATAAATTACAATGAACCTTTCACGTGAATTTTTTCTTGTTGGTACAACATGCCTGTTTTTGAGCACTTGGCCTTGCTTTTTCGAATACTCACCGCGATATCTCGGTCAAAACAGCACCGATTGCCAATCTTCTTGAGCAGTTTGAAAGCTTACAAAATGGACATGTTTTCCCCGAGTTCCGCCAAATGGTGTGGCGTGATTAAGTATGATGAAATCGTCGCCGAAAAAAACGGAAAATTTCAGTAACAACATTTTCACCTCTTTCGATAAACAAATGAGGATACTTAAACCCGTTATTAGCTTGAAAAAACTAGGTATTTTTGAAGCAAATTTTGTGCTCTTTTCAGAAATGTCACTCATTTTGTTCTATGTTAGACGATGGGTTTGTCTCGACGACTTATTGGTGGAAAAAGGGAGAGAGGCTAAAAATTCACTAATTCGGCTCTATCTTCGAAACAAAGCATTTGCGGCCCTATGTCTATATGGCTTTTTTGATCCGCCCTGCCGAGTACTACAACATTTTACAATCCGGATCATTCCTCCCCAAACAACCTGTATATCAAATCGAACCGACCTCGGATTCGTGTTCTAGGGGTTCTGAATCGTGAAAAAAAAGTATCACAACCCATATGTGCGACCATCAGGGCGAGACCAATAGTGCATTTTTTGAATGAAATGCAGTAAAATATAATAAAAGAATGTCATACTCAAATAGTTAATCAATTACCTAAATAATTTAACATTCACGATATAATCGAAAATTGCCTTGGATTTGAGCTTTTTCTCGATATTAGCCCCCGAAGATTCTTCCAGACACCCAGAATTGGCCTTTTCCTAAGCTGCCAATGATCGTTTTTCCTCAATTCTAGTTGCGAATTAGCGTTTTTTTTTTTTAATTTTTGCTGCGAATTAGAGTTTTTCTAAATTTCAGACTCGAATTTTAGACGCTTAGACAGTTTATTAGCGCTTTTCTTTCAATTTAAGCCACGAATGAGCGGGTTTTCTATATTTTAGTTACAAATTATTTTCAAGTTATACGGGGCCCTTTACTTTTTGTAAGAAAGGCGAATAAAATTGCTGGGGCACGGAAACTTTGAATTTTGTCCCGTAAACGAACTATTTTAAGCGAAAATCAGGGGATTTAGCCTCCAAAATCTGATAAATTTGACTATGAAACGGTGAAACGTGTATTGCAGCTCAGAATCCATAAATTTCACAGGCGATTCAAATCCCATTCAATCCCCATTGGCCACAAGTACCTATTTGAAACGTATTGAAACGCTGATTGGGACCCCCATATAACACGATTGGGGGGGGGGGGCAAACTACTTTTTTTGTCCCCAGAAAATGATTACGATCATCAGAAAGTGACTATACGGCTCCGGGAACTGTTTATTGAGCCACAAAAACTGATTGTTTTGCTTCAAAAGTTGACCGTTTCTACATAGAAACACACTTCGATTATGAACTGCAGAACTGCCACAAAATCCTGCTGTTGTTTGGTGGAAAACTGTCAATTTTGCCGCTGTAACTAACTAAGGCTATTTGGCCCCGGAAACCGTTTAAATTAAGACCCGGAACTGTCCATTTCTGTGCCGCTAGCTGGCACCGACTATGTTCATACCCTGACGGATAACGAATTCTTTAATTGAACAGTGGAGAGACCAATAATTTTCCAACACTTCACAATAGTCTGACGGATAACCGTGTAATTGCAATATTTAGAGCTAAACATTTGTGTGTCTACAATTTCGGGTCTCAATTTCAGCGAAATTGCAAGTTTAGGGTCTTTAATTTCGGAGAAATTGCAAGTTTCTGGACCATTTTAGTGGCCGCCTACCCCGGTCCAGCCGGCCCTGAGAGCGGCCTAACTAACCCGTAAATCCTCTCCCCGTTCATTGTTGAGAAAGACGAGTTCGCGGTCTCAGGAGAATGCGGAAAGATGCCGCACCCTTCTGTCTAGATCTAGCTTCGCCCATGCGTATACCCCGTTAGCGGGCCCTCAATAATACTCGCCTAGGGGCCCCACGAGGGCTAGAAACGGCCCTGCTCGCGTGACAAAAAATATCCCGTTCACACTGAGCGAGGCGCTCAAAAAACCGACAGCCCACGGGTTGGGGCGAGGCATGATTTGCCCGTCTAGACACCAGAATCACAGGGGAGGAAAACCCCTTCAACTGCTCGTCTGATTTTCATATTTCCCGTGCCAAGAACCCCGGTTTCGTGTATTTTTGAAGGGCCCGACTAATTTGCGAGCCAGTCCACACCTCGCGTTAGTACTCCGACCGGGCTAATGTTCTTTGTTCAAACTCCAGTTGGGTGGCATTATGAGCCATCAAAATTTCGTTATGATCCGGCAATTTGCTGACCCCCTTCCTACCGTACTGGTCCGCAGAACTCAGATTGCCCCCAGTAAGGAGGGAAGGGTACCAGCAAATTACCGGATCGTTAGAAAATTTTGATGACCTGTACTGCCACCGGATTAGAGTTCAAGTGATGAAAATCAGCCCAGTAGGAGCACTTTAATGCGAGTCCGCAAAATTCATTCGGTTTGATCCGCAAATTAGGACACATTTTTCAATTTTCACCACAAACGCTCAGGATTCAAGTGCGGGCTAAGCGTCGGAAGGCTTCACCTGACCCAAGTTGGTGTAAACTTCAAACTGAATCCTCAGGCCCGTGAAGAATTTCTGCGGAATAATGGGCAGTTTTCTGGCGGATTTTGATACATTTTCAGTGTTCAATCGATGTGACAGAAAAATAGCTAATCTCACTCACCGCATCTTTACAGAAGGCCTTAGTTTACTCAAAGCAAAACGAAATTACAAAATTATTTACATCTCAAACTCCGGATCAGTTGTTTACGTATCGCCGGGCATTTCACCACCGGGAACGAGCTATCAGGGGGAAAGAAGGCACACGTTTTTAAGACTGTCTCCCACGTTTACTAACTAAAAGGGACTCACCATCGTTATATTGTTGCCGTTCAGAAGTATTTGATCGAGTTTAGTGACTCGCTTACCTTCGGGCGTAGCCTCGTACTCTGTAACGTCTTCCAGCAGCATATTGACGAAATCGTCGAATCCGAGAAGGGTGCCGACAATCTCTTTGTCATTTTTCATGATGATGTGAATTCTAGAGCCGATACATTTGTCGACGAGCTCTACAAACGGGGAAAAAAACAAGCCATGAGACACTTGACGCCGAGTGTACCGGACGCAGGGTGGCGGGTATTACCGAGTGGGAGAACGGTCGACGGATTCGTTGCCACTGAAGCTGACATTGTGCACTCCTTTTGTAAAGTGTGTCTAGCAGTAGAAAACTCGGAAAACTTGACAAAATATTAATTTAAACGTAAATTAACAAGAATGAATCGGCGAAAGAGCCGCGAGCGCGTAAAAATTAGCGTTCTTTGGAAGAGCAGGTTACGACGAGTGTACGAAGCCAGGAAGCCTCACCACAGGCAGTTTGGGCTACAATCTAAGTACAGCAAATTGGACGATATCAATACCGAGATTCGACGCTAAAAATAATTATGTCCTTTCTGTTCCGGCAAGGTGTTTGGAAAATTTTCGGAGCAGAGTTTCCACAGGACCAGTCAATAAAATGTAATAAAATAAACTTAATGTTTATTAGTTGGTCCCATGACAACTCTGTTCCAAACATCTTGCTGGAACAGACCTAAAAGCTTGTACACACGTTATACGTATAATACGTTCGTGTAATGGTAAGGCACTATAAAACCCGAGTACTGCAACACGAAAATCGGCGCCATACTTGGTCCCTCATATGATTATAATTGTCACCTGAGGGCTTATTCTCTAACTCCGAAGCAATAGCTTTTTCGAAGTCATATGTTTATTTCATTGATTTTCTTCAAACAAATGAATGAAATAAACACATGGCTGGCGAGAAAAATATTGCTTGTTGTTAGAGAATAGGCCCCCTGATATCATTGGCCGCGTTGCAAAACTTCAGACTTGTTCAGCGCTTAATGAGCACTTAGTCTTTTGCCGTTGCAAAACTGTGAATTTAGCTCAGCGCTGAGTAAGTGTTTAAAATCCAACAAAACACGTCCCATCGCGATACAAGTCACGTTTCAAAACTCCAGTAAGCACTTAATTTTACACTTCAGCGTTTGAACACGATCCCCGAGTTTTGCAACGCAACCATTGACAAGTAGGATATTTTTATTTATTTCGACCGCATTCCGCGTTTTTTTGCTGCTAGATGACAGTTTTTTCATTCATGATATTGTGTTTACCCTAACGACTGAGGGACCAAATTTGGCGCTGAAATCCGTGTTGCAGTACCTGTGTTTTAAAGGTTCTCTAGTAATGGTACTGTGAAAAAGTATAAAAACCATATGCTTTCATGAAAAAGCCAGGAAACCGTTGGAAAATTGTCAATAATTTTCCCCTTTACCATCTCCATTGTAGAAACTAAGCCCAGAAATACCACACCGACAAGGAACATGAAACCAGCTATTTAGCCGTGAAACCGTTAATTTTGTCCGAAAATATAAATTTTCCTGTTCACAATTTAGTAGTGGGCATACTTTTTCCCCCGGCACGCTTTCATTCGATCAAGAAACCGAAAACGTTCCTGCTAGAATCACTTTTATCCGCCAAAATACTTGCACTTGAAGCTCAGAAAGACTATTTTGACTAAACTGTGGAAGGTAACGACGTTGTGAGCGTTCAATGGCTCTTGAAAATTAATTTTACCCAGGAAACCTAAAGCCCGCCACTCACGTGCAGCTTAGACTGTCAGTTTGAACTGTTCAGTTCAAATTATTTGAGGCATTTCGCCTCAGCTAAGGTGAACTGCACAGTTAAACTGTACAGTTCTCATTTCAATAGCTAATATCCGACGATTGTTTCCGCCGTTTCAACCATTCCTTGCACCACTGCCTGCGTCTTTTAGGTTGGTTACTTTCCTGATGAATAACTGCACAAATTAAACCGAGAACGGCAATGCGGTCCTGCTCATTGGAATCCATTATGTTAACTGAAGAATTGAACTGTACGTGTGTGGGGGACTGAACTGAACAGTCCAAACTGACAGTTTAAACTGCACGTGAGTGGCCGGTTTAAAACCCCAGAAGCTAAGTCATGAGTCATGACTGTGTAACTGCGTCCATTTCCACCAAAAAGTCCGCTTGAAAACCTTACCATTCGGCTGCAAGAAACATGGCATTTGAAACTGAAAATTCAATCGCCCAATCAATTTGTATGGTAAATAGGTGTAGCTTCTGAATCTGGAAAATTTGCTTATTTAGTCCCTTTTAATAGCCCCAAGCCCAAAAGGGGTGATTTAGACCTACACCGCTACACATTAATTTAGACTTGAAAAATGTTTCTATGGTGGCGGAGGGGGGGGGGCTAAAATACTACTTACTATCACGAAATCCAGTAAGAAAAGTCTCGAAATCCTGCATGAACACATTGGAAATACCTCCCAGTCAATTATTATAAGGAGAAGAAGGGTGAGTGCCACGGATTTTTTGGGTTCCTCGTGGGTAATTCCTTAATTTTTCGTCCATGTTTTTAAATAATTTTCAGTAGAAATACCATTGAACAATATCTTAAGTTTTACCCTCTCTCCCTCACCACAATAATACTCTGAGGCCACGAAACTTGCCGCAAAATGATTTAGCTTCAGCAATCTACTATCAACCACGGCATTGATTATTTTTTTCAGCAGAAACTTTGTCCTGGAACCTGTGAATTTTAACATGGGACTTCCTAATCTGCTGACCAAAAAAAAAAAAAAAAAGTGCCACCGCGCCCATGAGTCATCCAATCTCCACCAAATTTGGCATGGTGGCATTCCAACACAATCCCTAGGTGCCACCGAGGTCAAAACATCAAATTTATTTCAAGTACTGGTACTTCCCCCCGCACCGGTTCAGTAATGTACTCTGAAAAAAGTGCCACTGCGCCAATGAGTCATCCAATCTCCACCAAACTTGGCATGGTGTCATTCCAACACAATCCCTAGGTGCCACCGAGGTCAAAACATCAAATTTATTTCAAGTACTGGTACTTCCCCCCGCACCGGTTCAGTGATGTACTCTGAAAAAAGTGCCACCGCGCCAATGAGTCATCCAATCTCCACCAAATTTGGCATGGTGGCATTCCAACACAATCCCTAGGTGCCACCGAGGTCAAAACATCAAATTTATTTCAAGTACTGGTACTACCCCCCGCACCGGTTCAGTAATGTACTCTGAAAAAAGTGTCACCGCGCTAATGAGTCAGTACTTGAAATAAATGGAAGTACTGGAAGTACCAGTACTTGAAATAAATTTGATGTTTTGACCTCAGTGGCACCTAGGGATTGTGTTGGAATGCCACCATGCCAAATTTGGTGGAGATTGGATGACTCATTGGCGCGGTGGCACTTTTTTCAGAGTACATCACTGAACCGGTGGGGTGGGAAGTACCAGTACTTGAAATAAATTTGATGTTTTGACCTCGGTGGCACCTAGGGATTGTGTTGGAATGCCACCATGCCAAATTTGGTGGAGATTGGATGACTCATTGGCGCGGTGGCACTTTTTTCAGAGTACATCACTGAACCGGTGCGGGGGGAAGTACCAGTACTTGAAATAAATTTGATGTTTTGACCTCGATGGCTTCTAGGGATTGTGTTGGAATGCCACCATGCCAAATTTGGTGGAGATTGGATTGGACTTGTTGCATCTTACGTGTTGTCATGGAAGCGACGTGTTGAAGTGCTCCTCAATTTAATGATTCAAGAGAGGGGACAATTAAAATACTTCAAAGATGTGCGAAAGATTCCTTACTGAGCAACTCCATTGACTTCAGAATGGGGATCACAAAAAAGAAATAATTGCTTTATTTAAACTAACCACAACAACGAACAAACCTAAAACTTCAAATTTAATTTTTTTTAGACGTTTTGAACCCCAGCTTCAGTAGATGTCATGACATAAATGTCTCCGTGTGTACAAGCTTTAAAGGCCCAATTACACCAACCGAGTAGCTCGGCCGAGTGACTCGGCCGCGTACTGGGCGAGTAGGTGATGAAGTAGGAATGAGACAGTTTTGTTATGCGTTGTCATGGCACCGCGAAGCAGAAAAATTAAACGGTAAAAAATGTTTGAACTCAATACCACGAAAATATTAACTTTTGTGCCTTTTGAAAAGTTTGCTTCCCCCCTTTTTGCGTATAATTTTTAATTTAATTTAATTTCGCGTTCAAATGGTCAACAGCCGTGTTTTTATTTTGGTCCTTTTTCTTTATTATTGTTATATATTTAGTTCATTTTTTTGTTAAATATTACATATTTTGTGAATTTCTTATATTTCTTTACTACGCTGGGCTGAAGTTCTCGAGGGGGAGAAGGGAGCGTTCTGGCCGATGATCTGAAATTGTTGAAACCGGTCTGCTTATATTCGCGGAGTGACAAATTCTTTTGGTTGCTTGGTTCTCTGGTTTGCTCTTGGTTGGTGAAGTCAAGAATAGGGCACCAGAATTGATAAAAATATGGCGATAAGAAAAATGCGTGAATGAGAGGCGAACTCTCTGAACATTACATGAGCTCGGTTGATCACGTTTGCATGTTTGGAAATTGGAAAGGGGGGAGTGGAAGATTGTTGGGGGGTCCATACTCGGCCGAATAAATAGAACATAGTTCTATTTCCTGACTCGGTCAAAATCACTCGCTCCTCACTGGGCCGAGTACTGTCTGAAGTGATTACACGGTGCTTTACTCGGCCGAATGCCGTCTCGGCCGAGCACTCGGTACGTGTAATTGGGCCTATCTCGCAAAATCAGGTGATTGTCACTGGGCCGAGTACGCGAGATTTTCTTTTCTCCCCTCGTGGTGGTGGAGGAGTGTTAGTCGCTCTGAGCTGCCCGCAAAACTGGGTGTCCCCTTTCGACTCATGTAACTCGCCGGTTCGGATTTTTATTTTCCAGAATAGTGGTGGAAAATCACAAATCACGCATCCCGAATTCCCGAAACCCTTTCACTGTTGACGACAATGCCTTTTTCGTTACTTACAATGAAAAATAATTGTAAATACTTATTTATAATTATGGAAGAGTGCCTACTCTCCCAGACTAAATAATAATTTTTTTTAGTTAAATGGTCACCTAGCACGTACTCAAAAAATTCCTACAGCACAACACAAACCAATTGATTCCAAGGCCCTAATTCATAGTCGTCCCTTGAGGAAATTATTTCCTTTACTCGAATTAAAACAGATGATTCACAAAGTAGAATGACTGATTTGAAGTCCCTCAACTCCTCAAGGGAATATTTTCTTCAAGGGACGACTATGAATTTGGGCCTATTACCTGTTGCCTGTGGCCTATTACACCGCACATTTGTTCAAAGCCCAGCTTTAAAATGCAATGGGCTTGGGCATGCGATCCATACCTTATGTGATACTTCTGGTTCAATTTTTAAATGTACAACCCCCTCCCGCATACATGTTTTTCCCATGTAACGGCCGAATTTCCGCATTAATCCCAGATTTAGCTTCGTCTCGATCATCAGAAGATTCTCTAACAAAGATTCTCCAATGAGGATCGTAAGCCTTTTGTTAAATATCGTTTTTTTGCTGCATCGAAAATTCCCCTGATGAATTGAAAAAGTTCGTTGATGACCACACTTGTATTAGCCTAATTCTGGCTTTAATTTCTGCTTCGGAAATTTTTCGAATGCATAATTACTTACGACCCCAATACAATAGGGGTATTCACGTCCAAGGTAAATAGACTTACAGAGGTATGCTCGTAACTAAGGAAATTTTTGTCAAAATTGACGTCACGGGAGTAAAAAAAATAATGAGGGACCAAACTTCACATATGAAGCTTCCCCTTCCACGGTTCCTCCCTTGGAATTTCTTTGTAGATGAAGCAAAAAATAAATGAATAGGTAGCCAAAATAAATGCCTGGAATTTTTTTTAAAAGCGATATAATTTGGCAGAGTTGTTCCTTATACCTTATGCACCGTTTTAAGGCCCAAGTTAATTGACATGTACCACGTGAAGCACCGTGTATTCAGTACAGACAGCACTCGGCGCAGTGACGGCTGAGTTTATTATGTGAATCAGTGAGAAACGCCCAGTAAACTTCATGAGGGAGGAAGGAAGGGCTTTCCTGCTGCACGGGACAATCACGCTCACGAGCATTTCTCAAATAGGTTGGACAATAAAGCTGAAGTTTAAGTGTTCCCTGTCATGTATAAAAATAGAAGTAATTTAGTATTTTAGTATTAATGGTGACCTTCGACCAGAATCCCGGCCTCGAACCTAGCCGAATTCAATCACTGTCGATATCGAGGAATTTGTTTGCCTCATCTGGGGCCTTAGTACAAACTCGTGCGAAAATGCCGCTAGACGTGATTGCTTTGGCGGGATATTGTTATTTCTTATTCGGCGTCCTTGGATCCCGCATGCGGCTTTTTCCCCGACCGTTCATACTAAGGCCCCTGGCCGCATACTCAGGATGGAGTAGGGCGATTCACACCCCCACCATACGAGCGTATTGGTCGATGTGCGGTTTGTTGTACAAACACCACCGAGAACCCTTAATACGAAGCCAAGTGTTTCGGGGTGCTTATATTATTGTTAATTGGAATGGTGGCTGATGAGTGTCACGAAAACTCATTGTTTTACGAGAAAATTGCTGAACTTAGCTCTATCTTAAAAGAATTTCTAAAAGTTTCACAACTGAGATACCCTGCACCTGCAGCAGTTTTCTTTGCTCCAACCATTACACTTAGGGGCCCTGCAATCACTTTTTTCACAGGAACATTGTTCTGCAGGCAATAATGCGTAGTTCTCCCAATTTAAAAAGTGGCCCCCGAAATGTAGATAATTTTGTTTTATTGGAAAAAGTCCCACCTGTTAATTTTTTAAAAATTTGTCATCCCATGACGTCATGGCACCAACAATAATAATTGGTTGAAAATTAAGAGCATACCTCTTTAGTCTATTTACCTTGATTCACGTCAACTTTCGTACTGTTTGTAGTTTCGTAATCGCGTAGTCAGATTTTTGTTACCAGGGGGCCTATTCTCTAACAAAAAATCAATTTGTTTTTCGTAGCAATGTTTCTATTTTATTCATTTTCTTCAAACAAATGAATGAAATAGAGAAACATTGCTATGAAAAAAGTTAGAGAATAGGCCCCCAAGGAAATCAAGTTTCGAATGAATGAGTTTAAAATATGCCCCGGACGAAATGAATGACTAGATGATTCCATTTTAGATTTCCCTAAAAACAGATCGTAGCAACAGCGCAAGTACAAAATTACAAACAGTACGATGGTTGACGTGAATACCCCTAATAATATGGGTATGCCCCATAATTCAAAAATATATGAACTTTAAATTCCTAAATCCATGGTGGGGGGGGGATTGGCTGTTGCCGGGAAATTAGCTGAAGCGTCAATGAGCTGCAGGCCTTTCACTTCGACCCAAAATTCTCAATTTTGCATTTTGCTAGAAAAATCACCAACAATTTTCAATACAGGTGAGACAATAGAATCTTAAGGTGGGAGGGGGTAGTGCCATGCACGTCAGTTACGGTGGACTAAATCACGAATTCATAGGGCTTAGGGGAAAATATTGTCTGAACTGAAAATAAAGTGTGAAGTTCTCCATTCGAATGCAAAATCAGAGTTGTACAGTGGAAATACTAGGGTTTTATTTCCTTCATCCGGTATTGTCTGAAGTTTCATCTGTTTCGTCACGAGTTGGAAATTACAAACACGAACACATAACTGGTGGGTCAAGTGCTAGACGGTACGATTCTGTAATTTTATGGTATGTATTTATCAGATTTCCCCCACAAGCAAACTAACGTAAGTGAAACTGCAACCCTGGAGGATTTTTATTTGGATGCTGTCATTCAGTTGTATTGATCACTTAGAATGATGAAACAAAGAAGTACAGTATAGTTTTTCTACGCCTTGGAAGAAAATGGAGATTCATATTATTCTTTGCAAATTGCTAGAGCGCTTTGAATAGTACTAGAGTAGTAGCGACAGGTGGACGGGGATGAACACGACGAGAAAAGAAAATCTCGGCGTTCGTTCTCCCACCTAAAAACCTAAAAAGCCGTGCACCCAGTTTTGCGGGCAGCTCAGAGCGACTAACACTCCTCCACCACCACGAGGGGAGAAAAGAAAATCTCGCGCCGAGTACTGTCTGAACTGATTACACGGGGATTTACTCGGCCGAGTGCACTGTCTCGGCCGAGCACTCGGTTGGTGTAATTGGGCCTTAAGGGTGCGTTCATAGCAAAGTCATATGGAAAACCAAGTCATTAAACTTTGTATTATTTGTATGTTAAAAAAATGAAGCGGTTCGTGGGTTGGGATTTTTGCTCCCGATACGTTGCGCTGCTCTACTACGAAAGTAGATTACCCGCTAAATTCAAAAATTATACAAAAGTTGAGTGTTGAAAAAAACATATGGTATCAAGATAGATATCACGCTACAACTTCAAACCGAAAATAAATATAATAATTTTTGTATTTGGCGGGTTTTCTCCTTTTTAGTGCATTTCATTCAAAAAATGCACTATTGGTCTCGCCCTGATGGTCGCACACATGGGTTGCGATACTTTTTTTTCACGTTTCAGAACCCCTAGAACACGAATCCGTGGTCGGTTCAATTTGCTATATATATACATATTTGTTTATATATTTATGGCCTTTTTTTGTTAGCACGATCACGGTCGCAATTTTCTACTTAAGGCAACCATATTTGGTCTAAAAATCAATAGCGTGAATATCTCGGACGAGTTCGTGATCCAGATGAATTGGTCCACGGGAACGGTGTGAAAGAGGGGTTTGAATTAGTTGAAAATTCGCTACCGCACGGCTGTTGCTGCAATTGCCCCCAAAATTGACTCGAGTAATGAGAAATGAACGCGCTTTCGTATGAGACCCTAGTGAACCAAATCCGTTGATATGGCAGGGGAGTTCTCGGCGGAGGGGAGCTATTAAATTAACGCTATGCCTTACTGGACCAACCAATTACCAAAAAATGTCACTGAGATTGTATTTTGAGCCGTCTCTTTTATTTGAATTGCCTACAGCCTAATAAATCTTGAGTAAAAAATCCTGAGGTGGGCCAAAAAGGGAGGAACAAAAAAAAAATTTAAAAAAAAATTGTTTCGGATTCGAACCCAGGCACTCCGCATTGCGCAAAAGTGAAATTGTGACATGCCATTTAACGTAATTTAACTGATCTGAAAATTAACGTAACCTGAAAAAAGTTTTGTTCCGACAGCAGCCTGTCGGGGAAAGTGCATTTCATTCATGCGACAATCGAGTCAAACCTCATAAGTTAGAACGATATCAATCAATTATGAATGAAATTTAGGCCGGGATAAATATTTTAATTGCAAATAACTCCTCTAACAAGAGTCCGCCTTCCCATATCGTATAGGAAACCAAACCGACTCTGTTTCATTTTTCATTTTCATCATTTTGTTCCCCCTCAGTTGGTGCCAAAAAAGGGGCCTGCGGTAAAAAGAAACGCGATTTTATGATTTTGACTTTCTATATACCACGGCCTAAATGTCATTCATAATTGATTGATATCGTTCTAACTTATGAGGTTTGACTCGATTGTCGCATGAATGAAATGCACTTTCCCCGACAGGCTGCTGTCGGAACAAAACTTTATTCTTAACGGGAGCAAAAATCCCAACCCAAAATAAAAAACATTTTTTTCCTCGAGTCTGAGGATTTGGTTTTCCATATGACTTTGGTTCATAGTGAATCACCTTCACTGCGATACCTCGATGAGCGATGCCCCGATGAAACATCAATGAAGAACAAACATCAATAATTGCATGGGACTGTTCATAGTGAAGTACCCTCACTGCGATGTGATCATCGATACCTCGCTACTATCATCGATGATTTGAATCATATGGTTCCTCGACCCTCCTCCTGCCCGTTGCTTTTTTTTCTAAATAAGGGTTAAAGCTTGAAGGAAACACGTGTGCGTGACTTACGTAAATTGTTTGAAGGTGGTCTTTGAAAGATTTTGAAAAGGAAAAAAAAGGCAACGTACGGGAGGGGGTTCGAGTATAGCGAGGTATCGAAGATCACATCGCAGTGAGGGTGCTTCACTATGAACAGTCCCATACAATTATTGATGTTTGTTCTTCATCGATGTTTCATCGGGGCATCGCTCATCGAGGTATCGCAGTGAAGGTGATTCACTATGAACGCACCCTAACGCTTTCACATAACAGATTAACAGAAACATGGATTCATTCATAAATACATAATGTATTGCTGTCTTGGGGAAAATCGACAAGTGTCCAGAAGAACTCTAAGAGCTCACATTATTTTCAACACACGTGTAAGAATGCTAGAAGGTGGGCTCAATTGTCACCATCCAGGGCGGTCCCTTAAAGTGAGTGATGTGAGTGGGGATTTGGCCCTACAAACTGATTGGTTTCGGAAAGAGTATCGAGCAACGGTAACTTCCTCAGCGTTACCAACAAACGAGACAGTAATGTTTTTCGATTAACGGATTAACGAGTACAGCGGCGTTGAAAAGATTGAACGATCCTCAGAACTCGGCAGCAATGTGTAGCAACCCTCTGACATAAGACCTCACTGACGTCATTGCACCAAACCGAGTGGGCCGTGGAGTCTAGGAAGAAGGCAACTGCCCCTTCTTGCTACGCCCCCCCCCCTCGCGAATATTTCGTCCATGAAACAGCAAAGATAGTTTTTCTTATTTAAAACTTTATTTAGGCAAAATCCTGTATGGATACAGCTTCATTCGAAAAAGCGAACAATGAGAAGCTACAATTTTTTTTGTCAATCCATTCGGACAAATATTTAAAGAACAGCGTTTAGTATTCGGTCTTTATTCTACCATTTAAGTTTTTTATATATATATTGGGATCTCATTTGTTTAATGATAGCAAATCCTTCGTTTGTAATTACTTTTATTTATAATTAGTAACTATTTAACATTAAGAATATAAAATAAAACAAACACGAAACGTAAAACAGTTGAAAAAAAAAGTTTATACAACGTACATACAGGAATGTAATTTTCCCGTTTTTCCTTCGTTACACGGCTCCCCCCTAAATTTCTTACTTCTTGCCCTAAGTTTCACCATCATGAAAAATTTACAAAATTGAAGGAAAAAAGAGAAAATTTAGCCTTGAAAAATCCTCAAAACATGTAGCAAGGGCCTAGCGGAAAAAAGAACAAGGGTAATAATAGTCGGTGGAGAGGGAAAGATGAAGCTTCTGCCAATAATTATATATATATATAATGCGTGTGTAAAACACATAACTTGTTTATTATTTTATATAATAATAAAAAAATAATAGAAACAAATCTTTGTAGCTACGTAAATAAAATTTTTCTTTGTATATATTAAAAATAAAATAAAAATAAATTTACAATAACTAATCCTAAGAGACTGGATAGAGAAAAAAGGGAAAGGGAGGACCAAGGAGAAGCAAAAAAAAAAATAATAATAGTAAAATAAAAGGTTAAATGTTTTTCAGAAATAAAACAAAACGAAAAGTATGTATAGCATGTATGTATAATATGTATAATTTATAAACATTGAGCCGATCCTTTGAAAAATCGGCGAGCATTTTTATAAAAATAAAATACAAAATTAAAAAAAAGCTACAAACTATTATTTCTGTCAAACTAAAAAAAGAAAAAAGGAAATGTTTACGACACAACTAGATAAATGCATTTTTTCGCAGCAAAATGGACTTTTCTTTGTTATGGTCCCTTTGCCCAGACCTTTAGAGTAAAAATGTACGAGTCTCAGTTGAGCTGTGTTGAGTTTAACCAGATTTTTCAAAGAGAGAGAGAGTTGAGAAAAACCGTACAAAAACTAATTTTTGTTTCCTATTTGTAACCAAATTGACTTTTCCTTTTCAAAATCTGGTTTTGTAAGATTTTGACACATAGTCAAGTTTGGGGGAATTACCAAATTCGTGATGTATCACCAACTTTTCTTGTTTTGTTTTGTTTTTTTTTTGTTTTGGGTTAAGTTTTGTTGTTGTGGAAACACCGGCCAACGGCTACAAAAACGTAAAAATTAGTTTAAACAATAAGAGATTCTTCGTCATGTTTGTTTCCTTGTTCGTGAAAATAAAACCAGAGTTTTCTTAACGGATTCATGAAGGTGTGGAGGAGGGAGGTAAGTCACCGAGTGAACAGGGAGGACGTACCGTCTACTTTTCTTCTTTATCTTTATCCTTATTCTCTTTGTCGGCGTCCTTTTCACTCTCTTTCTCAATTTCTTTCTCCGACTGTTTTTTGGTTGATGAAAGGGGGGACAATAATAATGTTTTGTTAAAAATCGGAATATTGACAGTTTCAACAAACACCATCACTCACTTTCTCCTTTTCGTCGGTCTCGTTGTCACCCTCTTTTTCGGCCTTTTTCTCCTCGTCCTTGCCTTTGGCCGTTTCCTTCTCTTCGGGCGGAGGTTTCGGAAGATGAGAGTTCAAATCAAGCGTCGTGCAAATGTCCTCCCAGTCAGGAAAGCATCGCTCTTTCATTCGATTGACATGGCCCACAAGATTGGAGCAATTCTCCTGCATGAACTCTTGCAACGTGTAATGTAGATCCTTTTCAAGGAAATAGATTTGAGCGAGATTGGCAAAAGCGACGACGTCTAACTGTGCTCGTTAAGGGAAAAAATGAATTATTAGTAAAAAACGAGCGATACCGATCTGCGGAGGAGGGGGAGAGGTAATCGGATCATACCGTAGTGGGCTCATCTCCAAAGAAAAACGGTTTGTCCGCCAACATTTCAGAAAGAACTCTCAAATCGTTCTGTCCAAATTCGTTGATTTCTTCAGGTTTATGCACGCCAATGCCGTGGGCTTTAACTTTTTTAGAACCCTGCACGATAGAAAATAGTTTTAATAATTGCGGTCAAACAAAAAAACGAGAAATGTTACCTTTCTGCTGTAGCTGTACTTGAAAACTAAATTGAGAAAACCGTTTGGCATGCGACTACCTAAAAAGTGCTGCAAGTTCATTTTGTACCCCTTAATAATATTGTCGGGGTGTTTCGTCCTCCACCACATGACGACCCTGAAGAAGAAGAAGAGGGATTTTTTATTAGTAAATGGGAACTTTGGGAGGGGGGATATTGTAAGTACCAGAAAAGGTGGTTTTCAATCATGGAAATCATGGCGTGGGAAACGCTTCGTTGATTGTTGTCAAGGCCTACGTCCAAGTCTTTGCCAAACTTTTGGCCGAGTTCTTTGATGATCACTGTGGAATCGGCGATTTCTTCGCCGTTAAGCTCGATGAAAGGCAAAAGTCCTTTTTTTGACCGGAATTTCATCTTGTGATCGACATTCTGAAAACAAAAAGAAACGGGTTAATCATGGCTATATCCGGGAGGAATCCATCTCTTGAAATTTCCTGAATGTAGTGGGTGTGGTGGAGGGGGGAGGCTATGCCGTTCTAGAAGGCAAGCCTAATTTCGTTTCTTCCCTTGTTTAATACTAGCTTTTAGAAAGGAACGACGGCCCGGTTGAATGTTTCGAGTTCAAGTGTCCTCCTCTTCTTAGGTCTGTCGTCCTCTGAAAGCGTTTTTGAGCGGCGCTACAACGAGCGTACATCCCAAAGACTCAAATTGAATGTGACCTCGTCCTCTGCAGGCTTAGGTGCAGTGAATTCAATTTAAGTCATTTTGTATGTACGCTCGTTGTAGCGCCGCTTGAAAACGCTTGCGGTGGGCGACCGGCCTAAAGTCACGTATAAAGCCAGGTTCACACCTATCATGCACGCTTCCGATCCGACACCGATCATGCATGTCGGATCGGAGACTGTGGAAACCCTCGAAACGGTTAGACTATATTTGGGTTGGAAAGGCAATCTGAGAGGGCTGAGAAGCGTAATAGCCATCAATTATTCGGTATTAACGCCTATTACGGTACCCACACCAATCAAGAAATGCATGATCGGTGTCGGATCGGAAGCGTGCATGATAGGTGTGAACAGGGCTTAAAGAGGGCGATCCGAACATGTACTGTACTGCAACGTTGCAGTACATGAGCGGTTAAAACAGAGCCGACCGCTCCGCGATTGCAACATGAGCGCACCATCTTTTCGTGCTAACATACTCCGCTCCAAATCACCCCACCCCCAAATCCACTTTTCCCACCACATCTTCGTTATATGTTAGTGTTAAATGGGTTCAGAAGAAGAAACATTACATTATTACTATATGTGTACTGTTTAGTACCTACACTGTCCATGGTTTTGACCAGTAGTAAGGGGAAAATTCGGAGTCGGCGACAATGATGGAGGACAGATGTTTTTTAGAAGTATTTTTTAATTACCATTACAGGGGCCTTATTCACTAACTTTTTTCATCATTGCTTTTTTCAAAAATCATATGCTTCCGTTCAGTTTTCTTAATTTCATGAATGCAATTTCAACGTTTCTGCCAAAGCAAGGTTTCTATTTCGTTAGAGAATAAGGCCCCAGGTATTTTTTGTTTAATTTTTTGTGTACGGGAGTAGTCTCCAACACCCGTAAATGACTAAATAGAACAAAATATACAATCAAAACAAAATTGTGCTTACAAATTGTACAGCCGTACGCGGAGTATCAAGAGAAAATAAGAATAAATTGTGCAGAAAAGTGAGACCCGCAACGATGTTGCAAGCCAAGTTGCACGTCAAGCCAAAAACCGTTCACAGTGCTCCAGCGATCGCTCGAAAACCCGACAGGGAATGGATCACCGCGATCTGTTCGCGATCGGAGCAAAACCCCCGTCCAAACTTAGGCGCTCCAGTACATGTTCGGATCGCCCAGTTTATACTCGCTGCAAAATGGGCGTCGATTGCTGAGCGGAAAAATGGCTCAACTGACTATTTACGGTCAAAGAACAGCTAAACGCTATTCCATGCCTTGAAATGTGGTTGCAGTGGGTTTAACCCCCCCCCCCCACCTAATGTATAGTCCACATTGGCTATTCATGCCCTACGAACAGTTAAACTGAAGATTCGCGCCCTGAAAATGCCTAAACTGACAATTCTTACCCTGAAAATGACATAAACCGCCTATTCGTGCTCCAAAAATGGCCTTACGTCGTGTACCAAAAAACAAAAAACTAACCATTTGCACATTGAAAATGGCTAGTCAGATTATTCGTGCCCTAAAAATAGCCAAACTGGCAATCAGACCCTAAAAATGACAATATGACAATTCACGTTCCAAATTGCAAAACTGACAATTCACGCCCTACAGCTCACGTAACGGACGATCGCCTTGAATATTGCAAAAATGAATATTAGCGCCAGAAAAATAGCCAAACCGGTTATTCGCCCGTCAAAGGATTGATTATCTACTCGCGCCATAAAACCGAAGAATAGAACATTTGTTTTTCAATCCTGAGGCAAACAGGACCAGCTCCTCCATACCAACTGATAGAGGTTACTGTAATACTTCTCAGTGCCATCGCCCTTTTGACGGCCACCCAAACCCCATGACTGCTTTCGCTCCTAATTGCTTGACGGGCTAGGCGGAAAATGGCTACGCAGGAACAATTCGTGCCCTAAAAATGGCAAAACTGACCACTATCACAAAATTAAAATTACCGAATCTTGGGAGTTCAGTTCAGCCCACAAACTCATTTTCTTTCCCAAGGAGTGGCCATTTTTCACCCTTAAAACTGGTAATTCAACCCTAAAAACTATCAACAATCAATAAAACATCGGAACAACATCGATCTGACGTTCCTCCTGTCATATTGAAAATAAACATTTTATTAAAAAATGAAACGTTTGAGCCACCTCCTTCAAACCTTTCTCTATGAGAGTCTACTTGAGCTTGCGGCTCAGACAACGATTTCACGCAGTTTATGTACACGGCGTAATTTATATGCCGGCTTTCTTCTCTTGCAATTACGGGACTCATAAAGAGAAGGAAAACTCGTTCAGAGGGTTTGTAAGTTGAATAGTAAAAATCTCTTGACACTTGACGAATGGGACATAAAAGAAACGTTTAAAGAATAAATATTATCCATGCAATATTTGCATTTCTTTTTGAATCACATTCGTTTCACGGTCCTTCCTTATTCATTAGTCACTCCGGAATAGGAGAGATAAATTAAATGCCCCCCCCCCCTTGGCTAACTCAACAAAGAACCCCAATATCGATCGTGTTTTTATTCAACTCCGCGGTTCAACCAAAAAGGATCCAATATTAGAGCCTTAGGGAGTCAATCCGCGGTGTGCCTTTTTAAAACGGACGGGACTTGTTTGGAAGTGATTGATTTAAACAAGTTTGACGCTCTGATGTCCTCTCCCAGCCAATCATTTTAACACTCCTCCCCCCTCTCCCAACCCCTTTTTCCATAGAGAAGACGAGAGGCCTTCCACTCTTATTGCTCATAACGAGATAAACGATGCCTCCACAAACGAAGCGAATGATTCATGCGAGCTCCCATGATAGTTTAACCTCCCCCACCACTCTAAATCTTTTCCTTCAGTCGGCCATTTATATCTCAGTTTTCTTTCTTCGTAAGAGGATATGTAGATATAAGAGATTGTTTACAAAAAGGAAGACCCTAGAAAAACTGTTTTAAACTTTAAACTAGAGACGAAGCCATGGCAAAGAGGGCTTCTCTCTCTCTCTCTTTCGATTTAGGCGGAGACCTCTAGCAAGAGGATTTCCCATATACACAGATAGTTCAACAATGTAAACGCTTCTTTCAAGTGTTTATTTTTCTTAAAGGGGATAGGCCTGGAACATTTGACTCACATAAACAGGAATGCACCAACTTGAATTGAACCATTGCTACATGCTTATTTTGACGAAGTTAACGGATATTGAATGGTTCGAACTCCCAAGAATGGAAACAAAAACAAAACGTGCATTCTACTGGATGACGAATAGAATTTCGACCTTACGAGTTAAGGGCGCGGATAAGGAACAAAATTCTGACTTTTCTCAGCAAACAGATCGCGCTTTACCACAGACAGTCTTCTTTGGGCAAAATCATTTCCAATGGTCCTTTCAAACTCTTCCTCCAGTCTTAATGAAGGCTATGAATCAGAACATAAAGCGACTGATTACACACCCTTGTCTGTTTATTCTCAAGCTACCGTACTCATTGGAATGGAAGAAGACAAAGAAGTAAAAAAGGGAGTACATTTAGAAAAGACAGCCATGAGAGAAGCAAGAGCACTCGAGGAAAGAGAGTGGGGGAGGGGGCTGATGAAAATTTGCGCGCTTCGCAGGGTGTGGCTCGCCAAAATCCCTAGGCAACCGCCGCCTCCCCCACGAGAAGGGGTGAACAACCAAGCCCTTTGGTGGAGAGGTGAATAACCTCAAACCCCTACCCCTTCACATACACACCAACAAGAACAATCCACCAGGACGACGAAGAAGAAGGCGACTTTACACGACATGAATGCAATAATACAGTCACAATGGGCTGCATATCCTCAAGTACAATTCCATCAGATCAACAGGGACAATGGGTGACACTTTCAAGGGCCTTCCACAATGCCGGAAGGTTCATTCATTTTTTTGCACGATGATTCACTTTTACCATAAAAATTTGTTCGTCATAAACCTACTCACAGGAAAAATAAGGACCATAATAATTCTAAGGAAATAAAATTATTCATCATCGGTACTTTAATTTTTTTTATTTCTACTGTGTGCTGTGCGTTAATAAAGACAGGCAAAAAAAACTTAGGTGACCCACAACTTGAGCCCTGAATACTCCGAAGGTGGTGAGTGAGAGGATGAATGTGTGATGGGGGGAGAGGTGAATTCCATAAGAACGAGTTTAACAACCTAAGAGAGTATGGAAGGGGTCAAAGTCGCAGTGGTGGTAAGTCAATTTTTGTGCCCCTGCTACATAAAGAAGGTTCGAGTATTCAATTTTTTTTTCATTATTATTATTTTTTTATCGGTTCATGCAACATTCCTCCTTTATTTTATTTATCACCCGGGAGCCGGTGGTTCAAAACCGGAGGAGAGGTGGGGGACAGTGATTTCAGCTTGACGGAAGGGCCGCTTACAAATCTTTAGAAAGCCACGATTTCGTTGGACATGTGAAGTATCCAAAAAACCATAGTTTCTGGCGTTTTGACCAATTTTGAGGCACCAAAGCCCGAAAGACTCTTCTTTGGGGGTTTTTAAGAAAGTCTGAAACGACTAAAACGCCAGATTTAAAAGCTACGGGACCCTCGTCTTCAGCACTTTACACCTCCACATCAAGATTCTGAGAAGAAAAAATGATGGGGGGGGGGGGCATCAGTTGCCCATTAAAACTCCAACGTTCACTAACAGGCCTATAGGCCCCCAAATTCAACGGCAACGAAGTATAAGTAATTACTACCGTTATGAATTCTTAGGAGTCTATAAGATGTCCTCGTAATTGGCGGCACGATGATATCAATTACAGCATTCAGCGACGCACATTAACGAATTAACATTTTCGAGACTCTTAAATTAACCAATGAGAAAGGAAGTGGAACTAAGTAGAGTGGACGAATGGAAATAGTATACAAAATGTTAACTCTCCCCCCCCCCCCATCACCAGACGGTTCAGCCTAAGAAATTAATTCCAGGAGCTTCCTGAACATACCAAGAGGTCTATCGGACGACTAGTAATAACCCATAGAAAGTTATTAGGGGAAGTTCGTCTGCCCGTATAACTAAACTCAACTACAAAATACCACCGTAATGCAGCTCGAATCTATTTTGGGGCTTCCGATGAACGCAGTGACTCCAACCGATAACCCATAACATTTAACCTCAAATGGTACAAAAATTGCTTCCTTTGAGAGATACGACACTCCTCTTCTAGCCCTGGTCGCACCGATAGTCTGGGGCTACGTTGAGAACTCAAGAGAAAGAGGCAGTCAATCGGTCAAGTAAAATAGAAAAGGAAAAGACAAAACAATAACAAAAAAAGAAGAGGCGGTGAAAGGGGGTCACTAAACATCAATTTGAAAATTGGGCCTAATCTGAAGACCATTGATGAAGCCCGTATGAGGCTTTCCCCCTTTAATGCATCATTTATTGAGTAAAGTTGATGATTCATTGCTTGAACACGTGCCTCGTGAAGGCGCAAACTAATTGATATAAAAGAGGGCCGCACAAATGCCCCCCCTTCACGTAAAAAATTACACACACCGAGAAAAAAAATACCATGAAAAATCAAAAAAATAGGTTGCTAAAGACAGCCACCAAAAACCTGAGATCGTTTAACACCAAGTGATTGATTATTGTTGGTGTGAACTGAAACCACACGTACTCCTCCATTTGAAGGTTAATTTGGGACAAACCATCCCGCTTTATTTCATCCAAGTAAATTAAGACACGGGAATGACGTACAAATTAGATTGCACGCCCAACCGAGAAAATACGTGATAATCCAAGGCAAACCAGATTTAACGTTGTATGGAGAGGGAAGGGATACTATTAAATGTCGCGCCTAAGGGAATAACCCTTCGTGTTAAATAAAAACACCCCTTTTTCGACTCTTAAGAACCTTCACAGGACAATGCTGCCGGTTGGGACCACCCCCTCCCATATAATTAATGGTATTTCTTTTTCTTCATTTCAGGAAAGAACTATTTCAAGACACGAAAGTAAAATTCAAGAGCAAAAAATAACTGGAAGGCAGAAAAAAAGGGAGAAGGGCAAAGGAAAGCTGTAGGTACAATTGTGTGGACCCAACCACCCCACTGCCTGCCGTCAGATCAATATACGAAGGGAGGGGCTCTTAGCAACAGACTGCTTTTACCCTAGTAACTTAAATAATAGAAAGGGAGTATCCGTCTACAAACTACTCCCCTCCCCTCTTTAGCAACAGTGATTTATATGAGTTTCACAAAAATGTTCATCAGTTGTTGTATAATTAAAACAGAAAGGGGGCGGGCGGGTAACGGAGTAATAATGTCCCACCTGGCTCGAAAGTATTTAAAATTGGACTTTCAGAATCGGACGCCTACCACCAATAGAATAAATAGTGACCCTACTTTTTTTTGGAACTAACATTTTCAAATTTTTTGAAGTGGCTTGGAGGAGCTCCACCCCGAGTTTCAACTCTCCTCCTCCGACGAAGAAGCAAAGAAGATAACACTTTGTCCCATGCTCTCCGCAAATGGAGAAAGAGACAAAGTTCTACATGGAAGTTCTAATTGAAAATTATTTAAAAAATGACCATTTAAGATAAGATTTTTGAAACTCAATCCACAAAAGCAACAAACGACCAACGCGCTATAGTGGCCGGAACGTTCTACGTCTATTTCCTTTGGTGTTGCTTCAGGTAGCCCTGGGTATGTACTTCATCAATCAATTATACAGGCATCCGACAGGATAGGTGGAGTGAACGTCAAAAAGTCCTTCCAAGGAGTTTGAAGGATGGTGGCAACTCGCGATATTCGAGTCATTAATCAAAAACCTATGCTGAGACAATACGTTTGACGTGAGGACACGGTTAGTTTAATAAAATGAGCCATTCAAGCGAGCTTGGGACAACGATTTCTCAATATCACCTTTACTAATTGCATTTGATCGTAAGAATTGTTAATCAAAATCATCCACCGTGGGGGGTGGGGGTATTTGAAATCCTTTAATAAATGACATTCGAGGGAGAATCAGGGTTACCGGGTCCCGACCCGATATGACTTTCACAGTTGACGACAGTTATTAGCACCAGTATTTGATAATTTAAGACCATGCACGACATCCGTACTGAACAATTTCTAGATACCTTTCCAGGGTAACCCTGAGGTGGAAGGGGTCGGAGGTTGATTCTGTAACTTTCAAGACATCGAACTTCCTGTCATAACGCATCAGAGGAACGCCTCTTGTTGGCCCTGAATGGGCATCTGCATGAATGTGGTGATGTATGTAGCAGTAAGCTCGAGTATGCATCAGTGGGGGGGGGGGGGTATTTTTACAGGTAGTGCCGACCCCAGATAAAAATCTGTTAAAAATTTAGTTAAATTTTCTATCGACCACGGATGATTGGAATGTAGGAGGGATGTATTGTAATAGGTTGATACATTTATAAACTATGTAGGCCACATAGCTCGCGTCATTTGTCTCGTGCCTTTCAAGAACTTCTCCCCCCCTCCCAACAGTAATCCGTCGCACATTTATGTCTCATCTTTCACCGGGTAATTAGACTTTAAGGTCGTCGTATCACTTTAATGAAAGTCAGCCGAGAGAATGTTAAGTCCTCATTTTCAAAGTAAACTCAATAGGGAATGGAATGTTCACCTCCGGTATAGAGTACTTTACTGGTCACTAGTCTTGTTGAGGGGGTCAATGCCTGGGAAAGCTCTCTTTCTCTATTATTTCAGCCTAATTATTCAGTACTGGGCCGGGATCTTACTTTTAAAAAAAGGCTGTCGAAATGTAGGGGTTGAAGAATCAACGGGAAGGAGGGTGGAGTCGAGATTCACGGTCTACGGGTCTATACCAGGCATTCATACATTCGACTCAATAATTTGTACCACTGTACTTCTACGGGACTAACATCCAAAAATAAACTGCAGTTTTTAACCCCCTTTCCTCCATTGCAGTTTTCTCTTTTTTTCCTCTCCGAACTAACCTGATCCCCCCCCCCTTAATTTTCTCCCTTAACCATACCTTTGGTATCATAATCTCTTTTCTCTTTCCAACTTTATTTGCCTCCTTTTCAGTTTCATCACCGCAACGAATTTCATTTAAACGGTGAAACTATTTTCCCCCCTTTCTTACTTTCTTTCTTTCTTTCTTCAACTTAAAAACGTTACGTACGCCTCTCGCAGGATATCTTTCCCTTTTTTCTTTGAGCGTCCTGGCAAAAATTCTCTGCCGAAGCGGAGGAGAGGGAAAACTCAAATTGTTTAATATCGGTGCTTCGTTGCATATTAAAACGTTTTTTGATTCGAGAGGTTGGATGGAAAACGACAGAGAAGAACATAATACAAAGTTACACATCAGGCAAAAGTCTTCGAATTTTTTTAACGATTGCAATCTCAATAACTATGTCCCTGGTTCTATCCAATTTCAACAAAACAACTAAAAACTAGGTGCACACAATAAAAAACCCCAAGCCAAAAAAAAACTTAAGTTAGAATGAGGCCAACATATTTTTTATGAAACGTAATGGACTCGAGTCACGCTTCCAGACTAGACAGACTGACGCCGTCACCCCCCCCCCCACCCAAAAAACCACTAAGCCCCTGTGTTCATAGCATAGGGCGATTTAAAATTCATCGCTCATTCCTGCACAATCAACAACTGGCGCCCTTAATGGGGGGGGGGGGATTTCCTTGTACCTTTTTTATAAATGGAAGTTAATTGCTGTAAGGTTAGGA
Organism: Corythucha ciliata; assembly: GCA_038030265.1. Lineage (NCBI taxonomy): Eukaryota > Metazoa > Arthropoda > Insecta > Hemiptera > Tingidae > Corythucha > Corythucha ciliata. The sequence continues at coordinate 46,121,756 of CM075942.1, read as the reverse complement.
ATCGTCGGAGGTTGAAATATGCAACCGCAAATCTTACAATGGAAACAGGAAGATATTAGTCACTGAAGTAAAACAAAACGTGTGAAATTATTGGAGGGAAAAACTACTGGCTGTGTGCTTACAGGTTTGGGGAGGGAAACATTTTAAACTGAAGACTTTTTCCCTCTAAAAATAAGTTCAACGTATTAGATATGCCTATATCATTCTGTTAACGCAGAAGGGAAGTACTACGGCTGCCTAGCCCTTGGAACTATAAACTTGTTGAGCTCTGGCTGGGATTCTCAAGATTTATGTACCTCGAAAAGAAAAGGGGTTTAAGAGGCGGCGTGCCAGAGAAAATGGTCTTCGCTCGGGAAGCTAAATTACTTCGCCGAGTTTTATTTACACGCACTGCCATTCTGTTCGTATCAGAAAAATTTGACCGACATTCGACTCAAAGCGAACCAGCTACCTTGGCAACGCCCGGCCGTTATCTAGAAGTTCAACTCACCCTTAATTGCTAGGCTTTTCACTTCCCTCGCTTGTCTTAATTTCATTCAACAATATCACATATTGAGGTTTATTCGAGCAATTAATAGATGTGGGAGGGTCAATCGCCTCTGATTCAATCGTTGAACCCTATCGTTTTGATCGCCTACAGTTGTTTTAGATTTAGAATAATGAGTTAGGGAGAAAATGAATATGTCATTGTATAAAAAAAATATTGTATAAAAATTGTATAAAAAAAAATATTTTTTTATCGCTTTAAAATGAAGGGGAAGCGAAGAATAGACGCAGATAAGAAAAACGGTTTTGAATAAAAAAATAAAAGCGTAATAACAACTGTTTTCAAAAAGCCACGGCACTTGTGTGTGGAGCCCAAATCTTTGAATTTATAGGAAAATAATCTAAATGAAAAATAGTACTCACGAGCCATACGTACGGTAACTACGACGTGTATAGAACGATGTAGAACTTGGAAGACCAGTTTCAGGTCAACTACTTAGAAATGTACTCATAACGATGATTGCTTTGAATAGGCTACCACGCCTGTAGGACGACCTACGATAAGCTTGCAGCGCAATTTAACATTTTTATTTCTCCTGATTCTTGGAACGAATTTCATTTTTATTCGACGAGGGCTGATGGGGAGGGGGGCGAAAAATCTAATGCAAGGGCTTCAACAGGATGCATGGTAGACTGGCTTTATACATAGCTACTTTTACAAAGATGTTCAAGGGATAATTCGAAGACACGCCTTTGTCCGCAGAAGCTAAATGATAGAGTGGGGAGGGTGAAACTAAATAACAGGTTGACAGGTGGGTGCATTTACAGGTTGAAGTCCATTTTGTACAAGAGGTATCTTGTTTCCAAATACATAGATACATACGGAAACTAGGGGGCTTTGAGCAACCCCCCCCCCCGCCTACCTAACAAACAAGGTCAACCGATTGTTGCCTGGAATCTCTTACAGAGTTTTCCATTCGAATGTTTGCTTTTCCGTCGTTTTTCGTGATGCACTGAAAATGTTAACTTCTTATCATAATCTTAGGGAAGTCTATCGGAATTCTGAGTAAAACCGGAGGTTTTCCAACTTACAGGATAACGCCAATAACTATGAATCAGTGCAGCCACGGGTTATCTGTTTAAGAAGAATCGAAGTCGATTGAGAAAAATTGTGATTCCACCCTTAAGGCCCGTTCACAAGCTCTATGTTTGTGTTGTGTGGTGTCTATGTAATCTATAAAAATGCTTCATTTTTCGAGGGAATAAATTTGTTTGGCTGCTAGACTCCAAAGAACGTAAACATAGAGCTTGTAAACGGGCCTTTATCGTGAAGAATTGACTCCGTCTCTTGGCTTTTTCTCTCCCCCCAGTTTTTCTTTTCTATTTCTCTCTCTTCTTTTCGTTTTATTTTCTGGCTAAGCTGAAACGATGTCGAAAATTGTCTTCATTTTAATTGTCCTGAGTGAGGTTATTTGAATGTGCTATATTCTCGGCGAAAAACCAAAGGGGTCTGGGGAAAAAACTAAGGGTTTGGTAACTCCAATCTTGGAATTGATGGTGAAACGGGATCTCTCTTAACTCGATCGTACTCTTAACTCCTACAGTTAGCTAGCCCTCACTTATAACACCGACCAAATGTAGTTATCTCCATTTCTACCTCAGAAATTTGACAATTTTTTGTTCTCACCAGAGAGTTGAGGTTCGAGTTTACGGTTAACTTGGGGTTAAGCGAAAAAAACTCGTTTCACTTCTTCGAGTTAGTCTTGGCCTGTGGGTTAGCAGGAGCTCAAAACCTTTCTTAGCCTCGAGTCACTCTTAACTTTGAGAGTTAAGTAGCCCGCACTTTAACTCAAACTTGGTGAAATCCGCCATTAATCGACCTAAAGCGGGCCTTAACCAAAAAAATAGACAAACAGAACTTCATTTTGCTAGCAACATCAAATCATTCAAGTTGAAACAATACGCCGTTTTTTAACGTATTAACTCAACAGTTCACATTCGAAACTCTTTATTTTTGGGACGCCAGACAGGTATCGATCGGCGATCATTTTGTGTGGACAGACAGTCTGGGGACACGAATATGACTCACACCCTACGATTACCCTAATGCATCGTTAGAAGAGAGAAAGAGTGAGGGAGAGTGAAAAGTGGGGACAATGGCCGAGGGGGTCGATAATGTTCACGTAAAAGTGTTCGGGGAGGGACGGGATGGTAGAGAGTCGGGGAAAAGGAGTGATTCATACCGAGCCAATTACGGATAAACGTTATACGGCGCAACGATAGCCCATTATTTATTCCAATCCAAATTTATTTTTATCCCTAGGAAGTACTTCCACACGAAACTATCGTCTTTTTTAAGAATTATTTTAACCAGACAAAATACTGTTGTATTTCACTTTGAAGTCATGTGTCTCAGATGTAGGGCCGTATTCAGAAACCCACTTTTACGAAGCTTTTTCTTAAGGAGTTGAAAAATTTGATGCTTTATTAAGATGTATCATCTGTTTTGAAGCGCTTAAAGGAGACGTAAAGGTTAAGGTTGGTTTCTGAATACGGGCCTAAGGGTGCGTTTACCAATACTGAAATAATCAACCATCATCATGATCATAGATTTAGTTGCATTGCTGTTGTGCACGTGCATTGATAAACCCACCCTTTAGGACCTTATATTTATACATATAAGACATTTTTACTCAAAACTTGCAACGCCTAGCACACACATCGGATCAAATTCACCCGTCTTCTGTTATTTTCACTTTTCTTACAAATGTTCACTTTGATTCATGGTTCTTCGATTTGATTACAGCAATTCCAATGAAGGAAATTTCAGGTATAATTGTGAACGAAAACTTCGACGTTGGGTGGGTAGAAGGGTGCTACTTCAAGGAAAGGTTGGCAAATGGGTCGAAGGAGATTCGTCACGTCTGCTTTCTACGAGAAAAAAAAAAAAATCGGTGGGGGTGGGAGGCGGAATTGTTTGGTCCGTGAGCGGGAAAGCGGGGAAGATGTAGTTGCAGTTTTTCTTTTGGGTTTTATGAAAAAAAAAAAAACAATAACAAAAACGGCAAAGCAACTGTTCGCCGTTCGTAAGCTTTAAAATGTAACAGGATTTGATGAAACCCTTCTACGTATTTATTCAAAAGCTCATCTCCTGTTCAAGCGAAATAATTCACGGTTACAAACATTAACAATTTTTTCAGTTTGGGAGGAAGCTTTGAGGTTGAGGAAAATTCGAGGTACGACTTGCCATACGGGCCTATGAGTACTGAAAACGAGTGAGAGGAGAGGGCTATTCATGAGAAAGTGTGACCCATGCACCCTGATCCAAGCGAATGTTGAAAAGGGGCGTCGGCACGATTGGTAAGGGTGGATTCTTCAACTCGCCTTTGTTGCTGATCATGACGATCCCCGAAACCAGCTACACTCGGAAACGGGAAATTCAACCCTTCAAACTGGCTGACTAGCACTAAAACTGAATACTTTGTCCTTAGAAACCAGAAAAATCTTGAAATTTCGGCCGAGAAACAGACTTTCTACAGCAAAAATGACAATTTTTGTGGAGATACTGTTATTTTTGTCAAGTAACTGGCAAAATCGCTTAGAAACTGACAATCCCCCCAGAACGTGATTGACATGGCTATAAAACACTTGTCCAGAAATAGCGAATTGACTCGAAATAAATGACGGCCAAAAGTGGTTTTTTGACCGTCAAACTTACTGAAATGTACGAAAAGATTTCCCAAAAAGGCTATCAATTTCACTCTCGTGCGATATATCTCGTTCTATCAGCGATCTGGTCTGATCGTGAAATGGTAAGTTCTTTAATGTCAAGAAATGAAACATCACTCCAAGTTCTGGGGTCATTTTTCTAGTGGGTGTGGAGCCCAGTCTAGCCGGTTACAAGAGCGCCTGAAGCTTAATTAATAAATCATAATAATCATTCGATATAATCATTCGGAGCAAAATATCTGCGAAATGGTAAGTTTCGGGTATACACATATCCTAAATAGTGCAAGTTTTTGGACATAATATTATCAACATTGCAAGTTTCCGGCCTTTTTCTGAGTAGCCGCGGAACTCGGGCAAGCCCGCCCTCAAGTCCTGGCAAATATACGTACGAAATTGCATCACACGGAATTAAAAATCGGCGAAATGTCAAGTATCTGGCCTGGATATCTGCGAAATTGCTAGTTTCTTTCTAGTGACCGCGGGGCCCGGCCTAGATGGTCACGGCGGCACCCAAGGTTTGCCGAATAGCTAAATTCGCAAGCTACCGGATGCTATGTGCTAATTTGACCGCGAAATTAACAGTTTTGGGTCACAATTTCAGCATAATTACAAGATTTTGATTTCAATTAAAGAAGAACGAAAGTATTAAGCGCCACAAGTCTGACGAATAGCCACAAAATTGCAACTTTCAAGTGCTAAATGTCAGTAAAATTGAAACTTTGGGGGAAGAAAATCTGCGAAATAGCCTGTTTCGGAGTGATGAATAGCCGCAAAATTGCCTGTTTGGTGGCCAGAGGGAGATAAGAAACTCCCAGACCACTATTTAGTGCGGGTAATCGGTAAAATCTGGTTTCTCAGCCTTTGTTCACCTGTAGGCTTCATAATTGTCATCTTGTGGCGGCCGCCTCTCCAGGCCGCCCCCTCCCTCGCCACTATTCGTATCCGAAGCTTCATTGTTGAGACGAATACGCTCATGGGAATGCGAAAAGCTACCCATCCTTTTGTCTTGACGCCCATGTATGTATAGGTATATCAACAACAAAAATGGATTGAAAATGTACGTCAAAGATTTAAAATCCCTTCATTTTTATACGACTGCTCCCCGCAGATTTACGCTCATTTCAATACAGAACTAGAAAATAGCCGTTCAATTTCGGTAGTTTGGTCGGGCAACCATCACTGGATTGCACATCGTTTCCACGTGTGAAACCATTGTGAAACACTTCATTCCTTTTGGATTAAAACGCAGAAAAATAGTTTAAACCCGTATCTTTTTACACCTCCTGTAAGCTACGACAAGCGTGACAAAAAAAAGGCCTCATCGGCAGCTTTTTCCTATTAAGGAGGCAACGCCCAAATCGCGTCTATTTTTACACTATTTCTTTCATTATGCATCTCTTTCTAAAGCGATAGTTTCAACTCTTCGTGGAATTAATACCCCGGATAATCTAATCAAATCGTAAAAATGAGGTCCAGTATTTTCTCCACTACACTGATATCTAGGGCCGGGAAGCTGCCTATTTCTTTTTTTTTAAGCGTTCAAGAGACGAAATCCCAGACAGAATAACAGGTCTTTTATAAATTATCCCAACTACCCAAGGTCGAGGCAACTTCTCTCTAGACCCCACTTCTGTCTAATCCTCAAAGAAGCCAGGCTCAATGACATCATAACACGAACGATTAAAAAGAAAGAAAAAAAAATTGAAAAGGCTTCCCATGGGACACATCCTTCCCCGCCTAGCATTTCGAGGAGCTCCTCCTCGCCGAGTTGAAAAAAAAAAAAAAAACCTTCGTGGAAAAACTCTTACTTTTTTAAGCTTTCCACCCTAGATTCAACGAGATTTTCCTTTCAGATCCACCGAACACTTACCGAAACTCCCTTTCCCCTGTGTCACTTAAAGAGAAAGTGTAAGAACAAGCAAGAAAACTGCAATTATTGCTGAGAGCTTCTACAAAGAAAGAGCGGGTGGGGGATATTTACACGAGGGCGCTAATAAAAAAACAAACAAAATGACGTTTGGGCGACACCCGACAGTTTTTCCTGGCGTTCTTGACTTCTAATTTTTTTTTACACTCTTCTTCAAAACTGAATGACTCTTTCATTTTTTTACTAGAAGAGCAGAAAAACCGCGAAGGAACCAAGGGGAGGAGGAGAGGCTGGAATGTTGGGATTCAAATAAAAACAGAAGCTGGCCCGGGTCATCTTTATCTCGAGAAGCGTTACTTTTATTCAAAAGGACCCTCTGGAATGGATCACCGAGAAGCATTGAAGTTTATAGTGAGCTTAACTCCATTACTCACACACTTTTCTCCATCATCGTACGGGGGCCACTTGATCAAGGGCAGAGTAAGATAAGTGGCATGTTCAAGAAGGGGGAGCTCAAGAAATCTTGTTATACCAGTCGAGGCATACTACGGACTTTTTTAAAAATAGCGCAATCGACTCCCCCGCCACAACAATTAGGAGACTGAAAAAAATACAGAAACGTTGAGTCAAGAGAGAGAGAGGGAGGGGAATAATTAAAGTCGAGCATTCTCGGCCTCTTATGTACGTAGCAAACGTTTTGCTTGCATTTCCGGCGGTCGACCTTGACGAGAGACTAAAGTCTCAGAAGCGAGAATTAAATAATATAATAAAAAAACAAAAGTGTAAGAATGACGGGATAGCGATTAAGGGTGGGAGGGATCATTCCTTGTGGAATGTCAGCAGCAGGCTACAAACAGAGCCTTCTTTTTATTTATTTTCTTTCTTCCAGGCTCAGAGCTCTCGTGTTTTTTAATATAGAGCGTGTGGGGAGGGGGAGAGCTGGAATTCAACTAACACAAATTATTAGCTTTCCCTGGGTTGCCTGATGTGATGACGTTGCTCCTCTAATGTTAAAGTGAAACCGAAAAAAAAGTAACAGCCACTTGAGATAACTTTCGTTGCTTTTTTCTAATAATAGCCATCTTTGTGTGTGTGTGTGTGTGTGTAGCACAGATCAAAGAGGAAGAAACGAAGGGTAATAACCAGATGGAAAGGGCGTGGTTCTTTATTATTTAATTCAACGTTCCGCAGACCTCAACACTACAGTTCCCCCCTCAAGTTATTATTTCATATTTTTCGACCATGATCCAAATTTTCCGATCCCTTTACCCCTGCCGGGGATTTTCAACCATTTTGAAATCGCTCAATAATTAGATGACTGTGGAAACTTGTGTAGATCTCAGAAGTACAAAATTTCCCACGAGCAATAAAGGCGGGGAACGAAATGGGGAGAGTCGAAATCCCTAATTACCCAGACCATTAATACATAACGAGTATAAAACCACCTCACGGCAATAATCGTGCCAGAACGACGATATAAATAAAAAAGTTACTTCCAAGGGGGTCGAATGGGCGCCATAGACAGCAACGCAATTCGGTACGCAGTTTTACTGTGCTGCAAATATATTGATCACAAGCACCATAAAACACTCTCGGATTTCCCTTCGAAGCTTCGAACTAAGTTAAGTTCGTGTCAGCACAGAATAAGTCAACACCATAATTAGAAAAGCAGGGGATCGAGTTCAGAGTTTAGTGACAAATAAGGCCACAAATAATTCAAAGCGCCGAATAATAAACAGAAATAAAACTCAAGCAGCAACATAATAAATCGAGAAGAACTAGAAGAGCGCAATGATCGTAGAGAGAATTTTATACCTAGTGGGAGTATGAAATTTAAATGAAAACTCCGTATTATCAATTATTTTTTAAAAACTCGAGGGCAACGGGTAAGCGGACGACTGGACCTGTGAGAACGAGAGACGCCACCGCTAGGGCTAAACATGGCCGCCCGGCTCCCCCTCGCTCGGATGATGAACAGAAATACAATACAGGAATAACACCAACTGGCACCGGAATTATTAATGAAATTTCCACATACCTCGTATTTGATGTCGGCGAGCCTCAAATAAGTCTCAACTTTAAGGCAGTACGGGGATAACGATGGGATGACGGGGGTTCTTGAAAATTGGAACAAGTAGACGACGTCCTTTTCGAAGTTTTGCTTGTGGACGAGAGGTTTAGGAGGTACCGGCTCCGGAGCCGGTGTTGCTTCGGCCTCTTTCTCCTTTTCCTTTTCCTTCGATTCTTTGTCTTTAGAATCCTTTTCTTTCTCTTCGGGGGCAGGTTCCGTGGTTTTTACCGGCTCTGCCGCCTCCTGCTTGCTTTCGACGTTATTCTCTTCGGCCATGCTTTAAAACCGTTCTAAACTACCGATGTACAAAAAAAATAAAATCAAATCAAAGTCCACTGTTAACTTTCAGAGTGAAACGCGGAAATTCAAACTGAGGATTCACCGTTTTTAAAATAAAAAATCAAAAAAATAAAACAACAATCCAGGCGTATAACTCAATGTATTGTGTCAAACAAGACAGCGCCGAAGAACCGTTCGCACGACTCTGTTGTTGGCTTCTCCCTCTTTTCTTCCTTTGGGGGTCCTCTCTCGCAGGGCTTCTTTCTGTACCCAGCGCAAAGCCCTCCCACCATCGCCTGTGAAGTCGTGACGTCACATTTTCCGTCTCTGTCGCTCTAACAACTCTGTAACCCCGGGCGCAGCCTGTGTATCTCGCTCGTTCTTCCAGAGTTCCAAACACATCCTTGCATCCTTCCCCTCGACGCCACACCAACAATTGAAAATCATTTTCCCAAGGAATGCTCCTCTCTTGACATTTTTCTGACATTGCCCATTCCCTCCGATTGGATGTGTTGTTGCAATTTAAATTGATCCTGCCTAACCCAAACGGTCACTTACGAAAAATAAATAAGACTCTGAAATTGAACTGCTACCGAGAAACTTCGAAGAATTTCTAATTATCCTTTTTATAGCAAACCTCACAGGCGGTTTGCATCCGTTACTGGAAGTCGAAGTGCGTCATGTTAAGTTTTTTTCACATATACATACATGATTTTTTTACCAAGATGAAGCAAATGTTCACAAAGACACTCATCATTTTAGTAGCGAGATAAAATGAAATTGGAAATAAATATTCCCCCACCTCGCCACTCACACACACAAAGAAAACTAATAAACCAGAAATGCACAATCGGGATTCGTGGTAAATAAAAACTCATTTTTAAGTCTAGACACGTATATTCCAGTGGGTGCTATAAATAATGAAGAACCTTTATAAACTATAAGCCCTTGGAATGCAAGCGTCACGTTTGAGCATTATAATTACAACTAAAATGATTATAATGCGCCTTTCAATGCCTCAAAAATATCTTGAGTCTACAGGGTGTTAACGTTAAGGTCGCACCACCGGCCAGGGTTCGATTCTGCAACTCATTTGCGGCAAAAGTTGTCCTCTGCAAAAAAAATTTCACCCCGCTCGAAGTTCGACTTTTTTCACTTTACGATTTTTTTCGTGTCATAGACATTGCGTTACTAAAACGACTGCAACTCGCTTATTTCTGGCCAAAAATCAAATCTGAATACACCGTTGGAAAGAGCGTTAAATTTACCATCTTCTCAGTGCAAAATATTATTTCAAATGTAGGATTCAGGGGACGAAAAATGAGCCCGAGTAGTAAAATGTGAGAAATTACGAAAACTTGCAGAATTTTCTAACGTTTCAACTCCGACTGAATCTGTCGGTTAATCGTACACTGTAGTCTTAAAAGATGGTGTAGAACCTCAGCTTTCATTAGGTCCAGTCATTTTTTTAATTAAAAAATCGAGTAGGTGAGAAAACCGCGTCTGATTGAAAAAATAGGTGCTTTTTATCTTACTCAATTATTTAATGACTGCTGAAATCTTCACAGTTTGGAGGAATACAGGGTGGGATACGCCTGTTTTATGTTTGTTTTTTCTGTGGCTGAATCGAATGGTGGTGCTAACGATGATCATGAATTAGTTGAGCTAGAGCAGGGGTGTCAAACTTGCGGCCCGCGGGCCACATGTGGCACGTGAGCATCTTTTATGTGGCCCACGAGCACCCCTGAATATTTTTATTTCTTTCTTTTTTGGAACCGGCTGTCGATAGTTGCTGGTAACTATAAAATTAATTTGAAAAAATTGTGAAAAAGGACGAGTCCTCACCTCTTCTCTTGCTCATCCTTATAAGCTCTCCTGCTCCAAAGTGTGTTCAAAAGCTCTATTCAGGGGTGGGCAAAATACTTTGAAAATGTATTTTAAATACAAAGCACATAATACTTTCAAAAATGTATTTTGAATACTGAAATACAAATACTTTTTGAATTGTATTTTGAATAAAATACAAATAAATTTAAAATACTTATCAAAAATTCGATTTCGACGGCAGATAGTGCGAAAAACACGAAAAATAAATAATTCAAAAATATCAGGTCCCTCAATAGACAAGTTGACAAAACGTAGCAGCGCGAAATGGCGCTGCGCCGCGATGCGCAAAGAAAAGTAGGCAAGTTGTCACGAAGTATTTAGTACCGAACCGGCGAGCACTGGTGGATCGTGAGCTGAAAAGGAGGTGAGGTCACTGGTGGACCTATATCGGGGCCCGGGGCGGAAATCTTCAAGAGACCCCTAAAAGCTCTAACTATACGTAAAACCTCTATTGGTAACCTCTAAGGCCTTTTCCTAATTTTAGCCATGGCCTTTTCCATATATTGTAGGCAAATTACCGCTATTTCCACAGTCTATCCGCTAAACAGCGCTTATGCTAAGTTTAAACTGCGAATTTCTCCATTTTAGCCGCGAATGAGTGCTTTTTGTCAACTTTAACCTCAAATTAGCGCTTTTCGGCTCAAATAGCAACTGATTAGCGGGGTAATCCCCCCCCCCCACAATAAAGACATAAATATGTTCTTTTTCCCAAATTTAGCAGCAAAGTAGATTTGATATCCCGTGAATCAGCGATGTTTCTTCAACTTTCCTCGAGTTGGCGTTTTCCACAATTTTAGCTGCAAATTAGCGATTTTTTCTAGCGGTTTACTCAGTATGAGCTGAAAATTACTCAATATTAGCCATAAAATTCTCGAAATGTTTACCACAAATTAGCATTTTTTGTTCACCGTAACCATACACTGCGGAATAGCGATTTCGTCTCAGTTTTAGCCGCGAATTTGCGAGTTTTTCACTCATAGCTACAAATTAGCGCTTTTTCTCAATTTTAGCCTCAAAGTCTCCCGAGGAAGCCGCGAATTAACGTATTTCCAATTTTTGACGCAAATTTAAATTTGTCTCAATTTTAGCCGTAAATTAGCGCTTTTTCGTAATTTTAGCAGTGCAGTAGCTATTTCTAGCCCGTGTAATTAGCGGATTTTGTTCATCTTAGCCACGAATTGGCGTTTTCCGATATTTTTACTGCAAATCGGCAATTCTTCCATTTTTTACAGTGAATTAGCACTTTTTGTTTCAATTTAGGCTGAAAATTAACTTTTCTCTTTATTCTAGCCAGAATAATTACTGATTATCTCTATATTAGCCGCAAATTGGCAGCGCATTAGTAATTTTTTTCAATTTTAATTATATGTAGAATAGGGCTTCATCTCAGTTCTAGCCGTGGATCAGTGTTTTTTCTTTTACTTATTACTATGAATTTGCCGTTTACCTCAATTTTAGCCACAAAGTTGTTGTCAGAAGGCGGAATTAGAAATTCCAACACACTTTATCCGCGATTATTTTCCTCAATTTTAGCCGTAAATTCGCGTTTTTTTCAACTTTAGCTGCTTTGAAGCGTTTCTATAATCTGTGAATTCGCGAATTACCTTGATTTTTCAGCCACGAATTCGTGATTTCCTCAAATTTTAGCCGGGAATAACACTTTTTCCCAATTTGAGCTGAAAACGAGAGTTTTTATTTATTTATGACAGGCTAACTATAGTGAATTTTTCATTATTAGCTGTTTTTTTTTACACTTCAGTCCCACGTTGGCATTTTTCCTCCAATTTTTGCTATGGATTAGCGTTTATTGTTTAGTTTTAGCCTCGAACAGAAAAACTACGCATTTGCGTTTTGTCAATTTTTCAAGGTTTAGTGACTTTGTGGGTCACGCTCTCTTCGGTATACAAAATAACGGCCAACGAAAAATTTAGAGATCTTTTTTATAACGACAATGAAAAATTGGGAAAATGCGAACTCGCGATCAAACTGACTAATGTTGTTTTTTTAACATAATATTTGTTATTTTTAAAAATAAAAATTGAGGTTTGCTAGCTGTTGGCACGCTACAACTTTAACCAATTTTGGCCACGGGTTAGCGCTTTTAATCAATTTTAGCAGTGCAGTAGGGATTCTTTCGTTTGTTTGGCGATTTTCCTCCATTTTCAGCTGCAGTTTAGCCATTTTTTAGCAGCCAATTATAGCACTTTTTTCTCAGTTTGAGTTGAAAATTATTGTTTCCTTAAAGTTGGCCCCGCTAATTAATATTTTTGTCAATTCTAGCCGCGTAGTTTTTTTAGGTTTTAGCCCGCGTAAGCAATTTTTTTCTACGGATTAGCGCTGTTTCTCAGTTTGAGCCTCGATTCTTTCAGAAGCTATACAGATTTTCGTTTTCTCAATTTCAGCCGCGAATTATTGATTTTTCTTCATTTCAGCTGTGAAATATAGCGTTTTCTGATAATTTTGCAGCGAATTAGCACATTATCTATTCTCTTTTTTTTATTATTTATTAATAGGCGATTTTTCGCCATTTGAGTTGTGAATTTGCCATTTTGGTCCAGTTTAAACTCGAATTAGCGTTGTTTTTCGCAATAATCGCCACGAGTTTTGTTTACTTGTAAAGCTTTGTGTACTTGTAGGCTAGGGCTCTGTATGATCCATTTTTGTGCAAAATTTCCATCCGCTAGCATCATTTTTGCGGCAGTTGTGCTAACAAGGAATTCCGAACTTCCACCTCCCACCATGACCATGACTACCCTTCCGTCTCCACTTTTTCGAAAAATGAAAACGTCAATCGAAGACTGTTATTACACCGAGTTTTTGTGTCAAATATGGTGTCACTAAGTTAGGTTATACTGGTGAATGGTGGCGAAGAAGTGGAAACTAAAGAAAGTTGAAATTAAAAGTATTTGTATTTGTATTTGTATTTTCGTTGAGTGTGAAATACAAAATACTTTTGAAAATGTATTTCAAATACAAAGCCCAAAAAACAGAAATACAGAAATACAAATACTTTTTCAAAAGTATTTAAATACAATTACAAAATACGTATTTTGTATTTAAAATACAAAGTATTTTAAATACTCAAGTATCTTGCCCACCCCTGAGCTCTATGTATGCGTTCTGTGGAGTCTACTCAACCAAACAAATTTATTCCTTCGAAAAATGAAGCGTTTTGATATGATGCATAAAATCCACAGAGGCATAACACATGGTTTGTGAGGGAGGGGTGAGAACCTAATGAAAATTAATCACGAAACAGGCGTTTTTAGTGATAATGTACACGATTTTTCTCACAATATCGCGCACAATTTCATTGAAAACACTTGTTCCGTGATTAATTTTCGCTAAGACCATATGTTTTTGAAGAGATTTCTCGTGACATTGCCTGTAAAATTGTATCGTGATGGCCCACTATCTCAAAAACCGCTTCTTGAATACTGTACACTCCATAAGTCCATACACAGGTGACCCGTACCCCCCAAAATTTAAAGAGGCTGAGAAAATTTAACTAAACAACTGTGGGAGAGCTAGACAACACATAATAGGTCGCTCTGCAGGAAACAAAGAAAATGTCCTGAAAATTCATTATTTAATTAGTAAACTTCCTTATACTCGAGTACCTAATTCTAGTTTGTAGTGCATAATGTTGGGGGGGGGGGGTTTAAAAGTCGAGCGGCCCGCCAGGGCCCTACAATTTCCAAGTAATGGCCCGCCGAGAATTTGAGTTTGACACCACTGAGCTAGAGGAATAGGGGTAATATGATGTTTAATATTTTAAAAAGAATCCCGTTTCTACTAAGGGACGCAATTCGGGAATAGACCGTCTGATGTTAACATCTAGAAAAGACAAGCAAGAGCTATTTTATTCACTTTGGCATATTTTCGGTGTATCCTTCGTGTTGGTCCCCACTTTCCGTTCTAAAACCCAATGGTTCTGCCTGATTTGATCGCCGAATACGCTAATCCTCGAGCAGATCCTCTAGAAAGGCATTCTACCTATTTGATAAACTATGCACCGAGGTAATCATGATCGGCGTTTACAGTTACAGTAAAGCGCTCCGAGTAATCAGAGTACGAGATTTATCACTCCCAAATGAATGCAATTTTTCACACGTGGATTGGATTCAGAGGAACAATTCTATAGCCTCCTAGAAGACCGGACCTTACCTTTCTCGGCTAACGTTTGTGGAGGGACTTAAAACAGGAGTTTATAAAGTTATGGTGAAACACATCCTGAGATCGAGGATCTGCTAGAAGTGCTGGATAGGATTCACATGCAGTGACTAAGAAAGGCGTAATCCAGAGGTTTCAGAAGGAGCAGTGGATGAGGTTCGCCGCATATTCCTAAACCAAAATAGCGGACACATAGAAAATGTCATGCTAAGGTGAATAAAGTAGCTCTTGTTCGTCGTTTCCCGCATGTTCTCTCGTTGTTTTTAGAGATACTCGGACTTTTCCCACAAATAGCAACCCTTAGTGGAAAATTAATTCATTTTTAAACATAACACCAGACTACCCCTATTCCCCTAGCTCTCCTATTTCATGAGCCACATATGCACCACCCGATTCAGCGCTAGCGTGATATGCGCGCCAACCGCCACTCGATTCAGCGAGAAAAAACAAGTAAAACCCACCCCTTTTTCCAACAAACTGTGAAGATTTGGCAGTCATTAAATAATTGAGCAAGATGAAGAAAACACCTATTTTTTCAATCAGACGCGGTTTTCTCACCTATTCGATTTATTAATTAAAAAAATGACTAGACCTAATGAAAGCTGAGGTTCTACACCAACTTTTAAGATTGCAGTGTACGATTAACCGACAGATTCAGTCGAAGTTGAAAACGTTTGAAAATTCTGCATATTTTCGCAATTTCTCACATTTTTCGTAACCTGAATTTCGGGCTCATTTTTCGTCCCCTGAATCCTACATTTAAAATAATATTTTGCACTGGGAAAATGGTAAAATTAACGCTCTTTCCAACGGTGTTTTCAGATTTGATTTTCGGCCAGAAATAAGCGAGTTACAGTCGTTTTAGTAACGCAATGTCTATAACACGAAAAAAATCGTAAAAGTGAAAAAAGTCGGACTTCGTGCGGGGTGAAAATTTTTTTTGCAGAGGACAACTTTTGCCGCAAATGAGTTGCAGAATCGAACCCCGGCCGGTGGTGCGACCTTAACGTTAACACCCTGTATAAAGGGGCATAGCCAGCTCAGTGGCGTAACTAGAGGGAGCGTCGCATCCCGGGTACCTACTGATGCTCTAGAGTGAACGGATGTAAAAATGGGTTTCGAAGACGCCTGGTCCGAAAAAGTAGGACACAACAGCAGGATGCCTAAAATCAAGTTAACAACGGCTATTGATCAATTTGTTTATCACAGCAAAGTTGGGGTTTAGGTTTGGAGGGTTCTAACGAGATGAAACTCGTGAAGTTAACTTTGTGAAAAATCAAAAATCGCGAAATTGGGATTTTTACAGAACCAAAAACCAAAAAAATAGTTTTTTAGTGGGACAAATCTGTGAAACTAATCATTTCCCCATAAAACCCTGCGAAACTGTGGTTTCAGCAATCCAAAACCCAATAAAATATTTTTAGTGAACAAGGTCCCCGAAACACAAGGTTCTTCGGATTCAGACGAGCAAACCCCACGAAATTGGCATTTAGTCAGTCAGAATCACCGAAATGGTTGCATAAAATCCGCGTCTAATTGTATGGAATGAGACGACCCCGCTAAATTGATTTTTAAGCAACAAAATTCGGCAAAATTGATTTCCTTTAACAAGCCAGACCCGCGAAATTGTTTTTGTAGTGAGTAAAATTCGCGAAATTCGTTTTATAGTGTGCCAGACTTGTGGAAATGTTTTTTTTATTGGAAAAATCCGCAAAATTAGGGGTTTTTAAAGGGAAATCCGGAAAATTTTGTTTTTTGTGTGAGGCTTGCGAAAATCCGTTTTTAGTGCACAAAATCTGCCACATTTGGTCTCTGATTCTCGACACTCTCTGAAAATTGGGCTGTCACCGACAAAAATTTCTCGTGTTCTAGTAAGCGAAATCCAGGAATTTATTTTTGCACTGGTTATATACCTATACAGGGTGTTTCTGAACGACTGCGAAAAAAAAAAATTGGGTGAATGTAGACATCATTTGCAATCGAAAACACTATGTACAACATTGTCCGAAAATCAATAGTTTCAGAGATTTGATTTTTCAAACGTTTTATAAGGCATGTCTCACTTTTTGGAACTAAGTGCAAGATTGCCGCTTTCCAATGAACATTTTGCATCTTTTGATGGCTGATTCGGAAAGAGCACCTTTTTTTGTCTTGGGGTACAAGTAGTTTTCGAAAAAATTGATTCGTTTTTGCGGCCGGTACAGTGGCTCAAAGTTGAGCACACGAGGGATTTTGATTTTTTTATGTGAATTCAACCCCCACTTTTCGCTACTAGATTATGCCACAGGACAGCCCGATTTTATGGAAAACTTCTTCCATATGTCCTCTTTAAAATAACCTATTCAAGTTGTCGGGTTACCACTAGACTTTTCTGCACAAATCATCTTTTCCTTAAAAAAAAAAACGTTTTTCCGCTTCAAAACTACTAATTTTTTACTTGTGTCTAATGTAACTACGGCGTAATTTGTAGTGGCGTATTCAACTTTTTCATGCTTGGCATCAACGAAAACCTCATTTTCATTTAAACAGAACAAATTTATTTCCTTAATTTCATGAGCTAGTTGTCGTAAGTTCATGAGCTGTTGACAAGCACCCCGTTAGGGCTGATGGCATCGTCATTAGCTGTGCGTTTCACTTCGATTCCGAATCTTGGAAGTCTTATCCATTTAGATTTCCTTTAACTCCATAATGACCAGGTGATCATTACCTCACAGGTGTGAATGAGACGTACGAAGGGCGCTGGATCGGAAGAGGCGGGGTCCAGCCGTGGCCTCCACGATCGCCTGATCTCACTCCTCTTGATTTTTGTATCTGGGGTTACGTCAAATCCAAAGTATACCGAGGTCCAGTTGTCAACTGCGCCGAAGAACTGACAAATCGGATCATAGTCGCTTGCGATGAAATCCGTAATGACCGCAGATTGTTTTCAAGAATACGACAGTCAATGAGGAAAAGGTTGGCTTCATGTCGCGACGAGGAAGGTCGACACTTTGAACACCTGCTTCCATGATGAAAGTTTCAGATTCCGTGATTAAACCTTTCCATTTCCTTTTTTCCAGTTCATTTTTTTACTTAATTAACGCCCCTCTATCGACGATCCGAGTTTTCGTTGATGCCAAGCATGAAAAAGTTGAATACGCCACTAAGAATTATGCCATAGTTACATTACACAAAAGTCAAAAATTAGTGGTTTTGAAGCGGAAAAACGCTCTTTTTTTTTTAAAGGAAAAGATGATTTCTGAAGAAAAGTCTAGTGGTAACGTGACAACTTGAATTGGTTATTTTAAAGAGGACATATCGAAGAAGTTTTCCTTAAAATCGGGCTGTCCTGTGCTATGATCTAGTAGCAAAAAGTGGGGGTTGAATTCGCATGAAAAAATCAAAATCCCTCGTGTGCTCAACTTTGAGCCGCTGTACTGGCCGCAAAAACGAATCGATTTTTTCGAAAACTGCTTGAACCCCAAGAAAAAAATGTGCTCTTTCTGAATCAGCCATCGAAAGACGCCAAAAGTTCATTGGAAAGCGGTAAACTTGCACTTAGTTCCAGAAATTGAGACATGCCTTATAAAACGTTTGAAAAATCATATCTCTGAAACTATTGATTTTCGGACAATGTTGTACATAGTGTTTTCGATTGCAAATGAAGTCTACTTTCACCCAATTTTTTTTCGCAGCCGTTTAGAAACACCCTGTATATGGCAAGAAAAATCTGGCAAAATTGGTTGTTGAATTAAGACAGAATCTCGAAAAATTGGTCTTCAACAACAAAAGCCCGCGAAATCCGGTTTATAGTGAGCCAGGATAAACGTGAAAATGGGGTTTTTGAAAGACAAATATGCCAAATTGATTTTTTAGTGAGCGAAATCTGGAAAATGTGGCGAACCTGTAGGATTTGTACTTTTCAATGGTATCTAGGGTCCACAAGGCCACGACGGCTTCGGTTTCGTGTCTGACCCTCCTCGCTACAGAACTGATCTTCAGCGGCAAAATCCACGAAATTTGATTTTATGTGAGCTACGAAAATCGTTATTTAGCGAGTGGAATTGAATTTTTAACGGGGAAAACCTGCGAAAACGGTTTTTTAAAGGTCGAAACCCAAGAAAAAAGTGTTACAGTGCACAAGGTCGTTTTATACGCAAAATTACTTTTTTATTTAGTGAAATCAGAAAGGCCAAAAACAGGTTGGGCACCCACAACAACACTTCTCCCGTTTTTGATGGGGTCCCCATTGATTCCGGCAAAATTGGGATTTGAATAAGCAAAATCCGGAAAATTGAGATTTGAAAGAATGAACATCAACGAAACTGGAGATTGAAAGGGCCCAAACAACAACGCTTGTGTTTTTAACGAACAAATCCGCGAATTTAGTTTTTGTGAGCAAAATTAGTTTTTCGAAGAAGTCCTAAGATTTTAGAAATAGCTAAAGCGTGAAAGTTGGTTTTGGAAAGAGGGAAAGCGAAATACACTGTGCAAGAATCCGTGAAATTTGGTTGTGATGAAGAAGCCAAATTCCCTAAAATTGGAATTTGAACGAGCTGAATCTATACAAAATTTGGCTTTGAAGAACGAAAATCCGCGAAACTTGTGTTAGTGAGAGCAAAAATTACGAAATTTTGTTTTTGAGCGGTAGCCAAATCCGTGAGAATTTCCCACATGTGGCGAAACTGATTCCAAGCTAAGGCCACCAAAATTTGTTTTTGAAAGAACGAAAATACGCGAATTTATGGTTTGGAATGTCGAAAATCCGTGAAATTTGTTTATTAGTTGTACGAAGATTTCAAAATGAGGCAAACCCATGATATTTCGGTTCTTTAAATAGTACAAATCTGTGAAATTCGGGTTTTGAATAAGCCCATTCTAGAAATTAGGGCCCATATTCAGAAACCAACCTTAACCTTTACATCTCCTTTTAGCGCTTCGAAACTGATGACATGTTTTTTTTATAAACCGGAGTAGGTGGCGGGTTTCTGAATACGGCCCTAGGTCATCGAAAGAGCCAAATTAGTTCAACGGAATAGCCTACGAAACTTATATCAGTAAGGCATCGTTCATACTGTGGCGGTGACACAAATTAACAGCGTCTTGGACAGAAAGGAATAACTGGACATGCGTCAGAGTGATGTAGAAACGATATCGTATCGCTCTAGTATGTTCGCCACCGGTCGGTCGGTTTTAGCTCGGTAACAGCTAAAACCAGAGATTTTATTTTTGTATAGTAGCGTAAAAACTCGCAAAAGTGGGAATTTAATATACCTATAGAAAAAATCCGTGAAACTGGATTTTGAAGGTGCCAAATCCTGGGAGACGCTTTGATTTTTTAGGACGATATTGTGGAGTTACGTAATACGAAAAGTCGAAAAAAGATATGTCTCTCCACTTCGTGAACAGTTTTTATTTATTCAGACCGGTTTCGAAGCATCAGTGCCTCATCATCAGTGATAGTTTCATTAAATGTCAAAATGAAGGTTGTTACACCCTGTCGTCTATAGGTCAGTGGACTTATAGACGACAGGGTGTAACAATCTTCATTTTGACATTTAATGAAACTATCACTGATGATGAGGCACTGATGCTTCGAAACCGGTCTGAATAAATAAAAACTGTTCACGAAGTGGAGAGACATATCTTTTTTCGACTTTTCGTATCCTGGGACACTTGGTTATTTTGGAAGAGCAAAAATCTCAGAGGAGTTCAAAAAACCAATTCACGTTCGTTATTTTGTCGTTCGTTCTTCGAATTAACCGAACCTGTGAAACTCATTTTATAATTTGGTTTTTGATAAGGGCGAAAATCCCCGAAATTGGGTTGTAAAGGAGCCAAGTTCACGAAATTGAGCTTTGAAAGGTCGAAAGTCCGCCGCTAGTTTGGTTTTTGTAATAGGTAGCAAAACCCACGAAATTTTGTGTTTGCTAGAGAGCAAAACCCATTGAAATTTGGTTTTTGATAGATGAAATCTGAATTTGAAGGAGACGAATCCGTAAAAATTCAGTTTTTATCTCCAACATTTTTTTTGTCCGCGTGCAAATAGCCAACAAAAATGAACTATCCAACTCAAAAGGCTAGTTTTCTCTAATATGTTAGAAAACAGGGTCAGAGGATCTTTGAGCCCGAGAGGTAGTGGACAACTTACTGATTTTCGATCCCCTCCCCCCTTCAAGTGACGAGATCAAACGATTGATATTCATGTTTTTTTCAGAAGGCTCCCTAAACGGAAAAGGAAATACTGATACATACATACTGGCTCTTTCTTTGTTTTACACAACCAGTAAGTTTGTTTTTGTTGTTGATGTTCCACCGATGAATCTTTCACAATGATTAAAGCGCGTCAAAACGTTTTTGTCATTCATGAGATGATTTTACCTTCGACATAGCTCCTACCTTTTTCATCGCGCCATTCTAGACACCGGAATTTCTTTAAAAAAGCTCCCTTTCAAGTCTTAATGATTTTTTCCCTCCCATCCGGCCTTGCATTCCTCGCATTCTGATACTCATTTGTATATCCTTCACGCGACTCTTCAACGTTTCTTCTTTTTTGCGCCGCGTCTAGAGGCGTAGTATTAGACTTTCATTACGTTGCCTTTCTCATCAGTTTATGGTGGAGAGGGATGGAGTCAATTCATCCTTTAAGTTTACCTACCCAAAAAATGAGCCATTGTTGCAATTTTGGGAATTTATGGAACGTTTTTGTTCCATGTAAATTTTATCTGTTTTTCCTGTCATAATGCACTATTTACAACTAAGCATCCTGAGTGTTTTTTCTTCTCCGTTTTTCAAATAGCGAGAGAGAAAAAGACGTTAAAATATGCGCAACAGAAGAAACAAAGAATCCTTTTTTAAATCATAAAGGTACTTGCAATTTTTCCATTTCAAATAAATCTACAAACGGGTCTCTAGTATTTAAAGATAACTAATCCAAGCAAACAAGTCCTTGTGACAGAAAAGAATGTTGAAAAGGATGGGCTGTGTTTTTCTCTTTTTTTTAAATCCCCATCAGGATTTAATTAAACTATGTATGAAGCAATGAGCAGACAAGCTGTCTACACAGTTTCATTCATTCAACTGGGTTAAAAGATGACTTTAACAAGATGTGACAGATTTGAAGACGTAACTGGAGCGTATTGAGGAATCCGAGGGCATTAACATTTCTGACAAGCCAGGAAGTTGTTTAGGGGGTGATAGGAGGGGGGAGTGCTATACCGCAACTTTAAAGCAAAAATCGACTGGATCGTCACTGAAAAATAATATTATCAGTGGCTTCATTTCCCCCGTTTGATATTGCTTCGTACAGGGCAAAGGGCCGTACCTTGACACTCTGGATGACCTAGTTCACTAATATATGTACATTTTTTTTAAGGCGTGCATTAAATTATTTATAATTCGGGCAGAATAACGTGTGAATAATGGGAAGGGGCTGACAGCCCTCTAGTTTTGTTCTCTGTCTTGTTTTTGCTAAAGAGTTCAGCAACAAATCGATGGAAAAAAGACTTGGATATACATTTGATTTTATATCGTTTAATAGTTCGTCACGAGCACGCTTTTAGCAAAAAAACTAGTAAAGTGACCCCTTTCCCTTGCAATTTATAGGATTTCAGATTATAATACCTAGCCTACTTAATAATTACCTAAGTTACAAAATATTTTTAGACGTTTTTTGAGCCGGCGGAGGACTTTTCGTAAGTGCCAAATCACCCTAATTGGGATTTAAAGGAGTGAAATCCTCAATAGGCATCGACGTAACCGACAGCATAAATAAAGAGGAAGGTGACTCAGGATTCAAAAATCATCCGTTCTGTCTCCGTGGTAACGAGGAATCACTCCTAGCTCTGTAATTAGGCCGGGGTGGGGGTTGATCTTTCGCGGGGGGCGCCACTTCAACGTTTTTCCGAAGCTAGGTAAAACCTAAAAATCGCCATTTTTCCTTCTGTAAGCTTTTCGGGGGCACCCACTGCACTGGCCCTCTGCGGCGCGGCGGTCCACTCGCATCGCCCCTACCTCGCTACGCTACAGCAACGATCAGAGGATAAAGATGGAAAAACGTGAATTTTGACATCTAAAACCTTAGGGTGAATTTGAGAAAAAGTGCTAATTAACGACTTCTACAATTGATTTAAAAAACGCTCTTTCGCCCGTAAAAATTAGGAAAAACACTAACTCATGAAGTCTGAAAGCAAGTTCACGGCTAAATTGATAAAATACACTAATGTGCTATTCTGGGATGTAGTTTACTTGTGAAAAAAGTTATAAGTACTAATGTCGCGTTCTGGAGGCAACTTCTCAGTTAAAATTGAGTAATCGACCTTGGGGTAACTCAGCTGCAAAACGTTAAGAAAAATCGATAATTTATGAATGAAATTGAGAAATGCGCTCATTCTACCATGGGCGATTTTAGCCCTCCGTGACGGGGGTAAAATATTATCACACTTCCCTCCCCCCACCACTTATACTATTAATTTATTCGAAAGCTAATTTAGGAATCTTTTTCAAAAACCAAATTTATGAATTTGTGCAGCTCAAAAAGCCAAATTTTGTTATTTTGGCTGTTACAAACGCCAGCTACAAGGATTTCCAAACAGAAAACATTGCCATTTGTTTCCATCAAATCCAAATTTCAGGCAATTTTGCTCTTTTAAAACCCCATTTCCGTGGGATATGCTCTTTCAGAAACAAAATTTCGTGGGTTTGGCTCTTTCAAACCACAATTTCGCCCGATCTTCGCTCTTCCATAACCAAATGGCTCGGATTTGGCTCCTTCAAAAGTCAATTTCACTAATTTGTCCGCAGATTGGTAGAATGTACCAATTAATACTAAAATAAGTTATTTTGCTACTTCCTAGCTCTAGGACCTAGATATGATAATATGCTTTCCCTCACATTTGTATCTCTTCGTTCTTCACTTCTTTTTTTAGTATTCTGCCACCGTTTCTCTGAAAGTGGATGAGCTGACGGGGTGGCGATCGCCCCCCCCCCATAAAACCGCCCCTGAATGTGTACAGTCATAGTCGATTAGAAGCGCTAATTCACGGTTTCTACATTAAACTATCAGACCAAAATGGAATAAAAACGTTGACTCGCGGTTCACGAAGGACCTTCACGCGGTTAAAATTGAGAAAAATCTCCAATGTGCTGTTTTGGGGGCAAGTCCACTGCTAAAAACTGAGTAAAAGCGCTAATTGGCGAAGAGTGAGAAAAATCGCTCATTTCGGCTAAAGGTGATAATAAGCGCTCACTCGATGCTAAAATTTTGAAATGCCTTCAGACGCGGGTTCAGGATTTGCTCGAGGGACGGGCAAAATTGTGTGCAACTGAAAATGGCTTTACCATAAAAATGGCTGTACTGACCATACTCGAGTCCAAAAATGGTAAAACTGACGATTCACGCCTTGAGAATGGCTAAAGTGAATATTTGCGCCATAAATGTGGCGAAACTGACAATTCCCACTCAACAATTTCCAAACTGATTCTGCGCGCTCTGAAAATATCTTAACAGACGATTCGTGCAACCCTTACAATGTTCAAAAAGATCATGATTCAACCCTTCAAAATGGCAACATCAACCATTTAAACGCCAAAAACCTTGCCTTGACAGACTATTAGCACCCCAAAATGGCTAAACTGAATGAAAAATAGCAAAACTGACAATTCCCCAAACTGGCTCTACACGCCCTGAAAAGGGCTAAACTGATGGTTCATGCCGGATGATTCCTGCATCTGAAAGAGCCAAACTGGCTGTTAATGCCACAAAAATGGTCAAACTGCCAAATCACACCCTGCAGTGGAGTAGTTCAAACTGACTATTCGCGCCCTAAAATCGATTAACTGGCCACCCGTTTCCCCATCGAACAGGGCCACTTCCTCCTCCCTCCCATAATCGTTTCTGCAATACTTCGCCGAGCTAGCCTCGCGCTATAAAATGGTTTGACCGGCTATTCCCTCTCTAAAATTGGGTTTATGGTGTGGTGGGGGTGGGGGTTAAGCTAGTGGTTTTTGAACAAGAAAATTCAATTTTCGTGGTCCAACGAACAGTTAGCTAATTTCGAGTTCCTGGCGGTATTGAGGACCCTTGACCTGTCATGCAGCCAGATTGTGGAATGAAATTACAAATTTGGGGATTTAACGATTTCCTCGCCACTTCCAGAGCCATCAAGGAGAGACCCGGGACTCGAATCCATCGAGAGCTGCCCCGAAGGAAAAGGTTCAAGCCCTCCGAGCCCTTCCCTGTAGATCCGCACCCGCTAGTCTCTGTAGGTCCTTTGACGGTTTCAATTCGAGGAATCGCCCCATTCGGCTGTTCACGGGGCAAGTCCGCGGCTAATAAATTCACGGCTAAAATTGAGATAAAGCGCTCATTTGTGACTAAAACTGATGAAAATCACTAATTCGTGGTTCACAAAGGGCCTACACAGCCAAAATTGAGAAAATTCGCTGATTCGTGGTTATTAAGATCAAGGAAATATTTGTGGCGAACATTGGTAAAGAACGGTTTCCAGTTTCTATAGGTCATTAGGGGGCTATGAGAAATTGCGCAAAATGGGCGGTTCATAGGGTAAGCCTTGCGTAAAACTGGCGTTGCAGCACAGAATTGTATTTGTTGAGACTAAAGTTAAGAGCTATAATTGGAGAAAAAGACAATCCTTATGACAAAGGGGAACTTGCATGAATGCCCGATTTGGGAGAAAATTATACTGTAACGTGCGCTACGCAAGGGAGACAAAGGTTGCCGGTCCCGAGGTTGCCTAACATTACGGCATGGGACAGAGGGCTGAGCAAAGAGTCCAAAGCTCACTTGAACGACACGGCAAGTGTCGCAATAGGCGACCCGGTTAAATTCCCCTCCTACCCAATCCCGAGTTTTCCAGGTGGACGAAGCGCCGAAATGAAAGAGTCGTTCGCCAGCCACCGGCTCGTGGAAGTGTAGCCTGTTTAATTGTGCCCTGAGAACCATCGTGTCCCCCCCCCCCAGTCGTCTCTTAGTTCAATTTATAAGTGGGTTGGGTTTGCTTAGTTAAGTCGATAAAGTTTAGAGTGTGACTAGTGATTTCTTTAATTTGTCCTGTCTCCCCTGTAACGGTCCCAAAAAAGCCCCAAAAATCCCCCCCGTTACAATACCGTTGAATTGGCAGAAGAATATCAACGGTAGTTGCAGCACGATTGGTGCGTCTGGTGATTTTAAAATAAATTTCAAAGTTCTTCAGGAGGGGATGGATAATGCGAGGGGAAATGACGTCAAGGTGCAGTTATGAAGCATTAGAGCATGTTTTGTTTACAAATAACAAGAAAAATTGACCCCGAGAAAACGCGTTTTCCCCTCTCTTCCCAACACCATCCATTTCATTAACTTTGACGTAATCAAACCCCCACTCAAAATTTTAAAAAAATTCGCTTTAAAAACCCCCTTGATTAATTTCAATTTTTAATTTAATGTGATCAATTTTTTTTGTTGAAGAGCCCTCTAGTGCCTATTCTCTATAGAAAAAAAATCAATATGTTTTTCGTAGCAATGTTTCTATCTCATTCATTGGTTTGAAGAAAATTAATGAAACAGACAAACATATTGCTTTCTTGTCAGAGAATAGGCCCCCAGTGCTTGAAAAATGTGCAAGTTTCCCATTGTGCCTCACGAATTCACGACGTTATTATTGAACACTACGCCAAAATAATTTCCTTGTTTATTTCGAGATCGGGATCTCACTGAGATTTCCGCCTCAGGTTCAAATGTGCGTGTGTGCGCGCTTTTCCGCTATCCCTAGGATTGAAATTAGCTCTCACCCGTTTCTAGGCTTCCACGGTAATTTTTCAGACGCTGAGAGCCGATGAATAATCGTCCATTCTTCTCTTTAGATCTTTCCTCGAGCGCGTTCCTGTCTTTGCATACTTGATGGGGTCCAGTCGACTAGAGTGCCCAGTTAAACCTCGCCTTGTTGATTTGCTGTTTATTTTGCCCTCCATCAAGTTCATAAGCCCTCTTGCTCCCTTTTCATGGTAGAGGGGGGGGGGAATCTTTCCTGCAATTTGGAAAACGTGTAATTAGCAAAATGGCATCTACTTCCGCACTGACCGAGTCTCGCCTCCTCTCCTAAAGTCTCTCAATTTCTTCACAATAAAGGGTCTTCGAAACAAGTTCTTTCCCTCGAACCTTTCTCGGTTCGCGTGCCTTTGATTTTAGGACTTTGAATCCAGAAGCGTACAAAAAACTTAAACTTGAACGCTTGGGGCCTTTATGGACCCCATCGTGGTGGTTCATCAGGTGATCACATCCACAGCACAAAAGCCTGAAAAAGTAGAAAAACGCAAAACGCTTGAACTGTTAAAAAGCATGACTTTTCCTCCTCGGGTACGGAGGAATTGTTATAAATAAGGAAAAAATGTTTGTTGACGAAATGTTCAACAAAAGCAATTCGAACACAGAAATAGGGCTCGGATGAGGGGGGTCAGTCGTTCTGTCTCAAAAAGGAATGCAAAAGACTCTTTGTATACAGGAGAGATTTCATGTATTTATAATGAAGGGGAGGATAAATTAACAAATCAGGTTAATTCACTGGAAATCAATGACGCTCCAAAAACGACCTCCCCAACCCCACCTCTACAAAAGGCTTATACGTCATTGTAGCGTACATGCACACCAGGTGGAAACATACAAGCAAATTTTGTAACTGAGCAGCCGGTAAAGACTCATAATAAAATAACTATTACGGCGTTGTCGACAATTAGGGGATAAGTATTTATTTCACAATAAATTTTTTTTTCCATCATAGAAATTATATTGCACTTGTTTTAAAATGAGGAAAGCAACCATCCGCCTTGCGACACTGAGACGTAAAAAATAATGAATAATAACGACAGCTTGATTTTGGTTCGCAGGCCAGTGCACATAAATACGTCAAATTTATTATTCAGAGAGACGTGGCTAAAAGTTATAGGTATTCAACCGGCAAAATATAAAACACTTTCATTTGGTTAAAATAAAGGACTTGAGACTGCCCCTCCCCAATTAATTAGTAGTTTCCTCCAAAAGTATTATTACAAAAAGTACGGTAGGTACTTATAATTTTTACAAATTCAATGAAAACGGTACAAATTCATTTCTTTTTTTTTCTTAACTTATAAACGGTAAAGCGATTGAGAAAATTCGTTTCGATTTTCAAATTCCGGACCGGGAAAGCCTCGAGACGTCACGATGCAATGTTTTTCTCAATGAACTCCCTCAGTTTATCTCACCAAATTGAACACTTTTGAGACCCGAACTTTCGGGATTAATCGAGTGAAAACAAGCATTGCCGTGGTTCAGGCCCAACGAAGAAGAAAAAAAAACTGTTTCAATTTATTCGATCGGCGGTTCGTGATTTTTTTTTCTTTAATAAAATTAAGCAATTAAATTCTATAAAATTGCTTTCTAGTCGGTTAAAAATAAGAGAAACAACTACTTTTAACTACATAACTATGTTTTAAAAAATAAAAAGGAAAAGGTAAAAATTATTTCAGGATGACTCGCTCATTCACAGAAAACAAGGAAATATACAGGTGAGTAGGATCAGTCTTTAGTTAGCAACTAGCTTAAAAATGATTTGTGGCATAAAACTACGAAGAAATGAAGCCCCCCCTCCCACACATCATTCTTTTAAAGGAAAAAATGAAGCTCACGTTAAGTAACGTTAATTTTGAATAGCCTGAAATGACGAA
The DNA here is from genome assembly GCA_038030265.1 of Corythucha ciliata. Taxonomy (NCBI): domain Eukaryota; kingdom Metazoa; phylum Arthropoda; class Insecta; order Hemiptera; family Tingidae; genus Corythucha; species Corythucha ciliata. The sequence goes on along the minus strand of CM075942.1, from coordinate 46,093,587 downwards.
TAAATTGAAACATTTTCGCATAATCTTTAAAATCGGAGAATTATCCTCCGCTCGGAAGTTGAATTGGACTAAATTATGAGTTGCACTGTCCTGAAATATGTTTTAATAATTTACACATAGTAATTACCTAAAAGTAATATTGACACACTTACAGCCTAAGTAATAAAAAAACCATATACGTCGAAAATTGTGTTTTGACACATTCATAATAATGCATAATTTGTTTTTAAAAATTGTTTTACAATCGTTTCTTTTATGTACAATGTCTAACGTAATTGGTTCGTTGGCGGTGTCATAAAAGCACCGTTTTTTGCTAAATGTTTTCTGAACAACGAATTTCGTTTCAATTCTGAGTGTTTTTGTAGTTCTTTACCCCCCCCCCCCCTCCAGACAACGCATGATGGTTTCTCACGTGTAAACCAAAAACGGTATCAATTCAACCCTATCAAGCACGGTCTCAATTCTTCGTGATATAGAAAAAAAAATTTTTTTGAAGAAGTACTTTCAAATGGTAGTCTACAACACGATTGAAATAATTGAGACAACATTGTCAATTCATATTAGTGAAAATAAATAATGAAATAATATTAATAGTAATAATAATATGTACTAATCAAGATGAAGCTTTTTTTGGGAGACTAAAAAATAAACCTTTTTTTGAAAATAAAGAATTTTTTAGGCCCAATTTATAATTACGATTTTATTTTATATCCACCCCTGTACAACTCTTAAAACCTAGGAGTTTTCATCACATTGACGCAATATTCACAAACAGAACGACTGTTAGCACATTTGCTGTTTTTCGAAATAGCAAACTGTACAATTCGAAAAAATATGTATACGTATAATTTGAATCACCCCCCCCCACCCACCCACCCAACCGACATCATGGTTCAATAGGACTTAAAGAAAATCGAAGGAAAACCACAAGCGGGCAAATTATACACAAGAAAGTTCATTTAACGAATAGATGGTTACACGTCATGGCTATTTCAGGAGCACTCTGTACAACGGATTTTCAAGTAACTTTGGATTTCTTCGTATGTGGAATAGGATGCGGGGAAACGAAACGACGAAAATTATTCGTCTAAGGAAAAAACTAAACAAAAGGGAGCGATGAGCGACGCTACAAATTTCCATGAAAAAATAATTGACCGACGAAGGCAAAAATAATGATGAAACATCGTAGAAGCAACACATAAAATACCTATTGACAATTGGACTTGATACCACGTTTTTTTTCTTTTTAAGGACAATTCTTTTCGAAACCGATATCACAACAGAACTTTAAACGGGAGGCATTCCAGACAAGTTCAATACTTTTTTTTTTGTTTCGAATTTTTGTAATGTCCATCGTTGTCGGGTGGTGTGGGGGGGTCGTGCCTTCATTTTTTTCTTGTCGTGTCGGCCGTCTTCGACACTGAGCCTCGTCTGGCCCCACCATTTGGACTCAAGGGTGGTGCCATAGCTCCTCCGGCGGACACGGAGCTGGAAAAATTCGAAGAGAATGGCGGAGTGGAAAAGGGGTAGTGGCGGAGGGGGAAGGTAGTGGAAAGAAAATTTCATGAAAATTGAAACGCCAAAAAAAAAAAAAAAAACAACAACAACAACAACAACAACAAAACGGTAGCCGTAGAATCGAGGTGACGAGACAAAAATAAAAGAAGCAAATGATATAAAAGTGAATGATGAAGTGTACGTTCACAATGTTAAAAATTATGGGAAGTGGCGTAACGATTAACACGCAAACAACAGGAGGGGTTTGAAACACTAAGCTAATTAAGCTTAGATGAGGTCAAAGAAGTTGAGGAGGAGATCCACTCGAGTTTTTTACTGCTATAGGAGCGGGTTGCCTAAGACAATCCATCACCTACCAGTTCGACCACACAGGTGGATAAGGTCTGTCCCCCCCAGACAGGTCACATTCTACGTGCGAACGTCCTCGACCTCGTCACATAAATAAGTGTCTGTGTCATCATTTTCCCGTGACCTTGAGGTTATAAGTCAACAGTCTCACAAGCTTCCTAACCCTAAAAACTCTTATGGTGCACTTCACCACCTCGGGTTTACATAAAATTCAATGCATTTTCCCCCGTAAGTCCGACTTAATTTTAAGCCGAACCCTAAGCCGACGTAGTGAAATCCACCATTAGAACCCCTATGACCCGGGGGTTCTACTCGATGGTAAGTCTCAATGTACTTACTTTTATTTTTTCAATTGTGGTAATTGTGAGACGCCTGAACCTGAAAGTATACAGGCCAACTTTGAAGACGTAGTCCAGATCCCGAAGGGCTGCAATAAGGGCCGTTTTCTCAGCTTTGACCTTCTCTCCATCACTTCACTAAGGATATAAGGACCCAGAGCATCCTCTCGGTCATTACTTCACCCCCAATTTATCTCTCAATCATAGTCGAAAGGTCATCCGCTTAGTTACACATTGACCTTACTATCGAGCTCCTTTTTCAGGCTCGGACGGTCTCCGGAATCGGATGGTGCCAAATGTCGTTCGGCGGCTTGGGCCCAAACTTGGGAGGCCTAATGTGTTTCCTCAAACCTATTTATCCTTCCCAGAAAATCCCCAATACCCAGAGAAGCTGGAGAAGTCGCCCAAAAGTGCATGTCTGCGAAGCCGTAACATTCATATTGTCACGTGCTCCACGGTTTCTTTGGCTTCCTCCTCACCTGCCACATTCAGACAGCAGACTGCCCTCATGATGATCAAAAGCATATTGAGGGCGTAGTGTCCCGTATACATCCCTACTGTACGCCTGGTTTTCACTAATATAGTTGCTCCCTGATCCAATTCATTAAGAACGAGTTTTAGTAGTGTGAGTCTGTGAGTTTTGTTCGTGTAGAGTACCGGACCCAAGTTCTCCCACGACCTACCTAGTTTGAGAGAGAAACCTCTATGCTCTGTGCTCCTTTCACCTTATTTTTTCATCTAATATGACCCCCACCAAGTACTTTTAACCAGCCTTGAAAGGGTAATGTCCCCTTCTCTCGAACGGTTTGGTAGCAGAAAATAGAACCATCTTAATCTTGCTTGAGGTTACTGCCCCGTGGCCCGCACAACGCATCGACTATCCCGATTGCCCCTCCCGCCATCATGAAATGAGCATAGCGTGGACAAATCCTTCCTCCTCACCCCTACGTCCTGTTCATCCGCTGTTGTTGTGCGTAGCGTGGACAAATCCTTCCCCCTCACCCCTACGTCCTGTTCATCCGCTGTTGTTGTGCGTAAATAAAAAAAGAGACGAGAGACTTGACCGCTGGGAACCCCCCCCCCCCACACACACAAAAAAACGCTATATTTAGCTCCTCGCTACATATTATAGCTCCTCGCTATGCATATGTGGTTCCTCGAATCACCATCAATGGACCGAGATAAGAGTATTTTTATGTACTTCGACGGCTCACCATGTTTATCTTGATTATGATTATGATTACACTGAAGATCGAGCTACCAATGTGAGGGTATGTTTATGTAGGAGCGGTGACAAAAGATGAGAGCATACCAGAGAAAATTTGCATATTGGTTTTCAGTGGAAATGTTTATGTCAAAGCTCCATGACGGAAAAGTAGAGTGCTATAATTTCGAGGCGCACTTTATCATCCTAGAGGGGCTTTCTTCTAAGCTCTTTTCTTTATTCACCGCTCCGATATAAACATACCCTGACTCAGGGCCCCGAGCCGCTGTGGACGGCTCAGCGGATTAGACTCGGTCCAACCACAAAATGCCTCAGTTTAGCCACAACACTCTCCCTATGCTCCCTATTAAATCCCTCCTTTTTTTTTAACCAACACCCAAGGGTAGGGGGTTGCCCCCCCCCCTGCACGGGGTCATAGGTGGATCAATGTGCCCCCATCCTCGGTCTGTAGATCTAGTCCACGAGCCCCTTCCCCCTGACAAGGTTTAGGAGGTCCTCGGCTATAGTTTCGCCGGTCAGAGCACCGTCGAGTGTATCGACACCGAAGATACTGATTGGGCGGTTCACGAGCGCCTCAGACTCGAACACGATGTGATAGGCGTCTCGTCTTCTTCCCCACACAACGTACGCACCGGGGACTCCGTGGTTACCCCGATGCGGTGTAGGTGGTAACGGAGCTGGCAGAATCCTGTGATAAGGCCTACCACCGTCCTAAGGTCTCTCCGGCTAAGTCGGAGCAGTTTGCTTGTAAGCCTCCTGCACGGTCTTTCGACCTTGCGTTTACTCTGCTGATGTCCCTCCAGTCTCTGCCAGCGTATAGCCGCCTGGGCACTAACCCACTTGACTATCGCCATCCTGAAGGTCGATGGCGGGACGCCGAGCGCCGGCTCCGGGCCAGTGAAGTCGCTAATCGAGCCCTCCCTGGCCAAGGAGTCCCCTATTCCCATGGATATTCTTGTGTCCCGGTACTCATTCATGGCTTACCTTATCTAGGGCCAGTAGACAAAGGCTTTGGCGGCAGTCCCATACGAGCCCGTATGGGACTGCCATGCCGCCTCACTATCGGAGCCGTCAAAGCCTTAATGGTAGCCCTCCATTCTACAAAAAAGATCGTGGGCGACGGAAGAATACTCAGAAGCTAGTCAACCACGAGAAGGAAGGAAAGCTTCCCTTAAATTACAATGCGCCCTCCCGACACTGTTCCGAACCATTTCAGAACAAGTGATTTGTGAGTTTGACTCCGAACGCTGAAGATGGGGAAACAACCGCAACCGGTACAATTATGGCGCACCCCAACGAGGATAGACCGACAACCTAGGCTCCATCGGGTACAATTTTTGGCAGGCTTCAACAAACCAAGTGTCTGTTCGCCGAATTTCTAATTACCAACTCAAATTTATGTAGTTTGATAGTCCGTAGTCAGAAAATGATCAGTAAAGTCAATTTCGTGGAAAGTGAAGTAGAAATTGTTAGTTACCATGCTGTATGGCTACGTTCTGACAAAAACTTATCTTTTTACGACGAGAACGTCAGATCACTACGTAGATGGATGGGGGCGGAGGTAATTTTGCCGTTACACACCCCTAAGATCCCCGAATATTATTGACAAGGTACGATGAAGACCCGAGGAAAACTATAACGGTAAGAAAATAGCGGCTCCATTTGACAGCAATAGCCCCCCCTCCCACACAAGATGATTCAAAAGAAAACCATCGATCACGCTAGGCTAGGACTCCATGCATGGGTTGCAATGCATAGTTCATGCAAAATAATATTAAATTTAAAGAATGATAGTGGAACTTAAGTGTGCTTAAATGAAAAGGCAAACTAGCCGCAATATTTTTTCAGGTCATTTTGGAGTCAAAAAAATAATATAATAATAATAATAATAATAATAACAGTGCGGGAAAACAAAAACGAAAAAATCAGGGAGAGGGGCCATTATGTAACATACTTGTCAACAGGCGTCGATGCTGTTATATTCCTGGGCAGACTCAGATCAAGAGTGGAAGAATTCGGTAGAGCGCCCCTGTGAAGACGCATGGAGACTCGTCTTTCTTGCCCTCCCTCACCAGCCACTGTCCGCCCTCGGGCTGAGGCTACAAAAGTTTTGAGCCCCGATAACAGGCCAAGTCGACTTTTTGGCTATCATAAAAAAAGCGTGCTCCCGCCCTACTTTTGCCCCCACCCCCTTGTCCATGATGTTACCCTCCTTTTGGGAAAACGTTTCTAGGCGTTTTACGTCCCTCTTCCCCCCTAAGTGTATGGTCAACTCAAATTCAAAATTTTACACAACTCACCAGCCGTTGGACTTGCAGTTGGTGGGATGACAATGGCGGGTGGTCGGGTTCGCCGCTGTGCACCGTTGGTTCCCCGTTCGTTTGGTCCTAGTCTTACGGTCAAGCGAGCTGTGTTACCAGCAGCGCCGGTTCCAACCGCGTTTCCACCGGCAGCGGCTCCTCTCGCCTCTTCGTTGTTTCCTCGACTTCCCCCCTAAAAGAGGGAAGAAGAAAATTAGCCATCGTTCCAATTTCTTCATTTCTTGTATTTTCTTACAAATTTGAGCATGTTCCAATCGAAAACATAGTCGTAGGTAAACAGTTCTCTATGAAATAGCGTTCTAAACATTTGTCTCAAGTATGAATAATCGGGTCGCTCTTCGAACCTCAACGACCGACAGTAATTTAAATATATAGCGAATTCCGCTTTTAAACAAGCAAAAACGAAGCACGTTCATACACAGCAGTCATAATAATTTGCATCAACCTTACCTGGGTACCCCTTGCACAGCTCATCAATAGCCGATGACATTTTCTTTTCGCTTATTCGCTCATATTTTTGCCTCTTTGTCGCAGCTTTGAGGCCTTGCCAGGGTAGTGACCCGCGATTAAAATACATTAAAACGTAGCCTAAAGATTCTAAATCGTCCCGCCGACTTTGTTCTGTTGACAAAGAGGGGAAAATGTATTAATGAAGAGCGATAAAATGGTGCAATTGAACTTGTACCAATTCCAAGGTGCGTGTTTATCGAAGCGTAGCGAGCAGTCCCCGTCAAATTTTTATTTTCTCGATAGGGTATATGCTGATGAGTTCGACCGTCTCTATATTTTTTCGCTAATCCAAAATCTATTATGTAGACCAAGTTCCCTTTTTTGCCAAGGCCCATGAGAAAATTATCAGGCTTTATGTCTCTATGGATGAAGTTACGGCTGTGGATGTAATCTATTCGACTTATCTGAAAAAAGGTTAAAAAACGATAAAACCATGAAAAGGCATATACCTAGAGGCAATAGAAAGCAACGAAATATGATATGCATCAATCCCCCCCCCCCACCAGGAATGGCCCATTGGACCCCTATAGTCGTACTAACCCTAGATTTCGAACTAGGTTCACCGAATATATTTGTTAGTAGTTTAAAGTATATCCACATAAATCCATACAAAAAAATCGTGCGTGCCCCCCCACACCAGTTTTCATTCTAAATTATAATACTTATTGTACTGAGCAAATTAAATTTATTTTCTTCTGTGAAATTATTCAGACTCAGAAAGTGAATACATTATCTCACCTAACAAGATATTTGGCCCATCCGGCGGTATGAAGGTCGGCTCCTCTCCCCCATCAATGCAGGACGAGGACGCGCATGGAGACCCTTATTTTTTCGTTTATTGGGAACCTCACAAGAGGGTCTATAGCAGACTTCTAACAATAAGAGAAATGCCCGCAAGTTACCCGGGGATGACACTTCCTCGGAAAATGCGAAGAAAAAGAAATCTAAAGTCGTGGTCAACCAAGGTCTCTTCTGGAAGATAACACGGAAGCACCGTCAACACAGGAAATAAACACAAACAACGTCCAAAAAGAAAAGGTACGACCTCTTTTCATACATGAAAAAACCATCATACCAGAAACTCCTACGGTAAGATACCTATCATGAGTATAGTCTATCGCCAGAGTTCCAGGCCAGGTGAAACACTGAAATTATGTTCCATTTAATTCCTCCATTTTTCCGTAGCCGCAATATCGTTGCTATCGGCTTGAAATCCTCAGGATATCTTTCTTATGAAGTTGAGAAAGGATGGCAATTTTTTGGGTCAGATCCGACCATATAAAACCGAGATAGAGCAATTTATTTAAAGAAAGAGGCTTAAAAATAGCGTAAAGTTGGCGAAAAAACAGGCATAATTCCCAGGCGCTTCGAGCTGCACACAAAAAACTATCACCAAAGAAGTATTTATGTGTCAGGAGTTTTGTGGCACATACACTTATTTTCGATCAAAGTAACACCATTTTTGGGAAAAATGCATTTTAGGTCATAAACAACACGACCCTCAGGGGAGGTTCTTACCAGTATAACATATCCGTAGTGCGCATCACAGAAACTCACCTCCAGGAAACCGATAGATTTGGGATACGAGGCTACAAAACATATAGGTATGACCGTCTAGATGGGAGATCGTGGGGCGGCGTTGCGATCCTTGTCCAAACAAATCTCTTTCACACGGAAACCCATCTTCCTAGTTCACCAAGTATTGAAGCCACTGGGATCGAGATCCAATCAATTCCCAAAATCAAAGTTACAGCCGTATATAGGCCCCCAAATAAATACTAAAACGACCTCACCACTGTTCTCGCCAAAGACAAACACCTCCTAATAGGAGACCTAAACGCGAAAAATTCTACATGGGGATGTCGAAAAACAAGTATGGCCGGACGACTATTACTCGACCTCTCAACCCAACAACTTCGATATAGTTGCACACATTGAGCCCAACTTTTTCAGGAGCAGCTCAGAACCAGACATCCTCGAAGGTTCCCCGACGCAAATATCGTCAATAACTGTGCCAGAACTAAGTTCGGATCACTCTCCAACAATAACCACGTTCAGATCTACTTCAATTCAACACGGTCCTGTTGAATGGAAAAAATACAAATCATGCATAAAACCTTCAAACTTTGAAAACCTTGCAAACCTTGAAAATAAACTGTAATATGCAAACATCCGAAGAAATTGACAAATCCATTGAAGATTTCCAAAATACAATCAATCAAGCTGTTGCCGCATCCAAAATGTCCTCAAAACTGAAGAAACCCTAAAACTACGTATAGATGGTATCGCTCACTCCATCACTGAGAAAGTCAAACGAAAAAACAACCTCAGAAGGCATTGGCAAGGGACAAGAGCACCAACCCCTGAAAATCGAATTAAACAGGCTCCAAAAAGAAGTTTCAGCAGACTTAGACAAACATGGGTTTGACAGCTACGCCAGATATGTCGAAAGCGCCCACCCCGCCGACAACTCGCTATGGAAAGTCACTCGAAAGCTCACCAGAAAGGTAAATGTAATACCCCCTTTACATCTCAATGAGTGAGTCATCTTCTCAGACGAAGAAAATTGTGATATCTCCACTCAGTAGAGTGAAGAAACAAGTTTCCTTGATGCCTGCCTGTCAGCAGAATTAGTGAAATTTTTGTGTGATTGACATGTGACAAAGAGATTTGTTTCAGCCTGCGGACGCCTTGATAATGGGGTGCATTGCCCCGAAACTAGTCGGCATAATAAAGAAAAAAGAATGTATTACTCAAAAATTTAATTAATTACCTAAAAAAAGTGAGATATTTGCGCCGAGTACTACGAAAAAGTGTTTGCAGAGGCTTCACGCTCCGACGACGAGATACACGACCCCACCATATCGGAGTACGTAAACACACGTAATTCAATCCGCCGAACTGCCCATAAATTACTTCACTCTATCCGAATTAAAATGTTTGTACGAGGGTTGACCTTAAAAAAAAGCCCCGTGCACGACGGTATCCCTCCAATCTTAACCCGCAACCTACAAGGAAAGGAACGATGGCAATTTTAAATATATTCAATAGATCATGCATAATCTGTAGCCTTAGGAGCCTACATCGTCTGTCTTCCCTCGTTCAGAAACCAAATGCTGAAGATGGCGAGCAGCCGAAACCGGTCCGTTTTTGACGAACCTCAACGAGGAAAGACAGACGATGTAGGCTCCTACGGCTACAGACTTATGCATGATTTAACCACTAACCCTCGTAGTTTAAGCGACTCTACTAACAACTTAAATATTCAATAGACCCGAGAAAAAGCCATTTCCCACCCGCCTGGAAAACAGCCGAAGTCATTGTGTTTGCAAAGCTAGGAAGAACAGCAAACTGGTAGGAAATTACCGGTCAATCAGCTTACTTCCCATTCTAGGTAAACTATTCGAATAATGCATCCAACGCCGTCTGACTCCTTTTGTAGATGATCTTATTCCGCATCAACAATTCGGTTTCATCCCACACCATTCCACTGTCCGCCAGTCATATAGAGTAAAGGAAGATGTCATCAGAGGTTTCGAGAACAAGAAGCATGCAGTTGCCTTTTTCTTATAGCGTTTTCGATTTGCATAAAATTCCGCTTTGTAGCCGAGCATTTCCACCCGTCTTCTCTGAATTATATCATATGGTAACGGAAAGGACGGGTGGAAGTGCTCAGCTCCAGAGCGGAATTTTATGCAAATAGAAAACGCCATAAGACCTCGAAAAAGCCTTCGACAAGGTCTGGCACGTCGGACTAAAATATGTATAAACTGAAAAACGTAGGGCTCCCAAAATATATCTACGAAATATTGTGCTCCTACCTCTCCCAAAGGTCCTGTTATGGCGAATATCTCCGCTCTTCGCTTTCCTATCGACCCACCTGAACTCCATCTAGAAACCCATATCATCAAATTGAACGACAAGAAATTTTCGGTGCGATACCTCGGACTTCATGTGGATGGACGGCTAACCTGGGACAAGTATATTAATAAAAAAAGTGGGGGAAGGCTACGCTAGACTGCGACAAGTCCACCCGTTACTCAACAGAAAGAGCACAATAAACCACAATTCTGCGTTCTGGTTTTCAAATCTACCGCTGGCTAGGACAACCAACGGTACTTAACGGGCGGAGAGGTCAGTAACCCGGTTTTGGACGCATCAGGCCATCACTCTACCCGCGGAATATACCTCCGCCTCACCATTTCAATGCCTTGTGGCGTCCACATTAGCACTAACTGTGCCTAATCTACTTGTCCCTAGGCAGACACAAACCGGATTTGTCACTCAAAAGAATCAACATCACGGCTTTGACTCCCTCGGAAACCAATTTCGTGGGTTTAGCTCTTCGAGAAAAACCATTCTATCGGATTTAGATCTGGGTAAAACTAATTTCACGCGTTTGACTCTTCAAAAAAAAACAATTTTGCGGGATTGAGTCTCTGAAATACCCAATTTCGCAGATTTGCCTCTTCAAAATACTCTCGGGTTTGGCGCTCTCCTAGTATCAATTTCGCGGAATTAGCTCACTCAGAAAACCAATTTAGCATGATTTAGTCACTGAAAAAAATCGATTTCGCAGGGATCATTCGTTAAATAAAACAATTGTGCGGGTTTGGTTACGTATAAAATTAATTTCTCGCGGTGAATTTTGCGGGTTCGACTCTCCAAACACTATTTTCACACTTGAGCCTCTCCCAAAGACTCAATTTCGAGGGGTACGCGCCACGGCTATCTGCTATGTCAAATTCTTCAAGGGTACTCTTATGGCTGGACTATGATCAGCGGTAGGATCCAACCCTTAAGCCACCCCGTGGATGGGCTGTAAACTGTCATTCGACTGCTTTTCCACCAATAAGAGAGCATGCCGTCACTTTCGGTTGCCTTGGGAGAGGCCAAGGACCGCCAAGAAACCCGATTAGGTGGCGTTAGACTTTTTCTTATATACTTATCAGAGTAACTAAATTGGACCCTCGTACTCCATTGATGACCGTCCTGACAAGCAACACTAGGAAACCGTCAATTTAGCCCTTCAATTTGGCTGTGAAACTCAAAGTATGGGTATGTTCCTAAATTCACCGATGGATTATTAGGTTACAAAACTATGTATAGTACGTCCACTTAGTGATGGACTCTCGAAGGCGTTGCTCCATTTCGATAGTTCGATTTGTTCACTCTCACCAAAAATATTTGAAGAACTCAACAAAAAAACTTTTACTACGGCCACTATGGTTACTTATAGACGCTACACAGTGATAATTTGTTCTAAAATTATTTCCGGTGCGTTATTTTTACGAGAAGAAGTAAAGGGGAAGCTCATTCCACAAATTCAAGGGCGGGCAAGAGTCCATCCCTAAGTGGACAGACTATAACACATGGTAAATGTGAGGGAAGGCTAAGGCCCATTTTCACCAACAAAATTGATCTCGTTTAAAGTTGATCGTGATTAGTTGCCCATGGATTTTGATACAAGTGTTTAAGGCCCGTTCACAAGCTCTATGCTATGCGTCTGTGGAGCCTGTGCAAGCTATCAAAATGCTTCATTTTTTGAGGGAATGAATTTGTTTGGCTGCGTACCCTCCACAGACGCATAACATAGAGCTTGTGAACGGGGCCTTAAGCCGGATACACACATGCGGTACTTGCCATGCAACGAGCAACACATTTTTGAAATTCTCAGCTGGTTGGTTTGTAGAAAATTGCTAGAAATTGATTGAATATTTGGCAAGTTACTTGGCAAGTACCGCATGTGTGTATCCGGCTTTACTTGTAATCGTGATTAGTTGTTGATCTTGGTTTAAGAAGTTGGTGAAATCGGGCCTAAATCACGATGGAAATTTTTACTCGTCTGCTGAATATAGAAACATACCCTATTGCTCGTGGGGTAGGTACGTATTGAAATGTGGCCACAGAAAAAGACTTTTCAGCCATTTTACACCAGAAACCTGCAAATTTCATTGAAACCCAGAATCGGTTTAATTCCGGTTTCTTGGCCCCTAAACAAAAACCCTGGGAACTTGGCGAAATATACTGACTTTTCAGCTTGGAATTTGTTATTTCAGTCCCTACACTAAACAATAATATTATTGCGAGTCTGCCTCACTACTAATTTTGCAGTATTTTGTTGTTGATTTCGCGCAGCTACGTAATTGAAACCCCAATTTTGCGGATTTTTACTACCAATTTTTGAGGGATGACCTTACGTTTTTCACATATCGAACCAAAAAAAAAAAGTGGCACATTTTATATCGCCAAAATAACATTTTTGCGGGACTGGCTAGCTAAGCCCAATTTCTCTTGCAATCACTCTACAAATTTCGCGGATTTTCTTACCAAAAAACATTTTCGCGTGTTTTGCTCGGTAAAAGACCAATTTCACTGATTTTGCTTACTGAACATTTTCCGCAGGTCGGTCGGAGGGTGAAGGGTGATTTTTAAACGTGTGTAGCCCTCCTGCGCCAGGAAGAACTTAAGACAAGTTACATGTATTACGCAACACTGAAGCCTTGCTGCTGTTAAGGGTGGTAGGGCAAATGCCAGCCCCATCTGTCGCTGACATCACGTCATCTTCTCTGAAAAGCTGACTCTCTCCTAAGATCAAGAGAACGCGTTTGTTGAGGACTAGAACTTGACAGACGAGAAACTATTCGTCTATACGATGGAAGGGTCCAGTTTACCCTCCCAGGCGACCAAAACTCCAAGTTAACTGAAAGCTCTGAAAGTATCACATTCAGGTGGAAAAATTGTCAGTTTTTGGACAGAAAATCTGGAATAGAAGACTACAACGGCAGTGATTTTGGCTGATAACGACCTTTTCTGAGTAAATCCAGTTTCCGGGGATGAATAATTGATCATTTCTAGCGCCGAGTTCTCATTTTTTGGATAACTAAGGCGCCGTTCTCTTGTTGGGAACTCATCCATAACGTGTTCTCCAGTGAAACTGCCCACCCTTAGATCAAGGCCTGGCAACTCCTTTGAATAATTAATCCAGTTAAGAGTTACAGATTTGGGAGGAGGGGGCCTCGTGACGCGTCTGTTAAAGCACTCGATGCTTTAGTAGTTAAGAATGTCGGTGAACCGGGGTCTTCACTACCTCGCTAGGCCAAAAAGGTGAATTTTATTCACAGGGACAGAATATTCCGTTACTCAGGAAATTACTAATTATAGATCGACAAGTTTCTTATAGACCGAAAGAAGTGGTAAATTCAGTTTACTTTCTAAACAGATGTTCCTAGAACCATCTGAAAATTTGGGCCCTCAGGGTCCATTAGAAACTTGTCGATCTATAACCAAGAAATTATGCCTCCAGGATCTCCCAAGTCTCCGAACTCCAAAGAATGAGGGCCACGAAGATGGGTGGGTTGTGTTGACATTCTGCCGACCAGGGCCACAACCCCCCCCCCCCCCGAAGGTCACTGGGACGGGCGCCCATAAAAAAAATAAAGCAATACTCACTAATTGATCGGCTAATAATAATACAGTCTTAAGCGTAAATCTGCGGGAGCAGAAGTTGAAGAGATCCTCGAGCGATGGTCCTAAAAGCTCCATGACCATCACGTTGTAGTCACCCTCCGAACCACACCATTTTACGCATGGTATTCCCACTGAGGAAAAAATAATAATAAAACGCCACGTTTAGACGAAGAGGGTAGCATAACGATTTTCAGACATCAAACAATAGTGGACGGAGGGACGGAGCTGTCAAAATCAGACTTATGTAACATGATATGACGGGAGCTTTTGTTTAGAAGGGAAAGGGGGTGTAGTGGAAGAGATTTTAAAATGAAACAGAAGCTGGGTAGATTGACGAGTGGTAAAGAAGAGAATTTTGTTCACCTGTGCCCTGCATCATCTTGTAGAATTTGGACTCGATGTGGAGCTGAGGATGTCTCGTGCGAATGCATTCGAGCTTAATAGCCACTTCTTCCCCGGAAGAGATGTTCGTGCCTAAGGCGCAACAGATGGATTTTAGTTGGGGAATCCGAAATTAAGGCAAAAAGTCGAGCTTTGTACCCTCTAGAAGAACAATCTAGACTGGATCAAGTGTAAAAACAAAAGGTGACTTACCAAGATAAATGTCGCCAAATGAACCGCTCCCGATCTTTCGTCCCAGTCGGTATTTATTGCCCACTCTAAGTTCCATAGTGGCGTGTGTTAATTACAACTTAAGTCCGATAATCACACAATGAAAAAGTAAACATCTTCATCTTCGGCAGCCATGTTGAAACAGTCGATCACTTCAGGGATGTACGGAGGCAGCTCCGACACAAAAAGGGGAAAAAATAGACAAAGAAGAATGGCGAGGCGGGGAGATGACACAACCCTTGGAATAAATTACACGAAAAAAGAATAAGGCCCTTCACAGTTGTGGGAAGGGGTCCTATCACAACCGTAAACAGCACTTCCAGAAAAGTTTTAAATATAAAAAATACATGACTCAAAATCAAATAAATTCCGACTTGCTACCCCAAGGCAAGAGAGCCAAATGAAATGTTGAAATGATCAAGATAATGGGTAGGGGGGTTTGAGAACAATCCACCTGGCGAGTGGCGACTACCTTGAAGTATAAAAAGGACCCCATAGAGAACGCTAGCGTCCTAAACAGCTGGCGAGCAGTTCTCACCTCTCGGGTCACCCAGCACCCCAGCAGTGTTTCCATCATCGGAAACTGGCGTCTACATTTCAAGAACTCCCGTTTCCCGTGAGTCCAACTTGCCGGTTTTCTCAATAATATGCCACAATTTTCGACGTAACTGGCGAAAGGCAATGCATCAACGTTTTTCCCCTTTTTTCAGACCTAGCGCTTCATGTGGTGTCCGCCGACGGAGGAATAATTTTTGGTACGTCACTCGTTGGTTTAAAAATGAGTTCGACGCCAGACAAAACGTTGCGTCATATTCTGCTCGATATTGGATTTCCTTTAAAACTGGAAACCGTAAAGATTGTGATAGAAGTAAATATTTGAACGTTACGTTGATCAGGACCGAATGTCAATAACTATTTCGATTGATTTCTCCTGTTACCATGATCAGGCCATACAAAATGTGTCCAGCCTTCTATGCCACACAGAGGAACCGGCTTATGGTTCACTTTTGAGTATATCAATCATCAATTCAGAGTTTCAAATGGTTCTGAAATCCACAAAATGTAAGACAGGACTCGGAAAAATTATCGCCGCGTTGAATGACGTCAAACTTTTGGTAAGCCGCATGTTAACCCCCCCCCTCCTCCTCATCAAACAAAAAGTATTAGGGACAAAATCGTGGGAAAATTCAATTCGGTGCTAAACTTACGAATTCATAATTATGTACGGTTACCAGATTTATCCCTTGGGAAGAAGGACCCTGGGCTTGAGGCGCTCTCCAACATCTCTCGTCAAGCATGTGAGTGCGATTATCCGAGCTCACTAAAAACATTTGCAAACTTGCAATTTCGCGGATATTTTAGCCCCGGAACTGGCGAATTCACTGATACACCAAATGCCAAGTGCAACTGGGTGCTTTAATTCAATAAGTGAAACTTGTCAGTGATACTAAACATCCGGCCGCCCGCAAAAAATTAAATGGTTGTAAAATCCTTTGACCCCGAACACTACTTGGCATTAGTTTGAATGAATCAAATCCGCAAAATTTGATTTTGAAAGAGTGAAAGTCCGAAAAAATTAGGTAGGGGTCAAAATAACGAAATTTAAGTTCTGAACAAACCAAATTTGGAAATTTGGTTTTTGAAAGAGCCAATTTAATTTGTGGATTAGCTAATTTACCTGCAAAGCTGATTTCAGTAGGAGCGAAACCTACGAAATTTGGTTTTTAAAAGCGTGAAAATCCGCGAAATTGGGGTCGGAAATAGAAAAAATCTGTCGAATTGTTCCAAATTTGACAATTTTGTCATGGAAAAGAATAATTGGAGGTAAAAAATTTGCTTTTTTATCGTTTGCATTCCGCCTAATTAGTGATTCAAATTAATTGAACTGGCGACTAATTTTAGAAATAGCTATATTATGCTAAAGCCACGAAATTTGATTTTTGATCAGGCAAATATCCTCAAAATTGGGTTTAAAAGGACCTAAGTTCCCAAAATTGGGTTTTATACGAGCCCATTGCACAAAAATGGTTCATGAAAGAGCAAAACTCACGAAAATTGGTTTTTCAAAGAGCAGAACTCACGAAATGTGATTTATAAAAGCGTGAAAATCGACGAAATTGGGGTAGGAAATTACGAAAATTTATGAAATTTGATTTTCAAGATACCAAATTTGAAACATTTGGTTATGCAAGAGCGAAAATGGGGTTTGAAAAAGCCGAAGTCACAAAATTTGTTTGTGATTGATGGGTTTCGAATGAGCGGAAGTTCCGAAAATGGTCTATGAATGAGCAAAACTCACGAAAATTGGTTTTTGAAAGAGCAGAATCCACGAAGTGTGGTTTTTAGAAGCGTGATAATCTACGAAATTGGTAGAAAATTACAAAAATTCATGAAATGTAGTTTTCAAGGTACCTAATTTCAAACATTTGGTTGTACAGGGTGATTCAGGAGGAGATGCATGTACTGAAGTATGTTGTAGTACTAAATATTTGCGACCAAAATCACCCTATGACCATAGGGTCGCAAATGCTTTCCTTCTGAGATACACGTACAATTATAATTTTTCAGCGACTGCCTACTTTTTCTCCAAAAACTCGATTTCACGGCCGAGCTGCTGGGGGGAAAAAGCTGTTGACGTTTTTCATAAGAGCACAAAATTTCACTTCAAAAAACAGTGCTCTGCATCGCTGTAAACTGCATTTCTCAGTATTTTTTATGATTTTTCAAAAATGACGAAAGTTACTTTTTTGAAATTTCTCCTATAATTTAGCGACTGTTTCCTGCCAAATTTACAATGCTTCCAGTATGGTCCCATTATCATAAAAACATGCCCGTTTTGTGAGCTTTCCAATGACCTCCTCAAAATTGAAGTTGGTACAATTTTGAGAGAGATATCACACATAAAATCCGAAAAAACAATGAGTAAAAGAGCAAAATCATTAAGTATGTCCCGGTAAAAAAAATTATCTTTGTGTACCTTAAACGTACCATTGTGCCTTACGAAAGGCAAATGTTGCTTGGAATTCAGTCCGAAAATGTCACTTTAACGCAAAAAAACGACGACCAGCTAAACCCGGGTTCCGTGGTCACTAAAAAGATCCCCCCGAACTTGAAATTCCGAGAAATTTGCACTTTTCCAAAAATGAACACCACCAGAAACAAGCCATGTCATGAAATACCGTGAACTACCGTTAATACCGGAAACTTAAATTTTTCACATTTTTAGCCCAGAATGATGAAATTTCGTGGCAATATTTCCCAGGTCCTGGGCGCTGTCGTCGGCTGATTCTGGGCCGGTTCGATCGGCCTCCACGTTCACTACAAAATTTCCCCAAGCTTGATTTTTTTTTTTTAAATAAAGACCAGAAACTATATTGATTTATTCGCGGATATTCAACTCCAAAATGTAGCAATTTTGCAGCTATTCGTTGTCAGACTTTGGACGCTGTCGTGGCCCGGTCAGCCCGTGTTCCGCGTTCACTAAAAAAAAGTCCCGAAACTTGAAATTTTCAAGTTAAGACCATGAACTCGTGATTTCTGAAAATATTCTGGCCCGAAACTTACGATTTCGCATCTAATTAGCTACGAATGATGTGGGTAATTTATTTACGGCTATTCATCAATCTTTGGGAGCTCTAGACTGGATATTAAAAAAAAAAAAAAAATGAAATGCAAAAAGAATCCAGAACTTTCAATTTTGCTAAAGTAAAGAACAGAAACGTGATGTTTCGCTTTTACGTAAATATTTAGACCCAAAATTTGAAACTTTGCACATTTCATTCTCGAATGTACCAATTTTTTGGCGACTTAAATTCAATAGTGCAATTAACCGGGATTTTGACCTTATAATTTATTTATTTCATAGCTTATGTGCTAATCACGTTCAAAAGCAAAATAATTGCTTTGCAATTTCGCTTTAGACTTCGCACGGCAACATTAAGTTTTGCATAGTCCCAAACTTGAATTTTACAAATACCTAGCCTGCAGACCTGCAATCATTCAAATCTCGACTCTGGCCACCGCTTGCAATTTTTGAGGCTATTTATTCCGCAAACTGGCAATTTCATACCTTTCACCCTGAATCTCACAAACCATTTGGCGGTTGTTTACGAGAGTGAAATTGATGGCATATTTGAGATTAACTTTTGGAAGTTTAACGGTCAGAAAGCCACTTTTGACCGTCATTTACCGAGTCAAATTTTCATTTTTCTGGGCTTATACCTCACGTGCAATAACTAAACCAATCAGGTTCATCACCGAACCAAACAGGAGTCAAAAATTCGAGGTTTTCGGCTTGAATGGTCAGTCATGTACTTTGGAAGAGGCGACATTGTCTGTTTTTGGCGTAAAATTGACAGCATATCTCCACGAATAATTGCCCATTTTTTTCTGTAGAAAATCCAATTCTCGGACGAAATTTCATTTTTGTTTGTTTTTAAAGGAAAAACTTGAACAAACCGCACAAGACTGAAAATCTGACATTTTCCTCGTTAAAGTGTCTATTTTTCGGTTTGAAATTGATAGTTTCCAGGACACTTTGTGATTTTAGGAGAAAAACGGTCGGTTTCGCATCGGCTAGTGAGAGTTTATGAATCCCTAGGGCAATGGTCAGTTGGGAATGAGGCCGCAGTATGTTGCCATTTTTGCCAGACAGGGGACAAAACAATACCCTTTCCCGATATCGTTGGTTTCACCCGTTGGCAGGGTACATCTACTTAGAATCTCAGGCAATATTGGCGATTTCCGGAGCGAACATGGAAAAATGTATTAGTTTCCAATGGGGTGGTTCCGGTTTCCTAGCAAAGTTCCAAGTTTAGTGGGAGGGGGGGGGGCAGAGAGTCGCACACGTTACAACCAACTCTTTGAATAAAAGCGTCTTTCTATCGTTCATGTCAACGTATTTTCAGGCAGGAACGTGCTATAAACCAACTGAGCGTGCCTTTTTTGACGCCTTGCACGTCGCTTATGTAAAAGTTATTGAAGATCTTAGGACTGAAAGCATCGTGAGTTAATGTTGCACCAATAAACTTAAAACTTTTTGGACTCCTCGTGTGTTTTTCCTTTTGGCACAAGTCTGAGAATTTTTGGGTTGAAAATCCCGACGTTCAAATATGCGTTATAACTCAGAAGAATGGTACTGGTATACGAATCAACTTGGAAAATCACCTGAAATCGGGAAAACTTCCAAAGCCTACAAGAAATTTGGTTTGTTTGTTTTTTAATTGATTTTAGACCAGTTAGATAAATCCGACTTCATGCTTTTGGCTTAAAGGTGGTTGAGTTATCTGCAGATTCTTCTGAATCTTCTGTCTGTGGTTCTTCTTTTGTAGAATTTTACAAGGTATATTACTATAAATGAAAATGTTTTAGATACAAATATTGATTGTCTCTCATTCGCGTGAAAGATACCGCCCTCCAAGGAAAACCTTCAGAATTTCTTCAAGCAGTTTTTGTTGAATTCAGGAAATGGCCGAGAATTAATTCATCTCGATTTGCCTGGGATCAGTCTCAAATGTGAGATCATTCCGATAATGCTGAGTCCTAATTATCTTCCTACGGCCCACCACTACAGTCTGCAAAGGCTGCCCAACTCTGACTGGCATAAAAAGGAGACAAGTAATTTTTCAATACGCTGAGGAGTCCATGCAACCTTGATTTTAAGTACCTTTCGGTTCGGGTGGTTCTTCAATTTGCTAAGAGGCTCGCTTCGAATTAGTTTCAGATTCACACCCTCCCATGGGAAGACGGCTAATGGTTTTAAACAGACTGTCAAGTTCCGGGCTTGGTGAAACTCAAATCTTTGGAGAGCCTACTCTGATTGTACCCAGTTCACGAAATAATTTTGTTGACGAGGACAGTTATGCTACGAATTTGCAGGTTTTGTAACATTTTCATATACCACACCCCATTCCACCACTACGGGTTCTGTTAGTTGGCTCTATTTAGGTGATGAAAACGCTTGAAAACTCCTTAAATGCCAAGGATGAATGGTTGGTTGCTAAATTGAATTCAGAACCCTCGGGATTCTTCGTTTTGATGCCCGGCAAGATTTTTTTTCTCTAGTTTTTTTCCGCAAAGACCGCTGAAAATTATGATTTTTCTGTTTCATCAAAGGTGACAATTTGTTTCTGGCGAAGCCAGTAATAAGCGCTGAACTTCGCCTTCCTGGTCAATTCAATACAAATATCAGTGTTGATTTTGATGAAAATCGCGCTGAAGTCGCTAAAATAAAAGTGGCTCGTTCTCTGGCTAGTTTGAAAGTCGAAGACGAGCTGAAAGAAGAGGAAAATATTTCGGGTCTTTACAAAATTTTGTTGAAAATGGTATAGAAAGGATCGATCCATCTTGGTTGCTTCATCTATTTATTTACTGGTGTTGTTCGATTAGAAAATTCCAAAACCATCCAAAGAAAACTCAGAATCGTTCAATTGCTGGACACCGAAAGTGGATACTCCAGAAAATAACTGCAGAAAAAGAGCTAAGAAAAAGGTGGAAAGCCCGATAAAGTATTATAAAATGTTCAAAAAATGATCTTTATTTGTTTTCTTTTGCCTGATACTTATAAAAAGAGGTTGCTAAAAATCGAAAAGGCTCTTGAAGACCAAGATTGCTTTTCTAAACGATAATATCAACAATTATTGTATGTCTAAAATTAATTAAAGATTAGTTATCTTACGGCCGATCCAGTAAAATGTTTCATAAGAAATCGGTCTGCGACACTCAGAGCGTCACTTTCCGACACGGTTTTTCTGTGTTCCAAGTCCGTTTTATTACCGAACAGAGCCATTGCCACAGGGATATTGTTTGGGTGTCGCCATTGAACTTGACGACACACTTCGTACCAGAGAGGGACCGTTTCCAGTGATTTGGCGTTGCTGGTGTCGTAGACTATTAAAAGAAGATCGGGCGATTTCCACTAGAGGACCCCCCCCCCCCATTTCCAATTGGTACTTTTTTTAAATTACTGAATGTAACTCACAAAGTTATCAAGAAGATCTGTATAGAATTCGAAACTGGGTGAGTCGTAGATCAGGAGCTCTACTGAATCTTCCGTGTCAGGGATTGAAATCCTCTTTGAGGCAACGTCGGCAGCGAAAGTCTTCAAAGAAATTTAAAAATTACTTTAAACATTAAAGTTAACGTAAACTATTGCACCATATTGTAGTTTTTGGGGAATTCGTTCACGTCTTTAGAGCTCATGTTCCAAATTGCAGTTTTCCCGACTGCCGGATCCCCTACAGCATGGAAATGCAGGCGTACTTATAATGAAAAAAAAAAAAAAAAATACTCACCCACTATAACAAGTTTCCCCCGGTGCGTTTTGACTGACATTTCGAAATTATTCACTTCTTACGTTTTATTTTAGTATCCGACTGAGTTGAGGTTGGTTGCTAGGTAACTCGTCAGAAAGGCACGAAAGACAAACCCTTTCGTCGGAGTCGATACAACAGTATGAGGGGTTCGTTTTCCCCTAATTGAAACTTGCTGACCCCCACCGAGAGATGTTCTCTGCTTTGGAGTGCATCATCCTCTCCATAAGTAAACATATGTTTCAGTTCAGTGCGAGGACAGGTGGGAAAACTTACACCACACGAGTGTATTGCACTGAATGGAAAACCCCGTGAAATTCTATTAAATCTCACCTCAAATAACAATGTCTAGGCATGAAGCTATGAGCCGAGGCGCGGATCTGGAGTCGCTTTAAGTAGAGAGGGGGGGGGGTGCGCAAAGGATCCCGCAATCGAGTAAATTATGCGGCTTCGACTGTAATTATAGGTCTGTTCCATTGTTTTGCTAGTGCTACACTAGTGCATGAATGGAATCATATGATTTTAATGATTTGAATAGTGCATCACTATAGCAAATCAATGGAACGGACCTCTGCCCCCCTATTCTGTAACTCTTAGGCCCGGCGCACTCTAGGAGAAAAAAGACGCCGACGCGCAAGTCGGCGTCTTTTTTCTCGGGGAAGAGACGACTCTCGCGTACGCGTCCAATGTGAAAGGCCCCATAGAGTTCTATGTGTTTTTATTGCACGAGTCGGACGCTGACGCGCGCGTCGGCGTCTTTTTTCTCCTAGTGTGCGCGGGGCCTTAGGGTGCTTTTATCAATGCACTTATTCTCCAGACAAAGCTGGGATAAGCCTGGTTGCTGTGGGTCTTTTTGTAAACAGCAATGTGAAGTTATTCGACGGAAAGCAATTCCGTGGGATATCCAGTGATTGATAAACCCACCCTTAGGCCGTTTTCACTTGATATTCCGATTCCCGTATCGAGGATACTAAAAATACACTACAGTCAAGGCGCTCCTTCACACTTAGACTCCAGAATCGCATACTTTTAGTATCCGTTACCGGAATCCAAGGGCGGATCTGGGACCTCTCTCAGGGGGATAATCGAAACCCCTCTCCCAGTACACCCCCATTACCTGCCCACCACTCCCCTTCCCCCATGTTTTGAGAGATTTTCCAAGCTCCAGGGGAAATTCTGCTGTTACCCCCCCCCCCCCAATAGATCCGCCTATGCCGGAATCTTAAGTGTGAATGAACGCGTTTGGCGTATTGTATTTTTAGTATCCTCGATTCGGGAACCGGAATCTCAAGTGTGAAAGAGCCCTTAACGCGTGCGTTAAGCCCTGTACACACGGAGACTTTTCAGTCCTGTCTTCCACTGTAGCTGGTGTTCAAAGTAGTTAAAAACATTAAAAGTGAAAATTAGGTTTGTTTGGTTGAATGCTAGTTCAAGAAATTTAATTATTTCTTTTTTATTATCCACATTTTGAAGCCCATGGGGGGGCTTAGTATGAAATTATTCGCTCATATTTGAAGCATTTTTATTACCCCCTCTCTTAAATCCCCCTGCTGAAGTGAAACAAAAAACCTAAATGCTTCGTTTGAACACTGAAATATATTGCCATATGGGCAGACAAGTACTTGAGCAAGAAATGTCCGACTTTTTCCCAGATTTGTTTGAAGACCTTTTTTTTCAAGCAAGATTCTACCTTCTAGGCCGCTTCTAGGGGTTTGGGGAACTGAACAGGGGGCCTGTTCTGCAAAATTTCATAGTGTTCCTAGGAATATCCTTTCCACCCGTCCGACCCTAATTAAATCACATGTTGATGGGGAGAACGGGTGGAAAGAGACAGTGATAGTGACAGTCAAAAGTTATAGAACAGGCCCCGATGATACTTCGACCCCCGTCCTATCACCCCTCGTCTTCTTCTCTCTTCTTAATTCTGCATTTATTAAATTACCTAATTAATTAAAATGTGGCCATTAATGCGCGTGCACAGGAGATTTTGTAAAAGGTTCAAACAGTAAAAGTTTTGTTCCGAAAGCCGCCTGTCGGGAAAAGTGCATTTCATTCATGCGACAATCGACTCAAACCTCAAAAGTTTGAATGATATCAATAAATTATGAATGCAATTTAGGCCGCTATAAAGATTTTAATTGCAAATAACTTCTCTTACAACATCCTCCTTTCCAATCCTATAGGCAACCCATCCGACTCTGTTCACTGTGGTATGGTGTACACTTATCATTTTCATCATTTTGTTCCCGCCGAGTTGGTGCCAAAAAAAGGGCCTGCAGTAAATTTTTATGATTTTGACTTTCTACCACGGCCTAAATTTCATTCATAATTTATTGATATCATTCAAACTTATGAGGTAGGTATATGCAATAATATTGTGCATCCACTTGCAGTAAGGAAGCTTGATTTCAGCAATTGGACAAACACGAATTCCTTTTCAAGAAATGGACAATTTTTTTGTCCGTATGTCGTAATTTTTTGAAGTTACGGCAAGTGGAGCCACTTCGTGAAATGGACATCCATTTCGTGAAGAGGACAATTACTCGACATGGATGCGACATAATTATGTATATGACCCAATAAACTCTACATGCAAAGAAGCTGATGTTCTGCAGAATGAGCACGAGGAGCTCGAACTCGTGACTCGAGGACTGAATCTCTCCTTCATGCCCTCCAAGATTCCTTTGATAAATGGTGCGAATACTGTGATTCAAAGAAATCTTCAACATTCTCAGTCTGAGGATCCGGTCGATTCTTCATTCGCTGAGTAGTGCGAGGCAGCGATGCTCCTTGGTTTCACTAGATTGTGAGTTCAACAATACCTTATTTCTTCAAACATTGTTTTAAACTCTCGATTTGAGTTTCTTTTGACGGATTCATGAAAAATAATGCTTCCCCGGCTCTTTTTCGTGTTTCTCACATTCAATTCAAGGCTTTGGAATGTACGCTCGTTGTAGCGCGTTATTGTATCGCCGCTCGAAAACGCTTCGAGTGGACGACCGGCCTAGGGGAAATGGCTTCAAATAAAAAACGCTTGCTGCGACGATGGCACTCTATACTCCTCCATGATCACGATTTGTGCTCGATATTATCCTAGCTCCGATGTAAAAGTGATTGAAAATCTTTAAGTCCGTCCCTGTTGCCGTATGTACATTGTTCCGACAGAAATGGTTTATTTTCAAGCCCCAAAAGTTACTCCCATTTTTTATGTCCAGTCCTCCTTTGTTCACAGGGCTGATGTAGACGCGGTATTTCTAAGCAGTGTTTCCGTGGTAGGGAGAAAGGAGCGATTTTTCCAAAATTTCTCAGTTCTTTCATGGTTTTTTCGTAGAAACATATGGTTTTTACACTTTTTGACATCACGACAAACGAACATTCCTAAATATCTTAAAAATTTCATGACAGGACAGAAAAGTCTCCCTGTATAGGGCTTTAGCGAAATAAACAACCGTGAATAAAGCTCGTGCACACGATGCATTTTTTGAAGCATGATGACCTGCACGTTCTAGAAAACATCCGGTCACAACTTGGGATCATATGTTGTTTTTTTTCTTCATGCATGTACTAAACATGCTTCGAAAAATGCACCGTGTGCACCGAGCTTAATTGAAAGTAACCAGCTGAGAAATTTCGCTAAAGCACGCGTTAAGAGTTACAGGGTAGGTATATTCGTTTGTCGTCCGGAGCTGCACTATTAGAACTGAAAGTACTAACCTTTCATTATTTTTTCGCGTTATTTCACATGATAACCCGCGAGGTTGCAAAATTTCGTGCTGCTCGGAGTAGTCCGGGACGACAAACGAATAGACCTGGTGGCAGGGCACTCAACGTTCGGTATTTTTTCGGAATTTAAAATTGTATGAATCGTATAAGAGTTTTTTTTTATGAAGGGACGGGGGAAAATCATCTCACCGCAACGCACCAACGTTTCACGGGTTTATCGCATTAAATTGTTATTTAGGGTTTTTTTTTTTTTACTGATTTTGTATGCCCCCATAGGGTTGTATAAATTCGGTTACTATTTCGAATTCAAATGATGTATTGTATTATAAGTATTATAAGAACAGAATTCCCACCCCCCCTCGAATGGCCCAATCAATTGTGTTCTATTAACTCGGAATTTGACATTTTGAACCAGACTGTAGTAATTATTGAATGAGCAAGGCGAATACAATTTAAGTACCATACGTCATAAATTTAGTTAAAACTTGACGATCAAACGTCACATTACCAAGTAACTAGGTGTTTTTTAAATGCCTAGTTAGTAATATTGTGACTACATAAATTGGATGTTTTAAAATTTAGAACAATGCCCTAAAAACCACAGAAAGTGGATAGTGCAAATCCTATGCCGTGGATACACCGGGTTACTTGGTAGAAAGGTAAGAGGCAGCTTAATTTTTTGGAAGACAAATTTCCATAACAAGCCTGCAAGATAATGACGAGAAATTGATGAAAATACTAAAATTTGTTTAGGACAAAGTGCTTTTGTATGTGTACGGGGAGGAGGGGGGTATACACTTTTTGCAATTCCCGTCGAACCCTTACCAACGCCTTCCGTGAGATTACGTATTTACCTAACGGATTTCTCCCCCTCCTCCCACTCTTAATCAATTGTCTGCGTGAACTGTACCGGCATTGTTCGTGTTTGGCGTACTTCCTTGAATAAATAATTTTACTTTAATTTCTGCGTATGATTGCTCAAATATGCACTTCCAAATATTCCAACGTAGAATATCTTTTTGATGCGCTCTAGAATACCAAGCGATCTATATTTCGAAGTTACCACGATTAATTATTGAGTCCGGGAGAGCCTTAAACAGATGTATCTTTTATAAGTTAACTAATTCAAGTATTTAACAATTCAAGCACCTTATATTATGGCCCGTATTCATAGTCGCTACTTAAGTTGAAATTCTCCTAAAGGTGCGTTTACACGGTTCAATCTCATTGCTCAATATGATGGAAGACAGTTCATTGAATGGCTCAGGCATCACGTTTGTTGTTGAAATTTGATGGAGCAAGATCATTGAAAATATGTTTACACGTTTCAATTTGATTGAATCAATGAAATTGAGACATGAGATTGAACCGTGTAAACGCGCCTTAAGTAAAAATCAAATCAGCTTTTGTTGTAAAAAAATAATTTTGTTTGGGCGCCCACTGAGGGTGCGTTTATCAATGCACTTATTCTACAGACAAAGCTGGGATAAGTATGGTTGCTATGGGCCTTTTTGTAAACAATAATGTAAAGTTATTCGAGCGATAGCTATTCCATGAGATATCCAGTGATTGATAAACCCACCCTTAGGGAAATTTAAGTTTAAGAAATGTCTGTGAATACGGGTCTCAGTTTACATATGGAATGGACGGCCCAGTAGCCTACAAAAACAAGACACCCCCCGCTACCCTTAAATCGTCAAGATTCCTTTGTGCGTCAATATGCAGCCACCTTTCAACCTGTCAATAATTTCTAGCCCAGTAACCTGCACTGGGATAGATCGTTCCCAACAATACACGTTTTAAACGCTCGTACACGAAAGTAACGGGGTCGACAGTCGAATGATTTCACTGCCGGCCAACGGTTTTTGCTAGGGTGTACACAGTGTTATAACGTTGGGATCGGTTTTTTCCTTTTCGTCGAGAGAATCGTACAGAGGGTATTCAAAGCAGAGTATAAACTTGAGAGTTCGCGGTACTTCAACGTAGAAGGCCGGTGGGATGGGAATCAACGGAGATGTCGAGGCCTTATAGTACCTATAGTGTGGATCACTAAAAATGAGAAGAAGTAAAAAACATCAAATGTGTGAGTGTTGACCTTTCCCCATGCCCACCCCGTGTTGACATACTTTCGGTACTTTATATCGGCAGCTCTTTCCACCACTGGAATTCCCGAGATGAACAAAATGATGAACGTCGTAAACAAAGGGCTTGCCATGACCACCCATTCATAACCCGATATAACGTTAATTGATATGACGGATATTCCGCACCAAAGAACAATTTCGCCAAAGTAATTCGGATGCCTCGATAGTCCCCACAAACCTATAAAAAAATATATATTTATTTTCGAGTGGTCCAGAAGACTCAGGGTTCGAGGGAATAAGTTACCATCGTTACACCATTTTCCTTTATTTGCCGGATCTGAATGGAATGAAAATTTCTGCAAGTCAGCATAAGTTTCAATTAATAGACCGCCGAAAAACATGCAAGTTCCAGTCGTATCAAGTGGTGTCATGGTTCTAGGCGCTCCACGAGCGATCGAATTATGCGGTGAGTTAATGAAAATAACTGGAAGACTGACTATGTAGACCCAGAACGCCTGATTCGAAGCAGATTTTTTTTTTTACGACTTGACAAAACGAAATTGTGTATTATAGGTACTTGCCTGAAATGTCCAAAATACCCCAAATCTTATAACGTTGCTTCGCCTGCTTTCAAAACGAGCGTCTCTTCCAACTTGAAATATCCTGTACAGCAAATAGCCTGACAGTCGTACTCCCCATAGACAGACTAAGGCTGTGACCATTAGCTGCCTGTTGTCGTATGGCTGAAGGATAGTAAATATTTGTCGTCTTAAATCAAAAATGAGACCAAAAATAAAAATAAAATACGTACCGGTTTTAAATGTGCCTGGCCGAGTAAAAAAGTAGTCATAGCGACAACAATAAAATTAAGTCCTCCGGCGAAATCCGTCAGCTTGTCAAATTGAAACACGGCGGCTATGAAGAAAAAAACAATTTGCATCGACACGAGAACAATCGCGCTGATCGCTAAATGACACTCGTCGAGAATGTGAACGGCCATAATTTAAGGCAACAAAAAGTGAGAGAAAATCTGAGCAATCAATCGCTTGAAATAGATCTCGCCTCCTTCCGTTGGCGATGGCGATGCGTACTGTTTGGGCTCAATGAGGGTGAAGGAGGGTGGGTCGAGAGGCGGTCAATGATGAAAAACGTATTTTACTGAAGCTTGCGCGTTTGAAATATATTTAATTATTAATATACAGAGTAAAGAATTGGCGTTGTACGAGCAAAAGAAGGACTTTTTCCCATTTGAAACCAGAAGTATCCAGATTTTTTTGTAAAGGGTGCCCGCCGGCTGGCACGATGCCCCGTTACATTTCTGGAACAACTCATTTTTCTGCATTGTTTCGCTATTCTTTTCATTTTGTTTCTTATTTGTCTTAAATGAAAAAACGTACTCGTTCTCTAGGGAAAAATGAGTTTTTTTGTGTTTTTTTTTTTTTTTTCTCCACTTTTTCCAAGCCATGAAATTCACCGCAGTCAAGACGGTCAGTGACGTCATCGTCGAAGGGCTTCTTCTGGCAGGCTATACGGTCACAGGTTTATTGTGATTTTTTTGTTCCGTCAATTTTTTTGAAAGCGTTGCTCCAATTTTTCGTGTAAATATAACTCGAATGACTCGTCACGCGAGGAATTGCACAGCCGGTGCTGTTTACACTTACCACGAAAAAAAGAAAGACGCCCAAGCGTCCGGTTATGGCACGGAGAATCGTCGCGTAGGGAAAGATTCGATCAAAGACTTCGACTGCTGTTGTTTAACTTTACAACCATGCAGAATTCCTGTCGTAAGGTTTGGAAAGTATGTTCGGATGTCTTCGAAACGTTTTTTTAAGGAGGGTTTTATCGTTTTACCTACAGCACCGATGGCTATTTATTTGACAAGGAAGCAATCCTTCAGTACATCATTTCGAAAAAGAACGAGAACAACAGAAAGCTAAAAGAATATGAGAAGCAAAAAAGGAGGGAAGAGGTAAGAATGGCAAAGAGCTGGACAGTACAATGAAATTAAGGCAACGGTAATAACAATGAAAATTACAGGATGAACTGCAAGAACTCGCTGACGCTGAAAAACAGTCCAAAATGGCAGCTTTTCATAAAACAGAGAGTGACATAGTCAGCAGTGGCTACAAAACGTCAACGCCTGGACCAAGTAAGGCTATAAAGGGTCTCGTCTGTGGCATTTGAGCGCCCGGAGTGTTTTGAAATTGTTGCCAATAGCCAAGCTCCTGTTAAGCGAAAGGTCCTCTGCGCTCTATCACCCCCCCCCCCACCCATGTAGTTTGGAATTTCTCCAAGATATGAATGTTCGTAAATGCAAAGGCCCAATGCTTCCCTGAATGTGACTAGTCTAACCATAACATGGTTCCTGTTGTCCTGAACGCCCTTGAATCAGTAAACAGGTCATTCAGCTGCCAGCAGGCGTGGTTTCAGAGGACAGGCCTGGGGCGATCGTTAGGGTTGCCAACTCGGCTGCATTTTTTGTCGTCACTCGGCGGTTTCTTTTGCACTACTTATTAGGAAGGAGGGGGATGTTCGCGTTTTCTCGATTCCTTAGGCCCCTACACACGATCCGATCCTACCGTCGGATGCTAGCCAGGTGCATACTACAGTCTGATAGTGCGGAGGCTTGTAGGAGAAAGAATTCGGTAGGATCCTACTGTAGAATGGTCGGACGGTTCAGACCTTCGTACATCCCACCACTTTTTCAGCCGGATCGGAGCGTGTGTAGGGCTGTAGCGTCCGACATCCTACCAAAAGGAGCTCTTTTCATTCTTGGGTTTCTTCTTCTTCTCTAGGGGATTATAATTATTATTATTATGCTAACGGTCGGAAGAAATGGTGGGAACGTGTGTAGAGCCGAATCCTACAAAAACTGTAGGATGAGTTTGGTAGGCCGGTAGGATCGGAACGTGTGTGGGAGCCTGCACTGGTCGAGGTTCTCATAAACGACGCCCGTCCACGTCCAAATTCCTTTTCGACTCGGCGAATTCTTCGAAAATAAAAATTTTGGATGAAAACGCGTTTGTCATGGTTTCTCGACGCGGGGAATCTGAATATCGAGACGTATTTTCTATCCGACGAGCGTTGGAAGGGCTTTTCATTTTATACATCCGCTATTTTTGATCACCGAGGCGCCTGTGTGGACACGGTGGCCAAGCAATCGACTGGGCTGAAGTACAAGGAAGATGTCCTGAAGTCCCAAGCTCATGGACCTGACTGAACCGCTCTGGAGTCTCAGAGTCTGCTGAAAAAAGCGATCAGTACACGCATATTTAGGAACTTTTAATGGGCGCTGGTTGCCACTGCTACTGTGTTTCGAGCTAGAAACCGCTAATTGGCGATTTTTAAATGTTAGCTTCGAATGATAACTTTTCAACTTTAGCCGCGAATGACCCCTTTTTCTCAATAAGGGGCGCTTTCTCTCAATTTCAGCCGCTATTTTAGCGACTTTCCCACGTAGGTTATCGCCAGAAACTGCCAATTGCCGTCTTCTGAATTTTAGCTACGACTACGAATAAGCGTTTTTTTCTATTGGATTTTTTTGAATTTGAGTCACGAAGTTTCCTGCAAAAACCATGAATGGGCGAGCACTATTTCTCAATTTTAGCCGCGGACTCGCTCCTAGAACAGCACATTACTGTTTTTTCTGAATAGAAGGGCCTCCATAAACCGCCAATTAGATATTGTTTTTGCGAAAGTGACCTCGGTTCCTGCCGGCTCTGGATCCGCACCAGTTGTGTAGGGGGCCAATATTTCATAAATTTAATAAAAGGACCATTAATAAGAGTGAAGTCCCGCTACTGCATTCGAGCAACCTCGTCTCTTGGGAAAATGGTCCAGCGAGCTCCATGCTACAGGTTACAGTAGGCCGAATAGGCTCGAATCGCTCATTTCGATATGGCTGGGGCGAGCTGTGACAAGGCTCACTAGGCTTCGAAGGGGGGGGGACCCGAAAACCGGACAAAAATACTGGAATCACAGGATAAACCCCTTCAAAAGATCGTCTGGTCAAAAATCCGTTTCGATTTTCGGGTTCCCCGAACCGAAACAGGCGGTTTCGTTCATTTTTGTATGACAGCCATTTTCGCCGAAAACGCGCACAGTTTTGTAGGCGTATTTTTTGGCCAGTTATCTCAAAGTTTTTCGATTTGTGTCGTGCGTGGTTAGCAGGCTGATTTGAGAAATTCCGTTGGTTTTGGACAAAACGCTCTTTAGCGCCTCTCAATAAGTGGCCAAAAATTATTGTTTTTGAGTCATTTTCCCGAAGTGTTTCGATTATTTGAGAGGGACGCGGTTTATGAGCCCCTCAGAGCATGCTTAAATTGAGATAAATGCAGTCTGTCTCAGGCCATAATTTGAAGTTTTCCAGCTGAGGAAACTGAAGAGGGGGGACTTATTTGTGCATCCCCGTCTCCATGAGCAAAAAACGTCTGATCAGAGCCTGAAATAAGTCAACAGACCGAAATTTTGTTTTTCCAGGTAGCCAACCGTGCTTGATTGGTTTTGAATGACCCTTCAACATTTTGTTAATGAAAGGAGCCAGATCTGCAAAATTGGTTTCTGGCGTGCCAGAACCACGAATTTCTGTTAGGAGAAGAGCACCCAAACGGGTGGCATTGCTCTTTGGGTGGGGGAATGACCCAAAAATGTGAGTTCGTTAGGATTGGGGAACGGGTTTGACGATGTTTCAACAAAAGTGACCTCCACTCCATTAGAGGTGGCCATCTCCACACCCGTGGATCCGCACCTGTTATAAGATTTGATTCCCTGCAGGTAAAGGCCCTACGCAGTCCGTATCGAACATGAGTAATGGAAAGGATAAACAATTACCCAGTTTTTGGATTCCCGCAATGACCCCCAAGGCGAAAATTAGAAAACTTGAAAAACCGGTAAGGTGATATCCGTTCATTCAATTCCCATTCGGCGTGAAATGATGGGGTTTTCTTTTGCTTTTTCCAGGACACTCGCGTGTTATGTCCCATGTCAGGAAAACCTTTAAAATTGAAAGATCTCATCGACGTCAACTTTACATTGGTCAAAGACCCTAAAGATACGAAGTCGCTCATCATTAAAGAAAACCGATATATGTGCGCCGTAACGCACGACATACTCAGCAATGCCGTGCCATGCGCCGTTCTGAAACCAACGTTAGTTTCGTTACAAAATAATTTTTTCTCTTTTTAAAAATAGTTGTGCGTTCATTTTTAAAGCGGCCACGTCGTGACCGTGGAGTGTGTGGAAAAGGTCATCAAAAAAGACATGCTACATCCCATCACAGGGCAACCGCTTAAAGAAGACGACATAATTATACTTCAAAGGGTAATAATCGTTAATAATGGCGGTCCGCTTGTATTTAAAATTTCGCTGGTTTTGTTTCACTAGGGAGGCACTGGATACTCGCAAACAAATGATAACCTCAAAGGGACGTACAAACGTCCTGTGCTTCAAGCTTAATTTCTTAGTTTCACCTAATTAACAGACCGAAGGACGAGGGAAGGCAAGGCGTTTAAAACTGTTGCACCATTATATTCATTCCATAATATTGAGTATACATTTTTTAAAAGTTCGATTCTTACTTTTTTAAATAATAAAATAGGCCTTTTCCTCAATTATTTATTAAATGAATAACTTATTTGATTAATTTTTCTAGCACATTCAGTCATATTTGTTAAAAAAATAAACTCTGTGATTTCGGCCTTTTCTAGGAAAGGCACAATACTTCGTGGAAGACAGAAATAGAGTGCTCCTCTACCCAACAATTTAATATACAAATTTTGCTTACTTTTTCGACATTTTACTGTGATCCAAAAACAGAGTCCTCATATCAGCTAACGCATTTTCGATGTCTTTAGCAAATTTCTCGGAGCTCTAAGAAACAGGAAGGGGTGGGGGGGGCGATGATAAAATTGTGGGTCGACGCTCAGTGCCAAATTATTTCAAGACTTACTGTTTCAGGACAGCTGATTTTGCTGGAAATGTGGAAAAATAAAATATCCTCGCCGGCAACTATGTAGGAGACACCGTAGCCGTCGTCGGCAACAGGTCCAAAACCACCTCCGGCCGATATACACTTGGGAAACTTTTTCAAGTCTAATTTTGATGTTTGCCCGTGAGGAGTCTGCGACGTGGACAGTCGCCACGGTTCGCCCAGCACCTCCTGAAAAAATATGGCGGGGGGGGGGGTCCAAAGGTCAGTTTTTTTCACAGTTACAATCTAATAATATCAGACGCTGTATTGCCTTGAGGAAAGGAGATTCCACTTCTAAATATTTGGAGACTACGTAGAGGCAAAACAGATGCCGATCAATCCCTTTGCCGCACATAGCGTTTTGGTAGCCTAATTGATGCTGCTTGCAAGCTTTCAACAAGAGATCCACTTTTTCCTGAGTCTGTTTAGAAGTTACATTTCGATTACAACTCGAGTGTTAATTGACTATTTTTTGCTTCCATACGCACTGATTTAGATTTGTCTTCCATCGCCTTTACCCATTCCGACGATTCAATCGTACAGGGACGCACCGTTTCAGTTCGTCCTTCTCGAAATAGTCGCGTCATGGAAGCCTCGTACGTCAAGCTGAATTTTCCCGCGTTCTAAATTGAGAAGAATACGCTTTAAACGATGGTTGTACGTTTTTTAATGGAAAATTTGATACGCTTACGCGGTAGTAAGCAAGCTGAAGCGCCATTTGGATGTAGGCGTCAGGGCTTATTCGGCAGATTTTCATAAAACCCTTTCCGTAGTTTGTATGCATAAAAATTCGTAAATCTAGATCTCCAATAAGTTTCTTGATAGTCTGTGGGAATCATAAGCGTCAATTCAGAAAACATTACGACGACGCGGAGGGGGAGGGTCTGAAAAAATTACCAAATACGATGAATCAATAGCATTGAGCAAGCTAGGTTTAATATCCCACTTGAGACGAATTGGGTTCGGGGGCTGAAATTCAGGCGTTCCTAAAGCGTGTCCATCTTCTCGGTACCTTAGTTATTCAACAGCAAAAATAGCGTTAGAAAATAAGAACGGAATTTTCGGGCTACTTAGTGATCGCTTCTCGCTGGTTCAATTCAGCTGTGATGATGAGGGCGGATGGAGAAGAATCCCCTCCCTTCAATCACTTATAAAAAGATAAGACTACGGTCGCTCTACCGGATTTTTCCACGTTTATACTCATCGTAAATAATTCGATAGGGGATTGATCCCCCAATATCTGTCAATGCTGATAGATTGGCTCTTTCTGTTTTATCCACCGTGCAGCCAAAATTACTTTTCTTTGAATCCAACTTCACGGATTTCACCTGTTTGGGTGTTGGCTCATTTTGAAGAGTAATTTCGCAGATCTCACTTCTTTCAAAAACAAATTAAGGGGGTTCGGCCCTTTCAGAGTCCAAATGCGGATTATTGGCACTCACGAAACCCAATCTCATTGGTTTTACTAATTCAAAAAGCCAATTTCGCTGGATTGACTCCCTAAAAACCCAATTTTGTTGGGTTCACTCATTCAAAACTACAGATCCGGCACTGGATGGGAGAATTTGACAGAACAGACATCCGTTGTGCCAACCCCACAAAATTGGGGTTTGGAACAGCCAAATTCGGGATTTTTTCTTCCTAAGTCATCAGGCCCGCAAAATGGGTTTCTTGAAGTTGGGAACCCCACAAAATTTAATTTGTACGATCCAAGCCCACAAAATTTGCCACAAACTTACAAATTCGTGGATTTTTAGGTCAAAATGGCACAATTTTGCGGCTACTCGACAGGCTTTGAGCGTTTTCAGGGCCAGCTCGCCCGGGGCCGAAGCTCTCCAAAAAAAATCCGATACTAGCATTTCGAGGGTTTTTAGCTCCGAAACTTCCAATGTCGCGGCTATAAAGTTGCCGTTTCGGCTTAGATAGTATTGTGGGAGGGGCGGGGGAGAAATTGTCAAAGAGTTTTGGCCAAAATTCACAGAGTTTTACCCCTTAAAAAAGTCATTTTTTACTGCGGACAGTTGTTTTCTTGGAAAATGTTGTTGTTTTTCAAGAGACGCAATGTTCAATTTACCAGGCATTGAAGGGGTACGGTTTCCGAGGGTGTCACGAACTAAGACGGCTCGAGCTCGAAGAAGTGTAGGTAGCAGCCTTACCATTTTCCCAGTCCTGTCTACCCCCTTGCACCACACGCCTTCTTTTGACTTGGCTAGCAGATTTGCCAGATTAGGCTGTGCTATAAACCGTATTTTGAGCTATTTCTCGTCGAATTTTCCGGCTAAAATAAGGGGAAAACCTCTAAAACATTGAAACAGTGAAATACACGGGTAAAGAGCGAGCAGCGCAAATAATCGAATGTAGTACTTTCACAGGAGAGGGAGAATCCCTATGATAGATACTTTCCGATGTAGAAACGTGGAAAATTACACGAATTAAATTATGGGGCGACAGTAGTCTTACCTTGTTTAGAATAAAGAAACAGTAGCAGAGATCCTGTAGCCCGTCATATTCAAACCCCGAGTGAAAGGTTCGTGCAGGACACAACATGCCTATTAGTTATTTTGCGAGGAAACAGCATGCAATTCCCAGATGGAGAATAAATTATTTCTTAAACCGGGGAAACGGTTGACAAATTGAGGCGAATGAAAGGCGGCGTGATCGACATAAACAGGAGAACCAATACACCACCATAGGCACTGTAAAATTATTTTTAAACAAAAGCATTCATAACGTGCCACGCAGCATACTATTCATGCGAATGTTAAAGATTTAGCCAAGATGGTACGCGGGAACGGGTGACGGTGAGAGGGACGTTGGAAAAATATTCTTGCGGGTGGATTATTATTGGCTAGAAAATGAAATTCAGTAATAATGATCGCAGTTAAATGTACTGCAATTAGGTGAACAGCATTTTCCCATACGAGCATGTTCAAGTTCATCAAATAAAAACGTTCACGATAAGGACTGCTATGATTTCAAAAAGTATTATTTTAGGAAGTTATTAAGGCGAAAAGGGATGATACGTGTGCAAGTGAGAGGGAAACATCAAAAGGGGGGCACTTCTTAAATTTATTCCCTCGAATCCAAAAAATGCCCGATTTTCATTTTGAAAAATGGATTGTACTTGGGTGCTTGGTATAAAATTCGCATTGTTAACCTCAAGATTCATCGCTCAGCCCAAAATTCTGTAGCCCAAATTTAGTATTTTGTACAAATTTGAAAAAAGCAGGTACATCCAAGTTGTAGAATTAATCACTGATTCCAAAACGCTTTTCAGATTTACGCTCCGATCAAAATTCGCGTCCGAAACAGAAAAATGATAGATTCCCCCGCGCGCCGTCAACACTGGGTGAGCGGCATGAATGGGGGCAGGAATGGAAGCATAATACTTATTTTTCAAAAATGCTTCATCTGAGAGTTTTGAAATAAACAAATTTTAAAAATTTCGTTCATAATGACCTTGGCCTCAAGTCGTTCCTGCCCCCCTATTCTGTATCTCCTAACGCGTGCGTTAGCAAAATTTCTCAGCTGATTATTTTCAATTATTCACCTTGTTTATTTCGCTAACGCACGCGTTAAGAGTTAAGCTTTGGTTTCCCAGAAAAGCGGTGCCGTAATATAGCGGTAGAAAAAATCCCCTTTTAAATCACACTTAATATATTTATTATATTATAATTATAAATTATAAATTAATATATAAAAAATAGTTGCCTAGAGAGAGGTCAACAGACAGCGGCACCGCTTCGAATGAGACGGCCGTTCATGACAGTGATGAACTGTTCATCAACGATTTTTGACGGTGACGGTGAACGTTTTTTGTTTACAATGAGCGTGAAAACTGCCTGGACCCTGGATGGTGGCGACATTGTAATTAATACTGTCCGAAAACGACTCTATTCTGTTGTTAAAAGAAAATATTACCAAATAGTTGCAGCTACTAGGAAAAAACGTTCATCACCACCTTCACGATGGAAGCGGTGCCGCTGTCTGTTTACCGCTCTCTAGGCAACTATAGTTTGATTTGAAAGGGAAATTTTCTACCGTAATATTACGGCACCGCTTTTCTAGGAAACCAAATCTTTACAGAATAGGGTGGCAGGTTTGAAGTAGGAGCCTGTATTATAATGTAGTCGAAAACATTTTAGTCAAAAATCCTTTTTTTAAATTTTTTTCAAAACTCCCAGATGAAGCATTTTCAAAAAATAGTTATTATGCTTCATCCAACAAATCCCCCCTTCCTTTCACTCACCCAGTGTAGACGGCGCGCGGGGGGATCTACTATTTTTCTGTTTCGGACGCGAATTTTGATCGAAGCGTAAATATGAAAAGCGTTCTGGAATCAGTAATCTACAACTGGGATGTACCTGCTTTTTTCAAATTTATATATACAAAATACTAAATTTGGGCTACGGAATTTTGGGTTGGGCGATGAATCTTCAAAAAAGGTTAACGATGCGAATTTTATACCAAGGACCCAAGTACAATCCATTTTCAAAATGAAAATCGGACCTTTTTTGGAGGCGTGAGAAGTGCCCCCGTTTTGATGTTTCGCTCTCACTTGCACACGTATCATCCCCTTTCGCCTTAAAGGCTCGTTCACAAGCTCTACGTTTAAGTTGTGTGGGGTTTATGCAACCAAACAAATTTATTCCCTCGAAAAATGAAGCATTTTGATAGGTTGCATAGACACCACACATCGCAAACATGGAGCTTGTGAACGAGCCTCAAAGAAATGAAACACGAAAACAAAACCGAAAAGACCACATTTTCAAAAGGGTTCTGAGCCTTTTTTTCTTCTACCACCCCGTTTCATTACCCATATTTAAGGTCGTCGGCTATTACAAATTCCCAGAGATGGCTCATCACTGGTGCGTCCGCCCTACACCAATAAATTCTAAATTCAACATTGTCATTATTTTTTATTAAAGCGAGGACGATAAAGGAAGATGAAGAAGAAGAAAACCAGGA
This sequence comes from Corythucha ciliata, assembly GCA_038030265.1. Classification (NCBI taxonomy): domain Eukaryota; kingdom Metazoa; phylum Arthropoda; class Insecta; order Hemiptera; family Tingidae; genus Corythucha; species Corythucha ciliata. The sequence continues at coordinate 46,055,192 of CM075942.1, read as the reverse complement.
GATCCGGGATCACTAAATTGCGGGCCTAAAATAATACGTTAAAATTAGATGTGCGTGTAAAACAAGATGCGGAGAACAAGCTTTCTATAGTGTGCACTTGGTTGCTTTTTTTTTTAAGGAAAAAAATCGTTCGACTTGCTAGAAATGGTTTACCATTGTTGACCCGCCTGCTCGGCCATAGCGAACTCCCATAGATGAGACATAATGGCGGCATCGGCCCTAAAATCACGAACTCTAAAATTTTCTCGAGTAGACAATCGGGCAAATGAAGGTCAGTTGTTGTTGGAAAAACTTGTTGGAACGGGCGGGGGGGGGGACTGCAAGTGGAGATGGCGATAGAACAAACAGACAAATCTTACCAGGAATGCTCAGCATTGAATCCGATGCGACCGTTACTTCCTATGCATAGAGTGAAAGTCTTATCGAACCACCTGTCGTAGCCTTTACCGTGCAAAAGAGTTTTTCCGAACTGGTCCAACTTGGACGGGTCATTCTATAAAAATTAAAAAAAAGAGAAAAGTCAGTACAGGGTCGAATGTCACGTCCAACAGGTTCTTGCCTCGTCAAATTCGTAAGGGATGTCGTCCAAACAAACAAAAAAGGCCGCCTTTTCAATAGCGTCCAGACTCTGACGATTCGTCCCCTTGAAAAAGTGTTCCATGCGTGTGTGAGCCCACAAAGTTCTGTCGCCGCCCGTCAGGGCGGCCAGACGCTCTTCCCCTTCAACCGGCTCTGATTTATCATCCAAAATAGCCTGCATTTGGCTAAATTCATCGGGATGAAACCGTTTACAGTGTGAAACAATTTATATTATCTTCGGTTACTTACATTTCAAGTTCCACGGGCGTCAACATCCGATTTTTAAAGTATATGGGGACTTTAAAGAATCGCCCTTTATTGTAGACGACTAAGTGTTTCGAATCGTTGTAATGAACGAGTTTATCAGTTTCTGGCCCAGGTACTCGAGTGGTATTGAACATTCTTTCGTACTGCCAGGAACAAAGCGGCACGATACCTTGAAGCATTATCTGAAATGTTTTATTCGATGTAAGGATTTAAAGCGGCCTTTGTCACTTCTATATGGTTGTTTCCCTTGATGGGAGCTTCAAGGCGGTTTTCATTCAATTTATTTCAAAAAGAATAACTTTCTTACTGGCTCCAATTCTTGACGTTCGATCAAGCGCCTGAAATGGAGAATGCTGTATATGGAAGTGGCAGCTCGAGCCGCCTGCACTTTTGTTTGATACATCAACACCGTGTCTATTCCGTAGAAGTTGGAATTAATAACAAGAGGGGATCGCCCTCTCAAATAAACATACTCTTCCCACCAATCTGACACGTAATTTGTGGACCACCTAAGTAAAGAAGTGCAAGAAACTTTAGGGAAAGTGGAGAGGGGAAGTGGAAATTGGAGATGAAACTCACCATGATTTTAATACCAGGTATCTTTGCAGTTTCACGCCTATGCCTTGTTCAAATTCCCTAGCCAGTTTTATCGTCCGAGCGTATCTTTCATCATCTAAGAGAGGGCGAACGCTCCTTAAATACTGTAACGAGTCAATTTCAATTGAAAACATTCGTGTAATCACGTTCGTTAAAAACAAAAATTACCCTTTCTGTTGTCTCCTTGACCGAAGGCAACGGTAAACGAGGCAGAGATCCTTGAAAACTGTACAACATAGGCTTACTAGGCCCTGTGAGTGCTTTGACAGCAACGAGCCACAGTTTCGTTTTTAACGAAGGTCTGCTGCCGGGTCCTCTCGATTCGAACATCCATCCTGGAAAGGATAATAAAGAGGTTTTATAGTTTCTCTCGTTTACGATAGTAGTTAGGTGGTAGGAGAGGGGTGCTTACCTTTGTAGATAAACAGCATTTTCAAGGAATATCTCACGGTAAAGGTGAGACCGAGCCAGCCAGCCAATGAAACCAATGTACACGCTAAAAGCTGGTAATTTGTATCATCTCTAGAGAACAGAATATGATAATAAAATATGATAAAAAGCCAAGTTCGAAGTTGAAACTGATTCTCTCACCCAGGCATTAGAGCCAAGACCTTGTCCAAATAAGGGATTTGGATTCCGTAAAAGTGGGCACCAGAAACTAAGGCGACCGTTGACCAAATACTGTGAACGGGAGCGGGATACACTGTCGTCTTGAGATTGTTCTTTAAAATAAGCACACCAAAAACGGAATTGAAGATAAGGAAATAAATCAGGGTGGTTCTTTTTTTACCTTGGCGCGAAATAAACGTTTTTTCCATGATCGAAAGCCCGACGCTAGCACCAATCGAAGCACTTCACGGTCAAGATTCACGTCCCATCCTTCGTGAGTAATGGAAAATGAAAAGGCGACGGCTGAATGAGCTTCCGCCATGGTAGCTTCGTGGAACACACAGCTGAAACTGACATAGAGCCGCACATAAAGCTGGGGGAACTCAGTGGTGGGTTGCAGTCAATTTACACATTTATGGGTGACGTTTTCCCAAAAATGAACATGACTATTTTCGGTATGTTTTTAAGCTTCTATAGTACTTGAACGAAATTCCAGAAATGTGCGTTAAAGGCACTAATGCTCGGTGTCATCTAGCTAGGAGCAGAGTCTTAACTTCCAGACGAGGACAAAAAACTTATGGCCAAAAAAGGGGACATAAGTTTTAATGAAAAAATACCCGAAAAAAATGGAATGAGCTTATACTTCTTCCGTTCCATGCCGAACCGGCCACCGGCCTTTCCTGGTCATGACCTTTCATCCATTTTTGACACATTCAAAAAATCAATTTGGCGGGTTTAGCCCAAATAAAAAACCGTCACTTCACGGGTTTGGATCTCATGAAACTCTATTTCGCGAGGTATCCTCACATGAGAAGCCAACCGGGAGATAAAACCACTGATTCCGGAGTCTGTTAATGAGATTTGTTGTTTTCTCTCCCTTTAAACCAAGATTTTGTGGATGGGGCACTCACAGGAACCCAATTTTTTCGGGTTTTGCACAATTAAAAATGCAAACACATTTTACATGATACACTAGCAGCTAGGTGGAATGCTGGTATGGTCGATAAAATATTTTATCCGTAAAACCAGGCCATTCGCAGTTGGCTCAGGGGCGCTGGTAGCCAATTTAAAACAAATTTTGCGGGATTGGCTAACCCACAATAAAAACAATTTCATGGCCACTCAAAAAAAAAAAAAAAAAAAAATTGGAGCGTTTGACTCCTTCAAAACATATATTTCGCGGAGTTAGCTCGTTCAAATCCATCACGGGCTGGCTCCCTGAAAAAAAAAAAAAAAAAAAAAAAAGTTTTTTCGGGGTTGTCTTAGTAAAAAACCAAATTTTGTGCCGCCGACTCATTCAGAATGCAGTTTCGGGGAGTTAGCTACATCAAAACGAATTTTTCGACCCAAAAAAACAAATTTCGCTGGGCTAGGTCACCCGAAAAAAAAAAAAAATTCTCAGGTTTCACTGCGGAAAAAACAGAAGAGCACGCTTTTGAATTATTCAAAAAGCAATTTTGTGGGGCATGGCATTGAAAAAAGCAATTTCGCGATTTAGCTCTTCTAATCCAAAATTTAACGTCTTTTCCATTCCAAATAGCATTGTCCTTCTCAAATAGGTCAGTGAGATATTCGCCTTGATCATAATTCAGGCAGCGCTGTAGTTGGCCATTTAGGGAAACAGTTGTTGTGGGTAGTTTCCATTAGAAACTAGTAGGAGAATGCCCACATGCTATTTCCCAAGTGGCCAACGACAGCGCTGCCCGAATTATGAAATAGGCGAATAGCAAGATGCAGCCGTATCCAAAATTACAAAATTGCAAACCATCCAGAACAAAGTCCTTCGAATGACAGTAAATAATACATCTTGGTTCATCCGCAACACCATAACTGCACAAGGAAATGTCCTTGCCCACAATAAAATAATACATTGAATCAATGTTCTCAAAATGTCACCGTAACCTGAGGGACTGAGGTGTCACGAGCAGTCCACTACTCATATTAGGACAACACAACATCTCAAGGAGACTTAAGCCCGTCTTCGTCAGCCTGTGATTATCTTCGTCCACAACCACCTTACAACTACGATTGACTACAGGAAAGATAATAATTAATACCACAATACTGTGACAACAAGTATTATGTTATACCAACAAATACTCTGAAGCCACGCCCCATCGGTAACGTGCACCTTTTGTTTGTCATCCAAGTTTTCTCGAACATGATTGGTGGATTCTTGGATGACACATATGATTTGATTGACCGGCAGGGGCGGGATTTCCGTAACGACGTTACCATTTTAAAACGGTGTCCGTCTCCGATTGACAGACAAACACCAAGTTAAAACCAACAGTGATATTAATTAACCTAGATGATTTACAAGTAAACCCTTTTTTATGGTCTTGTATTTGAAAAAAAAAAAAAAAAAAGTATTGAGGCTCCATATGCCTCATTGCTGAGAAAGAACGCTCAGCTGAAGAAATGAGCAAAGAAGCCATGGGATGGGGGAGGGGTACTTCCAGCCTTCCGATTGAAGCGGACACTTTTCAACAGACTGTATGATTTTTCAACAACTTAAGGTCCATTTACACGGGCAATTTTTTAAGGCAATTATTGCACGAAAGCGAATTGCAGCAATAGCCGAAAAATTGCCCAGCAATAAACTCCCCGTTTCGTGCAATTGTTTCCCTCCTCGGAACTCCCTCTTTTCTTGATGCAATAATTGCATCGAATTGTCCGATATTGCTCACTGTTGTCCGATTCCGGCGACTTTTTCTTGCAATTTTTCAAGTCCACGGAGGTTGGATAATTATTGCACGTTTTCCGCAACTTTTGGCCCCGGGCCACCAGGGGATGGGTGGCCCGGATGACAATTCTCGGAAAAGAAGAAAGGAACAATTTTCAACGGTAGTCTAAAAGTAAAAGTTGAGCCATTTTTGTTGCTCAGAAATGGAGCAATTCACTGCAATACAATTGCAAAATCCCACAACTATCCGGTGAGGGAAAATTGCTTCGTAATGCTGCAATTTTTGTAGAAAAGAATTGTCCAATAATTGCCGGATTGCAGCAACTTTTATTGCTCGTGTAAACTGGCCTTTACGCCCATTTTCACCAACAAACTTGATCTTGATTAAAGTTGATCGTGATTAGTTGCCAATAGCGACCCATTTGAATTCTGATGTAAGTGTTTACATTGTAATCGCGAATAGTTGTTGATCTTGGTTTAAGAAGTTGGTGAAATCGGGCCTTAAGGGTTTCTGAAAATACGGCCCTTAGTCCAGAGGCGTAGGTAGGAATTTGTCCTGGGGAGGGATCAGATAGAAATCATGTAAGGGTGAGGGGAGGAGGGTAATTTTACATTTTAGTCATCATTCCACCCAGCCAGCACACTCTTGAACCTGGACATCTTGCTGGCCTCATCATAGCCTCAATCTCTCAGTTAAGGGCGATTTTTGGACTCTACCCCCAAATTAGCTCTTTTCTCAATTTTGGACGAGTGTATCGTTCTTCTTAATTTCAGCCGCAGATTAGCGGTTTTGCCCCACCCCCTCCCATAGCCATGAATTTGCGCATTTTCTCAACTTTAGCAGCAAAGTATCGTTCTTATCCCGTGAGCGATGTTTCTTAATTATCCACGAGCTTTGGCGTTTTCCTCAATTTTAGCAGCATATTACCGATTTTTTAAATTTTTTTACCAGGAGATTAGCACTTTTCTCAGTTTTAGCTGGAAATTAACGTTTTTCTTAAGTGTTTTCCTCAATATTAGCCGCAAAATAGGGGGACTTTTCACGAATTAGGATTTTTTGGTTTCTTCACTTATTGCCATAAATTGGCGCTTTTTTTCCATTTCAGCCTGAAAAGTTGCCTTCAGAATCCGCAAATTGGCATATATTCAGTTTTTGGCGCAAATTAGAATTTTTCTCAATTTCAACCGCGAATTAGCGCTTTTTTAAAATTGTAGCGGCGACGCGTCGTAGCGTTTCAAACCTGTGAATTAGCGAATTTTCTCAATTTCAGTCACAAATTGGCGTTTGGCGCAATTTTAGCTGTAAATTGGCAATTTTTTCCATTTTTAGCTGCGAATTAGCAATTTTTCAATATTTAGGCTTAAAATTAACCTTTCTCTTAATTTTGACCAGGCCAATTATTTTATTTTCTAAATATTACCCGGAAATTAGCGGTTTTTCACATTTTACCACCGCATTAGCAATTTTATATTACTTTTATAGGTATAGATTATTGCTTCTTTTCAGTTCTAGCCGTAAATTAGCGTATTTTTAACATTACACTATAGCCATGCATGAATTTACCATTTTTTCTGAATTTTAGCCACAAAAATGCCTTCAGAAGGTGCAAATTTAAATTATATACGTAAATTTTTTCCAAACCTTTTTCAAACCAAATAAATTACATCTATCCATCCATTTCTGTCAAAAAATCATCATTTTTAAATTATGAATTTCACTACCCATTCGTGAATTAGTGATATTTCTCAAATTTAGCTGCGAATTTTCGCTTTTTCTAAATTTTTAGCAGCGTGGTAACGTTTCCAACCCGTGCGTTACCTACCGAGGTTTGTCAATTTTTGCAAGAATTGGCGTTTGACTCAGTTTAAGCTGCAAATTATTTCCCCAATTTGAACTGAAAATTAACGTTTTTCTTAATTTTAGCTGCGCTAATTGGTGACTTTTTTCTATTTTTGCCGCGAATAAGTGATTTTCTTCATTTTATATCCGCGAATTAACGTTTTTCCACAACTTTATATCTGCAAATTGCAAATTAGCGATTTTTCCCAATTTCAGCTGTGAAATTGCGTTTTGTGCTAACTTTGCGGCCATTCAGCATTCTATTCCATTTTTTATACGCGAATGGGCGATTTTATGCCATTTCAGTTGTGAATTTGCCATATGTGTCCAATTTTAACCTGAAAGCGACTTTATTTGTCAATATTATAGCGTGTTTTCTCAACTTTAACCGCGGGGTTTGCCCAAATACAACACTTTTGCGTTGGTTTCCACAATTTATTCGTAGAATGGCCTCCATGTACCGCGAATCAGCGATTTTTTTGTTAATTTTAGTCTGGAAGTTGCATCGCGAGACCACGAATCAGCACTTTTTAGCAGCTATAGCCACGAATATTACAGATTTTTGTCTGATAGAGGGTCCGGGGTGAACCCCCCTCCCCTGTACCTCGGTACACTACTGCGTTGGGTCTGAAGTCCAAGGAAAAAAAGCTGGACGTACTCGGACCTTTTCGGGCTGCTTCAAGTCCAGAAAATCTGCAAAATCTAACTTCAACGTGAAACGCTCATTTTTGGAGATTTTATGGGACTCTTCGTTATGGATCTATTCCCCATATCCCCCCCGTACCTACGCCCCTGCCTAAGCCCCTATACCCCTCCCTACATAAATCAGCCACCGCAGGTCACAGGAGAAGAATTTGTGAGAGTGTAAAGCGCCGTGGAGTTGCATTTTTCACCATTCGTTCCCCTCTTTTTAGTACGGATGTCGTTTTTCGAAACCCGTCGACTTCGTTTTGCAAGCCACTTAACCCGTCTCCCCTAGACCCCTTGAGTACACAATATAATGGTGAGAGAGGGAATTCCTGCCAAGAGTAACAGTCAAAGGGATGATCCTACCTGGGAAGTCTGACTGCAACCTGTTTTCAAGTCAGGTAACAAAATCAGAATGCAAATTACTGGGAAAGTCACGTTGTAATGCAAATACAAAATCTGGATGCAAATTATACCCGGAACGGGGGGGTTTTACCACGAACGTTCTTAATACCGAAGAGCGCCGTGGTTCAAATCAAATTAGGCACACCAAAATTCCAACCATACACCGCGGGAACCCTTTCAATTTGACTCACAAATGACATTTATTCGTACATTCATAATTGCAAGGTGCATACAACTTTCCCCCTCCCTCCGCATCACATCTCGAATTCTAAAGAAACGAGAAAACCGGTAAAAAATCAGTTGGGCCGTATTATGTAGGCATTTTAAATTTACAGGGTCGAAACGACGTCACCGCGTAACGCGTGCTGAGTCAACTTTCTATTATTTTCACATGCTTTAAACATTTTAAGCGAATAAGGCTGGGCTTTGGCACATTCTTCAAAATAAGTAAATAGCTTGTTAGGGAAAAAATGTAAATATAGAAGTTTGCGAAGGGGAAAGTAGTCAGGCACAGCGAATGAAGCGTTATTTTATAACACAGTTCAAGCATGTTTTTCTCTTATTGGCAGTGACTAAAGATTTCGGTAGTCGCCTTTTTGACGATAATCAACGAAAATTGTACACATCCTCTTCCCCACATAGAACCATTTTGATTAACTACACACAGGCACAAAGCGAGATATTTAACTGAACGGGGGGGGGGGACTTGAAAAATGGTGAGTTCATTGAACTATAGGCTCTTAATTAACATGATAGTTTTTATTCACGCGATAGGAAAGGTAGGTCTTTCTTTTAATTTTTTGAGGGTACTACTCATGAGCCGCGAATGAATGACTTTGCAATACTCAATCATAATTCTGTTAACCTCGTCCTTGAAAAAACTGAAGGATTTCGACCTAAGAAATTTCTACTATCGAACGGGCTGACCACAACCCGATAATTCATCAACGTCACCGTTAAGGCGGTCGATAGAAAAGTCACTTATAAAATTGCTACAAAGAACACAAGACGGAACAATTTCGAGAAACTGATGTGGTTTTGAAATTGGGGGGGAGGGGTAAGTTATTTATCGTGTCGTTACCCCCCTTCCTTGAAGGCTGGGCAAGCAGATGACCTAAGACCAAAATCATATTCAGAATGACAAAACGATACAGTGCCATTCTGGTTCCCAAAACCACTATAATAGTCGCCCAATTTCCAGCACCAGTTTTGGTGTCGAGGCGTCTTTTACGGGGGGGGGGGGCAGAATCGAGACAGTCGTGTCAGGGGGCGGACACTAAAGAAACTCTCGTGGCGCTACAAAATTGGCGCATTCTGTTCAGGAAGTAGTGTCCTGGTCTGGTAATGAGCTTTTAGCTCCCATTTCAACTAACTCTCATTCAACCGACTATAGGGAGCTATAAGCCGTATCCTTGCTCTTTTGCTTGTCATAACTGAAAAAACACACGCGTGTGCTGAGCACCCAGAAAAATGTGGATCTTGACCGCTGAGGTCGCGTCGAAATTCGTGCGTTCACCTATTCATTTGAGGGGAGGGGGTACCACGGAACTTTACATAAGTAAGGCTGAGCGAAATGTGAGTGAAACGAGATTTCATTATTAAATAATAAGTATATGTATAAGATATTCAAATTTTCTCCTCCACTGGAGATTAGTTTATCAGACAAGCTGGCCTTGACCTAAATCTACTAAAATCCCCTACCACGAAATAACTTGGGCCACTGCGGGCTTATTATTATACAGAATTCAATTTTTTTAGGGTGTAAACCCTGATTCTGCCATCTTTTTGATACGATTTTTTTCAAAATTATTGATGATCGTGTCGTACAAATGAATGAACTCTAACCAAGTAGAGAAAACTTGAAATTCTCATATAAATTCTTACTCACCTGATGGAATTATGGTATGAAACTTCCCGACCCGGACGAACGATTTACGATGTTGTACTCACGGGATCTTTCAGTTTTAAAATTACTTCCAAGAAGACGAAAATAACAACAAAATCGCGACGGAATTACCGACACCTTTCCTCAATCTTTATCACCGCTCTAGAGAGAATATAAACAGAAACGTAATCGCGAAGGGTAAGAAATTCTTCCCAGACACTCCACACACACAAAAAAAAATCAATGAAAAACCCGAGATTTGGCCCCCCCTTGGAGTGTTCAATAATTATTTCGGATACGATTGACCGCAGCCTGAAGAACGATTACGATTACGGACTCACGACGTCGTCTGAATCTGAAAACGAAACATAACTTTCACCTAAACCCCTTCCTATCTCTTTTCACATAAAAGGCTGTCAAACCCCCACCCACTTTGTGGGCTTTAGGAAAAAGTACCGCACACCGCCACGCTTTGAGTCGGAGAATAAAATGAATGAGTCGACAAAATGTGGCCGTCAATGCGCAGAAAGACGATGTTTCACTCCTTGGCCTCAGCGCGATAATTATTGTTTATTTATCGTTTGTCTGGGACTGCAACTCGTTTTCTACCAACTGTAGAGTGGGTAGGAAGGGAATCTAACTACGTATTTCTCTACTACACTGATCAAGGACGGAACAAGGTCCAAGGTAACCACTTGAACAGCCGCAGTTAATATACTTTACTCAGTGGGCTGGTTTTTCTGAGCGCAATCCGGGCAATCCCGAGCGCAATAGGCTCCTCGTTGCCGTCGTAGCCGTACGTAGAGGTATCTCTATAGTCTATGGTCGAAGCCTGCTGCTGAATGAAGTTAGCGGAAGGGATCCCATCACTCCGCATCAGTAGCGTACCGAATTAGGGGTGAAATAAGGAATTCCCGAGATACGTGGCTAAATTGCTGAAATGGCGAAAAAGCGCACATGCGTTGCTAAAATTAAGAAAATCCTATAATTCACGCTTCTTCGATGTAACTTCAAGGCACAAATTGAGAAAAAATCGCTGATCAGCAGCATGTGAAGGCCCTCTTACGGCTAAAATTGTGAAAAGCGCTAACTGTGCTCCTTTTGGGGAAATTCAAAAAGTTGGGGTGAGGGAAAAGCACTAAAAGTGAAGTAACAACAACGCTAGTAGTATAGTAATAATAATAATAATAATAATAATAATAATAATAATAATAATAAATGTTAATCCTAAAGGATCTTTCGACCTCTTTGTTGGTGTTGAAGTCAAGGTTAAGCAAAAAAACTTTTTATTTTGAGTACAAATTCGTTTAAACCCATAGCAATGCTTAAACGGACATTGTTGACCTAACCCTAAATTGAAAAGGGAAATTCCTCTCGAGATGATGGTGTCGTAAAAAAAAATAAAATGAAAATAACGAAGATTGTGTTGCCTCCACACTAGCCCCCCATGGAGACAGGAAATCCATTATTTACGAAGTGAACGTGACGGTCTGAACGAGTCGGAAGAGTGTGGTTGGTCTTCCCGCGGCTGTATTCGCCTTGATCATAATTCAGGCAGCGCTGCAGTTGGCCATTTTGGAAAAAGTTGTGGATGATTTCTATTAGAGACTAGTAGAAGACTGCCCACATGAGCTAGTTTCCAAGTGGCCAACGACAGCGCTGCCCGAATTACGAAAGGCGAATTCAACGACGTGATAGAGGAATTACGGACATGACGTACATGCCGGCAGTTTGAGTCGGTCTATGCTGGCGTTGATGGTTTATCCATATAGTAGGGTGAATGACTTCTGGGTTCGTTTCGTATGTACAGGGTATATAGGGGCCAGTGCAGGGTGGTTGAAGAGTTGGACGATGCATGTCGTTGCGAAGAAAGACGTGAGTTCTTTACAGATGTTTACTTGAAAAACAAACGGATTCTTGTTCGAGCGGTTTGATGTGGTGGTGGGGCGGAGGGATTCCATTTGAGGACGGAGACGAGCAACGAAAGTATGGAGGAGTCTAGTTCCAGTTGACTGTCCGCAGTGAGAATCTAGGAGATCTCCTGGCAGACGAAGTGGTTATTCGTATGTCAATTCTGCAGACGAGGCTTGAGGTCTTCTCGAAAAACGCTACGGAGGCCGAGGAGAACGATGGAAATATAAGTGCCTGTAGCCAATTCATCTCGGGATGACACATATAAGGGCGGCTTTAAGTTGAAGGTAGAAACGTTCGACCAATCCATTAGCTTGAGGAAATATAGCTAGTTCTAGTTGTTCTACGGCGTATCGTGCCGAGCGTTGATCAGAGAGCGCGGAAAACTCCAATCAAAATACTTTTTTTTTTTTTTTTTTTAATGGCTTTGCGTGCGAGCACTTTACACCCGTGCTATGCGGTCGTTTCGGTCGGTGCGTGGTTTGATTAACGCACACCCCTGGGAACGCCCATACGAAGCCGAGTGCGCTGTGTCACAGCTCGCCGAAGCGCTACAGTGTAATGGGTAATAGCTAGATTTGAGCCCAGGCTCTAACCACAAAATGCTCTAACCACTAAATGCTCTAACCAGAACGAACATTGATAAAAAAAAAGCCAAACCAAAGAAAACGTGAACCACAAAAACATGATCCCAAAGAGATCAAACGCCGAAAACTGCAACTCCAAAATGCTCTAACCACAAAATGCTTGAACCCAGCCCGAGCTGCGCAGAATGCGCAAATAACAAACTCTCCAACCACATCCAACAACAAAAAAGCTCTAACCACAAATATCTAGCTAACCAAAAATGCACTAACCACAGAAGCTTGGATCCCAAAAAGCTCCGACCACAAAAAGCATAAACCGCGAAAACCCCTGACCACAGAAAAAGTGAACCAAAAAAACACCCGACGACACGTACAGTTTAAAAAGGTGTCTGTAAGGTAAAAAAAAAAATTTCGCTCCGGCAGCTGGCGGTCGGAAAGAGTGCATTTCATTTTGTATACGGATACCCTAAGCCGTCCCAGAAGTAGTAATGTTGAGACCATGATTTGTTTCGTTAATGTTTGACCCTCGTACTGTTTGCTGCCGGGTTTGTTTAAGCTGAACTTAATGGGAATCAAAGGCTATTTCAAAATGGAATCATGGGGTCAAATGGGGTGGTTATGCGTTGACGCCGTGTATTTCATGGCGTCTTTTAAAAATACGGCACCATGCATTTTGGTGCAGCTAGCCACTGACCACCCAACTCCGACCTCCAGCCTTCCCGGCGTCTTTGACGCGCCGTGCTGTGGCATCCGCGGCACGGTTGGCGGCCCTGTTACGGAGAATTCTCTTAACAAATGGAGGAGGGGTATGGGCCGTGTAGTGGCGAGGGCACGGTCTTAAAAGAACTCGCTACCAACCCAAGGCGTTATGCGATCCGTGCCGAAGGGTGCGTGACACAGGGTGAGCTGTGTATTTAACGGAGCCTCAGGGATACCAGGCGACCTCCCTGAGTATTAAGCCTTCCCACGTCATGCGGGGCTCTGCCGTGGGTGACTTTTATTTCCCTAGCTGCTCGTGGGACCGTTTATGGATCGCGATCGTTTTACTTTGACAAACCCAGGGTTCATAACTCTGGAGCAGGTTGAGGACGAGCTTCTCAGTAGCCCTCAGCCTGCTCAGCCCGGCACCGCGGAGATGACGGGGGAGACCACCTCAATGGAGGTGGTTGAGCCCGGAACCTCCGGTGGTGTCGCTGAGGGAGTAGTCTCCCTCTCGGGTTCGCCGGTATCCGGCGTACCCGAATTACAAGCGGGTCAGGGAACGGTATCCGAACCCGTCGATCCCGCAACAGCGGCGCCTGAAGACCAGGAGATCGCTGATTTTGACAAATACGTCTCTGGCCTGAACAGGGATCAGAGGCGACGCTTTTTGTGGCTGGTTCGGAAGAAGGGGGAGGAACCGGAAGCCGCCAGGGCGAGTGCTCTGCAGATGGTGGAGAAGAGGAAGAAGGGGAGAGCCTCTGCAGAGACGACTCCGGAGGGAGCCGTGAAAAAGAAGCGAAGGACGACCGCACAGGGTCCTTCGTACACCGGAGCGCTCAAGGGAAGGAAGCTTGGTGTGGTTCATAGAGACTACCCAGCAGTCCTCCTCTTGGACGACCAGCTTGAGGCCCTGGAAAGGAGCATTGAAGCTGCTATTGTTGCGCTGGAACCTAAAGCTGGGGAGGTAGTGCCCCAGTTTGATGGTCTGGTGCGAAGGAGGGGATGGCTATCCATCACCTGCGAGGACGACGGGACGGCTGTTTGGTTAAAGTCGCTCGTTGAAAGTATCGTACCCTGGGAGGGGGCAAGGTTGAAGGTGGTTGAGGGGAGTGACCTGCCCAAGCCCAGGGTGGCGGTTGCAAGTCCTTCAGTTCCTCGTGCGCCAAAATCGGGGGTTAAATGTGGGACAGTGGAAGGTACTGTCCAGGAGTGTGCCTCAGGGCACGCCGGCTTTGATGATGACCCTGCTCATCGATGAAGAGTCGGCGAAGATCCTGGAAAGGAATAATGTAGTCCACATCAGGTTCGGCAAGGGGACCATCCGGCCTAAGGCTCGGAAGGGGGAAGGATCATCCTCCGGCCCCCGGCAGCAGCTGATGGAGGTGGATCAGGTAGCCGCTGCTGTGCGGGGTCCCACCCCCGCACCGCGGCAGGAAGAGCTATCTGTGGGAACAGCGGTTGGCGCCACGGCATCCGGGCAGTCAACGCAGGTAGCTCCCTCATATGCTAGGCCATCGACTAGCAAGGCGGGGGAGAGAGGTGATAGTGTCGGACCAGCGGGGGGTGAAAGAGTCCCGAAGGCGGCAGGTCGGGCACGGAAACCCCACCCTACTCCGAGTAAGGCGATGCTGAAGAAGCAATCGCGGAGTGGGGTACATAAGGGGAATAAGTGACCGCTACGGGGTTGCGCTTCCTCCAGGTGAATCTGCATCGTGCGGCAGCGGCGTCGGCCGTCTTGAGCAGGGTGTTCACTGGGGGAAGCTATGACGTCGCCATGGTTCAGGAGCCATGGGCATGGGAGAGGCAGGTCAAGGGCCTCTCTGCGACAGCAGGTAAGCTGGTTTACTGTAGGGATGAGGAGCGGCCACGAACTGCGCTGCTTCTAAGTCCCGCAGTGAAATTTTTAACTATGCCAGAATTTCTGTGCAGAGATTTGACAGCAGTCATCCTGGAAGCCAAGGACGAGGACCGGACCCGGAGGTGTGTGGTAGCTTCCGCGTACTTCCCGGGGGACGCTGAGGTGACGCCGCCGGAGGAGCTTCAGCGTTTGGTCCTGTACTGCAGCGCGAGGAACCTGCAGCTGATTGTGGGTTGTGATGCGAATGCTCGCCATACCATCTGGGGAAGTACAGATGTCAACGCCAGGGGTGAGTCACTCTTTCAATTTTTGATGACGCATGACCTGGTGGTGGTAAATCAGGGCTCGATCCCTACTTTCATGACAAGTGCGAGGAGTAAGGTCCTGGATGTTACTCTGGCTAGCCAGTTTTTGGCCAATAGTGTCAGAGATTGGAAAGTCATGTCAGAAACATCAATGTCTGACCATAGGCTGATTTCGTTTGAGGTCGAGTTTCCTAGGGTTAGAAGTACAGAGTATCGGAATCCCAAGAACGCGGATTGGGAGGTCTTTAAGGGGCATCTTGAACAGGAGTTGTCTGAGATGGACCTGGACATTCAGTGCCACGCCGATCTCGATAGGGCGATGGAGGCGATAAATTCAGCGGTCCTCAGTGCGTATGAGGAAAGCTGTCCTGTTAAGGTGAAGAAGGGGAACAGGGAAGTCCCTTGGTGGAACAACGAGCTGGAGATGCTCAGAAGAGAAACGAGGAGGCTTTACAATAGAGCCAGATCACGTGGGGAGTGGGAGGCTTATAGGCACTCCCTCACGGAGTATAACAAGGCCCTTAGGAAAGCAAAGCGGGCCACGTGGAGGACCTTCTGTGAGGGGATGGAGAATGTGTCCGTTATGGGCAGACTACAGAGGGTCCTGTCCAAAGAAAGCCCGGGCCAAATTGGTCTAATAAAAAAGGCAGATGGGGCGTATACCGAGAGCGCTAAAGAGACCCTGGAGGTCCTCCTGCGAAGTCATTTTCCTGATTCCAGGGATGCAGGGGCCTCAGATGTTCAGGGCGAAGTGGTGGCTTACTGCCAGCCAGCAAATAATGCAATATGGAGCGCATCCGGGAAATTGTTTACGCCCGCGAAAATTAAATGGGCTATCGGCTCATTTAAGCCCTATAAATCCCCTGGGCCGGACGGGATATTCCCGGTCATGTTACAGCGTGGCCTGGAGGTCCTGGAGCCGCGTCTCAGAAGGATATTTAGGGCAAGTTATGCATTATCGTATATACCGAAGGCATGGAGGGAGGTCAGGGTTGTGTTCATTCCTAAGTCGGGAGCAAACTCCTCGGCCCAGGCAAAGGCGTACCGACCCATAAGCCTCATGTCCTTCCTCCTTAAAACAATGGAAAAGGTAATTGGCCTGGATATCAAGGACGGTTGCCTTAAAATTAAACCAATCCAGAGGGGGCAGCATGCCTACCAGGCGGGCAAGTCTACTGAGACCGCCCTAAACGAACTGGTGGGTAAGGTTGAGAAATCTCTGGAGGCGAAAGAAACTGCGCTGGGCTGCTTCCTGGACATAGGTAGTGCTTTTGATAACACCACCTATGACTCTATGGAGGCTGCAGTAAGGAGCAGAGGTGTTGATCCATCTTCAGTGAAATGGATCAAGGGGATGCTGGAATGCCGCGTCGTGACTTCGGAGCTGGGAGGGGAGACTGTTTCCGTGTTGCCCTCAAGGGGGTGTTCCCAGGGGGGTGTGCTCTCTCCTTTGCTCTGGTTGCTCGTGGTGGACGAGCTTCTCGCTATCCTGAAGGAGCAGGGTTATGAGGTAGTTGGTTACGCGGATGACCTTGCGATTCTAGTTAGGGGCAAATTTGATGATACCATATCCAGTAGGATGCAGGGTGCCCTTAACATAGTGCAGCGATGGTGCAGCAGGCATGGTCTCAGGGTTAACCCTGAGAAGACCACCCTTGTTGCGTTTACCAGGCGGAGGAAGCTGGCATTAAAGGTAGTTCGACTGAATGGAGAAGTGTTGAAAGTAGGAAAAGAAGTCAAGTACCTTGGAGTTACCCTGGATCAGGGGCTCAAATGGAACTCGCATATCAAGAGGGTGCTGAATAAGGCCACGTTCGCATTGTGGGCTGGTCGGAAAATGTTTGGCAAAACATGGGCTCTAAAGCCAAAAATGGTGTTGTGGCTGTATACAGCCGTTGTTAGGCCTATCGTCACCTATGGCTCACTCCTATGGTGGCAGAAGACGAAACAAGGGACAGTCCAGGCCTTGCTGAGTAAGTTGCAGCGCCAGGCCTGTCTTGGAGTAACGGGTGCTATGCATTCGTGCCCGACGGCAGCCATGGAGGTGTTACTGGACATGCCTCCCCTGCACTTTCATGTGCAGGCGACCGCATATATGGCGGCGGTGAGACCGCTGCGGGCGAAGTACGTGAAGCGGGGTGTCCAGGTTGGGCACTTGCGTGTTCTGGAGGAAGTTGCATGTAGTGAGGCGGCTGAAGTCGTTACGGATCTCATGCATGTGAGGATGGATTTTGAGAAACCCTTTAAGGTCGACATAGGCAACCGCGACCTTTGGGATAAGGGTTTGCCGAGGTTTAAGCCCGGCACGCAAGTATGGTATACTGATGGATCTGTGAAGGATGGGGGTGCTGGCATTGGGGTCTTTGGCCCCAGGCTTCAGCATTGGGAGTCCCTTGGGACGACCGCCACCATCTTTCAGGCGGAGATCTATGCTATAGAAGCCTGTGCGCGGAAGATTAGTGAGAGGGGTCTCCGGAAAGCGAAGATCTTTATCCTGTCTGACAGCCAGGCGGCTCTTAAAGCCCTAGGCTCAAGCGTCGTGAACTCGAAGCTAGTTTGGGGATGTCTTGAAGCCCTCAGGCCTGTGGCAACGGCAAACAGCCTTACTTTGATGTGGGTGCCGGGTCACAAGGGGTTTGAGGGGAATGAAATGGCTGATCAACTCGCGAAGAGAGGATCAGAGATGCCTTACGTGGGCCCGGAGCCAAGTCTCGGGGTCACGAAGTCCTTCACGAAGAGGCAGGTGCAGGCGTGGTTGGACGAGAGGCATCGTGAACACTGGGTTAGACAACCAGGTCTCAGGCAGGCCAAGCTCTTTGTCACTCCAAAGGGACGATCGGAGAAGGGCCTGATCTCTCTGAGCCGAGGAGACCTTAGAATCTTGGTGGGACTGCTAACGGGACATTGTGCCCTTCGATATACACTCAGACTAATGGAGAAGTCTGACACGGACATTTGCAGATTTTGCGACCTGGCCGTGGAAACAGCAGAGCACGTACTGTGTGAGTGCCAGGCTCTGGGGCGGTTACGCTTTCTACATCTTGGAAATGATGTGCTTCAACCGGAGGACATCTCCAGGATGGCGACGGGAAATATCCTGAACTTCGTTAAGGAGTGGTGGTGGAGGACGCTTGAAAGCTAGCGTCTTTCTTGGCAGGGCAACCTGAGGGGACACCACAATAGATCTTATAGGTCGAGTTTGGTAGGAGATAGTTTCTTCTGGGCTTCCCTCCCCGTTTAATAATAATAATAAAAAAAAAAAATGGAATCATCATACCGAATATAATGCTTCTGGAATCAACTGGTGATTTGTAGTGATTTTTTTACCATTTCAACCCCTATTTTTCCCCCTCCACCTTGACCGATTTGGCCCAAATGCAATACCGACCGGGACTTATGACTACTGATTTTTTTGCCAAAGCGCGTTCCGCTAAATTAATTTGTACGAAGGTTATCGTGCTAACGTGACCACACACTTATTTCCACCCCGGGGGCACAACCCCCTCCCCCTTGACTTTTTCAAACAATTAAAATGGGAATCAAAGGCTAGTTTAACATGGAATATACGTACCGAATATGATGCTTCTAGAATCAACTGGTGATTTTTAGTGATTTTTTGACGACTTCAAGCCCTATTTTCCCCCCTCCACCTTGACCGATTTGGCCCAAATGCAATACCGACCGGTGTCTTATGACTACTGATTTTTGTGTCAAAGCGCGTTCCGCTTTTTTTTTTTTTTTTTTTTTTTTTTTTTTTTCAAAGTAACTTTATTGTGTTATGCACTATCAAGTGGGTACATTATTTAATTTATACAATTTTCATGCGGCGCATGGTGTAAATTGACTACCCAGTGGTAGTTATATACAATAGTTTTTAGAGGTACAAACACACTGGTGTAGATAACATCTCAATGCAGCAAATAACAACCGAAAGCATCACTGGCTAATGAATATAGCAGCTGATAATATGGGTAATGAATAACAGTAACAACAATGGATAACAAACACTTGAGGTAACAGTGTAGAGGTAGTGAGAGACCAGAGATAGGTATAGGGTCATAAGTAGTTGCTTGGTTGAGCTATCAGGATTCAGGTATTAGGTGGTCTGAATGCCATTTTCGCTTGAGGCGTCTTTGTGGTCGCGGTGGGCGGGGTTCCTCAAGAATGGCGGCAATTATAGGGTTGTCGTGGTTGATCATGCGGTGGGCCATGTTATTGTAGGAGGCTGATATGATGTCAGGAATTGTAGGCATATTGAGATCCGAATGGAGCGTAGTATTTCGAAGTATGGTGCACCCGTGACCAAGCGTAGGATTTTGTTCTGTTGTGTGGAAATTCGCCGGATTTGTGTGTTACTGGCCGACCCCCATATCGCGCAGGCATACTGCCAGATTGGTTTTAGGAGGGTTACATAGATTAGACGCTTAGTATGAAGGGGGACCTGGTTGCTAGCAAATAGATGGTAGAGCTGGCGGGTACGGTAACGGATACTGGTTACTGTAGTTGCGATGTGTGTATTCCAACATAGTCTGCTATCCAGAGTAACCCCTAGATATTTAACAGAGTCCTTTCTTGAGACGGCTTCGTTGTTGAGCAGAAGGTCAGTAGGTGGTGCTGCTGTTCGATAGGTAAAGCATACCAAAGATGTTTTCCCCGGATTAAGCTTTATTTTCCACATGGTGCTCCATTCATAAAGGCGATTAGCGTATTCTTGCAGAGTCGCAAGTGCTGAATCTGGATCAGTGTGTCGGGCGAGGACAGCTTGGTCATCTGCAAACTGGGCAGAAGTGATGCCTAACTGGGTGGGTACATCATGTGTGTAGAAAATGTATAGCAGGGGCCCAAGGATACTTCCCTGGGAGACACCCGCCGCGATCGGATAGGACTTGGAGGTAGCATCTTGGTAGCACACTGAAAAGGTTCTGTTGGTAAGGTAGGATTGCAGGATGCGGTAGTATGTATCGGGTAGGTGGTATTTTAACTTTGAGAGCAATCCCGGATGCCACACCAGGTCAAATGCCTTTTCGACATCTAGGAACAGGCCATAACAGTATTGTTTCTGCTCGAAGGCTTGAAGTATTTCATCGACCACACGGTGAAGCTGTTGCGGGCAAGAATGGAGAGCTCTAAAACCGAATTGTTCGGGAGGGAGGAGGTGCTCTAGAGATGTTAAAAGTTCGGGGAGCAGGAGTCTCTCGAAGATTTTTGATAAGACCGAGAGCAGGCTGATGGGTCTATATCTTTTCACATCATTTGAGGCCTTACCTTTCTTTTTGACCATCACGACTCATGAATAACGCCAATAAAGTCGCTTGGTTGGAGTCTATGGCTGGGGGAAGAGTAGAATGAAGCAAGTTGGAATTTTTGGTTGCCGACATAGACAGAGACTCTAGCCACTTGTACTCGTGTTTCCTGGATAATTGGTAGCTCATCGTGATTTATAGATTGCTTAATTAGTATCAACGATCCACCTTCGCGATGTCCGCTAGGATGATCCGCTCTGTAGCATTTATAGCCCTCAATGTAGAATGGGTGACCATTGATAAGTTTTGTTTCAGTAGCAAGGAGAATGTCTTTTTGATTTGTATGCAAGAAATAGTCGAGTTCGAATAGTTTATTGGCTATGCCGCGGGCATTCCAAGTGCAGACGTTGAGGGATCGCATATCAATGTTATTATCCATTGATATTGAGTAATTTGGGTATAATTTGGGCTAGGGTCTGAACCAGGGGCTGTATGATGGTTATTAGGCTTTCTATTCTTTTGAAAAGTAGGTTAATGGTGGTATCTTGTTGAGTAGCTTCGGCATATGACTGTACAGGGGGAAATGCATTAGTTCTGACAGGTGGAGGACGACGGTGCAAAGGGGGGAACGATGGAGGGGAGGAGGGCCCGCAGGCTGGGGGAGGAGGAGTGTTTTTAATCTGTTGCATAGGGTTTTGGGATTTTTGCAATCGCGTGTGCACCGGACACCCTTTATAATTGGCCGTGTGTGACCCTCCACAATTTGCACAAGTTGGTAGTTCTGAGGCGGGTTTAGTGCATTGTTCGGTGGGATGAAACATGCTGCACTTGACGCAACGGGGCTGCTGGTGACAAAAATGTTTGCTGTGCCCGTATTCTTGGCACTTGGTGCATTGTATGACTGACTTTTTAGGTCGAGGGGTTTCAATTCTGACAATGGCGTGGCACAGTTTTGTGAGGTGAAAGATTTCGGCGTTTTTGACGTGTGGTTCTAGGTCGACAAAGAAGAGCGGAAGCGGAAGTTTGCTGACTGGATGAAGAACGGGCACTATTTGTCGAGAATTATACCCAAGGTTCTTTAACTCTTCGCCAATATATTTTGTATCGCAGGAGTGATGGAGGCCCTGTACGACAACCCGGAAGGCCCTTTCAGAGTACGATTGGTAGGTATATAGTACTGAGCTTTGTTCTCGGAGAGGTACTTTATCATACCCCTGTAGCCGTCTATCGTGTCGAAGGTAAATTTAACTTTATCATGAGTGGAGTGATACTTGAATTCGCCGTAGCGTTCCGCTAAATTTACTTCTACGAGAGTTTTCGTGCTAACAAGGAAACGGCCATAAATATATATATATAATATAAAGATATATGAATTCCGGAGACCACTGAATTCGTGTTCTAGAGGTTCTGAAACGTGAAAAAAACATGACATGACCCATGTTTGCCACCATCACGACGAGACCAATAGTGCATTTTCAGAATGAAATGCACTAAAAGAAAAAAAATCAGGTGATAAAACGAATGCGGCGATTTTCATTGATTCCAAGCTTTGTAAACTCTAATAATACAACCTACGTCGGTGGGAATCAACGATATAGTATAAAGCCGCCTTCACATGCAAGCTTTAAAAAGCTGAGCTGTAGGCCTCAACCAATCAGAGCGCTCCGCGCTGTGTACTCGGAGCGCTCTGATTGGTTGAAGCCCACATCTCAGCTTTTTAAAGCTTGCATGTGAAGGCGGCTTAACAGAAATGGATTGCTCCATATGTTTTCTTCCTCCATGATGCCCACCGACTTGGGTTGCATTTGGGTTCACTGATCTTGGGATCAATAATTTATTCTCACTTCATGGATCAGGCCAGGTTCCTGAATCGATTATCGCACGAAATCCAAAACGTGATGCCATTTTCAGAGACTACGGAACATTTCCTTTGGAGGACATGTTGCTTGAAATAATCGTGAACACCCAGAAATCTGGCATTTCTTCCATAAATTTACGTGGCCTCCAAAATTTGTTCGTTTTACGAAAAGTAGCTGTACCCAAACAGCTTTCTCAACAGATTTTCGATGTATCACAAAAATATCCCCGTCTTCTAGGTTTCCTTTTGGCGTGTTCACATTTCATGGTACCACTGACGTTTCTCACGAAAACGTCACGGGAATGCACAATGGCATGGGCCATTGTCTACGGTATTCGTGAAGGGTGCAGGGAGATCGACAGTTATTGAGAACAGGATATCTTACCATGGAGAAGGCAAGAGGCATTCGATTTGACCCCTTCCCCCATCAGTCATTCAATAAATTGTCGCCATTCAGGGGGGGGGGGGGTATAATTGAATGCCGTTCGCCTACGATATCTTCTCCTTCCTAAAATATCCTGTCCTCCCTTTCTAAAACAGTATTTTGACAGAAAAATATAGGCAGTTGCCTATGTGCCAGGTGCCAACAATATTCGTGAAGGGTGCTCAGAGATCGGCAGAAATGAATGGGGGAGGGGTGAAATTGAATGTATCTTGTCTGCGATATCTTCTCCATAGTAAGATATCCTGTTCTCAATAACTGCCGATCTCCCTGCACCCTTCACGAATACCGTAGACAATGGCACATGTTCCGTAAAAACATGTTTTGTTTTGCATTCTCGTGACGTTTTAGTGAGAAACGTCAGTGGTAACATGAAATGTGAACACGCCGAAAGGAAGCTTAAAAGACAGGGAAGTTTTTGTGATCCATCAAAAATCTGTTGAGAAAGCTGTTTGGATACAGCGACTTTTCGTAAAACGGACAAATGGAGGCCACGTAAGTTTATGGAAAAAATGCCAGATTTTTGGGTGTTGACGATTATTTCAAGCAATAAAATGGCCTCCATCCTAAAGCAAATGTTCTGTAGGTTCTGAAAATGGCTTTACTTTTTGGATTTGGTGCGATATAAGCCGAGAAATCGCGGATTTTTTGAAGCATGCATTAGTTACTTTTTTAAACACACAAAAAAAAATCATAACTCCGGAACGGATCGACGTAGGACACTTCCGAAGGTACCATTTTACTCCAGTTTTAACGTAGTTTTACCCAAAAAGTTTTGTCACACTTATACGGATCCACCCTGTATATGCCCAATGACAATTTTTTAGAAATTAAGAGCAGAATCCGGGACAAATCGCGTCCCGGGATGACTTTGCCCGGGACGCGGGACAAAATTAGCCAAACGGGACTGTACCCGGGTACCCCCGGAACAGTTATAAGGACACCTCAAGTCGAGTGTCCCCCTTTTTTCCTTTTTCTCCCGGGAGATTTTGGACTTCGAAACTTTTGTCATATTTCGAGTTGACAACCCTATTAGGCATGCCCGTTATAACTTCCCCTATATGTATAACCCGCACAGCACACATGCATGGACCTCGAGTACTCCGGAGGCGAAAAAAATCGTCCAAAACGAACGAAAAAAACAAAAAGTTATGAGTTATATTTTTGGAGATGTGGGCTTTTCATGGGGCCCGGAGCGGTTCGCTTCCCTCGCATTATTTTATTGGCTCTTGTTTCACAGATTTGCTCTCTTTAAAAACGAATTTTCGCGGATTCTTCTAGTTCATGATTCATATCTCACTTTCAGGTAGATTTGCTCTTTCAAAAACCGAATTTCGTTGGTATGCTCCTTCAACAATAGAATTTCATGGGTTTGGCTCTTTCAAATACAAAATTTCGAGGATATTCGCAAATGAACAGCAATTTTTGGAATTTGCTCCTTCAAACCAACATTCTACAATATTTTGGTATATTTGAAAAACTAATTCGGCTCGTTCGAAAACAGAATGTCGTGATTTTGGAATTGAAACCACAATTTTGTCGTGGGTTTTCACAGTTTTGCTATTTCATACCTCTATTTTTCGTTTTTTCACTCTATCAAAAATAAAATTGCGCGGCTTTAGCTTCTTCAGGTTCGTTGAAACCAATAAAATAATTTTGTGAAAAACGAGCGAAGAAAAAAACTAATTTCGTGGAGTTGACTCGTTCAAACCAAATTTCACGGGAGTGGCTCCAAGAACAAACTAATTTCGCGATTTTAGCTGCATCAAAAACAAAATTCTTCGCCTTGACCCTAATCGCCTAAAAGGAATTTTAGTCGTTGGGTTGACTCATTCAAAAAGCAATTTCGCGGATTTAGCTCTTTCAAACCCCAAATGTTGTATCGATCTATCCGTGTTATAATTAACGGCAAATTAAATTTCTGATCAGGTTGGTGAGTTTGTGTGTGCGTGGGGGGGGGGATGGGCAGTACAATTGACTGTGGCCGGTGCGGTGAAGTTGAGGAAACCGCGCGAAACTCGTATGTGAGTTTGACGGCGTGGCCACGTACATGCACTTTTTTTGTGACGGTAGGCTATCCTTCCCCAGCCTCTCGAGTTCCCTCCGAGTCCAGGCCCAATCGACCATTTCAAGTGTAAGCCGAAGGGCTTTTTTTGGCAATGTCGGGTTCAAGGAGACCGTAAAATAGATAAACTCAACCTCCTCACCCTCAAATTATCTTCCACGCGTGGTCCGAAAAATAATGGAAACAAAAATAAAGCTTTTTAAAACCCCGTATTTTTTCAAAATAATATTAGCATTACAAAAATCGAAAGGCTAAGTAAGACATACAGTAGACAGCGCAAGAAGTGAATAAATAGCCAGAATCTCCCTCATTCAAAGACTCAATACTTCTGTTTCTCTCCCTCTTTCTCTTGAATTCTTTATAACACACGCGACGCTTATTTACAAAGAATAGTTTGTATACATCAAATATGTTACATGGTATTAAAAAACATTACAGACGCTTGAGTTGTACGCCGTCTAAAAAGCACGCTTCCCCAACGAGCTGTCATCCTCTTCCCCTTCCAAACCGGCCGAGCCTCCAAATATTTTATTCGGGCTTGGGAACTTTCACGCGTATTTTCAACTCACGTTCCTTTTTGTACGAATTATTATAGATGGACATTTCAGACGCGTAGATTCGACACGATGATGACGACGACGATGACTCCGACCCCGTTCGACCATTTTCGTTAATTAAATTAGGGTTGACCAGAGTTGAAGGTTCCGTTCCAGTCGAACTTAGCGAGGATGTGTCTTGAACATCTCTGCTATCTCTAAAAGTTTGAATCGCCAGATTAATTTCAAATTAAGAGTAAAAACTGTACAGTCAACCTACTTGTACAAGACAAAGAATTCTCGCTCGCCGTCGCGAAAAAATTCGTCGATACTTTCATGCCTTTCCTTCTCCCACGTCACTAGGCCCGAGCATAAACTGTTCACCGATGGTTGCTTGTTGAATTGAAAAGGCCCCGACAATTCAAGATATTCAACCGGTATGGAACTTATTTCCGCTATCTGAACATAACATAACAGCGCTAGTCTCCATCCCGTTTAAAGCCTTTCCCCCATGACCTTTACCTTATTCTTCAAAGTATCAGCATCTGCAACGCCCAAAGCGACTTCCATAAAAGGCCCACAGGTGAGCGCCGCCGGTTGCCAATGTCTGGTTAAAATTAGAGCCTTCGTATTTTTATCGACGATTTCCCGACTCGCGAGTTCTTCGACGCAAAGTTCCCTGCACTGGGAGTCGTCTTTCAAAATGTACTCGTCGTCCAAAAGTACGCGCCCAGGATTCTTGTACAACTTTTTCCTTAGCCGCAAACTGGATTTATTCGTTAAAAAAAAAAAAAATCGAGTTATTTTTATAGAATATCTATCTGTAACGTACTTCTCGCAAGGGATGAACATTTCTCTCGTATGTTTCATGTACTTATAGAGCGCCTTCTTTATGGCGCCAACTGTACTTTTTTTCGTTATAATCCATTCAAATAGATATGAGCATGGCTGAAACAAAAAAAGAACGCGTAACTCTTAAGACACTGAGGAAAAAGTAGAATAAGACCTCACAGTTCGAGAGTTAGGCTCAAATCGATAAATTTTGACGGTCTGCTCGTCATTCTCAGGAACACGATGAAGTTTAACGTGAAGGACTTTTTTGCCACAACACGAATTCAAGTTTTTATCAGCCAGAATGCTGGGATTTTCATTGTAGGTGGGCACTTGTATTTCCATGTATTTAGCGCAAACACCCACAAACTCTTCGAGACGTTTTTTAAACGAGTCAACACTCATGTCTCTATCAGCGACTACTTTCAGCACTGTAAGGCGCACAAATTTGGTTATTAGCTCGTAATTCAAGAGACAGACACTTTCAACCATGTGCCCGATTGTTCCATTTTCAACGGTACTTACTTTGGTGATGTTTGTACTTGAAAGGAGAAGCTTTGAAAAATAAATCACTATCAGGGACAGCGTCGCGACTGTCATCGGAGCCGTTCTCCCTCATCTAAAATAAAAGGCAAAACGAAAAGAAAAAAGCGATAATCCTTTTTTTCTATAATTCCTTTTAAAAAATTATACTTCTGAATCACTAGCGCTCGACAAGTGCGACTCGTTTTGTGGGTCACCAATCATTGTTCTGAAAGTTAATTTTTTAAATTAAAAATGATGTACGAAAAACGCTCAACGGGCACCGACCTCTCACTGTCTGCCAGGCTACTATCCTCGCTGGCACTCTGATCTGAGGTACAACCAATCTCTTGGGCCACTGGATCTTCCTCTACCATTTCGTTGATATGAGAGGGACTCAAGTGCGGCGGCGCTCTTCGTCGGTCTTCTTTTAATACAAACAAAGAACAATATGGTAAAACCAAGGGAGCTTTCTTTTCGTTTGCGAAAATTTACCAGTCGGTGTAACGTCGGATGCATCTTCTTTGGACTGGTGAAGTGACGGTATGAGAAGCTTATCCAGTTTTTCTGATCGAGGGCAAAGAGAGACTTTAGTTGAAGCTGGGCACCGACGAGAAAAAAGCGGTACAAACCTTCACTAACGTCCGGAATAACAACATTTAGGACAACAACATTTTTAAAAATGTTCACGCTTGAAAGAAACTTCTCCTCGGCGTGTTTATCAGACAGGTCTTCAGTAGGAGTAAAAAATATCTGAAAAACACAAGTCAACTCGCGTCCACGTTAACTGCTTAAATGTCAAAAACTCACTCTACATAGCTCGTCCAACAAAATCGGACCATCTTCGCTTAAATCCCTCGGAACGACTTTATGGTAATCGAAAATGGCGATGAAAAAATCGGAACAGACGACGCGAAATGCTAAGCCAAGAGTCAGCTTGATTTTCGGCAACGACGTGGTACGCGACAAATGTACATGCCTCACCACAACCAAATCCGTCGTAGTTGGATCAATGTGATAGACTGGCAAGGTCAAATCTGGGGAATCGATTCGATATATATATATTCGAAACAAAGACAGGGGTCAAATTTTTTGTTACTAACCTCCTTCCTTACACGGCAGGAAAATTTGGTCTTTTTCTTTTATTTCTATCAAAAAATCCGTAACCGGCAGAGACAAAATTGATCCGATTGTTTTATCGTGAAACCCTTCAAGACTGTACTTGATCGTTTCAGTCAGCGAGTTGTAGGCAACGAGGCGACAGTTTTCAATGGGAGCAATATTGCTGACGTTCAGTTGCTGAAATGTAATTGAATTTTTTAAGTAAAACTTTGTAACCGGATGGTGAAGAGTGGAGATGGTAAGAAGAAAATCGGTGGTTTGATCGCTTGTTAGATTATTAAACAATTTTACTCGCTTCCCGAATTTTTCGGCTCGCGCTTCCGGAAGGTCAAAAGCTAAGTAATTCACTCAATTTCGGCCTATTGACTACATACGTTTTACGCACAGACAGCGCTGCGTTCAACAGTCTTAAGATTGCCGAGAACCTAACTTACGTTCGTCGGTACAGCAAGGTAGTTTTTGCCCCCCCCCCCCCCAAGAATAGAACTGAAAATTAAGCCTTTTTGCCAAAGATCGAAGCCGAAGTACTCGGAAAATATTTAAAACACGCCACTCACGATAAAAATACGTGGAAGTAACTGAAACGAGGAGCGCGCCTCGATGGTGTAATGGATATGTCGCATCCACTTGGCGAAATTGTCCACTTCATGAAATGGATGTCAATTTCACGAAGTGGCTCCACTTGCCGTAATTTAAAAAAATTACGACATCGGGAGAAAAAAAATGTCCATTTCTTGAAAAGAAAATCGCGTTTGTCCAGTTGCTGAAATTAAGCTTTCTTATTGCAGGTGGATGCACAACGCATCCTTTTCGTGAAATGGATGAGCGAGGAATCTCAGATACTGAAACGAGAAAATGGGGAAATAAAAGTGGGGGTCACTGGCACCAACCGCTTTCAAAAGGACACGCCATTTTTTAGCGGGTTTTTGAGTGCCCAATAAAATAACATTTTTAAATGATAAAAAAAACTTGTTTCAGCATCTGAGATTCCTCACTTATCCATTTCTCAAAAAGGATAATTTTGTGGCATCCTCTTGCAGTTAGGAAACTTGATTTCAGCAAACTGGACAAACACGATTTCCTTTTCGAGAAATGGACAATTTTTCTGTCCAGATGTCGTAATTTTTTGAAGTTAAGGCAAGTGGAGCCACTTCGTGAAAACGGCATCCATTTCGTGAAGTACTCGACATGGATGCCACACATACAATGCTCGCTTCGCAACCCAGCGGGCCTGGATTCGAATCTAGCCATTGCCTATTACACTATAAGGCTGCGGCGAGCTGTGACGCGCGCGGCGAGTGGTGTGCGTTCAGCAAACCCCGCAACGACCGAAACGCCCGCGTAGTACGGGTGTGAAGTGCACAGTTAGCAGATGGGCATTACGTAGGAGACCACGGGGTCAACCATGAGCTAGAGTTAAAAAATTAACGCAAGCGGTAACTAAGGACGCTCTATCACAAATAATGTTATAACGCCATAGATACCGCGTTTTGACGGTATTTTTACGCTAGCTCATGGTAGACCCCCACTTGTGGCCTTGGCGTGTCACCGGACTCGGCTTGACCGGGAAAGGCATCTCCGAAAAAAAAACAAAAAAACCTGAAACGAGGATAAACAGCGGCATATTGACACTTTGCACCCTAGAAATGGCCAAACTGGCAATGAGGAAGTAACACATTTTCCAAAATCATGCTGTCGTGATAGCTTGGGTACCAAAATTCATGAAAAACTGATCCGTACAAATAAAATCAGGCCATATATTTTTTTATTAATTTTTAAAACTATTGGGTTGCGGGGCCCATTTGATTTGCCATAGGCTAGATAGACTGATGACGTAATAACAGCATTTGCATGGCCTTCACAATAGCTTCCCACAAATCAAACAATAGGAATTAAGAGAATGGGAAGGACAAGAAGGGGCAAAACATGATAACAGCCATGATGCGGAGGGTTGGGAGGGGTCACAACCCCTTAACTACGTCACGAGTCACAGACCGGCCGTTTAAGGTAACAAAAAAAAAATTGCAAGTTTTATTATTTCGCTATAAATCGAAATCAATCATTTACGCACTAATATTCCATTCCTGGTCATATTTAGTCATTTTCCTTCGAAAAAAAAATGTTTCCAGCGATTTTTATTTTTTATGTTACTTCCTCATTCACGCCATAAAAATGCCTATGTACTGACAATTAGCACTCTAAAAATAGTCAAACCGGCTATTCGCACTCCAAGATGGCAAAAAATACTAAAGCACCATAAAAATGACTTTATTGCAAATTAGCACCCAAAACATGGCTAAACTTGACATTGTTCGCTTTGAAAACGCATGACTGGACGATTCATGCCCTGACAATGGCAAAACCGACTGTTCTGTTCCAAAAACTGCCGAAAATGCCATTCGAGCCAAGAAAATTGCTAAATTAACGAGTCGCTCCCTAAAAATTGCTAAACAGACTATCCGTGCTAAAAAAAAAAAAAAATGCACTAAAAGAACTGACCAATTCGCACCCCATGTAAGTGGCTAAAATGACGATTCGCGCCTTGAAAACGCCTAAACTGGCAATTCATGCCTCGAAAATGGCAAAACCAACGATACGCGCCAAGAGAATGCTGAAACTGGAGATGTGTGCATGAAAATAGCAAAACCAACAATTCGCGGTTTAAAAATGATCATTCACGGCTTAAAAATGGATAAACTGACGATTCGCGCCCCGAAAACTACAAAACCGACCATTCGCCTCTGGAAAACGGCAAAACTAACCATTCGGGTCCTAAAAGAAGCCAAATTTGCTATTCACGTCCCAAAAATGAGCAAACTGGTAATTCGGGCCCTACAGATAACGCAAGTGCCGAATAGAGTCATGAAAATGCTCATAATTTTCGCCCTAAACGTGGCCAAACTGCCAATTCACGCCCTACAATGGCAAACTGACCGTTCGTGATCTGGAATTAGCAATCGCGACCCAAAATTGGAAAAAAAAAAAAAAAAAAAAAACTGACTATAACCAACTCAGGGAAGTCACCAGACATAGCAAACAATCGCCATTGGAGGCGCCGATAAGGCGCGCTAAAATGCGCTAATCTTAAAGGTATATTTATACAGGAGCGGTGAATAAAGAAAAGAGCTAAGAGCAGAGCCCCTCTTGGCTGATAAAGTGAGCCTAGAAATTACACCACTCTACTTTTGGGTTTCGCAGCTTCGACATAAACATTTCCACGGGGGGAAAAAAATGAAAATGTTCTCTTCTCTGCTTTTCTCGCAGCTCACCTCTTTGGTCACCGCTCCTATATAAATATACCCTTAGACAAGTACGCGGCCAAAAAGTTTGGCAAAAGCGCTAATATCCGCGGCTATTTCGATAATCCACGGCAATAATGTAGAAAATACGCTTATTCGCGGATATGTTTGAAAACCCGTAGAAAAGGCGTTAATTCGCTGCTAAGGTTGACAAAAAGCGCTCATTCGCAGGGCTAAGAAGTGAAAAAACTCAAATTCACGGGATAAAAATGAAAATAAGGCGCTAATACACTGCGCTGCTAAAATTGAAAAAAAAAAAAAATATAGCGGTTCCTCGAGGCCGGTTCGTGGCCAAAATGTTGAAAATACCATAATTTAACGCAGCATAAAAAATGATATTCCTAGTTTATTCAGATTAAGGCCCGTCACACAGAACGCGAACTGGTCCTCGCGCGAAAAAACCACAACGTGAGGGAGGCATACCCTGTTGCCAAGGTCCTTTTGAGACTGGTCCGCGCATCTATTCGCGTTCTGTGTGGCAGGGCCTTAAGGGGTCTCATAGATTTCTGCCCTACCCCCTGGTGTGTTGATACGCCACTGTTCACACTCTACAAATAACTGACGTTCGCGCCTTAAGAATGGGTCATTTGACTATCTGATCCCCCCAAAAAGAGCGAAATGGCTTCGCGCCCTAAAAAGGATAAAGTGAGACCATTCATATCTACCGACCACCAACTCCCTCACACCCAATATTGGTTGTTACTGATGGATGAAGTGTTATATCTCGGCCTATTCGCGTCTTAAAGTCAACCAAACTGACAAAGGGATTTGTAAGTCTTGGACTGGAAAGGTCTGTGGGGGGGGGGGATCGCGAGGCACCAGGGCAAAATTTTAATTTTGAATCCATTTGTATAAGGAGTTTCAACCGTTGTTGGGGGCGGGGGAGGTCAAAAACTCACGCTGTACGCAATCTCAAAGAAGGTAGAGAAGGTGCAGTCCTGGTCGACGGAAACTTTTTGTTCCTTACTCGTTCCCAACACTGGATCTACGACGCGAACGTGGAGTTTCATCATAGATTCTTGTCTGGCTCTGAAAGCCCTCTCCTCTTCTTCTTTCTCCCTTATATCTTTCCAAATATCCTACAAACCAAATTATTGTATTAATTGAACGCCCACGGAGTAAAAAGCGAGTTATCGCTACCTTGATGTGTTGGGGAAACTCTTCAACACTCATTGGAAGACAATTTTTATCAGAATCGATCAGCCTGTACATAAGCATATAGGCGTTAGTACTCGAGCTATAAGCTCCACTGTAGAAACTTCTAGCTGGACCGCCACCGAAAGTTTTTTTAATTTCAGCTTGAGTAATCTGTTTAAAAAGATGAGGAAGACATCCCGATTTCAAAAGAAAACATTCAACCGAAATGGAAATTCCCGAGAATCACCTTAGAAACACTTTGATCGTTGAAACAGTACCACTCGTTTTTCGATAAGTCTTTTATGTATGCGTAATAGTGGCCGCCGCTAGCGCTTCCGGAGTGAATCATGATCGAATAAAGCTCGTACATGTAAGGACCTTTCGCCTCACGCCTATTATTCATTGGCGAATTATTTTTCGTGTCGTTCTCCACATTCGCACTGACGTCAATGCCCTCATCCACGTCCTTTAAGTAACCGATAAATATAAATATTTTACGAAGTTAAAAAACGTAAGAATCTCACCAAATCGAAGTCATTCGACGGAGGTTCAACGCTATTGTTCGTGTCTTCATCCAAGACCGAGTCAGCTTTCGACGAATCATCACATTTCGACGATGGCGACAGAGCGGCAGCCCCTGTTTCATCACCGTGTAGTTCCAGATCTAAATAATGTTGAAATTCTGGGCCATCGACAAATGAATTCAAGTTGAGCGTCATCGGGAATTCTACTCTACACACGAGGAGTTATGTTACTTTCACTGGTATCTTTGAATGACGGGCCCTATCTTACTAACTTGTCGTTGAGTTTGATGCGATTCGTCGTCGAGTAATCGAAATCAAATCGCTTCAGGTGAAGCGTTAAAATGTATGGGAAAACGGTAAATTTGAGACCTTTATGAGCGTTGCACTTTTTATTGCACGACTCACACGAGTACTGGTTGTTTCCTTCCAGAATCTCAGGTTGGACGAATCCATCCAGAGCCTCTTCCTATAAAAAGGGAATCCAAAATCATTTTGAAATTTTAGACGAACCAAACGAAAACTTACGACACTTTTGTACGCTACGTTGCTTCCGAAAGGTTTTATAGACAAAGGGATATCTAAAAATGTGTCTTCCCTGGATTTTTCTGTTCCACACTCCAAACACTTAACGTAGTCCATCATTTTTCCTGGCGGCGTAACAAAAATTGATTTCTCCGCTCTACAATGACAGGACGAACGCTTCTTCTTACCTTCGTAAAGTTTATTAATTAAATCTGCCTGATCGGTGTCTTTAAACTGTGTCTCCAATGCATCGAACATAACTCTACACAACTCTTGAATGTCTTGTTGTTGCCAAACATCGCTCGATTTCCAACCGAAACTCTGAGTCAACTCCGTTGTTTCAACGGCCGGCTTGGACGACGTCTAAAACGCCAATAACGCGCATTACGCAACATAATATGATTTCGATTAAACACGCAGATTACCTGTAAGTTGACAAAAAGCTTCTGTAGTTGAAACGGAATAGAACTTTCTGGGCCGACTTCTTCGCTGCCGAAAAATTTCCATTTATAGACAGCATTTCTGAATTCGGGAGTCATGTAGAGAGCTTGAAGTAGGCTGTTTAAATAACACGTCATGGCCTGGTTAACTAGTCCTACAAAGCCTGTAATTAAAAGTATAAAACAAATGATTCTGGAGAATAATTTGAAATGGGTGCATACCATGATGCAGGCTAGAGCGACCGGCGGGCATAGAAAAAGTGTAAACAGAACGGTCATTATCGGACGACGGCACTAGCGAACGATGAATACGATCGACGGCGACCGGTCCCTGGCTGCTCGATGACGAAGCGCCACACTCATCGTTATCGTCGTCCTTCCAGCCCTGTTTATTTCGCCTCTCGTACAACGACGCGTACATTTCCGCTTCCTCATTGGCGGCATCCGTTCCACCACCGTCCTCGTTTGTTTCGGCCTCTGGGGCCATGGTTGCCGTTCGCGGCGCCAATCCGTCGATTCCCTCCAAAACGAGCGAGTTTCTCGCACCGAGATCAGTGCAAAATCCGGAATCGCTGAGGATACCGTCGGAGGTTTCTTTAAAAACCTGTAGCGTGAGAGTCAAACCGTTATTAGCTAAAATCAAGGACGTAGTGTGATCACTCTCAGGTGATCTCTTGGCACTTCAATCTATTAAGAAGGATAGAACAAACTGGTTGAAATAGTTTTGAGGGTTCGTTAAAGGGTGGCCACGCCATATACACAGTCATTGACAAATTATAATTAGAAAAAAAGCGTAAAAAATTGAAAGGGTTAAAACGTATGTTACGGTCGAAACACCCCCCTCCATCCATCAAACAACAGCAAAATACACATTAAACACTTTCACGCGCCCACCAACCTTATCTAAACCTGTTTTCGTTTGAAGTCTCAGTTGAATTGAGAACGGTTCCAATTTCATCATACGGGCCACATTCACCACAAGTTCTTTGACTGCTGTCGAACTGGGCAATGTGACCTCATATTTACGACAGTTCGTGAAATCTCGCGAAGGGAGATAGCGAACAACGCACTGCACCCTCGCTTCGGGTGTTGGAGCGCAGACCATTCCCTAAAATATTTCGATTTTTTTTTATAACAAGAAATAACTCGAAAAGTTACATTTCTCAACAACAATTCTCACGCAATCTAATCAATTTAAAATACAAAATAGGGAGGAGATTAATTGAGCTTATGGAGATTCTTCGCACGTTAGTACGTACTATAGAATCCTTCGAGCGAGACAGATCTTGGGATCAGCTGGAAGCAGAAATACGATTTCCTAGGGCAAACAAGGGTTTGGTTTTTGAAAAAAACAATTTCGCGGGGTTTAGTCGCTGAAAAAACGAATTACGTGAGTTTTGCGGGTTCAGTTCATTCAAAAACTAATTTTGCGAGTTTGGCTCTTCAAACAACCAATTTCGCAGGGTGCAGTCGTTGAAAATTCTAATTTTAAGGCATTGGTTTAAAAAGAAAAAACAATTGCGCGGAGTTGAATCAATCGTTGAAAATATGAGTTTCACGTGTTAGGCTTTTCAAAACCCAAATTCGCGGGGTTGGCTCACTCAAAAAACTCATGTCGTTGGTTTAGCGCTTTAGGAAATTAATTTCGCTAGCTTGGCTCAACCAAAAATCAAGTTTGCGGGTTTGATCCTTCAAATAAATTTTGCAAGTTTTGCTCTTGAAAAATCCAATCTCGCAGATTTGGCTCTGACTAAAACCCATTCTAGCGGGTTTTGAATATTAAAACCCGATTTCACGGTGTTTTCGGGTTTGGTTTATAACAAACCAGTTTTGCAGGTTTTAGTCGCCTACGAGTTTTGCGAGGTTAGCTCATTCAATTTTGCGTGTTGTGTTCTTCGTTATCGACTGCTCGCCCCCCCCCCCCACCCGAGAGGAAATGCAGTTGCCAAGATTCAGCTTTCGGCCCCCTTCTTTTTCGTTCATATAGCTCCCCTCTTCCACCCCCTTACACAAATAAGAAGGGCAACCTATAAGGAACGCCACGAAATTTATTTTGGTCGCTCTTGAAGAATCGCAAGAATATCGGTCAATTAATCCTACGACGGTCGGGACAGAATGGGTTTGTAAGCCCGCACCCCATCGTTTTGTACGGGGGCTGCGTGCGCTTCAAGAAGTGAAGCCGACCGTCGTGATTGATCGATATGCCAAAGCCAGCACTGCAAACTTGGTTCTGGCTTCTTGAATGAGCCAAATCTGCGATTTATTTTTTTAGCAAGAAAATCTCCCGATGTTGTTTTTTGGTTTTGGTGAGAGCGAAACCTGGACCAGCTAAATTGTTTTTTCCAAGACTCAATTCCGTTTGTGTGTGTGTGGGTGTGTGTGTGTGTGTGTTTTAATTCAAACCCCAAGTTTCACCCCTTGAAAACCAAATATTTCGGATTTGGGTAACAGAAAAGCCAACTTCGCGGATTTGGCTCTTTAAACATACAATTTCGCTCTTTCAAAAGTCAAATCTCGCCACTTTTAAAGCCAAACTTCATGATTCGGCTCTTTCAGACCAAATTTCTTGGGCGCGGCTCTTTCAAATCCTATTTGGCTTGTTTATTTCGGCTTTTTCATTACCGAAATTTCTTACGCTTACTCTTTCTAAAAATGTTTGGTTGATGCCAATAACTCCTTCAGTTAGACGGATATTGCTCCTCAAGAAAAATGTAGGTTGGTTCTTAAAATCCAATTTCGGTGGTTTGGGACCTACAAAACCCTAATTTCACGAGTTTAGCTCCTTCGAAAACTAAATTCCGCGTGTTTTGATAAAATCAACTTCACAGGTTTTGTTCTTACTAAAACCAACTTCGTCGGTTGGGGTCATTGAAAAATACAATTCCGCGTGTGGCGGGCCCCTTCAAAAGGCAAACAGGCGTTTTGGCTCTTTCAACATCAAATTTCACGGATTCGGCTCTTATTAAAAAAACCGAACTTCACGGTTTTTGTCTCGTGGAAATACAAATTTCGAGGGTGTGGTTTGGGCCCTTGAAAAAAAAAAAAAATACTGGTTTCACTTCTGTCAAAAGAACATTATCACGGTTTTGCTCATCATCACTTTCCTACACAAGGTATTGAGAATTAAGCAACTAATCATTACATCAGGAACTATGGAATGGCTTCCAGGCGTTCATTTCAAGCCTGAGATGATCAACAAACAGATCAAGACGATCTGCTTACGAAAATTAGTAGGAACCTACGCTTCAATTTTAATTTTAGATCTATTACAGGGTGTAAAATAACGAGATGCTCAGAGAAAAACCCGAGCTTGGGGACGTCATTTGGGACCTGTTTTACTATGTAACATTTTTTGAAATTCGACAACTTAAAAAAACGGAAAATCACGTCCAAAAATGTATCTGTCGCATCCACTTGGCGAAATTGTCCACTTCATGAAATGGATGTCCGTTTCACGAAGTGGCTCCACTTTCCATAATTTCAAAAAATTACGACATCTGGACAAAAAATTTGTCCATTTCTTGAAAAGGAAATCGCGTTTGTCCAGTTGCTGAAATTAAGCTTTTTTCCTTCAAGTGGATGCACAACGTCATTTTTTAGCGATTTTTGAGTGCTCAGTAAAACAACCTTTTTACATAAAAAAAAAAAAATTGTTTCAGCACCTGAGATTCCTCACTAATCCATTTCACGAAAAGGATAATGTTGTTGCATCCACTTGTAGTACGGAAGCTTGATTTCAGCAACTGGACAAACACGATTTCCTTTTGACTTTTGAGAAATGGACAATTTTTTGTCCAGATGTCGTAATTTTTTGAAGTTACGGCAAGTGGAGCCACTTCGTGAAATGGACATCCATTTCGTGAAATGGTCAATTACTCGACCTGGATGCGACATATCAAATGTTTGGAAAATGCAGTTTGTTCATAATGCCAAATAGATGCGATTTGATCATGATGACATTGGCTGCTTTGGAAGGAAATTTTGTGCTGTTTCCAATGAGATCCTTGGTTTTAGTGTTGAACCAATTTAAACTTAAAATTTCAATAAAAGTAGCGACAAGTCAAAACTACCGCTGATTACGAGAAAACGGAAAGGAATAATTTTAAAAAATGTTACATAGTCATTTTGGTCCCAAATGATGTCCCCAAGCTCAGGTTTTTCTCTGAGCATCTCGTTATTGTACACCCTGTAGAACAGAAGCTGGACAAAATGCGTCGTGGGATGATCTTTCCCGGAACGCGGGTCATAATTAGCCAAACCAGGCCCATCAATCCTAGCTATACATATAGAGCTATTGGGGTGCCCTCGTCTGCAAAGGATCTTGGTCTCGCCAAGGCAGCGCTGATTTGGGGCTTGACGACGCACCCTGAACATACGGTTTCTTTCATGAAGCATCTGGCAACTCTGCTCGTTGTAGGGGTAAAGAAGGTGAGTGTACCAGCTGTGTAGGAATAAGAAAACATCGAAATACACTCTCTTAGCGCCAGTACGTTCAGTGTCTTCTTAGCTGCGCACCATGGGATACAAGGTCAAAACCTAAAGTGCCGAAAACATAGAAACATCCGACACAAGAGGTTCTTAATCGAAACTCAACAATTGATTTGAACCAAAATCATGCAGCGAAGAAACCAAATCACGCGCTCTTAATAGTCTCAGTAGATTTAGGCTATCTAGATCTGCACTTGGGTACGCCCGTCCAACAATTTGTAGACTATCCCACAGGAGACTATTGATTGACGATGTAAATAAGGCGCGGCGTAAACGAACAGTAAATAGTTTTCGGTAAAGTCTACTCCATCGCAAATTTGAAATGTAAGTACTTACTCCTCGGAAAACTTTAGAACAGTATTTTAAAATCAGATTCATCATTAGCACAGATCTCTCAAAGAATTCATGTAAAATACCTGAAGACACATAGTATACGAAAAAGAAAATTGATGGCTGACGAAGTAAATTAACAGCACTCAGCTACCGCGACTAGTTGAAAGTGGAAACACATGACACAAATAAAACCAGAGCAGAACTCAGTTGCGTCCCTTTGTATGTTTACATTGACGATATGTGATTATGTTGTCTCGTCTTTGTTGTCAAAAGGCCGAACAAGAGAACTTTTGATAGGCCCAACTGGTACGAGAGTCCTTCCACGCTTGGTTAATGAGCGAAGAACTAAAAATCGAGCCTAACAATTTTGGCCAACTGCCAGGAAGTCGAAAGTTGAAAATGACGAACAAGGAGAACGGAAGATGTAGGGGGATTCCGGCCCTATTTTTAGACAACTAGCAGCGCGGTACAAGACACACAAAAAAAGTGTGTAAGAAACTTACAACTAAAAATAGACAAATACTGGGTGCAAAGTGTCACCCAACTTTTACATATCCGATAAGGTTATTAAAATCAATTTGTCGGTACACACTTACTTTAAACGAAGAGGAACGACCGGTAAAAAGTCCCAATGGGCAGTCTGTAATTGATATGTAAAATTAAAACAAGACCTATTTGAGACAATGAAGCACACTCACGGTTTTTGGTTTTGTTCAAAGAAGTACTCTCCTTAAAATTTGTTATTGATGACCTCGCTGAAACACGAAGACCAGCATATTTGAGTGAACGTGTCTATCCCGATGTATCACGGAATAAAAAGGTGCCAGCGTCAATATGAAAACAAAATGTTCATAAGGGTGTAACTTGAAAGACGCCGAAAACAGTTTTTAGAGTGGACACATAAAATGAGCGAAACGGCTTCGAGTAAGGCCCATAATTTAGGGCAAAAAAATAGCTGAACAAATTTGGAAAAATTTAAATGAGGTGTCATTTGACATAGCCGACAAAAAAATATCAAGAAGGAAGTAACTCCAAACCCTTCCTTCTTCGTTAATGGATCTTAACTGGTGGAAAGAAGCTGAGTGGGGAACAAGTGGCCTACTCACGTGGGTCTTTAGAATTGCGCCTCTTTTTTAAAAGCGAGACCGCTAGAACGGGGCCACAGAATTATAAAGCACCTTAATGATAATAGGTATTTTTGGGCGACCCTCAAAACCCAGAAAAGTTACAAATTTTGCAAGTTGTGAAGTTTTTAAACCAATTGCACATATTACTATGTAAACAGCCTACGAATTAGTAATTTTTGTAGCTTTTATAGGTCGTCCGAAAAGACGAAAAAATAACAAAAAAAAAAAAAATCATTTCATTAAATGACCGACGTTTCAATGAAAACGTGTTGGAGCTCGAATTTAAACCAGAAGTCTCGAAGTAACACAAATGTACGTTCCAATCAGGGGGGGGGGGAGTAGATACGTAAATCAAACAACCCGCGGCAAAAAAGGAAGATTAGTGGCGTGAAATTTGACTTTTGGGAGACTCGACAATCTATGTATTAGAAGCCCGAGAAGCCCTTGCTCTAGCTTAGCCTTGAGTAAGCCAATTTTTTTATTTGTATCCTCGAATTTACGTTTTTATAAGCTCCATCATCAAATTAGCGTTTTTCCCCCACAGCGTAGCGTTTCAATTTTAGCATCGATTTAATTAGCATAATGCTTTTCAGTTTTGTCCGCGAATCTACATTTGCCAATTTTATACGCTAATTAGCCATTCTTCTAGATATCAGTCATGAATTTCACTGAAGCTGGGAATTAGCGTCTTTATTTCTCCTTTTGCATCCCCGAATGGGCGATTTGTTGCAATTTCATTTGCAAATTTGATATACATATTTCTAAATTTTAGCCCCGAATTAGTGTTTTTTTTCCTAATATTAGTCGTTATTTTTTCTCCTTTTTATAGCCTTACATCAGCGTTTTGCTTGCCTCTTTTTGCTCAATTTTGGTCTGGAAGTTTCATCGAGATACCACGAATGAACGCTTTTTCACACTTTGAGGCACGAATATTAGCGCTTTTTCCTCACTTTTGGCTGCGTACTTCCTCCCCCCCTTCAAGAACATAAAGTGCGCCTTCTCATCTTTATATCCACTTAAGACAAACCTCAAAAATTGGAGATCAGCGTTATTTTCTCTAGTTAACAAAAATACTTAAAGCTGAAAAAGCTCTAATTCACAGCTAAAAGCGATGCGACAAATATCGCTAAAAATTCCCAGCTAAAATTGAGAAAAGGCGCTATTTCATGGAAAAAATTGAGAAAAATCTCTCATTTGCGGCTAAAATCAGGAAAAACTCGAATTTCAGCAAAAATTCTGAAAAACACCTAATTCACGGCTAAAAAGCAGATGAATCGCTATTCCCCGCTAAAATGGTTATTTGGATAATCCTTTGATAACTGCAGGGTGTCTTGTGGATGGACACTGGATACGAGGAAGCTCTTACTGGGAGGGGGGGGGGAAGCATTGCTTCTGCGAGTATCAACCGGTAGGTCATATTAATTTACCAAAGATGATGAATGTTGTATAGATTTTTTATCCAACGCTTTAAAAGAGAGAGAAAAAAAAGAGGTTGACGTTATATTTTTTATATACGTTTTTCGGACAGGCTCATGCTTCAGCCAATTTGATCCGTTGCAACGCAGGATTTGTGCCAAATTTCAAGTTTTCGAAAAATACCGGTAGTTATTGGTGAAATCTAATGTGTATACTTCACCTACATACTCCCCACGAATGATTGCGGTTAGGCTCAAAGTTCAATCCTAACTACTTTAGATTTTTAGACGAACAATTCTCGAGCAAAAGTGGGCTGTAGTGTATTAGGCCCGTTTTACACGAGTAAGTTTTTTGTTCAAAAATAATATGCTCAATCTGATCACAAACAGAGTTTAATTTGATTAAAAAACTTAAGCCCTGTTCACGCGATGCAATGTTTGAAGCTATATTGCATGCTGGTTTTTGAAAAACAACCGGTCACTGCCAAGGAACATATGTTTTTAAAAAACCAGCGCATGCAATATAGCTTCAAACATTGCATCGTGTGAACAGGGCTTTACTCGTGTAAAAGGGGCCTAATGTTTACAAAAGATAATGAATACAATTAATTGGATGAGAATTTTCACTCCCTAATTTTCATGGATATTGAGTGCTTCCCATAGATATAAAATATGAGAGATGACTGATATGTCTTATAGGATATGAAACATACCCAGTAGATAATAGTGAGTTTTAGCACTCTCTCGTTAAATCCTCCGGAAACTTTATTTTCAAATGTCTACCAATCAGATGTTTTGTAACCAAGCAACGACTGATTTATCGTTTGCGTTAGCGTTAGCGGTGGTGTTGCTAAAAATCTCTACTGGTCCAAAATATATCTTGACATTAAGGACATCCAGTGAATAGCAAATATAAGGCCTGGACCACTGTAGGATATTCTGGATGGAATATGGATATCTTGTAAATAATCTGCTGTATTCTGCCTTGGGTTCTAGTTTTTGAGCAGGAAAGTACACAATAAACAGTTTTGAGGGGCGTGAAGTCCTCAAAGCTTCATTATAGTCGCGGTGAGGGTGCGTCTTCTTTAAATTGATAGGTCCACGTCACGTATGCGAGCCATCCTATTGTGTCCACGGTAAGACAATTGGTAAGGCACATAGGTCCCACATTCCAAACGTATTTTATAATTTAAAATGCAAAAATTGGTGAATGAAAATTGTGTCATTCAACGGTTTAAGATATTTTTGAACTTCCCTCCTGAGATCACGGGTGGCTGATCAAGATTCTGCGCGTTTGATAAGCGAACCATCTGCTTGTCTTGGTGAGGGGTTCGGGGGTTCCCCCGAGAGTAGCAACGCAACAACCCAACCCCAACCATCACCCACGAATTTCGCAGAAATCGCTTTTGTCACGGTCGTAAAAGTGGGTACAGTTCAGTTAGCTAGCGTTTCGGACACGAAGCCTCCTCCCCACTTTCCCCAGGGAACTGTCACTGTAGGCCCTTGAGAATTATTGTGAAAGACGATTAGGCGGAACGTGTAAGTGTTGAGAGGATTCCCGTGCGAGGGCCAGTTCGGAATTGTCTTAGATGGCCCTCATTACTCCGGTCAGTTTTTCAAGTGCGTATAGTTTTAAGTAATGAGTCGGCCGTTGATAAGTGAAAAGTGTCGAAGAATCCACGTTTAACGTTCCAATACCATGATTCTATGAAAGCTGTCTCGTTGCACAAAACGCATTGCAGTAGCCCTCGGGGCGACCCAGCGGAACAGAAACAAAGTGCACTTCACTCTTAGAAGTATGAGCTGGGCTTCTGCAGAAGCTACAGTTTTCTTGATTTTCTTGCTCGGTATCTCGTCTAACGGTCACCCCATTGACCCCACAGGTAGGTTTCGTTACGGGTATTAATCTCTATTACTTATTAAACAATGTAGTTAAATCTTAATATTAGTGATAAACTCATTTACAAACGCTGCAAGGTAGCTCTTGTAAATGATCCATGACCCCTATATGTCCTGAAAAAAACTTGGAACTATTGTTTTCTGTCAGGGGGTCCGATTGTGTCTTTATTTCTCAACAGTTCTCATCTACGACCGGAGTCCTCAATCCATTCATATCTTGGTAGGTCAAGGCCACAAGTTGAAGCCCTTCAGGTTCGATAAGCCTTCGAGGGGCAATCTATAGAACTTTTGTATATTGGACATGTGTAGCCAAACTTTATTCGTCCCAACATCCTCTAAAACGCGGGTGTTGAGTTCCGAAGGGTCCCCAAGCAAAATTAGTCGGTATTGCACTCAAGAGCCGTAACCAAGAGAGAGCAAAGGGGCATGTGCTCCTGGTAGCAACTGCCACCAATTTTTTGGCCCGCTCGTTGTTTTAGTGCATTTCA
Organism: Corythucha ciliata; assembly: GCA_038030265.1. Lineage (NCBI taxonomy): Eukaryota > Metazoa > Arthropoda > Insecta > Hemiptera > Tingidae > Corythucha > Corythucha ciliata. The sequence goes on along the minus strand of CM075942.1, from coordinate 46,011,983 downwards.
TTCTGAAAATGCACTATTGGTCTCGTCGTGATGGTGGCAAACATGGGTCATGTCATGTTTTTTTCATGTTTCAGAACCTGTAGAACACGAATTCAGTGGTCTCCGGAATTCATATATAAATATATTGGTTTGTTTATCTTATATACTTATTTATTTATAAGCTTGTGGGCGTTTTCTTGTTAGCACGATAACTCTCGAAGAAATTAATTTAGCGGAACGCGCTTTGTTACAAAAATCAGTAGTCATAAGACCCCGGTCGGTATTGCATTTGGGCCCAATCGATCGTGGTGGAGAAGGGAAAGTTGGGCTTGAAATGGTCAAAAAATCACTACAAATCACCAGTTGATTCTAGAAGCATCACATTCGGTACGATGATTTCATTTTGAAGTAGCCTTTGATTCCCATCAAGTTCAGCTTAAACAAACCCGTACTGTCATCAAACAGTACGAGGAAGGGTCAAACATTAACGAAACAAATCATGGTCTCAACATTATTACTTCTGGGACGGCTTAGGGTATCCGCATACGAAATGAAATGCATTCTTTCCGACCGCCAGCTGCCGGAGCGAATTTTTTTTTTTTAGTTTTTTTTTTTGGGGGGCTTTGAACCCGACGCATCACAGAACTGATGCATGATGACAAACAGTTTTGTGGGCAGCTAAACTTGACTCTATTGGGCTAAACGTCTACGGCATTGTTTATAGCTACTGGGCTATAAGTTTGAGCGTACGATACAGTTTTATAAGCTCAAGAACAGTGCTTCCATGCATTATCGAGTAGTTCGATAAATGTCACACGTTTTCTGAGGTCAGCTGTCAGTATCAAACGGCAGCAGGTGCATAAGAAAATCTATTGGTCATAACTTCACAGGATTTGAGGAGAAAAGTGCATAGGACTTTTATGAGGGCAATTGTGCCTACTTTTATTTTTGATATGGACTGAATCTCGCTAGGATTGCGATGGGTTCGCATTTAGAAACCAAATAATGATTGCATCCACCTTAAAAGCGCTCTCCGGGACTTTTAGTATGTTGTACTCTAGACATCAAGGAACAACTAAGCGAAAATCCAGGAATAACTCAATTTTTTTCCTCAATCGCTTCTTTTTTGTCTAATTTGACTGGGCTATAATGTGGATTATAATTTCATAGTTTATTTTGTAAATTACACTCACGCGATTTTTAGGCTAATGGGTGATTTTTTGACTTGCTTTTGAAAGCATCGAGTTCACCAGGATCAGGAAGGCGGTACCAATTCCAGTAGGTCTAGAATTGAACTGGAAAACTCCCCCTTCACACTCCCCCCGCCGGAGCCTCAGCGTTATTGTGTGTTTAGGGTTGAAATGGCGGAATAGCCAAAACGATACCCTTCAATAAAATTAATATGCGACGAGTACCGCTTTTTTTTTTACCAATCGTTGAAAGTAACGTTTTACTTCTCCATTTAGTGTCTTTGCCCATTCAAGTACTTAAGGTCACGTAAGTCCTGATTTGTCCTGCTTTTCGGCCCATGCTGTCCTGACTTCTCAAATTTATAGATGGCAACCCTAAATATAGCCTATTATTATGAACTAAATTTGTCAGGTCTTACGTATTTCAAAATCTCAACCATAACTACATTATTTTGTGGTGATTACGTTCCTGATGGTGGACAAGTCGGAATTTAGCGTCTAGTGGAACCCCAGACCAAGCGGCTGAAAACTGGACATAATTACTCGGATATCGGATTTTTCATTAAACGAACTCCAATTGGGTCCCAGGAACTGAACCAGATTTTTTAATCACAAAATACTTCTGATACTACATAACTATTGAACCAAGAAAAAATATGTTTTGAACCAAAATCTAGGATGTTGGGATTCGATGTTACTTTTTTGGCTCATACGGTCAAAAACTCGGCACCGCATCGCCTAAAACCAAAGAAGTCCCGGGCACCAACGACTCTGTCTTACCGGGTTTGACCAGTCCCCCTCTATTATTGACTGCTCTCGACGTAGGGATCATTTCTGTGGTAGGTTGGTACCTACGTACAATCTTGGAATATCGCTTCAGAAACTGTGAAAGGGATTAGACTACCCTGTTACCCATCGAGGGAAATGTCCATTTGACCCCCCCCCCCCCTATATGGCTACCCTAGGAAGGAGACCTCCTCAGAGACAAACGCACAAAATTGGGCCTTTGAAAAGAGCCTAGCCCGCGATAATTTGTTTTTTTTTGTACAGAGTGGAAAAAGCAAGTTTGGTTCATTGCTATAGCAGTGAAAGACGCGAAATTGGGTTCTTGGGAGGGCCAAGCTCATGTACGAGGGACGAGCCAAACTCCAAAATTGGGCTTTTCGAATGAGTCAAGCCCGTGAAATTGTGTTTTTATTTGTTTTGTTGTTGTTGTTGTTGTGGGGATGGTGTTTTTTAAAGAAATTTGTTTAATGAAAGAGCCATCCCGGTGGAATGATTGCTATGGAAGCGAAATCCTCAAATTGGGGTTTGATCGGGCCAAATATACAGACGTTGGGCCTGGGAGGAGGAGCCAAACTGCGAAGTTAGGCTTTTTGAAAGATCTAAGTGCGTACGTTGTTTCGTAGTAATTGTTGGCGTCTAAAGAGCGTGGACCGTGGAGTTCTAAAATCTTGATTAAGATGGGAGGGGCGAAAGACCTAGAAAGACGGTTCGGAGTGCCTCGAACTTCCAGATTGGAAATACGAAAGTGCTCATACTCTCCGGAATTTTAACGGGTGGGGGAGGGTCCATTAATTCTTATAAAATAATTTTCCGTGTATGAACTTCTGTAATTGTTCGATGGTTCTAAAGCTCTCTCTGTTTCTATATCGTTTGGTTGAGGGGTGGGGGGCTATTACCGTCATAATGCAGTTGACGTCGTGGGTTCTTTTTTGGATAAGCGATTTCCTAGATAGGAAGTGGGTTGCATCCGGCGACTCCCATCCTGCTGCATGTACTTGTGGCATTACTTTTTCGATTTGTTATTTACACGCGGATTCAGAATTATTTGATATCTTCACAAAAGTCCATTCAAACTAGTGCAATTTCAACAAAAAAAAATAAGGGCTAAAAAAGAAGCAAAAGTAGCGCCGCTACCCGACAAACACAAGGGTGCGAGTTGGTGTAAACTTTCTTTTCTAAGGACTTTTCAAGTCAGGCGAATAGTTTATTGGTGATGATGATGAGTTTCATTTTTTCCTACGACCCCTCCCCCACATCCTCATGCCCATCATCACCGCGGGGCGTTGAAGAATAGAACGAGCGTTATGCTTGGCATTGAAGGGACCCAAAGGCGGAACGTTACTGTGAAAAATGTATCATCTTGGTACAATGAACTACCTTTCCTTATTTTTATTTACCTCAGGAATGTTATGTTGATCAGTTTTCCAAAAGAAAATGATCCTAATTTTTCAGTATCAACGTTTAGGTAAATTCTGTAAATGAAGTGGGTGTTCTTCTATCCTTCGAGTACCTTTCTGGCGATATTGAATATAAAAAGAGTCATATATATCCCAAAAATAAGTTCATACGCAAAACCCCATAAAAAAAACAAACACTTTCCTTTTTGTTTTCTCTATAGATGTGAAGGAGTTTTCTACAAACTTCCTGGGTGTAGCTGTGGTAGCGACTGCGTTTTTAATTTCTGCAGTTCTTCTTCTGGCCCTGTGCTCTTGCTGCAGAGACCGGAGAGATGGATTCAAGGTAAATTGTATTTATTTATTTATTTCATTTTTTTTATAGAGCAGGGGTTCTTTATATTTGTCGTGTGGATCACAGTTTCACGTGATTTGTTTTGGTGTACCATCTATAGAACTGTCCAAGTTACTGTACAAAAAATATACACGTGACTTGCTATTATGTAGCATAAAAAAATGTTGTTTTTCGGTAGAGGAGGTAGCCAGGCGTGTTGAAGGAGGCGCTCCGAAACGGACAGGATTGACAACGGAGGCTAAGAATTAGTGAATATCCCCTCCATTCTACGCTACGCCTCCACCAATCTTATATTTGAAACTTGAGTTTCGAGCCCAGTGGGGCCATTTCAAGTTTCTTATTATAGCACTAGTTAGGAGCAAGCACCAAAAGTCGTTTCGAAAATTTTTGTCTCATGAAAAAATTTCAGACCAAAACCTGTTTCATAGCATAATGGTCACTTGTCGAGGCTGAAATGTGTGTGGGCAGGATCCTTTGCCGGAAGGCAAAGGAACCATGGCCCTCCCCTTGGAGCTCAGGTCACACACACATAAGCGAAACGACCTCTCAAACATCATCTTGGGGTAGTCACCCAAGGTAGTCAACTCCTCAAATTCTACTGTAGTTGTCTCGAAGTTACTGGTTTGAGCCAGACCAGGGGGGTGATTCTGTAACTCGCAAAATTTACGTGTCGTAACTGGGAAGGAGGGGGAGAGGATGTACCCCGTTGCCTTGGTTTTTCCACACATTTGTCGAGAATTTATTATTTTTTCTTCGAGTCCGCACATTCTATCGTGAAAATTCCACAGTTTAATTCACTAGGTATCGTAAAAACATGGCAACGAGGTACCTCCCCTCGCCCTTCTTCCATTTTACGACACGTAAATTTTGCAAGTTACAGAATCACCCCCCTGGTTTATGAGTAGTACTTTGAACCACATGCGAAACCATGAAATACAGTCGTTTTCAGACCGAAATGCAACAGAGTGGCTGCCAGTGCCCCTTAAAGTATCCAAAAATGAGAGTTCCCTGCAGGTTTTGTCGACTCCAAAGCGACCCATCGAGATCCGAGGTGTGTTTCTGGACGCCTGGGCTGTCGATTAGTGTGCCCCCCCCCCAATTTATGGGCGCAAGAGGCAAAAACTGGTGGCATTGCAATGAAAATCCCTTCAATGGCTCGTCTGATCGAAAAACCTTTTTGATTTTTAGATTCCGTAGCGCCCTTTACAGCGGTGAAAAACTTGCGTTTCGTAGAATTTCTCGACTCCAGAATGACCCAGGCGTTTGTCCGCGTGCGTCCAGGCTCTTTCTAGAACCTTTTAATTAGGCCTGTCGGTTGCGTGGCCACCGTGCGTGACCCCCGAACACGAGCCAGCAGCAAACCCCCTTAACGTCTGATCGAAAATCCGTCTCGACTTTCGGATTCCCCGAGTGAGAAACCCTGTGATACGTGGTTTTGTGCATTCTCGTCCAATGCCTGGAAGTGCGCATTATCGCCTTACTACGGTGCCAAGAGTCAGCTTTGATAAAAATTACACTAAAAATTAAGAAGGCCTTGCGGAGTCCGAAGACGAGTTTCGACCCATGCGGACCTTAGTTGGCCGCTCAGAAAAGACGTGAAAAGGATCATTTTTGATCAGTTAAAGAGAGATGGGGTCTCGAAATGAAAAAATTACCCTGCGAATTTGGGGTACTCAAAATTCTCATATGTGATGTCGAAAAAGGTGGCCAGGGGAGTTTTGAATAGCCTTTAACTTATCACTTGGCGGAAAAATCATAAAAAGGAGATGTTTGCATAAATTGTGAAAAGGCTGGGAAGAGGATCTCAATTTTAGATTTGTAGGCAGGGGTCACTTTTTTGCACATTGCCTCGCCATCACGTTAACGCTATAATGTAATACATTTTTTTTTCCTGTGAAAATATGTGTGCACCGTCTTAGCACGATTGTGAAGTTAATTCCGCTCACTTTCTTTTTTTCCGCTTTTTTCAAGCTTAATGAGGATGACGTAACGCCAAATAAGGTGAGTATAATGCTTGTCCTACGCTGAGCAATTTCACATTTTTTATTGTTGACTATCGCGAATTAGTGGTATTCCGTGTCATACTGTCAGTTTTGTTGGAGTACGACAGGAAGGGGTGAATGGAGTAAAGTCACGACCGTGACGATCGATTTCAATCGTAAACCTCATTAATATGAGTTAGAGCTTTAATTGCATTGACTAAATTCCCTTGAAACTGTAAACGTTTTCAACGACAAACTGCGTACATTTAATCACAAATTCTTTGTTTTTAACGTTTTCCAGGAATTTGTGAATCCAACATTGGGCAATGTCGGATTCACGAACACTTTGGCTTCAGAAGTGGCGATATTTCCACCTCCTGGATCGGTGTCCAGTGAATCCCACGACTCACCATTTACACCGTCGAAAGGCAATGACCCGCTTTCCAGACCGGCTGGCTTCCCTATCACAGTACCTGATGTCTCCGACTGGTTCGGTTAGTCCCCCCCCCCACACCACCCCAAGGATTTAGCGTTTTCATTTGTATCGAGGTCTTAAAAAACGCGTTTTTCTCTTCCGCAGGAGATCCAAACGCCAACTTTCCACGACACCAACTTTTTTACCAAAAAGAAATCGGCAAAGGATGGTTTGGAAAGGTACTCTCTCCTCTCCCTGACCTGGCGTCTTGGACGCACGCGCGTTATAACGTCGTCTTGGCTGTGTTTTAGGTGGTCGAGGGCGAAGCTCGCGGGGTTAAAGTCGTCGTTAGAATACTCCGAGAGGATGCGACGGCCGAAGAAAAGGCATTTTTTCTCGACGAAGCCCGGGTTTTCAGGGACCTTCGCCACAAAAACGTATGCCGTCTTTTCGGCCGATGTTTGGAAATAGATCCTTACCTTTTACTATTCGAACTTCACAGTAATGTAAGTGTTTCATAGACCCGTCTGAGAATTTGTTTTTAATTTCATTGTTTATTTCGCTTTTTTCAGAAAGATCTTAAAAACTTTTTACTAACTAATAGCAGCAGTCGGAGAGCTATTAACGAGCAAGGAATTTGCTTGAAACTCATGACTGACGTCTGTGAGGGATTGAAGTTTATGAGTGACAACGGTTTTATCCACACGTGAGTTCGAAAATTATCTTGATCTATACGAGGATTCTTGAAAAATAAGTTTTCTATTGCTTGCAGAGACATAGCAGCTAGAAATTGTCTCGTTACTTCCGATCTTACTGTCAAAATTGGAGATTATGGCACTAGTATTGATTTATATAAAGTAGGTTCACACTTCTGCGTTTTTTGGTCGAATTCGTCGTTTATTTAAGAGTATTCTTTCAGAACGAGTACTATATCGCGGGTGACGTGGCTGTGCCAATTAGGTGGTGTGCTCCGGAAACTCTACATTGTACGGCGTCTACCATCGAAACTAAAAAGGTTCATAATAACTGTTGAATATGAGAGTACAAGGGAAGTTTCCTAACATCATGTATTGCGTATGATTTTCAGGTGACGGCGTCGGCTAATGTTTGGTCGTTAGGCGTTGTTCTTTGGGAAATATCGGAATTTGGAAGATTGCCGTACGACGACTTATCTGATGATCAAGTCATTCTGAAAGTTTTTGGAGAAGAACGATACAGGCTACCTCAACCTCAGTGTCTTTTCAGCGATTATCTGTGAGTACACCAAAATTATGATCATGTTTCTGAAGATTGTTATTGCGTCAAGATTGATCCAGAGGTGCAAATCAAGAATGTCTGAAGTCAAGTGGAATAATCAAAATTTTCAAGTCCTCCCCCCTCCACATTCGCTCTGTCCTTTTCACTGGAAAATCTCGCAATTTACCTAAAACCCTTGATTATTTGACAAAAAATGGAAGTAGAATGGGGAATTTTGTCGAGAAACCTGGATATCTAGACAAGGATGGTCGCGGTCGCCACAGGCTACTCTCAATGCACTGGTATCATCAAGCTTATGGCGATGATCGGCAACTTGAAAGAAATTTCCCCCACTTCTAATTTCTGCTGAATTATGACGCAAAATGTGATATTCCGAAATGAAGACCCGAAACTTGGAATCGCACAGATATTCAGCCTGGAAACTTCCAATTTCGTACGTATTTGTCAGGCTTTTAGCGCTGTTTCATCGGAACGGCTTGCCTGAGTTCGGCCGCCACAAAATAAGCCAGAAACTGGCAATCTGGCTTGAATTAAGACAAATAGGTACTGGCAAATTCACTGAAATGAAGGCCCGAAATGGCTATTCCATGGAAATTCAGCCAGAAATTTACTAATATTTAGTTCCCATACTAATATTTAATTTCGAATAATGGAATTTTTCGTTTGTTCAAATCAAGCACTTTTGGGCTATCTGGGGGCTGGCTACTACTGATGGAAGCGCGCCTCGATGGTGTAATGGATACAATGTTCGCTTCGCAACCCAGCGGGCCTGGGTTCGAATCCAGCTATTGCCCATTACACTATAAGGCTGCGGCGAGCTGTGTCACGGCTCACTCGGCTTCGTGTGGGCGTTCACGGCGGTGCGCGTATGACAAACCGCGTATCGACCGAAACGCCCGCGTAGTACGGGTGTGAAGTGCACAGCTAATGGATTCTCAGGGTATGGCGTAAGAGCCGCTTAAGAGCTTAGGCGCCAGCGGACTCGGTAGATCCGAGTCCGTACCCTCAAAAAAAAAAAAAAAAAACTACTGATGGAAGCGGCCACGGCCACTTTAAAAACTGTTCTCGAAACTTGCAATTTCGCAGATATTAAGTATACCTAAACTTGTAATTTCGTTGAAATTAAACCCCGATACTTATAATTTCGCAAACATTTAGTACCAAATTTTTGGAATTTCGCTGGAATCAAGACCTAAAACTTCATTATTTAGTTGAAATTGAGCCCCGGAATTTGCATTTTCGCACGTAAGTCGCATTGCCGAGGATATTCGGCGATGGACCTTCCAATTCCTGGGTATTCATGCTCTAGGGCCGGCTAGCCTGTTGTATCCGGCACAAAGAAAAAGGTCCCAAAACTTTTCATAAAATAGGTCTGTTCCGGCAAGGTGTTTGGAGCATGTTCGGAGCAGAGTTGGCATGGGACCAGCCAATATAATGTTATTATCCTAAATTGTATAGACAGGTCCATGGTAATGCTGCAAAAATAAGTTGAGAGCGCAGTCGGTACCGGTTTGTTCAGGATTCGTGCACAAAAGGCCCTGCATCTTGATGTTCCGCCGAAATTAGGACGTAAAGATTACAAAATCGTGAATATTCAGCTAGGAAAATTCCAAATTCGAGGATATTTACCTTCTAAAAGTTGCAATTGTTCGGCTATTCGTCAGAAGACTTTGGGTATTGTCGTGGCCGTTTAGCCCTGGGTTCACGGCCTCTAAAAAAACAACCAAAACTTGCAATTTCGCGAAGGGTAGGACCATAAACTTGTGATTTGCAGGATATTTATATCCAAAACTAAGCATTTTGTAGGTATTTAGCTCCAAATGAAGTAATTTTGCGACCATGTCTCTCTCTCTATTTTACCTGCGAACCAAAATATAGTTATGCAGGATTTGGGGGCTAAGACTGTCTATGTTGTAGTTAGGGAGAAGAAAACCCAGAATATTTTGTTTATGGGATTGAATTGAGTTGAGTTTATGTCCTGAATAGTCAGTTTCCGTTGCTAAGTCGCCGGTCAGTGTTGAACATTTTTGTGCGTTAATGGTCGATTCTGCCATTTTCAGGGCTGGAATCACGATTTTTCCAGCAATTTTCAGGCCTGGACGATTCGTTTTAGGGCGCGTGCAGTCATTTCTGGAGCTGGAATCGCCAGTTTGGCGATCAGTCGAGCCATTTCCAAGGAACGAATCGTTAGTTTTTCCATTTTGGGGCCAAAGTATGGTTAGTTTAGCAGTTTTCAAGGTCGTAAAAGCTAGTTTAGCCATTTTGAGACATTATTAGGGCGTGAATCGTCACTTAAGCCATTTTTGGGGCACATACAGTCAATAAATGGCTGTAGAGTCATTTTCAATAGATTGAAGCACACAATTCTTCAAGAACTTCCCTTGAGCAAATCCTGGATCCACGCATGCGTGGCATCTCTGGGAGAATTTCTTATACTCCCTTTGTTGGGAGAGGGGGGACTTATTACTTCCATTCTTCATAGTGAAGTTGATGTTTTTATTATGTTGTTTCCTCTGTGTTTAGATACAAAGTGATGCTGCTCTGCTGGAAGACTAAAGACCGTGCCTCCATTGATCAAATTCTGTCGATGCTCCACTATCTGAAAACCAATCCGTACCAGGAGGCCGAGTTTGAAACGCGATGGCGCAAATTAAAACCGAACACCGTCCCCGTCGTCGACAATCACACGCCGACGCACTCGCCGCGTCACACCGAACTTGCTCAAAGACCCCGTCTGTTGGTCAAGAATGAATTCGACTCAGGTGTTGATTTGGAGATAAAGGCGAGCGGCGATGAAACGAGTAAGACTTGCTCACTACCCACATCACCTCAGTTGTCCGTCAACAGCGAGGATGAGATCCAGTCGGCGAATAAATCGCCGAGTTTGACCAATTTACAAGGTTCGCTCGAAGATGTGTCCGGTTTGGACTCGTGGCTTCAGAGCGTCGATCAGAAACCGGAAGAGAGTCGAGAGAGCACGGAAAAACCCGTGAAAATTCGACGAATCGATTTCAAACTAGGACCGCAAGCTAAAAGTGAGTCAAGTTCGGACACTGAAGAGGAAACTTGGCGTTGTAGAATCGAGCGAGGAGAGTTTTCAGAAAAAGTCAAAGAAAAGTCTAAATCCGTTACGGATTTAATGGTTCTCACGCATATAGATTCAGAGGATAGTGAAAATGACTCATTGCCAAGCCTAACGAAACAGTATTCACTCAAAAGAAACAGTTTAAAGGGGAGTGCGTCGACTTATTACACGAGTATCGGTTTCGGCAGCGAAGGAAACATCAGAAACGCTGTGCTCGGTGAAGAGCTTCAACAGAAACTTAAATCCCTGACGATGAAGAAAAACGAGCCTTCAACAGACGAAGTTACAACGCCTCTGTGTGGCGTTGACGAACGTTCTACCGACGCCGACAACTCGGGATCGTCGCGCGATTTATTATTGAATGATTCTTCTGAACATCCTTTTTTAGTCAAAGCTGCCTCGGTACTCAAGAATGAGCAATGTATCTCCTCTGAGGAGGTAAATTTGAATGTAAATTGTGCCAGTGAAACGCAGTCCCCCAACCCCGAGGCAGCTTTTGAATCTCTCATCCTGCAAAGTTCTAGTCAAGAGACTAATAAAGGTGTTCCCAAAATAATCATAACGGAATCGGAACTGATCAACCAAGAAATTGAAGATTGTGATAACGACCCTCAATACTTTGTTCCAGTCAAGCCTAGGAAATTTGTATTAGTGTGTCGTGACTTGGACGATGACGACGAGGAAGAGGAGGAAGAAGTAGAATCGTCCGTGATTCTTGGGTCTTGCGAGGAACACACGCTGGATTTTTTCAAAGGACTTAAGACGACTTGTTCTCCTGCGGACCTTAGTGGTCTCGACTTGGAAAGTGACGCTGAAGCTTTTGAACCCGAGAAGAATGTTGCGATTGACGACTTCATTACAAGATCGGGCGCCAATAGTCCTGATACGGTGGAATTGAATGGTAAAAGTGACGTTGAACGAAATTCATTCGATCAGCTTTCGGAAGATGCTGAAGCAACGATTTTGTTCCTCCGGAAAAATTCCAATGGAATGCACCCGCATGAAGAGTCTAATACTTCGTTGGTTACAACGCAGGATTTGTATTCAAGCAACTTTGATTCGTTCTACTCAGTTGATAAAAGCGTTATATCTGACCGCGATAAACAAATAAGTGATCTTAAAAACCAACTAGAAGATATCATGAATTGTGCTGGAGATGACTGTCAGATTCATAGCACCGAGGATGAATACGGTGGGAAACTTCTCACGCCGGACGACGAAAGGAGTTCGGACTCTGGTTTTAGAGACAAGGGAAGCTTGAGCGAGAGCGTTGAGGACACGTGCGACGAAAAGTACAATTTGGAAGACATCGATGCCGAGTTGGATGACTTTGGAGTGAAACAGACCGACAGAGGAGGACGTACGTTCGATCCTCGATCAGAGGCGGTGGCCGTGGCTCTCCCCATCGAAGGATGGTTTTTTCAACAACGCGTCAACTGCGGTGTTAAAGACAGTGGTTGGACTTCCTTGTCCACCGAAGATGACGACCAACAAATTCTGAGTTTTGACGCAGAATTCATTAAAGCCATTAGGAACGAATTGAACGAAAAACTTCCGTGTGCTCAAAAACAGACGGACCAGACGGTGGATGATGAGTGTGTTTCGCCTGTTTTACAATGTGATCCAGCTGCACAGTTTCCGTACCCCGCTCAACTTTCGCCTATTTTAGAGGAACAAGAATCGAATCAGTCGTCGCTCGCAATGGACGACTCCTGCCCGGAACATTTCACCGCTGTGGAGATCGATGCCGCTGACAGTATCGCGCCCGATTTAGAGATAAGGGAGACAGCGTCTGATCTTGGCGATGAAGACGTTTTAATCGTAGATACGGAAACTAACGAAGCAACTCTTGTAGAGTCTTTCGCGGGTCGTCCTCTTTCTCACCTAAACGTACATGACGGTGACTCTCCAAATACACCGACTGTTAGCTTGAGTTCCACATCCACATCTTCTCCTGAGAAATATAACCTTTCTGGCATTTATATGTCACCATCATCTATTCGATCAGATCTTTTCGATTCAGGACCCCCCAGCTTGCCCTTTGATCTTGGGCAATCTCTTGAAGAATTTGAAGAACTATCGCCGGGGAAAATTTCGAACGAGCCACATGATCCTTCGGAGAAGGAAACATCGACCGGCTGTGCTGCGGTAGAATTTCCGACGAAAAACGTTCCAGATGACTCCATTGAAGTCGAAAAGAGTCGTTCTGGTGGAGCATCACCGGTTCAGTCGACAGAAATTAGCGAATGTGGCAAACAGGATACTCCTAAGATCGTTATCAGCGACGTTTTATTGAAACATAAAAACGCCGAATCCGCGCTAGATTGCCTTTTGGGAACGTCCCCTTGTGAACACACGTCATCGGATGGGTTGAAAGGCCCTGTGGAAAAATCCCAAGTCCCCCCGTCAGCCTCGGTTGATCTTCTCCCTCCTCAAACGAAAAATCCCGCCGTATCCACGCTCGCTCTCACGTCACCAGATTTAAGTTCGGAGGACAGTAAATCTCATTCGCTTTTATCATCATACTCGTCGACACCAACCTACGACCATCCGTCAAAGTATCCGCAGCCGCCCTCATCGCTAGGTCTCGTCGCTTCGACGAATAATGTGGCAGGAACCGCTGTCTCGAACGGTGGTCCGATGCCTTCCCCGGAGGATTTGGATAAATCGTGGCGGCCTACCATCGGCCAACTATTGGAATTGACCGATCAAGCCGACGGTGAAGAAATGACGACGTCGTTTATCGAGCCCGATGAAAATGAGCCGAGTACTCCTGGCTGGGAAAGTGATACGAGCGATGAGCATTCGTCGTCCAGTGGTGACTTTGTTTGGAAGGTACGCTATTTTGTTTGAAAATATTTTGGTTTTTCCTGTTACCAATGGCTTATTGAACAGGGTGGGCTTAGTTCCTTTCTTTGCAGTCCACTCTTGCATGAACTTTTCTTGCCTAGGGCCATACTGGTATAGAACCCCCGTATCAGGTGAAAGCGCAATGAGTTTAAACATGTCGAGGTCATACTTTGTTCAAACCACTCAGCAGAACGTGCTGATTTTTATGACAACCTACGCTGCTTTGCTTGGTACGCTGGTTTGGGGACGAAATTTCGGGCTGCGTTTGGGAACACCACATTTTTATAGGATGGTTGATAAATAGTTACCAGTTATGGACGTATTCAGAGCCTTAACTTAAGTTTTGCAAAGATCATACGGTTTATTAAAATGCATCACCTGTTTTTGAAGCACTAAGTTTTGGTAGCCTTAAGTTGTGGAAGGTGTCTGAATACGGCCATTAGTCTCTAGTGTGGTGCTTCCATTACGCTACAGGGGAATCACAGTGTGAAGAACCGCCGAACTCACGCTCTGACACAATTACGGCAGGAAGCCCGTTAAAATAGCAAATTAAGCTTGCCATTATAGTGTGCCACCAGCGGTTCTTTAAATTCTGGCTTCTGAAGTCCATTTTTGTAAATAATAATGTATTTGTGTTCCTACGAATGCGCTCTTGTGGATGCTTTAAGGAAGGGGAGAAAGACGAGTTGAGGACTCTTGCTTCTAATCCTGTAGGACTGGCGTTTGGAATGGTGAGGGTTTTTTCTCTTCAATATCCTTAGAATAATTTGAATATGACACTTTTACAAGGAAAGATAACTGTTCTGAGCGGCCTATTTGTTCGGTCATTTTTAGTAGTACTCTACCTAGAAATAATTGACCTGAGTGGGCGCGAAGTTCCAAAAGCCTCCTACTTATCAAGTAGTACCCTGCGATTAGTTAATCGCCACGTAAGCCACAGACAAAGCTAGTCGCGAAAAGTATCCCTACATCTGACGCAAGTGTTAGAGGACCTAAAAATGTTTCCCTTCCCGGTTCAGGCAGTTGTTCGAATGCGACGGCGAGCGATCACGTCGAGAACCCCCCCCCCCACATCCCCCAAGACCAGCCATCCCCACCAAAGCTAATCATAATGTAGATCCACGAAATATGCCGTTTGAAGGAGTTAAATCCGCGGAATTGGTTATTTGAATAAGCCATGCTCACAAAATGAGCCACTTGCACATTTTTTGGAAACATTTTTTCCTTAAAGGTAATAAAAATAGAAAAGGGTTGGCGCATTTTTTTTTTCTATATCAACGAAAATTTAAATTGATATGAATTTTCAAAGTAGGGAATTTTATGGGCCAGCTAAAAACAGCCCGCGCCATGTTGATTTCATATCCGAGTGTGATGACGTCACTTTGTTCGAACCATTTTCGACAAATGACATTAACACAGTGAATATTGCTTTATTATTGCGATTTTTCGAGAAAGAAAATAATAAAAATTTGAATAAATATTAGAATATTAAAAAATATTATAAATTATAATAAATATTCGAATACACATTTGAACGAGCCTCACTTGCTCTCGCGTAACACGAGGATGCTTGTTTTAGCGGCGGAAGATTCCCAAAAATGTAATGAAGAATGAAATAAAAAATAACTACACATCTTTGAGTTTCCAGCATATCGTTTACGATATCTTTCCTTTTCAACTTCTCCAGAACAGATTAAGTTCTTGTCTTCTTGTTGCCTAGAAAGTAAGGAAATGATTTGTACGCTCTGTTCTTCGCAAACGCTTCCAAATTTACAAGAGTAAGAAAACAAGATCCATTGTTTCCTTGTTCCATTGTTTCCATGTTCCAGTGTTCCATTGTTTTGTACTTCCATGTTTCCTACAGGAATGGAAGTATGGTGATCGTGAAAAAAATCGAGTCCAAGCTGACTTATATCATTCTTGATGCTACCTCAGAAAAGTTGAACAAGTGGTTTTCAGCACTTCTATACACGGTCTGTCGGTCTGTCGTTCTTTAGTGAAAGAAAAGTGCAGCATTGACAGATGTTTTCATTTATTATTTTCAGAAATTTCAATGAAATGCTGTTCGTGCTACACTTTTCCTGCAATGGAAAACGCCTAATAGTCCATTAGAATATTTTGTAGGGCGTGATTTATGGAGGTTCTCAGACTAGTTGTACGGTGAATAAGAGTTTTTCCCACTCTACTGTTTTACTTACTCTTTGAAAGAGCAGAGACGCTTAATATGTAGTACTATCATGTGACCAAACAAATCTACTGGTGCTTGCACAATGCTTACCCGTCAGTCGAGATCGTTGGTACTCAAATCGAGAGGGTACAACTCCCGGCTTCGATTATGCGAGTCCTCGAAGTAGGTGAAAACGTCCTCAGGTACATCAAGTTCTCAACGTCATTTTCGAGCTGAAAAATGTTTCAATGACTTATAAGAATCAAGAAACGGAGCAATGTTATCCTGACTTCATCCTTCGCATTCAGAAAAGAAGAGCCAGAAAACAAGAAGAAACAAACTAATGAAGCCACTGAAGGCTTCCGACCTCTATGATTATATAATAATTGAATTTACTCACGTCAAAGTAGTCTTCACATCAGAAGAACCTTGTAGATTGATAGAACCGGACCATGTTGTTCTCGCCTTCGGCGGAGCTGTGTTATTCATAGGCACCGTTATATAGTTTTTCCGGAGTTTTTGGCTTTTTAAGTTGTGCTCTTGCATTGAGGCACGAAGAAGTATTTGTACATATTTTATTACGCCTCAAAGCAAATGAATAAAAGTATAGCAATAGTAAGATAGGACTTGAAACAGCGATCGTAAAGTGATAACTAAGGCAAAAAGAAGGAAATGATAATTTGATAAGAGAAAGTTAGTATACCTATTCTGCGGAGCCCAGTTTCTGTAAGTTCAGACGGACTATTTAATTCCATTTTAATGTGTAAAATTACGTTTAAATATTGAAAGAAAATGAATATGAAACTATGAATCTCCATAATACTAAGAACAGCCTCTCGAAGAAAGTTGAACTAAGTGACGTCACGGACACTCAGCCAATCACGAGGCGTTGTGTCGAGTGCGAAAATTAATGAATTTTTATGCCCAATTTAATAATTATTGGCATGATTTTGAGAGCACTTTGTTGCTACAAGTTCATTTTTAGGTTCTACCTGACCAAAAACAAAAATTTCTCCCCTGAAAATTCCGACCCATGCAATTTCCTAATTGCTTTTTAATGGGCCAAAAGCAAGAAATTTGAATGAAGAAATATGAGGGATAATTCTGTCGCTGGTATATTAATTGGAGCGATAAATTAATTTAACTGATGTTATCCGGACAACTTGGAAAGGCAAAGCCTAAAGATGCGTTTAAACGGAAGTGTCGCGCTACACTTATTGCTTGAAATTTATGACCGTATTCAGAAATCTTCCTTATCGGAGCCTTAACTTAAGTTGTGCAAAGATCAAACCGGTTATTAAAATGCATCACCTGTTTTTGAAGCACTTTAAGGCGCCCTTAAGGTCTCTGAATACGGCCGTTAGTGTCAGATTTCCTTGGTGTAAACACAAACTTCCCGAAATTTTTATCTAAATTTGTACAGTCAATATACATAATGTCTGACACTTTACATTTATGTCGAGACATAAGTGTAGCTACATAAATGTCAGACACTTCAGTGTAAACGAACCTTAACACAATTCGAGCAGGAAGGAGGAATTCGAGGAGAAACGCCTAGAGTTTCGAGAAACAATGGCCCTGGGTGGGGTCACGCTATGCTTTTAGTGCATTTCATTTAAAAAATACACTATTGTGGCCGTATTCAGAAATCTTCCTTATCGAAGCCTTAACTTAAGTCGAGCAAAGATCATACGGTTTGTTAAAATGCATCACCTGTTTTTGAAGCACTTTAAGGCGGCCTTAAGTTAAGGAAGGTCTCTGAATACTGCCATATTGGTCTCGCCTTCTTTTTCGAAGGAGTCGACTCCGTAAAACCGGTTTATTAGGGAGGCAATCCTGTGAAATTGGTTTTTTGCTTGGTAAAACCCATGACATTAGGTTCGTTCGTTTGTCGTTCAGTGTAGTGGTGCAGGTGTAGTTCGAGCAGTCCGGGATTGACGTCATTTTTGAAAAGCAAACGAACGCTTTTCGTGCAAATGGCTAACCTAACGATAACAAAATCGTTACCTTTATAATTTATTCTCGCTTCCCATTCAGAAATGTTGACAAAAGGTAATTATAGAGCAGGTTATAACATTTCGAGCAGCAAGCTCCTCCTAATTTTTCAGTGTAGATAGTGCTGCACTGAACAGTCCGAGGTTTGACAAACGAACGCTTTCAGTGTAGTTCGGGATTACAAAAGAACGCTTTTCGGACTGTTCGTGCAGTCCAGAGCATCTCCGGACGACAAACGAACGAACCTACTGTGTTCTAGGAGCAATAATTCACGAAATTTTCGAATATGTATAAATATATGGTGGATTCTAGCCATCAACCCATTCATGCCTAGAGGGACTATTATTATGCACTTATTATTTCTAAAAAGTGTAGGTCTGGCCCTTTCAAAGCCCAAATTTTGGAGATTGCTGGCACTCACAGAACCCAATTTTGTGGGTTTCGCTCACTCAAAAAGTCAATTTCAAATTGAAAGTCAGTCAAATTGACTTTCTGAAAAGTCAATTTTGTGGCGTTGACCCGTTCAAAAATATAATTTCACGGGGTTGATTTTTTTCAATAAAGCGTCCCTTTTGTCGGCCACCCCTGTTCAAAGCTTAAACTTAGCCCTTCTCAAGCTCAACACCTTCGAAGGACTACCTCCGCGTGGTCCGCACTGAACCACGCCATCAGCCTGGCCACAGTCGGTTCTCTACTTAAATGGCGAACATACTAAGAGAGTCTAGGACGGGTAGAAACAACTAGCAATGTGTAAAGCTCGGTGCACACGATGCATTTTTTTGAAGCATGATGGCCTGCCTGTTCTAAAAAACGTCCGGTCACTGCTGGGGATCATATTATGTTTTTTTTCACCATGCAAGTAAACATGCTTCGAAAAATGCATCGTGTGCACCGAGCTTAAGAGTGATGTAGAAACGATATCGTATCGCCACAGTATGAACGCTGCCTAATGAGTACAACTTTCAAAACGTTCGGCAGCATCTTTTTGAGCTCAAGTACAAATCCCCCCCCTTCTGTCTTACTTAACGAGCCTGCCCGCCTTGATCTGATCAAAGCTTTATGATTCGTAAACCCCAACCTTTTTGGGCAGAGCAGTAGGGTCTGTTCTGTCCCCTTTGGGAACGTATGATCCCCCTCCCCTTTGGGAGCGTCTGCTCGCTATTTCAGCACACCTGAACTGTCTGAGTGCCTGTCTCTTTCGTGCCATGTTCGTGTAGTATTACCAATATAGGTGAAACCCCCCGCACTGCTATCTCTCCTTGTAAAGTTTACTCGTATTAGTTTCTATGCGTCTTACAATTGTCCATTTTCATAACTGTGCATCGAGTGAGTAAACAAAATGCCTTGGACAGGTTCGCGAACCCGTCATAATGGAAATAATCGACGAAGAAGACGATTGCCCCTCTAATGAGGATGAGGAGGATGATTGCTCGTCAGAAGGTAGTGGAACTGAGTTCGTACCGTCTTCGTGGAATGCGTCGGCTAAACCACAAAAATCGGCCCTGAAGGCGATGGATACGGTAAAAAAATTAATACGAAAGCATTAACATAAACTATTTTAACTCCCCCCCCCCCAATTTCAACCTTTTGTGTTTTCAGCCTTGTATAGCGAAGAAAAAAGTTGTATTCAAAAAAGAAAAATATCAGTGCGTGTACGAATATCCTAAGGAGCCAAGTGACGACGAAGACAACGGCGATACGTGGAATTCCCTCAATTCGGTGGCTTTAGACTATTCAACTTTCGCCGGTAAGTGGTATTCTTGAGTTTGAAAACAGAGTGTCCCGAGACGAAAATAAATTGATGGCGATTTTCTCGTATTAGACTGGGATCTAGCCGACGCGGAGCCTCAGTTGAATTCTGCAACAAATGATGACGATAGTGACTGTGAGGACGCAAAGAATACCCCGGAAATCCACGATTTTTACCGACTGAATTACAATATGGGATCTCGTGAGTCATTTTTTCTTTAAATTATTTCCGGTTGATTTAGCTATGAAGTGCGATGGCATCACATTTTTCCTTTAAACATCTTCACTATGAATTAACCCATAAAATTGGAAATTCTAGCGTTTAAAATCCAACTCATGTGCGCCAATAACAATAATAAATGTTTCATTAGGGACTGGACGGTATTGAGAATGGGGCAAAACCCCGAAACTTGCCTTTGTAGATAAATACAAATTTGTTGAATTTTATTACGTTTTCCATTCAATGCAATACACTCGTGTGGTGTAAGTTTTTCCACCCGTCCTCTCTGAATTAAACATATGTTTACGGAGAGGACGCTGCACTACACTTAAGCCGTCTTCACGTGCGAGCTGTGACAGCTTAAGCTTTGAGCTGTAGCCAATCAAAGGGCAAACCGCGTTTTAATTAATTATATTTCATTGGATACAGCTCAAAGCCGAGCTTTTT
The DNA here is from genome assembly GCA_038030265.1 of Corythucha ciliata. Lineage (NCBI taxonomy): Eukaryota > Metazoa > Arthropoda > Insecta > Hemiptera > Tingidae > Corythucha > Corythucha ciliata. Next base: position 45,992,112 of record CM075942.1, on the reverse strand, counting down.
TCAGATCACATGTGAAGCCGGCTTTAGTATGTTGAATGGAACTCGCTATTAACTCAATTATTTCCAATTTGGAAAATTTAAAAAATATTCAACACTAAATTCCTCAGGGCAATTATAGGCAATCAAGCTCTCCCTCGCACTCCACTCCACCATCAAACCCTCTTTCACCGTATGAGAAGGTCTTGACAATGGCGGACCTCTCAATTTGCGAATTTTCTCAATTTTAGCCACAAATTAGCGCTTTTTCTACATTTTTTTGCCCCTAATTGAAAATAGTTTTTTTTTTTTTTTTTCATTTCATTTTTATTTTCAGACATGAATTAGTGCTTTTTCCCTTGCCCTAGAGCACCACATTAGCGTTTTTTCTCATTTTTAGCCGTTCTTAGCTTTAGCGTCCACATAGCCGCATATCAAGTGGCGGCGGAAGTCAACCGTTATTGGGGGAGCAAGAATCTAAGCAGTTCAGATTTACCCCCCCCCCCCTCGAAATAAATTTTTCGAGTCAATTATGCATACATGTGATAAAATACAATTTTTGAGGCCAAAATTAAACTCGGCCGTATTCAGAGACCTTCCTATCGGAGCCTTAACTTAAGTTGTGCAAGGATCATACAATGTATTAAAATGCATCACCTGCATTGTATTAAAATGCATCACCTGTTCTGAAGCACTTTAAAGCGGCCTTAAAGTTAAGGAAGGTCTCTGAATACGGCTCACATTCTTCTTCAAATTTACCGCCTCTGCATGAAATTCTCTTGTTTCTGGGTTCATTTTCCTGGGTAATTTGTGGCCTAACGACACAGTTTTATTAGATAAACGACGTGTTATAAGCTAAATCGGCTACATCGGCCATAAAATGGCGCATTCTCACTATTCAGAGTGGAAACTTGGAGGGGAAGAGCAAGAGTATGCCATGAAATGTACTTTTCCCTCTGAACCAAAATGCCCATTGAGCACATTAAAATTTAATTTTCGTAGGGTTAGCCCTTTCAAAGCCAAAATTTCGTGGATTTGGATCCCAAAGAACCAAATTTCTCGGGTTGTAATCACCTAAAAAGGCCAACCAGGAGAACGTAACAGTTGATTCCAGAGTCACATTCCTCTTCTTTATGGTCTTGACTGGAATTGTCTTGGTTAGATGGCTAGAATTGAGTTTTCACCCCTTTAAGCTCAAATTTCATAGATTTGGCACTTTGAAAAATCAATTTTAAAGGATTGACTTCCTCAAAATCCAAATTTGCGGGGTTGGCTCATTAAAAAGTCATATTTGTCGGGGTTAAAGAAAGCAATTTCATACGATTGTGGCCTTCATAGAAGGAATTTTGCGGATTTGGCACTAAGGAAACCCACTTTTGCTCCGGAGATGGAGCTCCTGCCTATGTCCCTAGACGTAATCACTTGTGTGAACTGTCAATAATCTAACACAGCTAGTAGTTGGTTGATGGTCTTAGCTATTTCTTTGAGTGCGGTGGTGATGTCATTGCTAATGGATCTGATTTATTTTTAATTTTGTTGGGTGTTCAGAACTTGTTTCCGACGACGGTGACTTTTACATTAGTAGCTCGTCTCGCGCTTTGGAAAGCTGGCGCACCAGTAACGGGGGCAGTGAATTTTTCCCAGGCCGTGACAGCACTGGAAGCATCGACGAGAATCTCTTTAATCCGCCCGCCTATGAAACAACCCCACTGGCCCTTGGAGGACTGCGTCACACCAAAGATAGTCTTCGCCTCGACCTTCCGCCCTTGAACCATCAAGCGGCCATCGCCGATAAAGCCGAAGCCGTTATTTTAGAAAATGAAATTGACGCTTCACCAGTTGTAGCGTCGTCTCCTATGTTTATGTCTTCTTGTATTCCCTCGTCTTCCGAAGCCTAGATATTGTTTAGCGTTCAGGCTGCACGTTTACCCTCTTATTTCCTACATGGTCAATTCTGTCCTCTGTACGATGTGGTAGAGTGGGTGTGGGGGGGGGGGGTTCCATAGCTCGCATGAGATTCACGTTGTACTAATTTTATACGGAGCAGATAATAGGGCTGCTCAGTAAAAGTACAGTGTTCATTTTCCATCCAAAGCTAAAACTATTGATCAACGACGTAAAATTCTGAATCTGAATGGTGCGGAATCGCTCCTTAGCCCTGTTGGCGTGGTCTGTTACTTTTAGGCTGTAGTTAACGATCATGTTGTGCTTACACTAAATAATTCGTCAAAGGTTGTTGACTTAAATGTAAACTGTTGCTAATTTACAGAACAGTCTCCCTACTCTGTAATTCTTGAAGCGAGCGTCTGAAAATTTTTGTAGCCGTTTACTTACATTTATTCCACGTTTTCTCGACGTTAGCGTAATGAGTTACGGAAGTGGGGGGGGGCAGGGACCCTACATCTCTCTCTACTAGAATTATGTATACAGAAGAAACTTCGACTAGCCAATGAAAGAGAAAAAAGTGCAGGGATTCGCGATCTTTCATCGGCTACAGCTCGAAGCTTGAACTTCCGACAGTTCAAAATGTGGAGGCGCGTTTAGAGAATCGACCCCCCCACCCCCCAGGCATTCGGATTATGTGCCAATTTGATGAAACAGGCCCTTTATTGTGCTTCTTTCAGACGTGGTGGTTATAAAGTCAAGAACCAAATCGTGGGTTAATCAAATCGTGACCTCAGGCAGTCGAGTTATGACCGCTCGATGCTCGGCGAGCCATCAGAATGGCTTTTCCGTCCTATTCAAATCTCGCTCACCTAATTTAAGATGACTCGAGAGGTGCTTCAACCCCATTGTCACACGGCTCTAACCGATGAGTTGTGCTAAACCGTTGCCCCTATTAAATTTAGCCTGGTTCGGCTTGAAATCGCAAATTCTCGCTCTACCTCGTCGTATAACAGATGCGGATCCCAAGTATTCTTACTTTGTATGGTGACCAGTAGAATATGGTTATGACTATGAAATATTGTAAATTGTATTAACTATATTTTGTTTTCTAGGGCTGTACATTAATTTATGGATTGAATTTAGTAGGCGATGAAATACTTTGTAATCTCTTGAATTTTGTGATAGTTATTGGTACCTCCAATTTAATTACCCGTCCAAATTTGTTGATTTTTAACAATATTTTGTTAATACGTAGGGAACTTTGTAATCATGATCATCGTGTACCTATATTTTTTATTAATCAATTTTTTGTTGTTGAATTTTAGTTTTTGTACCGTGTAGAGTGGTGATATTATTTATTTATTTACACTTGTACAGAATAAACTTGACATATGCTTAACGTTTAATGCATTCTTTCAGGTTCTTGGCAAAGCGCACCGCTCGGTGAGCGTAACCCTTTTTCTGGTAATCAAGCCCTTCACTTACGAGCATAATTGACAAATCTTGGCTGAGCGCGAAACGAAGCTTATGACGTTTTCCGCTCAGCTGATTCGGTGAGGGCCAGTTTCCCAAACGAGAGGTTCCAATCGCGATTAGAGACGATAAAAAGAAGAAAAAAAAGAAGACTAACAAAGAAGACAGAAATATTAAAATTTGACTAGTGTAAACACCGATGAGCATTATTTGCACAGTCCCGTGACGAGTGGCGACGCTATGGCGCTTGAATTTAGATTCGTTCTCTTGTCATTTTTCGCGCTATTTTTAGTATTGCTCGGTGTCTTCGATTTCGTCACTAATTATGAGGAGAACCGGTGTCACATGACGTATATGTTTGAATATCCTCAACTTGTAGTAAGTTGCATGATGATTTTTCCTATTAACCGTTTTCCCCGCACTATTATACCAGGTTTAAATTTATTTTTGTTATAGAAAGTCGCGCTACCCGATGATGTGGCGTTTCGATTTAGAAAATACGGACTTTATGCTTATGGCGAGGGTAGACAAATTGAAGAAGTTCGAGAAATGCGTTTCAGCGGAATACCAGTGTTATTCATACCAGGAAATCGAGGCTCTCCTAAGCAAGGTAAGCAAAGCGTACAAGTTAATGAAGTTTTTTTTCGTATCAATGTCACTGTCTTAAAATCATTCGAATCATAAAGAGGATAGTTAGAAGAGAGGGTAATTTCGGGGCAGTAATTAAAGATGCATTTACACCTAAGTGTCCCGCGACACTTATTGCTTGAAATTTATAGCGTTCCCCATTTGCACAAAATTCTGCATTTGGGCAGTTCATTTCCACCCGTCTTCACTGAATTAAATCATATGTTAGTGGAGAAGACGGGTAGAAATGAATCGCCCCGTTGGCCGGTGTAAACACAAACTTCCAGAAATTATCAGAATTTGTGCAATCAATAAACATATGACTGACACTTATATTATTTATGACATATAAGTGTCGCACCTGGCTTGTAAGATCATGGTGTTCCTTTCCGCGGGTGGGAGACCCTAGTGAAGCCCAAAAACGCACTGACTTGAAGGCGCCTTCAAAAGCTCAAACTATGGGCTGTACCCAATGAAAGATGAAGAATCCCTGTCCGTGCTGCTCTTTGATTGGCTACGACTCAAAGTTTCAGCTGTCAGAGCCCGCATGTGAAGGTTCCGTAACGAATCTATGGCCCGTATTCATAGACATTTCTTAAACTTAAATTTCCCTAAGTGAGCGTCAAAACAGATTATTTTTTCCCAACAATACGATAACTGATTTGATTTTTACTTAGGAGAATTTCAACTTAAGTAGCCACTATGAATACGGGCCTATAAATCATTATGGCTGTGGCTTACGAATAATTCTTATAATAATAATGGCTATAGAGAAAGGCATAAGTTACGGAACGGTGAACGGCCTGGCAAAATTATTGTTTTATGAAATGTCCGTTATTGTAAACTCGCCGAATGGTGAGCTTTAGCTGAGGATCCCTCCGACCTGCCACCCCCTCCCTTCCTCTTGTTCAAGGCTGCCCATTCTATTGGTCCGCCTAATTTTGCGGATCAGCCTATAACTCGCGTTAAGCAGCCCATACACCCTCAGTTTAACAGTGGAGCAAGGCCGTTACCAGGGATAGGCAGGGTAGGGCCCCGACGGGTCTGTCTAAAATGCAGATCTGCAAGATTAACGCCTCGCACCTGCAGATTAACACTCAACATCTGCAGATTAACACCTAAAATTCCGTAATTCAACGAAAATAGGACTGTAATAGAAAAAGAAAGTTACAGTAGACCAATAATAGGCACAACATTGCCGAACGTATTTTGATGAGACAATAATTATAACCGACTCACTCAATCAATCAGTTTTACTTAATGCGTTCAGCCTTAAATTGCATGCAACAGCTAATTATCGCTTTTGCGAAAATTTACCTCAATGTCGACCCATCTATTTATTAATAGAACTGGCACTTCCGTCCGTAGCATGCAGATTTGCAGCTTCATGAAAGCATGCAGATCGGCCTCTTTGCATTAATTGTTCAGCCTCAAAATGCATACTAGAGCCAATCATACAATTTACGATGATTCGCCTCAATTTTGACCCCTCCTTGACAATACAACTGACACTTCCCCCTGTAGCGTGCAGATCTGCAGATTCATAAAAGCCTGCAGATCGGCCTCTAAGCGTTGATTGTTCAGCCTCAAAATGCATACCAGAGCCAGTCATACCATTTATGATAATTCGCCTCAATTTTGACCCCTCTTTGTCAATAATTCTGGCACTTCCTACCGTAGCATGCAGATCTGCAGATTCATAAAAGCATCTGCACGATAAGGGGGGAAGTGCCAGTTGTATTATCAAGGAGGGGTTAAAATTGAGGCAGATTATCGTAAATCATTCGCACCCTTACTTCAAAGTGACACAACTCAAAAAATATGAATTTTCAGTTATGACTATCAAGGTGGTCAGTGGCGCCCACGGCCTTGATAGTCATAACTGAAAATTCATATTTTTTGAGCTGTGTTACTTTTGAAGTAAGGGTGCGATATGTAAACCTCTGGTAGGTGATTTGAGGCCGATGAAATGACGCAAAAAGGCCGATCTGCAGGCTTTTCTGAATCTGCAGATGTGCACGCTAAGGGGGAAGTGCCAGTTGTATTATCAAGGAGGGGTCAAAATTGAGGCAGTTTATCGTTAATCGTATGAAAACCTCTGGTAGGTGATTTGAGGCCGATCAAATGACCCAAAAAGGCCGATCTCCAGGCTTTTATGAATCTGCAGATCGGCGTGCTACGGTGGGAAGTGCCAGTTGCATTGACAAGGAGGAACTAATTAAGTAAAAGTGACTGATGAAGTGGGTCGCTAGTAATATTGTCTCATCAAAATACGAGCGGCAATTTTGTGCCTATTATTGGTCTATTGTAACTTTTTTTTCATTATAGTCCAGTTTTCGTTGAATTTCGAAATTTTAGGTGTTAATCTGCAGATCTGCAGATGTGAAGTGTCAATCTTACAGATCTGCGTTTTAGACAAACCCGGCCCCGACTCTCACGAGGGACCCCTGACTTGGAATAAAATCATCCCAAATAATCATTCAAGGCTCAAGTGGACAGTTTTTACGATGTTATTGAGTTACGTTTCGCAGAGTTAAATCAGAATGATTTGGTTTTTGAAGAGTTCAACCTCACGAAATCGGATTTTTGAATTGTGAAAACTCGCAAAAATTGGCTTTGAAGGCGCCAGTTCGGAAATTTTTGTTTAAAGATGGTTAAATGATGGTTTTAAAGGGTCACATTCCTAGAAATTTGGTTTTGTGGGGACCCCGCGAAACTGGATTTAGAAGGAGACAACATCACGAGACCAAGGCTGTGCCGAACCCTAAAATCGCCATCTGAAAGAGCCAAATAAAAGAAATTCATTTCATCTGCTCACCTAAAAGAAATTCGGTTCTTGAACAAAAAACCGGGGTTTAGTAGAACATTATTTTTGTGTTCAAATATTGATATTTTTGGCCTAGCAGAGCTTCTCTAGTTAGTAGATGGAGCACAGAAAGGGTCCTGTTCAAGTGCAGCTGACGCCCCTCTTTAAGGCCGATGTCACACTGGAGCGTTTTGCGGAGGGCTGCGACAAAAAATCGCCGGAACCGACTGCGTTCTTCCAACGATTGACAATCCGCGTCAGGCTCAAATCTAAATCGATATAATGGCCTAAAATCTTTAAAATGATACGTCCTGCTGGTTTCATCAGACTTGAGGCGCTCGGCCATTAACAAAAGGCCAAAAAACGTGCGATTACTCCAAAATCAAAGCCCTGTTTACACGAAGCAATGTTTGAACCTATATTGCATGCTGGTGTTTTAAAAACATGTTCCTTGACAGTGACCGGATGTTTTTAAAAACCCAGCATGCATTATAGCTTCAAACATTGCATCGTGTGAACGGGCCTTAAGACTCTCAACATGCAATGTCTTCTGATTCTTAAAATTATGCCTCGAAACTTGCATTTTTAATGAAATTTGGACCCTAAACACGCATTTTTGCAAGGACCCGAAAGTCACATTGCCGTGGATATTTGGTCATGGAACTTCCAATTTCCTCGGTACTCAGCAGGCTCTGGGCTCTGTTAGATCCGACTAGCCTGCTGAATCTGCCGCCACGAAAAAAGCCAAAAACTCGTAAATTAGCACCGGAATTTGCAAGCTGTTTGCTAAATATTAATCTCAGAATATTGCGATTACGAGGCAATGGAAATCAAGGAGGATATACGTCAGGATATGGGCGCAGTCATGGCCCGGTACTATTCACTCAGGGAATCTTTTCATATGATGGCACCAGAGCTTTTTGCCACCCCCCTTCCCTGCTTTTGACTATTATGGCCCCCCACTATGGGATACTCAGATCTATCGAGTCCGCTGGCGCCTAAGCTCTTAACCGGCTCTTACGCCATACCCTGAGAATCCATGAGCTGTGCACTTCACACCCGTACTACGCGGGCGTTTCGGTCGATGCGCGGTTTGTCATACGCGCACCGCCGTGGAGGCCCACACGAAGCCGAGTGAGCCGTGTCAAAGCTTGCCGCAGCCTTATAGTGTAATGGGCAATAGCTGGATTCGAACCCAGGCCCGCTGTTGCGAAGCGAGCGTTGTATCCATTTCACCATTGAGGCGCGCACAAGTTTTTCTTACGATTGTGTAAATGGAAGAAGGGGGTCGCTTCACGACCCTAGAAACTGAATTAATGACTCTGCAAACGTGAATTTCGACCCGTTCCTCATGAAGCGGGGCACTTTGGCTGAATATTGTTGTTTTTTTCTTATGAATTTGACAAATTTTGGGTCACAAATCGTGATTTTATTGGTAAATTGCCAGCTTTTTCCGGGTGAATCGTCCTTTGTGGGATGAACTTGGAAGTTATCGGGGCAAATGGTGAGTTTCTAAGAGAAAGAATGCTCGGCGTGGGCTATTTCAACTTTTCAAGGCAAAATTAGCAGTTTTGTATCAAACAAACCAAGGCTGTAGAGGGGGGTGGGATTCTACGTTTTTAATAATTTCATTAAGTTTAGTCTCTCTGAACCAAATTTCATTTAATTTATTTTCTCTATCACACAGTTCGATCTTTGGCTTCGATTAGTCGTCAAAAAGCGTTGAGCGCCGGGCGACCGTTTCGTTTTGACTTTTTCTCGATTGATTTCAACGATGAGTACTCCGGTCTCTTCGGAGGATTTCTCAACGATCAAACGAAATTTGTCAGTTTCGCGATCGAAAGAATAATTTCTCTATATCGGTCGAAAAATCCGTCACCGATGGTTCTAATTGGCCACTCGATGGTAACTATCAGTTGGGGAGGGGGTTGACTTTAATTATAATTTTCCAGTTTTGTGTCAATCATAACTAGGGAGGAATGATAGCGAAAGGGCTATTCTTGGAGAACGATTTCAAGCCCGAAAGAGTACGAATCATCATTACTCTGGCCACGCCACACAGACCTGCTCTAGTACCGGACCCATTCATTGCTGACTACTATTGGAAGGTTGACGCGTTTTGGGACGCTAACGACGATTTGAAGAAAAATATTAGCTTGGTTTCTATTGGGGGAGGCCCCAGGGATTTGCTCATTAGGACAAGTTTGACGAATACTCTACACGCCGAGATCAATGTTCTTGTGAGTTGATTTAAAAATTAAAACTGTGAACAACGTTTAAAGCAACGCCTGATGGGTAATATTTTTTAGACTTCAGCCATTCCGGACGTTTGGATGCCCGTTGATCACTTGTGCATACTTTGGTGCAAACAATTAATGTTAGTTCTCACACGTTCTTTTTTCGACATGATCGACTTGAATACGAAACAGATTACCCGAAATTTAACGCACTTGAACGATGTACTCGATTACCATTTAATGCGGGTAACATTTTTAAAGTTCTGCAGCCCCCCCCCTTTACCCTTGTTTATGCAATTATGCAAATTGGTCACCACTAGCGGAGCGGTTCCAAACGCTATAACCCTGCGTTGCATCCCCCCGATGTTTCTTTATGGAATGGTAAAAATAATGAACTGGAACAATGGATTCCAATAGAAGAAAACACGTTTTCTTGGAGTAGTCCTCGGTTGACGCAGACGACGTATTTAACGATTTCTTTGGGAACGCCGGCAGACACTGTCGTTGTAGTGACAATCAATCATGAGACCGCGGACTGGTTGTTCGCTTGTGTGTTTGACTTTAGTTTGGATAACAATAAGAAAGCATGGTAAGCGAGGTCTGAATTTAGTCATGTTGTAGCGTCGAGTGTGAATGATTTGAATTTTCAGTAAAATTGGGAAGAATTTATCCAGTAGAGGTATAATTAGCCCTGGTATGGGCTCGAAAAAAAAGAAAACTATAATTGACCTTTCTGAGCTTCGGATGTCCCGTTTCACTCACGTTGTTATAAGAACTTTACCTTCTTACGAATACGTACGTAAATATTTTCCTAAAAACGTTTAAATCGTTGTCTGAATCGATTGTGTGTTCAAAATAGGTTAAAATCGATGTGGATATTTTTAAAATGAAGCAGCGCACTCTACAACCATCTTGGAACGTGCTGTCCCCTTCCGTTCTTCTTCCAGAAAGCGAACTGAAGGCGTTGTACTACAATATAGACACGGGATTGACGAAGTCTTGGAAAGTTTATAAGATCTACGTCGATTCTACGAACTCTTGTTCGAACAGGACGTTTGTTGAAGCTCGTGTGAATATTCCTTGGAGCAATGAGGGCTTTACTTCACTACTCAAGTAAGTTTTTTCGGTCAGTGGTGTCTCTCGGTGGGACACTGAACGAGGGTACTCTTGCACCACTGAAACTTGCAATGGATTACTTGATAATTCGTGAGCCTACTTTCGGCAACGCATATTCGTGGTCAGTTCTGCAAAGAAGGTCGATAAAGCAGAACTGCCTTTGCCTGGGCCTGCAGGCCTAATCAGGCTTAATGGGAGTGTTCTCGTGAGTTGGACATTCCCTTGAGTCCGGGAGCTTATTTTCCCCACAATGAACGTGTCAGATGATAACGTTGATATGATGATGAGCGTTGACAGCTCGGAAATGCAGCATGAGCCTCGACAGGCTGCCCAAAAAAAGCACCGAAACTTGCAATTTTTCGGTAATTCGTGAGCCTGCTTTCGGCAACGCATCTTCGTTGTTAAAATTGGCCAAAAGCGTCAATGTGGTACTCCTGAAGCAAGTCCGAGGCTAAAATTGAGAAAATCTATTGTTTCTGGACCCAACTTCACGATCTAAATTGAGCAAAAATCACTTATGTGGGGAAAATGAGTGCCTAGAATTCAGAAAATTCGCTGTTTCTGGACGCATTTCGTGGCTTCCAGGAACCCACAAAAAAGGGGGCCAGATACTTGGCTTGGCTTGGCTAAAATTGGCCCAAAAAACGCCAATGTTAAGCTTCTGGAGTACGATCGCAGCTAAAATTGGGATAATAACTTTTTGTTTGTTTGCTTGTGAGGCAACTACGCCTAAAATTAAGGAAAATCGCTTGTGTGCTGTTCTTTGGTGCCAAGTTCGCGGCTAAAATTGTAAACGTTTGCTGCATCGCGGTTTCTGGAGCCATTTCGCTGCGTCCAAGTGCTCTTCAAAAGAAATGGCCCCAAGCTTGCAATTTCGCTGAAAGTATGATCTTAAAATTGCAATTTTGTGTACATTTAGTCAAAGTGTTGCAATTTTATGGCTATTCGTCCTGCCTATGGGCGCTACCTAACTCAGTGTCCGTGCTCCCTAAAAAAAAAAAAAAAAAAAAAAAAAAAAAAAAACTAATACTTGCAATTCCGGCTATTTATTTTTCAAATCTCGGATCGTTGGCCACCACTTGCGATTTTGTGGCAATTTCGAATGTCATATTGAGTGAGCGAAACCCGTGGGGTTGGGTTCTGTAAGTGTCCGTAATCACCGACATTTCGGTTTTGAAAGGGCCAAACCTTTGAAATTGTTCTTTGACATCATCCAACACCCAGAAAATTTTGAAGTTGGGCTTTTACTAAAAGTCAGTGTTTTGGTTGCTCAGTGAATTGCCGTTTTGCGGCTAAAATTCCAGGAAATAGCAATATTGGTTGTGAAACTTGAGAAACCCTTGAGTGTGATTGTTCTGCTGTTAAAATCGGTGAAAACCACGACTTAATCAATTTGGAGGCAAAAACCATCTAAAATCTGTTTTGGCTGCTTCAGCGTACGAAATCAAGTAAAACCGCGAGTTTGTTCGAATTCCAAAAGTCGGAATTTTGTCTGTTCGGGCGACATAATTGAATAATTAACAAGTTTGGCTGTTGCAATATAATAAAGTTGAGACGAACCGCGTGTTCGGCAGTTATGCGGTTGGAAGTGGATGGAAATCCTTGAGTTTGACCGTTGAAGTTCCAGGAACTCGCTATGTTAGCTGTTCGGCGGATTAAAACCGAGAAATCCGACGGTTTTTGCTGTTTCGCGGCTAAAACGCCTAAAAGGCACGATTTCGGCGGTTCCGTGCCTAAAAAGTGAGAAAACCGGGTGTTACGCTGCTCCTAGGATAAAATTGAAGAAAAAAAGCTGGGGAATTGGAACAGGGAAAATTTCAATTTTGTCGTGAATTTTTATTTTTGAAGGTAGTCTGACCAAACAAACCGACTTTTTGAGTACGCCAAACCCACGAAATTAGTTTTAAATGATCCAACCGTTTCGAAGTATTGTTTTTGAAGGAGGAAAACCCGCGAAATTGGTTTGTGAAGATGTGAAGTCAGCAACATTGATTTTTTCAATATATCCGCAATATATCCGGCGGTAAAAGTTGTTATATGTGAGCTAACCCCACGAAATTACTTTTTGACTGGGTCCATTCCATAAAATTCGTTTTTGATGAGCTAGAGCTACCTCCATGAAACCTTCTTTTTGAAGAAGCCGGAACTGCCAAATTGACCTTTCAAATGGGTCCCGCTTAATTGGTTTTTAAATGTTCCAGGGGTGGCGGTTTTCCAACCCCAAGGAATTAACCACTTGAAAATATTTCCGGAGGACCTTATGATGTTATTGTGTCAAAATGTGGTGTACTCACTTCTACCGGTGGGTTGCACTCTTCCAATTTTCACGAGTGGGAAAGATTGGGTGTATGAAGGAGGAAGGGAACACTACCCGGGGTGACAGATGGCGGGAATCGAAATGGTGGGCGATGGGAAAAATTCCCCGACTCGAAAACTATTGCACTATTGCAGAATAGAGAAACAAAACAAACACGCCTATCCCTGGCTCGTTAAGCCTCCTTTTTCACGACTAGAAAAACTTTCTTTCTTTTAACTACAATGTAATGGCCGGGTAACGGTAACCTACTACTCTTCAAATTGGGAAAACAGGAACAGGAAAGGAGCTGGACGCTTATAGCTTCTCCTACCTGTACCCTTGTTTATCGCACCAAATTTCACACGTAAACACAACTCTTTCGAAATCTTTTTATTATTAGGAGCCAGACCTTCAAAATTGCTCTTCAACATGAGCCAACATCCCATAAATTTTGATTTTATAGGTGTGAAATCCGTGAAGTTGGCTTTTTTGGTTTTTTACGTGCTCGATCACACAACGAGCCTCACGGTGAATTGCTTTTTTCAAGAAACCAAAGGTGGAATAATTGGTTCTTGGATTGGTAAAACCGCAAAATTGGTTTCTGCGTGTGTCAAATTCGCGAAAATTTGAACGACGAAAGAGCCCCACCCCAAGCAGGCGGAGTTGCTTTGTTGAATGACCCAAACGTGTCAAATAGCTTTATTGAAGGAGGGAACCAACCGCGTAAAATTGACTTTTTAAGGAGTCAATCCTGCGACATTGCCTTTTTGAGTGAGCAAACCCCGCGAAATTGGGTTTTGCGAGCGCGATAATCCGCAAAAGAGCATCGAAAGGGGCAACCCCGCGAAATGACTGAAAAGCTATAAATTTCTCTGAAATCGGCTACTCAGCCTAGAATATTTTGGTCGCCAGGGACTTCCAAAGGCTCGGTAACTAGTCATTTAGGCCCTCAAACTGACTCTTCGGCCGCAAAGGCGACCTGTTTTTCATAGGGAACTCACAGACTTGTATGCTGTCAAGTTCGGTCCAAAAGTTGTCTATTTTAGCTCAGTAACTAGAAATTTAACTAGTAACCGTTCAATCCTTTCGAGTAGACACCACTGTTATCGGTTAGGCACGTGGGAAAAGAGTTGCTTAATCATTAATCTTTTTAATTAGCTCTTCTCGGAACGCTGTTCCTGTATCGTTTACCTCGCCCAAGCATCCCAATTTTAACGGTAGCGTAAAGGTGGAATTATTTGTCGACTCTTCGTGCTCGTACAAGATAAGGTTCGTACTCTCTTAATTTATTATAACCGTATTACCGGTATTTTATCAATAGTACCGTTTCAGAATGATGTTTTCCCCGGCGATGACTCTCGGGTATATCTCTCAAAATTACGGAACCATCGTTTTTTCGTTTGTGACCGCCTGTTTACTGCTGGCCCTATCCTATCAAGTGAAATGCCTGGGCGAAGACGATAGCTGTCCGTTACTTCATCTAGCTTTACCGGTAGCTGCTAAACCGTACGTTGTCATCCCTGCCTGTACGTTTATGTCTGCGATTATTCAGTAAGGTCCTATGTTGAAGAGTCATGATCCTATGTGTGTATCGATGGTTTTATCTGCAGATTGGCGTCAACGTTCGTTCCACAGTTACCTTCTACAGATCTGAAAAATGGCGAAGGGATATTCGATCTATTAATCATCCCAGTGCTTCTCTATATGGCGGCATTCTCCATCGTTTACCTCATGGGCATCGGCATTATCGTATCAGTTATTTTTCACGGGCAGGCGTACAACGGTGTAATTTTAAGGTACTCGAAACTATAATTATCTGGATAATCGAACACAACCCTCTCATCGTAACGTTTTTCAGATTTTTCAACAAATTTCTTTTCGGTCTTCATTGGTTGTCAGAATACATTCTAAGTGGCGTAGAGAAAATCCCGGTTGTCGCCACGATGTTTTTAATCGCGACGTCATTTTCAGCTACGGGAGGACTCTCGATATGTCTTGGTCTAGGATTTTACTTTTTCAAGGTTTTTAATTTATAAATTGAGAAGTGAAATCCCACGGCTAAATCTCAATCATTACCTTACAGCTTGTAAGCATGTATGAAGAATTCTGGGAGGAAGTGATTTATTGGCCGTTGAAAGCTTTGAAGGCAAAGTTGAAGAAAAGGAGACACCCTGAAACTGTGATTCCATCGTTTGAAATCCCTTCAGTTGATGAATTCAGTTTTCATTTGACGCTCATGATGCTCTGGAGTATCGTTTCTATGATCAGTTTTCCCAGTGTTTTAACTTGGGCCAAAGATTATCGGTAACGCTCACTTTTTTTCAACATTTTTTGTATTTGTTTTTAACTTTTATCTCGCTCTTGAAGGTTCAATACGAAACTAGAGCCGGATCCATTTTTTATTCATAGCATCGTTTTAAGTGTTAGCGCTGGAGTGCTGTGGCAGGCAAATACTCCGCGGAAGGGCTTGTAAGTATAAAGGCTCCGCCACACCGAATGCGAACTGCCGCGCGGACTGGTCCGCACGCGGAAAAACTATGGTAACACCCACGTTGTCATGGTTTTTTGGTGAGCGGACCAGTCCGCGCGGTAGTTCAATGTTCTGTGTGACAAGGCCTTAAAACGCCTCCTTAACATGCGCGAGTGAATAAATAAACTTATATTCTCCCCGTTTCTTTTTTCAGAAAAGGAAACGCCTTCGTACGTTGGACAATTTTTGCTGGAGCCATCGTAGTCATGACCTTCGGTCAAACGTTATGGTACAGAATTAACGGCGTTCTGACAGGGGTTTTCGCCGTAGTCAGCGTTCATCAGCTTATGGCGCCAGCTAGGACTCAAAACTTGGAGGCAGTGGAGCTGAACATCCCTGTGAAATTACCACTTGCGGCTGCGACGGAAGAATTAATTCTGTCCGCGGACCTTCCTGGTAAGTTCACTTACTACTTAGTTGTAGATCTTGACTGGCAACCCTGGACTTTAACTAATAACGCGGCAATGCCAGCCCCTTCGTCTAGGGGTGGGTAGCTTCACTGAGGAGATCGTACGTGTGTCATACTAAAAAATACAAGTAACTCAGTCCCAAGAACTGCCTACAAAGAGACCAGTTTTGCCCATTCGCTATTAAGCCTGTAAAGAGTGAGATGATTATAGATCCCAAATCTGCCATAAACCGATTTACGACTTGCGAGATCAGCTATGTGGCTTGTCAATTTTGCCTACAAACCAAAACCTCTCAAAAAAATTTGTTTCGCGAAAACTTGCACTGAAAACTTCAATAACTAATAAGTATAAAAAGTAATGAACTCCCACGAATTGCTGCTTGCGGACGAAACTAGTTGAGGCACTTGTTTCTGGGGAAAAAAGGTCATTTCTGTGCAGGATAGGCAGTTTGAGGGGTTGGTCAGTGGTTACCTGCTTAAATGTGAGGGTAATTTTGGTTTATGGGTCCCTTCGGCCCATGTTCAACCGAGAAATATGATTGATTCCTGCATAAAGCACAGCAAGGTGGCCGCCAGCGCCCTCTTAAAGTTCCCAAAATTGAGTGTTTCGCGAGGCCATTTTCTTGACTCTTGAAGTGACCTAGTGAGGTCCGCAGCGCATCGAGGCTGAGGGGCTCATGATTCACAATCCGCGAAAACGCACCAAAGCAGACAGAAACACTGGTATCACAGGTAGAGCCCCTACAACTGCTGCTCTTCTGATCGAAAATTCCTGTATTCCTGTCTGAACCGAACGCGGTTAATGAGCCACTCAGACCATGGCCAACTGACAAATCCAAGCCAAGACGCCCCTGAAGGGGTCTTTAGCGCCTCTCAAAAAGGGCCAAAAATGACAAGAGGTCACTTTTTTTTAAGTGTTTCGATTTACGCTGAACGCAGTTTTTGATTCCCGTAGAAAAAAAGAAAAGAAAAGATGAGTCCATGCTTAACTGTTAAATGCAGACGGTCTCGTCAAAACGCACCTCTGGTGCCGTTAGCGCTCCTTGGACTGGCCAAAACTGTGCGATTCGTGTTGTTGTAATTTACGAAGTGAAATCCCACGGCTGAATTTTAATCATTCGGTCGAATTTCTCCTCTCCATGGCTGGCGAGCGAGGTCCGTTTGCATCGACGCTTTTCCTCCAACTAAAGTAATTCGTCCCTCAACTAACAAATTCATTTCGTACTCAACTAACAAATTCTTGCGGTCCCGACCAAATTTCTCCTCCGATTGTCCCGTTGAAGTGGCCAAAAATGATCATTTCGCGTTTCCGTTGGTTTCGGCTGACTCCGTAGACGATCGTGGAATCACATTTAAGGCCCAATTACACGTACCGAGTGCTCGGCCGAGACAGTGCACTCGGCCGAGTAAATCCCCGTGTAATCAGTTCAGACAGTACTCGGCCCAGTGACAATCAGGTGATTTTTCGAAATAGGCCCAATTAGACGTACCGAGTGCTCGGCCGAGACGGCATTCGGCCGAGTAAAGCCCCGTGTAATCACTTCAGACAGTACTCGGCCCAGTGAGGAGCGAGTGATTTTGACCGAGTCAGGAAATAGAACCATGTTCTATTTATTCGGCCGAGTATGGACCCCCCAACACTCTTCCACCTCCTTTTCCCATTTCCAAATATGCAAATGTGATCAACCGAGCTCACGGAATGTTGAGAGAGTTCGCCTCTCATTCACGAATTTTTCTTATCGCCATATTTTTATCAATTCTGGTCCCTATTCTTGACTTGACCAACCAAGAGCAAACCAAAGAATCAAGCTACCAAAAGAATTTGTCACTCCGCGAATATAAGCAGACCGGTTTCAACAACTTCAGATCATCGGCCAGAACGCTCCCTTCTCCCCCTCGAGAACTTCAGCCCAGCGTAGTAAAGAAATATAAGAAATTCACAAAATATGTAATATTTAACAAAAAAATGAACTATAACAATAATAAAGAAAAAAGTTTTGTTCCGACAGCAGCCTGTCGGGGAAAGTGCATTTCATTCATGCGACAATCGAGTCAAACCTCATAAGTTAGAACGATATCAATCAATTATGAATGACATTTAGGCCGTGGTATATAGAAAGTCAAAATCATAAAATCGCGTTTCTTTTTACCGCAAGCCCCTTTTTTGGCACCAACTGAGGGGGAACAAAATGATGAAAATGAAAAATGAAACAGAGTCGGTTTGGTTTCCTATACGATATGGGAAGGCGGACTCTTGTTAGAGGAGTTATTTGCAATTAAAATATTTATCCCGGCCCAAATTTCATTCATAATGGGGAACTTGCAAATTTTTCAAAAGTTGGTGTTGCTTAAAGAGGGCTCTTCCACAAGTCTATTGCTCACATTAAACTTTGAAATAAGTCAAGGATGTTTTTTTAGGGAATTTTTAAAAAATTTGAGTGGGGGTTCGATTTCGTAAAAACTTAATTATTGAAATGGATGATGCGGGGAAGAGGGGGTTAGACGAGTTTAATGGGGGGACTTTTTTCATGTTATTTGTAAACAAACAATTTTAGAGTTCCTTCAAATGCTTCACAAGTAAGTATTTACGTCATTTCCCCTCGCACCATCCATCCTCTTCTGAAGAACTTTGAACCTTTTTTAAAAATCTTAAAACGCACCAATCGGGTTGCAACTTCCGTTGTTATCCTTCAGTTCACGGGTCAAATCACCGATATGCTTTTCTACCCAATCTGAGATTCATGCAAGTTCCCCATTGATTGATATCGTTCTAACTTATGAGGTTTGACTCGATTGTCGCATGAATGAAATGCACTTTCCCCGACAGGCTGCTGTCGGAACAAAACTTTTTTCAGATTACGTTTATTTTCAGATCAGTTAAATTAGGTTAAATGGTATGTCACTATTTGCGGAGTGCCTGGTTCGAATCCGAAACAATTTTATTATTTTTTTTTTTTTGTTCCTCCCTTTTTGGCCCACCTCAGGATTTTTTACTCAAGATTTATTAGGCTGTAGGCAATTCAAATAAAAGAGACGGCTCAAAATACAATGTCAGTGACATTTTTTGGTAATTGGTTGGTCCAGTAAGGCATAGCGTTAATTTAATAGCTCCCCTCCGCCGAGAACTCCCCTGCCATATCAACGGATTTGGTTCACTAGGGTCTCATAAGAAAGTGCGTTCATTTCTCATTACTCGAGTCAATTTTGGGGGCAATTGCAGCAACAGCCGTGCGGTAGCGAATTTTCAACAAATTCAAACCCCTCTTTCACACCGTTCCCGTGGACCGATTCATCTGGATCACGAACTCGTCCGAGATATTCACGCTATTGATTTTTAGACCAAATATGGTTGCCCTAAGTAGAAAATTGCGACCGTGATCGTGCTAACAAAAAAAGGCCATATATATATATATATCAAATTGAACCGACCTCGGATTCGTGTTCTAGGGGTTCTGAAACGTGAAAAAAAAGTATCGCAACCCATATGTGCGACCATCAGGGCGAGACCAATGACTAACCAATGCTTCAAAAAAATGCATCGTGTGCACCGAGCTTAATTCCTACTTCATCACCTACTCGCCCAGTACTCGGTTGGTGTAATTGGGCCTTTAGTGTCATTAAATGGACATTATTCCCCAAAATGAACGTGGTGGTGGTTTTTGCAAAGTGTTTCAAATTGAGCAGGGAGCGGTATATGAGTCTCTAGAGGCGACTAGACACCAAGGGTGGGCAGCTTTTCACATTCCCCGGGGCTACGGAGGAGAGGGTGGTGTCATGGGTTTCAGGGAGGCCCCGTGACTAGCAATTTTGCTTAAACCAAGGCCCTGAACTTGCAATTTCGCTTAAATAGGGCCCGGAACTGGCAATTTCACCGAAATTGAAAACCTAAATCTGTAATTTTGCTGAAATTAAAATCCAAAACCTGCATTTTCACCGAAATTATATGACCCGAAACATGCATTTCCAGGAGTTCAGACCGAAAGTCCCATTGCCTCTGAAATTCGGCCCGGGAATTTGCAGTTTTTTGGGTATCCACCGGGTTCTAGGCAGGTGGCCGGTTGGGACCGTTTATGGCTTCCACCGCCACAAAAAAAACTCGTAACTGGTAATTTGGCTTAAGGGGGAGGTGTACATGTTTTTCCTCGACCCCCCTCCAATCATACCTCGCCTACTCCGCGTTACGGAAATTACCGCCGTATTTCTGCACCAATCGTGGACTTCAAGGACTCATTTAAATCTTCAGGAAATTCCGCACAAGTGTACGATCTTGCTTTCCTAAATAAGTCGTCGAAAGAGCGTTGTTAGGGCCAGATATTTAGTGAACTGTATAAAAAATCAAAAACAAAAAAGCGGAAAGCAAAAGGAGGAGGTAGGAAGGGGAACGCACCTTGAATATTTCGATCACGAGGAGCGATCTCCTGTAGCCCGGTTCATCCGACAATAAATGACCGAACTCGACGATGTCGAAAGAAAATTACGTTTTATTAATTACCGGTCGCGGGCAAACTTTCCCAAAAAAAGCGAGACCACTTCAGCTTTAGCACGTGTTTGATACCAACCAAAAACCAACAACAAGTCCAAGTCCCGATTCGAAAGTAAAGTCTTTTTTCTGGTTATATAGGTGGGGGTAAAGGTGACGGGATAGGAAGAGCAGGGGGAAATTTACAATTGATACAAACAGAAAAAATCGAATAAAAGAAGGGAAATATAAAAACAAAACAAAAGAGACCATAATTATCTTTCTTCTCGAACATCCCGCCCGACACTGAAGCTTCCATCCAAGCTTCAGCAGAAGTCTTCGATAGGTAAAGGTATGAGTTTGTTGGCGGGGCGCTTATATTCGGCGGTCGCCGCCCGACCAGAGCCAGAAGCAGGAGTCTTGACCGTCGCTACTCGAACGTTGCCGTCGGGTCGAGGAAAAACGCTGACGATTCGCCCCAATTTCCAGCTGAGAGGTGGTAACTGGTCGTCCTTCACCAGTACCATGGTGCCAGGTTTTAGGTTAGGGGAAGAGGTGATCCATTTACACCGACCTTGAAGCGATGTCAAATATTCTGAAGTCCATCTCCTCCAGAATAGCTGAGAGAGTCGACTAGTGAGTTTCCAACGATCGCGAAGATCAATCCTTGCATCAGGTAACGTCAAGTCCGGTTCTGGCAAATTATGTAGGCTGTCCATGACCAAGAAGTGTGCTGGTGTCAGAGCTTCGAATTCCCCCGGATCCTCACTCATGGGAGTCAGGGGTCGAGAATTGAGTGCTGCTTCGACTCTAGTGAGCACTGTGGATAGTTCCTCAAAGGTGAGTAGAGCTCCCTGTGTAATTTTCATGAGACACCGTTTGGCGCTTTTGACGGCTGCCTCCCAAATACCTCCAAAGTGAGGCGACGAGGGTGGAATAAAGTGCCATTGAATTCCAAATTTAGAGGCATTGTCCGCCAACGAAGATTGGTTATGTGATTGAATAAGAAACTTTTTCAATTCCTTGTCTGCACCAACAAAATTTGTGCCATTGTCACTGTATAAGTGTGAGCAGAGCCCTCGGCGAGATACGAATCTGGTCAAGGCCGCTATAAAGGCAGCAGTCGACAGACTGGAGACCACTTCGATGTGGCAGGCACGAGTAGAAAGACAAACGAAAATACAAATGTAGGCCTTTATTTTAGGCGATTTTCGGAGAGTCGACGATTTTATTTCAATTGGTCCGGCGTAATCAACACCGCAATTCACGAAGGCACGAGAGGAAGGTTCGGTTCTAACCCGCGGTAGTGGAGCCATAATGGGCTGATTGGTCTTGGGCTTTACGTGATGGCATTTCACGCATCGAAAAACGATAGATCTAATGAGCCTTCTGGCTGCGAGGATCCAAAAGCGGCGACGAAGCGAAGCGAGAAGTAAGGTTGGTCCCAAATGACCGAATTCCTCGTGGTAAAAACGGACAATTAGCGTTGTCAAATGGCTTTTATTTGGCAGCAAAATGGGATGCCGTTTGGGGTAGGGCATATCGGATAATGACAGCCGACCACCTACTCGAATTATGCCATTTTCGTCAAGAAAGGGTCCCAACTTACCCAATTTACTAGATGGATTTAGTCCATTTTGGATTCGAAGGAAATCATCAGCGAAGAGATCCCTTTGGACTAGTCTGATCCAAGTGTTGAGCGAAATTTTGAGTTCCTTTGTTCTTAAAGGCCCTCGATAACGAGTACTCGGAGGGCAGCCGAAACGTAGACAAAAGGCCGTGACCCGTTGAAGTCGTAACAAAGAAGAGAAACGATTGAGTATCGATAGATAGAATTGTTCCGGCGTCACGATTTTAAGGCATTTTTGGGGTTTTTCTTCCAAAATCGCAGGATCTACGCTTTTAATTGATACCTTAGATTTTGGCCAACTATTTTCAGGCAAAAGGAGCCATTCTGGCCCGTGCCACCAAAGTTTGAACTCGACTAGTTCTTTGGGGTACATTCCCCGAGAGGCGCAGTCAGCAGGGTTCTGTTCCGACTGACAGTGTCTCCACCATGATTGATCCGTGCTTCGTCTAATAAAATCGACACGATTGCCGACGAAAGTCTTCCATTTTTCAGGAGGCTGCGAAATCCAATGAAGTGTCACGGATGAGTCGGTCCAACAATACACTTGGTCTACCTTTAAATGTGACTGTAGAGTAGGCAACACATCCTTTATCAGTCTCGCAAGAAGCACAGCTGCGCACAACTCCAAACGAGCGATGGTTATTTTGCGATTCGAAGGGCTTAATTTAGTCTTAGCCACCAAAATTGTCGTCGAAGACAAGCCACTTGGGTCGATCGTTGATAGGTACAAAACACTAGCGTAGGCGCGCTCTGATGAATCCGCGAAACCGTGCAAAACAAATCGTGGATGTTGACCAATCCGTTGTACTGGTCGACTGATTTTTAATTTCGAAAACTTCTCGATCTGCTCGTGGAATCGGAGCCATCTCGATTTTATTTCGGGGGAGACCTGATCGTCCCAGCCCAATTTCTCGTTCCACAAGTCCTTTATGAGGAGCTTCCCGATGACAATTGAAGGGGCGAGCCATCCGAAGGGGTCATAAACACGAGCCAAATGTGAAAGCATGGTTCGTTTGGTCGCGTTCTCAGAGATCGAAAAAACCCTATAAGTAAAATAATCCTCTTGAGGATTCCAGTCAAGCCCGAGTACTTTTAGAAATGGGCTGTCACAATCGAAGGCAACGTTTACGCCAATCCGTCGATCTTCAGACGGTATCCCATCCAGAACTTCGTCATAATTTGATGCCCATTTTCTCATGCTGAAGCCACCCTTTCCGAGTAGCTCTACCAATTCGCCATGCACTGAACGAGCCTCGTCGATTGAGGCACACGAGAGAAGCAGGTCATCTACGAAGATTTGTCGTTCGAGGGCACGAGAAGCAGTGGGGTAGGGTTCCCCCTCGTCCTTCACAAGTTGATGCAACGTTCTGATTGCCAAAAAAGGGCTGCATTTCACCCCAAAAGTGACGGTCAGGAGCCGATAAGTATCAATCGGGTCAGTGGCGTCAAAACGCCAAAGAATTTTTTGAAAATCGCAGTGGTCTTCTTGGAGACGAATTTGGAGAAACATTTGACGAATATCTCCGATGAGAGCCACTGGAAACATACGAAAACCAAGAAGTACATCCACTATTTCATTCTGAAGTTTTTGGCCTGGGAAAAGGCAGTCATTTAATGACTTGCCATTCGTCGATCGCGCCGAAGCGTCGAATACCACGCGAATTGATTTTTTCGCTCCATCTGATTTCCAAACCGCATGGTGGGGCAAGTAGAAAGAACCAGATTCTTTCGGCTCGTAGTTCAATGGCGGTACTCTTTCCATTAAACTGGAATCGATGAGGTTTCGCATGAACTTACCATACTCAACCCTGAGATTGTCATCTTTCTCGAAGTGTCTTTCGAGAGCCATGAGACGACTAGTCGCCCGACGCTTGGAGTCGCCCAAATCAGGCTCGTTTGGCTTGAAGAGAAGCGGCACAATGTACCTGCCGTCATCCTGACGTCGATGATTTGACGCGAAGAAGTCCTCGCTCCATAGCTCTTCAGGAGCCACTACTTTTTCTTTAGGGAAGGCGTCCAGTTCCCAAAATGAAGTGACCATTTCCTCAAGACTTACGTGCAGCACGACCGATGTCAAAGATTGCAAAGTGTCGGCTTGGGACACCAAAACATTGTCGGTGGCAACTGGTCCCATCAACAACCAGCCCAGTGAACTCTCAAGAGCCAGAGGTGTGCCGCTTGGCCCCTCTTTTCTACCCGATTTTATTAGTCTCGGGAAAATATCTGCCCCCAAAAGGATGTCAATCTCTTGTGGCGTTGAGAACGTCGGGTCAGCCAGATCCAAATCCAGGAGGTGTTCCCACTGTTGCGCCGGCAATTCGACCGAAGGAATCTTGCCTGTGATGCGGTCAACACACAGCGTATCCACTGCGTAGGTAGGCGAGTTTCGGGAGGTAGAGGTGAATCTAACCTGTACAGAATTTTTTATGGGAACCGCGTTACCACCAAGACCCTTTACTGGCCTCGAATAACTCTGAAGAGGCAAACCACATTTTTTAGCGAATTTTAGTGTCGTTAAGGAGCACTGCGAGCCGGGGTCGATCAAAGCCCGGGCGATTACACGTTCGTCGGATTTATTTACAATTGACAATAAAGCTGTAGAAAGAAGAATGGTAACTTGCCTATCCGAATTCCTTTTTGCAAGGGCACAAGTGTTACAGAAGTTTGCCTCACCGTTCAGCTCCGAAGGACCAGATTCCTTAGTAAGGAGTTGCGACGACTCTTCTGAATTGAGGAAGTGTAATAATGTGTGATGGTTCTTCTTACACACACGGCACGAAGTTTTCGAACTGCATGAGGCAGCGGCATGATTCCCTGATAGACAAAGTATGCAAACTCTTGCCTTTTTGACGGCCTTGTAACGATCAGGAGGTCTTAAATTGAGAAACCGTTTGCAATCCATTGCTGAGTGAGCGTGTGAATCACACGCAAAGCACGTACTGGGCGCGCTAGACGTTGCAACGTAAACGCCTTTTGCTCGATTTTTGCCATCAGACTGCTGACTGGCTAACTTTGTAGTTTTCGAGTAGTGAACCGTGGCCGAAAGAGACTTTGCTCTCCTCTCCAAAAAAGCGAACAGCTCAGGGAACGTTGGCTCATCAGCAGCGACCGAATTTTCGAATAATGAGCGAGACTCATCGTCAATTTTCCCCAACGTTAAATACAAAAGAACGAACCCCCACTCATCGACATTGTGGCCCAAAGCCTTGAGAGCATCGAGGTTAGTGGAAAATTTAGAAACCAAATCGGCGAGAGTGGTATTATTTTTACCCACGATGGGATGCCGAACGATCTGAGCCCAAAGCTCAGTGGAAATGACGCGTTTATTGTCATAACTTTTCACCAAAGTTTGCCAAGCTACGTCCAAGTTGCCGGCTTCCAGACGAAGATTTTGAATCTTGGCCAGTGCTTCACCTCGTAGGGCTGACCTGAGGTAGTACAATTTTCGAACTGCAGGAATCGAAGGGTCTTCCAAAATTAAAGAGTTGAAAAGTTCTTTAAAATTAGTCCAATTGGACTCTTTTTTCCCGTCATAGGAGGGTAATTCGATTGCCGGTAGGCGAACGGTCGAAAAGGCACCGTGCTCATTTTGAGTCGATGGGGTAAGCTTTTTGAGCATTTTACCCTCCTTGTCGTGAATAGAGACCGAAGATAGGTCACAAGGTGACACAGACCTTGGTAACTGGTCCGACCCAGGGCTCACGTCGCGCGATTGAGCGGTCGAATTATTTTGTCTCATTCGAGGAGGATCCACTTCCTCGCCTAAGGAATCGACAGTAAGATGCGAGGACGAACGATTCATTCTTTCTTTAGCTGTTAGAAGTTGGGCTTCGAGGCGGTAAATACCGTTCGTGTACTGCTCTAATAAATCTGTAAGTTCTTGCTCCGTAACATTTGCGTCACGAACCTCACTCGCGATAAGGTCATAGAACGTTTCTTCCGTTTCGACACGGGTTCTAGTTAGATTTTGAATTTCCAAGAGATGCCTCAGATCCAAGTCGCCATGTGAGGAAAGATAGGTTATACGTCGGAGCGTTACCTTGAGCTTCGAATAAGCCCTTTTAAATTGATTCGAGTCATCCATTTTCGTTGATTCCAAAATCTATAAACGACCGAGCTTTTCCAAACAACAAAATCGAACGATATCGAATAAAATGATTAAACCAAATCCGAAGCCCTGAGGACCAAAATGTTAGGGCCAGATATTTAGTGAACTGTATAAAAAATCAAAAACAAAAAAGCGGAAAGCAAAAGGAGGAGGTAGGAAGGGGAACGCACCTTGAATATTTCGATCACGAGGAGCGATCTCCTGTAGCCCGGTTCATCCGACAATAAATGACCGAACTCGACGATGTCGAAAGAAAATTACGTTTTATTAATTACCGGTCGCGGGCAAACTTTCCCAAAAAAAGCGAGACCACTTCAGCTTTAGCACGTGTTTGATACCAACCAAAAACCAACAACAAGTCCAAGTCCCGATTCGAAAGTAAAGTCTTTTTTCTGGTTATATAGGTGGGGGTAAAGGTGACGGGATAGGAAGAGCAGGGGGAAATTTACAATTGATACAAACAGAAAAAATCGAATAAAAGAAGGGAAATATAAAAACAAAACAAAAGAGACCATAATTATCTTTCTTCTCGAACATCCCGCCCGACACTGAAGCTTCCATCCAAGCTTCAGCAGAAGTCTTCGATAGGTAAAGGTATGAGTTTGTTGGCGGGGCGCTTATATTCGGCGGTCGCCGCCCGACCAGAGCCAGAAGCAGGAGTCTTGACCGTCGCTACTCGAACGTTGCCGTCGGGTCGAGGAAAAACGCTGACGATTCGCCCCAATTTCCAGCTGAGAGGTGGTAACTGGTCGTCCTTCACCAGTACCATGGTGCCAGGTTTTAGGTTAGGGGAAGAGGTGATCCATTTACACCGACCTTGAAGCGATGTCAAATATTCTGAAGTCCATCTCCTCCAGAATAGCTGAGAGAGTCGACTAGTGAGTTTCCAACGATCGCGAAGATCAATCCGCACAAGTCTACGATCTTGCTTTCCTAAATAAGTCGTCGAAAGAGCGTTGTTAGGGCCAGATATTTAGTGAACTGTATAAAAAATCAAAAACAAAAAAGCGGAAAGCAAAAGGAGGAGGTAGGAAGGGGAACTCACCTTGAATATTTCGATCACGAGGAGCGATCTCCTGTAGCCCGGTTCATCCGACAATAAATGACCGAACTCGACGATGTCGAAAGAAAATTACGTTTTATTAATTACCGGTCGCGGGCAAACTTTCCCAAAAAAAGCGAGACCACTTCAGCTTTAGCACGTGTTTGATACCAACCAAAAACCAACAACAAGTCCAAGTCCCGATTCGAAAGTAAAGTCTTTTTTCTGGTTATATAGGTGGGGGTAAAGGTGACGGGATAGGAAGAGCAGGGGGAAATTTACAATTGATACAAACAGAAAAAATCGAATAAAAGAAGGGAAATATAAAAACAAAACAAAAGAGACCATAATTATCTTTCTTCTCGAACAAGCGTGAATTTACAGTTTTACAGTAATTTTAGGGATGAAATATGAAAAAGGAAGATCGTACGGTTGTGCGGAATTTCCTTAAGATTTAAATGAGCCCTTGAAGTCCAGGATTGGTGCAGAAATACGGTGCTAATTTCCGTAAAGCGGAGTAGGCGAGGTATGATTGGAGGCGGGTCGGGGAAACACATGTGCAACTCCCCCTTAAGGCCCTGAACTTGCAATTTCGCTTAAATGAAGGCCCGAAACTGTCAATTTCGCAGGTATTAAGCCAGGAAACTTGTAATTACGCTCACATTATGTCCAGAGCTTGCAAAATTACACTGAGTTACTGCCCGGGCTCCGCGATTACTTGAAAAAAGCCCCCCACACTTGTAATTTCACAAAACTTATAATTTCGCGCAACTTTTTCTTAAGCCGTGGCTTTCAATGACATTATATTAGCGCTTTGTCTCAATGTCTGCCGCGACCTATAGATTTTTTAGACCTTTAGGCATGAATTGGTACTTTTTTCTTTAATAGCCACGAAGTTGCCTCAAGGAAAAGCGATTTAGCTTTTTCTTAATTGAAGCTGTGAAGCGGCTTTCCGAAAAATGGCAAATTATTTTGTGAAAAATCTGTTTTTAGGCGGAATTTCAAGATTATTTGGGGTTTTAATGGCAACATTTTTAGTTTTAGTTTTACAGCTAATCAGGCTGTTTGAAGGAACGAATTGATGGTTTTCAAGTGTTTGTAGATGTAGCTGGTTTCGAACAAATGCGAGGGATGGGAGCGTTGCCCTGCCCTGACTACGCCCTTGTTCACAATCCTCATTTTTGTTCCAAAGCCCCCGGTTTTTGCTACAACACGCCGTGGTACAAAAATGTACTGACCCACTCTGGTCTCGCTCTCAAGTCTAGGGGAGGACAAATGCCCACACCTGCCCTAACTTTTTGCTACGCCGTTGACGACAGCGGTCGGAGAAACTGGTGGGGGGTATATTTCTCGGTATCTCCCAGGGACGTAGGTACGAGGGGGGATATGGAGGATATATCCCCCCCCCCCCCAGAGCCACAAGTATACGAACGAAAGAGCACTAGTACCATAAAATCTCCATGAGCGTTTCACGTTAAAGTTAGGTTTACAGATTTTCTGGACTTGAAGGGGAGGGGGATTCGCCCCGTACCCTCTATCAGACAAAAATCGGTAATATTCATGGCTATAGCTGCTAAAAAGCGCTGATTCGTGGTCTCGTGATGCAACTTCCAGACCAAAGTTAATAAAAAAAATCGATGATTCGCGGTACATGGAGGCCATTCTACGAATAAATTGTGGAAATCAACGCAAAAGTGTTGTATTTGGGCAAACCCCGCGGTTAAAGTTTAGAAAACACGCTATAATATTGACAAATAAAAGACGCTTTCAGGTTAAAATTGGACTTAAATGGCAAATTCACAACTGAAATGGCGTAAAATCGCCCATTCGCGTATGAAAAAGGGAATAGGATGCTGAATAGCCGCAAAATTAGCACAAAACGCTATTTCACAGCAGAAATTGGGAAAAATCGCTAATCTGCAACTCACAGATATAAAATTGTGGAAAAACGTTAATTCGCGGATACAAAATGAAGAAATTCACTAACTCGCGGCAAAAATTGACAAAATCACCAATTAGCGCAACTAAAATGAAGAAAAACGTTAATTTTCAGTTCAAATTGGGGAAAAGTGCTAATTCTCAGTTAAAAAATTGCTAATTTGCAGCTTAAATTGAGTCAAACGGCAATTCTTGGCAAAAATTGACAAAACTCGGTAGGTAATGCACGCTAAATAATGCCTAATGACGCTACCACGCTGCTAAAATTTCGAAAAAGCGAAAACTCCCAGATGAAATTGATAAACATCACTAATTCTCGAATTGTGTCGTGAAATTTATAATTTAAAAACGATGATTTTTTGACAGAAATGGATGGATAGATGTAAATTTTTTCGTTGGGGGAAAAAAAAAACATTTATAATTTAAATTCGTACCTTCTGAAGGCATTTTTATGGCTAAAATTCAGAAAAATGGCAAATTCATGCATGGCTATAGTACAATGTTAAAATATACGCTAATTCACGGCTAGAACTGAAAGGAAGCAATAATCTATACCTATAAAAGTAATGTAAAATTGCTAATGCTGTGGTAAAATGTGAAAAACC
Organism: Corythucha ciliata; assembly: GCA_038030265.1. NCBI lineage: Eukaryota > Metazoa > Arthropoda > Insecta > Hemiptera > Tingidae > Corythucha > Corythucha ciliata. The sequence goes on along the minus strand of CM075942.1, from coordinate 45,962,973 downwards.
GCTAATTTGCGGGTAATATTTAGAAAATAAAGTAATCAGCCTGGTCAAAATTAAGAGAAAGGTTAATTCGCGGTTGAAATTGAGAACAATTCTTATTTGCGCCAGAAACTGAATATACGCCAATTTGCGGGTTCTGAAGGCAACTTTTCAGGCTGAAATTGAAAAAAAGCGCCAATTTGTGGCAATAGGTGAAGAAACCGCTAATTCGCGAGTAAACTGAGAAAAGTCGCTCATGCATTGCGTATGGTGAACCAAAAAAATCCTAATTCGAGAAAAGTCCCCCTATTTTGCGGCTAATATTGAGGAAAACACTTAAGAAAAACGTTCATTTCCAGCTGAAACTGAAAAAAGTGCTAATCCACTGGAAAAAAAAAAAATCGGTAACATGCGGCTAAAATTGAGGAAAACGCCAAGATTCGTGGATAATTAAGGAACGTAGCTCACGGGATAAAGACGATACTTTGCTGCTAAAATGAGAAAATGCGCAAATTCATGGCTATGGGAAGGGGTGGGGCAAAACCGCTAATCTGCGGCTGAAATTGAGAAGAACGATACAGTCGGCCAAAATTGAGAAAACCGCTAATTTGCGGGTAGAGTCCAAAAATCGCCCTTAACTGGGAGATTGAGGCTATGATGCGGCCAGCAAGATGTCCAGGTTCAAGAGTGTGCTGGCTGAGTGGAATGATGACTAAAATGTAAAATTACCCCCCTCCCCTCACCCTTCGAGATTTCAATCTGATCCCCCCCAGGACAAATTCCTACCTACGCCACTGGTAGCCTCTTCACCTCATTCTTACAAAACACTTTTTCTTTGGGTCAGCGGAAGCAGAAACGGAAAGAAAACGCCGCAAAATGTCGATCACCCCGTCCGAAGACGGAGACAAATTAACTACTGAGAAAGAGGACTTAGAGGGTTGTGACAATAATACGCCTCCCAGCGAGGAAGCATCATCCTCGTCATTTGAACAGCTCAACGAGAAAGATGATTTTTAAGGGAAACGCTTAAAAAAAATTGGATGTGAAAAATTCTAGTCTTTTAATGATCTTAACATATCAGGTTGTTAACTATTTTACTTTTTATTTATTTCTGTGATACTTTCTCGATCTGTATTATTTTCAATAGAATCTCTTATTGTCGAAATTAGCTATTTCATCTCATTAAAATTGCTTGTAGTATCGACCAAATTAACTCTGTAAAATCTCTCTCGGCGCTCCTTCGTTGGATGGGCCGGAATTTTTTTTAGCCCACTAATAATTAAAACTCTGCTCTTCGAAAAACGCACCTGTTTGCACGTGGTGCTAATCGAATTCGGCCATTATAGAGCCTTCTACGCGAGGTCTCAGCCTTCCAGGTACGGTAACGAACAATTTTATTTATCTTGCTGATGACGGGAGGGGTGGGGGAGGCATAGCCCTTCGGATCCCATTGGCCCCCAACTTCCCATTGGCCGACATTTTAATAAGCTCGCAAGAATATAGAACGTCTCGGTATGAGGTAATCTTTGAGTTTTAGGTGGTTATTAAATGCGAGCATGAGAAATATTTGATGAAAATTGATTTCAGGAACTTTTTCACAAAATATTTTGCGTCGAATTTAACAGAATAATTATTTCATGCCCAACGGAATGAACAAGGAGAGAAGCGGCTCATCGTAAAAATAAACGTCGATGAAGGAATTTTGGAATAAATCAACGAAGGAATTTCCTGAACTGCCCCTTGTTGATTATTTTTGTTTAGAAAAAAAATTGGTAATGAAGCAACCAAGCAGGCGGTACTGGGCAGTGCTGCGCTGAGTGCTGATATCTGCTTTTCGCTTTTTTATTTCAATAAATAATTTTTTTTTACCCTACGCTTCCCCCCCTCTTAACGAGCGATGGCGCAGGCGTCTTCCACGCGTTCCTCTGCCACCACCTGCCGCCTCTACTAACCCCCGCGTCGTCAACGACGTCAGAGTTAAAAATCTGGTCATCGCTTCTCTCTCGCCGAAGAACACCCAAGCACCCCCCGAGCTTGATTTCAATTTATTGTGAGTACCTCAAATTTTTTCCGACCCTCTCGATTTTTTCCCTAAAGCAAGGTATTTTTTAAGATTTTCTCACATTTTTTTCGAGTCGCAGTTTCGACTGGGAACCCCTAAAAGTAAATTTATAAAAGTAGGCTATGGCGTCAGGCGAAGGACGCCACCGCTTGATCAACTCCCGGTCGGATTCATTCGCACTGCTCGTAATTTAATTCCATTGTTTCTACGGCACGACGCTGCTCCTGAATAATTTTTAAAATTACTAAATTAATTATTTCAATTTACCCGCGCCTAAAAATGTGACTACTCTCGCCATTAGGGTTATTTCCATCAATAAACTGCTCTCTTAATTAGAACCACGGAATTTCATGTTTGAAAATGGCGGGCCCGCTTATTGAACTCCCGCTTGAAACAATCTAAAATAAAGGCGGATGAAACGTAGAGAATTGTATTTAAAAAATAATACGAAAATACTAAATTATTAAATTGTTTTTGTACTCCGTCTCATTGTTCTGTAATTAGACCCTGAACTTGTAAGGGACGCGTTGAGTTGAAAAAATTAAGACCCCACCCCACCCCCCACACACCATAATACACCGTTTATTTGAATACGCCTGAGCTCATGTTTAGCATTTGATTTGTTTATCTCTTTTATTTTCATTTTTTTCCAAGTTTTTTTATTATTATTATTATTATTATTATTATTTTTTTTTTTTTTTGTGACAGCTCGATATGTCTGACAACGGTTCTACGCCCGAAGTGAAAAAACGCGGCCGGCCCCGGGGGTCTACTACGACAGACGTGAGTAAAAACCAACATCAACGTCCTTTAAAAATATATACAAAACAATAACTCCCCCCCCCCCCATTCTTGTACCTTTTGTGAAAATTGTGGCGCAATTGAATGCCGTCGTATAGAAGTTATAACGGTTGCTTGTACAGTAAAATTAGTATATTTTTCGACCTAACCCCGCCCCCTGGATTTATTTAAAAAAAAAAAAAAGTCAGTTGACCGCGCCATTGTTGCATTACATCGGTCCCACTGCAAACTGCAACACAGGCTAACGTGAATTTTGTCTGATTGGGGGTTGTGAGTGATGGATCAAGATTCAAATTTTCGTTCCGCTTTTCCCCTCTAGAAAGTGGTTATTTATTATTTATCTACCTGAAGTTATTAGTTATCTACCCAAGGCTCAAAAAATAGCTATTTGACAATTTTTTCATTACAGCCACTTTTTCAATTATTAAAACTGAGTACGCACAACAGAATTTATTTTTGAGACTGTTTCAAAATGTAAACAGAACGTTTGGATGAAGATTCATAATTGAAAACAAGTTGTTTGCCTCTCCTGAAATGTTGTTTACAATCAGATAGCCAGTGTTGCTGTGGGACCGACTTTACCTTTTTGAGCCGAATTTGAAAGTTTGAAAGCTGTAATGGGTAGTCTTTTTACTTCTTATTCTCTAACCCCCCCCCCCCCACTATTTGTTGGTAAAGGGCGACCAAAGACGAGATTAATAGGGTGACAGAAAGCCGGTGGGAAGGTAATTAAAAGAACGGTTGAGATTTCACCACAGTCTCCAAGAGTTTCCGAAATTTGTTTAAAAATTTAATGCAACTGTTATCCTTTAATTGACAGTTGAATGTCTCAAAAAACGTTTGTGGTGGGGGATCTTACAATTTCTCTAAGCGTGTGCGTATCTAAATCGAACTGAAAAAATTCAACAGTTCGCTGTAATTTTTACTAAAAGGTCATCAGGGTGAGTGGGGACTTCTGGAGGTTCCAGTATTGAGAAGATAAAAATTAATGGGCCGACTGGCCCTTTGTAACGGGTTTTGTTGGTGGTGAGAGAGGGGAGAAGTTAAGTTCAATTTCAAAACGGTAAATCGCGGTACAAGCGGTGTCAAAGTGTAATTTAGTACGCATGGCGTACCAAACATGTCGTAACGTCTACTAGCTAAATTACTGTTGTGTTGTCTTTTAATAACGGGTAGACGAACCTCTTGAAGCGGCTGGAATTGGGAGGTTGCCGGTGAGAAGGGGGGTGGTTGTTTAAGCTTGTGGTGGAGGGGGGCACTCTGTCGCGCGTGCACCAATCAAGTATAATTAAAATTATAGTATTAAATTAGTTCAGGAGGGAAAATATTATTTAAATAAATAATAAGTCGCATGTGTTTACTCGACCCCCCTCCAATCATACATACCTCGCCTCCTCGGCGTTACGTAAATTATTGCCGTAGTTCTGCACCAATCCTGGATTTAAGGTCTCATTTTAATCCCCCAGATAATTCCGCACACACGTTAAGTCTTATAAGACATCGGAAGAGCTCGAATTTTCAAGGTAAAAGTTTAAGTGGGTTTTATAGTTGTTTCAAGGGTGGAATATGAAAAATGAAGATTTATCGGGCGTGCGGAATTATCTGGAGATTAAAATGAGACCTTAAAATCCAGGATTGGTGCAGAACTACGGCGACAATTTACGTAACGCCGAGTCGGCGAGGTATTATTGGAGGGGGGTTGAGGAAACACATGTACTACTCCCCCTTAAAGGGCTGTAGAATTTAGAAGGAAAAGCACAGAGAATAAAAATGTGAATAAAAAGTACATATTTTCCTTTCAGGATTGCCACCGACTGAGAAAACAGGGAAAAGTCAGGGAATTTCAAAGTGGTCAGAGAAATCCCGGAAAAGTCAGAGAGCGTTATTATACCCCCCCCCCCCCCAAGTGCCGGACGTTTCAAGCTCATTTAAACAGCAAATTCGTACATTTCATGCCCATTCGCCTACGACAGTGGACATGTTTAGGGTCTTCCGGGGCAGGATTCAGATCGAAATTTCCTAAAAGTAAAGTCGGGGAATAATAATTTTATTCCTCGGGAACAGACTAAATAATTTGATTCGAAGACTCAGTTGACCATCTCAAGGAAACACGCGCCTCGCCACTCAATTCCATAGTTATTTCTGCTAGATGGTGATAATAAGCCAAATCCACAAAATTGTTCTTTGACAGAAGTCTTCCCCTCAAAATTTTCCTGAGGTCCGTGAAATTCCGTTTTGAAATAGCCAAATACGTGAAATTTGGGTTTGACAGAGCTGAAGCTTGAAAAATCAAAACCGTACGAGATAATTATGATTTTCCTAACGGTTTTTATGGCTACTCAAAAAACCAATTTGGAGCCTTCGACTCATTCAAAACTGAAATTTCGCGGAATTGGTTCCTCCAAACCAAATTTCACGGGGCTTGCTCTCTGAAGATACTAAATATTTGCGGGGTTGCCTCATTTAAAAACCTCGTGCGGCTTTCCCATTCAGATGGCAATTTCGGCGAGTTGACTGAAACAAATTTTCTCAGGTTTCGCCGCAGCAAAAACAAAATTGCGCAAGCGCCCATTTTGTGGAGCACGGCATGGCTCATACAAATAACTAATTTTGCTGGGTTTACTCATTTAAAAAAATAATTTCGTGGATTTAGCTCTTTCAGCCCCAAATTTCGTGGATCTTATCCATGATAATTGATGGATGATTTGCGGCGTTGATTCTCAGTTCAGTATGGGAAGGGAGGGCGCCCTTCTGCTTTGGGGAGGGGGGGAGGGCAACCCTGAGAATTATTCTTCTCAAATAGGTCAGTGAGAAACGGGGAACCGCAGCCGTATCCAAAATTTGCGGCTTTGATTTTCTGTTCATTATGGTACTTTATGGGGAGGGGGAGCCTTGAACATAAATAGGTATGTACCTATTGAGTCTCCTCATGGCTGAGATAAACCCTCAGCAGAAGCTAAGGAAACGGACAAGGAAGACGAGATGGGAATTATTAATGGCGGGGGGGGGCTAATTTTAACATTTTAACAACAAAAGGGGCTAATAGAACCCCTCTAGGCCGTTTTCACGCTTGAGATTCCGGTATCCGATCCCCGTATCGAGGATACTAAAAATACACTACAGTCAAGGCGCTCCTTCACACTTTGATTCTGGAATCGCATACTTGAGTGCGAATGAGCGCGTTTACCGCATTGTATTTTAGTATCCTCGATTAGTAAGTATATAAGATTCGGGAATCGGATACCGGAATCTCAAGTGAAAGCGCCCTAAATCCACCAATGGCAGTCAGGTGGGTATTTTACCTGGGCACAATTCCAATGTTGATGAAATTCTGTGATGTTTTTTCGGGTAAAATACGGATGTTCTATACGAGTTTTCTACGTGAATTTCCTTGTGGATACTTCAGGGGGCCAAAAAAAAAGCTGCGATTATTTCGAATTTTTTTTCGGGTTTTGCCTATAGCTCGAAAATTTGCCTAGTAAAAAGTTGAAAAATAGTTAAATTTCCTTTCGAATTCACGGATCAAATATATTTTCAAGCCCAATGGGTACACCGACGTACACTTGCCCTCCTGAGGTGCCCAACCTCGCGATAGCTGGCGATAGCTGTGCTATGAACTTTTAATTCTTAAATTTTTTGGATTATTCAATTTTAGTGGGCAATTGGGGGTGTTTCAGGGGGAGGGGGTGAAACTCTTGGTAACCGTGGGCGTCACCAAAGGGTGACAAGGCAGTTGCGCTCCACTAAACAACAGTGAAAATAGGGCGTCTACAGACCGAAGGAGTGACCGTTGGACGTAGAGTAGGATAAAACAACCAACGTTTCGTCAGTCGAGTCTAAAAAATGGCGGACGATCGTGCCACGTTTCTGTGCGCTCATTGCGTTGGCTTGGTTGAATTGCCGGAAAAGTCGGTCAAATGTGACGGTTTTTGTGGGAAACGCTTTCATATGACTTGTATCGGTATCTCCGAGAGGGAAAGCGTCTGTATGAAACAGTTACTTATTTCTGCTATGTGGTTTTGCCGTGAGTGTAAGCGTAGGGTGAAGTATTTCCTTGGAAGAAATGACGGCTCAGCTGCTATCCTCAACTTAGCTTCAGAACTAAGGCAAGTAGCAGAAAATAATCGCAAACTTGAAAAAAGAATGCATAAAGTCGAAAAAGATAACTCGGCAATCTTGAGATTCCTCGGCGCTGAAGGAAAAGAATTACTTGATAAACACCCAAGTGATGTCGACGATGTTGACAACTGTCATTTGAACTATCACCCACGCACTGACTTGAACGACTCTGTAAACGATGGAAGTGAATGTTCCTGTTCTTCTTCGAAAACAACACTGGCTAAAAAGGAGGCACTCGAACAAAATTCAACTACCGCTGAGAAGTTGGAACCGAAGGATGCGACTAAATGTCAAGACGACAATGAAGTTTACTCTTATGCTTTTGTAACGCGGAAGGGGGGAAAGGGAGGCCCTATCCATTCGCATGAGGACAGACCGACAAGCGGTGGACGTGGTATAATGACTTTATCTGAAATGAATGGCCCTCCGCCCAGAAAACTTCAAGATCCGGACCAGCACCCTGGGAAAAAGAAAGAAACAGGCAGAGAATTCCTGGTAGGAACCTATTCTGCTGCTGTGGCAGGCTTTTCGGCGAGAGAACGGAAAGTATGGCTTTATGTAGGGCGTGTGGCTAAGGGAACAAGTGTAGATGGCATTAGAAGCTATGGCCAAGAAAAATTAAATGAGCAAGATGTAATGTGTAAAAAGCTTGACTCAAGGGGGGGGGGGAGCTCATGATAGTTTCAAATCAATTGCTGACGACAAATATAAACAATCTCTTTTGAAAAATGACTTTTGGCCGGTAAATGTTATTGTGACTCGTTTTTTATACCGACGCCGGAGAGGAGAGGGAGGAACGAATCAAAAGATTATGTAATGAAGTTCGCATGGAATGCGAAGAGGAAAAGATAAGTGTTGTCATTGTTGCTTTTAAATGTACAGTCCTTGCGAAGAAAAGGGCTAATACTGAAAATGGAAGAAGTATTATTTCCTCGATTGGCCCATTGTTATTTGGCAAATATACAGGGTGTTTCAGAATAACTTCAAAAAATTTTGTTAAGTGAAAGTAGACCTGATTTGCGATCGAAAAGACGAAATACACCATGGTCCGGAACGCAATATTTCTCCAGCTATGATTTTTTAAACGTCTTTAAAGGCATATGTCACTTTTTGCAATAAAATGCGATTTTGTCATTTTCACGCGATCTTTTGACAAATTCTGGCGCAAGATTCGAAAAGAGCACACTTTTTCCTGTTAGGCGTGGCCATTTCCGAGAGAATTGTTCCTTTTTGGCCCTATGTTTTTCGTGAGAAGCTCAAAGTTGGGAATTCAGGAGATTTTTAATTTTTGCAGACAAGTGAACCACTTCTTGTGCATACTAAATCACGTCGCAGAACAACCCAAATTTCAGGAAAACTGCTTCACAGTGTCCTCTTCATAATAAGTCATCACAGTTTTTTCATTTCATTTTGACAAATTTTCAGAAATTGGCCATTGTTCCTAAGAAATGGTGTTATTTTCACTACAAGCCCGTAAGTTTCAACTTGTGTCTAATGTAAGAATGGGATGATGCTGGTGGCGTGTTTCATCTTTATACGTGTATTCATCTTTAGGTACGTGTTACACCTTCCAAATTCCAATATAATATGAAGAACCTTTACGTTGGAACCGTTGGAGGAGGTTCCACACTGCCAGCCAATATCCAATATTGGAAGGTATTAGGACAAGATTGACTCGAGTGTGGCCGTGCCTTTAGGCAAAGTGTGCCGTAAGCTCAACAAAGCTTGCTGTGTTTTAGCGACACTGTCAACGATTATGAGCCAAAATTTTGTCCCTTCGAATAGTGTGTTGCGGCCTCTTGCAGTCGGTGATAATTTAATTTGTATAAATATATAGATAATTTGATTGTGGTGTGGGGTAATTCTCTAATGGCTTTTTCCGTTCAATGCAATACTCTCATGTGGTGTAAGTTTTTCCATTCGTCCTCTCTGAATTTGAACGTAATATTTATTTGGGTTATTAGTTATAATATTATTATAATATTTATTAATATATTAATATTAATAAATATTAATATATCTATTAATATTTATTAATATTAATAATATTAATATATCTATTAATAATATTAATATCTATAATATTATTAATAGATATTAATAATATTAATATCTACTTTCACCCAAAAATTTGGGTGAAAGTAGACCTCATTTGCGACCGTAATCACCTTATACACCATGGTCCGAAAATCAAAACCCTTCCAGATATGATTTTTCCAACGATTTTTAAGGCTTACATAATTTTTTAAAACTAACTGCGAAAAATTCGCATTGAATTTGAATTTTTGCAACTTTTGGTGATGGATTCGGAAAGAGCACACTATTTCCTGTCAGGATTAGCCATTTTCAATAGACTTAACTATTTTATGTGGCCTCACATGCGGCCCAAAATTCGTGCAAATCGAAGATTTATTTATTTTTTTTTATTTTTTTCAAAAAAAGTCAGTCCACGTTTGTCCACACAAAGTGCATATTTATAAAGTGTCCTTATAAAATATATTTATAAGCGTTATCTTAGTTGATTAGCGAGTTTTCAGATGGTCAGAAATGACCACCTGATGGAAAAATGGTCAGAAATGACCATTTTATAGAAAAACTAATGATTTCTCTCTTCAAAATTGTTTGTTTTGACCAAAAACAAAAAAGGTATAAAACCACATCCAAAGCTATCCTTGGAGTGGAATTCAATGTGTGCGCCTACGCCTACCAATGTATCAAAAACATTCGATGCAGCAGCTGGCTGTCGGGTTAAGTGCATTACACTACTACGAGTTCCGACGTTTTTAGTTATTTAGCTATTATTCGGCATTAATTAACATTTCACTTTGTTACTCTACATTTGTATAGCCATTTTTGCTGAATAATCGCTAATTAAGTGAAATTAACGAAATTATGGGCCGTATTCAGAAACCAACCTTTACATCTCCTTTAAGCGCTTCAAAACAGATGGCATATTTTTACAAACCATCACATTTTTCAACTCCTTTAGTTAAGGCTTTGTAAAGATGGGTTTCTGAATACGGCCCTATGTTTTGTGAAATGTACTCTATCCGACACACCAGCTGCCGAAGCGACATTTTTTGTTACTTTGGTATGCGTGCATAATCAGTTCGATTCGACGTATAGCTTTGGATAAGATTTTAGTGCTTTTTATCACGTTATAGTAGGGGAGCCCAAGAGGAGATTTCGGGATTTAATGCCTGAATTCTAATAGAAAAAAGTCCGCTCTTTCCAATGGTACCATCAGATTTGACCTTGGAGCCTCCTGTTACTATGCTACGGCTACTTTTCCAAAACAAACAAGGCAAAATCAAAAAGTACTTAAATCCTGAATATCTCGGAAAATAATGAGAATCGGACTATGGTCAATAGGGGTCGTTTTAATCCAGTTGAAGTGCAGAATCACCGGGCGAAACATTGCCCTCTATTTTTTGAACACCCTGTATTTATGGAGAGGACGCTGTGTTGCATGGAAATCGCTATAATTGCAGGTAGGGCATTCGAAAAACAGAAGCGAGCGCTGAGAATAATTTACGGAGTAAAAAGCCGCGCCAGCTGCAGGCCGTTGTTCGGGGACTTATGCGTGTTGACCATGGCGTGCGTTTACGTGCTCTATGGTGTCCTACAAGTTCATGGTGACCAGAATGGAAACCTGGAGACTGGGCATGGCTACGAGACAAGGCACAGACCCTTGATGAAAGTTCCGCAAACCACCGGGACTCAAAATATTCCATAGTATGCGTGTCCAAGCCCATTCAGCTTTATAATGAGCTGCCCTTCTATTGTCTCTGTTTACGGTCGAAAATGGGTTGTTCAGTCATTACTACACTATAGTATTGTGCAACCCATCAAGACCACCCACAAACGGTCAATTTTATTGTGCAACCCCTAGCTTGCGCAATATTTTATTGTACGTGTATGGGCCGCTTTAGACAAGGCCAGCTGAGCGTGAATTTCAATTTTAACTTCCCTCGAATTGTAAATTAACTTTATAAAATTACTAACACTAAGGGCCGTATTCAGAAACCCTCCTTTACAAAGCCTTAACTAAAGGAGTTGAAAAATGCGATGGTTTATAAAAATGTGTCATCTGTTTTAAAGCGCTTAAAGGAGATGTAAAGGTTAAGGTTGGTTTCTGAATACGGCCCTAAGGCCCATTTTCACCAACAAAATTGATCTCGTTTAAAGTTGATCGTGATTAGTTGCCAATAGCGACCCATATGAATTTTGATACAAGTGTTTACATTGTAACCGTGATTAGTTGTTGATCTTGGTTTAAGAAGTTGGTGAAATCGGGCCTAATTTTATGAATTAAATTTAAAAATTCGAGGAAATTCAGGCTCTGATGGCCTACACTCAAGCCTGTAAGGGTTCGTATGAGACCATAGAAAATGAAATGTTTCAAATACACTGCGCGTAAAACGGTACATAATGGGATAGTGGGCGAGGGGTAGTACTTGTATGCCACTTTAAATCCTTTTTGTTGGCGTATTCGGTAGACGAGTTTATGAATTCTGAAGTATCAAAGATGCAATGGCGATGTTCCTTATGTTCTGTTAGTTTTATAACTATTTATTATTCTGTTACTTTACGACGGTGCCAAACACCTATTATGAGTGTGAAACAGCGAATAAATTGTTATCAGCTTAGGGCGCATAGAGATACTGTTGCCATTTTAGGGCGTGACGCCGTGACTAGTCAGTTTTTCTATTTTTGGGGGCACCTTGCCGGTAGAACCATTATAAGGTAGTGTCGAGTATGGTCTGTTTGGCTTTTTTTAGGATGTAAAATTAGTAGTTCAATCATGTTTTTGCGGAAGTGACCTTGTTGGGGGGAAGGGCATGGCTACTTTGTACGTATTTCTGGTGGAGAACACTACTTCAAATCACCAGCGAAGTTGCACAAAGCGCAGGGTCAGGATCTTTTGAGCTAACTATCTTGTTTTGATTTTGTAAAGGATGGCGCAATGAAAGAAGCCAAAAAACGAGGACGTCCAACCCCCGAGAGAAAGGACAAAAAAGAAGACGGAGAATCCCCTGCCAAACGTGGTCGAGGCAGGCCTAAAGGATCTGGGAAAAAAGGAAAATCAAAAGCCAAGGTACGAAGCCCCACTTGTAGATCGTTCTAATTACCTACCTCCAGAGAGGTGGGACGCCCCAACCCCCACCCTGATAACGCAGAATTTCCCATAACGTTCTCAAAAATTTGTCGTATTTTGTTTCTTTAGCCTAAATCTACGGCCAGCGGATCAGGGAGAGGTCGTGGACGCCCAAAGAAGGAGGAAAAGAAGGCGGAGTCGGCTGAGGACGACGATGACGAAGAGGAAGAGGATGAAGATGGTGATGATAACTAAACATAAAAAAAAAATCACAATACTTTTTTAAGCGATATGGAAAAATCATATTGATAATTCCACCTGAGACAGTACAATTATCGTGTACTAACTAAGATAATGTATACAGGTTTTTTGTGAGTGTTCTCCCCTCCCCCTTTCCCCAAAGGGCTTGAATTTTGTCCACCATACCTCCCTTGACGATCTTGCGTTATATTGTGTTTTATACTGCATTATCAGTTACTTTGCCTCTAGGGTCACAGCATTGTGCTTTTTTTTTTACTATGCTTTCATTTTTAATTGCTTGAGCAAGTACGCAACGGTTGAGCCTTCAGATTTTGTTGGATTTCGATAGCTAGATTGAACGCTAAAATGTCCACACACAAAAAAATACTTGTATTCTCGTGGTTACCGACCGGTTTCGAATTGTAGTTTTTGGCCAAGTATGAGACATAGTTTAGACGTAACTACAGCATTGTTTTGAGTTGCTTGTCTTTGAAAAGTTTTAGGTAACCCAACATTTCGCGAGGAATTGTACCTACCGATTGCCTTGAATAGGGAGGTCCTAATTTTACTTCAGTTTTTTGAATGTAAATGACGTAGTGTTTGTCAAATCAACTGCCATTTCTGAATATTTCATGTCTTTTTTAGAGTTATTATAATTAAATTCCATTATTAGAATTAAAATGTGTGCTACTCTTGTTCCCGAGCTTTTCAGCAAGCGAGAGCCTCGACATTATTAAGTCTCACATTTTTATTCCGACATAAGATTATTGCGTTTGTGCAGGTTATTTTGTAGCTGAAAGTTGAAGTTTGTAACTCGAAAAGGACACACTGAAAGTCAATAAAATTAAGTAAATTATTTGTACATTGTTTTGAAATAGTGAACAGCAGAAAGTTAGTCGTTTGAGTTTGCTAAAATGCGGTACTTTAAGCGCCCTCAAACTCAAAATGTGTACAGTCCGGGAACAGGAGTGGGAAAGAGTGGTGGGTATGATTACCTCACGCTTCTAAACACTTTGACTTAATTAAACTTAATTTCCATGCTTCTGAAAATCTTGATTCCAAGGATTTTTAGAAAAGTGTGTTACGGAGTCTACAAAACCTATTTTAAGTCAAACAGCCGGTTCTCGTGGCGTTTTTCGATGTGATTAGTAGCTCGTGGAGGGGGACTCAAATTCAAGTCGTACGTGGTCTATGGGCGTAACTAGTAGACGAAAGGGTGAGTAGTTTTTCACATCACATTCTTCTGAGCCCTCGAGCGTACTTATTGTCTCAACAAACAATGAACGCGTCGCGAATAATGACGGGGGGGGGGGTCACGGGTTTTATCAAGCTTAGCGCGCTCCCGGGGGCAGCTGAACCGGTCCAGCGCTGCTCGGCGGCCACTATTTTTAGAAAGTCCCGAAACTCGCAATATCTCCTAAATCAAGACCCAAAACTTGCAATCGCGCGGATTTTCAGCCAGGAAACTTCTAATTTCTGGATATTCGTCAGGCTTTTGGCGCCTTTTGGTAGGTACAGCTAACCTGAAGGATTCCTTCACAAAAGTAGCCCAGAATCTGGCAATTTTGCTTCGATATTGAAGCATAATTGCCAGTTTCGGGGCTTCTTAATATCAAAACTCTAAGCTGCCGCTGAAATTGAGACCAGAAAATGTCCATAATAGCGAATATTCAGCCTGGAAGCTTCCAATTTCGAGGGCATTTTTGTCAGGCTTTGTTCACCGATGGGACCGGCTAGCATGAGTTTCACTGCCGCAAAAAACGCCCCGAAACTGCGGATCCCGAGCCCGAAACTATCGATTTAACAGATATTCAGCAAGGAAATTTGTAATTTCTCTCAAGAATTAGTACGCGTGTCTGGCACCTGCGCAGGACGTTTTCTATGGTCTATAAAATGACACTTCTGAGATCGCCAGACATTTTCCGTGAAACAGGGGCTCACAGCAGAGTTAGCTGTTGACAAACACACATTTGGGTGCTTTGAAAACGACTGGGGGGAGTAAAAAGTTGTTTCCCACGTCCAATACGTTATGAAATGAACAACGCCATCCAATTTGATCGTAGATAACGCCGACAACGAGCTTTAGAAAATGTGAAATTTCGAGGCTCACTATTTCCAGGGTTTCATTCGAAATTGGAAGGCGGTGGTAGTTTTATAGTTTAATTTTTTGCGAAGAATCAATTTTTACACTTGCCAGCCGTTTCCAAGCAGCAGCCTAAAGGTGTGTTTGTCAACTGCTAGCTCTGTTGTGAGCCCCTGTGCCACGCAAAATTTCTGGCGTTCTCAGAAGTGTCATCTCCTAGACCATAGAAAACGTCCTGCGCAGGTGCCAGACACGATCAAATGACCCGGATTTTTCAAACGGCCGGCTCCCGGACTATCATTGTTTATAGCGCTTATAATGTTGAAATTATTCGGCTACCTATTCGTGAGCCTATGTGCGCAGTCGGGGCCGGCCAGCCCCAAAGTCCGGACTCACTAACTTAAGCCGTGAAACTTTGCAATATCGCGAATATTCAGCTAGAAAAAATCCAATTTCGCGGATATTTGCGTTAAAAATGTTGCGATTTTGCGGATATATTCGTCACGTTGAAATCAATCGATGGTTTTTTTAAAGCGAATTTTTGAAAATTTTGAGGGGGTTTCATGACGTTAACGGGCAGTTAATGAAATGGATGGCGTGGGGGAGAGGGAGGAAGATGTGTTTTCTGAGGGTCAATTTTTTTTAGTGCATTTCGTTCTGAAAATGCACTGTTTGTTATTTGTAAACAAAACATTTTAAAGCTATGTCTCCACTTTTGCCTTTATTCGTGCGTCAGGGGCATGCCTCACGACAGCGCACGGTGTGTTGAACGTGAGGCATGCGTCATTGCATGCTTCAAGAAACTGGAAGGATATCAGAAATTGCGTGCATTGCTTAAAGGCATGCGTTGCTGAAAGTTGAAAAGGCGTGTTGAATTGAACGAGGAAGACGAAAGCTCACAAGTGGAGACATAGCTTAAGAGTTCCCCCAAATGCTTCAAAACTTCACATTGACGTCATTTCCTCTATCACCATCCATCCCCTCCTGAAGAACTTTTAAATTTATTTAAAAATCCCCAGATGCACCATTCGGACCGCAACTACCGTTGATATCCTTCTGTCCATGTGACAATTCATCGTTATACTTTTCTCCCAAATCGGGAATTCATGCAAGTTCCCCATTCACGAAATTAAGGACTATAAACTTGCATCACCGGATTTAGACCCGAAACTTGCAATCTCGTTGAGTTTCTACGAGAGTTTCAATTTCGTGTGGTTATATTTTGCCAAACTTTTGAGCGATGTCGGGTCCTAGCATCCACGGCATGATACTACAGAAGTTGAACCGAAGGGAGAAAATTCCCTATTTTGCTGATAGTTTCCTCCAAAATGTTGCAATTTTGCGGATGTTCGTCAGGAAGCTGTCACTTGAGAGGCTAGCACGGGTTCCACGTTCACTAAATAAAGCTCCAAAACTTGAAATTTCGCGAAAATAAAGACCGGAAACTACCAATTTCACGGATATTTAGACTCTCAAATTGCAATTCCACAGACATTTAGCTCCAAGTGATGTAATTTTGCGGCTATTTCTCTCCATTTTATCTGCGAGCTGTGTTGCACTATTTTTTTTTTTTTTTTCAATTTTATCCGTGAATAATTTGCGATTTTTACAATTTCAGTCGCGAATTGGCAATTTGTCACTTCCTTGAAATCAGCGTTTTTTCTCAATTTCGGCTACGAATGAGCGATTTATTTCTATTTTAGCGGCGAACAAGCATTTTGTCACAATTTCAAAAATTTTGTTTTTTCGATTTCGGTGGTGAATGAGCTGCTCAAATTTAGCTGCGAATTAGCATTTTTCTCAATTTTAGCTGTGAAGCGACTTGGCGAAAAAGACAATTTTTTCCAAGGAAAATCTGTTTTTCGAACGGAATTCCAAGATTACTTGAATTTTGTTTTTACCTCTTGGTGTTACAATAGGGGGGGGGGGATAACTCAGGCGGAGGCTTTCGCCATATATGGCATGGCGTCTTTCCAACCACTAAGGATAGGACCTCAAAACCTGAGGCTGGCCAATTTTTTACTTCATGACCAGCGCGGGAAACGATACCCACGATCGCAGTGCCCGTGGGTGCCAGGCCGCTGGAATGGAACGCCCTAGCCCCCACGGACACACCAGCGCTCAATTATTTGAATTTTTAAGGGCGAAATGTGCTGTTTCAATGCTAATAATCTCAGTTCAAAGGGCGAATTGACGGTTTATGAGTGTAATTTCTTTCGCGAACAAAGAAGAGTTGAAGCCCTTGGCCACGCGCTTCTAATACAATGATTAATTTACGAATGCAGCCGGTATCCGCCCATAACAGCAATGAGTGTATGCCGGCGTCCCTTAAATTTGCCATAAATGAGCGTTTTGTATTATCGATTTTAATTCAAGGTCGTAGCCAGGATGTACCACGGGTGCTCAGCTCTTCAACCATTTTTTTTTCTCATGTCTATCATCGAAACCAGCAACACTCTGATACCGTCAATTTACCTACTTAGCTTTAAAACTGATCTTGCCCGACTAGCCCTGACGTCGAAAACAAGGAGACTACCTACTGTCGCCTTTTGTGTACCTTGTAGTCTGCTGATTCACCGTCTTTGGCTCTATCCTCTCCGGGATCCACTGGAACCTCACACCCAGGATTCCGGACACCGGTAACCCGTGGGTGTCCGGTCCATTCAACGCTAAGCCCCCACTTTACCGGTTGGTTTGGTTTTCCGTGTGGAAAACAAGCAGCTATGGCGTAGCCGACAGATATACGTTTATTTAGCAAGCTGGAAAATATACTTTTGCTATGTACTTAACAAAGGCGTAAAGGTATGACTAAATTAAAATAAATACTTGCAAATGTACACAATGATATTCTTTACAATAGAAATAGATTCTTCCCTCAATTTCATAGGGACGCCACCGACTTTCTAGAAAAACAAAAACGCATACAAACAAAACGTGAAGAGGTACGAAACGTTGGAAATCTTATCACAGTTATTTACGCCAACTTTATAAAATAAATTAAAAGTAACAATAATAAAAATTCATTAGACGAAAAAATGATCTGGTGATAGTAAATAGAACGGAGATAAACGAAAGTGTTTTGATTGAATTATTGACGACGCAACTCCTATCTAATTTTTCCAAGACAGGAATATGATGAGGCACAAAAGAAAAACGGCTGGTATTATTAGCATCATGCACTTGCATTTCACCATTTTGTTCTGAAAAAAATCCACAAAATTATTAGAAAATCCTCGAGCGGAATAGTTGGTTTACCTTGTAAACGCTGGCCTGCTGCAACTGCGTAGTGGCCTCCGTGACTGACGTTTTGGCATTTTCTACGCTAGCTTCGATCGAATCCACCAATTCACCTTGTTGATGGACAATTTTTCCAATTTCAATGAAAATTTCGTTGACACTTTTTATATTGGCCTAGTGTGGCAACACGTATGGGCGAAAAAGAAATTAGTGAAGAAATATCCTTAACCGCGTGAAAAAAAACTCACTTCTAATTCATTGATGGCTGCTTCCTGCTCTTGAATCAATCGCAATTCTTCTTCTTCCATTTGTAACCGAGCCTGCATTTGAGCCTGTGACTCGCCATAGCCGCTCGGCGTAAGTTCGATCAGTTGCCCTTTTTTTTTAACGCATAGGGCGGAGGAAAAAAGTGAAATTCCAGTCGAAGTGTGAAAATTGGAAGAAAAAAAAAATCCTACCAGTTTGACGATAGCCAAGACCTGGGCCCGATGACGGCGGAGGACCTATGCTTCCCGCTTCGACTCTTCTATTTTTCTCCTCCTTTTCCTTTTGTACGGCCAGCCTCTGAGTTTCTTGAAATGCGTTCAACGCCACCGTAAAATCATCAACCAACCTTTCTTGCTGCATTTTGTATTCTCTCTGAAAACATTAAAAACTTAAAGCAGGCAACACAGAGAAGGGGGGGGGGAGCGATTACTTACGTGTTCTGGGACATATTTATTCAACTGAATGAAACTAGTAGAAGTGTCTTTCGCCAATGTGTTCGTGTAGTGCTGAAAATGATGCCTGGAAAATAACATGGATGTACGTACTGCTCATTCAAGTTGCATTGAAGAAATTACTCACATCCTAGTTCGAAGTTCAGGGGAGTCCTGAGACGTCCCTATAAGATTCACCATCTTTTTTATGGATACAACTGCAAAATGTCAAAAAAATGGGTGAGAAGAAAAGTATTAGTGAAGAAAACCAACAGACCAATATCTTCCAGTACGAAATACTCGAAATCAGTCTTTCAGAAATGACCCAAAATCATCATTTTTTGCTACTTTGAGAGGCGCTTTTGGCTCTTTGGAAAAGAGTAATTCCACCGAGTTGGCTCTTTCATTAAACAAAATGTCGCGGATCTGGCTAGCCAGAAACGAATTTTGCTGTATCAAAGACAAAATTTCGCGCTTTTGACCACTTAATTAAGAGTTCATTTTGTTGGGCGTGGCTCATTCAAATAATCAATGGTTTGGCTCCAAAAAAAAAAAAGGACGACTTCGGGGTCGTAGCACTTTCAAACCCAAAATATCGCGTATCTGTGCTATGATTGTCGGTAAATTGATTTTTCGTTTAATGGGGTGGGGGTGGAGGTTTTGAACCTTTTATCCAGTGGGGTGAGGGAATGCACCTTCCCGCTTGGGGAGGGGGGAAGTCTGAATTCAAGCACCATTCTTCCAACCAGGCCATTGGGGGAGCGAATTCGCTTCCGCCAGGCGCGTTTCCGGAGTCGGGCTTACAGAGGGAGGCATGACATGTCACCATCCGGCTTCCGGATCTACCAACTGTACGCGTCTCTCAGTTTATTTCGCAAAGTAGCTCTCAATGTTCTAACGTCGAAAAGAAAGAAATATCAACAAAAGAAAGGAAACCCAATCACCGGAAAAGTGAAAAAAAAAACAACATTGAACAATAACTACCTATTTGACGTGAACTAACTGTTGGGCAAAAATGTTCCACGTCCCGACTGAAGTGAACTCAACCCAAGGGTGCACGGCTAGCACTGCCGGGATTGGACAAGACGAACCCAAAAATCTGCGCGTTCAACCTCCCCTCCCATCTCATCGTTTTACCTTTTTGACACGTTTTCACGAGTAGTGGTCCTCTTTACTTTAATTTTTTTTCCAATTTAGGAAGAAAGAAAAAATAATTTTTTTGTTGGCGTTTATAACATTGGTGTTTACCATTTGGGGGGGGGGGGGGTGCCTCCCCGGCCAAGCCGAGTCCGGCGACGCCAAGGCCACCAGTGGGCCCCTACGTCCTACCCATTGAGGGTCCCGGACTCGGAAAGGCTAGCTCGGCTCCCCAAACCTCCTTACCCTCCCTAGGAACTCCAGCACCCGGACCCCCTGAGCCCTGGAGAATTCTAGTTCCGAATACTGTCATTCTTGCCGCCGCGAATCTGTCACAGTCGCAAATAACATGTTTCATCGACTCCTCCTGCAGCCCACACCCCTAAGAAGTTGGGTCCGCTATCAGTCCCATTGTGTGCAAGTGTTTCCGCACTGCGAAATGACCTGTGTACGCTCCTGCAATCGTTCTGGCTTGTAGCCTTCCCAACCCCAACAACCACTTCGTTGTTTTGTCCTCGTATTTCTTTATCCCCTCTTTTGCCTGTCTACAATGGGCCTCTGCCGCCCAAACAGCCTGGGCCTCTCTCCTCGCCCATTTCCGAATTTCGCCTGTTCCTGTATCCCTAGCCACGCCTACTGCGGGCTCAGGGCCGATATACTCTGTCGTGGCCCCTCGCCTGGCTAACTCATCCGCTCTCTCATTCCCTGGGATGCCAGCATGTCCTGGCACCCTGGTGTTTACCATGTACAGCAAAAAGAAAAAAAACATAAAAGATTTTAGCTGCTGAAACCAGTGAAAAACAAATAAAAACTAGCACTTCCCCATCACGTTCCATAATCTCCAGTTTGCGGGAGCAAAACTGGGCTAGCATACTTGTTCATGACTTGGAGTTGTAGTTGCCATTCCTTTCTGACTCTACTAAAAAATCTCGTTGAATGAAGTTTTCCTCTTTTAAAAATTCGGTTCAATCACCACGGTCAGTCGAGGAAAAATCCCTGGTATTCAGTGTGGAACTTAGTTAACTGAAGACGCAAGTGGACCTCTGCTACTGTATCAATAAAGGTTCACCGTCCGAGATTAATCGGCAAAATTTATAAGGAGGTTAAAAAAAGCTACATCAATAAGTTGGCACATGCTAAGAAGGCCTACCAGCTCAGAATTTCCAGCTCGGGGAATAAGTTTCAAGCCACCTGGGACGTTGTAAAACAAGAAATAGAAGCGGCACGGCGGGTTGACTCGTCTTGGGAGTTCACAGCAGAGCAGTTTAGTGAGCAATTTCGGTCCCAGTCGCAAATAATTCATCAGCTGCTAAATCATCGGCTATGAAGGGGACCAGCGAGGATCCTCGGGGAATTTTTTAATTTGGGCACGTTTAACGGGAGGAGATACTTACCTTCGTTAGGGGTCCGAAGTCCTCAAATGCTCGGGATTATTATGGGATGTCCTCGAATCTTTTCAAAGAAATTATTTCGTTTATACTGGAACCGCATTACGTTCTGTTAAATGCGAGTTTGGCAACCGGCTACTTTCCTAATTCCCTTAAAATAGCCAAGGTTATGCCAGTTCACAAGAAGGGAAAGAAGGACGATTTGGGCAACTACAGGCTCGTGTCGGTCGTATCAGTGTTATCCAAGGTTGTTGAATATTTTGCTAATAGGCAGCTCACTGAATATTTTGAAAGTTTCGGTCTATTCTTACCAAATCAGCTCGGATATCGCTCAGGAAAATCGACGCTGAACGCTATTCAAGCACTGACGTCTAAAATTGTGCAATCATTTGAGGCGCAAGGGATTGCTGACGGTGTCTTTCTGGACCTCAGCGAGGCATTCGATAGAGCGGATCATCGGATAATCCTCCAGAAACTGGTTAGATCTGGCATTAGCGGGAGGCAGGAGTTGGTTGGATTAAAGAAAACGTCTCGTTCACAGTGTTTATTTTTCCGAACCGGTTTTCAACTATTAATAGTCATCTTCAGGGATGCTGCGACAGTTTAATTTTAATCAATAAGTAACGTACGAAAATAAATAAGTAATAAATAAATAAATAAGTTAATAAATAATTGAATGCCTACGTTCTTTAAAGGGAAGCCCTTGTCGTTAGTAAAATATATGTATTTCCACACAGTGGTTGTCATTAACTGAATGCTACGTGGGCTTTCACCGGTCTAGCCGCGTTTATAAGCGATAACGAATTTAGGAGAGGGGAACGAGCCATTTCTAATCTTTCGTTTAAGACCCTATCTTATTAGCGGGAGGGTTTAAGCTTTATTATTATTAGCGGGAGGGTTCATGACTTAATGAAGTCCTTCCTCAGCAACAGACTTCAGTACGTCTCTCTAGATTTACACCAGAATTCGACCTTGAAGCCAGTGAAGACAGGGCTCAATTCTTGGTCCCACTCTCTTTATAATACTGACTAACGATTTTTAATCTTGCTGTTCCGACTGTGTACCACTCAGATATGTCGACGACACATCCCTTCTCACGTGCTCGCGGGATTATGAAACCACCATTACGTCGTCTACAGCATCAGTTGCGAGAGCTAAGTATTGGTTTGACGCAAATGATTTAGATTTAGAACTGAACGACGCAAAGACTTCCCGCATCATGTTCTCCCCACGTAATTTCCCAGAATTTGAGATCAATGCTGTAAAATTTATGGGAATTCAGCTGGATTCCAAACTCACGTTCAAAAAGCACTTTGAGGAACTCTCGAAAAGACTGGCGTGGGTAACTTTCATGCTACGAAAACTTAAGTTAAGCGTATCAAAAGAGGCCCTGAGAATGGTCTACTTTGGATGTTTCCATTCCGTACTCAAGTATGGTATTGCTGTCTGGGGAGGTGTTCGTGGGACTCGGACATTATTTAAACAGAAAAGAGCTGTGAGGATCATAGCACAACTGAAACCTCGTGACTCCCGTAGAGACGTATTTTCTGAGTTGGGCATTCCTACATTGTACGCTACTTACGCATGCGAATGTTTGAAGGTGCTCAACAGCAGTTTATCAGACGGAAGAATTACCATCGAGAAAAGGCATGGCTAATAAGGCAAGATCTGCTGCACAACCGGCTTTACGCGAAAACTTAATAGGCCAGTCAATATAAACATCAAACATCGCAAATATGCATGTAATTGTTTCTTCTTTTGCACATTGTTAGGGCCAATGAGAGTAGTTTATACTCAAGTTTGCAACCTTCAAATCCTTGTGCTCAACTCATGGCACTCGAAAAACCACGAAGTTCCATCAATTTTTTAGGTTGTTAAACAAAAATACCAGAAGAAAGCGTTTTTCGGGCATGACCACAGTATACATTGTTGAAGCCAACTAAATTTGCTACAATTTAAGCCCAGTCCGAGCGTCCTACGTTTGTTATTTTCGGAGATACAGCCAATCAAGAAATGGGTAATATGGCCAAAAAGTGAGATTTTATTGATAGGGTTATTTTTCAAGACCCGTAGCACTCAAACATAATGTTCCTACAGAATATCCACGCGAGAATAATTCTTAGGCAATTGCTCAATTTGAATCTGACGCTATTGCCTAAAATTTATTTTCGCGTAGATATTCTATAGGACAGGGTGACTGGTAGTACTTGGTTGAGCAAAATAATAGGGGTGATTAAACATCCAAAATGCAACAAAAATTGTCTCATGACCTAGGGTCCGATTTCCTTTCCTAGTCGAGATAATAGATTTTTTCCCTTTTTTCGGCACATCACTGGTTTTCGCAACAAAAACAGCTGTAACTTGGGAAGCATGCGTCCTAGGTTAAATCCAACGATACCAATGAAAAGAGCACACTTTTTTCTGTGTGAGTAAGGACATTTTGTCCAAAGTTAGCGAAAGATTCTTGGAGTAAACTGGGAAAATATCAGGATATTTTAAGAAATGTCAGTTTTTGACAACTGTTCAAAGCTAGACTACATTAGCCATGGTGCTCCTAGCGCCCGGTAAATTCCTCTAAAACTGTATGAAGTAACTTGGTTCAATACTTCATGCTTATTTTACTCCTGTCCTTCGCAATGTTTTGAGAAAAATCCATTATTATACCAAAAAATAAGGCAATTAGGCCCATTTTGAGTGCCTAAAAGAAGATACTGTATCGTTTCCGGTGTATATAAGTAATTTGATGTTATAAAAAAAAGCTGAAAGGGAAATTAATGTTAATTTGTAATTATTTTATATTTTTTTTAAAATGGCGGAAAACTTTCTTTCATAAAAATCCGGTCTTCGGTCATCGAGACGTGAAGGATGTGAAGAAAGGGGTTGAACTTCGAAGTGTCGACTTATCCGTAGATATTAATGATTTCTTCGATGTGTTGAGAAGAATTCTGTTGTTTCACGCGCCGTAGTTGTTGTATTGAAATTTCTTTTTTATCACGACGATATGTTTAGTGCACAGCGAGTACTCCGTGGTCGAGCTCTTTTTGAAATCCACACTCGCATCAAATTCCAAAACGGAACTGATTAATTGTTTTTATTTTCCCATATGTCGTTCTTTTATTGTAATAATGAAGTAGCACATCGGTACATAACCCCCTCCTCCGAAAGAAAAAAAAAATCTTGATGGAGACGTCGAAAGAAAGTTTTTTTTTTTAATAAATGCAACAATAAAATAAATAAGGGGAAATAATGCAATGTGAATTGAAATATATATATATATGCCCTTTCAACTAAAAAATAATTCTATTCAATCATACCGAATATCCGATGTGATGGAATAGTTTGATTGATAAATAAGATCAATAAAGATAGACTTGTGATAAGTTGTAAACAATAAATTGATTACCGAGTAGTCATCGAAGGTGGGTAAAACGGTTTCATCGACGTAACATGAAAAATTCCTCTCCTCTTGTCGTGGTTGTTACTGTCAGTCAGTACGTAAGTGTGTTTACCAAGTTTTTCATGTACTCGGAAAGGTCCTTCATAAATGGGCAGTAATTTGGAAGAAATCTTCAATTGTTTCGAACTAGTTCTATCTTTATAAATTAGAACCAAGTCCCCTACTCTGAATCGTCGATGTCTATGTTTTTGTAATTTGTTTAATTTCTGTGCTATTTTTTCTCTGTTGTGTTTAATTCGTAGGTAAATTATGTAATTAAGTTGTTCACGTGTTAGTTTTCTTGTTTCTTTGTGATTTTGGTGTGACGTATATGAATGCCATGGACGATGTGGGAGCTCATTAAATTTCACTTCATGGGGAGTGCATTGAATAGTGTCGTGATACGTTTCATTGATCGTGGATTGAATAATTGGAAGAAGTGTAAACCATGCCGAATGTTTTTTATTTAATAAAATTCTCAAATATGACATAATTTCGCGGTTGACTCTTTCTGAAATATTAGATTGGGGTCTATGAATTGCTGTGAGTGTGTGTGTAACATTTTCCTTTTTAACGAATGCGTCCCAAGATTTCGAACGAAATGAAGGACCGTTGTCAGTTAGTAAGCAATTTGGTTTTCCATATACTCGGAATAATTCTTTAACTTTTTGTATTGTTTCACTAGATTGTGTGGTTTTGCAAGGATAAAGTACCACAAATTTCGAAAAATTATCTACACACGTTAAAATGTACTTGTTTCCGAATTTCGACATGGGCAGTGGACCAATGTGATCTAGTGAAAGAGTGTGCCATGTCTTAATACATTTGATTGTTTCATACTGATGTGATGAAATAGGTGATCTCTTTTTAAATTGACATGTGCTGCAATTTTTTATTACTGATTTTATTACTGACTTTACTTTGTATCCACTATAGTCCTCAGAAAATAGTTTAAAACATTTCAAGGTGCCCACGTGACAAAAACTTTCATGTAATAATTTAACGAGTTGGGTAATAAGGGATGAAGGTATGCAGATTTTGTATTTACCATCATTACCTTTTTTGAAAACTAAGTTATCATGTCGAACGAAATGAGCATGACTTGTTACAACTTTTTTTTTTAGATATTCATCTTTGTTTTGTTCTCTGGACAAGTCTTTCAACAAGGATGTATATAATTTTGAATTTAGGGAATGGATGTGGAAATACATATTTTTATTTGTCGGAATATTGTATTCTTTTTCGGGTGGATTTCGACTCAAAACGTCAGCAATTATATTATTTTTTCCATGAATGTGTTCAAGTCTTAAATTGAACGATTGAAGGAAAATCATCCAACGTCGCAGTCGCTGAGTAGGATTTTTGCAATTATTAAGGAATACGATTGCTTGATGATCAGTTTTTACGATAATCTCATATCCTGCTATAATATCGTGAAATTTTCTTATGGCCAAAATTATTGCAAGTAACTCTTTTTCAGTAGTGGTATAATTTCGTTCGGTCTGCGTAAACGTCTTACTCATGAAACCTAAGGATTTAACGCTCATATTGTTGTCATATTGAAATAAGTGACCACCTGCTGCAAACTCTGAACTGTCACATTCTAAAAAAAATGGTTTATGAAAATCGGGAAAAGATAACGATATCTCTTTACAAAGTTCGAGTTTTAGTTCAGCGAATGCATTTCTATGAATATCATTCCATGTCCATTTCCTGTTAGATTTCAACAAATCAAACAATGGCAGCGCTAATTTAGATAATTTTGATGTAAATCGTGAATAGTACCCAATTAAACCGAGAAAAGATTTTAGATTTTTAACACTACATGGCTCTGGAAAATCTTGAATTGCTTTCAATTTTGAACTGTCCTTGAATATGCCATCTCGAGATATTATGAAACCCAGCATATTCATCCTTTCTTTAAAAAAATGGCACTTACTCAATTTTAATGTTACATTATGAGTTTGACATCTTTCAAGTAACAATTCAATATGTTTTAAGTGATCGGATACAGTACGAGACGCCACGGTTACGTCGTCAACATACATTTTTAGAAATTTCGAATAATCTGGTGTAATGACAAGGGATAAACTTTTTATCAAGCTCGGAAGGCTATTTTTTAAACCAAATGGAACCCGGGTAAAATGATAAACGATCCCTTCAAATTTAAACGCCGTGTAGGGACGTGATTTAGGATGCAAAGGGACCTGAAGGAAACTAGATCGAAGATCAATTGCCGAAAAATAAGAACAACCGCCCAACTCTTTAAAAATTTCATCAATTTTTGGTGGCGAATCATATTCAGGCACGGTTCGATTGTTCAAAAATCTGGCATCCAAACAAGGTCTCACAGTTTGGTCCTTTTTTGGAATGAATATTATTGGGTTTAAAAACGGGCTGTTCGAACGTTCTATTATTCCTTCGTCGAGCCATGTGAATATCTCCTTTCTGGCTAACGGGAGGAGGGAAGGTTTTATTGGATAACACGGAAGTTTGTATGGAGTATTATCTGTTACAATAATCTCATGTGTATATCCTCTCATTAGTCCTATTTCATCCCGAAAAACGTTCGAAAATTTAATGAGAATTTGTTTAAGTTGATCAAGTACATTTGGGGAGACGTGACTCAAAGTATCCGCTATTTGAGATATTTGTGAATATAATAATTGACGTTTAGAGTTATTGTTATTTTTTTTTACTTTGAGTGTGTGGTTGTATCCATTAATTTTATCATTAGATATTTCAAGCATGATTGGTTTCAACATTAAAGAGTTACTCACTTCAGAAGTAGGAATTTCTATTTCAGTACCATTGTACGTAAAAGACAAAGAATGTTTCGAACAATCAATTTTGGCTTTGTATAAATTTAGGGTGTCAACTCCCAAGATTATACAATTATTTAAATTTGGTATTAATATAAAAATTATTGGTAGTGTTATAGACCCTATGGAAGCATTTATCAAAATCTGTTTGCTGGCTGTTATGGGTTTTTGCGAGACAGCCCCCATTATATTAGTTTTGGACATGGGCAGGCTTTTAAACGACATTTTTGGCTCAATATATTTTTTAAAATATTCGAAATTCATAGCGCTTATCTGTGAGCCGCTATCGACCAATGCTTTTACAGACAAATCATTAAAGGTAATGTGGACGTAAGGGCATTGTAGATCTAATGGAGTTACTGGATTTTCATCAAACTCCTCGGTTAAAATGTCAGAGTTGATTACATTGAACACGTTTCTACTTTTGGCTGTCTCGCAAATAATTAGTTTTTTGACATATTTTCTTCACAGTAATCATTAGGATCGAACATATTACCCTCATTCCCTTTGATGTCACATGCACCATCCTTACTGTGAATTTTAATGTCCTTATTAATTTGAATCTTGTGAATATTTCTATTTTGATCTTTATACCTACTATTGTAATTCGAACTTTTGTTATTTTTAGATTGGTTATTTGGTGAGTTAAAAGCATTTTTATTTTGGTTAAAGTTAGAATCATTCCGAGTAAGTAACCGGTTTCGATGTCTATCCTTCAAGTGTTGGACTAACTCATCGATTGTTTGATAATCCTTCACAATAACATGATGGTAAATTTCTTGACCAAAGTGGGACGCGAGTGTTCTCAAAAGACTAAACTCGGGAATTTTTAAATTGATTTCATCTAATCTCACTAATAAGTTGGCGATGTAAAGATCAGGAGGTGTGTTAAACGTATAATTGTATCTTCCGTTGTACAGAAGTTGAGTCACGAAACAGTGATAATTGTCATTTACAAATTCATTTTTGAATTTTACTTCAAAGTCATCAAAATTTAAAATGGAATTTTGGTGTCTTAGAAACCAAACCTGGGCTTCTCCTGATAAATGTGGGGCAAGAAACTCTTTGATAGGAAAATCGGAAAAGTACTTATGCTTATTTTTTAACGACTCCAAAAATTGTATAGGTTTTTGTTTTCTAAAATCAGAGAAATATAACGGTCTATTGTCGATAGGGTGAAAGGATTTGTTATTATAGTTGTCTTTGTTTTGAAATTGAGGGGTAAGTCGAATTTGAGAACTAGGGTTATCATTCATTCTAGTTTTCCGTTGTTGAAGGTGTGAGATATCTTTTTTTAAGTCTCCAATACTATCCCTTATAACTTGAATTTTTTTATCAAGTTCTTTGGAAGTTGATATTTCTCTGTTAACTCTATCGAATACAAGGGATTGTTGATTCATTTTTTTAGACAAATCATTAAATTCATAATCAACAATTTCTCTGAAATTGTCAGTTTCGACAACCATCTTATTCACGAGCATTTTTAATTTGTGTTGCTCTTCCTGTAATTTCTTCAACTCACATTGTAATGATTTAAATATGTTTTCACAAGAATTTACGTGTTTTAAGATAAAGTCGTTAGTGTTTTGAGCTGTTTCAGTGAGGTATTTCATTGTGTTTAGCTGTTGGTGTTTGTGTTGTTGTATTTCTTTGTCCTTCCTGATCATTTCCAAGATATCCTGTTTGTTTCGTAACTGTTGTTGTGCAAGAGTATCGAGTAGGTTTTGTTTTTCGAATGATTGTTGTTCTACAAATTGAGCTATAAAATCGGTAAGTATTTCGCGTGTTTTACCTTGTATAATCTCATCAAAGTTGTCAGTAGTTTGTGTCTGGGTCGTTGTTTGTTCGACATTTCTTTTACTGCGAAGCATCATCCTTGGTATTATCTTTATTTAGGATTCGAGTGACTCGGTCGGGCGCCAATGTATCGTTTCCGGTGTATATAAGTAATTTGATGTTATAAAAAAAAGCTGAAAGGGAAATTAATGTTAATTTGTAATTATTTTATATTTTTTTTAAAATGGCGGAAAACTTTCTTTCATAAAAATCCGGTCTTCGGTCATCGAGACGTGAAGGATGTGAAGAAAGGGGTTGAACTTCGAAGTGTCGACTTATCCGTAGATATTAATGATTTCTTCGATGTGTTGAGAAGAATTCTGTTGTTTCACGCGCCGTAGTTGTTGTATTGAAATTTCTTTTTTATCACGACGATATGTTTAGTGCACAGCGAGTACTCCGTGGTCGAGCTCTTTTTGAAATCCACACTCGCATCAAATTCCAAAACGGAACTGATTAATTGTTTTTATTTTCCCATATGTCGTTCTTTTATTGTAATAATGAAGTAGCACATCGGTACAATACGAAAGCTATTTCAAGAAATTTTTTTCAGGTTATTCCACTTTTATTTGTCTTTCCTCATAGATTAGCATAGGAAAAGTGAATTAAGCTGAAAAAAAAAGTTTTGAGAATGGCTCTTGATCTTCTTGTAGGCACTCAAAATGGGCCTAATTGCCTCATTTTTTGGTATAACAATGGATTTTTATCAAAAAATTGCGAAGGACAGGAGTAAAATAAGCATGAAGTGTTAAACTAAGTTACTTCATACAGTTTTAGAGAAACTTGCCAGGTGCTGGGAGCACCATGGCTAATGTAGTCTAGCTTTGAACAGTTGTCAAAAACTGACATTTTTAAAAATATCCTGATATTTTCCCAGTTTACTCCAAGAATCATTCGCTATCATTAGACAAAATGTCTTTACTCACACAAAAAAAAGAGTGCTCTTTTCAGTGGTGTCGTTGGATTTAACCTAGGACGCTTACTTCCCATGTTACAGATGTTTTCTTTGCGAAAACCCGTGATGTGCTAAAAAACAACAAATTGATTATCTGAACTAGGAATGGAAATCTGACCTTAGGTCATAGGCAATTTTTTGTTGCATTTTGGGTGTACAATCATCCCTCTCATTTTGTTCAACCAAGTACCAATCACCGTGTATTTGAGTGCTACGGCTCTTGAAAAATTACCCTACCAATATAATCTCGCTTTTTGGCGAGATTAGGTATTTTGTTGATTGCCTGTATTTCCTGTACTAAAAGACCCAGGATGCTCGGGCATGGCTTAAATTGTAGCAAATTTAGTTGGCTTTAACAATGTACACTGCGGTCATGCTCGAAAAATTCTTTCTTCTGGTATTTTTGTTTAAAAAACCAGAAAAAGTGATGACATTTCTTAGTTTTTCGAGTGCCATGAGTTAAGCACAAGGTTTTGAGGGTTGCCAACTTGAGTAATAACTGCTCTCATTGGTCCTAACAACACGCAACAAAAAAATCAATTAATTACATACATGTTTGCGATTTACCCCGATTTTTGGGCCTATATTGACTGGTCTATAAGCTTTATGCGAATTAATAAGTCTCAGATAGACCTGAATGTCAGAGGACTACAGCTGTACCATCAGATTCCGGCAATATTCAAAGCTGAAAACGGGATCGATAACTTGAAGTCATTCAAAAGGCATTTAATTCAGAAGATGCCGTATTCATTGATTGAGCTGCTGCATCTTTAAATGAAAAACATGCGACGACCCTATTCATAATTATTTTATTATGTTGAAAGGGAAATAAATATTATTATTATCATTATTAAAGGAAGTTTGGTCTCTTTCCGTGTCGTCACAGCGGGAGCACTCCGGCCTGGGGCTGTATTCCAATGCCGTGTGAAATTGCCGCAAAAAGCGGTTGCTATGGCGGGATAATGTTATTTCTTATTCGGCGTCCTTGGATCCTACTTGCGGCCTTTTTCCCCGACCGTTCAGAATAAGAACGTCTAGAAGATCTTGGCTCGGCTCACCAGGGGTGATAAGAACCTTGAGTACTGACTACTGAGGACGTTGTGGCTAAGCGCCGCCGTGACTTGATTCAAGGGTGAGCATGTAAGATGTTGGGGTTAAGAAGAATAAGACCCACGAAACAATAGGACATTGCCTATATGTTTCGGACCGAAAATGAGGACAAAAAACAACAATTTCGACCTTTCGCCCGAACGTTCCTGAAAAATAGGACTTCTGGTCACCACCATATCCACTGGCGGCTACTCTGTTGCGTATCAGGCTGGAACCGCCCGCCTTTCTTGGTTGAGCGTGATTCGGGAACTCATAAATCACGTCCGTCTCAGGCCAGTAGGCATTTTTCAGATAATGACCCTAAAATTTGGGAATGTGACCTCCCTCGATGGGATTTGGGAGATGGTTTTGATGATGTTTTAGCGCTAGTGACATAGACTCTTATGGGATGGGTGATGGTTCCGCCGACACTGGACGCCCTGCACCACCAAAAGAATCACGCAGACGTCTGAAGGTGCCAATAATCCCACAAAAAGACTGTGCAATCATCAACCTTGCACTTCCTATGAAAAAATTGTACAAAAAAACATCTACGCCGTTACTCCACCCGCTTCGAGTGAAAAATAAAAGAATACTGGTAAACGAGCGTTTGAACGATCTGTAGAACGAGACTTGAATATAAGAGGATCAAGTTCTTTGATTTTTTGGGTTGTGGTAAGAGTACCAGGCAACTTACATAACCATACGCTTCTACGGGACTAATCGAATTGGAAGTACTTGAGTACTGCGTCATTTACACAATTTGATGAAAGATGAATTACTCACCATTTTGAGATATTTTCTGGACGTTAGAGCCTATAGAGACAGCCAACTGGTTGAAGTCCTTTTTTTCAGCTCCGTTCTGATACGAAGAATATCCGTCCATGATTAAAATTTGGGTCTGGGTCTGGCAGGGAATTCCGAGTGGATCAAGGGATGATGGACTTGGGACGCTTTCTGATCAGAGGATCTGGGGAACACCTCAAAATTACGGGAGCACGGCAATCATGAAAACTATTTAGAATGACAACTCCCCGGACTTATAGCTTGTAGAGCCTTCGAACACTACAACCCCAACACCCTGTCACTGTCATCAAAAATCCAATTTCTTTTGACAAAAAAGCCTCTTTGTCCTTCCTTGTCAGCTGGAACAGTGGGAGACGTTTTTTCTCGTTGGCAAACTTGATGGGCAGTCAAGCAATGTTACTATAAAAAAACATTTATTGCAATCCTAATTTGAAGGGTATCAACATCTATGACTCGGCATTTAGAAATGAAACGGCGAAATTTTGCGAAAACACGTAAAAATCGTCCCCTAAACAAAAAATTAGTACGTGCAGCTTGATTTTTCCAAGTGAAGCCACTGCGAGCGGGTTGGTTGTTTTAGTGACATGATTCAGTTGATAACGCGGTGAGATATTTGGACTCAAAGTCTTGAAGTTTTTTATTTTATTAATTTTAAAACCGTTTTTGCATTCTTCTTCTTTGGTAATGTGTCGTAAGTTGACATCAGCAGGATAAATCCTAGCATAAACACAACAATCGCTTAAATCATTGGTAAGTTGAGTAGCTGAAAGTAAGGAATCGCTGTTCGTGGAGGATGCTCAGTAATTGTTCCTATACTTTAGGGTTTTAAATGTCTTCGAGGGTTTTAAAGAAATTGGGGCTACACGCTGAGAAGGAACTGACTTGTTTACCGGGTGACGATGGCACTGACACGGAAGCTGATTTCAGTTCATCGAGTGGTTCCAAGAAGAAACAACTAAACATAAATCGTTACGACTTGGTAATTTTTCTCTTCTAAAAGCTCAAATTAACCTGAAGATAAATTAAATGAAATGTGCCAAACAGTTGAACCAGC
Source organism: Corythucha ciliata (assembly GCA_038030265.1). Classification (NCBI taxonomy): domain Eukaryota; kingdom Metazoa; phylum Arthropoda; class Insecta; order Hemiptera; family Tingidae; genus Corythucha; species Corythucha ciliata. Next base: position 45,930,135 of record CM075942.1, on the reverse strand, counting down.
ATTCGCATTCGGAGAGTGAAGTCAAAGAGGATGATGATCATGAGACAGCCGGTTCGTTGAACGCTCACGACGGAGTGATTGATTTGAAAGAATCGCGAAGGAAGAAGAAAAAGAAGAAGAAGAAAGTCAGTAAGGCCCACCCGAATACGCGTAGCAGCGAGGATAACTTCGAAGTGAGTGTGCGGAGGTTGTGAAGAGGCGGAACGAGTCTTAACATTCATCCTCGTTAGGATGAAGTTGAAAGATCAGTTCGAGAGGTCAACGAGATGCTGGGCGAAGCCCCCCTCGATAAAGTCGCACCAGCAACGGTCAGTCCCGCGGCTCGAGGGAAAAAACACGTCCTGTCATTAGACTATCGTTGTTTGAACCCTAACAATGAAATACGAAGAATTTTTGGAGCCAAAATTCTTCAAACAGAGCAGTGAGTGTAGTAGGGTTGCCAGAAAGCCGAGGCTCTTTGCCCAGAGATATAATTATGTATAGGCTGGTTCCGGGATAAGTGTGACAAAATATTTTGGGTAAAACTTCGTCAAAAGTGGAGTACAATGCGACCTCCACGGATGTCCTATCTTCATTTTCCTTGGAGCTTTGATTTTTTTAGTGCTTTTATTTCCTAACTGTATTTGCTCCAGAAAAACGCAGATTGCTCGACTTCTGTTACGATTTCCTCTAAAAGTGACCACAGTTTCGGGAACTACGAAAGATTTCCTGTGCAATGATTGTCATTACATTCATCAAAAGCATGACAAACCACTAAAGATCTGGGAAATTCCAAAAATCCCTAATTCTGTGCTCTAGAAAGTATATGCCATTTCCAGAAGGTAACCTGAACCGTCTGGCCAAGTATCTCAAAAACTTGCCCAGTGTCTGAGCTTTCCAATGGTGCCCTTACGATCCAAATCATCAATCTCCTTCAACGCAAAAATCTTTTTTTAGGTTAAAAACCGTGAGTTTTTTGTTGCCAAAATGTCAACTGTTTGTAATTTTCCGGCAGTTTTTTTTCCTTCATTTTCATCATCTTCTTCTTGAGATGTGTCAGAAACTGGAAATTTTTTGATTTGTCAGCAAGACCTGCTTACTGGCGTTCTCTCCTCCCCCTACGCATTCAAATTCATTAAAAGGCACTGATGTAGGCACGTGAACGCTGCAGCGGAGGGAAGACGACGATTAGGACAGCGAGTTTGATATTCCACCTGAGCGTCGCGAGCACTGCACCCCACAGTATCCGTAAACGAGGTGTATTTACACGTACTCCCTCACGGTGATTTCAGCCATTTTTACGGAAATTGCACTCACAAATGAGTTTAAGAATAGAGAGTCGACCGTTTTTCTAGTCTGAGGCCATGTTTTGTGAGATTTTTCGACTCGAAACAGGGCTCACCAAAACTACATCTATACTTCATGTACGCGGGGGGGGGGGGGGGAGAACGCGAGGAAGGTCTTGCTGACAAATCATAAAATTTTCAGTTTCTGAAGAATAAGATGAAAACGAAGGAAAAAGACCGCCGGAAAATTAAAAACGGTTGACATTTTGGCAACAAAAACTCATGGTTTTTAATCTAAAAAGAGATTTTTTGCGTTGAAGGAGATTGATGATTTGGATCGTGAGGGCAAAATTGGAAAGCTCAGACACTGGGCAAGTTTTTGGGATACTTGGCCAGACGACCAGGCAATTTTTTAAGGCAATTAATGCGCGAAAGCGAATTGCAGCAATAGCCGTAAAATTGCCCTGCAATAAACTCCCCGTTTCGTGCAATTTTTTCCCTCTTCGGAACTCCCTCTTTTCTTGATGCAATAATTGCATCGAATTGTCCAATATTGCTCACTGTTGTCCAATTCCGGCGACTACTTTTCCTTGCAATTTTTTAAGTCCACGGAGGTTGGATAATTATTGCACGTTTTCCGCAATTTTTGCCCCCGGGCCACCAGTGGATAGGTGCCATCCCCCCCCCCCCCATGGGATGACAATTCTCGGAAAAGAAGAATGGAAAAATTTTCAACGGTAGTCTAAAAGTAAAAGTTGAGCCATTTTTGTTGCTCAGAAATGGAGCAATTCATTGCAATACAATTGCAAAATCCCTCAACTATCCGCTAAAGGCCCGTTTACACGAGCAATAAAAATTGCTGCAATTCGGCAATTATTGGACAATTCTTTTCTACAAAAATTGCAGCAATACGAAGCAATTTTCCCTCAGCGGATAGTTGAGGGATTTTGCAATTGTATTGCAGTGAATTGCTCCATTTCTGAGCAACAAAAATGGCTCAACTTTTACTTTTAGACTACCGTTGAAAATTTTTCCTTTCTTCTTTTCCAAGAATTGTCATCCGGGCCACCCATCATGGGTGGCCCGGGGCCAAAAATTGCGGAAAACGTGCAATAATTATCCAAACACCGTGGACTTAAAAAATTGCAAGAAAAAGTAGTCGCCGGAATTGGACAACAGTGAGCAATATTGGACAATTCGATGCAATTATTGCATCAAGAAAAGAGGGAGTTCCGAGGAGGGAAAAAAATGCACGAAACGGGGGGTTTATTGCTGGGCAATTTTTCGGCTATTGCTGCGATTCGCTTTCGTGCAATAATTGCCTTAAAAAATTGCCCGTGTAAATGGGCCTTAATTGAAAACTGCTTCGTATTGCTGCAATTTTTGTAGAAAAGAATTGTCCAGTAATTGCCGAGTTGCAGCAATTTTTATTGCTCGAGTAAACGGGCCTTAATGCACAGAATTAGAGATTTTTGCAATATCCCAGATCTTTAGTAGTTTGTGATCTTTTTGACGAATGTACGGACAATTATTGCACAGGAAATCTTCCGTAGTTTCCGAAACTGTGGTCACTTTTTGAGGAAATCATAACAGAAGTCGAGCAATCTACGTTTTTCTGGAGCAAATTCACATACGCCATTTAGTACAGATCGGCTATAGAAAGAATGAACCTGCAGGGGGGAAAGCAAGAACTTTTTTCTGAAAACATTCTATTCCAGCTCTCAGCGGCAGGCAGAAGAAAGAGACAATAGAATAGTTTCAGCGGAGCACTGATTTGACCCTTCCCAACCTGATTTGTCGCCTTCACGTTAATTGTTTTGATCGCCGAAGAGTACTTGTTTGCTCTTGTCAATTATGAGTCCCTCTATTTCCACCACACGTCTTCTTTTGGATGACCGGTCATGCATCTTCAACCATCACACGTTATGCGACACTGGGCTAAGAGACATGAAAACAGTGGACTCTGCTCTGTGTCTTTAGCAATTAGAGAAATATGTTCAAGGTTTTGGTCCTTTCAAAATCCAAATTGTGCGGATTATTGCTCACAGAACACAATTTCTCGGGTTTTACTAATTCAAAAAGCCAATTTCACAAGATTGACCACCTATAAAGCAAATTTCGCTGGGTTGATTCATAAAAAAAACATCCCGCCTGTGGCACTTTCGAGGTTCAAATATCGCGGAGCTAGCTGGTTCAAACCTCATTTTGTAGGCGCTTAAAAAATAAAAATTTCGCAGGGCTTGGCCCATCAAAAACCAAATTTCAGAGACAATTTCGTTGAGTTGGCAATTTAAAAACGAATTTCGAGGGACTGTCTCGCCCAAAAAAGGTTTCCTGCATTAAAAACAAAATTTCCCCCTTTTGACCCATTCAAAGAGCAATTTTGTGGGACATGGTTCATTCAAATGCCCAACTTCGCATGCACGTAAACTTGACCAGACCCCCTAGCGCGCAAAAAACAAAACAAAAAAAAACAAAAAAACACGAAAACGGTCCTATTCGTTCGATTACTGTTAGTTTAGAAACAATTGTCGTTTGTTAAGTATTTCAATTCTTTTTTTGTTGAAAATATTGATTGGCGCTGCCAGGTTTACAGAACCCGACACATGAACGAATCGTTTGCTAGCGTCATTTGTAGTCGTAACATCGCTTGTTTAGGTGGAATGTTTGCTTGTTTAGCATTTAGAAACGTAATTTATAAGCATCATTGATGAATGCAACTATCTTAATGTAACCCGACCTTACAACATTTGGCGCCATGTATAGTCCCAATATCGTTTGTTCGCAAGCACACAAACGATTTCATGACCAGACACGAGGCTAAACCGACGATATCGTTCATGGGTCGGCTAGCGTAATGTTAGACGCACCTATCAATGTACATAACGACGTTATGCTTCGAAGCACAAAACAAATGAAAAGTCTGGGCCAAGAAATCCAAACAAACTATTTTACGACCGGATATGAAGCTGAACTGCTGATTTCGCTCATGGGTCTGGTGACGTGAAGCTGGGCCCACTCATCTATGCTTTTAAAAAAGTATAGTTGACGTGATAAACAAAGGAACATTTTGGCTAAACGAACAAAAAGGATATTACGATTGATTTTCCATTAAGTTTAGTGGGTGGAGGGGCTTCAGAATGGAGGGGATGTGCAGCCATGAGAAGGGTCAATTTGAAGGATTATAATAACATTCATTTTCTTGTCTGCTTCAGGGGTTGTTAAATCTTCTGGGGAGCGATGGAGCTTTTGTGGTTAGTGAATCTCGTGCACTAAATGTTTTATGGTTGAACTTTTTTGATGCTGAGCTTCTTGTGGTTTGAGCGTATTTATGGTGACAGTTTTCTGTGGTGAGTGCGTTTTATGGATAAAATTTCTTTTCGTTGAGCGGTTTGAGGTTTTGTAGTCAGTTTTTGGATTAAAAGTTATTAGCTTTGACCACCGATGCATTAACCTCGCAGGACTAAATTTTCTGTTTTTGCACTAAGTTATCAGTTTATTGGGGTAAGATAAGACAATTATTCTTGACTCGAATGATCGTCCGACAGTCGCTAGGACTAATTTTCCAGTTTAATTCTTTGGGATTGGGAGAAAACCTGAGATCTGGCAACCCTATAGTAGTCACATTCGTGAAGGTTCAAGATGTTTTAAATGAAACGGACTCACAGGAAAAAACGGGGAAGAATGCGAGCCCATCTTAAAGCTGGAAGCTTGATTCTTGTGACGCCCAAAGATAATTGGCCCCCGGCGGCCAAAACTGGCATCTCAATGAAATTGGTTGAAACGAAGAATGGGATAAATTACTTTGCTTTCGAGCATTCGGCGAGCTATCAACAGATTCAAATGAAGTTCCTCGAAGCGGTTGAACGTCTTGACAGTCAATTCATTGTCGTAAGTGACAGGGGGCTGGGGAATTTGGGGGGCAGCCGCCCCCTGCGAAGTATTTTTGTCTTTAATGATCTTTGTTTTTAATTAGGAAACTATCAATACTCATCCTTACCACATCGATTCACTTCTTCACATGTCCAGCCTTTGTCAATTAAGTGACAACATGTCGATGGCAGCTGAACTCATACAACGAGCCCTCTTCTGTCTTGAGTGCGCCTTTCATCCAGCTTTTAATCTGGCGAGTGGTCTCTGTCGCCTAGACTACAGGCATCAGACGAATCGCTCGTTCTACGTGGCACTTTTCAAACACATGACTTTTGTCGGCTCGCGAGCTTGCTACAGAACAGCATTGGAATTCTCTAAATTGATCCTGTCGCTTGATCCTGAAGAGGACCCTTTGGCTATTGTTCTGACTGTCGACTTTTACGCTCTTCGTGCTCAAGAGTACGACTGGTTCATACGTTTGGCCAACGAGTGGGAGTCAACGAAAAATCTCTCTCAGGTTTGGAGCTTACAGCTAGGAATTCAGTGATTCAAGTTGTTTTTTATGTCGTGTTGCAGCTGCCTAATTTCGCCTATTCCCTGGCGGTAGCATACTTCCAACTAGGGGAAGTCGAGACCGCTCACGATCTGCTCCAAAAAGCCGTCATAAGGTTTCCTGGAGTTTTATTGAAACTCATGGATAAGTGTTGCGTTCAAGTTGATCAACGAGTCTCCTCGTGTCCATATTTTAGAGATGCTCACGAAAGGTGTACAGTTCATTTAGTTTCGTTTTTCCGTTTTAAAACGTTCTTTCTGTCCAGGCAAAGTAAATCGTTGACCCAACTCGAGTTTTTGTACGTTGCAAGAAGTTACCATGTATGGCGAGAGTCTGAGCTTTTACCGTGGCTTGAACATAATGTCAATACGGCTCTCGAAAGGATTACAAGTGGTGACCCTATGGTGGCGGAATGGGAGGTAAATCGAAATCGTCGCTACGCAACGTCACCGCTGAATGTTCTGCGCCATGTGATACTTTCAGAAATCGAGGAAATTCCTCTTACATCGCCGGTTTGTCGTATAAGTCATTCGAATTCGGAGGTCGTAGTTTTAAAATTTTTAAATGATTTTTCCCCCAGAATTTACCATCCACGATTATTCATTACGACCTCTTACCACCTCCTGACACAATCAACACGTACAGTCGACCAGTCAGGCCTCAATCATCCGCTTCACAGAATGGAACGTTCACCGTGTTCCTGCGCTCGCTAATTCCAAACTTTGACGTGAATCAATTACTTCCGCTGGATGAAGCGTAATGGCCCCGCCCCCTCCCTTCCATGTCCTGCCGTTACTTGTTTTTTCTCTCTCCGACGTCGCAGTGCCGGCCACGATCACCCAGAGGTCGAAGCCGCGGCTCAATTCGACCTAATGGCGGATGAAGATGGAAGAGACAACGCTACTGGTGGTGGTGGCGCCGACATGGACATACGCCGTTCGGTGGCTTCGCTTCTCGACGCCATGCGGGACCTGTTGACCAATTTTCAATTACCGGACGCTCAGCTCGACGGTGATATCGATGATGACGAAGAAGACGACGATCAAAACTCCAACGAGAATAGTTCTTAAAAAAAAAAAGGTCAGTCCAATTATCGCGCCTTTCGTCATTGATTTTAAAGGATATGATAAATTTCTTATCCCTATGTTGGAAATTCTAATCATTGGAAAAACATTACCGATTGAAATAAGGATACCGGAGGTGTGTGCTCTAAGGAAAAACTATGTAACACTAATAAATATTCAGAATACAAAATAATGTATTAATATCTAAATTATTCAACGTCAGTCGACTTTTTAAGGTAATATTGAACACTCTTTCATCACAGTCAGTATAGAATGCCACGTTTTGAATACGGGGTCACCCTTTGAATTGATATAAGTACGAAACTATGGTAGAAAGTGTGCTTATAGCATTCGACAGAGCCGATCTGAAAGTTAGTTATTGCCGTTCAAGCAGTAGTTGAGAAAATAATCAACTTTCACACTTCTGACCTTAAATCGGAGCACTTGAAAAACTGAACGAGGTCATCGGCCTGAAACTGTTCATGAGCCAAGTCTTGGAGGAATCTGCGAAGTTCGCGGTTGATTTCTTGAATGGCCCACGTTTCAACATTTATTTGATCCACTGAGATCGTCTGAAGGCTTTTTCCGCAACAAAAAATAAAAGTGAAACGACCGGGTCAGGTTTGAATTTACCTTTCCAGTGCACCAAGAATCCTTTCAGCGGCAAGCAAATGTTGGTCGAAGTGACCAACATCAAACTGCAACGCTTCTGAGTGTTCCACATTCAACGGAAAAGGTATTCCGAACTGCTTAGATAACCAGTGACTGGAAAAATTAAATAAAGTGAAATAACGGCTGACATTTTACAAGTGATTAAATAGCTCAAATACTAACCAAAATGTTCGAAGATTTTTGTCAAAGGTGGCGAAATGAAGATTCGCCAGCTGAACAGACTCCCGTATGAATGTACTTCCTGGCGGTGGTCCGAGCGGATTGGGACATTTAAGAAACGCCATGTCAAAATTGAGTTTAGCCGTTTCGCTTTCAAAATTTGCCGAAAGAGGGCCGATCAATTCGGAAATTTTGTGAGAAATAAGGCTTGCCTCGGCCATTGTTACACAATTGTCTGGGAATTAGTAGTTCTTAAATATTAGACAACGACCATTGCTTCCGTTATTTAAATGACCACAGACTGCTGGAAGGGGTAAGTTAATAACTCTTCTGGAAGAGGTTGGAAAAGTCCAGCCCCAAGCTAAGGGTCCATAGCTATTCAAAGCTTTGTATCAAGTATGCACAGTATAAGTAAATGACACGGAAATTTCGACTAAGGGCCGTATTCATAGTCGTCATTAGAGCTGGTAATGGTTTAAGCGACTTCGAATCGGTCGTTTTAATAAGTGAATCATCTGTTATGAGCCGAAATAAGCGAATACTCAGTCTAAGGACCGTATTCATAGTCGTCACTCAGGCTGAGTATTCGCTTATTTCCACTCATAACAGATGATTCACCAACTAAAACGACCGATTTGAAGTCGCTTAAGCAAATACTCAGTTTGAGTAACGACTATGAATACGGCTCCAAGTCCAATTTTACCGTAATTAGCCCCCAACTTGGACACCCTCGGACTACCAAACGGCCCACCCTGTTCCAGACAGACTGAGGTCATGTAAACTAAGTTGACAAGATTAATAACTTACAGGACGTTGAACGAGAGTAAAACTGTGTGATGATTTCCATCTGGCTAGAAACACCGGTAATATAAGCTTTGGTATTGTTCATCAGAGGGACAATTCCCCACGGTGGGGTGCCAGGGGGCGTATGCCACAGCCACATAGGGCCATATTTCGACATTGAACCCTTCCTCAAAATCTGTAAACACCAACTACACGTCATCAACTTCTAGTCGGGTGGTAGGACAAGCAAAATAGTCTTACGTCGTTTAAAAATCCGGAAAAAATATTGGTGAGTCTATGAATAAAAGCTGCCGCGTCGTTTGATTCAGAAACCCCTTCTGGAGGAATTTCGAACGCGTGGCAACCTACAAACAGTGAAATTGTATTCGCGTTTACCATCGTTGTCGTTAGCGTTCTCTCTTACTTCTTTTCTTCTTATCTTCGGCTATTATTTCGCTTAGACGAGCGTTTGAAAACGCGATCACCCCCGAAACACTGGCTTTGGCAGTAAGATTTTTGTCGTTAGTCAACAATACCTGAAAGAAATCGACCACTTTGTGAAACACTTTAATGTCGGGCGCCGAACAGTTTCCGAATCATTTATCCTGCAAGCGTCGTTTTCTATTTCTTAAAAGAAAAAAAAAATGAAGGAAGACGTGCACTGTCTTGTGTGACAAAGTAACTTGCGGAGACAAATGGATTCGAGTGGAGAAGCCATAAAACGATAAAAAGCAATTCCTTACTGCAGTCCTTCCAGTGCTCAATAATTGTAAACAGCATTTGATAAGGTGATCATCAGGGACTTCAATTTCAAATGCTAGCCCATCAGATTTGGCCGCCACTTCTTGAGGTTGACCTCGAACGAATGAATCCCCACTAGTCAGACCGTCCATTACGAAGTTCACCGCCGCCCTAGCGCGTTTAGCTAACTTACTAGTCTTATCCTCCTTCAAATAGTCCAATTCTTTAAGAACTTGCCAAGGGACGATCAGTATAGGAGTCATAGATTTAACTTTAACGTCTTTTAAAAGTTTCAAAGAACCGGTACAGTCAATTAACACATTGGTGTCGACGACGATATGAACGTTGACATCGTGCTCGCTCGACGCGCCCGGCTCGACTCGTCGATTCAGATAAGTGTTCGAAGAAGAGCACAGGTCAACGTCCATCGCTTCGATAATACTTTTATTTTGGACGAGGTATCGAACTTTGTGAAGGTCAGGATCACGACACGCTTCGACTTTTCTCCGTTCGACAGCCTGAACGTTGGAATTACCGAAAGTCGATTCAACCAACTGTTTCACACGATCCTGTAGTTTCCTTTTAGACGAAGTTGACGATACCGTTCGACGACGGTTGTCGGGTGTCTTTTCTGTCGAGATTTTAGGCCTCTTGTATAAGTTGTTTTGACTTTCACCGGAATTCGTCGCCTTGGTCGATACTTTCTCATTTTTTGGTGGCTTCTGCGACCGTGAACCGATATTTTTTTGGGTAGGGAACGTCGTTTTCGTCGATGTGCTTGGTTTCGGCGCCGATGGTGAATTAAGACCTGTAAATTTAGAAAGATCAGGATATTATGACAATAACTACTCAACATAAGCTGACCAACTCAGTCAAAAACTGGGATTTCATCCCAAAAACATGATACTCTGTTCTCTACTGACCCCAAAAATGTATTGTCTGGTACAGGGAGCGTCATATTTCTTACTAAATTCACTACTCGGTTTTTTGAATGGTAGTTTCCACTTTTAGGCAATTTAGCGGCAGGTTCTGAATAGTTCTTGATTTCGGTATTAAACCCGTCGATCCTGTTGGTAAGGCACTATAAAACGTTTTAAAGGTTCTCTACTGTTGGGGCTTCCCCGAAACTCAACCTCATAACAAATGTTTGGACTATAAAACTGCTACTCTAGACGTTCAACCGAGTTTCTAAGTGGGATAAGTTTATCGGCCAGGAAATTTAGGTCTTAAGCACGGCAAAATACGGTTTTCGAAAAGGAAATGTATTCTTTTCCACGGTCTTCTAATGTTTCGCACGGCCATAAAAAGTTTTCAGCTTCAAAAAATGAACCACCCCGACAACAAAGGTGATTGCACGGCAAAGTAGGATATTCCCCTTCTTTTAATTCTTTGCTCGTCAAAAAAATAAAAAGGACGACAGAACATAATAATATGCCTGAACTTCTGATGTTATTGTTTTGCACGACAATTTATGATGATTCCACGTCAATTTAGCTCCCTGTTCCCGAAGAATTGCTAGATTTTCTCCTTGTTTTTAACAGGAAAATTCAGAATCGAATGAAATTTAATTTGATGAAAGAATTTTTCCACTTTTAGAGTAAAACCCCGAAGGTCGGCAATATTTTGTATCTAAACATCTGTCCTGTTGTAGTTCAACACCGTTATCTCATGTTAAAATTCGTACGTGTGCTAAAGTGTTTAACGAAAATTTATAGTAGAATTAAAGATTTGACTGCTTTCGGGGGGGGGGGACCCCTCGTACTTTGAACAAACAATGATCCCAGCCTTAAATCACAAATTTGAAGTTCACTTCTTTTTATTTGTCATTGATTTACTTACCCTTTTCTCACCCGTGATAATTAGACGTGCAAATACCTTTATCTGCCGTGTGAATGAATTTTTTGTCGTACGGGTTTGTTTTTTGGACATTGGCTTTTCCATTTCAGCCGTTGCGCTATTAGACGTGCGAACAAACTTTTTTGCCGTGGGATTACTCTTTTTTGTCGTGCGAAATTTGTCGTTCACACAACCTTTTTTGACGGGCTAAAAAATGTTTCCCTTTCTAAAAAGCCAATTTTGCGGGGTTGACCGATTCAAACATACAGTCTCACGAGGTCAACTCAGTCGAAAAAGCAATTTAACCGGTTTTTTGGGACCTTACAAAAAACAATTCTGCGGTTGAGCTTCCTTAAAAAACCAACGAACCTTCAAACTAGACCACTGCACCTTCAAAATAAAAAATTCCAAGATATTGACTGTCCCTCATTTCAAATACCTTAATTCATGAACTTAGCTCGTTCAAAATCTGAATTTCGCGGATTTGGACATTTAGAAATCAATTTCACGGGTTGGGCTCTTTCAAAAACTTAATTTCTCGGGGTTGGCTCTTTTGTGACCAATTCGGCAACTATCCAAGAGAGACAGAGCCGGCCAAAAGAATGTGTGATTGCAGTCACGAAGGAAGAATGACACTTCCAGGGGCTGTTAGTCACTTTTTCTGGCTAAATTAAAGGATTTTTAAGGGTATCTTTGGGAAAATGACCTTGTTTGTTTTCTAAAGTGACCCGATTTTCGCGGCCCCATCCCAAACCAGAGAGTACACGAAACGGACAAACGAGAACTTGCGAGGTTGCGCTCGGCGCTGGCAATACAAGCACATTGAGGGAGGTGTTGGGGATAATACACGCCAGACATTCAGCAGAAAACTGCATAAAGACGTTTATAGTGTTTTTCAAGGTATGAAGAGCAAAAATAAAAATAAAATATGTAATTGAAAATTGTCCCTCCATAATGTTTGGGGAATCTCGCCCCTCCAGATCCCTCTTGGGGGAGAGGGTAAAACGCGTCGTCAGATTTTCAGGTTCATCGTGTAAAAACCTCAGGGTATAGGGCTAACCATGCACATCACATCAGGGGCCATGCATTAATCATCCCCCCTATTCAGGAGTTAAGATTTGGCCCGCTGGTTTTTCTGGCAGGCGACATTTGTGGCGTATCAGCCAGCCACAAATGCAGTCAAGTCCAGAGTTCCGAGATCCGTCGCTCTCAACCGCACGTGGTTGGCGATCAACAGCCCGGTCCCGGGCCTTCGAGCATTGACACCTGAGAGTCAAAACAGTGTTTTGGATTCCTGTTGGGGAGGGGGGGGGTCAAAACCCAATCCCCAAATGTTGATGAAGTCTCCTATTATTGTTGATGGCCATTCGAGAAATATATTTGACCAAACGACTGCTGAAGCGGCTGTTGTACTCCTTGAACCCCTTCTACACAAGTCTGCAACACAGCATCAATTGTATTGTCTATTTCAGCACCAACCCTGGGTTTAAATGTCTCATAAGGATTAAGATATCTAACTTAAGAGATCAGTAGCAAGCGTTTACTTTTGGGCCAAGTATAACATTTCTGTTTACTTAGTGAAAACACAATTTGTCAAACCGCGGTCTCTCTCACAGAGCGTCTGTCAGCTCGTCAAACAGTCAGTTTCTAATTCGCTAGGGTAATGAAAGTCTGACTACTCTGCAAAAACTCCTCATACTACCGTCTTTAATTTTGCGACTGAACGGGTGGCAACCCTATCTCGCTGTGCGTTTCAAAGTGATTTATATTTGACATTGCCATTTGTCAAAAGTATGCAACAGCTAGTCCGAACAAACACACAGGACATCAAAGTACAACCTGCCAAGTGCCAACTTACTCGCGGTGATTTTTTTGGTGATTGGCGAACTGGTGCTTTGAAGGCGACGCACCGGCCGGTTTTTAGCTCTCGAATTACTGTTGCGTTTTTCTCTGCCTTTTTCCTCCGAAAGCGTTTTCTGCAGTCTTTTCAAACGTTCTTGGGCAGGGCATACTAGGGACAATGGTGGCGATGTTACTTGACACTTTCACGGTTTCTAGAGATTACCGGTGGTCTGACTTACCTCCTTTCCTTCTCAGTTTTTCTTCGGTTTCACTCATGATTAATTCTTTAATTTTTAACACACAAGCGATATTTTCTACACGTCTACCGATCCAACAGTCATAGTTGAACCGCCATGGTCCCGTGGTATGAGAGTATCACCATGAAGGTTAGGCTGATAAGGTCTTGGACGTTTTTCTTTAGATCAGTTTACTGGAGTGGACGACATCCGGGCGAAAAAAGGTAATTCTCCTCGACTGTTACTTTTTCTCGGGTCGTTCCCTGTACACAAGTCCGAAAACTATCATCACACTCATGTCACTAAAAACAAATTCTCCTAATAGTTGGTCTGCGAACAGCAATAGTGATGTGCTGTATTTCATGCTCGACTATTTTGTGTTGTAATCTTGGCAACACAACTGACGTTTCTTTTATCAATTTCAATTTATTTACCTTTATTTTGGTAATTCAGTTGACGAATGAACCTCTGTACTAAAAATTCCTTTACAGAACATCGCTTTTCATACGGTCACCCACTCAAACTTCATTATGTACATAATTATAAGTTAGATTTTGTATCGTAGGTATAAATGAAATTTATGCCATGAAACTTGATTTATTGTAAAATAAACTCCTTTAAAAATTAGTCCAGTCAATGAATGATGAAAAACGAGTGTAGACGACGTGGTCGGTTTAGTGATTTTTTATTTTCCTTTCCGCTTTGTTTGGGGTAGTTGGGAGGTAAACATAGTAAACCTCCCCGGACGTCCGATGTGACCGGGCTGCTGAAGACCACCGGGAAGGTCACTTGTTTCGGTTTTTCCTAATTATGTCGGACCCCACACTTCGTAGCGCCAGGACTTCTTCTTGAAATATACAGCTGACAAAATTTGCAAAAACTTTTTCCCTAGAAAGCATCTTGTTATTCCTAATAGTTTCCAACTTACGTGACTCGGAAATATAGGAAAATTTGGTTAAAAAACGTAATTTTCAGCATTGTTTGTCTCTTTTGATTGTAACGATTTCACCATCAGTTTCTCATGATAGTTCACAGAGAATAAGTTGAAGAGCATTACATTTCCTTCGAAATGAGCCCTTTTCGAACACTTTACACCAACGTAGCAATAAGTTACAGACGTATGAACTGACCAAGTTTTTCATTTTCAAAAAATCCTACTATCCAACGTCGGGCAAAATCAAGTATGGTCAACCTTGAACATATAGCTTGGGTTTGTACTGCTCATAAACCCCATTAGTTCTACCGTTTTGTAGTTGGATTTGTTAAAAATGAAAAGACTTGGTCGGTTCATACGGCTGTAACTTGAGGTTACATTGGTCCAAAATGTTTGAAAAGGGCTCATTTGCAAGGAAATGTAACGCTCTTCAACTTATTTTCTGAGAACTAATGGGGAACTTGCACATTTTTCAAAAGTTGGTGTTTCTTAAAGAGGGCTCTTCCACAAGCCTGTTGCTCACATTAAACTTTGAAATCAATCAAGGACGTTTTTTTAGCGAATTTTTAAAAATTTTGAGTGGGGGTTCGATTACGTCAAAACTTATTGATTGAAATGGGTGATGTGGGGAAGAGGGGGTTAGACGCGTTTATTGGAGGGATCTTTTTCATGTTATTTGTAAACAAACAATTTTAGAGTTCCCTCAAATGCTTCACAAGTAAGGATTTACGTCATTTCTTCTCGCATCATCCATCCCCTCCTGAAGAACTTTAAACCTTTTTTAAAAATCTTAAAATGCACCAATCGGGTTGCAACTTCCGTTGTTATCCTTCCGGCACCGGTATGCTTTTCTTCCCAATCTGAGATGCATTGCAAGTTATCCATTAACGATTTGGTGGATAGCTTTGGGGTAACATGTGATCGGAATTTAACAAGAACAAAATTGAAAACAAGACACGATTTACACCACCAAACTGATAGTCCAGTAAAATAAGAAATAAAAAGGGGGGTCAGGTTGCAATAATTAGAGTAGATGATTTTTTGGTTTCATGTTGTCTGTGGTGGTGTAGGTATGACGTGTACCAATTGTTGACCTCGAAAGACCTCGGGATCACCCTTAAATTATAGAAAAACTGCAACATTTTTGAACTTTTTGTGGGTTTTGGCAATTTTTTGCAAAGTCAGCCTGTTTTCGGTAGTTACTACGAAGTAACTTTTCAAATTAGACAACATTTCCGACAAAACGAGTCCAAAGCGAGATTCGGAGATATCGTAGTTTCCAAGATAAAGCTCGTCAAATTTATGCCAAAATTAACTCTTTCGGATTCCTGCGAGAATCATTACCTGTTAGTATCTCGCAATGGATTTGATTTTATAAAAGAAAAATGATTTTCGAACGTTTCTGAACGTTTTCAACGGGTGGGTACGTAGGAACAAACCGAATAATAATGCCTACACTTAGTTTGATCCATTTGAGTACTCGGCCTAATTTTGCCTGAGCGTTGGTGCCAGGACAAGGTGCCTCTTTTGTAGCTGATAGTCCGAGGCCGAAAAGAAGACTAAACTACGCCCTTGGTGTATTGCCCTACGCATTTCGTCCTATAAAAGACAAAATGCTTAAAACTATAGTTATACCTATAGTTATCGAAATATTGGGGTTACAGAAGTCGACCTGTTCTACTTTTGTGAGAATGACCATTAAACCAATCCCACATGGTCACGAATAACGAAAACCGAAAACATTTTTACAGCCTTCTACGAGTAATGGCCGTACCAACTAATGAAATTATGAACTACATCTATCAACAATGAATTATTGATCAATGTAGTTATGCAGCTTCTTGGACGACAGTTACAGTTTTGTTTCCTCTTTGTTGGAACGTTTCACCTAAATCTGAAGGCCGTGTACCGTTTTGTCCACTAAAATGAGTCCACATGGTTACAAATGATGGAGACATAGAAACATCAACATCATTTGTCAATTTTGAAAATGTATCATAAATTTGACGATGTCTATCTTAGAAACTGGGATACCTCCAGATCCCGCTTTGGACTAGTTTTGTCGGAAATTTTGAACTGTTACTTCGCAGACACAGCCGAAAAATGGCTACTTAAGCAAAAAAAGTGCCTAAATCCGAAAAAAATCAAAACATTTCGCCGTCTTTCTCGAATTCAAGGATGATCCTATCAAGAAAACAATTGATCTCGCCTGTTACGAAAAAAAGAAAGATTACACTTTTAGGAAAATTGTGTTATCCTCGCCAGTTTATGAATCTCATTTATTTGGACGCTGAAATTTCGTTTCACGGGATGATGAGAGCTCTAAATAACAAAATTGGTATTACACAATAGCTAGACACCGAACCCAACACTTCATTTCTCGTAGCCATTTTGCAATCACGAAGTTTTTTTTTTGTTTTTTTCCTTTGGCATTGGCTTTGTGCCATACAGCCATTGCATTTATGTGAGATATAGGAATAGGAAGTTAAATTCATGTTTTTACACCACCCATATGTCGAGAAGAAAATTAAGAATTTTGTTTTTAACGCCAAAAGACGTGTCATTGGAAATCACGAAGATTGAATAACTGTCCCAAAAATTAACAATCATAGCCTAAGATAAAGAAAATGAATGCTTACGCATCCACGAGAGAATACTCAAAAATCCATTTCACAGCATCGTCCATGATAGTCATGATCATGAAAAAAAGAACAGCTCAAATTCAGAAGACAATCAAGAGTATAATTATTTAATTCATCTCATAATCCATGTTTCTTGATGAGTTCATCTTGTTCTAGCATATCAGGCATTAAACAATAAGCAATCAAGAAGCCATTGAAACTGCCCTTGAGCTATTCTAGCCAGAATGTAAAGCTCGGTGCACACGATGCATTTTTTTGAAGCATGATGGCCTGCCTGTTCTAAAAAACATCAGGTCACTGCTGTGGATCATATGTTTTTTTTCACCATGCAAGTAAACATGCTTCGAAAAATGCATCGTGTGCACCGAGCTTAATACCAATACTATAGTGGGAAAAATGGCTTAGTTTCGTCACTTTTGAGAGGTACTCTGGTGGAACTTACAAGCCTTAAAGCGGGGCAAATTCTTGCTTTATTGGTCAGCCAGAGTCTTAATTTGAAGCCTCAGCCGGAGGACATCACCTCATCACCTGAACAGTCAAAATGGATTAATTTCGCCACTTTTGAGAGGTTACGCTGTTGAAACTTACAAGCCTCAAAGTGAGGAAAACTCTTGTTTTATTAGTCAGCCAGAGCCTAAATTTGAAGCACTGGAGGAGCTATTAATTAAACGTCGATCATTTTCAGCCGGAGGACGATCTTACAAGCCTTAAAGCGGAGCAAGTTCTTGCTTTATAGGTTGGCTCCAGAGTCTAAATTTGATGCATTCGGAGGAGCTATTAATAAAATGTCGTGCGTTCTCAGCCGGAGGACAACATCTGTAACATTCAAAATGGCTTAATTTCGTCGCTTTTGAGAGGTACTCTGGTGCAACGTACAAGCCTTAAAGCGGGGCAAATTCTTGCTTTATTGGTCAGCCAGAGTCTAAATTTGAAGCACTAGAGTAGCTGTTGGATTAGAAAGCAAAACAGAAGCATTAATTTTGTACCGGATGTATACGGTTGTATACAATTGAGGCACTTACAATATGAATAATTCCAGAAACAAAACACACACACATTCGAAAGGAGATTGAGTATTTTTTAGTTATGTTGTCACACCGATGTTCTGTAAAGGAATTTTTAATACGGAGGAAACCAAAATAAAGGTAAATAAATTGAAATTGATGAAAGAAACGTCAGTTGTATTGCCAAGATTACAACACAAAATATAGCACATCACTATTGCTGTTCGCAGACCAACTATTAGGAGAATTTGTTTTTAGTGACAAGAGTGTGATGATAGTTTTCGGACTTGTGTACAGGGAACCACCCGAGAAAAGGTAACAGTCGAAGAGAATTACCCTTTTTCGCCCCGTTGTCGGCATCCCAGTTTACTGGTTCTCGCATCTCATCAAGCTGAGGTAAAGAACAAAATTCCATTTAAATTTAATCTTAGAAAATACTGTCTTTTTTATTACAGTTAGCCTACTGGTACATGAGAGAAACATAAAAGCACTAATAACTTACCAGAAAACGTTGAGATTACGGGGGGTACGGTTGAAACTTGAAAGGAACGCGGGCCTCGCCAGTGCAGTGTACGCCGGTTCACCGCGAATGCCAGACACCCCGGAAAAATAAAAGTCAGCCCGTTCCCTGTTGCGATATTTCCATTTGGTTTGCCTTTTTTTATTTTCGAATTATAAACAATTTCAATCTTACAAATCGGTCTCTTAAAATTAGTGCTTGAACCACCCACTCACAACGCCGTCACGGCCGCCGCACTAGCGTCTGCCGACAGCCCCCCGTGTAGAGGCCACCAGCGCAACCAAGCGGCATCCTGAGTAATTAATGTATTATTTTGCCTCATTGTTTTCTCCCGCTTGGAACTTTGAAAATTTGGCTGTGGTTCACAACCGAGAACCAAGAGAGGATTAATGCATTCAAAGCGGGTGCACAAAAACATTCAATCAAGTTGAAAAAACCAAGAGAATCAAGGATCGAATCAAGTTTTATAGTCCAGTCAAGCGGTGATTCCGCGTGGACAAAAATTTCGTCTTTGATTTTTTCACGTTATTCCATGTTTTTTGGGGTGTGGAATACGAATCTGAAGAGATCGAACAAAATTTTCTTTTGCGTTCTGCGTTCGTTCGAATCGTTCTTTCTTCTGTCACAATTAACTCAGCCGTTTCACCGGTATTGATTTTTGTTTAAATGGCCATTTTTAGCCTCTTTTGGTAAAATTAATAAAAATGACTAAGGCAGCTAGCTGCAACTTCAAAACGGCTGTTCCAATTGAAAAATGTAAGGAAATCAAAGTTGTTCAGAATTGAATTTTTTAAGTGACAAGCCTTGAAACCTACAGGAAAAATCAGTAGTACCTTCCAGTTATGTGACAAAAAACGCGGCCCAAAAACCACGTTTTTTTGCATATTTTTTCCAGTAGCTCGGGAACTAGTGGACCAATTTTCTTCTATAAAAAAATGATCTGAAAGCTGATTGAATTTTCTATCAGACCTATTATATGAAATTTAATTTTAAGATTAACGTAAGACAGGGCCATAACATCAAACAAACAAATTTTTCTGCAAAAAAGTGGTTTTTGTCTCGTTTCGGTCTATAACTCAAAAACTATCCATCCGATAAAACTTTAAAAGATCTCATGTGAAAGTTCGTTAAATTTTCTATAAAGACCCGATAAGTGGCAATAAAATGCAGTGGGAAATCAAACTCAACATATCGCCAGTATTTTAATTATGTTTATTTTTAATTATGTTTAATTGTCAAGAATTTCGCGAATAATGCCGCTTACGTTGTTGTGCACGTGAAATGGAGGCACTCGTCCCGGTCGCTGCTATCCACCTGCCGAAAAACGATGATGCAATAATGGGCATCGCGGAAGATTTTCCTGTTCCAAAATATGAAGCTTCTTCTCTTCTGAAAGAACATGCCAGCAGTCAGTAGCAAGGCAGCAAAAGTCTATCAGAAATGAAAACGGAATTCTCACCACATGTTCTGGCAATTATAAATTCTATCGCTCAGTTATACGGCGCGAAAAAACATTTAGCCCCACTGGAGAGCATAATCCAGAGCATTAAAAATGCTGAAGAGCGACAATGTGAAGGACCGTCAGAAAAACTCAACGCGCCAGTAAGGGAATCGGCAAACAAAAGGATCGTCCCCCAAAAAATGTTTTTTTTCGCCTAAAAACAAAAAAATAAAACATCAAACAATTAAAGTATAAGGTCATGCTCTTCTTTTTTCAAATGACGCAATGTGTAAAGCGGGATCGCTTACCCCAGACGCGCGCCTTCGCGTTTACACTGGTCCCTGGAGCAGTCCAGACGTATAGACGCTCAACGTCTCAAATTCTTAGACGCAGCAGCATACGCTCCTCTCAAATAGGCTACATAGTATCCATTGAAGGAGTACCACGCTTCCGAAAGAAACCTGTAAGCGGTTGAGTGGTAAGTGCAATTTTTAAGTCAATGCCTCTTCGCAAACTTGAGGATTTTAGCTAGGCGATGGACAGATTGTAACAAAGCTTTCTGTGTCTTCAAACACTTAATAAGAAACGCCGTTTCACCCGAGGAAATCCCGTCAGTACTCGAGCATGTTATGGATGCGAACCTATGGAAACGTGGGGGGGGGGGACTTCTCCAGGTGAGGCGAACAAAGTGCAAGATTTCAACGTGGGTTGAGAATTTTTCCAAGCACGTTTACAGGGCGGCTAAATTAGTGGAAGAAAGACATGGAAACATAGGTGCAGTGGCGTGCCCAGGAATTTTTCTTGGGAGGGGTTTTCAAATTACAAAATTATATGTATATAAAATGGTGATTTTTTTGACAGAAATGGGGAGGGGGGGGGGTCAATCAGTTCGTATGATGGACACGGTCCTTTATAGTCAATTCTGCGCCAATAGTCAATTCATCTTTTAAGGGCGCGAATAGCCAGTTTGGCAATTTTTTCGGTGCAGCATGGCACAAATCGTCATTTAAGCCACCTATACACGGCGCGAATGATCGGTTCCGGTATTTCTAAGGCACGAATTGTCCGCAGTTTCACCGTTTTCAAGCCGCGGAGGATCAGTTTTTTTTTTTAGGGGTGCCGATTGCCACTTTGAAGACGGGCAGTAGCCTCTGTAGGGCGCAAATGATCTGTTTAGCTAATCTTTGGACCGTGAATTTCTGGTACGAGTACGCCATTTTTAGGACTTAAATAGTCAGTTTTGCTATTTTTAGGGAACGAATCGTCAGTTTAGACATTTTCAGGGCACGAGGTTCAGTTTGGCCAGTTTGGATGCTGGATAATGGTCGATTTTACATTTTCAGGACATGAATCATCCGTTTCGGACCTTTCAAAGCACCAATCTCGCGGGCCGCTATATGTAGAGTTGGCATTACTAATTTTAGGACGTGAATAGCCAGTTTGGCCATTTTTACGGCGCAAAATGTCAGAATGGTCATTTCTAATGCATGAATAGTCAGTGCGATATTTTCAGTACTCGAATCATCAGTTTTACTAGTCGAAATGGTCAGTTTTGCCGTTTTTAGAGCGAGAAATTTCTATTTTTCTAAGCGCTAATGGTCAGTTTGGCCAATTTAAGGACAGGAATCGTCTGTGTTTAGGCATTTTCAAGGCGCGAATCGTCAGTTAAGCTACTTTTAGGGCGCATAGAGTCAGTTTTGCCGATTTCATGGCTTGCATAGTCAGTTTGGCCAATTTTAGGGCGCGTAGTCTTGAAGCTTGACATGTATATAGGGCGTCAAACCAAGGCGATAATGGTCAGTTAGGGGATTTTTGGCGTGCGACTGGTCGATTTTGCCATTTTCAGGGCGCGAATCGTCAGTTATACTTTGCCCAAACATAGCAGCATAGACGGGTTCAATTAGTCCCTTCTAGCCAATTACGTACGAATCGTTATTTTGACCATTCTTGGCGCGCAAATGGTCTATTTTGCAGCTTTCAGGACAGGAATAATCTGTTAAGGCATTTCCAGGCCGCCTAGAGTCATATTGGCCATTTTAGAGCGAGAATCGCCAATTTGGCTATTTTTAGGGCGCAAATATACATTTTAAATGCAAGAATCGTCAATTTTGCCATTTGCGGGCGCGATTATAGTCAGTTTAGCAGTTTTTAGGTAGTGAATTACTGTCCTGTCAAGCCATTTTTAGTCAGTCTAGCGAAGCACACAATCTCCCAAGCACAAGCCCCTCGCTTGAGCAAATCCTGGATCCGCATCTGAGTACGAGTATGCCATTTTTAGGGCGTGAATAGCCAATTTTTTTTTTTTTTTTTTAGACATTGTGAAGGCTCAGTTTGGCTATTTTTGACGCGGGAATGGTCGTTTTTGCCATTCTCAGGTCAGGAATAATCTGTTTAGGCCTTTTGTGGCTTGATATTTTTAGGGCGCGTAGAGTCAGTTTGGCTATTTTTATGGCTCAAATAGTTAGTTTTGCATTGTTAGTAGAGTCGCTTAAACTACGAGGGTTAGTGGTTAAATCATGCAAAATGCCGAACCCGAGCCGCATGGCGAGCAGCCGAAACCGACGGACGATGTAGGCTCCTACGGCTACAGATGTTTGCATGAGTTAGTTTTGCCATTTTGGGGCGCGAGTATAGTCAGTCTAGGATTCTGTATGGTGGGGATAGCTAATTTAAGGCAGCAAATGGCTTTTAGGGTCATACAAATCACGTTTTTGTTGTTTCTTTTGTTCGTTTGTTTTTTTTTACTTTTTTACTTATTCATTTCATTTTATTTATTTATTTATTTTGTATTTCTATTTCTTAACTATGGTGGGCTGAAGTACTCTGGGGGGGGGGTTCTGACTCCCAAAACCGTCCCCATGGGCACGCCACTGCATAGGTGTATTATTCAGAATGAATAATAAACCAAAAAATGCACCCTAAGTGGATTTTTGTAGAGTTCCCTCGAAAGTAGCGACGAAGCCGTGATTGACGATTGGGCCAGAAGTCGCCCTGAAAGTTCTTAATTGGCTTATGAACTGCGAACGGGGCTCTCAACAACGAATTCAAAGGAAGCAAAGCGAACATGGCCAAGCGGGGGGAGGGGAGGAGCGAAAGCCAGGAAAAATCACTTTTACCGAGACCTAAAATGTCAACATTCCGGACAGGAGACAGTGTCGGGCACGGCAAACCTACTTACTACACAATGCCCGTATTTATGAACGTTCCTTGACGTTAAGGAACCCTTGAAATTCGTTAGAACAGATGTTAGTATTGTGATAAAAAACATTCTCAATGGTTCTTTGACTCAAGGAACGTTCATAAATAACGGGCCTAAGACGTAAATAAAGACACAGGACAACAAAACGCACGGCACGGTGAGAGGCAAAGAGGAATCAAACAGAAAACGCTAATATGACTAAACATGTTAGGAAGTAAGTGAGAAAAACAGAAAAGGGCACTTTGTTTTTCTTCAAGGCTCACAAGCAAAGGCTTTTAGTTTCGAAAACGAGGTTCTCGAGTGGAATTTTTGAAGGGCCAGCAACAGAACTTATAGAACGGATCGCAGCCAAAGGCAGAAAATTAACTTTTTCAGTATCTGTGACACTGACTGACTGGGGCTTCCTCTCAGGTGTTGTATTAATCATCGCATGGTACCAATAAATTAATGATACAAGAAGAATTAGACAAAGCACACTCACTAGATTTCTGCCCAACTGAATTTGCTGAAATACGATTAATTTAGCTGAGATAGTCGAGTTTTTTTGTTTTTGTTTTTTTTCTTGTAGCATTGCTTGAGACATGAGAACTTGTGGAATTCATTCCAATCCAATTCAGGAGCCCACGCCACAGGATAAGAGATAAGATTGTCGAGATTGTCGCTCCCTCGAAGCTGGAGCAAAACTTTGCAAGAATACCGTTTGGGAGCGCTAGTGGCCTCTACACGGGGGGCTCTCGGCAGACGCTAGTGGCCGCCGCATCGTCATACTTCCACACCCCTCTCATCCATATCAACGACCCCTCCAACAACACGCACACTTTTCTTGACTTCTACAAAACAGACCCCATTTCTTTTATCCCCTTTCGGCAGTTGAGTTGCTTCGTCAAACTACTTGTAAGTCACGTTCGCAATAAAAATCCATTGCTAAATTTGCCATTACACCCTGTTCAGTGCCCCTTCTATTTCCCCTTTTTTTTCTAGGACCTGCCAAAAATAAAACTCCAAATTTGTCCGAGAAAATCTTATTTTTTTTCGGGGAAAGACCACAGTGAAATTTGAGGCGTGTTTCAAAAGACTGTGACGGGAGCTTTGTTTTCATTTCGGTCGGGAGCTTTTTGTGTCGTATGTCCATCCAGAATCTCAACACATTCGGTAAGTTTCATTAAATTGATTTCTCGTTCTCTTTTGTAAGGCTTAACGCCTTTTTTGCACTCAACATGGCCGTCTTTGTAGATTTCCTTGAATGAGTTGAGATGTGATTATGACTCAGTATTGTAGTAGTTTTTCTCTAGCCAAGTTCGATCCACTTCTCTCTTTTTTTCGCAGACCCCTTTGCTGATGCAATCAAGGGTTCTGACGACGACGTTCAAGATGGGCTTGTTCACATAAGAATTCAACAGAGGAACGGGCGTAAAACGTTAACAACCGTTCAGGGTCTGTCGTCTGAGTATGACTTGAAGAAGATAGTCAGAGCTTGCAAAAAGGTAATTTACCACTATATAATATCCCCGACATTATTCCAAGATCATCACATTACGCAACAATCACGCGACTTTGTTATGGACGTTGGATAGGCTTCCTACCTAGAATTGTGAATTTTGTCTATTTTGCCCAGAAAATATCTCGATTCAGCTGGCATACTCAGTTATTACAAGATGTGTGCTGAATCTCACATCATGATTGCCATGATCAAAGAGGAAGGTTCATTCGCCGTAATTTTTTTTGTTTGTATGTTATTCAGTCATCCGACATCCCAGCCAGTCAAGATTCTTCTTTGTTTCATAGGTAAATCGCCCGCCCTTTGACATTTTATGAACCACTCATATCCCCGATTGAAAGTATTTATGTTGGGCTACCCATGTCCGTAGCCAGAGATGGACATTTGCCTTCCCAAGATTCGAAAGCGAGACCAGCTGCTCACCCCTAGCTAGACCCTAGATATATGTGAAAATTACTAATTCCTACTATGGGGTCACCACTTTTTGGTTCCTCAAAATGTGGATTAATGCTGCCCTGTTCATTCACTCTTCCTGAGAGCTCTCCCTCACGCGGGAAATCGGAGGATGCGTGTGCCGCACTTAATTATTTATTTGTCTTCCTCCAGAAATCCAATACCTCATCATCCGAAGTCCAGAGTTGCTTCTAATGGTCAGGGGCAATGAAGGACGCTCACCATCCTGCCACCGTACCCAGGCGCGGATCCGGGGGTAGGGTTGCCGTCCCAGGACACAATTGTCCCGGGTTCTGTTTTAAAATTGAAATCGGGCACGATAATTCTCGGAATGAAGACGGTTGTCGTCGTGACACATAAAATATGAGAATACTGAACGGAAATCTTCCTATTTTTCTACTATTGTTTTTCTGGGAAGTCAGCAGAACACCTCACAAATTTTCTCCGTGACTAAAAATATTGAGGAAATCTTCCTATTCGTTTGATCACGTTTGCATGTCCGGAACTTCTGCTTGTTAACCATTCCGATGGTATTAGGGAACTGAAGATGTCTGTTTAACTTCACGTAACCTGACATGAACAAACAAAGCTTTTAGCGTTTTCCACTTGCACAAAAATATGCCTTGGGGCAGCTCATTTCCACCTGTGACCTGTCCTCTTATTTTACGGGACAGAGCCATGTTGGATGCATGTTAATGGAGCAGACAGTTGGAATAAACTTCTTCGGAGCACAATTTTATGCAAATGGCAGACTCTATTAGTTTACATCTCACGTGACAAAAACATTCCTACTTGTTTGTTTGTATCACAACTAAAGAGCATTTTGTGATTGGAGCGTTTTGCGCGTTGATCTTTTCGGGGTTCAATATTATTTTCATCGTTCAATATTCAAAAAATCGACCTTGCTGCGGTTTGGGCTTTTCGTGGTTAGTGATTTCCACGGTTTAGACCTTTCCACTGCTTAAAACATTATCTGGATGAACCTTTTTGTGGTTAGAACGTTTTGTGTTCGTGACATTATAGTTTTTGTGACCATTGCTATTGCTTTTTGTGGTTCACTCTTTCCGTTGTTCAGTTTTTTGGAGCTTAGATGACCCTATCTACGGATATTTAAGGGGTTACTTCCCCCTCACTGCACCACCGTAGTCACAACTGTGAATTTGAAGAGGTGGGGAAGCTGAAAATGAAATTAAACTTTCAAAGAAATACTTACCATTGTACTTGTTTTGAGTTCCGAGAAAAAATTGCTCCCACCTTGGGAAAGTGAGAAGCCCCCAATTCACAGTTGTGACTAGGGTCATCTAAGCTCAATTATGCAATTAATGGTCGGACACGTAAATAAAAAAAGAACTAACTTCGTGAAATTGGGTTTCCTGAACGTAAAACAGCATGCATTATGAAGATGGAAACCCAAATTAAAGTGATTAACAAAACACTCAAAACTGACTTGATAAAGTGAAAACCACACGAAATTTGGGGTTTTCAACTGAGTACTAAAGTCCGCAAAGTGCTCTCCCTACGACATTAGAGGGATTTTGCAATCCCGATTAACGTCCGACTAACGTTAAACTATATTTGGGTATGCGTTGCTAGGGTTATAAAAATCTGACTGGCTGAAATGAGTGGAGCGTCGTTCGCGGAGATATTGGCCGCATTATCATGGTGACTCAAGTGATATCAGTGGGACGCAAGTGACCATCTTAAGTCAAGTGTCCAGCGTTTTCATATTTGGTCCTGACCTGACATACCCCTTGTGCATCGGTGAGCCGGGCAAGATATAGGTCCAAGGGCTTTGATCATGCAGTCAATTTATCTCCAAAACTTACTTTCCAAAAACTACAAAGGGATTTTCTTTACCCAAAAGGGTTCATTAATTTAGCCACAATAGGGCCGGTGTGTCCGTGAGGGCTAGGGCGTTGAGTACCAGCGGCCTGGCACCCATGGGCACTACGGTCGTGGGTTAGATTCCCGCGTTGGTTCAAGTAACAAATTTTGGCCAGCCTCAGGTTTTGGGGATCTACCTTTTGTAGTGGGAAAGATGCCATGGCAACATGGTGAAAGCCCCCGCCTGGGTCACTCCTCCCTCCCTTATTGTAACACCGACAGGTAAGAGAGAAAAAAAGGTCACAATATGGTGACTATCGGTCATTGAAACAGCCCGTTTTTCTCCCAATCTCGAAACTTGACAATAAAAGCGTCAATTTCACAACTGAAGCCTGCAAGCTATTCAGCCCAAGAAACGGTCAAATCTAACCTGGAATCCCGGGGTTTTGGTTTAAAAACTTGCTCTTTAACTCCCAAAACAATAATTCATGAACTCAGTACTTAAGCAAAGATATCGTCAGTTCATCCCCAGGCACTAAAATGTGCACAGAAAGCGTCGCGACCCATCAAAGACTAGGTTTGTTCGTTTTTCGCTCAGTGTAGTGGTGCAGGTGTAGCTCGAGAAGTCTGGAATTGACGTCATTTTTGAAAAGGAAAAGAACGCTTTTAGTGCAAATGCCTGACCTTACGATAGCAAAAACGTTAATTTTATGAATTATTCCCGCTTCTCAGATAGAAATTATAGGCGAAAGGCAATTATCGAGCAGGTTATAACATTTCGAGCAGCTAGCTCCTCCTAATTTTTCAGTGTAGATAGTGAGGGTCTGAAGAGTCCGAGATTTGACAAACGAACGCTTTTCGGACCGTTCGTGCAGTCCAGAGCAGCTCCGGAAGGCAAACGGAGGAACCTACTGGCATATCTGCCGAGGAATTGTTGGTGTATCCTATCCTGACCAAAAACTAGCAATTTCACCTAGGGCGTAGCCCCAGGCAGGGATAAGCGCAGGCCGTTGCCCACTCTTCTTCAAGACGTCTTTCTTCATGAAAATTCTTGAAAGTAACTACTGTTAAGAACCGTCAATTAACCACTTCAAAGTGCCTACTTGGCATTCAAACTGAACCATTTTGCCAGGGAAACAGACTTTTTTTTGGAAATTTAGCCCTCAGAACCTGATTGGTTTGGTTACAAAAACGTGTTTTTAGCCCAGAAAAAAACTAGTTTGACTCTGACGTTCAGAAGTAGCTTTTTTCAAAGAAGGCGTCAATTTCACACCCCGTAACCTAATATCTCCCACACGTAGTAGTAGAGAACCTATACTACCAGGTGAGCTCACGGCCATATTGGGGTAGATAAAATTATCATAAATTTAATAAAGCCTCGTGGGACACAGTCAACGATATACAGGGTGGTCGGTTTTGAGTAGCAAAAAAAAAATTGGGTAATAGTACACCAAAAATGGGATAAAAAAGTCTTATTCGGATAGTGGCCTATGTGGCCTATCTCTTTTTGTTTTTGAGTAATAATTTTTTTAGTGATTTTTAGGCGCAACTGCATTTTTCAACGAAAAACAATTATTTCTCAGCTTCTACTTCACTTTTTTTCAAAGGTAATGACAGTTTCGTAATCTACGGAAAATTTGCTATGGGAAAATAGCAAAATCAATATTCTAAATAGTCAAAAACGCCTAAAAACGTAACGTTTCGTTGCGTTAATGAAAAAAAAAAACAAGAATTTGACTTCATAAAACAATTTACTGTGTCACCCAAAATTGCTTCACTCGTTGTCACTCGTTGTCAAAAACTTCTCCGTTTTCCCAGCTTTCCAACGGTGTACTCGAAAGTTGAATTATCTCCCTCCTTTGACGATAAAATTCGAAAAGAAGCGAAAAAGTCATACATTTTGGGCTAAAAATGCGAATAACAACAGGTGCGAAAATTCATTTGTTTTGCTCTTGAGAAAACCAAGATCTGGCACAAGAAAAATTAAAATAATATTGCATTTGAAGAATAAACAACTAATAAAAAATTTAATAAAATGGACGAAGAGGTGTGCGAATTTAGGGCGTCTGCTGGTTTTTTATTTTTATCCTCTTTTATACCCTCACATTAGCAGCCGAAGATGTCGACGGAACTTGAGTTTCCATCGTGGAATTGCAAGTTCCGTCGACATCTTCGGCGTTGCTAATGTGAGGGTGTTCATGGACCATGTCCAACACATAAAAACAAAATAAAAAACCAGCAGACGCCCTAAATTCGCACACCTCGTCGTCCAGTTTATTAATTAATTTGTTTGTTTGTTGTTTATTCTTCAAATGCAATACATTTTAATTTTTACTGTGCCAGCGCTTGGATTTCTCAAGAAAGAGAGCCAAACAAATGAATTTTCGCACCTGTTATTACTCACATTTTTAGCCCAAAATGTATGACTTTTTCGCTTCTTTTCGAAATTTCTCGTCAAAGGAGGGAGATAATTCTACTTTCGAGTACACCGTTGGAAAGCTGGAAAAACAGAGAAGTTTTTTCGTCGTTTGACAACGTGTGAAGCTATTTTTGGTGACACAGTAAATTGTTTTGTGAAGTCAAATTATTGGGTTTTTTGCATTAACGCAACGAATACGTTACGTTTTTAGGCGTTTTTGACGATTTAGAATATTGATTTTGCGTTCATCCCGTAGAAAATTTTCCGCAGATTACGAAACTGCCATCACTTTTGGAAAAAAGTGAAGTAGAAGCTGAGAAATAACAGCTTTTCGGCGAAAAATACAGTTGCGCCTAAAAATCACTAAAAAAATTATTACTCGAAAACAAAAAGAGATAGACCACTATCATCCGAATAGGACTTTTTTATCCCATTTTTGGTGTACTATTACCCATTTTTTTTTTGCTACTCAAAACCGACCACCCTGTATAAAAGAACTGGATTGCTCATCACTGCTGATAAAGACCAGCTGATAATAGCCATCAAATAAGCTCCCATAGTGGATGAGAGGGATGGAGTTTCAAAATAAGTGCCATATTGCCAAAACTACACAAGGAAAGGGACAGGGTGATTGTTTACCAGGGGACGACCTGCCCCCTCCGCGCCCCTCCAGTCATCTGTGAGCAATCCAGGTTTATATGCGATGGGGAAGCGAGGTTCGATTTTTCATAGGTTATTCGACTCATAACAAATAAGAAGGTTAGAACCCACCTCACCCCTTTCAATGTTTAGAAGAAGTGAGGAGGAGCCTAGTCTCCAACTTCTGCCGTTTCGTTTTGATATTTTTTGTGTTGATTAAAGTGAATAGCCCCTCGCCTTTTCATTTATTCATTTTTTAGGCGATTAGAAAAATGGCTCGTGAACTTGGTGCACGGCGAAGTAAAGGCTCAAAGAAAGAGAAGCCAGCTTCAAAGAAAACCATGTTGATATTGTTCTACGATGATCGTTGTAGATTGCAGACATCGCAGAAAAACTTTAGCGGCTGAATTGAATACGAATATGTCAAAGAAGAAAGGACAGTCGTTTCTGGTAAACCGAACACAATCGCATCAAAAACTTTAAAAAACACACAGTGTAGTGAGCTCAACGGCCAGAATATAAGTTTTCCTGGGTGATAGTGATACTCACAGTTTCACAAGTGCTGTACACCGTACCCACAGGGTACGGTTCTCGAGTTTGCTTGTCACCCGCAAGTCATCAATTTTGACTAATCCCGGAAGAAACCAAATCCGACTCGTGTGCTTTTGACGGTGGTCTCTGGAGGGTGTAAATGTGTCGAACACATCTCTTACGACTTCAAAGGCATAACTTGTTATAATCATATTCATAAATTAACGATTTAATTTGACTACACGAGCTGCGCCGGAGTGAAAAGACATGTGGTTATCTAGAATTCTAGAGAGAAGCGAGGAAAATAATGTTCATCTGAAGCCGGACGGATTCAAAAAATCAAGTAGCCCCTGTCGATTGCGAATCAGGTCTTCTCGGCACTAATTATTACGTAGGGAATCTTTAAAAATATGTGAAAAACACTGAACTGCCCTAAAACTTGGGATTTGTATCAATAATGTCAAACTTTCCTAGAGATTGATGAGAAGATGATAAGGTTTATTATGAGTCGAAACATCCCCGACGCATATCGTTGGACACAGTTGGACTCTCCATAGTACTTCCAACTCCATGCATCCCTCCTACCCACTAAATATCAACTTTATCTACCCCAAAGTGCCGGATGGGCTCACTCGGTTTTAAGCGCCCCATACACTGTCAGTTTAACTGAAGGCAATCGTGAGGCCGTCGATCGGGGTTACCCACACATTTTCAGTTAATCTGAAGGCCATGGACTGCAGTCCACCTGCAGTCCGTGAAAACTGAAGGTGTGTGGCCGTAGGACCGGCTAGGATCGGACGTGAGATCGTTGACTGACAGTGTATGATACCCGTCGATTTTGGCCGGATGATCGCCTCTTGAGGCGACGGCCTGCAGGCAATCGCATAGTGTATGGGGCGCTTTATACTTACCTTAGTAGAGTTAGAGTAGTAGTAAGGAACCTTTAAAGACGAGTAGACGCATACGGCGCCATTCGTTCTTATCAGTTTAATAAGAATGGTTGGGGGTCGTTTGTTGACATCCACAAAACATCAACAAAAGGTGGATTTTACAAGACTGATAATTGATAAGAGCGAACATGGCGTCTGTGATTTTACCTGTCTGATTATAGGTTCTCTAGTAGTAGTCATGTTGTTGTTAATCTAAATCACAAGTTCCGGGAGGAAATAGTCACAGAACCGCAAATAGCTTTGCAACTAAGTGCACTATAAGTGAACGCGGGGATAAACAGCGAAATTGTAACGAAATTTTTGCTTTTGCACATAACTGTCCGCAACATTGCCAGTTCGGGTCTTCATTCCTCGAAATTGCAAGCTTCGGGGTTTTTCGCCTCGAAAGTGCCCAAAGCCTGACCTTGCAACATTTGGAGCTAAATATCCGCGAAATTGGCAGTTTCCTGGCTGAACATCCCTGCATCCACGAAGTAGCTTGTTCCGGGTCTTTATTTAAGTGAAATTGCAAATTTCAGGCCTTAATTGTGGGGTCATGGAGGCCTTGAAATGCCTACAACTTCCCTCGTGTTGAGAATTTCCTTGAATTTTAGCTGCATATTTTTCTTCAGAACAGCACTTTAGCTCTTTCTCTTAGCTTTAGCCTCGAAGTTTCTTCACAAACTACGAACCAGCTCTTTTCATCAATTTTAGCCGCGAACTAGCCTCCAGGGATCGCGTATTAGCAAAAAAACATTGATTCCCAGCTCTGTAAACCCTAATGCAACCTAAGTCGGTGGGCATACAATGTGGATTGTTTACCAAAAAGAGAGAGAAGTTTCGCTAAAAAGAGCCCAACACACGTGAGTCGAAGACCACCAAAAACATTTATGTGTGAGTGTCTCTTTGTAGTGTAACTTCACTCTCTTTTTAGTAAGCAAACCCATTTCATCGTATGCCCACCGACTCAGGTTGCATTTGGGTTCACTGAGCTCGGGATCAATGGCAAAATTAATACTAAACGCTTCAAACCCGAAAACTACCGATCACCAACAGAAACGCCCATCCCCTCATTACTCATTAGTGACCCGGAATCCATTGAGTCTGCTGAGGAATCTAGAGGATCTTCAATTTGTGAATTTCCTTGAGAAATTACACTTCCAGTGACGATTAGTCAATTTCTGTGGTCTTCAGGCTTCAGGTCGCTTGTCCTTTTTTGGGAGGTAAATTGAGGGTTTCTTTGTTGAATAGTTGGTTACTGGATTATTAAAATTGTCAGCTTTCAGTGTCTTGTTCAAAAGAGTCTTTTGACAAAGAAACTGTCTGTTTTTCCACCTCGTAAGTTTTTGACAGTTGCACAAGTGTGATTGGAGGGGGTTACAGGTTCGCCCTCTGGTGTCACTATGTAAGGGTTCAATAAGCTACGCGTCTTCTATACCCTCTTTTTTTCCCCTCTCTTTCTCAGGAATTCGCGTGCAATGGAACGGTGATCGATCATCAAGAGTACGGCGAAGTTTTACAGTTGCAAGGGGACCAAAGAGAGAACATATGTCAGTGGCTGACGAAAACAGGCCTGGCCAAACCCGACCAGCTGAAAGTGCACGGTTTTTAAAACAAGAGAGGGTTGGCAAGAGAGAAAAACAAGAAAAACCAGTCGACGACAGTTAGAAATAACAAACAAACTAAAATACATTTTCGAGGCTCGAATCATCTCTTTTTCAGCTCAGCTCATCTTTCCTCATCCATAAAACGAAAACGAAATCCATTGTTCCGTACTTTCTATCAATTTAACAAGAAAAATATCAAATTTATTGAATTTTCCGCTTAAGCAGTTCAAAGATGTTACCAGAATATTAATACAAACCTAATTTCCCTGATTGATATCTTCTCATGTTGTTTTCTTTTGAGCGTGCATAGAAGTGAACCGCTAACATTTAGCGTAATTTGTATTTAATAGGTTTTTTATTGGTGTTTTGCCTAGTTGTTAAATGCTGAAAAAAATCGTTTGGAAACTTGAATGAATGTGTTTTACTCGAGGTGAATTATGTATCTGGGCGCAATTGACGTTTTCAGAGAATATTAGCCAACGGTTAAAATGTTTTCTTCGAGGTTGAAGAATACCGAAAAACAAAATTTTTCACTTTATTGTTTTTGTTTCATTTTCTTTATTACTTTTCTGGTTTAATACGCTGCGTGCCTTAGAAGACCCGAATCCCAAAGTTAGTACAATTAATGTAAGCTAGACTATTCCATTTGTATCTGTTCAAAAGATGATCCTTATCTGGTCTGATCATTTATCAACATAAAATTTTTATCCTTCCAGTAAAATAGCAAAAACAACAAACGTGAAAAGCTTTTGATTATGTCTAACAATAAATAATTGGTGTTTTCTTACATTTGTTTAATTATTTTCACCTCATTATGAAGAATTGCGCAATTTAGCTCAACTGGTGCCTCATTGTATTGATGCTCAGCTACTACACTGAGTGAACAGATGAGCTTTTCAGTTGATGCTTCATTTGTTCGGAAGGGCTTTGGTTGCTGCGTTCTTTTTTTGTGTGCGTGTTACAGACAAAAAAAATGTTGAGGAAAGCGACTTTTCTCGCTCTTCGCTCTCTACACTCAACGAGGCCACAATGTCAACGCCGAGTGACAGAAATTTCGACAGTTCTCGAAGAACGAATTTTAGGTTCGACGCGCGAGTCGGAGCTCCAAGAAACGGGCCGCGTGGTGAGCATCGGCGACGGCATCGCTCGCGTGTACGGTCTTAGAAACGTGCAAGCCGATGAAATGGTCCAGTTTTCTTCAGGACTGAAAGGTATGGCGCTTAATTTAGAGCCTGACAACGTGGGCATTGTAGTCTTTGGCAATGATAAACTCATCAGAGAGGGCGATATCGTCAAGCGAACTGGAGCGATCGTTGACGTGCCCGTTGGTGAAGAGTTACTGGGAAGAGTGGTTGACGCTCTCGGAAACCCTATCGATGGTAAGGGGCCCTTGCCTACGGACAAACGTCTCCGAGTTGGCGTCAAGGCGCCTGGGATCATCCCTAGGATATCAGTTAACGAACCCATGCAGACCGGAATTAAAGCGGTCGACTCGCTAGTGCCCATCGGTCGCGGACAGCGTGAGCTCATCATAGGCGATCGACAAACAGGAAAAACTGCTTTAGCGGTCGATACGATTATCAATCAAAAACGTTTCAACGATGGTCAAAATGATGGTAAGAAACTTTACTGCATTTACGTGGCTATTGGTCAAAAGAGGTCCACTGTAGCTCAAATTGTTAAAAGATTTACTGAATCCCAAACCATGAAATATACGATAGTCGTCGCAGCAACAGCTTCGGACGCGGCTCCACTACAGTATTTAGCACCGTATTCCGGTTGCGCTATGGGCGAATTTTTTCGCGACACCGGTAGACACGCTCTCATTATTTTCGATGACTTGTCGAAACAAGCTGTGGCCTACAGGCAAATGTCACTGCTACTTCGGCGACCACCAGGACGAGAAGCCTATCCTGGCGACGTATTTTACTTGCACTCACGCCTACTGGAGCGAGCAGCAAAAATGAGTCCAACGAACGGCGGTGGATCCCTCACTGCACTCCCCGTGATTGAAACTCAGGCCGGTGACGTTTCCGCCTACATTCCAACCAACGTCATTTCAATAACCGACGGACAAATATTCCTGGAGACCGAGCTATTCTACAAAGGTATTCGACCCGCTATCAACGTTGGCCTGTCCGTTTCACGCGTCGGATCAGCCGCACAGACGAAAGCAATGAAACAAGTGGCTGGCTCTATGAAACTTGAATTAGCCCAGTATCGTGAAGTCGCCGCTTTTGCTCAATTCGGGTCGGATCTGGACGCGTCAACGCAACGGCTTCTGAACCGTGGAGTCCGCCTGACAGAATTACTCAAACAGGGTCAGTACAAGCCGATGGCCATTGAAGAACAAGTGGCAGTGCTTTATTGCGGCGTTCGCGGTTTTCTGGACAAATTGGACCCGGCGAAGATAACCAGTTTTGAAACGCAATTCTTGGAACACGTTCGCGCTCATTACGGTGAACTTCTGTCGTGCATTGCAAAGGAGGGGAAAATCAGTGACGAGACCGAAGCAGAACTGAAGGAGATCGTCACTTCTTTCATGAGCGTTTATCAAGCTTAGTTTGTTACATATTTATTGGAACAAAAATAATAGTCACATTGTTTCGAGGACATTTCAAGTTATTCCATATTTTCATTTATGTGTAAAAAGCACTATTTCTCCCGTCGTCATGGTGTAATTATATTGCGTTGAACCTCACCAGACCAGGTGCTGTCTCACTCTTTTAGTGCATTTCATTCTGAAAATGCACTATTGGTCTCGTCGTGATGATGTTTTTTTCATGTTTCAGAACCTCTAGAACACGAATTCAGTGGTCTTCGGAATTCATATATTTATACATCGTATCCATGTGGAGTAATTGTCCATTTCACGAAATGGATGTACATTTCACGAAGTGGTTCCACTTGCCGTAACTTCAAAAAATTACGACATCTGGACAAAAAAAATGTCCATTTCTTGAAAAGGAAATCGTGTTTGTCCAGTTGCTGAAATCAAGCTTCCATACTACAAGTGGATGCAACAACATTATCCGTTTCGTGAAATGGATGAGTGAGGAATCTCAGGCGCTGAAACAATTTTTTTTATTTAAAAAGGTTATTTATTTAAAAAGGTTAAGGAGCACTCAAAAACCCGCTAAAAAATGACGTTGTGCATCCAATTGCAGTAAGAAAGCTTAATTTTGACAACTGGACAAACGCAATTTCCTTTTCAAGAAATGGACATTTTTTTTGTCCAGATGTCGTAATTTTTTAAATTACGGCAAGTGGAGACACTTCGTGAAATGGACATCCATTTCATGAAGTGGACAATTTCGCCAAGTGGATGCGACATAAATATATCTTTATGGCCGCTTTCTTGTTAGCTCGATAACTCTCGTAGAAGTTAATTTAGCGGAACGCGGTTTGGCACAAAAATCAGTAGTCATAAGACCCTGGTCGGTAATGCATTTGGGCCAAATTAGTCAAGGTGGAGGGGGGGAATATGGCTTGAAATTGTCAAAAAATCACTACAAATCACTAGTTGATTCTAGATGCGTCATATTCGGTACGAATACTCCATGTTAGACTAGCCTTTGATTCCCATTTTAATTTTTTGAAAAAGTCAAGGTGGGGGGGGGGTGCCCGCGGAGTGGAAGTAAGTGTGTGGTCTTGTTAGCACGATAACTTTCGAAGAAATTAGGTGGGACGCGCTTTGGCAGAAAAATCAGTAGTCATACGACCTCGTTTGGTATTGCATTGGGGCAAATCGGTCGACTTGGTTAAGGGGGGGAGGTAATATGGCTTGAACCGGTAAAGAAATCACTACAAATCACCAGTTGATTCCAGAAGCATTATATTCGGTTCGATGATTTCATTTTGAAGTAGCCTTAGATTCCCATTAAGTTCAGCTTAAACAAACCCGGCAGCAAACAGTACGAGGGAGGGTCAAATATTAACGAAACAAATCATGGTTTCAACATTACTACTTCTGGGACGGCTTACGGTATCCGTATACAAAATGAAATGCACTCTTTCCGACCGCCAGCTGCCGGAGCGAATTTTTAAATTGTGTCCCTTCCGAAATTCTTTTAAAGTTTTTCGTGTGTTTTCTCGACAAAGTTGAAGGGGGAGAGGGTGACAATAGTGGACGTTACTTTAGAGACTCATAAGTTTCTCACAGATATCAGGGAATAAATCAATGAAACCGTACTTAACCATCCACTTGGCGTCTGAACTCGTTTTTCAGAGCTTATCGGCTGAATAGATGAAAATGTCAAATAATAGTAAAACCAAATGATTCAATAACTAGCACAAAATCAAGCAAAGAAGCCATCATTCAAGCAGCATTTTTTAGCGAGGGCTACAGGGGTTTAGCCCCCCCCCCCCAAGATGATCAGTCTCAAGCTCCTTTTCGAGAATTTGAGAAAAACTCATGGTTTCACACATTGGGTGCGTTGTGAAACTTAACATTTGCTCAGCACTTAAAGCAGTATCGTTGTAAAACTCCTAATAGAGCTTAGTGCTTTTTTTTTTTTTTTTTTTTTTTTTTTTTTTTTTTTTTTTTTTTTTTCCCGGGGGCGCCGGGCTTTGAACCCGGCAGGCGCCTAAGCCTCACTTGGGCTCCTACGCCATACCCAGATTTAACTGTGCACTTACCCGTACTACGCGGGCGTTTCGGTCGGTGCGCGGTTTGTTGAACGCACACCGCCGGGAACGCCCACACGAAGCCGAGTGTGCTCGCCGCAGCCTTATAGTGTAATGGGCAATGGCTGGATTCGAACCCAGGCCCGCTGGGTTGTGAAGCGAGCATTGTATCCATTACACCATCGAGGCGCGCTCGAGCTTAGTGCTGGACAAGTGCTTAGCCATCTAGATGAAGCATGTCTTCTCGGTGCTTAAGTAACAGCTTCAATCGCGCTGAAACCTTTTATTCCGACTAATAGTACAATTTGACATTAAATTTTTTAAATTGTGATAAGATGGAAAGTTATGAGAAATACCTCCGTACAAACACTCAATAAGGTTCATCAAACGGCTTCAGCTTGTGTTCAAGCGCTTGAAGAAAGGGCTGAGTTTTACAAAGCAACCTCTGTCTTCACGAACCTCCACAATACCAAGACAACAACGTCCGTCCAAGGGCTGGAGCTTCATACGTCCCAAGGCTGAGGGAAGCACCCCCTCTCAGCACGCCAAAACTGAACCGAAAACCAATTTGCCGGAAATCATAACATAGATCCACGAAATTTGGGATTGAGGGAGCTGATATACAGTGAAATTGATTTTTGCATTGAGCCAGCCCAGTGAGATACTGCTTATTTCTATGATCCATGTCACACGAAATGGATTTTTCAATGGTTCAAAACGTGAATTTGTTTTAGGTGCAGTGAAAAACCCACGAAATTGCTTTTTTAGGTGAAGCAGCGCCGTGAAATTGTGTTTTCTCAGGGAATCAACTAAAAACGATAGTTGAACCACATTCTAATGGAACCTAAAAATCAATAACACCAATTTATTTTACATATGATTTGGTTCATTTACATCTGGAAATCTTGTTAAAAAATTTCATCAGCGGGAAATTAGGTAATTGATGCTGAGAAACCTGAATTTTGTAAAAGCTAAATTGTTCCCGCAGATCTCGCTAGATTGTTTAGATTGGGTCAACTGTGCGAAATTCCGTTTTTGCAAGTAGTCAGATCAGTAAAATCGTTCTTCGAGAACGATATTCCGACGGGCACGCCAAAAACCACTTATTTTCCTACTTTTCAACCTTTCTGAGGGTTCAGGAACTTGGAAGTGAAATGATCCAAACACCGCGAAATTGGTCTTTTGAGTTGGCCAACAGAAAGCGTGCTTCTTATTAGCAGCGATACCCCTAAAATTACTTTTTTGGGGCGAACCTTTCCCACCTTGTTTTTAATTAGACGAATCAGTGATTTCCCCTGAAGGGTGCAGGGAGAATTTCACAAGACTGCTGGTCGTATTCATTAGTCCGTCACTCAAGCTGAGTATTTGCTTAACCGATTTAAAATCGGTTGTTCTTATTAGTGAGCCATCTGTTTTGAATTGTAATAAGCAAATATATAATGGCGTTTTCCATTTACATAAAATTCCGCTCTGGGAGCCGAGCATTTCCACCCGTCTTCTCCGTTACCATATTATATAATTCAGAGAAGAAGGGTGGAAATGCTCGCCTTCGAAGCAGAATTTTATAGAAATGGCAAACGGTATAAGTATATAAGACTCGGCTCAAGTGACGGGTCTGGATCGCATCTTCCAACCTTTGTAAAAATTGTTTTTTTCATGAGTAAAAGCGCGACTTTTTTGATTTTTTCATTGAAAGTCATGAAATTGGTTTTCACGGGCCCCGCGAATTGCATTTTCAAAGGGCCATCCTGAGATATTTTGTTTTTAAAAAGACCCAGAGCCTTGAAATGTCTCTTTAAAATGAGCCAGTTCGCTGGAAGTTTCACATTCGGAAAAAAAAGGTGTGAATTCCTGTAAAATGGACTCGTTTTAAGGGATGTAGCCTAACGAAATGGGTTTCTGGTGCGCCAAATCCACGAACTTTGGTCTCAGAAAGTGCCTAATCAGCGGAATTTCATTTTTGAATGAGTCAAAACCCCGTGGGATTGTCTTTTTATGGAGTCAATCTTGTGACATTCGCTTTTTAAGTGAGGAAAACTTTTGAAATTCGTACTGCGAGCATGGAGCAGTAATTTCCACAACATTTGGAATTTGATTTGAGAGGAGGGGGGATCTTGAGCTTAGGGCTACGCCCACCTGAACATTTCACCCTAAATCCGGTCCTGCATTCAAGTGAGAACGTTGGCACAAAAATTATGCGCATGCGTTATCTGCCCATCCAACCACGGATTACGCGTAGCCCTGGCTACAGTCTCTCTTCTTTTACCTTTCGAAAACCTGAAAATCTCCCCGCCCCTTACGATTGTGGTATCGATGAGTCACTTACTGGGTGGTTAGATGGTTCGTTCGAAATTGGCATTCATGAAGTTCAAACTCCCTCTGTCCTTTTTTCTAAATGACCAAGTAGAAGAATCCAAAGCGAATCAGGTTCTTTGCCAAAACAATGCGTGAACGAAGAAAAAACACCGGCGATATATGTCTCAAGGGGGAGTGGTACATGTGCTTCCACGTCCCCCTTCGAATCATACCTTGCCAAATCGGCGGCGTTACGTTAATTATTGCTGTATTTCTGCACCGATCCTGGATTTTAAAGTCTCATTTAAATCCCTAGGAAATTCTGTTCTACGCTCGTACGATCTTGCTTTCCTAAGGCGCGTGCAGAATTTCCTGGAGACATTATTGAAATCCAGGATTCTTCTTCGTCGTGTCTATGGGCGGGGTGCTGTAGGAGTTTGAAACGACGAGACGATTCAGTTGAAGAGAGGAAACAGTAGGCCTACTCGTTGTCATCCAAAATTTTCCCGAGCTGACAATAAAGTGAAAGTGCATATTCTGTAATATCAAACGTCTACTTTTGTAAAAGTGACTGCAACCTTGAACTGAGTTGTACAATCCAGCTCAGAATGACAAACGAACAAACCCAAGACCTGAAATTACGAATTTTTTGGGTTTGATGATTTGTTTACGATTGGCATCACTAGTGGGTAATGCTAATAACGCGTGTTTTCTCATACCTAATTCCACTTGTCATCAGTCAAGCAGAAACATGCCGCGTAACAGCTATGGCCTAGTAGTTTTTCTAGATATTAACAAGGCCTTCGATTCCTTGGATTATGAAACCTTGCTCCTGAAATTATACAAATATGGTATTCGTGGAACTGCTCATAGTCTTAGCTCCCTCACAAACTGGAAAAATTATAAAATAGCATATGATTCTACAGTTTGTGAGATAGGTCGGAGTCGAGGAGCGACTTAGCAAACGGGCCTTACAGCGTCTTATGTTAAGGATGGGGCACAAACTGTAAATATTAATGATGATGTTGACATCCCTGTGAGCCTTGCGGCATGTCGCAAGGAACTGTGTTGGGACCTCTTTTGTTTATTTAATATTTCAATAACTTTTTTTCATTGAATCTTAGGTGTCTAGCCCACTTGGGTTTGCTGATGTCCGGGTCGAATCTCTCCTTGTTGCAGCATAAGTCATTACGGATTTCACGAGCTTTATTCTCGTGGTTGACTGCTAATTCTTTCATTGAATTTGTTAAGGCTGTTGACGGTGCTTCCTCAACTTCGGTACACGATTTCTTTGTGGTGAAACCGAGATATTTCATGAAAATTGGCACATAGCTATTTCTAACCAATTAAATTGTCAGTATGGATTCACTTTTTGGAAAAAAAAATTCTGAGGGTGGGTTCCCCCCGCAACGAAAGCTTCGGTACACGTTTTCTTGGACAAAAATGCAATATAATTTTTTTTATTATTTTTTCGCGAATCTTTGAGGTTGCCAAATTGTCACTATGGATTCACTTTTTTCAAATTTCAATTTTTTTTTAAATTTTCATTTTTTAAAAATCGTGGCCTTCATAAAAATGTTTATTCGCACCGTAAATATTTGAGGAAATAGGTTGAGAATACAGTCACAATTTTTTAAAACGTATTCATCAACACTTTCGTATTGTTTTAAGAACTTATTCCTAATTAATAGCAATTTTATTTTCGTTGAAATGAGGATTCCACCTCGTGGCGCCGTGCTGCGGCTAGTTTGAAAAGGTGGATTCTATACAATTATTCGTTGGACTCGAGATGCTACCACCCCCCCTCTAACTTCACTATCATAGCTACCCTACTTGTCCAACAACTCCCTCAAGCCTTGTACACACGGAGACATGAAAAAATGGCGCAAGAAAAGGCGCAAGTTTCGGGGACATGAAATGTCACAGCTTCTGTCTTGGGAATGTACACACGGTAGCTCTGCCGGAGAGCATGTCAACGTGAACTGATAGTGTGAATAGTGGATCGAGAACCGGCAAATTTGTTGTACTCGGCCGACTCTTTATGTGGTCGTTCAAGAACGACAAGAGGTCGAAATACCACAAAGATGGTTTATGGACCTGCGGAAAAATTATTCACGTAACTTAAGAGTTGATTCAAGTACCTCCAATGATTAGGAAATGATACAGCACCTCATCAGTGGATGCCCCACTCGATCTCGACGCCTCGACTTTCCTTTTTTCCTGGCAGTATCCAGACCTCAAGGATTTCATTTTATTCAAAATATCCGTGGCCGTGATATTTGGACATTCCTACGATGAAAGAAAGAGAAGAGAAATAATGAAATATGGAGATTGAGCACACAAAAGAAAGACCAGCGACTAAAGTGAATTTCCATACCTCTTTAAGCGCATCAATTATTCTCTGCAACGCTGCTTTCCTTGCGTGTTTGTTGTGATACAGGGCCGACTGATTATCATACAAGCAATGTTCTTGCTCATAATGCTCTATGAGTAGAGACACGGCTTGCCTGGTCCACTCCATCTGCTAAATGAACGTGATATTTGAAAATGAAAAACGTGGATAAATAATTGAGTAATCCACGAATACAGCAGTATGTGTAAAACGTACCTTTATAAATTTCGACGATGAACAAAAACACACGCACAAAAAGAGAGACGCTGACGAATTTAAATTCAGGAAAGCTGGAAAGAGACCAAACCACGCCGAATAATCACAAATTACTAAAATTATAAAATAAACGAAATATTCACGCGTGAGACGCAAAGAAACCGAAGAATATTTTTGGAAGATGAAGGTTAAAAATGTCTTATAACCACCCAAAAGGCTAAATGGCGACTGAAAAAGAAGGTCTTCAAATAAGTTCAGAAAAAAGTGCGACATTTCGTGCGCCGGATCTTATCAGTCCTTATCGCAAGACAGAACGATGTACACACGGAGCTTTTTCCACCTTGCACAACTTCGTGCGCCTTTTCTGTCTCCGTGTGTACAAGGCTTCAAGGTTACAGAAAGTATGTTTTTTTTTTCCTCTCATGTCTTGTCTTGT
This sequence comes from Corythucha ciliata, assembly GCA_038030265.1. Classification (NCBI taxonomy): domain Eukaryota; kingdom Metazoa; phylum Arthropoda; class Insecta; order Hemiptera; family Tingidae; genus Corythucha; species Corythucha ciliata. The sequence continues at coordinate 45,887,506 of CM075942.1, read as the reverse complement.
CTTTTGAGTTTTGTGGGCTGAAAAATACGTGAGGATCGTTCCCGGGCTAGGCCGGCGAAACAATCTACCGTCTTCGGGAGTTGTTTCATTTTTTGTTTTTTACCTAAAAAACAGAACTCGCAGAATAAGAATAAAATAAGTTTAATACTGATTAACCCCCGGACGAACCAATTGATTTTTAGCGTTCGAAGAACTCGTCGCTGGGGCTGATCCAATATGGGGGGGGGGATAATGGGGGAAACTACCCCCTCCCCCAGGATATCAGGAAAGTTGATTTTTAAAGAAAGATAAAGAGAATATCACGACGATTAGCTGAGGACAAGCGGTGGTTAAGAAGCTTATTTGTCAATTCTCTCATAAAAGAAAGACTACCCCTTCCCTGCAATGCCAATTTTCTAGCCTCACCTTGTCATAAAGTCGTCAAACAATGTCATACCTCAAACCTGACGCTTTTCTGACTTCTGGGATTTTCACGTCAGGCAGAATCGCAGAGCGCCGTTTCTGCTTCCAAATATTAAACTCTGGGATGTCGAGTGGTGTTTTTAAAGCAAGTTGTAGTCAAGGAAGCAGGTTACCAAACGGGGTAGTTACAGGAAAAAACTCCGGGACTAAGTTTGATGACTGATTTTAATGTTTTTAGGTGTGCTGAGTCTGATTTTTAACTCTGCCCAACGTTACAACCCCGGCGACAAGGCGAAATTTTAGTGGATTTTTAACCATCGTGTTTTTGGGGCGTTTTCACCACGCCATCGCTTGTAATAGGTTTTAAAACATGGTTTCCGCTCATTTATTATGTTGTTAGAACATAATAATGTTCTAAAATTATTATGTTTTGAAGGCCGATATACCAAATTCACTTAGTCACCTCCATATAGGGAGCAATTAGGTACGTCTCCTCTACTTCAGCAGGCACATTCGTCACAATTTTAGGGTAATTTAGGTGACAAACCCTGAATGAGCACACTTTTTTTTATTATGAAACGCTCGCGTCCAACGGAAGAAATTTTCATAAGCCTTATCATTGGAAGTTGCGTGAAATATTGTTCTTTATATATTCGCTAAACAATCCATAGACAATTTTGTGAGATAAGTTCATAACGCAAGGCGTCCAGTTTGGCTAAACGTTCTTCAGATGGGTGCGTTTATAATCCCCCTATGCCATTTTTCAATATGTATCCTTGATTTCGATAAAACCGGTACGTCATCGAAAAATTTAGGCATACCTATTAAATTTGGCTTAGTTGTTCACGTGGCTTCCGCTACTCCATGCGATCGAAGAAAAACGCGAATGTGACCTTGTGGCTTTTTTCGTGATCATCAAACTAAGCCTAAAAGAACAAAAGAACGATTAGTCTCAGGGGCGTAGCCAGCCCGTGATCAATGGGTGGGCAGCCAGCTAGACACGGGTCCACAGTTGGGCGCGGGGGGGGGGGCACGTCTTGAGAAAAAATTTTAGCGGATGAAATCCAGAAAAGGACATTTTGCGGCTAAGACTGAGGAAAAACACCCATTCAGGGCTTAAATTGAGTAATAGCGCTGATTCACGTTAAACGTGAGAAATAAATGTCATTATTCGCGGTTGAAATTGAGAAAACATACCAATTTGCAGTTTCCACGATGCAAAGTCCGCGACGAAATAAAGAAAATGCGCTAATTCACGGGTTATAGAGCTCTTTACACAGCTAAATGGCCCGTTCAATGTAGAATTGAGAAAAATCACTCACTTGCGGCTAAAATTGGGGGAAAACGCCAATTTACGGCTAAAATTGAGAAATGGTGCTTATTCACGCAGGTAAAATTGTAAGAAGGCGCCAGATCGTGGTTTCTCAAACAAACATCTCGGTAAACATTGCGAAAAAGTGCTAATTTACCGTTTTTATACATATACAGGGTGTTTCAGTTTTAATGTGCAATACTTGCACATGTTGTAGTACCCACTAAGACGCACCAGAAACGTCATATTGACATATGGCCCAAAATGCTTTCCTCATGAGATATTCGCGAATTTGTGGTTTTCGTCTAATCTCATATTTTTTCTTCAAAATAGCGAGATACCGGCCAACTGCTTCGATCTGGCCTAAAATTGATGACGGATTCGGAAAGAGCACAAAATTGCCTTTTAGAATCCGCTGTCATAGTTGGTTTTGGTGGTTTTGTATGGCATTTATCATCACATGAACATGATGAAAGTGACGTGATTAACTAAGTCAAAAAATTTTAAAGCAGTGGCAGTCAGCTGTTTCTTAGTCCCACGGATAGGTTAATTTGAGCAAAACTGCTCCATTAAGTAACCTTTAAATTGACATAGAAAAAACGTAGGCTAACCTCGCCCAATTTTGAGTAATCGACCTCTTAACCTAAAAAGTCGTAGCTAAACACTAAAAATAACTAACTCGCAACACGAGATCTTCAACTAAGGACATTACTGGAACTACTCCAGATGCTTTGCGCTTATGAGTGAAGTGATAGGACTGACTGAAGATGATGGATTGCAAAGAAAGCAACTAACCTCCGTGACGGCTAGTACCTTACTGAACTTAATTCTTAAAATGAAAAACTGTAATTTAAAAACTATTTAATGAGATGTTCGAAAAGTCCCCCTCCTTGTTCCAAGCATTTCCTGGCTCTTTTGGCTAAAGATTGGGTAGCGTTACGGATATGGGCTGGCTGTTGCCTGATTTCTTCAGAGCATACCATGATTCGCCGGATGAGATCTTCTCTGGAGTTGACCCTTTCTTTATACACCATCGACTTCAGGCTTCCCCACAAGAAGTAGTCGAGGGGCGTAAGGTCCGGAGACCTTGCTGGCCAATCGAGCGGACCACCTCGTCCAAACCATCGTCCAGGGAATACTTCATTAAGATATCGTCTCACTTCTCCAGAGTAGTGTGGAGGGGCACCATCGTGTTGGAAAATGAGACACTCCCTAGTGGTCAGGGGAAGATCCTCGAGTAAACCAGGCAGCTCGTTTTCCAAAAAATTTAAGTAATTACGGCCATTTAGTCGTTCTTCAAACACAAATGGCCCAATCAATTGGTTATTGATTAGATCATGCCAAACGTTGACCGAGAACTTGTGTTGGAAGCTAGTCGTAATTGTTCCCCGAGGGTTTTCTTGGGTCCACGTATGAGTGTTGTGGGAATTGAAGACACCATCCCGTGTAAAAGTTGCTTCGTCAGTGAAAAGTGTATGACGTAGGCGCAAATGATTGGTGATGACCCACCGACAAAAACCGATCCTCCTGACCTCGTCGCCAGGCAATAAATTATGTACCCTTTGCAGATGGTACGGGTGAAAGGAATACTTTCTTAAAGTTCTCCACACGGTTGTATGAGGAACCCCCAGCCTTGCAGAAATTCTGCGCGTACTCGTCGAAGGACTGCGTTCGACTTCATCCAAGATCCGCTCGTCATCACTCGAATCACGACGATCAAAGGAACGACGATTGGGGAATGAACCAGTTTCCCTGAGAGTCCTGCAGAGCTCTGTGAAGACGTTTCTTGAAGGGAAACGACGATTCGGGTATCGACGGAAATATTCCTGCTGTGCGGCACTGCTACTAAGCCCACATTGTCCATAGATGAGGATCATATCGGTATACTCCTCATTCGTGAATGTTCGAGGCATTTTTGCAGAATAGAACACGAAAAAAGGAAAGAATGATATGAAGGACGCACAAACGAGACAGTAAGGATCATCTGGACATCCAACATTATAAAGCACGAATCAACTGGAGTAGTTCCAGTAATGTCCTTAGTTGAAGATCTCGTGTTGCGAGTTAGTCCTTTTTAGTGTTTAGCTACGACTTTTTAGGTTAAGAGGTCGATTACTCAAAATTGGGCGAGGTTAGCCTACGTTTTTTCTATGTCAATTTAAAGGTGACATAATGGAGCAGTTTTGCTCAAATTAACCTATCCGTGGGACTAAGAAACAGCTGACTGCCACTGCTTTAAAATTTTTTGACTTAGTTAATCACGTCACTTTCATCATGTTCATGTGATGATAAATGCCATACAAAACCACCAAAACCAACTATGACGGCGGATTCTAAAAGGCAATTTTGTGCTCTTTCCGAATCCGTCATCAATTTTAGGCCAGATCGAAGCAGTTGGCCGGTATCTCGCTATTTTGAAGAAAAAAGATGAGATTAGACGAAAACCACAAATTCGCGAATATCTCATGAGGAAAGCATTTTGGGCCATATGTCAATATGACGTTTCTGGTGCGTCTTAGTAGGTACTACAACACGTGCAAGTATTGCACATTAAAACTGAAACACCCTGTATATGGCAAGTTTGCGGGTACAATTGAGAAAGAGCGCGTACATTTTTGAAAAAGTGCTTATATTCACGGCTAAAATTAAGGAAAATTGTTCGTTCGCAGGTGAAATTGGTTTTGCGATGCAACTTCCAAGTCAAAATTAATGAAATTCGCTCACATGCGGGTTATGTGGACCTTTTCACTGCTACAATTTGAAGGGGGAAAAAATTGCTCAAGGCAGAATTGGGGAAAAGCACTAATTTGCTGCTATAATTGAGGGAAAACGAATTGGCAAAATTGTCACCGTTTGTTGTTGATTGATGGAATTGTCGTGGCTAAAATTGAGAAATTGCGTTCATCCAGAGGTTAAATTGAGGAAAAACTGTTCTTTTGCGGCTGAAGTTGACAGATCGAACGCACCAACTCGCGGTTAGGCTATGCCCAGTGATGGCCGCAATTGAAATAATAAATAAAAATGCGTAATTTCACGGTTTTTTGAGACATTTTAACGGCTAAAATGAAGAAAATGGGTTATTAATATTACCAGTTTTTAAGCCATACAACTTGATTAATGTTATGTTTTTAGGGTTTTGGCTTTTTTCTTCTTCTACTTCTTCGTTTCCTGAGCTTTCGCCTTCTTTTGCTGAAGGTATCGTCAGAGAACTTTTTTTTTTTTTTCAAAAAACATTAATCAAGATAAGCGAAAATGTGTTGTTTTTTTTTTTAGTGAGAAAAAACCGCAAAATTGGTTTTATGGATCGAAATACAAGACATTTGAGGAAGAAATGTCAGTAAAAGTGATGTCTTAGTGGTCGAAATCAGTGATACTGGTTGCTTAGTGAGGCAGAGATTCTAATGTGCATAATTTGGTTTTCATAAAAAAAACAACAAAAAAAAAAAAACAAAAACAAAAAACAGCGAAATTGGTGTATGCATTAGTAGGCGAAATTCGAGTAATTGGTTCTGATGCTGAGCAATTCCTGCGAAAGTTTTAATCATTAAAAAAGAGTTGAATTTTAACTTTTTGATGGAATTTGGGGGTGGGCACCTGCCCCACGAAATCTGCGCTTTTGATTCTAGTGGAGGGCAACTGCCCACCCCTGCCCACCTCTGGCTACGCCCATGATTAGTCTTCACCGATGGTCTCAGAGATATTTCACCAAATCGAACAAAAGGGCCCTCAAATCCAAATTTGAGATCGTGCAGTGCCAACACCCGACGTGGAATCTTCAGGATTTTTTTAGGAAATGGAAGGATGTGTATCTGAAAGAGATTGCCAAGCGTTTATCAGTTTGTCCAGCTTCAGGCTCCAGCAAATTTTCCGTCAGCGGCAGAAAATGGTCAATTTTTGACGGGCCATATCTCAGGAACCATTAGTCGTACGGAGATACAATTTGGCTTAAATAGTCGTAAACTTAGTATTTCAAAAATGCAAAGGAGCGCAATCATCGAAAAGTACTTAGTTCCAGAGATACAACCGTTTGAGTATAAAAAGTAAGAAAATTTCCAGTTTTTTGCGATTTTCGACGTGCAGCCGACCGATTTTTTGTTGGCAAAGTTCAGATTCGGATTCAGCACCCCAAGAAACATAAGATCCGTTGACAAAACTACTTCTATGCGTTTGTCCCGGCCAATTCCCCATTTGACTGGACTAAATCTTGTCATTTTAATACTCTTCTCATCTAAAGATGATACAAAGAATAGGGGTACTCAAATAATCAGCCTGTAAAAACCTGTAAAGGAGTATTTCCCTGTAATTAAGTAAAATTCCACTCCCCTCCTGTCTATACGTTGCTAAAGAATCTCGTTTCTTTAGTAAGGCATAGACAGGGGGGGGGGATTTTACTTAATTACAGAGAAATACTCCTTTACAGGTTTACAGGCTGATTATTTGAGTACCCCTAATGAGTCACACAACGAACTCCTTACGCCCTTGTGCCTTGTGAGACATATAGGCACTACCTGGCCGCTTCGTTCAATGGCTCGTCCAGATTCGACTCAATCTTGTTCAAGTGTCGCTAGAGAACCTTTAAAACACAGGTACTGCAACACGGATTTCAGCGCCATATTTGGTCCCTCAGTTGTTAGGGTAAACAAAATATCATGAATGAAAAAATTGTCATCGTAACTGCAAACAAACGCGGAACGCGATCGAAATAAATCAAAAAATATTACTTGTCAATGAGATCAGGTGATAATTATAATCATGTGAGGGACCAAGCATGGCGCCGATTTCCGTATTGCAGTACTCGTGTTTTATAGTGCCTTAGTGTCGCTAGACATGGATGGTATCTCCATAACGCTGGGAAAAACCACCGCCAATGGATAGTGTGCCCATAACAGCTGCTGTGTTTGTTGTGCGCGAAGTTTGATTATTTTCTGAGGTCACATTTCTTTTGAGTACACACATTGAGCACTCCAAGAGAGAAGTGGAATGATATCCATTGCGAGTTCCTTTCACAATTAACGCATCGCTGGTTTTCCTCAAGCAAACTGCCATAACTCCGACAATTTTCGTCGCACGTAATAATGAAGCACACCACTGAAATGGCACAAAATTGTCTTTTTATTATGTCTACGTGGTTTTGGAATCAGCTTGAGTTAAAGGCCCTTAATACTGGGCTGAATTTCCAAGTTGTCCTCTTTTTCCACCAAACAAGGGTTTTCTAACAGCTTTAATTTCACACACAGCATTATCAAGATGAGTCGCTCTGCGGAAAAAACTTTCCAATGACCTACGATGAAATGGATATTGCCACTGTAACAGCCAAGATATTTGGACAAAGGTTTGAAATTGTCAAGTGTAATTGCCAAAATAAGGATGTTGTAGCCACTGGAAATAAAAGAGAACTATCGTCTTATTGGCGGATGATTAAATCCAAATCGCTAAATCGGTCTCAGAAAATTATAAAAATACGAATGCAGTGAATTCTTCACTCATACACCCCCCCCCCCTCATAGGGCCCACACAAAACACAATAGGTATTTCGATTTATTTATTTTTTGTATCATTCGTGTTTCATAACGAATGCTCGATGTGCTGTGATTGAAATTAAAGGTGTTAGAAAACACGTGTTTGATGGTAAAATAGGACAACTTGGGAATTCAGCTCAGCATTAACGGCCTTCAACTCAAGCTGATTCCAAAACCATGTAGACATAATAAAAAGACAAGTTTGTGCCCTTTACAGTGGCGTGCTACAATATTACTTGCGACGAAAATTGTGAGAGTTATTGCAGTTTGTTTGAGGAAAACCAGCGATACGTTGAAAAAGCGGAAAAGTGCGTTTTTGTCGGAAACGGTTGATATTCGGACCATGGTATATTTGGTCATTCTTTGACGTAAATATGGTCTAGAATCACCTGCTTTATTTGTGCCACGTGGACCAAGTACACCCGGTATAGGTCTCACATCAATCAAATCATGTGTTTTTCTAGAGTGCAGCAAAAAGAAAGACCTCTTTTCTCACGACTTGGCGTGAAAGTCGTAGTTTTCTGCGCATACATATTCTTCAGCCGATAAATCACCAATGGGGAACTTGCACATTTTTCAATCACTGGTGTTTCTTGAAGAGGGCGCTTCAACAAGACAATTGCCCACATTAAACATTGAAATCAATCAAGGGTTTTTTTTAAGGCGAATTTTTAAAAATTTTGAGTGGGGGTTTGATTGCGTCAAAAGGCAGTTATTGAAATGGATGGTGTTGGGAAGAGGGGGGAATACGCGTTTTCTGGGGTTTAATTTTTCTTGTTATTTGTAAGTTTCCTCAAATGCTTCAAAACTGCACATTGACGTCATTTTTCCCTCGTACCATCCATCCCCTCCTGAAGAACTTTGAAATTTATCTAAAGATCACCAGTAGCACCAATCGGCCAGGAACTACTGTTAATATCCTTGTCCGCATGTGTCAATTCACCGATATACTTTTCCCCCAAATCGGGCATTCATGCAAGTTTTCCATTCACAGTCGAGAAATAATGAATCGTAATCGTAGTTTCAAGGGATAGTTTTGGTCAATAGTCATTTTTACAGTCATTACCCAAAGCACTAACAGCGCTAGCTAATTCGACGTACACTGCCCAAATTTCGAATTTATCGGTAGAAACAGTACAATTGTCGAATAGTCAATAATTATTATCTACCGTAAAAATTATCAGGTTTGGTATGACAGTCTAATTTTCCGACGTGTACTCAGTCAAGGAAAAATAATTCTTTCTGACGGCAACTTGATCGTTTCCTTGAGCTTGTTTTCCAGGCGTTATGCTTTCGCCTAAAATCTATATCTCGGGAAAATGACTGACACAATAATAATGTCATCTTATTTATTGCACTCCTATTTCGTATACACTACAACTTGAAGTGAAATTGGTACGTTTCTGATTTCAATTAGAGCATCACTAGACACTGGCTGAGGCATTATCAGATCACACTTCACTTGTAATAAACTCGCGGGGTCAAGGGCACTTCTTCTGACAGTTCTGACTTCGACTCAAAAAGATACCTAGATGCGAAAATGTTCAAATATCAGGGTTTCAAGTAAGAAGTTAAGAAAACGAATTCTGGTGTATAGTTTTCGTACTAAAATTTCCCATTTTAATTTTTTCCACGCGATGTACAGCGCCATCTCTTGTCTCAGGGTGATTTTCAAAGCTTCACCGTCAACAGCCTTAAATACTAGTTTAATTAAATTGCTAATCAGGGCTAAAAATGATAAGAACGTTTATTCGCGGTTAAAATTGAGGGAGTCGTAATTCAACGAACCCTACCACCATTATTCAACACGATAATTCATATTTGTTTGTGACACTGCGAAGTGAAGGGGCAAGACGTGGAAAGGGGCTTGTCCTGTGATTCCATAATTTTTAGCTACTACGTAGGCAGTTTTCTTAGGGCCCATGGATCCGAAGACACTGTAAGTGCCTCCATGACCGATCTTGCGTTGGGGTATTGGGCTGAAACTGACAGTGAGAAACTCACGGGCCGATCATTATCGGGGGTTTCATTATCAATATAAGGCAAAAACTTACTTTTAATATCATTATCACACCCTTCCGGGAGACAAATACAAAATCGAAGTTATTTTCCTACTACTGAGTGAACGCCAGTATTTTATTCAATACGTGACCAATTTTACCACTCGCTACTAAAACAAAACAAAACAAAAAACTAAGTCGAAGTCGATGATTTGAGAAGATTTCTGATGACATCATCTTCCGCAACGTCAACTGCCATAAGTCCGTCCGTGCATTTAATATTTCGATCCGCTTCGTGTTTCAACAACAGCTGCACGACTTCACCGTGACCACAAGCCGACGCGTAGTGCAAAGCCGTCTGACCACTACTATCGCGAGCGTTAACTTCAGCGCCCATGTCGATCAAACAACTTATCATTTGAGCGTACCCTCGATCCGCTGCCCAGTGGAGAGGTAGAAGGCCGTCTTCGTCGACGATAGAAATGACGTCCTCGCCGTATTTCCGAACCCAATCAACGTCACCCTCTTTCACTCGATCGAATATATCTTTTTCGTCTTCATCCAAGTCACTGTCCTGTCCACCCAATGTACTAACACTGACCCAACCTGGATTTTTACCTCTATCATCCTTCTCCAGTTCCCAATTAGGCGAAATTTCCGTTATTATGTTCACGTATTTAGTCATCGCTGAATCTTTCGACATGTCTCCTAGACTATTCCAAGCCTCCCACTTTTGTTTGGCTTCGAAAGCGTACCAACCAGGCTTTTGAATGTTACAATTTCCGATGGTGGCTTGTTTGTATAGGCCGTAGAGCTGAAGTAGCGTATCTGAGTTGACTGACGGCAGTAAAGTTGGCAGATGCTCCGCCGCGGCAGTGAATTTCATTTTCAAGTCATCGACTGTACTAACTGCCATATTTTTAATATATTTTAATGGGCTACTTGCAGATTAACTGAATTCCCCTCGATGGTGTGCTTAGGTGTTTCTAAAGCGGCATTACGAGACATTTCATTACTGAACACAACGAAACCGTAACCTCTTGAAAGGCCAGTATTTTTATCGAAAATGACGCTGCTGTATTGAACTTGACCAAACTTCGAAAAGTACTGTCTGAGCTTCTGTCCGTTGACAGTCCAAGGAAGATTAGAAACAAAAACTTTATGAACCGCCTTTGCTAACGTCATCGTCATTTCTTCGTGATTTCCAGTAAATGAATGGTGTGATCTTGCATCAATTCGTTAATGTCAAGGCCTGAATCCGCGCCAAGTGAGTTGATTGGTATATGCTCGCACCTCAGATTCCACTTATTGAGCAAATGTTCTATAGACCAGTCAGCAGATCGTTCCTGGTAGACGGACAAAAAACGCGCTTGAGGGTTATTGTCCAAAATGAACGACACTGACACTAAGATCTCTTCAAAAACGGAAGGATCGTAAAAGCAGTCCGAGCCGACGATCAAATCGACGGGACCCAAATTAAGAGCGTCGGACAGAAATAGGCCCCACGTGAGACCGACGATTTTCACCTGGTCACCGGTCAAATTGTTCACCTCGCAGCAACGGGCGACGTGCTGCAGAGCCTTGGGCAGAGTCGCGCTTTCGGTGAGGGTCACTCGTGCGCCACACTTGGCCGCTAGTATGCCCGGTAGAGCAGTTCCTGCTCCGAGTTCAACGACGCGCTTTCCTACGAGCTCCGATCTGTGTTCCCAAAGAAACCAGGCTAGAATGGGCGCCGATGGCCACGTGTAGAAATTATAACTTGCTTGAGCCTTCTGTGGAACAAATAAAAATGGAATAAGCAAATGTTAGTCGATAGGTCGAACTAATTGAGAGTTTTCTAGAAGCTCAGAAACACAGGGCAGGATTTCTCGCCCCCCCCCCCTATTCTGTAACTCTTAACGCGTGCGCTAGCGAAATAAACAAGGTGAATAATTAAATGTGATCAGCTGAGAAATTTTTCTAACGCACAGAGTTACAGAATAGGGGGGCAGGTATTTATACAATTTTGAAGGAAGCCATTACATTAGCAAATACCCTGGAATTCGGCCCCATGGAGCAATTTTATTCCCGTTGAGGGTGTTTACACGAGCAAGACCCCTGAATCGTGTGATGCACCAAATAACTAGCCCCCCCCCCCCGCGAATAATATTTTTCAACCTAATAAATGATCAAGCAGACCGTTTCAGGCAGGGAACTTCTGTTAATGTTTTTTACAACAATGGCTACTTTGATCAAAAAACTTACTCGTGTAAAGCCCCTTTTAAATAGTTCGTGTGAACACTTTGAACCCCCTCTTATGTGGGTTTGATTTATTTTATTGTTTCAAAAAACTGCGGCCTTTGAAGGGAATCACCTGCTCATCAATTGAATGCATTTCCTCGGGGGAAATATTATTGAAGTTTTTCGTCAACTTATCTATTAGAGGCCGAACTTTCAATAATTTATCGTAACCCAAGGTTACTACAACTACAGAGGTAGCGCCATAAGAATTTCTCATAAAATTGACGTTTTCTACTAAATTGTGTGGAGGACCCCACGATACTTCCATGTTCCCGTCGTTCGCTTACATCATGCCTTTCACACGAAACAATTCCGACAGGAGTGATTAATCAACTCATCCATCAAAATTAATTAATTTGCCCTAGCCTGTCCTGAACTTCTGTTCTCATAAAAATGCCAAAGTTCTAAAATTTGCTGGAAAGAGCTCTATTTCTCTCAATATTCATCCCAGGTCAACGATTGATGCAATAATAACACGCAAAAAATATGAACACACAAATTCTAACGACGTGACGAATAAATAATTTTGTAGCCTAATATAGTTCTCTTTAACGGTAACTATCAATTTGAAATATTCAACACGATCAATGAATGAAATAATGGACAAAATTTGATCAGTAAGACACACGCTAAAACTCAAAATAATCAAAGAGAAACGAATCTTCAAATTCGTCCTCGTCAATTTGTTTTAAAAAATTAATTTAAAAAAACCAAATTGAATTCCGAAAAAAATGGCCAGATCATCGATGGGGAATTTTGTTGTGGTCATTTTAAGCCATCATGAGAGGAAATCGGACTAAAATTCTGATAGCAACTGTACCGCTCAACAAATCTTATTCAAATTTTAACAGCTGATCGATCATCAAATTTTATAATATTCTCTTGGAATTATAAGGATCCAACCATTTTTACATCGAGCACATTTGTTATAATATCTTCCATTTCGCTAAATCAATCGTTTTCAAATTTTACGGTGTACATCTAGAGATGAAGACACAACTTTTGAGCCATCACTCGTCCAGATCTGTCGAGAATAAAAGTGGACGACGGAAGAAGGACGGACGACAGACGCCATACTGAAAATCGAGATTTTAGGCCTTTTCGGGGTCCAGGAACACGAATCTGGTGTCAGCTAAAAATTTTTTTTTTTCCATTACCAAACTTCCTTCCCTACGGGAACATAGAAGTAAAAACGAAATTTAGGTTTATTCAAGTACTTTATTATTATTATTATTATTATTATTATTATTATTATTATTATTATTATTATTATAATTTTATTGTTTTGAGGGTGCAGACTCGGGTCTACCGAGTCCCCGCTGGCGCCTAAGCTCTTAAACGGCTCTTACAACATTCCCAGGAAATCCATCTGCTGTGCACTTTTCGGTCGATGCGTGGTTTGTCACACGCACATTGCCGTGAGCGCCCTCACGAAGCCTAGTGAGCCGTATCACAACCCCCGTGACCCAGGCCCGCTACACACAGACAATCGAGGCGCGCTTATTCAAGTACTAGTATTTGGTCTACGATAGCCTGTATCGTTACCTATTCAAAGCCCTCTATCCCTAAAACAAAAACGTCTCTGGTGGAAAACAATTCTCAGTCAAAGTCATAGCATCAGCAAATGAATATTTGGCTTTGCAGCCCTAAAAAATAAGAGATCTTTCGATCACTGAGCTCATCAGCCAAGGCGAAAAGGAATGTATTAGTCTAAAATCGCAAGGCCGTCTGGAAACCATCAATTTAACCCAAAAACAGAAAATGCAATGAGAAATCTCCGATTTTAGGTCCCCAATTTGTGGGGAATTTCGAAAGCCAAGTAAACATGCCTCGAAAAATCCATCGTGTGCACTGACCATCGAGGAACTGCCACAAAATCCCGCCGTTATTTGATTGAAAACTGTCAATTTTGCCGCTGAAACTTGCTATTTGGCCCCTAAACCGTTCATTTAGGCCTGAAAAACTAAGGTCCATTTTCACCAACAAAATTGATCTCGTTTAAAGTTGATCGTGATTATTTGCCAATAGCGACCCGTATGAATTCTGATGTGTTTACATTGTAATCGTAGTTGTTGATCTTTACACCAAGGAAATTTGTGTCAGATACTAAATTTCCAGCAAAGTGTAGCGCGACACTTCAGTATAAACGCACTTTTAGTATCTGTCTCTACTTACTCCCTGAAATTTATTAATCGACCATGAAACTAATGGCGTTTGACATTCAATTCAATACACAGGTGTGGTGTAAGTTTTCCCACCCGTCTTCTCTGTATTGAAACATATGTTTATGGAGAGGACGCTGCACTACACTTGTGTAGTGTGTTGAATGGAAATCACCATAAGACTCCTCCAGTAGTTTATAGTCTCTTAAATTAACGCCCGGGAAAACATAGCCTCAAGAAGCTAATTATTTGGGCCACGAAGCTTGAAAATGCCCCCTAAAACTATACTTGAACCAATATATCACCGTTAAAACTGGGGTTTCTGTTCAAAACTGGTATTTTGGCCACTGAAACAGATTATTTTGCCCCCGAAACAGTCAGATCCAGCGATAATATTTGGCTCTGAAACTGAGAATTCACCTAATATGATGTTAAAAATGAGCGAATTATCTACACAAAAAACAGACTAAATATTCATGTTTTTTTTTAAACCTCCCTCCCATCACACCCTATTCATGAAATCTTCCAGAGCTTGACTATACAGGGTGCCCCGACCACTAGATACAGCAAGTACAGATAAGAAATAGAGGGAGCGTATTAATAGAAAATGTGATGCAAGATATGTATCATTTCCCCCTCTCCTAGTGCCTAGTTTAGGGAGAAAAAAAAGTTTTGGACGGGGTTTTCAACGAATTTGAAGCTAATCCGCAGATGAAACTCATAGCTGTCAATTCCGTTTTACCGTCCAGCAAACGCAGCAGTTTTTTATTTAAATTCGTTTCCAAACTTCAGTGCTTTGACTTGAATGACTGTTTCCAAAAGTTTTCTCCCCCCCCCCTTTATGTGTGCCAATTTTTTTTTGTTTACTCTCCCTCTATTATTTATCTGTGCTCGCTGACTAGATAATGCAACTTTAGAGGAAACCATCACCCAAATTACCTAGACACATTGATCCCAAATAGTGTCCCCAAGCTCACGGTTTTCTCTGAGGATCTCGTTATTGTAGGGGAGCGCGGGGCATGTTGGCACCGATTTTCGTTTTTCATTTTTAGTTTTTTAGTGAACAGTGATTTCAAAAATCTGGAAAATGGGTTGGCTTCCTTCACATATAGGCTACAATAAAACCCTGTTGGTTCCGAATTTTTTTATTAATTTCCAACTTGGGTATATTTTTTTCTCCCCATAGATCACCGGTGCCATCTTACCCCTTCAGTGGGGTAAGTTGGCACCGGCGAAGAGGTAAGTTGGCTTTAGTGTCAACTTCCAGTACCACCACCCATTAGGGGCAATTAGGTAGGGTTTATTTTACAATTTTATTAAAATAATGGTTTCAAGAGTAAAACCTGTGGAAAAAAAATGACAACGCCTCACGATAGTTGTAAAGACCAGCACACCCGGTAACCAAATTTCAAAGAATTCTGCTTTCAAATTGTCATTAAAAAACTGTTGCCACAAAATTGTAGCCTAAATATGGACACTGTAGATCCAAATATTGGAATGGCCTTAACGTTGGACAGGGAAGTTGCATAGACACCTACACGTCTCGGAGCTGTAGCCTCTAACATTAGGCACTTCTTCGGTCTTCTCTTCCTGCCATTTTTTTGCATACGATTCGGCCAGTAGCGTGCCAAGGTTCTCCATGGAATGCTGAACTGATGGGGCGCATCAGTCAAACTGATTTTATGGATGAGATGAACTTCCACAGCACGCTTCCTTATAATGTTATCATCGGGCATGATACCCTTATATCAATCTTTTGAAAACAGAGAAGACAGGACTAGTCAGAGGGTAAGTTTGCACTAGTGCCAACGTGCCCCATTTTGATAGAGCCAACTTACCCCACTACTCCATTTTGAAAAAATGAGTCGACTAAAACTTGTGCAAACAGGAAAACGAAAAAACGGCTCGTGGGCTAATACGTTAAGTCCTACTGATTCAAATGGACCACTGAACTTGGCTCCATCACATTACTCAGACTAACTAGAAAGAAAAAAATTTCGCTCCGGCAGCTGGCGGTCGGAAAGAGTGCATTTCGTTCCGTATACGGATACCCTAAGCCGTCCCAGAAGTTATAATTTTGATACCATAATTTGTTTCATTAAGCCGAACTTTTTCCTCTATTTTCACCACCCTCTCTTCAAAAATGTCGAAAAGTGTCGGTAGTTTTCCAAGGGCTTTGTTATATTAAATTTTTGTGCCGTATTTTATAATACCTTAACGTGTGAATTTAAGCGATTTTTTGAAATTTCATCCCCCATTTCACCCTCCCCCATCAAAGTTTTCGATAAATCTCAATGGAACCCCGGGCTTTCGTTATATTAAATTATTGAGTCGAATTTTAGAGCGCTAAGATGAACTAGGGAAGTTCAACGCTATTTTTACACTTCCACACCGAAAGGACCACCCCCACCACCTTGACTTTTCGAAAAATTAAAATGGGAATCAAAGGCTACTATAACATGGAGTATACGTGCTGCAAAGTTAAAAGGCCCGTTCACAAGCTCTATGTTTGCGTTGTGTAGAGTCTATGCAACCAAACAAATTGATTCCCTCAAAAATGAAGCATTTTGATGGGTTGCTTGGACACCACACAACGAAAACATCGAGCTTGTGAACGGGCCTTTAAAAATTTTTGTCCTGCGCAGAGTGTAGGGGAGCGCGGGGCATGTTGTCACTAGGGGTAAGTAGGCACCACTGTTCTAGAACTTCCTCTTGTGGTGGTAATGAGCAGGAGAGAGCAGGTTCGTAACCCCAAAGGCACTCGGTTTCGCGTGGGCGTTCAACAAACCAGGCAGCCCCCCCTCCCCGAAACACCCGCATAGTACGGTCGTGAAGTGCACAGCTGGATCAGGGTACGGCGTATGAGCCCAAAGCCTGCCGTGTTCGAAGTTTGGTGCCCACTAATAATTATCTCTCTGGCCTGTGGTAAGGGTCTAGAGGCCTTATTGCCACACCGAACACGAACTGGTCCGCACGCCGAAAAACTATGGTAACGGGGTATACCACACCCACCCCATGGCTTTCTGGTAAGCGGGCCAGTCCGCACGGTAGTTCGCGTTCAGTGTGGCAAGGTCTTAGGGTTATAGACCAAAAATAGCGGAATATACTTCTCGAACTACCGAAAATTGTAACTCCGGTAGTTACGGAGAAACGATGAGCTATCTAGCTCTGGGTATTGTAGTGGTAACTGTCCGCATGGGTAGAAGCATATAGCACGTTGCTACCCTAAAGACAAGGCTGGCGGGATGACCGTCGGCATTTATATCCGGTAGGCGCCGGTCATCAAAGGAAACTGAGACAAAAATTTCTGTCAGTGCACTGAAAGTCAATAGGCGAAGAGGGGCATAGGAGGGTGGGGGGCTAGAGAATGAAAACTCCCGAAACCTTCAGAACCGGGAATGAACAAGGGTGAAAGATACTCGACTTCGAGGATGTGCATCTTAGCCGTGACTCAACATTCGATCTGGCATTCCTTCGTATTTTTAATTCAACAGCCTATTTATAAAATCCCTTATTTAGCGGTCACAATAATTCGAGAGATGCAAAGAAGTAGGTAGGCCCTGTTCTACCGAGAGAACTTCTGCAGTTCCACTGAGAGTTTGACTTTTTAAAAGACGCTTAAGACGAATTAAACTCAACATTTCATTAAAAATGTAATTACCTCTGGAACGAATATTTCGAGAGTTTCAACTTCGTCCGAGTCGTCCCTTTTCTTCGACTTGAACACCACTTTTTTAATGTGCTCACTGTTATCGTCGGACACAGGTGAGGCAGACATTTGTTGAAGCCAAAGCCAAGCGACGAGTGTTTGCGTTTTTTCCTGGGTAATGTGGCCCGCGCTGATTTAATTTCAACGTTTTCGGCGTCGCATTCATCGAATATTTCTTCACTTTTTCGAGTAGTTGTTCAAAATTGAATATTCCAACACTTTTTTTAACGCAAGTTCGCTATATAGAAAAAACAGTTTTGGTCCAGTAATTGGTCGCATAAAGAATCCGAGCTCCAGCTTCCCTGATTCAACTCAAGCTCTGGCGGACATTTCCCCTTCCATTTCTCCTTGTAAACTTGCCTCACCTTTCAAACCTTTTTGTAGTTTCCTTTTTCTTGTTCCTTTATTTGCAAGATGCGCACCGTTCATCTTCAATGTTGAAGGGGGTGAAAAGGAGTGTAACTAAAGTTTCTCATTCACAGTTACACGTAATCGTCCCATTATTGACATCTACCTGGACATTCGCCCTTTAAATGGAGTAAGCTCGTAAGTGTGAGAATGGGCGTGCTACAGACGGTGTTCAAAAAAGTGGACCGCTGCCAGATTTCTCGAGTTCCCCTATGAAGCTGAGCTCAATGGACGAAGCACGGACTGGAGAGGCTTTGGATCTGTCAGGCTGCTCTTAGTAGTCGTCGGTTATTTGACGCTATTATCT
This sequence comes from Corythucha ciliata, assembly GCA_038030265.1. Lineage (NCBI taxonomy): Eukaryota > Metazoa > Arthropoda > Insecta > Hemiptera > Tingidae > Corythucha > Corythucha ciliata. The sequence continues at coordinate 45,869,407 of CM075942.1, read as the reverse complement.
TAAATGGCTGACGACGAAGAAAGCGTTCCGAAACCATTGAGTGGCCTGAAAAGGAAGGCGTCGCTCAATGTTTCGTTTTCCGTGAGAAAGGAACGAGACAAAACTCAGATGAAGGTGACTCCTGTGATCTTCTTGTGTTCGTACTTGTTCATCACGTTAATTTCCTTCCAGATTTCGCGGATTCTTCAGAAACCTGAGAAAGATCGAACTTCGGAAGATGAAGCCTTGCTTTCCTCGTCATCAGACGTTGTTAAGGCCATCGCTGCGAGGTTTGACTCATCTCGAAAGTTGAACGTTCGAATCCACTAACATGTGCCAATACTTCTTTCTTAAAAGGCAGGAGAAACGTAAAACAGTTCTGGCTCGTTCCGTCGAATTTGAAGACAGCGAAGAGGTTCTGGAAGAGAAATGTTTGAAACTCGCCGCTGCCATAAGTAATTCAAAGCACCTGGTGGTCTACAGTGGAGCTGGTGTGAGTACAGCAGCCAGTATCCCGGACTATCGTGGCAGCAATGGAATATGGACGCGACTCCAACAGGGGAAAGATATTGGGTGAGTGCAGTAGCGTACCGTGGTAGGGATGAGAGGGCGAGCAGCCCCCGTTCAGATGGCTCCCCCGAAAAGCTTGAACCATGGGGATTTTTAGGCTCAGGGTGTCGACCGACCCGGGAACAGTCCGGAAATTTTCAATGGTTGGGAAATACCCGGGATTTATCCAGGAAATTGTAAATGGTCCGGGATATTGTATTGCCTCTTGCTTGACTGGAAAATGAATGAGAATGTAACCATCAATGTAGATATAGGAACTATCATTTAATTGTACAGAACAGACCCATTGAAAAACAATCAAGCCTTAGGGCCCTGTCAGACAAGGCGACCTGGTTGGCGCCACCCAGATATGAGCCACTTGGCCCGCGACCTGGGTCGCGCCACCCAGCGTGAAAGCTTCCCCTGAGTGCTGTGGGGAGATAGTCCGAAACATGGAAGTCGAAGAGATAGTCGCTGTGGCTTATCTTTATTTCAAGGGATTCATCCCTTAGTGCGGGAAATAAGGGAAAATAGTTTTTACCATTCCTCCTACCCTCACCTCCGCCAGCATCGTGACAAGTTTTTTTAATTTTTTCCGAATGTCCTCTCAATCATTCTACGACCTTTTCGGGATGTTGAAAGAAATTTGACTCGTGCCGATACCAACATGTGAGCAGAGGAAAAATTATGTCTTCAATTGTTGTTGTTTCTTGTGGAATTAATTTATCAACAATATCTTCTCTGTTTTTTTTCGCGTCTATTTTGGAATAATCCTTCACAGACATATTCCAGATGACTGGTCGCTGTTCGATTTCGATAATGAAAGCTTCAGTATCTAATAAATCCGTGCTGAAAGAGCCCGGTTGTCCGCTTTTGCGCGACCTCGTCTGACTGTCTAATTAAAAAACGTCTGCTAATGATTATAGCACAGTGCTTTCTCGCTTTTTTTGTTAACATATTTTACTGTTTTCTCAAATCATTTTAAAAAACAAAACATGAGCATCTTTCAACAATGGGTCAAATGAGGTAGGAAATATTGTAAATTTAACCGCTGATTTGTTTGAGAATTCAACCCCTATTTTAACCCCCTCCCCCTTGTACGATTTTGACGAAATTGATAGGGGACCCTCTGCTAGCTAACACATATATTCCCTGGAAATTTCATCAAATTCGGATAAAAACTATGGAAGATATGCTTGTTACAAGGATTTGCGGACAGACAGACAGACACGAAACCGAAATTGTTCAGGAAGGTATAAAACGTGAAATGCAAGTGGAAATTTCGATTTTAAAGAAGAAGAAAAAAAAAATTTCCTAAAAGTGAAAACAATGCTTCCGTAGCTCGGAAGCAAAACACAGAACATTGGGGTCGCTTGTTGAGAGTCGGACGGTCGACCGGGTGGCGACACCCGTGAAGTCGCGACACCCCGCGTGTCAGGCTAATTCAAATTCTATTAACGACTGGGTGGCCCCACTTAGGTCGCCTCGTCTGTCAGGGCCCCAAGATTGTCCGTAGGCTGTAGTTGTGATGCGGAACTTAACGACCTCAATTCTGCAAACAATTATTAGGTTTGTTCCAGCAAGATGTTTGGAGCAGGTTTCAGGGGCGGTTTTAGGGGGGCGGTCGCCACCCCCGTCAGCTCAGCCACCCTCAGTGATACGGGGGAGGGGGGAATAAGAAAAGAACGGGAAAGTGAAAAGATACAAATGTTGAAAAAGCAAATCATACCTAGATAATCGTATCTAGATCCTGTAGAAAGCAAATCGTATCTAGATCCTACAAAACTAGGAAGTAAGAAAATAACTTATTACTTGGTAGTACACCATTTGCGGAAATTTAGTGAAATTGTAATTCTGAAGGGACCATATCGGGAGAAATTGTGGTATGAAAGAGCCAAAATCTCGACATTTGGGTTTTAATGAACCGTATTCGTTTTTTAATTAGCCAAAATTATACAAAAGGCTGCGTGAAGCCATGAAACTTTGTTTTAAACATAAATCCCGAAAGTTGGATTTGAAGGAGTCAAATCCAAAAAATTTGGGCTTGAAAGTGTGAAAGTAAGCGAAATTGTGGTTTTTAAGAGCCAAATCCACGAAATTTGGCTCTTAAAAAGCATAGTTTTCGGAATAAAAGTGTAAAATAGGCGGAACTTGGGATTTGAAGGAAACGAATGCGGAGGTTTTCGCAAAAAAAAAAACAAAAAAACTGGGGCTTTTAATAGCCAAAATAACAAAATTTAGCTTTTTGAGTTACCCAAATAAAAAAATTGTATTTGAAAAAGTTTAGAAAGAGCCTAAGCCACGCAAATTTTGTTGATTTTGTTTTTCTTTGTTTTTGAAAGAGGAAAAACCGCGAAATTGGTGTTTGAAATGGCTAATTCTGTTTTGATGAAGCCAAATCCAAGACATTTGGTTAGGGACGAGCGAATTTCCGCTGCTACATTGCCATCTGAAAAGGCCAAAGTCACGCCATTTGGTTCTCAAATGGGCCAAACTAGTTTTTCGTATTAAAAAAAAATATAGAGTTTTTGCCCTATAATTTGGTTTATCGTACATCGTAAATCGCCAAAATTGGGTTTTGAAAGAGCCAAATCCAAAAAAAATGGTTTTCAAAAACCATGCTCGATTCCGAACGAGGATTTCGAATCCTCGAAATTAGGGTTTAAAGGAGCCAAGTTCACGAAATTGGGATGGAAAGAGCTGTAGTTCGTGAAATTGGTTTTTGAAAGAGCAAAACCAACGAAATTCCGAACATTTATCAAACCATTTATCAAAGGAATCTTGGAGGGCACGAAGGAGAGATTCAGTCCACGAGTTCGAGCTCCTCTGCTCATTCCGCAGAACATAGTAAAATTCGACTTGACGGTACTGGAAGCTCAGCTTCTTTGCATGTAGAGTTTATTGAGTTGAGTCAAGTTCAAGACTCAAGAGTCGTCTTTGCCAATCTGGGCCCCCATTCTTTGCCCGATATTCTGTGTGGGAGGCACACGACGCACTTTTTTACTGTGACTTTTTAAAAAATCTCTTGTTCCCACGCACATTAATGGCCACATTTTAATTAAGTAGGTAATGTAATAAATGCAGAATTAAGAAGAGGAAAGAAGACGAGAGGTGAAAGGACGGGGTTCAAGGTATCATCTGTTCAGTTCCCCGAACCCCTAGAAGGTAGAATGTTGCCTGATAAAAAGGTCATGAAACAAATCTGGGAAAAAGTCGGACACTTCTTGCTCAAGTACTTGTCTGCCCATATGGCAATACATTTCAGTGTTCAAACGAAGCATTTTGGTTTTTCGTTTCACTTCAGCAGAGGGATTTAAGAGAGGGGGTAATAAAAATACTTCAAATATGTGCGAATAATTTCATACCAAGCCCCTCCATGGGCTTCAAAATGTGGATAATAAAAAAGAAATAATTCAATTTCTTGAACCAAACAAACCTAAAACCCGGTTTCAATTTTAAGTTTTGGCATTTTTCACCAAGATCGTTCAGGGGCTAAGGCCCATATTCATGGACATTTCTTAAATTTAAATTTCCCTAAGTGGGCGTCAAAACAGATGATTTTAAGTATTCCAAAAAAAACTGGATTGACTTTTACTTAGGAGAATTTTAACTTAAGTAGCGACTGTGAATACGGGCCTAAGAGGGCTATTTTATCTAATAAATTAATTAGACTGATATTATCCGGACGACGATGGAAGGGCATAGCCCAACACGATTCGAGTTTCGAGAAAAAATGGCTCCCCGGGCGGGATTTGAACCCGCAACCTCTGGATTACCAGTCCAGCACGCTGCCATTTGCGCCACGGAGACGCCTATGGGAGTCGTACGCCGAGGGATAAGCTAAGCCGAAACCCACCCAGGTCCATTATTTCTCGAAACTCTAGGCGCTTCTCCTGATCGGTAAACCACGCCGAATTTTATCTTATCTACATGTTGTTAGATGGATATACTGAATAAATCTGTCGCCGGTATTTTAATTAATAAATTAATTAGACTGATGTTATCCAGACGACGATGGAAGGGCATAGCCCTACACGATTCGAGTTTCGAGAAAAAATGGCTCCCCGGCGGGATTTGAACCCGCAACCTCTGAATTACCAGTCCAGCACGCAGCCATTTGCGCCACGGAGACGCCTATAGGAGTCGTACTCCGAGGGATAAGCTAAGCCGAACCCCTAGCGTTATGATACGAGCCCGGGCGTGGTATATGAGTCCCTCGTATAATTCTCAATGGACAACTGGGACTGTCATTCCCTCTCAAAGTCGCCGAAAATGGACATTTTTGAATAGTCGTTGGTTTTGGTTGATTTTCGTTGGTTGAAGCGTTAATCCGCGGGAGAAAAAGCTCTCATTCGTGGATAAAATTGAGAAAGCGGGCGTAATGTGCTGTTTTTGTAACGTTGTTCGTGACTAACATTGTGAACAGCACCCTTTTACGGCTGTACTGTTTGCGGATTCTGGAGGCATCTTTGTGACGCTCCATTAAAATTGTGACCATTTTTGCCATGGCACTGCCCCCCCTTCCTGTATCTGTTCGTGGTCGAACCATGCAAATGTCAAGCAAGGTGTGTCCTGAAATCAACTCAAATTACGGACCTTAATGCATGGATATTAAAGGTATACGACTTGCTCGGCATTCAAAACGAGGTTGGAGTGTAAAAGGGGTAATCCATTTGACTTACGATGTTCATTATTTTCCAGGAGTCATGACTTATCGGTCGCTGAACCGACTGCGGCGCATATGGCCATTTACGCCCTGTTTAGAAAGGGCATTGTAAAACATGTCGTATCTCAAAACTGCGACGGCCTGCATTTACGAAGCGGTCTTCCTAGACGAGCCCTTTCCGAGGTGCACGGGAATATGAATCTTGAGGTATTTTATTGTTTTCTTCTGTTGGAAAGCCGCGGCAGTTCACTGTAACAAAATTGTTATATTGTAGGTTTGCAAAGATTGTAATACTCAAGTGTGGCGTTCATTTGACGTCACCCAACATACGGGTCGCTACGCTCATCAAACTGCTCGTCGCTGCACTCAATGCGGCGAGCCCCTACGCGATACGATCGTTCATTTCGGGGAACGTGGAAGTCTCGCTTGGCCCATCAACTGGAATGGCGCGTGCTCAGCGGCCAAACAAGCGGATATGATTCTGTGCATCGGGTCGAGTTTGAAGGTCCTTAAAAAATATCCTTGGCTGTGGAGTATGGACAAACCCGTGAAGAAAAGGCCGAAACTGTATATTGTGAATCTTCAGTGGACACCAAAAGACGATCAAGCCTCTCTTAAAATAAACGGTAAACGCCTGATCTTCTTCACTGTTCATTTTAATATTTAATTTACTTATTTTTCTTTCAGGCAAATGTGACGATGTAATGCGCCTTACGATGAATTTTCTTCGCTTTGAGATTCCCAAATATGACCGGCAATTTGATCCGATTTTCACCCACGCGACTGTTCTACATGAACTTGAAGAGCACACCACTTCGAATCCCGTCCTCGCCGGGCCCAGTGAGTTGAAAGTTGAAGACGACCTCAAACTCCAAGGTATCAACGACAGACAAATTAATGAAATCGTTTTGGACATGAAAAAGGAAAAAGATATTTGGCGCCCTTTTGGTAATGAAATCAACATACTACCTAAAGTCAAACTCGAAGATGATGTTAAAATTGAGGCCGGCCAGTCATTGGATGGTATGAATGATAGTATTTCTATGAAGGTTGACGTGTTTGATCATATGTATCAAGCAATAGCCAAAAAGATACTTAAGGGTACTAACCTCGATTATTACAACAAGAATTACGAGGAACCTTTGGACTTGTCAAAACCTAAAGCCGAGTGCTACTTTTGTCTGGAAAATTTTTCTTCGGCGATATGTCAGTTTTATCCTAAGAAGGAAACAAAACTCCCGCCTGGTAATTCGGTCTGTTACTGCTGCGATTCGGACGATGATAGCGAGTCTACTTCAACGTCCGTTGAGCCAGTGGACAGAAAACCCTCTAATCCTGGTTGGTTCGGTAAAGGCTACAGGAAAAAGAACAAAAAAAAGAGATAACCTTGAAAAAAAATGATTATTTTTTCGTGTTGTGTTGATTAATTTATTCTTACGTATTCGCGTGTGTATTGGATACGAAGTCTTTCAAATGGTATTAATTTCGTTTCACTGCTGCATACTTGTTCAAAGGCAGCCTGCCATTTAATGTGCGAAGGGTTTGTCTTTATCCCTTACAGTATTTCCACTGCCAGACCCCTCCTGAGGCAGCAATGAGTTGTGTTTGTGGTCTCCACCCCTCCCTCAACTATAAAAACATCACAAATTTTACGAACAAGACGAATCGCATCGAAGCATTCCTATCAATCCGTATAATTGCCAAAATTTGGGACTGTCATAATTTTTAATAGAAATAAACACTCAAAGGCTTCGGTAGAATCGTTGATATATTTTTATTATAAGCCTAATGTTAAGGTATTTATTTATTACATTAATTATGTAAGTGACAAAACGTTTAGGGTATTTGTGTGGGATGCAGAGGTAAAAGTGAGCTATGAACAACACTTTTCATCACTTTGGCACGTATTTCTTGTGCCAGAGTCTTTTTGTATTTTCTTGTTTTAAAAGGAAGCTTAGTTGTTAAACTTCTTTAATTTTAGCTTTAATTCATTAACGATCTCAAACGTTTTCTATCAGCTATCAGACGGAATCCCTTTGACTGAAAATATTTGTTTTTTAGTGGTTGGCGATCTTCTGTGACTTTTGTTTTAGCATAGTATTGTTTTTACCTGTTGTGCAATATATGATGGCAGAAATTATTTCTGTCTGTTAAGACAGACGGTGGGCAGTAAGCCTATAAACTAAAATCATTGGTTTCTTGATGTGGGTAAACTATTAAAACGAATAATTGTGCGACAACTTAAATGAATCTTCGTTTTCGGAACTGGCTTGGTGGGCAATCTGCTTCCAGTTACGAGGAGAGTCGCTCACGGGTGACTCCTCCCAGAGCCAGAAGTAGACTGGGGTAAAATGTGCAAGTGTTACTCCACAGGGGTGGCATTTTCCAGGGGGTCGTTCTCTCTCCTTCTTATCCACCACTACACAAATTTTTCGAATCATGGGCCACTGTGTGTCCTGTTGGCGTAGTGTGAGCGCCAATTTAGCAAAAGGGTGGCAAAATTGAGTGCCGTGGAGCTACAGAGGAGGGTTGACGAATCGAGGCACATTGTTATTTCTGTGAGATGCTGGGTATTTTTAGAAGGGCTCAATTTATTTATTTGTATTGTTGGTTGTTAAGGGGGGAAGGTAGTTTTTTGGACTAGTTAAGCACTGGGCATTGGTTTTGAATGGACGAACCCTACAAAATTTAGTTTCTGAAAGCAGCCTGACCCGTAAGATTGCGCGCGAAATCCGTTGATCCGAAGTTTACCGCAAGCTGAGTCTTGAGCGATGCCATGGCTCACTTTTGGAGGAAAAACAGTTTAAGAACTGGCCAGAGGGTGCCAGGGGCTGCGGGTTGCATCCCACACCCGGTCAGTGTTCTGCGCAAACACGCTACGTCCCTCCACACGCCAAGTGCAAGCTGGAAAAATTTGACAGAGCCAACCTCACGGAATTGAAGTCTTTTGATTACCCAAAGGAGGAAAAATTGTTTTTATGTAGAGCCGAATCCGTAAAATTGTTTTTTAATGAACCAAATGACCCCCAAAATTGGTACTTTGAGTATGCCAAAATCCGCGAATTCTGTTGTTTGAAGATACTAACCCTCAAGACTGGTTTTTTGAACGACTGAAACCCTTGAGACTGGTTTATTGAAGCGCAAAACCTGTGAAGTTGGTTCTACTCGGAGTTAATCCTCGAAATTAGGGGGTTTCAGGAGTTTAACCAGTGAAAGTGTTTTTTGAAAAGCCTGACCTTCAAAGGTTGTGTTTTTCATGTAAGCCAAGCCAAGCTCACGACTTTTTTTTCTTCTGCACAGTCAAACTCTCAAAATTGTTTTTTTCAACGATTAAACCCCACGAAATCGGTTTCTTGAAGACCCATTCCCGTGAAGTTGGTTCTATCCGGAACACCCCCCCCCCCTATCGTTGATCGTTCATCATATTGGCTTAATTATTACTGCAAATCGAGCTCACAGAGACTATGAAACTGCTGATTTTTTCCCGAGAAACATTCCCACGCCAAGAATCTAACACCACAGTCTGTTTAATCTGAAAAAATGCGAATATGTTAAATATAGGTATAGTTAAATAGGGCATGGTCCTTCCCCGTTCCCTGGTAAATTGAGTACGATGTTTGGGAGAAAATTTCCCCGGGAACTCTGAAAGTTTTCCCTACCCTAAGCCCTGGATAATTTCCGATTAAGGCGAGTAGCGTGATACTCGCATGTTTTTATAGTGGGGAGGGGGCATCAACCTTGACCACCGCTCCGGGCATCAAAATGTCACGTTACGGCCCTGCTTTGGACTTAATGATAGAAAGGTCTCAACCCGCGGAATTGCTGTTTTTCAGGACCAAAACCATACCGAAACCTTTGACATTGCTTCTGGTTGCGTCAACCCAACCCCGTGAATTTTGATTGTTTAATGGGTCAACCACGCGAAATTGACGATCTAGGGAGTCAATTCGGCGAAATAGGTTTTTTGAGTGAGCAAACCCTGCGAAATTGGGTTCAGTGCCAAATACACGAAATCTAGTTTTTGAATGGGCTAAGCCTGTGAAATTGGTTTCTTTAAATGCCAATCCAGGCAAGGGAAAAGTGGTTCAAAGGGGTGAAATCCGAAAACCCTAGCCATCGAATAGCCGTGGTAACGGATTTTCACGCGTAGTGTAATTATACTTGTGTTGAGTTTGTGGGGGGGGGGGTCGAGGTTATTGATCCTCGAACTCGCAATTTCGCGCGGCTACGCTGCTATCTATCCTCTGAATCCTTCAATTTTGTGGTTTTTTAGCCCTGAAACTTCCATCTTAAGACCCCCACGAGACTCGCTATTTCGCGGCTGAATATTTATACATGTACTTGGAAATTTGCAAAACTGTGGCTATCTATCTCTTGACACTTCCAATTTCACAGCTATATGTATCCCTCGAAATTGCATTTCGCCGCTATTCAAAGGCTTGGCCGCACAGAACGCAAACCGACCGCATGTTAACGAAACCGAGTTGTTTCGTCTTAATCCCCCCCCCCCCATCACCAGTGACAATTCGTGGGTGAGGTCCTCCACAATTTACAATTTCGTGGTTATTTACCTTCGAACTCACAAATTCACTGCTGATTATCATTCAAAACCTGAAACTTCACGGCTACTAAGTCCCAGGGGACATGCAATATCGAGCCTAATTATCCTGTGAAACATGTAATTTTTTTTTGCTATTTATCCTCCGAAACTCACAAGGTATTTTCCTAGTTCGAGAGTGTGGAAAAAGTGATGCACTGACAGCTGATAATTCCATGTGTATAAACTTATTTCGTAGCAATTTAGCTCTGACATTTCAATTTTGTGGCTATCAATCCCCCACACCCCGACAAGAAACTTAAGATTTCGTTGCTCCCTCGTGTAACTTGCAATTCACAGATTCACCCCCCCCCCCACCGTGCAATTTCACGGTCACTCATCCCTAAAAATTCTTATTTCGCCGCCGATTGTTCTTCGAAACATGCAATTTCGTCGCTACATAGCCCTAAACTTGAATTTTGCAATTCTTATGGTGGATTTCACCACCACGGCTTATCCTTGTTTACATAAAATTCAATGCATTTTTTCTCATAAGTCCAACTTAATGTTGAGCCGAACCTTAAGCTGAGGCGATGAAATCCACCATTAGGGTCGTATTCATAGTCGTAACTCAAGCTGAGTATTTGCTTAAGCGACTTCAAAACGGTCGTTTAATAAGCGAATACTCGGCCTGAGTGACGACTATGAATACGGGCCTTAGGCTATTAGCGATAAATAAGTAATTTTGCTGCAATTTATCATCCGAAACTGTCAGTTTTGCAGATATCAGTGCCCTTTCTCGAGGGCGTTCCTCGAAACTTGCAATTCGTCGCTATTTGTCTCCTCCAACTTGTCAATTCTGCTGTCAGAGTGGGGCTAACTCCCCCCCCTCCCTTTTTTGCGAGAATTCGTGAACGACCAGAAAACGTGTCAACGCTGTCCAAAATGGATTGATTGAATTATTCCCTTCGTCATTCTTCTTGGAGCGGTTTTTGCAAGGGCGGTAAGATGCTTGTGCCCCCCCCCCCCCATATCAAGTTAAGGCCCTGACTTCTCCCATCACAGTTACGGGCCCGAGTGTACTGGGTTCACTCATTACTGTTCAGGTCAGGCTAGTCGAGCCTCTTACTTTTTTTTAAATTAGAGAATGGTTTTCATGTTTTTACTGTTTGATTTCTTTAAGAAAAGAGACCCTTGTGGATGCAGAAATACAGGAATATGGAATACCACCCCTTAAGTACTAGCTACCTCATAGAATCTAACCCAAAAGTAAATAGACAAGCCCTTTTTTTCATACTTTTAATACAATCGTGTTTTTTTAATTTTGTGTTAAAGGATTTACAAAAAGAAAATTACATGAATAAAAATTAAACAAAAAAGTTGAACTAGGTCGACTTTTTACCCAATGCTTTCTGAGTCAAAGCAGTTTTATTCTGCTTGGCGGCTTCTCTTTCTGAAACGTTTTAAATCAAAAAATGATGAATTGGAAACAGCTCCAACCGAAGACAAACTGTCTTGCCTGTTTTCTCTGCTTCGCGCCTTTTGGCCGCCTCCTCTCGTTGCTGCTTAATAATGGCCAGCCTAGCCAGGTCGGCTCGCGCTTGAGCCGTTTTACCCTGAGCGTGTAACATGTGATAATGAGCCGTCGCCTTTTGCTTTTCAATCTCTTCCCTTTCCCTTCGAGTCAATTCAGGTTTCTCCTCTTCGGTGATCGTGGTGATTTTTTTCGCTTTGGGCGGAGCCCGATTTGGATTTTGCACTTCGATCAAACTCTCGACTCCTTTAGCCTTTCTGGGCTGCTTGGAAGTAGTGGGGGGAGGGGGGCGAACGGAAAATAAGACGAGTTGTTATTTTTGAATGTAATCATTTTTTTAAAAAATGATCATTCACGAAACGTACGCCATCGTCGCTTTCTTCTCCGCTTTCGGACGTTTTATTTTCTTCCTCGCCGTCCTCTTCTTCCTCTTCGCTTGTCGACTCCATCCCGCGTTCCGCCTACAAGCAAAAGATTAATGAGGAATTTTAAAATATTTACTGATCTGCTAAGAAAAAATCTATAAAAAAAATCTTAAAACAAAAATCTTTGGCCTCAGCAAGCTGAGAAGTAGGCACATGGTGGTATGATCTCTGTTCTGTGTCTGTAAACGACTGCTTGCTGGCTGAGTAGTGAGGGGCAGAATTGGGCTAAACTGCTAATCATAGGCACAGTATTCAAGCTCCCAGTGTATAGGGATCTAGCTGATGCTAGATCCACACGATTCAATTATTGTTAAAAATAATTGAAAAATCACAGGATTTACAACTCGCACTTCTGGCCTACCGATCTACGCCACAGATAGGTTCACGTTCGCCTTCTGAACATTTAATGGGGCGAAAACTTCGTGGAGTTCTACCGATAGATCCGTCGTCTCTCAAGCTGAGGTGGCCAGATTTAAATAAATTTAGAGATATTGATGAAAAAGCCAAGCCGGTTCAGAAACGGAGGTTTGATAAGAGGCATGCAGCTCGCCGGTAGGGGAACACGTTTTCATAACGGGTATGAAAAGATTTGGTACAGTACGGACAAAAAGTATTGAAGCACCGCGGCGTTATCAGGTCGGAACCGAAACCAGAATAGTGATTAGGAACCGTGTCAACTTAATACCAACGAATTATTTGCGACCGAAAAGATATGATGACATCAAGAAACGAAAATCCATCGAAGTCTAAATGGACGAAAGTCCATCGATCCCAAAATTTGATGACGATTGTGACCCTTGTCTTATTTTCAGCGGCAACACGAAGTCAAACACGAAGAATTTCGACCCATCACAACAACCGCTAAATTTAGGGATGTCAGCTGGGACACCTGATGATCCTCTTCCTCCTATTCGTTTGCCATGGTGGGAAGAAGTGGAAGCCGAAGTAGAAATGGAGCCGGTGGAAGTCAACGAGCCGTTCGTCAATAACGAACCAGAGGACACCACCGGACATACAAGAAGTGGTCGAAGATTCCGAAGTCTTAATTAACCCCCCCTTCTTCACCACTACTGAAGGAGGGGAAATATATAGGGATCTAGCTGATGCTAGATCCACATGTTAATGAAACGTTGTTAAAACAGAACTCGTTTTGAAACACCCTGTGGAGAAGACTGTTTGCGAGTAGAAATGTCAGGTGAATAAAATATAATGGCGTTTTCTATTTACGTGAAATTCCGCTCTGGAGCCGAGCATTTCCACCTGTCTTCTCTGAATTATATCATATGGTATCGGAGAAGACGGGTGGAAATGCTCGGCTCCAGAGCGGAATTTTAAGTAAAAAGAAAACGCCATTAGTGTTTAAATAGAGCCGAATTTCCAGAGCTACATGTATTTCGGGGCAAAGTAACCATTTGAGATTGCTAACGTGCAAGATACCTACCGACAATGCCTGTGGCGTGATACCTACCATTGCCGGAGGGCAATTTTCTAAACCCCCCCCCCCCATGGTGTTTTCTAAAAACCATACTTCCTTTCTCTCCAGGGAAAGTAAAACTCTCAAGTCGCGTATTAAACTTGCCATTTAATCACAAAAATTCGTTGTTCGGTCCAAAAAATCCCCGTATGAAACGATGTTTTTTGAAACAATTAAGAATTTTAAAAACGCTAAAATAACGCGCTACCTTTAAACGGGATTCCAGGGTGGAACATCCGATTTAATGACCGTACGGGTCTATTCTCAACGGTTTGGCAAAAACACCAGATTCCTTAGATGAAATGGCGGTCTCCCGACCAAGTCGTCAGTTTTGGGGTTTCACTCTGTTGATCCAGAGCTCAACGCTGTGGGCAGAATCTCAGACCGATCAATTAAGTTTTGGAAGTTTTCAGGCCTGGTGCGTATCCCGAGGAGAAATACAATTTTTTGGGGGTCAAATAACCAGTTCCTAGAATCATCCTTGCCATTTTTGTATCGGAAGCGAAATCGGCGATTTGAGTGACGAATGAGTGCTGAGTTTCTCGTGTTACTTTTTCGGTAGTAGCAGTTTTAACCGGTGGAAGTTGAGCTTCTGGATTCTAGAAGAACCCTCTAGAACGCGGCTATGTTTTACTAGTTCCATAATTAACATTTTTGGTTAATGTATTGCGGTGAAGACAGTTTCTGCTTTCCGAATGAGCTCCACGAAGTTGCTTCTTTCCTCAATAAATAATCAAAAATGAATTATCTTGAAAGCAAAATTAAGTTAGTGCTCAAATATGAACTTGAGTGCTACATCCTACAGTTCCCGAGGATAGGGTGATAAGACGTCCTACTTTCTCCGGACATGTCCTACTTTTTTTAGCGTCCGGGCTCATTTTTCAGGTGTCCAGGGAGAGGTCAGTATTGTCCTCTTTGTTGTCCTACTTTTTCGGTCTCTACTTGATGCAACGTCTGGTATTATTAACTCGCAACACCTTTCAAGTACATCTTCACACAAAGCTGCGGCGTTTAGCCGCCAAGTCCCCAGTCCCCGTTTTGTTCTTGCGCGGCTTACATCAGTCCTGGTGAGCCGGATTTCATCCCTAACTCGATTTTACCGGGTCAGGTCGAGCGCAAGGGGCGGATATCATAGCGCAAAGTCCACTCAGAGAACAATTCAGTTATTTTACCGAATGGACATCTCCTACACACCGGCAAGCCTCAAAACTCTGAAATTCACCCCACAACCCATGAGAACATTGGACCGACAAACTGAAAATTAGACTCACAGTCTGATTAAAACCAATCATGAGCGTTTGGCACTTTCAAAAACGAAATTTCGTCATTCTGACTCTTCCATACGTCAATTTCACGGATTTTCGCTCATTCCAAACTAAATATGGTGGATTTGTCCTGTTCAAGTCCCAATTTCGGGCTTTACTCAATCAAAAAACAAATTTCGTGGATTTTACTCTTTCAAAACCCAATTTTACGTACTTTCACTCTTTCAGAACCCAATCTAGTAGATTTGGCGCCTTTAAAACCAAATTTCGGAGATTTTCCCTGGTTCAAAAACCAAATTTCTAGGCTTTTGCTCTTCACATTACCAGTTTGGCAGTTTTGGTTAATTAAAAAACTAATTTCGCAAAAAACGAACAAAAAAAAATTTCGTAATTTTGCTTTTTTTTAATTGCAGTTTTGCTGGAGATTTTCACGCTTTCCCGAACAAACGTTTCAAATTTGGCACCTTAGAAACAAACTTTCACTAATTTTAGTTATTTCGCACACCAATTTTGCTGATTGTCTCGGTTTCAAATCCCCCTTTTTAAACCACCAATTTCACGAACGTTCGCTGTTTCAAACCCCAGTTTCGTGGTTTTCGTTCCTCATTATTTCAAAGTTTCAAATTTGGCTCCTTCAAACCAAAAATTTTACCGATTTTCGTTTTTAGAACCCCAATTACGCAGTTTTTCACGCGTTTAAAAACCAAAATTTCGTGGTTTTAGATCTTACTGGAAGTCAGTTTCGAAGGTTTGGCCGATAAGAAAATGAATTTGCTCTTTAAAAATCTAAAATCTTGAATTCGTCAATTTGGGTCTATAATTCCGAATTTTGTTGATTTTATTTTCTTTCAAAGCCTAATTTCCTGAATTTGGCTAGTTTCAACCACAATTTCACAGATTTTGGTTATTTTCGTGGGTTTGGCTCTTTCTGGAGTCTACAGTCGCACGGCTTTGACCAAGTTGAAAAACTAACATCGAAAAACGTGATTTTCGCAGCTTGAACCTAAATTTGACTGAGGATTTTCGCTCTCACTCATAACCAATACCTCGGACATTGCTTCTTCAAAGCCCAATTTCATGAATTTTTGCTATTTCAAACCGTAATTTCGTGTCTTAGCTTTTTCTAAAATCAATTTCGCAAATGTCGTTAGTTCGAAAAGCTTAGGTAAAGCATATTCATGGGTTTGACTTGATCAAACACAAAATTTTGTCATTTTGGCCCACTACATATTTCGCGGTCTTTCGCTCTTTCAAAATCTAATTCGCGGATTTGGCTCATTCAAAAACCATCATTTCATAGTTTTGGCTCTTTCAAACCCCAGTTTCGTGGTTTTCGTTCTTTCAAAACCTAATTTCCTACCTGAATCGCTTAAGTGATCGTTTTGGCGGACCTCCTGCAAACATCAAACTGATCAACGATTAGTCCTACTTTCCGTCGAAAGCGTCCGGATATTCAGGGGCGTAATCTGACATTTTGATGCCCGGAGCGGTGGTCAAGGTTGATGCCCCCCCTCAACTATAAAAACATGCGAGTATCGCGCTACTCGCCTCAATCGGAAATCGTCCAGGGCTTAGGGTAGGGGAAATTTTCTCCCAAACATAGAATTCAATTTACCAGGGAACGGGGAAGAACCATGCTCTATTTAACTATACCTATATTTAACATATTCTCCTTTTTTCGGAACAGACTTCGGAAAACAGACTGTGGTGTCAAATTCTTGGCGTGGGAATGCTTCTCGAGGCAAAAATCAGCAGTTTCATAGTCCCTGTGAGCTAGATTTGCAGTAATAATTAAGCCAATATGATGAACGATTAACTATTGGGGGGGGGGGGGAGAGTGCCTTTCCCGGCCAAGCCGAGTCTGGCGACGCCAAGGCCTCAGGTGGGCTCCTACGTCATACCCATCTACTAACTGCGCACTTCACACCCGTACTACGCGGGCGTATCAGTCGGTACGCGGTCTGTTGAACGCACACCGCCGGGAACGCCCACACGAAGCCGCGTGTGCCGTGTCACAGCCCACCGCAGCCTTATAGTGTAATGGGCAATGGCTGGATTCGAACCCAGGCCCGCTGGGTTGCGAAGCGAGCATTCGATCCATTAGGCCTTCGAGACGCGCTCCTCCGGTTTCTGTGGGGGGGGGGGGTGTTCCGGAGAGAACCAACGTCACGAGAATGGGTCTTCAAGAAACCGATTTCGCGGGGTTTAATCGTTGAAAAAAACAATTTTGAGGGTTCGACTCTGCAGAAAAAAAAGTCACGAGCTTGGCTTGGCTTACATGAAAAACACAACCTTTGAGGGCCCGGAATTTTCAAAAAACACTTTCACGGGTTTAACTCCTGAAACCCCCTAATTTCGAGGATTAACTCCGAGTAGAACCAACTTCACAGGTTTTGCGCTTCAATAAACCAGTCTCAAGGGTTTCAGTCGTTCAAAAAACCAGTCTTGAGGGTTAGTATCTTCAAACAACAGAATTCGCGGATTTTGGCATACTCAAAGTACCAATTTTGGGGGTCATTTGGTTCAATAAAAAACAATTTTACGGATTCGGCTCTACATAAAAACAATTTTTCCTCCTTTGGGTAATCAAGACTTCAATTCCATGAGGTTGGCTCTGTCAAATTTTTCCAATCTCAAGAGCTTTAGTCGTTCAAAAACCCAGTCTTGAGGGTTAGTATCTTCAAACAACAGAACTTGGCATACTCAAAATACCAATTTTGGGGGTTATTTGGTTCAATAAAAAACAATTTTACGCTGTACATAAAAACAATTTGTCCTCCTTCGGTTAATCAAAAGACTTCAATTCCTTGAGGTTGGCTCTGTCAAATTCTTCCAGCTTACACTTGGCGTGTGGAGGGACGGAGCGTGTCTGCGTGGAACATTGACCGGGTGTGGGATGCAACCCGCAGTCCTGGCACGCTCTGGCCAGTTCTTAAAATGATTTGCCTCCAAAAGAAAGCCATGGCATCGCTCAAGACTCCGCTTGAGGTCAACTTCATTGTAGTTTTTACGCCTCCTACCAACTAACAGTCGTTATACTGTTATAGATAGCTCTTGGGGGTGCCCTGGTCTGCAATGGACCATTTTGTGCGGTTTTGGTGCCTCTTGGAAGACCTGAAGCCACGATTTCCTTCACGGAGCACCCAGCAACTATGGGGACTGGGCAGTTGAATAGATGTGGAATGTTTTGTACCGGTGGTGCGCAAAAGGAGCCAATATTTATCCCAACTGTGCTCGGTTCTTTAACTAATTCACGTTAAAAAAAATAAAAGCCTCAGCCGGCTGATGCCCCATTTCAAGTGATGCCCGGGGCGGGCCGCCCCCCCCCCCATACGTTACGCCACTGTGGATATTGTCCTACTTTTCGTACCAGGCGTCCTCGGAAACCAATTTTACATCTGGTCAACCTACCCGAGGACAACCGCGGTGGACGGGGCTTAAGAGAAGCTAGACTGGCCGATCCAATGATCTAAATTCAAAAAGTAGTAGCTCAACCGAAAGACCGAGTTTGAATGTCAGCGCCATCTTCTGCAAAAGGTAACGCAATAATAAATTTAGATTTAACATGCCATCCCCAACATGGTGATTCCAAATGGTCAAAATAGGCGGTGAAGGCCTCCTTTGTCAGTGCAAAGATAGTGCTAATTAGGCTTAAACATTAGCTTCACATGAGTTAGCCCCTCCCCCCAGAACTGTTTTCCCACTGTATCTTGCTGTGGGGTGCTACACGAACGGTCATACTTGCACATTAGCGTTCGGATGTGATAACTGTTCAGGTTTGAGCAAGAATCAAGATACATTCAAGCTGCTTGCAGAATGCATCCTACATGCCATGAGAGTCACGCGGAATGCGAAGATGAAAGTGATGAAACGCCCCACTTGAAGGTTCTTTTCTGGTTGGAGCAACCCTCATAACACATTAAGCCACGCCAGCTTTTGGCGGTAGAGGCCAAAAACAGTCTTCTTTTTTCAAGATCTACCCCTAGAACGGAATCGTTTAACTACGACATCAGTTCATGAAGAATTCCCTTCAAATTAATCCCCCCCCCTTGATACGATGGAATTTGACGGGTCGGAGTCCAAAAAAACACACTCACAGCCGTCACATACATAACCCAAAAAATGGTTACAGATGTACGGATCAAAAAATTTCTTCGAGTGGGTACCTTTTTCTGCCTATATTTTTCGTCTTTGGCCCTCTGTTCTTCGAGTTCCTCCATACTCGTAAACTTCCTCCTCTGCCCTTTGTGATTAACATATTTTCCTCCTGAGATAAATAACAAAAAATTTCAAACAATTAAGACTCAACTCATTCCAAGAAACATGAACAAACGTGACGTAAAAAATATGAGTTCGCTTACTTCGACCGCTCATGTCGATTGCAGCTGAATTTCACTGGCGAGTAAGTGTTAGTAGGAAATGTCGAACTTTTAAATTTCTTGCTTGAATTTTCCTTTTTTTTAATAATTAAAAAAGAGAAACTGTACAAAGGTGAACTGAGTTGATTCCACAGTGATTCGTCTGCGATTGAAACCTCGCTTTTTTTTTTACAACTGATGATGTAATCTGTAGTTGAGAATTGATGCATCTCGGTTTCATTAGTTTTCCAATTATTTTTCCCCTTTGAAATTGTATTTTTGTGCGGCTAATTTTCTATGAACATCACAGAAACTGTGTAGGAAAATCATTTCATCCCTTTAGAAGGCTCTAGCCTGTCGGCTATCAGTTCAGATAAAACGCTACTTCCTCAGCTTGACGAAACAAGGTCGCCCCGCTTTTATTTGTTGTTGTGCGAACTCAGCGAGTGGTTTTATTTTTGTTCGGAACGTTTTATTTTTGTTCGGAACGTTTAATTTTAAATTTACTCGAAATGCCCAAGATCCGTCGTAGCAAAAAACCACCCCCAGATGGTTGGGAATTGATTGAACCGACCCTCGAAGAACTTGAACAGAAAATGAGAGAAGGTGAGTGAAACATTCTGTCGATCGCTTGGCTATAGTAAACATTTTGTAAATAATGTTCTATTTCGTTAGCGGAAACTGAGCCTCACGAAGGCAAGCGAAAGGTTGAATCTCTATGGCCCATCTTCAAGATTCATCATCAAAAGTCGCGTTACATTTACGACTTATTCTACAGACGAAAGGCCATTAGCAAAGGTATAATTCACATTTTGCTCTCGAATTGAAGGCAACTGAAATCGATCTGTTTTTCAGAATTGTACGAGCATTGCCTTAACGAAAACATCGCCGATAGAAATTTGATTGCTAAGTGGAAAAAGCAAGGGTACGAAAACCTGTGTTGTTTGCGTTGCATTCAAACCAGAGATACAAATTTTGGGACAAGTTGTATTTGTCGTGTACCGAAGGCTAAATTGGAGGAAGTACGTTTTTCCTTTTTTTAGAATTCATCTAGATTGGCCATTTAACACGAGTTTATTTTCAGGGTAAAATCGTGGAGTGTATTCACTGTGGCTGCAGAGGTTGTTCAGGATGAAAATCCAAGACCTTTTCTTAACTTGTATTTTATATTGTATTAAATTCTTTTGCTATTTTTTTTTCTTTTTTTTTCCAAGATTTAATGAATCCTTCAACAAACTACAGTGATCCGAAGAGTTTAATGGTGGTGGTAGTAACGATGTCCCTCTGAAAATAGAAACATGTAAATTAGAACGGAACAACCCCCCTCCCATCATGTAACATACTCATTCTCTTGTAGTTGAGAGCATAGAACACAAACATGCCTCCAACGGCGACTTGCATAGCTGCTGAGAAGCCAGCTTTTTTCGGGAATACATACTTATGCATCCAACGCCAGTGGGCTATGAAGGAACGCCAGAAAGTGACATTTAAAGCTGACGATCCCTCATTAAATCGTACTAAACATACCTCGGCTTATCAGTCCGGCAATCGCCGAAGGCGTCTTGTTTCGTCTCATGAACCAGGAGCCGAGTTCACCCAGTTTGACCTGGCCGAACGGCGTGTCGGCTGTTGAGGGGGAAAATTTGGTTCAGTGACGAATTTCGTCTAAAAAATGTAAAGGCGTACTTACGTTTTCCATAGAAACGGGCCGGATCATAAGGCCCGTGTACTTTGGGATTGTACTCGGCTGGGTAATCTCCAAAAGCCATTTCACCGACGAAATTCAACTGTGATGAAGTAAAATTTTCGTTCCCAGCCCTCTTACAAGGTTCTTTTAATCACAACTCAGCTGTTATCGAAAAGTGAGAAGAATCAAATCGGGAGGGTTCAGAGTACGCCTGTGACGTCACTCATTTTAGAAAATTCAAGTGCATCTCAATAAAATAACTACGAATTTGAGTGGTAATGCTTCCTACTTGCACGAGTATTTTTTTATTTCTTTGTCACAGTAGTGCTGTGATAAGATTTTGCTGATTTGTGTTTGGGTTCACATGCCGCGTCGAACTCTTTTCAACTAACGATTCCAGGCCTTCAGCAGTTCAGCCTCATGGCTCTAACTTTAACGGTAAGCGCTACGAAACTTGTTTCGCCTTTTTTCCATTCCAACTCGGCCATAGCTCGTATTGCATGCACGGGCGTAGCCAGATCTGTACAGCTCTTTGACCATCACTGAATGAACAGCTCGAAGTAAACATCAACATCAATGGGAAAAGTCGTATGAAAACCCCCGATGGGTTACTAAAGACCTTGCCACACAGAACGCGAACTACCGCGCGGGCTGGTCCGCTCACCAAAAAACCATGACAACGTGGGAGAGGTATACCCCGTTACCGTAGTTTTTCCGCGTGTGGACCAGTCCGCGCGGCTGCCACGCGTTCGTTGTGGCGAGGCCTTAATACACACGCGGAGGTTGTTCCGTAAACGTTTTCCTATTGTGTAACTAGTCACCTTAAGGAAATGTGCTAGTATTTTATTATTGAGTTACTTGGTTCCTCGTACGTACTCGGCCTTCGTGGGGAGCGAATCGACATCCTCATCCACGTGGTCGGTGGCCAGCCAAGCTACTAAGCGGCGAAGACCTCAAGGATGGAGCCAAGCGCCTGATGGCATGTGCAGTGGTTAGCTCACTGGCAGCAGTGGCAGTTGCCTGGGTCTCCAGGCCTGAGACTCGGTCTCCGACCGGACTGAGAATGTCTCCTGGCCAAAAAGTCTCGCATTAGTTCGGGAAATAGCTAAAAATCCTTTAACCGGAAAGGTTCAAACTGCACAAAAATCCCCCAACCACAAAAATGTGTCAACAAAAGAAAATTCTGACCAAATAACCTGACAACATATTTAAAAAATCGGAACTAGCCGTTAATTGACATTTTTAGGCCCGTTTTCACCAACTTCTTAAACCAAGATCAACAACTAATCGCGATTAGAATGTAAACACTTATATCAGAATCATATGGGTCGCTATTGGCAACTAATCACGATCAACTTTAAACGAGATCAATTTTGTTGGTGAAAATGGGCCTTTGTGTTCTTGTTGACTGGCCTAAGGCCAAGTTTTTTGATCAAAAATATCGTACACTGAGAACCACAGTGCCGAAACTTCCAAAAATTAAAAATTGAGTAATTACGGCCAAAAATTCAAAAAATACTTCTTTTAGTGCATTTCATTCAAAAAATGCACTATTGGTCTCGCCCTGATGGTCGCACATATGGGTTGTGATACTTTTTTTTCACGTTTCAGAACCCCTAGAACACGAATCCGAGGTCGGTTCGATTTGATATATATATATAGCCCTTTTTTGTTAGCACGATCACGGTCGCAATTTTTGACTTAGGGCAACCAAATTTGGTCTAAAAATCAATAGCGTGAATATCTCGGATGAGTTCGTGATCCAGATGAATCGGTCCACGGGAACGGTGTGAAAGAGGGGTTTGAATTAGTTGAAAATTCGCTACCGCACGGCTGTTGCTGCAATTGCCCCCAAAATTGACACGAGTAATGAAAAATGAACGCGCTTTCGTATGAGACCCTTGTGAACCAAATCCGTTGATATGGCAGGGGAGTTCTCGGCGGAGGGGAGCTATTAAATTAACGCTATGCCTTACTGGACCACCCAATTACCAAAAAATTTCATTGACACTGAATTTTGAGCCGTCTCTTTTATTTGATTTGCCTACAGCCTAATAAATATTGAGTAAAAAATCCTGAGGTGGGCCAAAAAGGGAGGAACAAAAAAAAATTAAAAAAAAATTGTTTCGGATTCGAACCCAGGCACTCCGCATTCCGCAATGATGAAATTGTGACGTACCATTTAACCTAATGTAGCTGATCTGAAAATTAACGTAATCTGAAAAAAGTTTTGTTCCGACAGCAGCCTGTCGGGAAAAGTGCATTTCATTCATGCGACAATCGAGTCAAACCTCATAAGTTAGAACGAGATCAATCAATTATGAATGAAATTTAGGCCGGGATAAAGATTTTAATTGCAAATAACTCCTCTAACAAGAGTCCGCTTTCCCATATCGTGTAGGCAACCAAACCGACTCTGTTTCATTTTTCATTTTCATCATTTTGTTCCCCCTCAGTTGGTGCCAAAAAAGGGGCCTGCGGAAAAAAGAAACACGATTTTATTATTTTGACTTTCTATACCACGGCCTAAATGTCATTCATAATTGATTGATCTCGTTCTAACTTATGAGGTTTGACTCGATTGTCGCATGAATGAAATGCACTTTTCCCGACAGGCTGCTGTCGGAACTTTTATTTTTTTATTCCGCTCTCTCAGCTAGAGAGCGAATGGGCAATTATTATTTGGCCGTTGTGGAATAAAAAAAAGAAGGATTTTTTGAATTTTTGGGAGTTTCGCCACTGTGGTTTCTCAGTGTACTGTGTGTTCAATCTGATCACAAACAGACGATTTGAGGCAGGAAACATCTGTCAATTTTTTCAAAACGGTTTTTTTTTTTTTTTTTTTTTGAGGGTACGGACTTGGATTTACCGAGTCCGCTGGCGCCTGAGCTCTTAAGCGGCTCTTACGCCATACCCTGAGAATCCATAAGCTGTGCACTTTACACCCGTACTACGCGGGCGTTTCGGTCGATGAGCGGTTTGTCATTCGCGTACCGCCGTGAACCCCCACACGAAGCCGAGTAAAGCTCGGTGCACACGATGCATTTTTTTGAAGCATGATGGCCTGCCTATTCTAAAAAACATCCGGTCACTGATGGGGATCATATGTTTTTCTTCACCATGCAAGTAAACATGCTTCGAAAAATGCATCGTGTGCACCGAGCTTTAGTCTTGCCACAGCTTGCCGCAGCCTTATTTTGTGATATTATAATAGCTGGATTCGAACCCAGGCCCGCTGGGTTGCGAAGCGAGCGTTGTATCCATTACACCATCGAGGCTACTTTGATCAAATACTTACTCGGGTAAAAGGGGCGTAATATAATTATATGGATGAAAAAACTGTCAACGTTGCTTCCCTAGCTAGCCACATTTGCCGAAAAATTTAAAATAACTACTGTAATTGTGTAGTTTCGTCAGTGTAACTACACCTATATCAGGGGGCCTATTCTCTAACTCCGAAGCAATAGCTTTTTCGCAGTCATATGTTTATTTCATTAAGTTTCTTCAAACAAATGAATGAAATAGACACATGGCAGGCGAAAAAAATATTGCTTGTTGTTAGAGAATAGGGCCCCAGGGCTTGAGACGGAAATCTCAATGAGGTTCCTCTGTCTCTTCAGGGTGTATTCGGTCCACGTGGCATTAAGGGGGTGATTCTAGACTCTGTTCGTGTCAAAAAAGGATTAAATATACCATGGTCCGAATATCAACCGTTTCCGAGACAAAAACCCACTTTTCAGCTTTTTCAACGCATCCCTGGGGGCTTATTCTCTAACTCCGAAGCAATAGCTTTTTCGAAGTCATATGTTTATTTCATTAATTTTCTTCAAACAAATGAATGAAATAAACACAAGGCTGGCGAAAAAAATATTGCTTGTTGTTAGAGAATAGGCCCCCTGGTTTTTTCAAACAAACTGCAATAACTCCCACAATTTTCGTTGCACGTAATATTGAAGCACGCCACTGAAAAGGGCACAAAGTTGTCTTTCCATTAATTGTCTTCATGGTTTTGGAATCAGCTTGAGTTGTCCTTATGCTGGGCTCAAGTCGTCCTATTTTACTATCAAACATGGGTTTTCTAACAGCTGTAATTTCACACTCAGCTATATCAAGATGAGTCGCTCTGCGGTTAAAACTTCCTCGAATAGTAAGCTTCCTAATGACCTACGATGAAATGAACATTGCCAACGTAATAGCCGAGATATTTGGTCAAAGGTTTTTAAATTGTCTAGTGAAATCGTCAAAATAAGGCTGTTGTAGCAACTGGAAATAAAAGAGAACTATCTAGTCCAAGAGCCAGCAACGTAAAAAGTGCAACCATTTGCATACTCTTCTTACCCAGCACATAAAATCGAGAATAATTCCCTAATAGTGGGAACAAATTGTCTGCCTCAATTTGGACGTGACGAAACCGATGGCAGACGGCATTAAAGATGCACTTGTGGGGAGAAGTAACAAAAATTCCGGCCAGACGGCAAAGACGTTTTATTCTCGTGATAACGTATTGGAAAATATTGGGAAATGAATATTACATTTCTTGCGGCTGCGAGCCAAAGGAAAAATCGAAAACCCCTTTAATTTGAAGTACCGCTTGTCGGTGTCAGGGTATATGGAGCCTATTAGAAGAAGAGGGACGAAAAATTCTAGTATCGAATCCGTTTTATTTATTCGATGCATTTTGAAAGATCCCATCGGCTGTACTCTGATTTACGTCGCATGGAAAATGCGTTTTATGAATTTTCATATTTCGTGGTAAAAGTAACCATAATTTCACATACACTGCAGTCTAAAATATTTTTTTGGGTGTGTTCTTACCTGAAGTGACACCGTTTTTCTGTGATAGCATGAAAACCGTCCATCATAGATTTTTAATCATATATATACATTTTTGGATTTCTCATCCTATTTTCCCCCAGAAAAAAGTACCCTGACACCGAAAACCTACTTCAAATTAGAGGGTTTTAAGCTTTCACGACTTTGCCATTGGCTCGACGCCGTAGAACCTGACAGCACTAAATAATGTTCAATTCCCCATATTTTTCAATGCGTAATCACGTGAATAGAACGTCTTTGCCGTTTGATCGGAATTTGTGTTACTTCTCCCCACAAATGAATCTTTGATGCCGTCTGCCACCGGTTTCGTCCAAATGGAGGCAGACAATTTTTCCCACTATTGGGAATTATTCTCGATTTTATGCGCTGGGTAAGAAAAGTATGCAAATGGTTGCACTTTTTACGTCGCTGGTTCTTGGTCTAATCGTCTTCTTGGTGGATGATTGAATTCAAATCGTTGAATCAATCTCAGGAAGTCATAAAAATACGAATGCAGTAAATTATTCACTCCTACGCCCTCCCCCTTTTTTTTTTTTTTTTTTCTTCCCCCATTTATTACATGTTGCAACTGCTATATATACAAATAAGAATTAAATAACATCTAGTAACTTCACTTTCCCATTTTGCACAGTTTGTGGCTTCACTACACTTATAATGTAGCTACCAAGTCAAGGGGTTTGGTCCTTTTTAGCCGTCGAAGGTCTCCTGCAGTATCCAGCAAGACGAGTGCCTCAACATTAGGGTGTTTGTGGAGCCTTTTTTCGTGCTCCGCTGCTCACGATGCAGGTCAAGCCCTCGTACAGACCAGGGCGCATTTGTTATCATTCTCAAAACTTTGTTTTGAAAAGTTTGTATGACTTCAAAGGAACAAATTATTTAAGAAAAATTAGTGCACCATATCCATCATCATCATCATCCCCTACCATTTTCACTAGTAAGTACTCGTTTAATTAGTTTTTCAGGTATCCTTCCGTAAATTATTTTAGTTCAAAATTTATTTTTCAGGTACAAATCATATCATGCGCGTGAATCACTGCAATTATCATACAAAAACGTCTGAAAAATATCACCAGGCGAAAACTAGAAGGAATCAGACCAGTTAATTTGTTTAATAATTGATTATTTAATAATTGGTTATTTGGCTTCAAGAATCGCGAATTGGCGGTCTCTCAGTTTAATCTACGAACGAGCGAATTAGCTATTTTTAGGCATGAATTAGCGCTATTTCTGAATGCTAAACACGATTAGCCCTTTTTCTCCATTTTGACTGCGATTCAGCGTTTTTTCTCAATTTTAGCAGAGAATTATTATCGGTACCTTCACAATTAGGCACGAATTAGCGCCTTGAAATTGCCTCCAAATTATCGGTTTTCTATGATTTATCCGTTGATTAGAGCTTTTTCGACATTTTAGCAATGAAAGTGGCCTCCAGAAATCGCGAATTTCCGTTTTCTCAATTTCAGCAGTGAATGTGCGCTCTTTATCCGTTTTCAATCAGCCCGGTGTCTCGATTCACTCACGAATCGGCTCTTTATTATCTCAAGGTTAGCCTCAAATTAACGTTATTCCTTAATTTTAGCAGCGAATTAGCGATGTCTTCTCATATAACCACGATTACAGCTAAGAATTAGTTACTTTATTTTTCCGTGAGTTAGAGATTTTTTAAAAATTTTGCAGCGGTTTAGCGCGTTCCCTCCATTTTCAACTTAATCACAAAACCCTCAGACCACAAGACGTTCTAACGTATATTTCCCTTTCCTCTCGGCTGCTTCTGCAATAAGAATACCTAAACTCTCCTTTACTACTCGAGCTAACTCACTCGTCGCATCAGTGTTTTGCGACGTTGCAACACACGCAACGTTTGCGTTTGCGCAACGTTTGTTGATTTAACAACTGTCCTTGTTGTTTGTTTAATTTAATTTAGTTTCTAAATGTTTTAGTTGTGCTGTGTTTGGCACAAATGCTGATGAGGGGATCCGAAACATGGACCCCAAATGCATTTAAATTATACATATAAATATGTTGCATCCACTTGGTGAAATGGGGAACTTTTAAATTTTTCAAAATTTGGTGTTTCTTAAAGAGGGCTCTTCCACAAGCCCATTGCTCACATTAAACTTTGAAATCAATCAAGGATGCTTTTTAATCGAATTTTTAAATTTTGTGAGTGGGGGTTCGATTACGTCAAAACTTATTTATTGAAATGGATGATGTGGGGAAGAGGGGGATAGATGCGTTTACTGGAGGGTGATTTTTCACGTTTTAAATAATAAAAAAAAACTTGTTTCAGCTTCTGAGATTCTTCACTCATCCATTTCACGAAAAGGATAATGTTGTGCATCCACTTGCAGTAAAGGAAGCTTGATTTCACCATCCGGACAAACACGATTTCCTTTTCAAGAAATGGGCAATTTTTTGCCAGATGTCGCAATTTTTTGAAGTTACGGCAAGTGGACGAGCCACTTCGTGAAATGGATATCCATTTCGTGAAATGGACAGTTACTCGACATGGATGCGACATATATAAAAACACTGATGCAACGGCTGAGTTAGTTCGAGTAGAAGAGGAGAGTTTTTGTAGACGTTCTAACCTCAATATGGTCTAACGCAAGCTGCTACCACGAACGATCAAACCTCAAAATTCTTACCACAGGAAGCTCGAACCACAAGATTCGTCTTTTTCTCTAGACCGTTCATACTAAGAGCTACCCCGCGACGTCTATGTGCATCTTCTTTGGACTTCGGAGCTTTTTTAGAGGGAAAATTCATGCTGCCCCTCGAACCTACCGCAGGTGTTAAAATTGGTGGCATCATGGTACGAACCCCTTCATTGGCTTTTCTGATCGAAAATTCGTCTTAATTTTCGGATATATCGTGTGGAGGTTTGAGCTTTTTTATAGTGGTTTGGAACTTTCTGTGATTAGAGCTCTGTTGTGGTTTAAGATTTACCGTGTCCGGAGCACTGCAGTGGTTAGAGCCTTTTTTGTTTGCTGCTTCAATGTGGTTAGCCCTTTTTTTTACGGTAGTTTCACAGCGGTTTTGATTTTTCCGGGTTTTGGGGCTTCACTGTGGTTGAGGCATTTTTTTGTGGTTAAAGCTCTAGCGTGGTTTGGAGCGAGCTTGGCTGTAATTCAGACCTGGGGCCTTATTCTTGACGGTCGGGAAAAAATGCCGCAAGCGGGATCCAAGGACGCCGAATAAGAAATAACATTATCCCTCCATAGCAACCGCTTTTTGCGGCATTTTCACGCGGCTTCAGAATACGGCCCCAGGTGTGGCCACCATGGGTGGCATTACACCCGGTGGGGGGGGGGGAGAATTCTGGAACTGCTTGTCTGATCGAAAATTCGTCTCGATTTTCAGATTCCCCGAGTTGAGAAACTTCAAAACACACGGCTTTGTTGATTTTTGATAATTTTTACCGATCATTGTGCTCGAATCTTTGGCCAATTTTTAGTCTACATTTTTTTCAAAGTTTTTCAACTTGACGTGGCGTATGGGTCTAGGACACTGCTCAATTCTGCTGGAACAAAGGAAAAACATACAGGTTTCACAGGTTTGACACAAAAAATAACCATTTCTCCTGCTTGGGTTTTTTCAAAAAGGCCAATTTCGTCTGTTTCTGTCAAAATGGTTTAAATTGCACTCTTGCGTGGAGGAGACGTGGTAACTGGCGGTGGGTGGGATTCAAGTTCAACCGACTGGCTGCTTTCGTCGCGGGGACTTGAAGTTTTAATTCTGATGGTCCACAATTTTTCCGGGACCAATTTTCGACAATTCAACAACACAACAACAACAATTTTTCGGGGACAAAATTCTCGATTCTCGAGAGATTATAGGCGGTTTTCCCCATTTGATGAACTCTAATGTCAGACCGAAGATTTAATTTTTGCCAAATACAATAAAATGCAGACAATACAACTAAAGCCGTAACAAACAGCCAAACAAATGGCTTGGAGTAGCCAAACATGATCGGAAGAATAGCTCGGGCACCATCGCTCGGCTGGCGGTTTTGTTCACCGACACATTTAGTTCCTCAAACTTCGAGGTATTTTTCCTCAGCTTCGCAACCAGACGATTAAGAGGAGCATTCGCTCCCTCATGAATCCCACTTCCTCCGCGAGTATATATAATGAATCGCTTCAAGTTCAAAACGAAAATTAGATGACCCGTGGGTGAAAGGCCTAGAAAATCTTACTTCCACCATCCATATGGTAGGGCGGATAGAGATGAGTAGAATGCCGGGAGAAAATTCTTCACGTCAGCGTTTCTTATACCCTCCACGGGTATGGTCCGTAGAAACTTGTTTTCAGGACGCGATAATTACAATTAGGTGAATTTCCACGGGGAAAAACGCTTACGTTTGTTACTGAGAATGCCTCCCCCCTCCTCCGAAAATCCTTAATTTAAATTTTTTATAAAATTATCGGAAATTGATGAAAATTCACATCTTACTCGAATTTCAATCGGAACGTACCGTTTGAAGTGTTATAGTGATGGGACGCAATGCTCAATTCGCTAAGCATCATTAGGTAATTGTTCAATTGCTTTTTCGGATTATGTTCCTGAACCTTCGAATTGAATCATGACAGGGGGCTTTAGAGGAAGTGGTGGCCGTTTAAAAAGGCGTTGACAAGCCTTGTAATAATTCTATATTCCTAGGGGATTGGGGTGGATTTGTGAGGTTGCTGGGGCGGATGGACCGCCTAGTGCGTGGGTGGGCATCCTATGGACCAGAATTAAAAAAAAAATATATGTAATTTAAAAAATCCAGTGGGGGTGGTTGCTGGAACGGTCGTCTTGCGCATACACCCGTTGGGGGTGGGTGGCACATCCCCCCAGTACGGGCAGCTGTTCCGACGACTCAACAGGTCTCGGGGGTAGAGAGCCCACATAGGGGCGGGCATGACACCCAGATGCCCCTGCGAAGCGGCACGAATAGCGCCAAGTCGGGCGGCTATCGACGACACCACCACGGCAACGATTCATTGGCGTCTTGTTTAGACGCCGACGGTACCTACATATGTACGGCCTACAATTCCCGTTGTTACATCATACAAAAGGTAAGCACTGGGTTTTAATATGGTCCGGCTGTGAAGTATGGATCATAATGTGCATTGTGGGCAGGCGTGTTTGGTAAAGTTGTCCATATGTCAACAGGTTTCTCTTAATTTTAAAGTTGGAATCGTTTTAAAAAACATTTTTCCATTACATTACGAACATACAATTGTGGTTTTCATCTGATTTTAGCTTTGACCATGAGTGTACCAATATTTAAACCTTCCCTTATGGTAGCGTTAGCTGATGGACAGCACACCGTTCTGACTACTTATAACTTTCTTTAACACGTCGTTCAATTGTCAGCACCACTTTAGAATACTACGCTGTATATTTTCAGTGTTTGGTAACATTTAGCCCTGCCATACGCCCACAATATGTTTCAAACTATTCAGTTGACACGATGTCTCCATACCAGTTACCCTTCCTCCCTCCCTGCCAGCAAAGGCCCATTGACAGTTTTTTTCTCCGGGTTTGGAACGCGTCAGTCTCGAGGACATCCTCCTTCCCTCTCTACCACACTACAACCAACCATACCGTCATAAAATTACTGGGTGTTGGGAAATACTGAAGAAATTTATTGTTGACAGATAACACCGTCTTTGGCACCGAAACTAAGCTTGGAGACGGACGCCGAATTTCAACGTCACCGTAAAAAACCCGTCGTTAAACCTTCACCGGCGAGTCGAACGGATGTGCAGACGAGTTATGTCGGCGGCAACTGCGAATTCTCATCCTCGGAAGGTACATGGCGTTACATTATGTTGATTAATAGTCGGGTATAGCTGCGACTTTTGCTGGATGTGTGTGTGTTTGAGGGGTGTGGGGAGGGGGAGTTATGATCTACGGTAGGGGCGGTCTACGCAGTTTATCTAAAATCATATAAGACGATGATTATGGGGGGGGGGGTCTACAAATACGTGATGCTTCAATCATTTGTACAAAAGCATCAACGAAATAATTTTTGTTTGGGTTGTTTGATGCTACTCAAAATCAACTGGAAAAATGAGCTTGACTCTTCCCCCGTCGTTTATTTAGAACGAGCTCTTTTTAGTCCCTTTCTACAGTTTTCATGATTCGAAAATCTTTTAAGGTTTCAAGATCTTTATAGAAACATTCTCTGCT
Organism: Corythucha ciliata; assembly: GCA_038030265.1. Classification (NCBI taxonomy): domain Eukaryota; kingdom Metazoa; phylum Arthropoda; class Insecta; order Hemiptera; family Tingidae; genus Corythucha; species Corythucha ciliata. Next base: position 45,837,917 of record CM075942.1, on the reverse strand, counting down.
GTACTCGGGTCCCACGATGTCGTTTTTGAGGGTGTTCATGAATTTTGTGATAATTTTTCGAGTCGTCTTGCAATCGTAGGTACATTTTCGTGGGTTAAAATTGCCAAAAAAAGTAGGTCTCAAAAAAGTCAATATACCGGTAGATCACTATTTTGTGGGTAGCGTTCCAGAGCTGCGCTCAGCTCGCCGACTCGATAGTTTCCGTGTAAAATCCACCAGACTTCGTCTCCGGCGGCCACCTATCGAACTTCCTTCACCGCCCGCCTCATTTCGTCTCTCTCACTCCCGTTTACCCATGATGCAATGTTTCTCTGGCATGTGCCCTCGGTGTCCTCCATTTTGCAAGGTTTCCGTGAGAAATTGCCCCAAGTGAGTTCGAGTGCGAAAGGAGTCGTCGGTGGCCGCCAGTTGGAGGGTCGGACCTCGGACAGCCATCGACAAGTGGATTGCTACGTCGGAGCCCGTCGTTCCGGTGAGTTTTCGCTACATTTCTACACATGTTATGTCCCACCTCGGGGGGCCAGTAGTGTTGTCTATAAAGTGCGCGCTGCTTCGTCCTTTTTCACACCATTCTCTTCAACTTTGAGAAGTGTCGCCTTCATTCCGATTGGTTTTTGTTTATTCGCTGTGAACCGAGTGTTTTGGTGTAACGAAATTGAATTTGTGCCTCCTCATTCTCGTCTTTCTTTACAATTCCCCCCGCCTTTTCCATCATTCAACTGGGTTGAACCTACTTCGGCCCAAATTTAGTGGGCAGGGCTCTGGTTTATCTGTTGTCATAGGTGATTGTTGAATCATTCCTTGTTTTAAAGGAATACGGAACACTATTTTGCCCCTTTTAAACTGACCCCTCCCCCTTGCTATTTGCATGTTTTGATGAGTTCGTCTTGTGTTGTTCAGGGAAAGTGTTCCACGATATTTTAACTTTATACACCGCTGTTTTTTAAATGCCCTCTCCCCGGGCAATGTAACCCAACACCTTGGCCAGCCACTCAAAGGGGGGGCCCCCATCAACGTAAAATTGTCCTTATTCAAAACACCCAAAGCCTCGTGCTTTTCTTTTTTATCCTTTGAACCGGCATTTGCGCCTCACCCGCCCCGCCCCCTACAAGATTTCAATCATTACCCCTTCAACAATAAGAAAAGCTTTGAACTCTCCAGCCTTTCCCTTCATGCCTTCCTATTTTTCAATTTTTTTTTTTTTAATTTTTATCAAATGAACCTAAATTTAGAAAATCCTAACCTTTTTTTTCTCCCTCTCCTTGCCGTTTTAAGAGGAGCGGTCCGCCATATTTAATGTACCCTACTTTCTCGCTCTATCACTCTGACTGACTGCCCTCGTGCTCGAGCTGGTGCCTGTGATCCGCCTTCGGCGTATAATATTTTTTTTCTCTCTCTCCAGTGTGGCCTTTACGAACTCCCCTACTTCCATCTATTTTTTTTCTGTGAATTATTTTTATTGTGACGGTGGCGTGAGTGTTTTTTGCGAAAGGGCAAAGTTTTCGTCAAAATGTGAACGGTAGTGAAACTTTTTTTTTAACCCACCCTTTTCCCGAAACATTTGCTATTTTCGTGCGGGGCTTCTTCGTGTAACGGCCATTTCGTTCCGGTATTTTGTTTATCGTCGAATGGATTTTCATTTGTTTAAACTTTTCTTATTCGCGAAAAGACAAGGCAATGTTCGCGGAAGGCATAATTAATAAAAAGTAGATAAAGATGTGGCCGAGTCTTGGGAGACGAATGTGGTCATATTACCTTCTCAGTGTGTTATCGCGGATAATTATAACCTGACTTCCCCTTTTTTATGCTATGAAAGTGGAAATTTGTTTTTCCTGGAATTTTTACGTAAGCCATCGCTTTGTTCCTCCCCATAGCAAGATTTGATGTATCCGCGAATTGTCTCTACCTCGCTTTTCTATCCCTCAACGATGGAATGCTGAAACTTTGAGTAATGTCTTCGTTCGATCGTGAGTAAAAGGAAACATTTAATTGGGTCGATAGAGGGTTTTTGCGCAACATTAAATCCTGTCTTTGAATTTGTGTCTAATAGTTAAGTTGAATGTTCTTCCCATGAACTAAGTGTAAACACCGGTAATTCGTATTTTTATTAGCTTTCACCTTGCAGTTTATTCCAGTTCTGTGTCTTATGCTGTGAAAATAGTTCTGAGCCGTGACTCGCAGCCACTTAAAACAGGTTTTTATGCACTAATGAAATAGTTTTCGCGGAAACATAAATTAATTATTACCTGTCTATCAAGTTTGCGTCCGTTTTCTAGAAATGTTTCTTGCAATCAACAGATAGGGTGTGTTTCGTATTTTGTATCAGTCGATTTCTTATGTGATTCACAGTGCGGCTATTGACGGTCAATGTCGTCCTGCTAGATCTGTCTTATATGTTAATCAAACCTATGTAGAACGCTGTTCATGAGGGGTTCAGTTGATCGCCAGTACAATATGTGCTGGAACTAGTGTCAACTTAGTCCATACCGTACTGTGAGGTTATTTGGAAAGCTCTCTTAAGGGCTAAATTAGATCAACGAACCGCTTTAATATTTGATAATTAGCTCTTCTTTTAGCTTTCATTCATATAACTGTAGATGGGCTCTAATCGAGTAAGATTACGTGAAAATAGAATAAAAGCGTGACCTTGGAGGTCAATTTTTTATGTTATTGTCGCGATGGGTTCTCCGGTGATTGGACGGGGGCCCCCCGGGGTTAATTCGCGGGATGTTGTAATGGGCGAAAGCAGAGAGGGGCACGGGTGGACAATTGCCCCCCCCCCCCATCCAACGACGAGTTGCCAGATCTCCGGTTTTCGCCTGGAGTCTCTGTGTCTGGGACCTGGGGCCTTATTCTGAACGGTCGGGAAAAAGTGCCGCAAGCCGGGATTCAAGGACTTCGAATAAGAAGTAACATTATCCCGCCGTAGCAACCACACTTGCGGCATTTTTCCTGACGTTTCTGAATTGGGCCCCAAGGAATACGTATGGGGGACAAACTCTTCAGAACAAATTTTCGTCAGAAATCGCATGCATAGTAACCGAAGCCTTACAGTTATAAAATTTTTAAGAGTTTCGTGAATGTTATTAATTGCAAGTAATTAAAAATTATTTGAGTAGTACATTCGTTTTTTATTTATGGCCGACTAGTTGTGATGTCTCCTTGTAGTTGTTTCGGCCTCGAAAATGGAGTGCTGCTACTCCGAAACTAGTCGGCTATAAATAAAAAACGAATGTACTACTCAAATAATTTTTAACTCCTTACAGTTATTCCTGGGGTGAAAATTGCAAAAGTAAGATCTACCGCTGCTGAAGAATTTCTTGGAGATAAAATTTGTACTCTGAAGTCTGGGATAGTCCTAGAAATACATCCAGAGGCAGCCAAATTGATTTTGAACGAGATAATTCCCCGCGAAATTTATTTAGTAGTTTGACGTGGTGAGTGGACTACGCATTGGTGTAGGTGCGAAGTACGCAACTAATCGTAGAAGTATGACGAATGAGCCCTCAAAAATGGTCTGGTAATTTTTTTTTTTTTTTGTAATTGTAGTTCAGGAAATAAAACTTCGAAAAAGGCCTGATAGTGGCAAAATTTGATCCAACTCCAAACGTGGTTTAAAAATGTTGCTTTGATGTATACTTGAGGATTCGAAGAGTCGGCTTCCTATCACTATCCTTGGTGGGAAACATACTTTTAAGGAGGGGTAGAATTTGACCAAATCATTTCTCTAAGGGACAAACCAATTTGACCAAATGGGGTGTCTAATATTAGGTCTGTTCGCGAAGCTACACTAGGTTGCCCGAGGGTACACTCGGGCGCCCGAAAAGCGTTCGCGAGCAGACGAGTGTAGTTAGTCGCTAGTGTAGCGAGTGTAGGGCGTTCGTGATGAGTTCAGAGCTACTCCGGGCTGCCCGAAGTTACTCCAATTTTTTGTAATAAATTGATAACTCTTATCTAACATGCACAGGAGTAAGAAAATATCACGACTGTTATGAATTTACACTGGCTGCTCTGAAAGCGTTCGCGTAACAAAAAGATCCTCGCCTACACCAGCTACCCCAACCTGCCCTTCACTACACTACACTACCTTGCACTTTTTCTACGCGAACAGACCTATCATGTACTTTTGGGTGCCGAGTTGATAGGTTGCTTAGACACCACACAACGAAAACGTAGAGCTTGTGAACGGTCCTTTAAGGCCTGGGGGCCTATTCTCCAACAACTCGGCATGCAATTTCTCGCCTTATTTCTGCACCCATCCTGGTTTTTTAAAGACTCGTTTCATTCTCCAGGAAATTCCGCACACGCAGTAGTAAAGTAAAGTAAAAGTAATCGTTGGTAAACTAACGGATATTTACATCCAACTACCTAACGAGTTGAGGTGTCGTGGACGAGGGCGAGAGCACACACTACTTTTAACTTTTTGCACATAAGTTGACCTTATGGCTTCTAAATAATTCAGTCTGCAGTGGGAATCGAACCCACTCAGCAGGACATACCTGGCCATGAGAGTCGACGAGAGCGACCTAGGCCACTCTGCTGGGCCACACGTAGTAGTATTCCTTTTTTCAAATAAGTCGAGCGTGAAATTTCGAAGGCGAACTTAAGCCCGGTGTGAACACGGTGCCTGTTTTCAACCCGGCAGGTTTCTCCGCTCGGAAGCGTGCCTGCTGGCGTTTTCTCTACGTTTTCGTTGTGTGATGTCTCTGCAAACTATAAAAATGCTTCATTTTTCGAGGGAATAAATTTGTTTGGCTACATAGACTCCACAGAACGTAAACATAGGGCTTGTGAACCGGCCTTAGGGCCTATTCACACACATCAGTGCAGTGAACGGCAGGCACGTGACCCGTCCCATGACATGTCGGGTAAGTAAAATATTATTCTCATATGGGAATTGAAGGGGTTCGCTCACAACCTATCCGGCACGTAACAGGGTCGCCAGTCTCTGTGCTCTCAACCAGGCGCGTAGCCAGGTTTTCTTTGGGGGGTGGTCCGGTGCGGTGGCGGGGGGTATTTCCACTCTATGCCTACTCTTTTCAGGTTTTAAGGGGGAGTTGTACATGTGTTTCCTCGACCCTCCTCCAATCATACCCCGCCTACTCCACGTTACGGAAATTACCGCCGTATTTCTGCACCAATCGTGGACTTCAAGGGCTCATTTAAATCTTGAGGAAACTCCGCACAACCGTACGATCTTGCTCTCCTAAATAAGTCGTCGAAAGAGTGAATTTTCAAGGTAAACGTTTATGTGTGTTTTACAGTTATTTTAGGGACGAATATGAAAAAGGAATACGGCGGTAATTTCCGTAACGCGGATTAGGCGAGGTGGGTCGAGGAAACACATGTGCAACTCCCCCTTAACTACATATTATTGTTATTATTAATACTATTATCATTATTGTGCGATATTATTCCAATGCGTGAGCGGAGAAATTGAAAATGAAAAGTCTCCTTCAGAACATGGGAAATAAATCTGAAATTTCGGGCGGGGGGGTTCGGGAAACGAGATTTCTTTTCGCGGAATTATTTTCAAGCTTCTTTTCAGGTCGCGGAGGAAGAAATGTACCGCAGGGGGAACCGATCCAGGGAGCCAATAATAACCACAAGTAGGGGTGGCAAGAAATTAAAATCACTTACTCAATCATTTGAAATTAAGCACGTTTCGCACTGTCAAAAAAAGTAAGAAAGTAAGAAAATATCTTCTATTTTCACAATGAGGAAGTTGCATGATAATAGTCATAAATTGCCACCCTACTTGAATTACCTTTTTGGAGGGAAAGGACCACCCCTGATAATGACGTCACAAGTTCATTCCCTTCTTAAACTGTTATATGTGACCGGTTTATTTATCAATTTGTTTTCGCACGGATGCTGGCAATTCATTCATTTCTGCAAATTTTTAATAATTAAAGGTACTAATTTTATTATTGAATAATGCCAAGACAACGGGAAATATAAGTGTGACCACTAGGCAGTATAATGATGAAAGAGAATGTTGTTAAGGGTTGGACCCACCGGAAATCATGAAATTACACCAAAGGTGCGGTCCTAGTGGCCCGGCAATGGGGAACTTGCATGAATCTCAGATTGGGTAGAAAAGCATACCGGTGATTTGACCCGTGAACTGAAGGATAACAACGGAAGTTGCAACCCGACTGGTGTGTTTTAAGATTTTTAAAAAAGGTTCAAAGTTCTTCAGAAGAAGATGGACGGTGCGAGGGAAAATGACGTAAATACTTACTTGTGAAGCATTTGAGGGAACTCTAAAATTGTTTGTTTACAAATAACATGAAAAATGTCCCTCCATTAAACTCGTCTAACCCCCTCTTCCCCGCATCATCCATTTCAATAAGTAAGTTTTTACGTAATCGAACCCCCACTCAAAATTTTTAAAAATTCCCTAAAAAAGCATCCTTGACTGATTTCAAAGTTTAATGTGAGCAATAGACTTGTGGAAGAGCCCTCTTTAAGCAACACCAACTTTTGAAAAATGTGCAAGTTCCCCATTGAGCTGTGTAAGAATCCGATGGACAGACCCTCGCGGGGAGCGGAGGTGCTACTGCAGTATAATCGCTCGCACCCGGCACAATGAGGAACTAACATAATTTTTGAAATTCACGCCAGTGTTAGTATTTGCTACCCAAATTGACTACGTGAAGTTATTTTCACCCAATAACTTTTATTTTATTTTAAATGATTTTTCGAAAGTCAAGAAAATTTGCCCCTGTTTGAAACGACTGCAATTTGCGCGGAAATCTCAACTGCCTAATTGCGTCATTTCCCTGAAGTTTTTATACCGTGGTGGTTAGGTCAAGGTGGAAAAAAGACCGATGGGTTCACATTCTTTGTTGTAAACTCGTGATTGTGACTTAAGCTCGGTGCACACGATGCATTTTTCGAAGCATGTTTACATGCATGGTGAAAAAAAAACATATGATCCCCGGTAGTGACCGGTTGTTTTTTTAGAACAGGCAGGCCATCATGCTTCAAAAAATGCATCGTGTGCACCGAGCTTTAATTTTGCTATTTGGTGTCAAATATTTTGTTTGTTTTCCCGAAATGTCGGTCAGGAAAGATTTTAAAAAAGCGAAGATATCTTTTAAGAGGCGATGAGTGATAAAGCTGACAACAACTACAAAACTGATTACGTCAAGAGGCAGCGATCACACCAGAATTTCTAGCGAGTCATTCATTTGCCGCGTATTTGGGCAGTGAAAATTAACGATTCTGTTTTAAACAACATCAGTGATACCCACGTTGATGAATTTTATGACTAAAATCATTGAATTATTAACCATTTCAAATTTCAGTATTATGAGTAGGTCCCCATCAGAGAACATAAGCGGATAGTGCCCAGTGACGACACGAGTCACCAACCAATCACAAACGTTTAAACTCGCATAAAAAATTGGGCATTTTAATAATTGAATAACAAATAAGTTTAGCACTTTTAGTACCCAAATTTCATATTTCATGTTTAATTAAGCATAATAGGTCACCAAAAAAATATTTTTGAGGAAAAATTAAACATTATGTTAGTTCCTCATTGACGTAATGATAAGACTAGGAACAAGTAGGTCTGGGTCAAGGTATATAGACTACAGAGGTATGCTCGTATCTAGGGGCTCCTCCTTGGCAACTGTTACGTCACCCGGGTTAGATGTGAGATGAGACAAGAGGTTCTTCAAAAATTGTGATGTTATCACACTCGTGGGCCCTTTCTGTCACTGTGTTTTTTAGTCTTGCTTGCAAGGTGACTAAACTTTACTATAGGTGCCGCAGATTTCCCCCCGCCCATCGGTCGGGAGGGGTGGAGACAGACGTCACCAGCAGTCCTTTGCTCCCGAATGCTCACCCTAGAGCAGCAGAGCAAGTTAATTTTGAAATTGAAGTTTATGATTTCTCAAAAATCACAACCCAATAACAATTAATAATGTACTGGGTCCAGCGCAAAGGCGGATGGGACTGCTCGTGACGTAGGTGAAGGACAGTAATGGCCGAAGATCTGCGGCACCTATAGAAAGTTTAGTCACCTTGTCTTGCTTGGTTTGTTTTTGCCTTGTTCATCACATTCATCCAGCCTAGTATATTTGTATAGCTTTGTTATAGCCTATTTTTAATATTATTGTGATTGTTTTACCCGAAAGCTTGTTCCATCCGCTACTTTTTTTTGTAAACTTGTTCCCAACAATTTTTGACGTAAAGTCACTCCGTGTAAATTCGGTTCGCTCACATGTCGAGGCCTGTTCCCCCAAGTTTTAGTAGTGATTCCAGTCACTTAAAAATGTAAAACTTGGATTTCTTCCTGGTAACGAATACTGACGGGGATATTTTATTGAAATACCTACCGTCTGATTTAAATGGATCTAACCCCATGACGTCATTGCGCGAATGATTATGATTGGCTAAAAAGTTGGAAGCATACCTCTGTAGTCTATATACCTTGGGTCTGGGTGTTGAAGGCCTGAGGTCGATGCAGCGATTGATGGACCGCACCAATTTTTTTGACAAGCCATTATTGTACAAATCTCACTCTTAACAAATTACAAATAAACCAACACCCACATGAAAACGGTGATAACATTGATAATGGGTACTTGAATTCGCCTTGATCATAATTCAGGCAGCGCTGCAGTTGGTCATTTTGGGAAACAGTTGTTGTGGGTGATTTCCATCGGGAACGGACACGTGATAAGAGTTGGGTTATATTACCTTTCCTGGTTACCCCAAATTTATTACAGTATTGAGTGATTTATTAATATTCACTTAATTTTAAGTTCCAAAAGTTGTTTTATGAGCTGAAATTTAGGTCTATTGTAAGCAATTGATCCACAGACGGTGATAGTTTCTTTCGGGTTTCAGTCACTGAGGCAGAACAGAATGTGTATTCCCCACATCACTCGGCCAAGAAGTCTTGTTCCTATGTTACTTGGAAAATGAATTTTGACTAGAGAATCATCAAAACGTGGTCTTTTTATTCTATAATACACAAATGGCGTTTATTCGACCGATCCAAAAAGAACGAAATGCCGATGAACTACGCGTTTGTTGGGTGCTACTCGAGGGCTGGAAAGGACCGTGTATCCTTCTTCAGATTCTTTTCCAAGCATCAGGGTGAGGTAATCTTCTTCAGCACTATAAAAGGAGCACGTGGACATTCTACGTTAAGCATTTCCCAACGCTCTTTTCACACAAACGCGGTTTCACGAGGCCCCGCGTGTAATCCGCGTGAATGCCGCTTTCTCATCGAACCAAGTAATATGTACCGCACGTGTATAAAGGTGTACGTGGTCAATACGCGGCAGGCAAAACCGCGCCGCGAGAAACCTCGTATATGTGAAACGAGCCTAACGCGCTAGTTAAAAGTTAAGCCACTTCAAAATTGACGGGATGGCAACGTGAAAGGGTTTGAAATGAAACGACTGGTCTGGTCCGACTACTGTCACCCATTCGCATTTACGTTCCCGTACCAACAATAAATTGTGAACTGGCCTTTTTTCTTGAATAATAACGGAAACTCACTCTTGTCATCACAAAGCCCTTGTCTCCGGCATTCCGAACTCCCGAAGTACTAACTAAGCCACTTCTGTCGACGTGTTGCGGTTCAAGTGATTTCAAATCGCGAAATTCCTCTTGTGTGAATGCACTCACAACGTCAACGAGGTAATTTACATTATCCAAGCTCGACATCGCCGGGAAATGACGGGCGTCTGTCGAATTTCCACTAATGAATCTTTGTACTAGAAAGGACACTATGATTGAAATAAGTTGCCCGATTTTTATTGATGACAAATGTTGAGCGATTGGATACTCACGAGCAAGGACCGGCACCGATTAATTTTCCTTTCTTCGTAGATAGCGGAGATCCTTCCTTCGATAATCCCCCAGCGCAGTCACTTAAGTTCCATTTTACGTAATTTTGATGCCTACAATGCCATGAAGACTGCATTATTGAAAAAAAAAAAAAAAAAACGATTTGCAGCAAGCTTCCGATGTAGAACTTACATGAACGGGGCAACCAGGAATAGATAAGAATGCAATGCCAACTCGATCCTAACCTGCCGTGTCCTTTCCCGATTAGAAACTAGTAGATGACAGCCCACATGAGTCAGTTCCCAAGTGGCCAACGACAGCGCTGCCCGAATTATGAAATAGACGAATATAACCCAAAAAAGGGGCAAATAATAAGGTGACGAAATTGTTCAGAGAAATGATTGTAATAGAAAAAGAAATAATGAAATCTATATCCATGACATAAATTCCCCAAATAGTCGGCCCTCAACATTAGAGAAAAGGAGACACTTACGTCACGAGTCACCGATCAATCGAAATGTTCTAACGTGTATATGTCGCATCGATGTCGAGTAATTGTCCACTTCACGAAATGGATGTCCATTCCACGTAGTGGCTCCACTTGCCGTAACTTCAAAAAATTACGACGTCTGGACAAAAAAAGTGTCCATTTCTTGAAAAGGAATTCGTGTTTTTCCAGTATTTTATTGAGCACTCAAAAACCCGCTAAAAAATGGCGTTGTGCATCCAATTGTAGTAAGGAAGCTTAATTTCAGCAACTGGACAAACGCGATTTCCTTTTCCGGTTATTAACCGGTTGGTTTTTGACGCCCCTCAGTAAGGGAAGACTGACAACACTGGGCTCCTATGCGTTACTTACTTACTAACCCTCGTAGTTTAAGCGATCTTATTAACAATAATCAATTTGGGTAACCATGAAAAATTTGGTGAGTCAGGGAATTTTGTTTTGGGGAAGCTGTAGACACCCGGGATATAGTATATTGTACACTAAGGGCCGTATTCATAGACGTCACTAAAGCTGAGTATTTGCTTAAGTGGCTTCAAATCGGTCGTTCTACTAAGTGAGTCATCTGTTTTGAATCGAAATAAGTAAAAACTCTACTCAAGTGACGACTATGAATACGGGCCCTAGGCACGGAAGGCATACTTTCCTGGGCCGAGAAAAGAAGTGACCTGGCGAGACGCAGTCGAGATCGGCCATTTTTTGGGGCCCAGAATACGCCTTTCTGCCGAGGTGCACACATGATTTTTAATCCTACACAAGAAGGGGAAAAAATTAATAAATTACTATTGAATAGTGAGTTTTAGCCATGGAGGTAGGAACAAGTGGAGAGAGAGAAAGGCTTTTTTAATGTAGAAACACGTGAAGCCGGTTTTTCCGCCATTACACACCCACTGTTATCATTCACCTGGAGAGAACGGGAGGGGAATTTTTCACTGATCAAGTATCAAATTGTGAATTTTTTTTGTTGGGTGAGGCGATAACAAGATGGTGTGTAGTAATGGCGACCGGCTTCACGAAAAATGCGCTTCACTCCCTCCACTTGTTCTACCTCCATGGTTTTAGCACTCTCGCGTTAAATCCTCCGGAAACTTTATTTTCAAATTTCAACCAATCAGATGTTTCGTAACCATGCAACGACGGAGTTATCGTTTGCGTTAGCGTTAGCGGTGGTGTTGCTAAAAGCCTCTAATATGAAACTGGAAGGTGGAATCAACGATATATAAACCTGGATTGCTCAATGCCGACTGGAGGGGCGTGGAGGGGGCAGGCAGGTCATCCCCTGATAAACAATCACCCTGTGCCTCTCCTTGTGTAGTTATGGCAACACAATTATCCTCCGGTATTTACTTTGAAACTCCACCCCTCACTTCCACTTGGGAGCTTATTTGATGGCTATTCTTTATCAGCAGTGATGAGCAATCCAGTTCTTTTATATATCGTTGGGTGGAATAAAAAGAAAACGTTCGCCCATCCGTACTTGACAAAATTAAAATAAAAATGCATCTAGACAAATGACAACGCCTCACATCGGTCGGTGTGGATCAAGAAGGTGACTAAACTTTCTATAGGTGCCGCAGATCTTCGGCCATTACTGTCCTTCACCTACGTCACGAGCAGTCCCATCCGCCTTTGCGCTGGACCTAGTACATTATTAATTGTTATTGGGTTGTGATTTTTGAGAATTTATAAACTTAAATTTCAAAATCAACTTGCTCTGCTGCTCTAGGGTAAGCAATCGGGAGGAAAGGACTGCCGGTGACGTCAGTCCCCATCCGTCCCGCCTGATGGGCAGGGAGAAATCTGCGGCACCTATAGAAAAGTTTAGTCACCTTGGTGTGGATGATTGAGGAGACGTGCGTTGCGTGGTAACGAGAAGAACTCTTGCAGGGATGGGAAACAAAATGTGATAGCCATCCGAAGCGCATCTAGGTGCCAAATTTTATCAAAAACGGTTGTGAGTCATGAAAAGAAAGCACGCGTTTTCACATCGTGTAGGATAAAATAGCATTTTTGACGTGTGTCAAGTGGCGAGTCATATCATTACCGGGTGATTCACCAAGTTATGGGCTATTGCTGTGGGCGCCATCCCCCCCCCCCTAACCAGTCATTATCTTGAACCATTGATTTAGTTGTTTCTTGGGGGAAAAACCCCAAGCACTTGCTATTTTTCAAAGATTCGATAAAGATATTGCCTTTTACTTTATCAGCAGCGATAACTGGTAACAGGGCGTTTTGTGTTCATTATTATCAACAGTGATGTAGGGTATTCCCATGGTTTTGGGTTGTAGTTTTTTTTTTTTTTTTTTTTTTTTTGTTCTCATAGCACTACAAAATGTCCTCGTGTGACCGGGGCTTTAGAAAGTCAGGACAATTTTGATATAGCAGTAAATTCAAATGTTAAATTTTTGACTTTTTTCCTGAAAAGAAAGAAGAAAACACGGAAAAATTGCTGATTAAGTTTGAATTTCTTACGCCCAAAAAAGTTTGAGAACCTGTCTGTTTATGGTTGTGGTGTATAAAAGTGGCTTGGCCAACTCAAAGGAGGAATGTAAAATTTTTGTCGAACAATAGAGAGCCATAGAGCCTAAAGGCAATTTCGCAAGCGAGAGCTCGAAGCAGAGCACGTCAGAAATATTGTATGTTTTTTATTGGCTCAGTTCTTTTCTTCGCATTCTTGTCATTAGTGGAACTCGCTGATGAAGTGGTCATCCGAAATTGGTGGCGAAATAAGGCCAGTTTTTATAAGCTGAACGCCTCACGTTTAAGTTTATTATTTTTCTTGATATTTCAGAAATTCCGTGGTAAATTTATAGAAATAAGATTCCGTCCCAGAAATACATATATTATTTTTCCTGGGTAAGCTAAATTGACAGAAAATGTTGAATATTTTTTGAGCGAGTTGCAACGTGTGTGATCAGCTTCCATAAAAAAAAAAAAAAAAATTAATTCATTGTCCCTGGTTTCTAGAAAGTCTATCGCCTTTTACTCCCATTTTTAGTGCTTTACAATTGATATTGTACCTGTGCGAAACTCAGTACAACGCACAGTTTGGTCAGTTCAAGGGACGTAGTATCCCATAGTATGAGCTTCTCTGGGCCGTCCTCCTCATTAAGAGTTCCCCGATTTAGCCGAAATTGTGTGGGACCAGCAATGTCCATCTTATTGCGACCACGAGGTAAAAGCGACGGCGTACAACGTTTCAATTGACAAGATAGCGGGGTCACTTACTTATCGAAGCACAAGTTGAGAACATGAAAGAGTGAGAAAGAAAATCATTGTTTTCCCCCACCATGAACCTGCCGCTCTAACGTCTTAGACTTTTCAGGGCTTGTTATGAGGGCGGGGGAGGTCATTCATATTCAAACGGGGCGAATCGAGCGTGTCTTCTATTTTCGGGAAGGGTTCACATTGAACTCTTATTTATCTTCTGTTATCTTTTGTTTGTTTTATTTATTTATGATTTGTTAAGAACGATTTCTCCTTGGAGATTCAACATTCCTTGTTAGAGTCCCGGTTAAGAGCCTATATTTTGGTGATGCTTTGATTTTCGGATCGTTTTAGTGTTGGATGCTCTGATATTACACGTCTTCGGGTGTCGACAGAGAATTGAGATTTTTCTTCATCTTGGAATCCTTTTTAAAGGTTTTTTCTAACGTTCTCGTCATGTTTCTATTGAATTCTTCCCCGGCAAAGTACGTTGTCAATATGTACAATTGTTATTTTCATTCCGCCGAAGTTTCAGAGTTATCTCTTTTGGAAAAAGTCGGGATTTAAGATATCTGAATTCACGAAGAATGTGGTCAGGTCTAGAAACGGCTGACACCTGTAGTCTGAAATTCTTTATTAGCATCCAATTTTATGACAATATTCGCATTTTCCTTCAGTTGACGCTCTGACTGAGTTTGGACAAATCACCGCAAAAATACAGGTGATTTGCCTGTATTCCTCCCGTCCCCCCACATTGTTCTTTCTGGGGCTAAATTACCCCCTAAATTAGACCCACCATCAGGGTGCGTTTATCAATGCACTTATTTTACAGACAAAGCTGTGATAAGTCTGGTTGCTATGGGCCTTTTTGTAAACAGTTATGCAAAGTTATCCGAGGGATTGCTATTTCATGAGAAATCCGGTGATTGAGTTTTTTGATCAAAGTAGCCATTTTGGAAAAAAATTTACAGATGTTCCCGGCCTCAAATCGTCTGTTTGTAATCAGATCGAACATATTTTTGAAAAAAAAACTTTATCGTGTAAAACGGGTCTATGACCATTTTTCATGACTTTATTTAAGCATTTCCCTTAAATTAATTATATCCCTGTTAGTCATGTCAGTCCATGAAACCGAAAACTCCAACTGAACCGTTCCGAGAAAGACATCGTGTATAACACAACATGTATACTGTGTTGAGCTGATGAATATTTAAAAAAAATTTAAGCAGGATTATGATGACGAATAACTATTGTTTTCAGGGAGCGTGTACATGAATGGGGACGTTGCGAAAGTCCCTCCAGGGGCGATCGTCTCTGCAAGTTCTGAACAGATCACACACAACCCGAATACAAACTTCAGGTAATTTTTGTTTTTTTTAAATGTAATCTTCCATTTTCCGATCAACCGCGAACTCATGCATTTCGTTGGTTGTCTTTAGCCTGCTGAATGGCGTAGCAGCTGACCAACTGGATAGCTACAGCGATGGCGGGGCTCTGCCAACAGGGGGGCAGGCCTCATCGGAGCGATCCTCGTCACCTTCGGCGTCAGCCATGACTCCGGCCGTTTCCTCTTCCTCTGCGACGTTAGCGCCTGCCGCCTCCAGCTCACAGCCATCGTCGACCGCGGCGACGGAAGGAGGAGGAGGAGGAGGTGGCGGCGGGACGAGCGCAAACCATGTACCCCCTATTTCGATCGACCAGTTGAAACATTTGCTATCTTCCCAGTTGGAATATTATTTTTCAAGAGAGAATTTAGCTAATGACACATATCTTTTGTCTCAAATGGACAACGATCAGTATGTGCCCATTTGGACTGTTGCTAACTTCAACCAAGTGAAAAAGCTCACTACTGACATCAAGCTTATTACTGAAGTGTTAAGAGGTAAGTTTCGGCGTTTGATTTACTCGAATTTATTCAATTTCATCTTGTTATTTCTTCAGAATCGCCGAATGTTCAAGTCGATGACGAAGGGTTAAAGGTACGCCCCAACCACAAAAGGTGTATAGTCATTTTAAGAGAAATACCTGAAAGTACGCCTCTTGAAGAAGTCAAGGTATGTTTGTAGGTAATTCCTTGCGGCAAGGAAATAACGTTTGTTTTTCTTTATTTTTTCCAGGGATTGTTTTCCGGAAAAAATTGTCCTAAGTTTATTTCCTGCGAGTTTGCTCATAATAATGCGTGGTACGTGACTTTCGAAAACGACGAAGATGCGCAAAAAGCCTACAGGTTTCTAAGAGAAGAAGTCAAGGAGTTTCAGGTAATAATACTGTTAACGATAATAAGTGAAACTTGTAGATAAACCGGAGGTGTCCTTTCAGGGTAAGCCCATAATGGCCCGTATCAAAGCGAAACCAATGAATCGGTTACCGATTCCTGCCTCGATCGCCATGAAAAATGGTTACCGAGCCCCTGCGTCGGCTTCTTCGAACTCGGCTGTGGCGGCGGCTGCCGCTGCAGCGGCCGTATACGATCCAGCTGCCGGTGGCTATGTGCCTAGTGGTGCTCAGCGTTTTTATCTCGCCAATGGCGCTTCGCTTCCTCCCAATGTTAATTATTCCGCGGCTAATCAAGTTCACGTTTACGTGAGTTAAGATTAATGTCGACTAATCGTATTTGTCACGATTTATCTAATCGCTTGTGTACGTTTTGACCGTAGCAATTCCAGCAACAGCCTTTCTACCCTCCTAGTATGCTGCAAGCGTGGAGTCCACCAGGAGCTTTTTTCGATATAGGCAGCGTATTTTCAGTCAACGGACTTGCCCCTCAAGGTCCTTTTGCGAAGACACACCCTAACCGCTATGCCCCGCGAAGGTGAGTAGTTGCTATCGCTCAATTTGTCATTCAGCACTAATTAGAGCCGAGACGATTCATTTTTATCGCCCTGGTGTCAACTGTGCTCACATTAACGTCCACAAACAATTCATTGGTGGATAATTTTTTGTATTCCTACCTGGAAATTTGTTGGCAACAGTTAATTCATTATACATAGTTGAAACTTTTATTACACGGCGACTTTTTTTTTGTACGCAGACATAATAAAAGAGGTGTCGGCCTGGAGCAGAGGACAACTATGAGTGACAGTGGACTCGTGGGTGGCGGAGGAATCCGAGGGAGTGGACCCACCGGTGGATCGAAACCATTAGGCAGCGGAAACTCGAAAATCTCGCCCGGAATCGAAAGTTTAACTGGAGGGCAGCAGGCAAAGCCTCACTATTTTTCGCGCGAGCCCACGGCCACAGCGGTTCATCCTCAACAGCATTATCACGCCCAGTCTCACCACCACCACCATCACAGCCAACAAGCCCAGTCTCACCATCATCATCACAATGACAGCTCTTCACACGACGCGGCGGTAACAAGACATGGCAGTGAATTGGAAGACCCTTACAGACAGTCAGTGAGCGCGTCAGGATCTGGGATTGGTGGGAAAGACTCGTTGCCGGCGAGGTATCGGCGCAGGAGGAAAGATGATGAAGGAATTCTCGGTGGCGGGGGCAGTAGTCGAGGAGGGGGCAGTCCTCCAGGGCCTCAGTTTGATCTTGAAGCTGACGCTTTTCCACCTTTGCCGGGCCTCGCGGCTTCTTCAGACGGCCCCGACTCTGCTGTTCCGGCGTTGGCCTCGCCTTCAGGTGGAGTCACCGCTGCCATAGTTGCCACGTCACTGCCGCCACTTCATTCTTCGAATAATCTCTCCCGACACTCCCCGCTTCCTCACATCGAAAATCTCTCGATTGATGAATGGACTGAAAATAGGACGGTTCCTGGTGCTGCCAGCAGCAGCAAGACTGCTTCGGCTGCGGAGAAAATAAAGACTGATGAATCCCAGAATTCCGCCAGTGGTGGGGGTATCAACGTAATTAACGGTGGTCCAGTAGGTGGATCGGTGTCCGAATCATCGTCAGGCCCCAACATCTCCCTCGTTTCCGCTTCCGCCGCTACTACCGACCCTCACCCCTTTTCGCCTCTCGCTCCGACTCAAACGCCGCACTCTGATATGCCTCAAATAAAAACGGCCGCGTCATCTTCGACCGATCTACCGTCGCCTTCGACGTCCTCAGGCGGCGGTCCTTCCTCCGTCTCCAGCAATTCTCAGCCGACGCCGAATGTCGACAGTATCGGTGTTGTCAAACTCAGCTACGCCCAAGTGGCTCAGCACAATAAAGAAAGGGATGAACGTGACAAACAATCCCAGTTTCAACAGTCGACGACAGGAAGTGGTGGCAGTCTCACGGCGTCTCAACCGGCTGTTTCCGCCGCTTCTCCGTCAACTCCTTCGGCTACCTCTCCTAACAATCAACAGTTACATTCAGACGATGACAAAAAGGATGTGGCGTCAAATTCTTCGTCATCGTCATATTACCAGTCGAAAAGTACGCCTAATCACGCCGTGATCTCACGAATAAAATGCTAACGTCCTATTATTGTTTGCAGCTGATGCAGGCGTAATTCGCGGACGAGCGTCTGGTGGCCGGGGAGGAGCTACTGTCCCGAGAAGAAGGGACAATGTTACGAGATATGGGTCTAGACAACGCTCCCCTAAATAGCATAATTATTTTAGGTAAGTGCCTCTTAGTTTTATCTTTCTATTTCAATGATTCGTTCCCATTCTCGTCAAATTGACGGCCTTTTCTGGGCGTGACATCTGGATGTAAGCGCACAAAACCCATGGGACGGTTACACTTGAGTCAAACCTGCGTACGTTGCTTTAGGGTAACTTGGGCGCTGGGTCCGAATTACCCTTATTGTCCCACATCACTATGCACGCGTACGCGTGACACGACGCTACTCGGCTTCGTTAGGGGCGTTTTCGATAATGTGCGTATAACAAACAGCGCATCAATCGAGACGCCCGCGTAGTGCGGGTGCGAAGTGCACGGCTGATCAGAGGGTGTATGGAGTATGAACCTGAAAGAGGGTTTTACAGTGCCGGATTACTGCCTGACACACTCAATAGTATTTAGTTATTATATGTAGGGTACCTTAAATTGTTTGTTATGTATGTAAGTAGCAAATTAGCCATAGGTCTATCTGAATATCTTATTAAAACTGAATATATCATTAAGTACATAGTTTGTTGTGAACCTACGCGTCGTCCGTGGAGTCATTTTTAGGGGGCGAGTCAAGCTATCTTATAGGAAGATAGTAGCCAGACCCGGCATTCTCTATACGTGAATCGTCAGTTTGGTGGTGGTGGTACGGCGATGATGATGGTGGGGGGGGGGTCTTCCGTCACGTTTGCCACTTATAGTTCATGAACAACCAGTTGAAATAAATCAAAAATAGCCAACATTTCTTGGGCGCGAATAGTTCGGCTAGCAATTTTTTGGGTAAGAGTGGTCAGTTTTCCATTTCTAGGGATAGGCCGGGAATAGTTAGTTTTCCATTTCTAAGGAGTGTACAGAGGCCGCTGCTGTATCTCCTCTATACGAACGACGTCCCTAGCAGTGGGGACACAACAATTGCAACGTTTGCAGACGATACAGCCCTACTGGCGGTTGCAGAGTCTGTTGAAGGAGCAACATCGCAACTACAGCACACAGTAAATAATGTATGTCAATGGGCCAAAAAATGGCGACTAAAACTGAACGAACTCAAGTCTTCACACACCTACTTCACAAACAAGAAAATAATCAATTTACCAATAATTATCAATGAACAACAGGTACCCATAGTAAACACCGCCAAATACCTTGGTATGACACTCGATACTAAGCTAAAATGGAAAGAGCACGTTAAGAAGATGAGTGAAGAACTAAAACTGAAGTTTAGAAGACTGTTTTGGTTACTTGGTAGGCACTCTGAGCTCTCCATCTATAATTAATTGCTAATATATAGACAAGTGCTGAAGCCAGTATGGACGTAAGGAATTCAGCTCTGGGATTGTACAAAAGGACCAATATTAAGGTCATACAAACATTCCAAGACAAGGTACTGAGGAGCAATGTCAATGCCCCCTGGTATGTTCGCCCCACGAGACCTCAAGGTGGAAACCGTAAGAGAAGTAATTGAGCAGCATGCTCTCAAACACCAACAACGCCTTTGGGTATATTTGAACCCGGAGGCACTTCGCCTCCTGGACAACAACGGTAACGTCGTCAGGCGGCTACAACGGGCAAAACCCATGGACCATGGGGTGTCGCGGTAGTGACAGCGAGGTGCGTGCGTGTTCGTAGGAGAAAGGCCACTGGGCCATGAACTCCAACAATGTTGTAAATTGTATACAGGGTGGAACAGGATAAGTGTGACAAAAAAAATTGGGTGAAAGTAGGCCTCATTTGTGATCGAAAACACCTTTGTACCATGGTCCGAAAATCAAAACCCTACGAGATATGATTTTTCTAACGTTTATTATGACTCACGTCACTTTTCTTAACTAAATGGGAATAACTCAGTTTCCAGCTGACATTTTGCAACTTTTGATGACAGATTCGGAAACAGCACATTTTTTTCTGTCAGGATTAGCCATTTACGATAAAATTCAACCATTTTCTGGGGGCTCCTGAGCTGCTCAAAGTTTTGCAAATCAAGGATTTCTAATTTTTCAAAAAAGTCAACCCCCGCTTTCTTTTCGAAATTTGAGCGCACCGACATCCCATGGGTCGGAAAAACTTCCCCAATGTGTCCTTTTTGAAATTACTCATGAACGTATTTTTAGTTAATCAGTGATTTTTCTGACCATTGGTGAGAAATGACCATTTCTTAGAAAAAAGAATGGTTTTTCTCTTCAAAATCGCTTGTTTCGACCTACAACATTTGAACGAGCTTTGTGTTTTTTAGCATGATTGACGTCATTAAAGCATCATCCAAAGTTTTCCCTTGAACGGGGCGGACTGTGTACTCCTGTCAAAGTTCAAAAAATGTCGCTCCTGCAGCTAGCTGTCGGGTAGAGTGCATTTCTCTACTGCGAATTTCGAATTCGTATTCGAATCGGAAATTGGTAACAAGTAGAGTCATTAAGTGCACTAATTTCGTCGAATAACAGCTAAACACGCCGAAATTCGCAGTAGTGAAATGCACCCTTGCCGACAGCCAGCTGCCGGAGCGACAGTTTTTGATATTTTGGTAGGAGTGCGCATTCCATTCGGTTCGAAGGAAAACTTTGGATAAGGCTTTAATGAGTTTTAGCATGTTTTGAATCACAAAGCTCGTTCAAATTGGGTTGGTCAAAACAAGCGATTTTTAAGAGAAAAATCATTCTTTTTTTCCAAGAAATGGCCTTTCTGCCGAAAACTCGCTGAAGAACTAAAAAAACGTTCATGAGTAATTTTAAAAAGGACAAATTGAAGAAGTTTTTCCGACCCATGGGATGTCGATACGCTTAGATTTAGTGTAGAGAAGTGGAGGCTGAATTTTTTGAAAAATTAGAGATCCACGATTTGCATAACTTTGAGCATCTCTCAAGCCCACAGAAAATAGTTGAATTTTATCGAAAATGGCTATTCCTGTCAGAAAAAAGTGTGCTCTTTCCAAATCCATCGTCAAAAGTAGCAAATGTCAGCTGTAAACTGATCTATTCGCATTTAGTTAAGAAAAGTGATGCAAGCCTCAAAAAACGTTTAAAAAATCGTATCTCGTAGGATTTTGATTTTCGGACCATGGTTTATAAGGTGTTTTCGATCGCAAATGAGGCCTATTTTCACCCAATTTTTTTTGTCACACTTATCCTGTTCCACCCTGTATATATGAGCAAATTAACTTGATGGGCTCAGGCTCAGTTGTTATAATACAGATACGTATTAATAAAGATACCTAGAAAAGAAATCTAGGGAGGTAATTGTCGGTTTAGCGAATTTTCTGATTTGCCATTCCAGGGAACAAAATGGTTTTTATGGCCATTGTTAGAGCGTGAATTGTATATTTATAAACATTTTCAAGGCTTGAATCGTCAATTTTGCATTTTTTTTAAAGCCATTTTCAGGGCGTTTTTAGCCATTTTAAGGGCAGTGTTATTCTGCAGTTTTTCTATTTCTAGTGAGCAAAGTACGCATTTCGTCATTTTTGCCATTTTCAGGGAGTTGAGTTAATTTCAGGGTAATAAAATGACACCATTTTCCTCTTTTCAGGTTGCAAATCGTGAGCTCAGCCATTTTCAAGGCGTTTTATTCTTTCAATAAATTCTGCCATTTTATTATTAGGTGGTGAATGGTCTGTTCGGCCATTTTTTAGGCGGGAATTTGGTATTTTAGAGCACAAATTGTCTGGTTGGTCATTTTTAGGGCGTGGGTTGTGAGTAAGGCACGAATCGTCTTTAGGCATTTTCAAGGTGCGAATAGTTCGTCAAGCAATTTTTAACTCGCGAATGACCAGTTTTGCCATGTTTTTGGGCTCTGATAATCAGTTTAGCCATTTTAAAGGTGCGAATCGTAAATTCCGCCATCTGTAGAATGTAACTAATCATAATCAGTTTAGGGCTTAGATCATGGGGTAGGGGGGTCAGTTTAGCTTTTTTCAAGCCTCGAGGGGCCAGTTAGCTCATTTTTCGAGAACGAGTGGTCGGTTTTGTCTTTTTCAGGTCATGAATCGCCAGTTTAGCCAGTTATGCGGCGTGGAATGCTATTTCGGCTATTTTCAGGGTGTGAATTGCCAGTTGGGCTATTTTTTGGTGAGTTAAAGATCTTGTTCTGGGGAAGATGTAGACACCCCTTGATTTCGTTGGTTGGGTTGAACATTTTTGTTACTTTTAATGGCGACCGTTTAAGGGGAGTTTCATTGGAACGCTGTTCTTCATTGTTTGTCAATCATGAATGACAGCAACTGACTGTCCGCCGAATTTTTCCCCGAGGTTTATCACCCGACTCCTCTCAGCTCTATGCTATATGCGTTTTCGTGTCATTTTGCCCGCGAAAAATTGGTCTCGACTGATTCACACGGACTGACCATTTTCCAGTTTGAAGGTATTGAATTACCACTTGGTTATCTACCACTTGGTCAAGAAAGGGCGCAAATTGTCAGTTTGCCCATTCTTAAGGCTTGAATCGCGTTAGTTTTAGTCGCATTTATTGTGGGAATAGTCATTTCCGTTATTTTTAGGCTGCGAGTAGTCAGTTTAGACGCTTGAAGTCCAGCGAAACACAAAACAGCCCTTCAGTAAGCATCGATCGGGCCCCGTTTACAAACCGTATGTGCAACGCGTCTGTGCAACGTATCAAAATACTTCATTTTCAAAGAGGTTAAATTTGGTTTGCATGGACTCCATGGACGTGTAGCATAGAGTTTTTAACTCTTCACGTCTGGGCGTCAACCATGAGCTAGCGTAAAAATACCGTCAAAACGCGGTATCTACGGCGTTATAACATTATTTGTGATAGAGCGTCCTTAGTTACCGCTTGCGTTAATTTTTTAACGCTAGCTCATGGTTGACCCCCAGACCTCGTATTTTCTTCGTGAGAGGCATTTTTGTTAAATTCTCCGTGTGCTTCTATTTGAAATTGGCCCAGTACGAAGATATCTCGCTCTTCCAAATAACAAAGAGCTCGTCTTCGAGCGAATCGATCATTCTCATTTTTTGAGGGAATAAATTTGTTTGGTTGCATATACTCCACACAACGTATACATAGAGCTTGTGAACGGGCCTTTATAGCGATACTGGCAAATGGTTGCATTACTTTCGTATCAGTGTGCGTTTGTATTTGTCCCTTTCTACGGCATTCATTTGACCTTGAAAACGTTTGATGAGTCAGGGAATTTTGTTTTGGAGAAGTTGTAGATACCCCTAGAGTAGTTGCCAGTAGAGCTTTCCATAAGTAGCCGAATTAACGTAGGTTTTTGGCAGTTATCAAAATGGAGTTGATTGAAAATAGTAAGTGGTGCGTGCCTTCAATGGTGTATTGGCGTTACAATGCGCGCTTCGTCCTCATCTCCACCCTTGGGCCATGGATGCTCCCACTTCTGGCTGCGGGAGAACTCTCTGTGACACGATATACTTGGTTTCGTTAACCCTGCGTCATAGAAAACCGCCTGGAGGTGAGAAGTGCTCAATTGGGTGGGGGGGGGATATGCGCGTATGAACCCAGAAACTTGCTTCGACACCGCTGCGTGGGTTTGGTCTTTCCTCTTCCTCACCACTCAAATAGTCCCAACAATCCGAGGATTCGAGAGTGAAGTTTCTGACTTTTCTTTTTTTTTTTTGAAAAAGTAAACTTTATTATTCTATAAGAATATCACAGTTGGGCTCACAGTTGGATTATTTTGGTTGCCTGGGAACTTGAAGCATGTTTAATGGGTACAATGGGGAACTTGACGATTTTTTTTTTAGTGTCGCAATCGAAAGAATAGGTTAAGGGAATAAGACTACCATTACGCAAACCATAAAATTATCATCCGAAACAATTTAAATAATTTTCTATAAAAAGCAGTGGGGTAAAAGTGGTGGAATGGGCAGGGTGAGGAATGGTTGTTTTGTGACGTGGAAGAGCATTAGGCTCAGCAGGTGGCGTTATCAGTGTTTGTGTTCACGCGGTTATGTCTTATCGTTGAAAGATAGATTTGAACTTCAGAGCTATTGGGATTAATTTAGTAATGCCTCCGAGAAAAAATCCGTATTATTGTTTAGTTCCGGGATGTTTATCCAGCAATGAGACTTACTGTGTTGTAATTTCAATCTCTCAAGATTCTCAATAACAAAACTGATTAACTGATAACCTCGGAGTTGTTTACACACATACAGAAAAGCAATGCTCTTTGACGTCACAAGGGGGACCGCTCCCACCCACTCCAAGTCGAACAGCTGAATTTACACTCAATAATGAATTATTAGGCCGGAAGTGTGGGAGCATCCATCAATTTGATGAGAAAAGAAAGCTCACTCCCACTAAACAATGTTTTATTTCGTGACCGCGGTTTCAGCTTAACGCCATCTTCAAACGAGCCAACGAAAAAACAACAACAGCGTCACGAAATAAAACATTGTTTAGTGGGAGTGAGCTTTCTTTTCTCATCAAATTTACACTCAAAGTTAAAATTCAATTAAAAATCACAGACTGAAGAGAATTAGATGCGGTTTTCATTATACTACTCAGGTAATGGCCTATTATGACGTGAAAGGGCTAAAATGAAAAAAAATGGCACATGCAAGTTCCCCATTCAGTAATTGTACCAAAACCAGAAGACTAAGTTGGCTGGAGGTTAGCTATCTATGTAGAGTATTAAATTGAAAACAAATGAAAACAGAACAATAAATTAATAAATAGCAATAATAAAATAAATAACTATTAATCAGTAGACTGTTAGATTCCTGCGATGACGTCCTGCGTGCGTTTTCTTTTTAGGCGACGTGCACTGGGGGGAGGCGGAGGCTCCTCAATTATTTGGCGTACCAGGGGGTTACTGTGGTTAACCATACTGGACCGGAGTCGCATGTAAGAATTTTCGATGACGTGGGACACTTCTGGAATGTCCAGGTCGCAATGTAGGACAGAGCCTCTGACGTACCACGGAGCGCCTGTGATGAGTCTCAATGTACGATTTTGTAGAGCTTGTATTCGAGCTATGTGACTTTTAGCCGCACTTCCCCAGAGTCCACAGCCATACTGCCAGATTGGTCGAATTAGGGTTAGGTAGAGAAGTCGTTTGTGTTGAAGCGGTAGGGCAGATCTACTATCAAGGAGGAATTTCAGCTTCTGGATTCTGTTGCGAACCCGATGGATAGTGCTGTTTACTTGGTTTTTCCAGGTCAGTTTGGCATCCTAGTGGATTCCAAGGTATTTGACGGATTCTGCTTTTGGCAGCACCTCGCTCTTGTATGTGACAATGGGGGTAGACTCGTTTTTAATTTTATAAGTGAAGTTAATCAGGGAAGATTTGGATGTGTTCATTTTCACTCTCCACTTTTCGCACCATTTTCCAACTTCATCCAGAAAATTTTGCAGCGTGGTCGCTGCTTGCTCACTGGTGTTATCCTGGCTGAACGCAGCGACATCGTCGGCAAACTGAGAAAGCGTTATGCCTTGCGGTGCAGGAAAGTCACCACCGCGCCCGGTGGTGACTAATTTAATCTACGTGCGGTGTAGATTAAATAGAGGAGAGGCCCCAAGACGCTGCCTTGGGGAACCCCAGCAGTGATTGCTTTTGAAGCTGAAATAACATCGGCACACTTAACGGTGAAGGTACGGCTGGTCAAGTAAGACTGCAGAAGCCGGTAGTACGTGTCGGGGAGATGATTTTTTAGTTTATACAACAGACCGTCATGCCAGACTTTGTCGAAGGCTCTCTCCGTGTCTAGGAATGCCCCGAGACAAACTTTTTTGTCCTCATAGGTCTTAAGAATTAACTCTGTGACTCGATGTAGTTGCTGAGGGCAGGAGTGCGACTGGCGGAAACCAAACTGTGAGTCAGGTATAAGGGGTGCGAGGAAGTGGAGTAATTTTGGGACCAGCAAACGTTCGAAGACTTTCGCGAACAAGGGCAGCAAGCTTATTGGTCGGTAGCTATGAGGATCAGAGGCATTTTTGTTTGGTTTCTTGATCATAGTTATGCGTGCGTGCTTCCACCTGTTTGGAAAATGAGTGGTTCTGAGTATAGCATTATATATTTGTGTCAAATAGACTATACCTTTACGAGGAAGAGCTTGAAGTAGAGGTTGAATGATGAGATCATCGCCAGGAGCCTTTTTTGTAGGCGAGCGCTCTGACTTTTCTATTTCGAAAAATTGTTACCACTGACACACAGCCAAAAATGGAGTTAAATTGCGATTTTTTTTAGTTCCATAAACATTATCCAGTGGGTCATTGCAAATCAGCCTATTCCAGTCAAGGAATTACCTTTTAAAGGGTTTTGCGATTCGGATTTTTTACTTGATATTTCCCCCGTTTTTTTTTTTTTTTGGTGTTACAGATTGAAAGAAGAACACAGGCCTATTGTAAGGTGAGATTTAAAATTCTCCCTTTTTAAAAACAGAAACAAACAAAAAACCTACAAATTTTTTATTGTGCGGAAACGTGACGAACTTCCGTCAACGAGTTGCTTTTGAATACCAGAGGAAAAAATGGAGTACCAAAACAAAATAATTACTCCTATGTATTTTTTCGTTCGTTTATTTTTTAAAAGTTAAATTCCGAGTTTTAAGAAAGAGTTCTAGGGAAAGAGTTTGCCCTTATGATATTTCTTTGGAAACTAAAACAATGTAAAACGGAATTAGAGGGGTTTAGATCCTATTTTTGGGGGGCAAAGAAAAGTGCCTCTAATAAGTGAATATTTTAATGTTATAGTGACCACCCATTTTTTTTTTCTTCTTAATTCTAAGCTTCAATTTTGTTATTCGATTTTTAATAAAAGTGAAATCATGCAAATAATTTTCTTTTTCGGGCGAACATAATAGTTTAAAAGGTGCTTCAGAAGAAGCCGTTCAATAACGATGTAAATATTATTCTTGTCCGACAGAAAGAGAAAGAAAGTGTTGGATTTACTAATTATCAAAAAAAAAAAAAAAGAATATATATACACAAATGAATAAATATATTGAAAAATGAGGGAAAACTTATTTTTTGACGATTGTTTATATAGTGTGCAAGCTAGTTTTATTAATATTCCTAGGTGTACTACAAAATAGTATTTCAATTATTGTATATGGGAAGCGATACATTGAATTTCAGAGAGATGAAATTTGTAAAAATTACTGTTATCCACGTAATAATGTTACTCGAATTTATATTAAGTGGTAAATTTGAAATCCGCTAATTTTTTGTATTAAGGTTCCTTCACGCGTGAACTGTCCAGCCAAAACTTCGAGATGTATCCAATAAAAGATCATGATGCGTGTTGCTCTTTAATTGGCTACGTCTCAAAGATTTTAGCTGTCACAGATCGCATGTGAAGGGCGCCTTTTTTTGGTCCACTAACCGAGCCGAAGCTCTTTCCCTTCTCCCTCATTTTACTATCGATATACAAATTTGAGGGAAAGACTTTATTCGTTTGCAGATTGTTTCGTTGTCGTTTTTTTTTTTTTTTTTTTTTTTTTTTTTTTTTTTTTTTTTTTTTTTTTTTTTTTTTTTTTGAAGCGAAAAGTGTAGCCGCTAGTGCTTCCAATTCCCACCCAGCCCCCAGTCACTCTCTCTCTCACCAAACGTCTGTACAGTTGAATTGTATTTGGCTTCCCTCTCACCCCCCCTTTCAGTTCAGTATCACTTCCGACAGTGGCCATGCTGAGACTGAAAAACAAAAAAAAAAGTTCGGCACGAGGCTATTTGAGCCGTCCATTTCAGTTTTTCCTCCCTCCTATTGAAGAGGGATGGGGGAGGTTGTTGAATAAAGAGAATTTATTTACTCTTCGTTCTTTTTAGTTTTTTTGTCTAACCCCCTGTCTCACCTCACACTGTACGTAGTTTCGTTTTTGTTTTGTTTTTTTGTTTTCAGTTATGCACTCGCCACTGATGACAGAACCCGGATTTCCCTTAAAGTCGCTCGAAAATTCCAGTTTTGAGTCAATTACCTCTTTTCTGTTTCAATATGGGTGTTATAACTTGTGTTTTGTCCTTATGCCTTTTTTTCGAGTTATCTTTGTAGTTTACAATTATTTGACATTTTTTTGTTATTACGTTATACGTGCATATTGGAAGAGAACGTAAAATCCAAGGAGCAGTTTATTTTACACATTTGAGAACATCCTCCTTTCCCTTTTCCCCCCACACGTCGTAATTCCCTTGTGTTTTTTCCCACTAATCTACAGGCGCGAAAGGTTAGAACAAATTCACCCGCGAAAACGTTTTTAAATTTTTTCAAATATTTATATTCCTATATATATTTTTTTGTATTATAATATATTTTATGTTGTTTTCTTATTAGAGAAACAGAGTGCCCAAGTGCTCGTGTTTATTTTTTTCTTTTTTTCTCTCTCTCTTTGTTGATTACATGTATAAGAACGTGGTTTCGGTGAAGTGATCTTGTTGGATTCATGGTTGGAGGGGGGGGGGTCATTATACGTTGCTCTAATTTATAGGAAAATAGGGACGCTCCAACGACGATTACGCCTGTAGATTCGATTCCTGTGGGGTTGTTAATTAAAACGATGGTTTATTTTCTTTAACTTTTGTAATAAGTAGTTGAATAACGAAAGTGAAAAAAAAAAAAAAAAGATTCATTTTAGACGTTACTACACATGTGATATAGTTCGCTGTAAATAATTAAGCGATTTGATGTTTATATATGGAAAAACCGCCATAATTACTGTCTTTTTATCGTTTTTTTTCTTTTCAAAAAAAGGTGGTTCATATTTTTTTTATTTCATACAAGTAGGGCTGTTTTCGTATTTAAACTTTATGAAAAAAAACATTGATCACAATAAGAAAACGACTGAAAGCGTGAAGAAAAAGAGTAATCTCAAGCCCTTTTGCCCGACACTGGTCTGTTCGAAAAATGGAAAAACAAGTAATTTTTAAGGTGTAAACATTTATTATTTTTTAAAAATGAAAAAATAATATTTTTGAAAAAAATGAAATGAAGGCTTTTACAATGCTAAACTCGTTTTCTGCACATTGAAACAATTGCAAGAGCCTGTTAAAATTCGCCCAGGTACCGTGTAAGTTTAGCATTGTAACAATTTAAGTAAAACAGAGTCCCTCAAAGGTGATAGTTTTTTAATTTATTATTATTATTATTCCCGTCCCTGTTTACGACCATCTCCGCCTCCCCCCCTTCGAATCATCGTCGCCATAAAATTCCTCTTCTCAGCTCTTGGTTCCATATTGGTTTTTTTTTTTTTTTTTTTTTTTTTTTTTCGTTTCAGCCAAGAGTACTTGCTGTGTCTTAAATATTAAAAAGAAATGTGAGGTAAAATCACTAGATATATATATATATAAATGAATATTATAATTTTAAAAAAGTGAAAGTTTAAAAAAAAGAAAATGTACAGAACCATTTTTCTCAACGTTGTACGATTAAAATTGCAAATAACCGGCATTTATTACGAATCCTGCGTTTTTCTTTGAAATTCCTGCTCCAAGTGTCTGGTAAGTGGATTTAAAAAACCCTCGTCTGTAGAGTGAATGAGAGTGTGAAGTGAGGGGAGGGGGTTAGCCCGAATGTGGAAATAACGAAGCTCGATGATCAATGTTTTTTTTGTGGGTGGCCCGTTTTGGCCATCTTTTGCAGGGTGTTCATGAATTAGCTAGACAGAAGAAAACCAGCTATGGGGCACATCGTTTGTCATCGAAATGACTACCCATTTGGAGTTTTTGGAAATTCCGCTTTGTTTCCGATTTATCACAAATTTTTATGATTTTTTCATGAATCCCCTTTTTCCCACTTAAATGCTTGCCATAGGCTCATAAAATGGCACTTGCCTAAAACTAATTAGCTCATAGGAAAAAGGACAAAATTTCCTTTCAAATGTGTCCACTTTCGGGTGAAAATCAGCCGATTTACGAAAGAAGCTAGTGACTCACGTTTCCACACATTTTTCCGACGCGATTTTAACCTCTTCGCCATAGGGAAGAAACAATTTGAAATCAGTGGAAAAACTTCCTTATTTTGTTAGTTTTCCAACGTTGTATAAAGGTTTACACAGTTACATTTCAAATTTTTTCTTTCCTATGGCGAAGAGGTGAAAATCGCGTCGGAAAAATGTATGGAAATGTGAGTCACTAGCTTCTTTCGTAAATCGGCTGATTTTCACCGGAAAGTGGACACATTTTAAAGGAAATTTTGTCCTTTTTCCTATGAGCTGATTAGTTTTAGGCTAGTACCATTTTATGAGCGAACCGCAAGCATTCAAGTGGGAAAAGAGGGAATTCGTGAGATAATCGTAAAATGTTTGATATTTTGGAAGCAAAGTGGAATTTCCAGAAACTACAAATAGTCATTTCGATGACAAATGATGTGCCCCATAACTAGTTTTCTTCTGTCCACTGTCCAGCTAATTCATGAACACCCCATATACTTGTCACCCCCTCCTCCTGATACGTGATTTCTTCCTTTTTTTCCATGTTTGTCTTATATCGGTTGTAATCACTGTTGTTCCGCTGCTTAATTTTCAAGATTGAGCATGATCCTAGCAAGCATCTGGTCCTCCGTTCCTCCGAAATTAATTCTTAACTAAAGCCCTGTAATTTACAAATTCTGAACTGAACACATAAACCATCTGACTGGAAAACTGAACAGTGGCCATTTCGAACTAATTTGGGCACTCACGGTGCGGTGTCTGAATGGCAGGACGGAAGGTAGGTCCTCCCTTTTCCTTCAGTGTATCCCTCATCTTTTTCTTTTGAGTCAATTAATAGTTTCCCTTTAGTCAGTAGTCTGTTATCTCCATTCGTTTTTGGTACGTAAGCATAGAACAGTGCGTTGTTTTGTATCCATTTCCTCTTTTTTATTTTTTATTAGTTGTTATTTATTATTTTGAGGTTTTGTTTTGATATCTTCGTTGTTTTTTGGTATTTAGTGAACGTAGTTGCAAGGGTATTTCATAAACACCCCAATAAAACTGTGTCCGAAGATGGTCTAGTCGGCCGGAACCATGGTCACACATTTTAAAAATTTAACAAGATTTAAAGCGTTGAGAGTACCTAGATGAGTACCTTTTCATCAAAAACTGAGTTCGATGTGTTTTTTTAGTGCATTTCATGCTGAAAATGCACTATTGGTCTCGTCTTGACGGTGGCAAACATGGGTCATGTCATGTTTTTTTCATGTTTCAGAACCTCTAGAGCACAAATTCAGTATATATATACAGGGTGGAAGGAGATATGTGTGACAAAAATTTTTGGGTGATAGTAGGCCTCATTTGCGACCGAAATTACCATATACACCATAGTCCGAAAATCAATACCCTTCGAGATATGCCTATCACAATGAAGAAGAATAATAAAACATGAGAGTTACAATAATTAGGTGCTACTCTGGTCATTAATGTAATGACTACATGAGGATGCATGCAGCGTTTTTTATAGTATGAATAGAGAAACTCTGGAAAAATTGTGGGTAAAGGGTGGGGATGAACATGTCACTTTAACGATGGTACCGTGCGCCAACTTTTCTCAAAAAATGTCATCTCGGAAAGCACCTGTTGAGCAGAAATCAGACTTCAAATTATGGGCAACGATGATGAACTTGAACATAATTTTGAGTTCGCAGCTGATTTCCTCAGCGCGTACGAACAAAATTGAATTGAACGTTACGAATTCTAATGGAAAAAAGTATGTCCTTTCCAATGGTGCCACTTAATTTGACGTGAGAGCTCTGGTTGCCAAGCTACGAACGATTTTATCCGTAAAAACGAGGCCCATTACAAAAGTGCTGATTTCCTTAACATCTCGGAAACTATTAGGAATCACAGGGCAAAATATTGACATCCATTTTTTGAACACCCTGTATATACAGGGTGGATCCGTATAAGTGTGACAAAAATTTTTGGGTAAATCTACGTCAAAAGTGGAGTAAAATGGTACCTTCGGAAGTGTCCTACGTCAATCTGTTCCGGAGCTATGATTTTTTTTGTGTTTACAAAAGTAACCAATGCTTGCTTCAAAAAATCCGCGATTTCTCGGCTTATATCGCACCAAATCCAAAAAGTGATGCCATTTTCAGAAACTACGGAACATTTCCTTTAGGTTAGAGGCCATTTTATTGCTTGAAATAATCGTCAACACCCAGAAATCTGGCATTTTTTCCATAAATTTACGTGGCCTCCAAAATTTGTCCGTTTTACGAAAAGTCGCTGTACCCAAACGGCTTTCTCAACAGATTTTCGATGTATCACAAAAACTTCCCCGTCTTGCAAGCTTCCTTTTGGCGTGTTCACATTTCATGTTACCACTGACGTTTCTCACGAAAACGTCACGAGAATGCACAAAAACCGTGTTTTTACGGAACATGGGCCATTGTCTACGGTATTCGTGAAAGGTGCAAGGAGATCGGCAATAAGTGAGAACAGGATATCTTACCGTGAAGAAGATATCGCAGGCAAGAGACATTCAATTATACCCCCCCCCCCATCAATTTTTGCCGATCTGTGCAACCTTCACGAATACTGTTGGCACCTGGCACATAGGCAACTGCCTATATTTTTCTGTCAAAATACTGTTTTAGAAAGGGAAGGGCAGGATATTTTAGGAAGGAGAAGATATCGTAGGCAAACAGCATTCAATTATACCCCCCCCCCCTGAATGGCGACAATTTAATGAATCACTGATGGCGGAAGGGGTCAAATCAAATGCCTCTTGCCTTCTCCAAGGGTGGAAGGGGATAAGTGTGACAAACATTTTTGGGTGATAGTAGGCCTCATTTGCGACCGAAATTACCATGTACACCATGGTCCGAAAATCAAAACCCTTCGATTTTTCTAACGATTTTTAAGGCTTACATCATTTTTTTTAAACTAACGGCGAGAAACTCGCATTCAATTCGAATTTTTGCATTTTTGGTGATGGATTCGGAAAGATTACACTATTTTCTGTCAGGATTAGCCATTTTAGATAGACGTTAACTATTTTATGTGTCGTTAAATGCGGCTCAAAGTCGAGCAAATCGGGGAATTATTTTTTTTCAAAAAAAGTTAGTCCCCGTTTGTCCACACTAAATCTGAGTGTACGGACAACCCGTGATTCAGAAAAACATCTTCAAAGTGTCCTTTACAAAAATAGTCATAAGCGTTTTATTAGTTGTTTGGAGATTTTTCGTCAGAAATGACGATTTCGTAGAAAAAATAATGATTTTTCTATGAAATTGTTTCATATAAGAAAAAGGGGCGGGGGTCAAATGGACGGAGAAGTGGCTGCTGAGTTTATTTACTATTGTGTAATCGAATACAAATTTATCAGTTTAGTAGTGTAATACTGGATGGAAGGGGATAAGTGTGACAAAAATTTTTGGGTGATAGTAGGCCTCATTTGCGACCGAAATCGCCATATACACCATGGTCCGAAAATCAATACCATTCGAGATATTATTTTTCTAACGATTTTTAAGGCTTACATAATTATTTTTAACTAACAGCGAGAAACTCGCATTCAATTTAGATTTTTGCAACTTTTGGTGATGGAATCGGAAAGAGCACACTATGTTCTGTCAGGATTAGCCATTTTCGATAGACGTTAACTATTTTATGTGCCCTTAAATGCGGCTCAAGGTCGTGCAATTGGGGGAATTAATTTTTAATCAAGTTTGTCCACACTAAATCTGAGTGTACGGACAGCCCGTGATTCAGAAAAACATCTTCAAAGTGTTCTTTACAAAAATAGTCATAAGCGTTTTTTCAGTTGTTTGGTGATTTTTCGTCAGAAATGTCGATTTCTTAGAAAAAATGATGATTTTTCTCTTCAAAATCGCTTGTTTTGACCTGAAAAATTTGAATAAGTTTTGTGATTTTAACGTGATAGAAAGCACTAAAACCTCATCCAAAGCTATACGTTGAATCGAACTGATTATGCACGCCCACCAAAGTAACAAGAAATGTCGCTCCGGCAGCTGGGGTGTCGGATAGAGTAGATTTCACTAGATACGAATTTCGTTTATTTCACTTATGGCCGATTTCACCAAGTTGGAGTTAAAGTGTGGAATACTTAACTCTCGGAGTTAAGGGTGTCTCGAGGTTAAGAGCTTTTACTAACCTTCAGGTTAAGACTAACTCTAAGAAGGGAAACAATTTTTTGTCACTAACTCCAAGTTACCCGTAACTCGAACCTGAAATATCAGGGTTAAAAAAAAAAAATCGTCAAATCCTCAGGGTAGATTTCAATCGGTCCGGTGTTCGAGTGTGGGTTAGTTAACTCTTGGAGTGCCTTCGAGTTAAGAGAGCTTCCGTTTCACCACTAATTTAAAGTGAGTTACCAAACCCTCGGGTTTTCCTCCATACACTTTACTACGTCTAAATTTTTCATATGCCTTTCTGTTTCTAAAAGTTTCCGCGCCGCCACCACCTAAAAAGTTCCAAATAATTACGATTGGAATGGATTAATAACGTTTTGATCAAACTGGGTAGTCTCATACCAGGAGATTGAATTCTTATGTGCGTGCAGTCCACAGCTCCTACCACCCGAGGAAATACAGCAATGGTGTAGAAGTCTGCGGCTACTTCCCTTTTCACGTATTCATTCCTGGGAAACGAAATGAAACGCGGCCTCAGTCTGGCTATTGACCTGCAGACTTGTGCCACGTATCTGCAAGCCGACGATCTGCTCACTCCAGCGAAATCGGAAACCGACAATAAAAATGAGCCTGTGGCAAGATATCTGAGCGTCATGTACAGCTTTGAAGCTGCACATATCGCTCTATTCCTGGAACAACAAATGATTTATGTATCTCGTATCTTTACTTTTTTATTTTCTCTATAATGTTGTAATGACAATTATTAATGGCCACACAGTTATGCTGAACGCATTAGTCGTGGCAAGAAGGGGGTTGGAAATATTCCTCTTTTTTCCTTTCCCCCTACCATCACATCAAGGAATTCAAAAGATGTGTCCGCCCACAGATTTTTATTTAATTGTGCGAGACCGCGGTTTCGATGTTACTTCATCATCGGTCGCTCAGTCGCCGTAAACTCCTGACTCGTCAGCACCTAACGATGATGAAAGTAACATCGAAACCGCGGTCTCGTACAATTAAATAAAAATCTGTGGACGGACACATCTTTTGAATGCCTTGATTCTATACTCTAGTCCACTAGAGGCCCCGTCTGTATAAGATGCAGAGACGCATCCGCAGGACGCAAGACATTACTTATTTCTGGTGTTTTGCTATAGTATAACTATTTCAGCGTTCTCTTTTGCGTTCTACGAAGGCGTCCTTGCGCCTTATGTAGACTGGACTTTCGTTAGCCGACTCAGATTCGTCTAGTGTTCACACTTCCACTTTCTTTGAGCGTTTGAACTGTTAAAGAGCTCGACCAAACTATCAGCTACAGTTCCGCTTTTATACCCAAGGAATTTAATATGTGCACAAGTATCCCTAGAAGGAGGGACGGTCAATAAGGGCCAAGGACTAACGGCACTTGGGTACTCTTTTGAAGGTATTTAATTATTTATTGACAACGAAAGGGGGAGTTGTACACGTGTTTCCTCGACCCCCCTCTAATCTTACCTCGCTCACTTCGCTTTATGTAAATTATCACCGCAATTCTGCACCAGTCCTGGATTTAAAGGTATCATATAAATCTCCTGGAAATTCCGCACGTGTGTACGATCTTCCTTTCCTACATAAGTCAACGATAGAGAGTGCATTTTCAAGGTGAAATTCTACGTGGATTTTACAGTTGCAGTGCAGAGGCATTGAAATCCAGGATTGGTACAGAAATGAGGCGATAATTTACGTAACGCGGAGTACTACCCCTTAAACGAAAGCTTAATAATGTTCGAAAATAATGTGGCTGGAATATGAAAATATATGCCTTACCTTTCTGAAGGTGGAGTGATTTCATCTTCAATCATTTCCAAGACTGACCTGAAGGTTGCTTTTGACACACGAAAACGGTTTTGAAATCAATCTCGTCATAGTAATTTAGGTAGCTGATTCTCTTCTTGAATACCCTTGGTCGTCTTTGCAGCTGAATTTATCATTTGTATGTCATCGTCTTCATCATCGTTTAATAATTCGAACGCAAATGAACGATGTTCCATTCTCACTCTTTTTACAGGGGTTTTTTAAACAGTTATTTTCAAGGAAGAACTAAAAATATGCTTCACCGAAAAAGTATGCTTTAGGTCAGAAACAAGGTTATGTCCGAGTCAACGAGTTATTCCCTAGAAAAAGTAGAGAATAAGATTTGGGAGTTAACCACCCTGGTAACCCGAAGGTTAAGCCAAATTCCGAGTGGTGAAACACATTTTTTCAAAAAACTCGGAGTTACCCGTAACTCAAACTCTAACTTTCGATGATGAAACTCACCAACAGGGTTAAGCAGGGGTTAAGAGACGAAATTCCTATTGTTAACCCTAAGATTAATGCTAACTCGAAGTGGTGAAACGGGTTTTTTTCACTAACTCTGAGATAACCCTAACTCGAACCTTAACTCTCAGTGGTGAAATCGGCCATTAAATAGCGATTATTCAACAAGAATGGCTATAAAAATGTAGAGTAACAAAAATAAATGTTAATTAATGCTGAATAATAACTAGTAATTAATGGTGAATAATAGCTAAATAACTAAAAACGTTCAAACTTGTAGTAGTGTAATGCACTTAACCCGACAGCCAGCGGCCGGAGCGACATTTTTTGATACTTTGGTAGACACACACGTTGAATTCCACTCTAAGGATAGCATTGGATGTGGTTTTATACCGTTTTAGCGTGTTATAATCACAATGAATGATCGAATTATTCAGGTCAAAACAATCGATTTTGATTACTTTTTCTTAAAAAATGGTCATTTCTGACGAAAACTCGCCAATCAACTAAGAAAACGCTTATCAGTA
Organism: Corythucha ciliata; assembly: GCA_038030265.1. Classification (NCBI taxonomy): domain Eukaryota; kingdom Metazoa; phylum Arthropoda; class Insecta; order Hemiptera; family Tingidae; genus Corythucha; species Corythucha ciliata. The sequence continues at coordinate 45,801,049 of CM075942.1, read as the reverse complement.
TTTTTGTAAAGGACACTTTGAAGATGTTTTTCTGAATCACGGGTTGTCCCTACTCTCAGATTTAGTGTGGACAAACGGGGGCTGACTTTTTTTATAAAAAAATAAAATCCCCGATTTGCACGAGTTTGAGAAGCATTTAAGGGCACATAAAATAGTTAACGTCTATCGAAAATGGCCAATCCTGACAGAAAATAGTGTGCTCTTTCCGAATTCATCATCAAAAGTTGCAAAAATTCAAATTGAATGCGAGTTTCTCGCAGTTGGTTAAAAAAATGTTGTAAGCCTTAAAAATCGTTAGAAAAATCATATCTCGAAGGGTTTTGATTTTCGGACCATGGTGTATATGGTGATTTCGGTCGCAAATGAGGTCTACGTTCACCCAAATTTTTTTGTCACACTTATCCCCTTCCATCCAGTATTACACTACTAAACTGATAAATTTGTATTCGATTACACAATAGTAAATAAACTCAGCAGCCACTTCTCCGTCCATTTGACCCCCGCCCCTTTTTCTTATATCAAACAATTTCCCCCTCAATTTCGTGATGATTGGAGGAACATTCGCTCCCCCAGAACCCCACTTCCACCGCCTCTGGCCATAACCCATGGGTGTTTATAGCGAAAATAGCCAAGATTGAAAAAATTGACCAATAACCGTGTAGCTTGGGGTCCTCTCGGCACGGGGAATCGAGTAGTGGGGATTTTCGATCAGACGAGACGTTGTAAAGGGTTCTGCCAGTGACTCCGGAGTTTTTGTCCTATCCGGCCCATTGAAAGAAAACCCGCAGGGTTCCCGTGAAGTCCAAGGAAAAGCTTCGACAGAAACGGACCTCGCTGGCCTGAGGGACTTGTTAATCGCGTCTAGCGCAAATCGAAACCCTTGAAAAAATTGGCATTGGCAGGCCAATCCACTCTACACCCTTATTTTGAGGTTCATACAATTAGCTTGAATATAACTGAACCTCGGGCTAAAAATGACATTCCGTTTATTAATAAGTTAGTAACATTTTTCGTGAATTTTAAATCTTTGGTAAATTTATATCGAACCGTGAAAAGTAAATAAATATTAAGGATTTCATCATTTTTATGGTGATGTGGTTTTTAAAATGAAACCATTCGGAATAATTATTGGAAATTTTTGTACAATAATTACACAATTCAAATAAAATATATAAACAATAAACAACAATGCATTAAATTGAGGTAAATGAGTTCCCCAATGTACGTTATTTGTACATACGATCTATTGAAATCGTAGCTACTAAATTAGTTAGTCAATAGTCATCAATCACTTAAAATCAATAAATAGTTTTATAAATACAGTAAGATATCACAAAAAAGACCTCAGAGAATACGTTAAAATTCATTCTCCCTTGAAAAAAAATATTCCTTTTGTAACGACCTTAATCGGAAGCGAAAAATCATACGCGCCACATTATGACACTTGAATTGTTCATAGTGAACAGGATTCACCGTGTAGCACTAAGAAAAACAAAGCGCTATCCGGTATATCAAGTTAACATACTTGCTTAAGGGTCGAAAACTAAGTAAAGACCGGGAAATTATGCTAGTTTAAACAATATTAGGTATGGGTTTTTTACATCTAGAAAAATACTATTTTTTCAGCGCCATTATGTAACAGACTGGGTCAATTTCTCTCTGTTTTCAATTAATGGCATCCCTATCTTGAGTCTTGTTTTCCTTATAAGTGAGTTTTCCTTGCACAAATTAGCCCATTTTTATAATCAATTCGAGAGCAACTCATTTCCGAAAATGGAACAAGTTTCCCCATAAAAGTGTTCCAAGCATAATAAAAAAAAACTTCAACTACTCCGTTCTAAACGGATTCGATTGCACTTTTTTTCTCGAAGGTATTGAAACATGAGACTTACGTCTGAGTCATTACTTGCCAAACAATCAAGTAGCTAGGGTCCACCTTCAGAGCGCTCTTGGGATCTGCCGCAACGCTATCCTCTTCCTCATCACCTGTGAAATGACGGGAAAAGACCGAGAACGGGAGTGGAAAGGAAAGAGGCGACAAGGTGGAAAAAGACGAGTAGAAGAGATGATAATTAGTAATTTTTCATATCATTTTTTGAGGGAAACTAACACGCATAGCCATTCACCATTTTTCGCGTAGGACCTATATATTTTGGAATAGAATAGCGACCAACATAAAATGTTAAATGGTGAGAGATGAGTTTATGAAGCATTATTTAAGCAACGCTGGAAAAAAAAAAAAAAAAAAAAAAAAAAAATCGAGGAAGCTGAAACTGAAAACCGATGTCACTGAGACGGGGTCCCCAGGTTTCCGTTCTATCGGGACAGCCCCCCCTTAACCACGTAACCCTGCATGAAGGAAAAGTAGCTCAATCGTTACAGGGAAATCTACGTTTCTTCTCCTCCTCTCCTCCATTGATTGGCAATTATGAAACTGTCAAATTAGATTTGTGGTAGATAAGTGATGGGGCTGAAGTTCTTCGTGAACCAGACACCAAGATATTTAAACGCGAGCACTAATTTGAGACGTTGCGCGGGTAAAATCGTTCCGCAGCGGGGAGGGGGGGTATGTTTAGGTTCAGGATTCAGCATTGTCCAAGGTACACATGAACAGCGTCTGGCTCAAATCATAACACTTGTAAAAATGCCCGTAGTTATACCCCCTCCCTACGCACTACTCGTGTTAGGCCACTAATCTGGCAACTTATCGAACGAAATTCCCAGTTGTAACTTTGATGAGCTAAAACGAGGGTTGTAGAGCCGAATAAACAGTGTAGGCAGATTGGGTTGAAAGAAGTAGAAACCTCGAAAAATGAACTGATTTTTAGCCGAGTGGCCCTAGCTCCAAATCTATTGGCCTGAAAATCACAATGAAGCGCTGCAATCACCAGTTTTTGCGGTTGACTCTTGGTTTTTGCACGGAAAACTCACTCCGGGCCATATTGTACCAGGGGCTGCAAAGGGGGCACTGGCATCACACAGTTGCAGCGCTTTTTAAGAGATTTTTTCTCTCTCAAGCAGAGGAATGGGTCTCAAATGTGCCAACCCCACGAAATACCTATCGTTTTTGAAGGAGCCAACCTCTCGAAATTGGTTTCGGCAAGTGAAAATTTGGGGTTTGAAAGAGCGAAATCTGTGTGTTAATTGGATGAGCCAATCCCACGAAATTGCCAATCCGAATGAGACGACCTTACAAAATTTGTTGTAATTGTGGTGAAATTTTGTGCATTGGATTTTTGTGAGCCAAATAAACGATTTTTTTGTTTTTTTGACGAGCCAAATTCGAGGAAATTGGTATTAAATTGGCCAACCCTGCGAAATTTAGTTTTCGAACGGAGCCAGACCCGTGAAATTCATCTTTAAAATGGGCGACCTCGCACCCCTTTTGACGCAGGACATTTTGATTTTAGAGGAGTGAATTCCGTGAAGTCGGCTTTTTTAGGCAGGCACACCCGCGAAATCGGTTTCTAGCGTGCCAGATCCCTGAAATTGTTGAAATTGAGTGCCAAATCAATTTCATCAAGTGTTGGAGAGGGGGGGGGGAAAGAAAGAAACTTGCAATTTCGCAGATATTCAGACCTGAACTTACAATTCGCTGAAATTAAGACCGGAGACTTGCAATTTCGCGAATGTTTGCCTTCAACAAAATGTCGTAATTTTTCGGATGTTCACTAAGCACGATCCCCAAACTCGAAATTTCGCGGATATGTTCAGCTTTAATGCTAATCATCCAATTTGATCGGGCAAATTGACTGTTTCCGATTGTAGCTGGTTTCGAATAAAGACGAGTTGAAGAAGTTGCCCACCCTTGCTCCCCCCCTCCTGGCTAAGCCTTGCTTGTATTTGAGTGCTTATTCATCCCTCCAAAAAAAACCGCACAAATATAGCGACACTTGAGCAAACGCACCTCACCACCCGCTTTAAGAATGGCTGGACAATGTTGTGCAAACTTGAAGCTGCATGTTATAATTGCCTGGAATTTATTCATTCATGCAACCTTCTGAAGTCAGTCATTTATACTTAAACATGCATTTAAACCTTTTAAATTTTCTATCGCCTTTCCGCGGCAACGAAAATCACGTTAACTCCTAAAATAGCAAACTAAAATAGTTTTAACTGAAACTATAAACATACCGAAGCAGTAACTGCCAGACGATTAGGTGGGACGCTCCATCCTTGGGCTCTTCGCCATCGTCAACTGGAAAAAATAAATTCGGCACAACACAATTTCAACTTACCTTTCGATTTTTTTTTACATTGCTAAGAGAAGGCAGAGATTTTCGACGGAAGCTTAAAGAGTTACTGTTGAAATTCGGCCGTGGGTTAAAATAGTACCAAGCAAAATTTGAAACATGCGCTACATAACTTTTCTTTGTTAAGTGGAACTTACTACGATATAAAAGGGCACGAACCACGCAGAATGTGAAAAAAACAAACAAAAAACTTTGCTTACCAACTCTGAAATCGATGTAGCCTTCACCTCCGGACATGACCAGCATGGACTTTGGTTTGTCATTTTCGTTGTTGTTATCGATGACTGGCGCCGTCGGGTTAGTCGACGTTGCGGCAGACATTCCACCGGAGCCTGTAATGTTGTTAAGGGGCGGGGGGCTCGAATTAAGCTGGCATTGGTGAGTGATGAGGCATATAATTATTATTTTACCCGGTACGGCGACGAAAAATTTGACTGCGTCCCTGTGACCGTGGAATGACAATTGAGCGTGCTGCATCGAGCAGTAGGGGATAAAGGTGGCGGGTGTCAATTGAGTGGAATTTGGATCAGCGAACACTCGAGCCACACCACCTGGTACTCGATTGTTCGTATTGGTTGCATTACCTGTAGGACAGTGAAAAGAGAAGGAGGGGGTTGTAGAAATTACGGAATGTTGTGAATAAAAAGACATCTCTACACACCTTCGAGCAATGGAACAGATATGATGACTCCGTTTCCAGTACCTATCCACAGTCTCGAACACGAAATAAGGAGTGCCGTGATACGAACAAATGAAAACCCGAGTTTGCCGGTTCCTATAAAATATCGTCACTAAAATTGGTTTTATCGTTCATGACAAGAAAATAGAGAGATTTTGCAAACAGCTCCGCTAGCGCTAACGTTAACGCTATTCACATTTCAACCAACGAAATGTTTACTACCCTAACAACGCTTACACAAAAATTAACTTTGGCGTTTACGGGACTGGTTGCAAAATCTCTCTAAAAATAAAAATAACCCGAAAATTCGAACAAGCTGAGTTAATGAAGCCATGAATGATTAAATTAAAAATAAGAACGAGAAGAAAAACGCAAATTAACAGGCAAGTAAACATCCTAAAAGTAAAATAAAAATAAATCCACGAATAAAAATGTACCTGAAGGTAAGACTGCTACGCGGGTAAGCGAAGCACATCCACAGCAAAGAGAGTAGCGAACAGAAAGTTCAAAAACAGAACAAAAACAATGAAATGAGAACAAAAGAATGGAGACAGTGCGGACAAAATTTATATGACGTTAATATTAATCGATATCCGGTGGGAATTTGACGTCGCCCTTTCTCATGCGCGCGGGTTACACCCCATAACCCCTGTTGGAGGAAGAACAACATAGAACTACTGACCTAGCATTTTACTAACGTAGGGCTCGATGTCCACATCTTGAAGGTGCTCATAGGTATGAGCGTGATATAAACGTAAAGTTGAGTCCAGTCGTATCGATACCCAGACACCGTCTCCCACCCAGGCCATTTGCCTCACGTGGCTTTCTTTCCGTGGATGGACGGTCATAGTTTTCTGTTTAAATGAAACGAATAATTGAAGATCGAAGAACACGATTTTTGTGATATTGCACTACCTCGACAGCCATGGACAAGGGGTCCAGAACGTGGATTTTATTTTTATGACCACACCAAACTTTATTGTGGACCGCGATGAGACAACGTATCGATTGCTGCGGAGGACCAAGGTCAACGATATGATACCTGTTTAAATCCCATAGACCTTCGCTGTCCCTTCTAAAAATTGCTACGGTGCAGTCGGCAACGGCACACAGGACGCGACCTCTAACGTGCCTGATGGCAAGATTATAAACAAAATTAATTACGAAGTTACTGTGTCTTAAAACAGCCGACTTACACAATGCTTAAAACCGAGTCTTTCAGTTTTATCGAATGTAAACAACGTTTCCAATGGGACACCGCAGAATGAACGAATACAAACCCGTTTTGAGCACCTAGCCACATTGTTGGTAAAATACTCGTTGACTTTTCCAGTTCTTCGTTGGTCACTTGGTCGTCTAAAACAACGCAAATATAAAACAAAATTGGTTTATTTCGTATTACACAATATTCAATTTGTGGAGACACCTTGATGAGAATAGCGGTTTTAAGCTCAAGTCAAAACTGACACTTATCTCAGATAGTATATCTTTGGGGCAAACAACGCAAACCTATACCGATGAGGCCCGTAGTAGCCCACATAGAAGTCTGATGTCGAAACAAGAGACTTGGCCGCATAAAATGGAAGCCCTTCTCTTTTAGTGCGTCTGAAAATGCACTATTGGTCTCGTCGTGATGGTGGCAAACATGGGTCATGTCACGTTTTTTTCACGTTTCAGAACCTCTAGAACACGAATTCAGTGGTCTCCGGAATTCATATATATGTCGCATCCACTTGGCGAAATTGTCCACTTCATGAAATGGATGTCCGTTTCACGAAGTGGCTCCACTTTCCGTAATTTCAAAAAATTCCGTCATCTGGACAAAAAAAATGTTTATTTCTTGAAAAGGAAATCGCGTTTGTCCAGTTGTTGAAATTAACCTTTCTTACTGCAAGTGGATGCACAACGTCATTTTTTAGCAGGTTTTTGAGTGCTCGGTAAAATAACCTTTTTAAATAAAAAAAAATTGTTTCAGCACCTGAGATCCCTCACTCATCCATTTCACGAAAAGGATAATGTTGTTGCATCCACTTGTAGTATGGAAGCTTGATTTCAGCAACTGAACAAACACGATTTCCTTTTCAAGAAATGGACAATTTTTTTGTCCAGATGTCGTAATTTGTTGAAGTTACGGCAAGTGGAGCCACTTCGTGAAATGGACATCCATTTCGTGAAATGGACAATTACTCGATATGGATGCGACATATACAGGGTGGATCCGTATAAGTGAGACAAAAATTTTTGGGTAAAACTACGTTAAAAGTGGAGTAAAATGGTACCTTCGGAAGTGTCCTACGTCGATCCGTTCCGGAGTTATGATTTTTTTTGTGTTTAAAAAAGTAACCAATGCTTGCTTCAAAAAATCCGCAATTTCTCGGCTTACATCGCACCAAATCCAAAAAGTGATGCCATTTTCAGAAACTACGGAACATTTCCTTTAGGATAGAGGGCATTTTATTGCTTGAAATAATCGTCAACACCCAGAAATCTGGCATTTTTTCCATAAATTTACGTGTCCTCTAAAATTTGTCCGTTTTACGAAAAGTCGCTGTACCCAAACAGCTCTCTCAACAGATTTTCGGTGTATCACAAAAACTTCCCCGTCTTCTAAGCTTCCTTTTGGCGTGTTCACATTTCATGTTACCACTGACGTTTCTCACAAAAACGTCACGAGAATGCACAAAAACCGTGTTTTTACGGAACATGGGCCATTGTCTACGGTATTCGTGAAGGGTGCGGAGAGATCGGCAGTAAGTGAGAACAGGATATCTTACCATGGAGAAGATACCGCAGGCAAGAGACATTCAATTTGACCCCCCCCCCCATCCATTTCTGCCGATCTCTGAGCACCCTTCACGAATATTGTTGGCACCTGGCACATAGGCAATTGCCTATATTTTTCAGTCAAAATACTGTTTTAGAAAGGGAGGACAGAATATTTTAGGAAGGAGAAGATATCGTAGGCAAACGGCATTCAATTATACCCCCCCCCCCTGAATGGCGACAATTTAATGAATCACTGGTGGGGGAAGGGGTCAAATCGAATGTCTCTTGCCTTCTCCATGGTAAGATATACTGTTCTCACTTACCGCCGATCTCCCTGCACCCTTCACGAATACCGTAGACAATGGTCCATGTTTCGTAAAAACACGGTTTTTGTGCATTCTCGTGACGTTTTTGTGAGAAACGTCAGTGGTAACATGAAGTGTGAACACGCCAAAAGGAAACTTAGAAGACGGGGAAGTTTTTGTGATATACCGAAAATCTGTTGAGAAAGCTGTTTGGGTACAGCGACTTTTCGTAAAACGGACAAATTTTAGAGGATACGTAAATTTATGGAAAAAATGCCAGATTTCTGGGTGTTGACGATTATTTCAAGCAATAAAATGGCCTCTATCCTAAAGGAAATGTTCCGTAGTTTCTGAAAATGGCATCACTTTTTGGATTTGGTGCGATGTAAGCCGAGAAATTGCGGATTTTTTGAAGCAAGCATTGGTTACTTTTTTAAACACAAAAAAAATCATAACTCCGGAACGGATCGACGTAGGACACTTCCGAAGGTACCATTTTACTCCACTTTTAACGTAGTTTTACCCAAAAATTTTTGTCACACTTATACGGATCCACCCTGTATTTATTTCAATATATATATGTCGCATCCACTTGGCGAAATTATCCACTTCATGAAATGGATGTCCGTTTCAATGCCAACAACCCTTGCGAAACTAGGGTGACCAGACGTCCTGCTCTTCCCGGACAAGTCCTACTTTTTAGAGCGCCCGGGATCATTTTTTATGTGTCCGAGGGGAGGTCAGAATTTACCTCTTTTTTGTCCTACCTATTTTTTCAGCCTGTACTTAGCCCCTTTTACACGAGTAAGGCCCGGGTCGACCAGATGGGTTTAAAGTTCCGTTTAACACTAAGCTGAATTTAAGAGCTTATACCTCAATCCGATTTAGTATTTTGAATACAAAATCGTTTAAACCCTTAGCAACGTTTAAACGCACGTTGTAAACTTAACCCTAAGGCCCGATTTCACCAACTTCTTAAACCAAGATCAACAACTCATCACGGTTACAATGTAAACACTTGTATGAAAATTCATATGGGTTGCTATTGGCAACTAATCACGATCAAATTTAAACGAGATCAATTTTGTTGGTGAAAATGGGCTCAAGTTTTTTTATCAAAGTAGTTATTTTTTTAAAAAATATCAACTGACCCCTGCCAACAATTAACTTTCAATTCAGTTCGAACGTTTTTTGATCAAAAAACTTACTCGTGGAAAAGGGGCTCTTGAAACGTCTGGTGGATCTAACTCCCAAAATCTTTCACGTTCATCTTTAAACAATAAGCTGCGGCGCGGTGCTTAGCCGCAACGTCTCCAGTCCCCGTTTCACCCTCACGGTTTTCATCAACCCCGGTGAGCCACAGGTATCCTCTCTGACTCGATTTTAACAGGTCAGGGGATCGTAGCGCACAGATCACTCGGAGGACAAGACAGCGATTTCATCCACTGGATCACTCCCACACACCGACATGCTTCAATTTCACTAAAAACGCTGAAATCCATCCCACAACGCAGAACATTCCGGACAATTCGGCCAAACCAAAAAACCCGACAATTTGGCTCAAAGTATGCGCATTTGGAACTTTCAACAACTAAATTTCGTCATTTTGTCTCTTACTAACGCCAGTTTTGCAGATTTTCGCTCTTTTAAAACCAAAGGTGTTTGCTCTTTCAAAATACACATTTCGTGGGTCTTTTTTTTTCTTTCAAAAACAAATTTTAAGGACTTTCGCGCCTTCAGACCTCAATTTATGTGGGCTTGGCTCTTTTAAAACCCAATTTTTTTTACCGATTTTGCCCTGTTCAAAACGAAATTTTGTAGCTTTAACTCTGTATAAAATCTGAGTTTCGCTGTTTCGGATAATTCGATAAAGTCATTTGGCAAAAAACGAACGATGAACAAACAAATTTCAATATGTTGAAAAAAAAAAAAAAAAAAAAAAAGAAACACGGTAAACCCGAATATTGCGAGTTCGACTGTTTCACAAACCAAATTACACGAGTTTGGGTCATTGGAAACCCGAGTTGGGGATTCGACACACTCAGAGAAACAAATTTGGTGGATTTGGCCACCTCAACAGTCAATGTCGGGTGAGAAAAGGGGGTCACTCGTACAAAAATCAAATTTCACGATCTTGGCTCCTTTACCAAATTTCGCGCGGTTTACTCTCAAAAATCAATTTCTGGGGGAAGGGGTAGATTCTCATTCAAATACCCAATTTAGCAAAAGCGGCGAAATTTTGTATCCGCGAAATTGCTCTTTAAAATGAGATATTACCCTGGAAAGTTTCTTAAGTGCTAGTCCGCGAAATTCGGGTTATGACAGAGACAAACCAAGGGGATTGCTTTTCTTAAGGAGGCAAAGGCGTGATTAGTTTTTTAATCTGGCAAAACTGTGAAATTGGAATAAGTGTCAAATCCGCGAAATTTGTACTCCTTAAGATCCCAACCCGTGGATGTTAATTTGATGGTAGAATCATGGGTCAACCCACGAAAAAAGATTTTTAGGGAATCGATCTCATGAAATTGTCTTTTTGAGTGAGCAAGACCAACGAAATTTGTTTCTGCGATCACCAATAATCCGTGAAATTGAATTCTATGAGAGCCAAATTTGGAAAATTGGGGTTCAAAGGGATGAAATCCGCAAAGGGGTTCTTGCCACGTGCTCTTAAAAAGAGCTAAAAGGTAACTAAGAATCACGCCTAGCTGTGTATTTATTCCTCAGTGATTGATGGGCGGGGGGGGGGTATTTTTTGACGGGGGAACAACGAAACTCCAAATATACGGGCCTCTCAGAGTCCTAAACCTGTTAGAACCAAAAAATGTCCTAAAAATATCAAGATAGTCACTTCTACAGGAAATAAGCTTAGTAGCCATGCAAAAAAAGCCTTTGGCGTGCTAACACATTAAAACTACAACACAAAGCCTGTCGGGGAGGGGAGTTTAAAATTGAACAAAAAAAAGGTCAAATTTACCTGTTGGTAAAGGTGTGACACCGTCCTTCAGTAAGCCTTCATGAAAGTGTTTCACAAGTCTTCGTTGCCTCAGTATAGAACTCAGCTCTGTTAGACAATATTACACGAAACACACCGTACAAAAAAGCAACTCGCAAACTACAACAGCGCAAATTAAAAATTGGTAATTATTTACGATAAAAAATGCAAAAAAAAAATGTTTCCGAGACTAGTGCACGTATGAAAACCCCTCCCTCCCAACCCCTCAATGTCACCTGGCATTATAGATCTTGAGAATTGGAATAAAGCAAACATACGGCGACTTCACGCCTTTGGCACAGGAAACGTCTTCCAAAGGATAATGCAAAGCTTCAACTATTGAGCAACATAAATACAGCGTGCGGGACGGTGACGCGAGGAAAGGGCCTACCTTCCGAAATATTGAGATTTTTCGGAACGATCTTTAAAGGCATGCCACTAGTTGAAAGCAAATAAAACGCACACATGAAAAAACTCACCGTTGGCGTTCGTATCCATTGAATCGCCGATTTCTTCTGACGTTCCTTCTTTAGGAGGTTCGGCAGGTGGCAATGTAGTCGCGTCTTCGCTACCAACGGCACAACTAACGAACGTGATACGACCAATTCCGGCCTCGTCGTTGTTGTCATTTTTCTCTTCATCTTCGACGTTTTTCTCCGGTCCGACAGCAGTTGCTGTAGTGGCAACAACTGACGTCGCCTCGGGTGGAGCGCCGTCTGGAGACTCGGAAGTGGCGGTATCTTCATCCGTTCCGTAGTCACTTTCACATGCGCCTGTGTAGTGCCGGGATAGGTTAACTGAGGGGTTTTATTTGTTTTGTTTTTCTATCAAGGGGATGATACCTGGAACACTGGCGATGCACAGTAAATAGGAGGGGCAGACGCTGAACGCTTCCAGAATATCAGCGGGATTATTGGCGTCTATTACTGTAACGTAACTTATTGAGCGAGTGCTAGTGCAAATCCAAACAAGAGATGAAAGGTGCTCTTCCCCATCTTTTCTTAGACGCTCACCTTCCTTTTACGGAGACGTAGTACAAAATTCGGTAAATTAGGGTTGCAAGTAAATGTGAATACCTCGATTTCTTTTTCAAGTTGTCCGATTGGGCTTGTCGGATCTCCGTCGGGACTTTTCAAGGAGGGCTCTTCGTTCAAACTATTTCCATAAAATACGCTAGCCCCAACTACTTCTCCCCCGTCCTTAGTCCTTCCGCCCGCTAAATTAACACCGGCAGCGCACCAAATCTGTTCAGAAGAGAGGAGAGGACACCGTCATGTAAATCTCATTTCTCTCTCACACACGCTAGATTCAAACTACTCGCCTTCATTCCATCTTCCTTTTCCATCAAGGGTCGACAATACACAGGAACAGGAACCGGCACCTGCGTCGTTCCCGAAGATGACGATATAGCCGGAGCGCGTTGCGACGTGCTTCCAGAATTACTACCGCCACCTTTTGCAGGCAGTGACCAACCGTAGGCGTGAAGACGACCGTCATCTTTTTTTACGTGAGCCAAAACGGCTCGAAGTTGTTCTCTTCTTTCATTGGCTCGTCTCGCCGTGATTTTCTCGCTGTTTCTAGACACGAGGTGCGAAATTTACAATGAAAAAACTCAATTTCGATTGTAGAAGGATTAAGCGGCTAAGCGGGACCAACAACCGAACACAATTTTAAATAAGTCTATTTTATTTTTGACTTAGTTATGTACTAAAATTACATAAATAAAACTGTACACATTTTACAAAATTAACTTTGTACAAAAAAACAAGGTAACGAATTAAATTAAATAAAAGAAAAAAAAACTAGAACTGTCAAGAAATAGCTTCGTTGCTAGCCTCGATAGTTTGTGAAGGGACTTGAGATTTGGACGGTTTCTGATCTCCTACAGGCCCTTTCCTGTAAATCAGACACCAGAAGGTACATTAGCCCTTTATGTCTGACGCTAAATAAAGAGTTTTAAAGGGCGTTCAAAATGGAGAGGGGATGCAAAAGATCGACAAACCGCCTCAAATCAACCGGCTAGAACTGCCGCCCACCCCATCGGCAAAAGCAATGTGTGCGTGCGTGGGGAAAAAAGAACTGCTTACATGTCACCGCTGTCCATCAAATCGAGACCTCTTTTTCTCTCATGGTAAGTTTTTTTCCGCATAGTTTCCAGGGCAGGACTCACGGTGCTTTTCGGGTGGTTATACCTCATATTGGCACTTGGCATTCGTCTCACACTGTCGAACTCTCTGTCTGTCGTTGTGAATAAGCTGCTGAAGCTAAAAACGAGAAAATTTGTTTAAACAAAAAAAGGGGTGGAGGGACTGCAGAGCAAAATGGGGCACACAATTTCCAAACACTCTTGTTGTTCTTCTTTTCTGAATCCGTTTCGTTCCTCGTTGCTCGCATTATTTCAGAAAACCTAACAGCTTCCTGCAGTTCCATGTAACGCTCCTTATACTGGTTTCTTTCCATAAGCACTCGTGCCATTTCAACGCGAGTGAATCTTTTCCTTTGTGACATGGGTACGTCCTCCTTCGTTTGAAACGACAGCGACGGGGTTAAACATCATGAAACAAACAAATAGATGGCGTGTCTACTTACTTCATCGTCAGATTTGTTAGATTTTGATTGATTCTCTAACAATTCTTTCAATCGCTTGACTTCTGCTTCCAAATTGGCTATCTGTTGCTTATACCGGGAGTTAATCGTCATTAACGATTTATTTTCCTCTCGAAGAATTTCATGATCACTAAAAAGGAGGACAGGACAGTTCGTTAGATTCCCAGTGTTGTGATGCCGTAAATCACATCAGTTCACCTGGTTAGTTCGTCTAGCCTAATAATCAAATCGTCCTTGACTATATTAAGAGCGTTTCTATAAAATGAAATAAAACATCAATAAAATCACCAGAAATTACAAGTTAGTAAAAGACCCATCAATCTTACTTGGTAGCAAGTAGCTCATTGTTTTCCATGATAAGATTTTCAACCTCCTTGCCCATTCCTATTGATACAATTTGAGCATTAAAACAATTCGCGCGATCGATTTTCATTTAAGGCGTAGTGTTACCGACATGCTCAAGAAATTAAGGACGTTCATATTAATTAAGGTCTTACCATAAAAGTTGTCGTTAACTGTATCGAGCGATGCCACATGGGAAGCAGGCGGGAAACAAAAATTAATAATTATAATTAGTTAGCGTATTAATGTAAAAATTTCTCAAAGCAATTATGGTAAATTCATTAATTTGGAATACAAAGTGTAATTCAATTCCCATGTTTAATTTTGTGAGTGCCCCAACGTCCATGTGATGAACGTATGTAATACGATGAATTTCATCATCGTCTCATCATTCAGCGGAAGGGATAGTCAAAGTAAGAATGTTAGAGCCTTGATCGTAGCGTTGATTTTCGTCTCTGAGTTACTGAGGAATAAACGGGCCTTCAAGGTTTAAAACCCTAGATTTTAAGGTATTTAAAAATATAAGAAATTGGGTTGCACGGTGATGATGTTTGGTGGGAGCTTCACGTTCTGGGTAACCGTGAATAGAGAAGGGGGGGGGGGTTCCTACAGTTCATGGACGCCTCTAAGCCTTCCGAGCCCGACCCTGAAATTATGAGCCAGTGGTGAGCTGAGACGCTTCGGAATCGGCGAGGTCGGGAGCGAGTATGGTAATAACAAAAAGGATGAAAATGATGGCCGAATACCAAGTCCGTGAGGAAGAAATGCCGGTTAACAGTGCTGATTAGCAAGAATATGGACATAAACAGCTCGTTCTCATATACCCAGCCATCGGATCTGGTGGCCAATCGGCATTTTAAGGGTCCAATACTCGTCTTAATGTTGAAGAAGTGAACAGTTTCTTTACTCGATATTAACTTACGTTTGGTTACAATTTACAAAAACCAAAACTGAGTTTTAAGGGGTATTCATGCTCTGAAGTTTAACATGTGTTATCGACGTAAACCCTGTTATTTCGTATTTTTTGTGTTCAGTTTCTCCGTTTCTATGTCCTTACCCATCTGTTCGGAATTTAGCAAATAACAAATACAAGGTTTAACATTTTTCATGAATACCCCTTTAGTATCTACGCCATTCATACAAAGAAATACAAGTTTTTTGTCAGCTAAAACGTACTATCATGTGAAGAGAGAGTTTAGTCGCGAAATATATTTACCATCTGTGAGTAAATAGCCGGTAAAAAATATGCAAATATTGGGCTTTTAGGACTGGAATACCACAACCTTCAATTCCAAAGCCTAAAGATCGATTCAGACTATTCGGACGTGACGTGGGATTCCAGAAAATATTTTTTTTTGTTTACGTTCACATTGCCGGACGTGACGTGGGAACACGTGGGATGATGCTTGTCAGAGCAATGTGAACGTAAACAAATAAAAGCCTTTTCTAGAATTTTTTTTATCACACGTGGGACACGTGGGATATTTAGGACCGAATAGAGCCAAAAATGTGAGTTAAGACACCATAATGGAAGTTTCATTATAAAATAGGTGATACGCATGAACATACTTGGAGTGTGTTGGAGTGCTCTTGGAAATCGTGCGTTTAGACTCGCCACGACGCCTGATGATTCTGTAGCTCATGTTTATAAACGAGCTTTTAAAAACCAGCCAAACGAAATATGTTTATGTTTCTCAGGGCCGTATTCAGAAACCAACCACCTTTAACGTGTAGGTCTCCTTAAAGCGGTTCCAAACACTTCTTAGGTCCCCTTAAGTTAAGGCTTCGTGAAGGTGGGTTTCTGAAATACGGCCCTCAGAGCATTATGTGGCCGGAAAAACGACGACTGGAAAGACGTCATAGCATCAGTAGCGTACCGTAGAAGGGGCGAGGGAGAAGAAAATACGCTGATCCTAAGTTTCTGTAGGTAGGTCCTTAGGCGGCTAAAATTGAGAAGTCAAACTGACATACTGTTCTTTTGGGGCAAGTACGCGGCTAAAAGTTTGGAAAAAGTGCTATTATTCGTGGATAAAACCAAGAAAAAATCGCTGCGTGAGAATAGTCCGATGAGGAAGTTTCACTTTTTCCAAAAATATTTTTTTTCGATGAGGCATATCAATCCTTCCGCGTAAATAAAAATGTAAAGCCCTTCAGAAATATTTTTTATTTATTAAAGTTGGCATATGAGAAATCCCGCCAAAACGAACATTTTCCGTAACTTAATATCCCTTGTATTCTGTGTCCTTTTCATGACTCTAAATAGCTCATATGTTTATCCTCCATTATTTTATTATTGGAGAGCTCTAGTAGAAAATAAGACAAAGAAACACAACAAACCGCTCTCCGACAGCTACGTTACAGGCGATTTTTTTTTCGGAAATGACCTGAAATTTCAAAACTCGCGTATTTATTAACTGATGGATTATTTTACGAACGGATCACGATGTATGCTCTATTTTAGCGTAAATAAACCTTAAAAAATAGATTTATGAATAAGTTCTAACCCATGAACCTTCCTCATTTACGAGTAGAAATTAGAAAAACCCTAATGTGCTTTTGTGTGGAAAAAAAACGCTAATTCAGGGCTAAAATTCAGAAAACGCCGATTCCCGGCTTCTGAATTAAATTCGTGTAAAATTTAGGAAGGGCGCTACTTTGCGGGAAACAGAAAAGGCGCTTCGTTGCTGAAATGGAGAAACTATTTCAATTCGCGACTGAATTGAGAAGAATCACCAATTAGCGGCTAAAAGACGTTCATGAAACCAATTACGTGGGGCCTGGCTCTTTAAGAAATCAAATTTGGCTGACTTGGTTCATCCGTTTGGCACTTCCAGATCAATATCGCAGAGTTGGCTCACTTGAAAAACCAATTTTGCGGGTTCGATTCTAAAAAACAAAACAGGTTTCCTTGTTTTGTTCCATCAAAAGACTAATTTCGTGGGGTAGGCACAACGGATGTCTGCTGTTTCGAACTCTTCAAGTGTACTTTCGGGGTGTGTGGGAGTGAAGTGTATTCGCGCGAAAGCACCTCGTACTGGTCGGACACGTCATTCGACTACTTTTGCTCCTAACAGGACCACGCCGTCGCCAAGACTCAGCTTTCTTAGCAGTATTTACGCCCCCCCCCCCGCAAAACCCAACGTCGAGGGAAGGGTAACCCAAAGAATTCAACGAAACTCGATTTGGTTGCTCTTAGAGGAAACGCAATAAAATCAGTCAGTAAAGTGATGCCCAGGGTGCGCCTCCTCACCTATACGCTTGGTTCCATCATTCAGAAGAAAAGAGGTCACTTTATCACTCGAACCTCCGGAATTCAGCCCCCCCCCCCCTCAGACACGAAAACAGTAACTCAGAGGCGATTGAAAGAAATAAAGTTACACCGAAAGAGAATGGCTACTGATGGTTACTGTTACGAAAATGTCAATCATTAAATTATTAGTTAGGTAGCACGTGTCGAAGAAGTATACGATTAACTCGGGCATGCGGGTTTTCACTAACGACTGACCACTTTTTCCGATTACTCTTCATAAATCTCAGAGGAAAAAGTGGTCCTATTAAATAGCAAAGGCCCATTAATGGGACTGAGGAAAGAGCAATGAAAAAAAAAAAAAGTGCATACCAGAGCGTTTTTCTGGCTCGCTATCTGAGTCTGAGTTTCACACGATAATACATGCAACAGAATAGAGGAAAAAAATCTACTGTTTAAAAGGAACTCCAGGCATGCATCTATACAAGGAATAAAATGAAATAAAAATAAATTTAAAAATCAATTAAAATGAAGAACTTCATGATTATTCGGACGTCAAGATAAAACTGAAAAATGTCATAGTGCAAGGGCCTTCATTCAGGGTTATTGTTTAAAACTGAGGCAAAAAGGCGAGCAAAATATAATTAAAAAATAGTAAGAGGGAAGAGATTAGTAAAAAGCGGATAACGACTAAATTTTATAGTCTGAAAGTACAGACCAGAGGAAGCATAGTCTCCTGGATGGACCCAGCCGCCTGCACAACGTTGGAAAAATTTAAATTTGTCTTGTACAAAAAATACGTTTGGGGCTTCACAGGAAATAGTTGAATCAAGTAGATAAATAAAATCGGCGATAAAATACTAGAATTTAAGAAAAAAAGAGTATTCTATCGAAAAAAACGTACCTGTAATATCGGCACCTTCATCCATTTCGCCCAAGGCCTCAGCATCTTGAAAACTGAGTTCCTGGTAAAGAGTGTTCGCACTTCGCTGCTCCCTGGTTTCGATGCGATAAATAAAGTTTCACGCGTAGATATTAATGTTTCAAAGACACTCACTTTTTGGTGGTGCTCCTTCCAACAGGAGTGGTAACGGCTGGAGGGACAGGACATTCTTCCGAACTATCGGGCGTAATTTCTTTAGAGTTCGGACTTAACGTTTCCGACCACCCTTTTTCTGACACTTCTCTCAGCGATGTGTCGTCCTCCGTGTTCTCAACCACATCCTGAAAATTTAAAATTAAAAAATCGTTCTAAGGATTTGTCATTGAACACGACACCCCTCCTCCCACCTATAAATCGTACCAATTCGTTTCTAAGACTAGCAGCAGAATGGTTACTATCAGGTGGGGACGACGGAATCGTTGGAAATTCACCGGGACTTCCGGAGTTTCTTAAAATACTAGGCATGGCGTTGTTTTCTAAAGATTGAAATCCGAATGACATGGGCCCTGACGACCGACTAGAAATAGAGAAATATATTGAAATTGAGAGCGCTTTCAATTTTGTAAAGGGAGAAACGGAATTCCAAACCTGTTGAGTTGCGAAAACGGAAGATTTGACACTCGCTGCCGTCCGTGAACTGCGTCTAAACGGTCACTCGCACTCAAAATTTTGGTTCTTTCTATCAGGTCCATATGAGTTTTAAACAGCTCCGTATATCGTTCGTGAAGTTTCGCGTATTCTTTTTTACTTTCCTGTTCCTTTTCTTCCATCCTGTAGACTGAAAATAAAAATACATAAAATAACAATGAAAAACAGCTTCAGACCAGCATCAGTTGCGTACAATGATCAGACGAGTTTTTGGCTTTTAATTCCAGCATTCTCACAATTGATTCAAGGCTTTCTATTTTGCTTCCTTTATCCTTCCTTTCAGCTTCAATGAGGTCTTCCATCTCCAGAAGTTTCTGTAACACGAAGAAAGCTTTTTACGGTCCTAAAATGAGATATCTGGGCCAGGAGACAGCTTCCAAGGCAAAATTACTAATTTTAGGGCCAAAAATCCCGATTATGGGCCCAATTGATAGTTGTTTCACTTTCACTACATTGACAGATACGATTTTCTGTTTAAAAAAGAAGAAGAAGAAGAAGAAGAAAAAAAAAAAAAAAAACGGTCGGAGTCACTTACTTTGGGCTGCGTTTTTAGAATAATCGACTTTGTAGGCTAAAGTACATTTTTTTAACGAACACTCTGATTCTTGAGATTCTCCATTTTCATTAAAACAACTAACATTTGCGAACAACATTACAGTTTGACGATTTTTAAAAAATCCGACTCACCAAACGGCTTGTCGAGCTGCCCACACCCGTGAAAAGGTTTTTTGGGTGAAAAAATCCCGTGATTTTGATTGTGAGTGGGACAACCCTATGAAATTTTGTTTTTAAAAATAGCCAGACCCGCGAAATCACTCATTAAAATGTACCAAAACTGTTTGATTGTGAAAAGTGTGAGATCCATGAAGTTGGACTTTTTCAAGGAGCCAACCCCGCTGAATAGGTTTCCAAAATCAATGGCATTTTTAGGGATTTAAGGACGAAAATAGTTTCCTGAAATAGCCAAAGCCACGAAATTGGGTTTCGTAAGTGTCAAATCCGCAAATTTGGACATAGAAAGAGCTGAACTTGCGAAATGGCTTACATGAAGGTAAAACCGGTGAAATTGTATTTTGGAATGAGTTAACTCCCGTGAAATTGGTCTTTTAATGGTGAATTTCACCACCGGGAGTTAGGTTGGAGTTACCAAACTACAACATTAGCTCAGTTCGTTTGTAGTCCGGAGCTGCACTAGCAGCACTAAGAGTACTAACCTTTTATAATTTTTTCCCTGTTAATCCACATGATAACCAGTGAGGTTACAAAATCTCGTGCTGCTCGGAGTAGTCCGGGACAGACAAACAAACGGAGCATTTGTTTACATAAATTGTGAAGAATGTTTTCGTTAATTCTGAGTTAACGTAACTCAAACCTTAACTCACGGGCGTGAAATCCGCCATAAGTGAGCACGACCAGCGATATTTGGATCTGGAATGCCAATGCAATGATCTGAGAAGGCAAACCGGCGAAATTTATTTCGCACGCACAATAGTCGCCATCCATCACGTCCACGCCCGCAAAAAATGCCCCAAAACTTACAATTTCGCGGATATTTAGCTTCAACATTAGCGAAATTTGTCAGGTTTCTTCCTAAAAGTCATCAACGTGATTACAATTGGCAATATGATATTCCTGGGGCAAGTTAGGCCCAAAAATTGAGAAAAACACTAATTTGCTGGTTTTTGAAGGGCATTTCAGGGCTAAAATCGATAAAAAGCGCTTTAAGAGTAAAAGGCTAAATTGAGAACATTTGCTGTTCTTCGCGGCTTTCACGAGCCCACAAAAACAGGCCCTGTTTCGTGGATATTCAGTTCAAAATGTTGCAATGTCGCGGCTATTCGTCAGTCTTTCGCCGCTGCAGTTCGGCTAGTCTGGTGTTCTCGCCCACTAAAAACACTGCACATTTTACACGTGGGTTCATTACTCATGAATGTAGACAGATCCGACTTGAAATTACATGAAAACCGACACCTCACACACCTATGATCTCAAAACCTTTGAAAATCCTCTATTTTGACCGCTTTTGGCCCATAAAAACCCAGGGAGTCAGTTGATCGGTTTGATCAGATGTTACGAGCAATTAGATCCCAAATGGAGCGAAATAACGAGTTTTTTCAAGCAATCCTAGGGCAATATATGGCCCAGGCGGCGTACAGACACCCGAGAAATCAAATCAAGACATGTTAAAGCGTACACAGAAAAAGTTTGAGGGTGGGTTGTAAAAATATTTCCCTGACCGAAAACATAGGTGTATTATTCAGATGAATAAAAAACCAAAAAATGGCTGATACCTGAATTTCGAGGATATTCACAACACTGAAACTTGCTATTTAGCGGCTATTTAGACACGAAATCTACCTCATTTAAAATAAATGAAGTCCCGAAAATTGCATTTCGCGGAAGGTTGCAATTTCACTGCTGCTTATCTCCTAAGTTGCAATTCCGCAGAAATTTATCATCCACGAGATTTGTTTAGTGACGGACTACTCAGCTTAGTCATTTACTGTCTCGTTTTTCCCCGTAAAACAGCGATTTCACGGCTGCCAATCAAGCAGTTTCATCACTGTTGAGCCCCAAATTAGCATTTCACACAATTAGTTGGCATTTCACGAAAGTCACATTGTTGTGGCTATTTATCCTTCGAATCTCGCCTGTTTGGCCGTCAATTGCTATTTCTGCGGCTATTTAGCCCAATAACTGGCAATTTCAGGGCTATTTAGCCCGGAAATCTTTGCAGTTTCAAGAATATTGCCCTGACTGCTGGCCTCGTAATTTGTTAATTGACTTATTCGTCTGTTTGGCAATTGAATGGACACGAGGTTCAGATGCTGAATAATCACAAGGAGCTGAACAATTTGATTCTACGGCAAAAATTCGATTACTCGACAGAGAACACAAATTGGCGGGGGGGATATTAGTTTTGCCCTTAAGCTTCCGGAGAAGGGGAGGCAGTATTGCGTGAAATTGTAGGTTCCTAATGCCCAAACTTTCTCGGTTTTCAAGTTTTTACCCGTTATCCAGTCGTCTTCGAGGGCAAGAGGATAAAACAGAATCCTCGGGCTGGGTACAACCGAGTGAATTCGCCAATTTATTTCAAAAATACTGGACTCTTCCTTAGTCATGTAGAATCATTTAAAACAATCTGTTTTAATGCTGAATTTGAAAGCAGTGAAATTCTAACAAATATTCGTAGTTCAAGAGTTAGCCTCGTTATTCCGCGGTTCAGAAACGATAAACTAGATTGACTGCAAGGGTGAAAACAAATTAGTTTCATTCAACTGACCGAGAAATCTTCTCCCGTAACGCAAGAGTTATTAACGACCTAATTAACAAGCTCTAAGCCTACCTACCAATGAAATTGTAATACAATTGGGCTTTCAAGTATGTTTGTTCTCTCGTGAATAGAAGAAAGTTTCCGCAACACAATGCTGCGCAAATTTAATTTTTTTTTTTGCAAGTGTCAGAACGAAATGAATTATGTTGTCGAGAAAAAATAGGGTTTGAAGAAGCTCAGGAGTGGCAATCCCGTCCGTGAATTGAGAGGGGTCGTAGATAAATTGTCTTCAACGCTAGAGAAATACAAGTACGTAGTTGGCTCTTAGTCAATGATTGTTTCAAAACAAAACCTAACAGAGATTAGAGCGATAAAACCGGGAAGACCACAAAGGCAACTGCAGACGTTGACACCATTCAATAAATAGCCATAAAATCATGGAGATGTCATTTAAATGAACCCCAACAAGGTAATGCCCCACCCGTTTATTTTCGTGTCCGACGAACGAGGGGAGTATTATTGACGTAATCTTTCCGGTCAACGTTAAAAATCCCCCAGGCTCAGTTTTCAAGTTCTTTGAACTGAAACGAAGCGAAGTCAACTGTCAACTCCTTGTATGCACGGGAGAATACAACTGGGTGACTCATAACACCACCCCCTCTGATTACGTTAGGTAAAATCATGTACCTACACTACCACGCGAAAACAACGTTACAAAATTATTTTAATTAAATAGGAGGCACGAAATGAGCAAACAGCATCATAAATGTGACAGTCCCAAGGAGAGAAAATATGAGAAACCCACTTGCTGTGATCTGGCCCAAATAATTGCCTATACACAGATTTTAACACCTCAGGGGCTTCCCAAACAAATAAACTTGAGAATTTCTTACTTGGTCGGAACCTTTTCGAAGTTGTTTCTCTCGCTCATACTGAGTAACCAGCTGTTCGTTGTCCTCTCGTAGAAGTTCAAGCTCAACTTGATGTTCTTGATTTTCCGAATATGACAAATCCAAAGACTCCAGAACGTTGACCACGAGAGGCATTAAATCCTTGACGACGTCCTCGTCATATTTCGTGATCATTTTTTCAAACTCCTGGTAAATACTACCAGCCAGAGCCTGCACCTTATCAGACATCACAGCGTGTGAGTCCTCCGTCCCGTACACAGTTTCCTCTTCCATTATGATCGTTCGTTTTAAATAATTTATTCAAGTATCACACACAGCTGTACGGGGAGAGACGCAAACTTTTCTAACACTTCATAATGGGAAATATTTGGTTTCCGTCAATCACTGAGTCAGAC
The DNA here is from genome assembly GCA_038030265.1 of Corythucha ciliata. Classification (NCBI taxonomy): domain Eukaryota; kingdom Metazoa; phylum Arthropoda; class Insecta; order Hemiptera; family Tingidae; genus Corythucha; species Corythucha ciliata. The sequence continues at coordinate 45,777,687 of CM075942.1, read as the reverse complement.
CACTCAGCCCACAACCGAGAAGCCATGTCCCCTGTCAAAAGACGATGACGAACTGATGAAAAAAAACGATGCTGTGGGTTCGAGGGGTTTGAAATGAAAGTGAAATGGGACGGATGTCTTACTAGGTGGATCGATCAAATTTCGATTTGGAATTTTCATTTAAATAAATTATTCTCAACTTGGCTGTAATTTCAGACGTTTAAACAAGATTGAACCGAAAAGGAACTGAGAATTATCAACCCAAACGCGTATCTTTTTATCCTCCTTGCCCAAACGCTTTGTTCCACTTTTCCTCGCGCCAAAAGGTAAAAACAAGGTTATCTAATAACCTTTCCACAATTGAAATTGAAGAAGTTTGAGTTGTTGACATCCGTTAAAAGTGAAATTGTTGCTAATGTTCGATTTTTCACCTGCCACAAAATGACAACTCAAGAAATGAAAGAATTCAACCGCTCGGCCCAAGAATTTTTCTCACATAGGAAAGAAGAATCGTCGAGCAAAATTCACCAGAGCCTACTGGTAAGAAATTCCCATTACGTCTGTAAACTAACGATGTTAATGAAATGTGCATATCTCGTCACAAGGCTAGTGTATGCGGGTCTGGCGACGGTTTGTTCGATTATCTCTCGATGAGGGTCTGTAATAGGCTGTAAGAACTTACGGATTACACAAAACAGACGTCCCATATCTAGATCCGCATCCTGTCAGCATTTGAGGTTTACCTCACTGGGAGTATCCACGACGCTTCCTTCAGCTTCCAGGAACGTTCTGTCGTGTTGGATAGTATTTTGGATGTATAAAGACGGAAACAGTTGCTCTGTGGAACGCCAGAAGGTTTTTTATTGTTGGTTGGGGGTACGAGAAACAGCAAAAAACGCGACCTAAGGCTGATTCGTGGCGACGAAGCAGTCGTATAACATGACCGGCCAGAACAAGGTGGCTCATCGGTTGTAGTAGCCTACCACCGGTCACGGTTACGCGTGAGTCACGCGCTTCACCCTCACACACCGTAAGAACCTCCACTGGTTTGAACGCAAAAAATCATAGATAGACATGATGAGTTATTCTGTCGCCGGTATTTTTAATTAATAAATTAATTGAACTGATGTTATCCGGACGACGATGGAAGGGCATAATTTTTTTCTCGAAACTCGAATCGTGTTGGGCTATTATGCCCTTCCATCGTCGTCCGGATAACAACAGTTCAATTAATTTATTAATTAAAAATACCGGCGACAGAATTACTCATCATATCCATCTAACACCATCTAGGTAAGATATAATTCGGCGTGGTTTACCGATCAGGAGAAGCGCCTAGAGTTTCGAGAAACAATGGACCTGGGTGGGGTTCGGCTTAGCTTATCCCTCGGAGTACGACTCCCAAAGGCGTCTCCGTGGCGCAATTGGCAGCGTGCTGGACTGGTAATCCAAAATCCCGCCGGGGAGCCATTTTTTCTCGAAATTCGAATCGTGTTGGGCTATTATGCCCTTCCATCGTCGTCCGGATAACATCAGTTCAATTAATTTATTAATTAAAAATACCGGTGACAGAATTACTCATCATATCCATCTAACACCATCTAGATAAGATAAAATTCGGCGTGGTTTACCGATCAGGAGAAGCGCCTAGAGTTTCGAGAAACAATGGACCTTGGTGGGGTTCGGCTTAGCTTATCCCTCGGAGTACGACTCCCAAAGGCGTCTCCGTGGCGCAATTGGCAGCTTGCTGGACTGGTAATCCAGAGGTTGCGGGTTCAAATCTCGCCGGGGAGCCATTTTTTCTCGAAACTCGAATCGTGTTGGGCTATTATGCCCTTCCATCGTCGTCCGGATAACATCAGTTCAATTAATTTATTAATCAAAAAATGATAGTCTCGGATTGGCATCTCTACGGCCCAAATTCATGTCCAGGTATCTTCTGCTGAGTGGGTTCGATTCCCTCTACAGGCTGGATTATTTAGGAGCAAAAGGTCAACTTATGTCAAAAAGTTGAAAGCAAAGTGTGTGCTCCCGCCCTTGTCCTCGACACCTCGTTGAGGTGGTTGGACGTGAAAGCCCCGTTGGCCTATCAACGATTACTTTACTTCATAGTCGTCTCTAGGGGGAGTTCAAATCAGTCATTCTATAGTCTGTCCACTTCGTGATGGACTCTAGAACGTTATTAAATTCAAAGCATATCAATCAAGAATTATGATGGGCGATAGCTTCTTTATAAACAACGGTTCACTTCATGTCTGCAATAGGTGACATTTTCTCCAGTGAAGCTGCGCGCCTGCTCGCTTTATTGGATTTTTGAAGAGACAAAGCTGTGAAATAGCCAAATCATCCAAATTTGACTTCTTGAGCATCCCACGGCTGAAATGGTTTCTTGAAGGTCGAAGCTCCTCAAAATTGATTTTTGATTGCCCAAAACTGCAAAATCTACTTTTTAATTCGCGAAAATGGTTTTTTCAAGTACTAAACCCTGCGAAATTGCTTTTTTTAATGACTACCCCGCGAAAATGGTGTTTGAGTAAGTCAATTGGCTAATTGACCCGCGCGGAGAATGGTAGGCATTAATATTATTCAGTGCCAAATCCACGAGAATGGTTTTACCAGAGCGAAAATTATTTTTTCGAAAAGCCGAACCGACAAAATTGTTTATTGACTGAGCCAAATAACCCACAAAATTGGTTTCCGAGTTGGCGAGCCTCGCGAAACTTGTTTTTTAAAGGGCGAAACGCGAGAAATTAGTTTCTCTTTAATTTTATGAACTCAAGTAACCCGTGAAATTGGGCTTTTGAGTAAGTCAGGGGCATGAATTTTGTTTTTTTGAAGTTCTGATCCAGCTAAATTGGGGGTTTACCGACTAAAGCCCGCAAAATTGGTTTTTTGTAGAAAAATACTAGTATAATTGGTTCTTTTTAGAGCATTCTCCCCTTCACCTTCATCGAACACATATTTGACATCATTACAGCAAATTTAGCCCACGCAGACGACAAAACGTTGAACGCAAAGCTACTGGTTTATGTCCCCAGATGCATACGTGCAGATTTAAGGGCCCCGGCCGAAGTTTCACGAGTGCTATCAGTATGACCTTATATTGCCACGTACCGCCCAAATTTCCGGGCTCAATTCGCAAGTTTTTGGTCAAAGCTGCAAAGCCTTTGGCAGCACGGTCAAATCCACTCGTTTGTCAAGTTCGAAAGGATAGGAAATGTGCGTTGTTTCCCGGAAATTGAAATTACCAGATGAACGGCGACTCTTTTGCACTATCCATTGAAATTCGGCCGAATTCGGAGCCAAATTCTGTTTGATATGAATTTTTGATGTGGGAAATAGTTCCCATTTTCGTGATAAACTTTTAAATTTGTGGCTATAAATTGTAATTGTATTGAGGTACAATCAGACTTTGCTGGCCCGCTTTGGGTAACTCTACCCCCCTCCCTCCCAGAGGTGCATTGGAACATCTTAAATCAAGCCCATTTCCCCCCACAGATGATAGCTGCAAATTGGAAGGATTCTTTTTTTGAATCTGACGATTTCCTGGTCATCCATTCTTTTCTGAGCAACCTACAAAAAGTTTTGGTCTACTCCGAGCGACTGCCCGACTTGTCTTCGGAGGCCGTCGACGTTCTGCGACGTGTCAGTTCCACGCCGTCGGTTCGAGAATATCTGACTCGCTCGTTCAATTTTATGCCCGTTCTAACCAAACAACTCGCCAGGACAGTAACCGATTCCGACGAATCGAACCAGAATAAAGTCCTGGGTTTGCTGGAACTTATGCAGGTAACCGATATGACTGTCATAGTTAACGTCGGGAAACGTTCTACTCTGTAGATTTGTTCTTATTTCAGGAAGTAACTTACGGCATTAAAATTCAGTGGCAGGAATCATATTTACAACTTTTAACCTCAACACTCAAAGATCTGGTTTGCGGAAAGTACAACGATGCGATAGTCGCGGCAGCGCTGGGTGTTCTCGTGAATTTATGCCATGGTAACCAGACGGTCGTCGGCGTTATAACGAGGATTACTAACGTCAAAAAATTGCTCAGAACGATTCTTAAATCTCACAAACAAAGTGACAGCCGCATCAGAGTGGAGGTTAAAAAGCGAATAATACATTTAAAATTTGTTCCGACATCAGCATGTCGGGGAAAGAACATTTTATTTATGAGGACTTCTCCTTCACTCAAATTTCATAAAAGTTTGAATGAGATCAACAAATTATAAATGAAATGAGGCCGCGATTGGTATGGTGTATTTATTATATTTACATTTTCATCATTTTGTCCCCGCCCAGTGGGTGCCAAAAAAGGGGCCTGCGGTAAAAAATAAACACGATTTAATGATTTTGGTATTCTATACCACGGCCTAAATGTCATTCATAATTGAATGATATCGTTCTAACTTATGAGGTGTGAGTCTTTTTGTCGCATGAATGAAATGCACTAAAATTATTACTAAACGTAGGTAATCAACTTTATATGTTGACGCAGGTATCAAAATTAATTATTGTGCTGGGGGAAGAAGTAACTGAAGCTGAACTAGAAATGGAATGCTTAATGAAAGCGACTTCTCCTTCTCTGGTAGAAGCGCTGCGTTTGCGAAATGCGAGTCGCATGAGGCACATTTTAGCTTTTTTGGAGGAAATAGTCAAGAGCAGAAAACTTGGTATATTTCTACGCTATTCTGAGTAAGTAGGATATCTAATTTTAAAAGAAAATTTCAAACTTATTGTTAAGTGTCCCAGTTGTAAAAATGAAATTGCGGAAATGCTGAGCGTTATCGAAAGTGACGAAGTACCGCTCGAGTGCCTTGCCGTCTTATTGAGATATTTCACCGTTTTAATTGGATGCGAAGCCAAAACGGGAGATATTTGGGAATTTTCCGTCACCCTGTTTCGCCTCGCTTTGAGTCAAGCGAGCAAGCGACGTAATGTGAAAGATTCGCTGACTTTGGCCGCTGCTATCGTGTCAAGATTTCTAGTTGACAAGCAGACCAAGGATGGTGGGTCCAACGCTGAATGTATTTTTGCGTCGTTGGTGGAAAATTTGCCTGTAAATTGAGTCTACGGAGGGGGGGGGGGCAAAGTTTCGTATTCAAACTAATATCTTTTTTCGCAGATGCTGTTGTCGTTTTTAGAGGTGTCGTCTTTAAATGTCGAAGTGTGTGAGAGGTTAAGCGCATTAATGACTTTGCTCAGTGCGTCTCTGAAAATAGTAAGCACGCGTGATATCGTCCAGAATTTTGAACTCTCAGTAAGTGGTCTTCATGAACGCCGTTAATTTTGTTTTTCCTAAGCGTGTCCGTTTCAGACTTTCCGCACATTGTTTGAAACCCTTAAAAAACCTGAACTTAAAAATGATAATTTATTTCATGCCTCAATTTACACTTTTTACGTTAAGGTAAGCTTGAAAAAATTTCATTAGAACTCGCATATTCGCAACAAACGTTTTTCTAGACGCTGACATTTTTGTCTGAACTGTCAGATAAAGAGGCTAGTTGGTTACTCTTATTTAACCAACTGTTGCTAGAAGAAGACGTTCAGGTGGTTCTCTCTGTGGCATTGTACACTGGGACGGAAGACATGAAAAAACAAGTTCTGGGCCTTACAGTTACTGCTGGATTTTCTCCAGAATGGTACTTAGTAAACTTCTGATTTTTCTCATGAATTCAACGTTAAAAAATTGTATTTTCACCGCTAGCCTGGCGGTAATGGCTAAATGCATGGCCAAAGTGAACAACTTGATAGTTTTCTCCCCTGCGGGACAAGCCGGAAGTCGAATGGAGTCGCGTCCAAAGGTGAATTTTGAGTACGGTTTGTCGGACGTGTCGACGACAGCGATGTTTCAAGAAAGTCGACTCGAAGGCTTACTCGAAAAAGTCGAAAGAACTCTTTCTCAAAACGACTGTCCCCCGACATCGTCCGTTATCGAACTCTACCAAGTGAAAGTTGCCTCGCTCGTCGAATCGGCAAATCGTTTGGAAGAAGCCCTTGAAGCGTCCGACGCTCATGCGTCTGCCCTTCGCCAAGATTTGGCTCTGGCTCAAGTGGAATTCACACGACTCCATAACCTTTTGCCTTGTCAAGAATTGGCGATCGAAGAGGCCAAGAAAGAGAAAGCTCGCCTCGTCAAAAAAATAACTGAGGCAGAGACCAAAAGTTGCCGAGAAATAAAAAAATTGAAGCTTGAACTCGAAGAACTCACCTCAAAATTGAACGGTATTTTATTCAAACCACGCTCTGGAAGCAAAACTGACGTAATTAACGGCCCTTTAATTTTATAGCTCAAGAAAAGGCTTCCGTCAAAAATGAAGAAGCTCTGAAGAAACAATTGAGCGAGTGTAAAAAAGAAGTGGATTCAAAAGTTCAACAGATTGAACAATTAAAGAAGGTAAAACTGAATGGATGTGGTAATCGGAGTGAAGTCGTTAATGTACCCTTTTTATTCGTACAGGACATCATCAATCAATCAAACCAGATGGCCAACCTTAAAAAGCACTTGAATATGATTTCAGAACTTAGTCGTAAAGATATTTGATCAAATATATTCGAATTACCCACTTTGATGGATATTGTGAACTGTCAATAGTTTTTAATAATAATAATTAATTTTTATTTTTATAGTTACTCTGTTGTGTTCCGACTTACTCAAAAATTTCCGTATTAAAATTTTCCTTCCAGCAGCGAATTTATTTTTTCCACCGCACGCATGTATTTTCCAATCTAATGACTGATGCAGGCTCCTTTGAGCACTAGTAATATTTAAACAGGGCAAGGTTCCATGATTCATTTGGCTGTTGCTAGGCTAAAATTAGGCTCCAAAAGGGTTAACATAACTTGACTGCTTACAGGCATGTGAGTTCCTAAATTTGGAACTATTCGCCTCTGCAATGGAAGGATGCAATTTGAGGGGCTAAATTACCGTAGTTGCCGAGCCTAAAAATTTCAAGTTTAACGCCGAAAGTCTTACTTTTTTGATACGAAAACCGGAATTGAAGGCTACATCGACAGTTTTTCTGCAGAGAAGTTTGATTTTTATAGATAGCGATCCTTTCTGTACAAACTCTGTTTCTAGGGGATGTATTGACGATTTCCATCGCCGAGTTCTATGTTGACGAACAACCAGTTCTCTTTCTGGGGAATCATCCCGAATATAAGCCTGAAAAGGAAAATAAAACATCCGACATCTTACCCAGTGAAATTGCGCGTCCCAGCTCGAGGGCTGGCTACTTACCTGTATCAAGCTGTCATCATCATTATTCTTATGTCTGGAAGACTTAAATGCTGCCTGTCAACCTCGGCTTGTTAAGCTCTTGATTTCAGGTCATGATCTTTAAATCAGAACGTCCGGCTATTTTCAACTATATCCACATTTTTGGCACAAGTCCATCGCATTTCACACTGAACACTTCATGGCCTGTGATGATCATGTGGAGGGGGTGGTACCATTACAACATGAAAACGCTTAAAGCTGTAGCGTCTTTTACTCCATACCTTTTTTCATGAAATACTAATTTTATTACTGGTTCTCTCTTCAAATTATCATTATAAGACGTGTATAACGCAATTTGCGGGGAAGAGGAGGGTAATAATTTGTATTATTTTTTCCCTCCAGTATTGGTTGCTTGAAACAACGCTAGAGTGCGGAAGTGTATCATCCTTTCCCACTCTCGGTCAAATCATCCCCTCCCCTACTGGTCTAACCACACCACAACAATGATCAAGCTGACGGCGATCAGGCGATGTAGGGGAGTCTTTCAGAGTTTCAGAGTTTGAGTGCGTGGGGTGGAGTGTCAGTGCTTGTTACAAGAAATTTTTAAAATTTTTGTTAGACCGGAAGATTAGAGCTTTTTACTTCATTTTATTCGTAGTTTGAAAAACGTGTTTTTCAATTTGATCGCGCCAAATCAGATGTGATTTTCCCGAAACGTGGTTTTCAAGTGCATGTCAATTCACTGGCTCGGTCACGTTTGCAAGCACCACGAAGGAGGGGCTTAATTATTGTACCTCGGCGAGGTGAATTACGTAAATTTTCTGTTGTTATTGTAGTTTAAAAGTGAGTTCCAAAGTTTCTTCAAGCGTTCCGCATTGTATAGGGTGCGAAGGTGAATCTAAAAACCATGAACTTCAAACATGCCTAGGTAAGTCCTTGATTCCATACACTGTTCTTCCTATTTCCGATCAGGTGCGAACTGAGGGGTTTCCTCGTCTTAATTTTCCGCAAAGGCGTTAGTTAATTCAACAGTTTCTTCATTAGGGTTTGTTACTTTCGCACGAAGAGAAACAATTAACAATAAGCCTCATATTGGGACTCATTCCATCATCCGACTTCCTGTTCAAATCAAAGCTTCCCTCTTGTTTAGGCTGATGAACTGGAAGCTTAATTAGCTTTATCACTTCCGTGTCAATCCTTGTTTGGATACGTCCATGTCATTTTCCCGTGATGACCAGCCTCAAAAGTTCGTTTTCCAAGTCAATAAACCCACGCTGATTTATTTGAGACCGCTAAGTCTCCCCCTTGGAGACGTAGGTGGTTCTGGCATTCCCCCGCTTATTTTTAGGTTGCTTTTGCGATGAGAAAAAAGTCGCGTTTCTTCGACTGAATTTAAAAATCTGACTAAAAAAATGTTATATTTATATCAGCAAAGAAATTCGAATGTATGTTGTTTGTTGGATGCCTGCCACTTAAGAATAAATTAATGGAAATTTATGTGTGACAAATATGAATACTTGAGCTTAGGGCTTTCTCCATTATGTTTAAAAGCCACCTTGAGGCGAAGGAATGCTACCGCACATCCGATTGTGGCAAAGAAGTGTGTGAGGAAGAGAATTTCGCGTGATGCATTATTATCCCATTTCCCATTCTCATGAGCTCGGTTTTCTGTGGTGCCCACTTGACCGTATTTGTAACAGTACACTACTTTCCTCACTGACTTCTAATTAGCAATTATTTTCTCCCAATTTTTTAAAACCCCAAAATTTTAAGCCCTATCGCTCACCACTTGGATGACGAGTACAACCGAAGTATTTCCGCACTGCTCCCACTGGCAGTGATCCTCTCATCATGGAGTGGTAGTTCAGCAGGTCAGTCTTTGGACTCGATCTAGACCTTCTTGGCCCTACGCATGTTTTCCACCCACAAAACGCCCAGGCTTACTACACTCGCATTGGGACATCCCTTCGATATTTTACTACTGCCACGTACTTACCTCACGCTGGAGTCAGTCAGCTAGATTGTTTGATGCAACAGGTGTTCAGGTTCCGGTACTCATTTGTCCAGATACGCGCCCGAGTTTGCGTACATTTATTGGTGCCAAAGTGGATTGTAGGGCTCTGAGGCGAAATGGATGCAGTTCGAGGTTCTACATTGCTGTTATAATTACGATGACCAGGTTGCTAAACTTGGAAAGAATGTCCCTGATGGGCGTGGCGGGCTTCGTACAGAAAGCCAATCCGAAGAACCGGAACCGATCCCTACCTGTTAAGCGCACCGACTTGTCACAAGGAACCTCTCCTGTTGACTCCGGTGAAGTCCCATCCAACCCGAACGCACAAGTCTCTATCTCTGAATTAACATTTTTCCAGGCTGACTAAGTCAGTCTCAAAATTTCCTGTTTTTCAAGGCCAAGAAACCAGATCTGATCGTTTTCCCATCCTAACTGGTGTCCTGGGAGTTTCTTACGCCCTCCTGAAGCGCGTCTCGATTGGATACAATGCCAAGGCCATTGGATTTTTTTGGAGGCAACTTCACGTTTAAAATTGAGAAAGTGTTCTTCGTGTCTAAAATAGATAAAAATGCTCATTTTGTGGCTAAACTAGAGAATAAAATATAATACGAGGTTCACGGAGGACTTTAAAACTCTGCTGCAATCGATAAAAATAGCTTATGTGCTGTTCTTGGGGTTGGGGGATGTCCGGGACAAAATAGATGAAAACGTTAATGCACGGCAAAAATTGGTAAAAAGGGTTAATTTGAGGCTAAAAATGAGCAAAAGCGTTAATTCAAGGATAAAATTGAGATAAAGCATTGATTCGAGGATAATGTTGAGGAAAGGGGTTAATTCGTGGCTAAAATTGATAAAAGGTCCTGATTTGCGGCTAAAATTGGGGGAAAACGCCAATTCGTGGTTTTTGGAGGCAACTTTGCGGATAACATTGAGAAATCGCACTATTGGGCTGTTGTTGGGGCCAAGTTCCGAGGCTGTGAGTTTAGAAAAAGGCTTATAAAGTTCATTCGCGGCTAAAATTGGGGTAAATCGCGGTCTCTCGATGTTTCTTCCGGGCTTCGTGTTAGCGTGTGACAGCTTAGGAGTAGCGGGTATAGCTCACTGGAGGGCTGTAAAACACTTAGCGACGAGGTGCGTGGTGTGTGAGGAATAAAATTTGGGGTTGCGGCAGATGTGACTCGTAAGCGTCGTGGCGGGCTAGTCCGGGGTCCAAGCCGACAAAATAGCTTCGAAAACGTGGAATACGCGGGTATTTATACCAGAAACTTTCAATTTTTCCCAAATTGAGACCCAAAATTGCAATTTCGGTGAAATAAAGACCCGAAACTTGCAATTTCGTCGAAATAAAGACAAGAAAGTTGCATTTTTGCCGAAACTTGCAGTTGTGCCGGTAATCATCCAGGAGACTCACAATTTAGGATAGCCAATACACAATAGGATTTAGCCGCTGGGCGCCCTGGTTTTTGCCCCAAAACTTGCAATTTTGCTTACATTTAGACCATAATCTTGCAATTTTGACTGAAATTAAGACTGTAAACTGTCCATTTTGCTGATATTCAGCCGAGTAACTTGAAGCTTCGCTTAAATGAGAACACGAACTCTCAAGCCCACAAGTATTTAGCTCTAAAAATTGCATTTTAGAGCATACCCGGCTATTCTCCAGTCTATGTGTACAGTCGGGGCAGGCTAGCCCAGGGTCCACACCCACTATGATGAAAGAGGCCGTGGAATCTACAATTTCGATTTGCATGAAATTCGCAATTTCACGAATTTCAGCTAGAAGCTTCCGATTTCTTGACTCCAGCTCCAGAATGTTGTAATTTTGCGAATATTTGCCAGACTTTGGGTGCTGTCGTGGCCGGCTAGCCTAGGTTCCGCGGAGACTGAAAAAAAAACCATGACTTGCAATTTCCCGGACGTTTACCTTTACACCCGAATCTTGCAATTTCCCGGACGTTTACCTTTACACCCGAATCTTGCAATTTTGCAAATTTTTTACTGTGAATGGAGCGATTTTGTTGTGGCCACTTTTGACCGTCATTTACCGTGTAATTTCTTTTCTTTCTGGAAAAATTAGCTCACGTTTCCAAACCAAATCCTCAGTTTAATTTTCAGTTTTCTTTTTGTATCGTCAGTCCTGGGGGGCGGGGGTTGTCAGTTTGAATGTGTTTGTGTTGTGAGTTGAGTCAGCGATCTCAGCCAGTTTCTTTGGTAAAATTGACAATATCTAAACGAAAAATAGCAAATTTGCCATGGAAAGTCTGTTCCTAGGGCGAAATTTTAAGGCTGTTGTTTTTACTTTCATGTTCCCGTAGGAAAAGAAAGTAATGACGTTTCTGAAAAAAATCGAGTCCGAGTTGACTTCATATCCGTGACATGTAACCTCAGAAAGGTTGAAAAAAGTGGTTTTCGGCATGCCCTCGGTCCGTCGCATTTTTCCCGATTTTTAAGGGCAAAATGTTCAATTTTCATGCTAATGGGGAACTTGCACATTCTTCAATCAGTGGTGATTCTTGAAGAGGGCTCTTCAACAAGACAATTGCCCACATTAAACATTGAAATCAATCAAGGGTTTTTTTTAGGCGAATTATTAAAAATTTTGAGTAGGAGTTTGATTACGTCAAAAGGCAGTTAATGAAAGGGATGGTGTTGGGAAAGGGGGGAAGACGCGTTTTCGGGGGTTTAATTTCTCTGTTATTTGTAAACAAAACATTGCAGAGTTTCCTCAAATGCTTCACAACTGCACATTGACGTCATTTCCCCTTGCACCAACCATCCCCTCCTGAAGAACTTTGAAATTTATTTGAAAATCACCAGACGCACCAATTGGGCTGCAACTACCGTTGGTATATAATTTTCCCTCCAAATCGGACATGCAAGTTCCCCGGTTTCATAGTATAGCCATCGGTTTCGAGGATTGGCTCGTCCTGGCTACTCTCTCCACCTACCCCCTCGTCTGATATACTGCCTTTTCTAAAAAAAGATGAGCACCCACTGAGCAAGGGGGCAGACCAACAACCTGCAGAGGGGTAAAGAGGAACCCTGAGTATTGAAGATCCCTTTGCTCATTTTCAATATCGACAGTTGATTGTCACCATTGCGGCACTGTGTGCGTGGCCAATGGCGGAAGTGAGAGTGCATAGTTGGTTTTTAAAAAGAGTCGAAGGGTGCGAGGAAGTTTCGTTTGATTTTAAACACACGCTCACATTGTTCCAAATCTCTTCGCGCGTAAATTGACCGCTGTGTTCTTCACTCATTAATTTTATTTCTCCACATCTTCAGGTGTAATTGACCCACGAGTTTACCCTGCAATTCGAACGTAATTAAATACTTTTTGAGGCACGCTATCATTTGAATAACAGGGTTAACGTTTCGTTGAGACATTTTCGAAAGGAACCTCTTGCCGGTCCGTTCAAAAGGTCTATGTTTTCGTTGTGTGGTGTCTATGCAACCTATCAAAATGTTTCATTTTTTTAGGGAATAAATTTGTTTGGTTGCATAGACTCCACACAACGCAAACATAGAGCTTGTGAATGGGCCTTTTAAGAGTGTGTATTGTCTACGTCGGCTAATTAGTTTTTGGCTCTAATTACCAAGTTCTTTTACTACGACAGTTTCTCTTTCATTAAGAGTAAAGCCTGAAGCTGGGCACACACATGTGCTACTTGCCAAGTTCCTAGCCGCTACTCGCCGAACTCCTAGTAGTGTGTATGGATACTCGCTACTTGCCGAGTAGCGAATTTTCGTACTTGTTTATGCTCGGCTTCTTTTAGCAGGGACATTATACGCGTTACTCGCCGAGCTCCTAATAGTGTATACGGATACTCGCTACTCGCCAAGTAGCGAATATTCGTACTCGGGGTTGCTCCACTTATTTTCGATGTCGTGCAAGTACCGAGCCAAGTATTAGTTTTCTTTCCGTTAATTTTTCCGTATTCCTTCTACACATCTCGAGTTTCCTGTGGTGATTTATGGTTGTGTGAGATTATCGACGGTTAAAATATAAACAATAAAATCGCAATTAAGCGGCTAGTTCTGATTTTTTAGTATGTTTTTTAGGTCCAGCACCAGTAGTGCAAGCACAAGTTTTCAGCTTCGAAAAACTTGTGCTACTTTCGTGGCACTCGAAAAACCGCGAAATTTTTGCACTTTTTTCGGGGTTTTCACTTTATCTCCTAAAATATGCATTTTAAGATAAAACGTACGAAGTACGTTAAAAACCAATCAAAATTTGCTACAGTTTGAGACATAACGTACCTCTGTATGTCATATAGCAACCATGATACAGCTCCTCGAATTTGGATTAATTTGTCAAAAAAATTGAAATTTCAAGTTTTAGTCAACTTTCGACCCGAATTTTGGCTAAAATACTCATCCTACTAGAAAAGCCGAGCCGAGAGAATTTGTAACAAATTTAATTATGTTCCATTTAAGCACAAAACGATGTCTGAAAGACCATATACATATAGTCCAGTCAAACGGTAGTTCCACGTGGACAAAAATTTCGTCTTCAATTTTAGTGCATTTCATTCTGAAAATGCACTATTGGTCTCGTCGTGATGGTGGCAAACATGGGTCATGTCATGTTTTTTTAATGTTTCAGAACCTCTAGAACACGAATTTAGTGGTCTCCGGAATTCATATATATATTTCTTTATATATATGTTTGTTTATTTATTTATTTATAAGCTTATGGCCGTTTTCTTGTTAGCACGATAACTCTCGAAGAAATTGATTTAGCGGAACGCGTTTTGGCACAAAAATCAGTAGTCATAAGACCCCGGTCGGTATTGTATTTGTAAATTAAAGAAATATTCGAGTAGTCACAACCATTTTTTATTATTATTTATTTTTTCGACTAGTTTCGGGGAAGCTCCCCATTCTCAAGAAACCAGCTGCATTATATGTGTCTCAAACGAAACTTGATATTAGACTTCGTTTCGTTTGAGACACATATAATGCAGCTGGTTTCTTGAGAATGGGGAGCTTCCCCGAAACTAGTCAAAAAAATAAATAATAATAAAAAGTGGTTGTGACTACTCGAATATTTCTTTAATTTATAATTACAATGACACAACAAAAACAAATGTTAAATCAATTACGGTATTGTATTTGGGCCAAATCGGTCAAAGTGGAGGGGGGGGGGGAATCGGGATTGTAATGGTCAAAAAATCACTACAAATCACCGGTTCTGATTCTAGAAGCATCATATTCGGTACGAATACTCCATATTAGAGTAGCCTTTGATTCCCATTTTAATTTTTAGCTAATTAATAGCTCCCGGGGTGGAAGTAAGTCTGTGGTCTTGTTAGCACGATTACTCTCGAAGAAATCAATTTAGCGGAACGCGCTTTGACACAAAAATCAGTAGTCATAAGACCCCGGTCGGTATTGCATTTGAGACAAATTGGTAGAGGTGGAGGGGGATGGGGGAAAGAGGGGTTGAAATGGTCAAAAAATCACTACAAATCACCAGTTGGTTCTAGATGCGTCATATTCGGTACGTGTACTCCAAGTTAGACTAGCCTTTGATTCCCATTTTATTTTTTTGAAAAAGTCACGGTGGAGGGGGTGGTGCCCCCGGAGTGGAAGTCAGTGTGTGGTCTTGTTAGCACGATAACTCTAGAAGAAATTAATTTAGCGGGATGAGATTTGGCCCAGAAATCAGTAGTCATACGACCTCGGTTGGTATTGCATTTGGGCCAAATCGGTCGACTGGGATGGTGGAGGGGGGGTAATATGGTATGAACTGGTAAAAAAATCACTACATATCACCAGTTGATTCCAGATGCATTATGTTCGGTACGACGATTTCATTTTGAAGTAGCCTTTGATTCCCATTAAGTTCAGCTTAAACAAACCCGGCAGCAAACAGTACAAGGAAGGGTCAAACATTAACGAAACAAATCATGGTCTCAACATTATTACTTGTGGGACGGCTTAGGGTATCCGTATACGAAATGAAATGCACTCTTTCCGACCGCCAGCTGCCGGAGCGAAATTTTTTTTTTTCACTTTATTCTGTGTTTTTTTGGGGTGAGGAACAGGAATCTAAAAAGATCCAACAAAATTTCCTTGTGCGTTTTGAGAAAATCGCGAAAACTGCTCATTTTTGGCACTTTTTTCAGTTTTTTGCTTATAACTCCTTAATGACGCGTTCTACGAGAAATGTTACCCTCTCATTTTTTGAAAAAGCAATGAATTCTGCGTCGAATCGTTCTTTCTTTTGTCAAAATTGACCCGGTTTCACCGGTATAGATTTTTTTTAAATCGTAATTTTTAGCCACTTTTGGTAAAATTAAGAAAAATTTCTAAAGGGGCCCACACACGGTCAAACATGCTTGACAAGCATGTTTGCCAACCTCGCTTGACAAGCAGATTTGATCGTGTGTGGGGTCATGTTTGAAGGTTTGAAGGATTGACATCACGTTTGACTGTTTTCAGTCACTGCCAGAAAATTTGCTCTCAAACATTTGGTTTGACAAACATGTTTGATCGTGTGTGTGTGTTTCAAACCATCAAACCTTCAAACCACAAAGAAAAAAGGGTATTGGGGTGATTTTTATGATAATGAAAAAAAATGGTTTTTCATAATAATCCTTCGACTAAATATAGGGTGTTTGACGAGAAAAGGACATACTTTCCTGGAAACATGGAGCATACTTGCACACTTTACGTCTATAAGATAGACGATAAGAAAAAAGAATATATTTATAAAAAATCTCTGAGCACATCTCAGCTCTTCCAAGAGATTTGCGTGGCCAAAGTACCTCTTTTCATGAGCCATTGTTTGGTCCACATAGACCTTTTCTTCTTCCTGTGGGCTTTATTTTGCGGCTTCGGTCCTGATAAGGCAATACAAATAACTCAAATGGTTAATATCCCTACTTAAACATATTATGAACGCAAAATGAGCACTGCTGAAGCTTGGGCGCACGTTTGAAGTTGAAGCTTGACGACAAGTTTGACCGTGTGGGTGCGACATCAAACGTCAAACATGCTTGACAAGCGAAACTAATAAAACCATGCTTGTCAAACATGTTTGACCGTGTGTGGGCCCCTTAAGGCAGCAGCAACTTAAAATGGCTGTTCCAATCGGAGAATGTCATGAAATCATTGTGGTTCAGAATTGAATTTTGTGAAAAGCTTAACATAAGCACATAAGTGAAAAGCTTTTAAACCTACAGGAAAAATCAGTGGCATCAGTTATGCGACAAAAAAAGCGGAAAAAGGCGGCCCAAAAACCACGTTTTTCTGCACATTTTTGCCAGTAGCTCGCAAAGTAGTAGTCCAATTTTTTTCTATAATAAACGATATGAAAGCTGATTGAATTGTCTATCAGATCTATTATATGAAATTTCATTTGCAGATTAACATAAGACAGGGCCATAACGTCAAACAATTTGAAATTTGCTGCAAAAAAACGTTTTTTGTCACATTTCGGCCTGTAACTCAAAAACTATCCATCCGATTAAACTTTGAAGAAACTCATCTGAAAGCTCATTAAATTTCCTATTAGGAGTCATGTATGGTATAAAGACCCGATAAGTGGCAATAAAACGCAGTGGGAAATTCGCAAAATGAGTAATTTTTCCAAAAACTCCTTTCTTCAGCCGAACGTTTTTGCTTATAACTATCGAACGAAGCCTTCGATGAAAATTGCACTATTTTTCAGTGAAAGCTGGTGAAATTTACAGTCAGAAAACATATTTGCCAGATTTTTTAAGGCCCGGCAAATATTCTGTACAGGGCGATGAAAATAGGTGTTGTTGCAAAAAAAGTGGCTACGCCCACCAAAAATATTTTGCTCGTTACTTGGCTAGTACCGCGTGTGTGTATCCGGCTTAATATTTAGGTTCCTTTATTGCTCCAAATTTGGAACCTCTACGTTTACCCTCACAAATTACATGGCGAAAAATGGGTAGGATAGAACATCGTGAGTAGTGGGACGAATTGGGCGATTGGGATTTTCGGGGTTTAGAACGTTAATCGGGATGGGCACGTTTTGTTTGGCATATAGTTTTCTCGATGATTGGTGGATTCTTGTATGCCATGTTCGATTTGATAGACCGCCGGGGCGGGATTTCGACAAGTGTTACCATTTTAAGACTGCACCCGACCCCAATTCGTGGCCGAAATTGAGGAAAATCGATCGTTAGCGGCTAAAATTGAGGAAAAAACATTGTGAGCAATTAAACGCTCACAACGTCGCTACTCTTCATGGTCCAGGAAAAAACCCTTCACGTGTTATTTGATATTGTTTACAGTTTGTGAGGGAGCTTTGAGATTGAGGAAGTCTCGAGGAACAACTTGCCATTCGAACCTAATTCTTGATATATCTGAAGGCAAGTTCGCGGCTAAAATTTAACAACCATGCTAACCCATATTTCCTGTAAGTCCTTAGGCGGCCAAAATTGGAAAATTGCACCAATGTGAGCTGATCTTTGGGCAAAACCGCAGCTAAATGTGCAGAAGAATCGCTAATTAGTGGCTAAAATTTTTAAAAACCCCTCATTTGTGGTTAAAATTGAAAATAAAAGAAACTAATTCTTGGTTCACGGAAGCCCTAAAGGTCCGTTTAAACTGAAGTTTCGCGCTACTCTTATTGCTTGAAATAGTGTCAGACACAAATTTCCTTGGTGTAAACACAAACTTCCAGAAACTTTTATCTGAATTTGTACAGTCAATATACATGTGACTGACACTTTACATTTATGTCGAGACATAAGTGTAGCTACATAAATGTCAGACACTTCAGTGTAAACGCACCTTAACGCGAATAACATTGAGAAAAATCGCTTTCGTACATACTAGTGCTCTTGGGGCAAGTCCGGGGCTAAAATTGAGGAAAACCGTCATTCACTGCGAAAGTTAAAAAACAGCGTCAATTCGACGCTAATCCTGGGCTTTTGAAGGTCCTTGGTCGGCTACGATTTTCCGTACGGAAGTCCGCGGGTAAACAAAAAAAACTCGATAAATAGCTGTTAAAATTGAGAAAAACTGCTTATTCGTGGTTTTTCGTTGCAACTTTCAGGCCATAATTGGGAATAGCGCTAATCATTAGAGCTAAGGAAGATAGAAAAAAAGAATAGAGAGCTAAGGAGGATCTCTAACAGCTCCCCATTACCTCTAAAAGGTCCCTATCACTTTTAGTTTAAATACTGCCCACAGTGCCCAGCTCTGTTAACTACTGATAGACTCAAACTTCATTGCTGTATACTTGTCCCTTCTGTGAGGACAATTTAAATTTGCGTTTACGGGGGAAAGGGGAATATGATTGTTACTTCCTATCAGAAAACCTCTAACTACGCATATGGGGTACTTGTCTTTCATTTTACGGGTGATGGCGACGTTGTGAAGGTTGATCTATACTAATATGAAAGGTTTAGTCCTCTTCACGAATTATTTATTTTTTTGGCGGAACTAGTTTTCGACCTTCGAGGCCATTTTCAACGCCTTCTTTGACTCCAGTGTCACATCACTAGGTGGGGCGTTAGAGTTGAAGTCCAATAGTCCTAATAAATATTAATTTACGGGTCTATTTTAGTAGTTATATCGCTCACGTTTGTGATTAGTACTTGTCTTTCGACCTACTAACCCGTCCGGCTCCACCGTGTAGCCTGACTATTACCGAAGACGAATCCTTTTCATCGCTCGTAAGTGTGGAGGAAGAAACCACACCGAGCCTGCCGAGCGAGTGGTGCCATTTTTGGATTTCCCCTTGATGCCTGAAACGTATAAGTAGGTACAGCCATCTCGGTATCGCACTGTACACGATGTGTAACACCCCCCCCTCTCACAGATTTGGGTCTGCGGCTGTAGACTAGAGACCTTCAATCCTAGTGTCCGTTGTCTCGCAATGAAATTGACGTCAGGAAGGAGCTAGGGCTGGAACTCCTTCTAGTGTGTTCCTCGAGACCAGATGTTGAAACTCGGTATCGAATGGGTATTGATTCAAACAATAAATACTTGGTATCGAATGGCTATTGATTCGGTATCGTTCCAAATGAGTACTTTTACTCGGTATCGAATGGGTATTGATTCAAACAAGTAAATACTCGGTATCGAATGGGTAATATTCGGTATCGTTTCAAATGAGTACTTTTACCCGGTATCGAATGGGTGTTGATTCCAACAATAAATATACTTGGTATCGAATGGGTTGATTCAAACAAGTAAATACTTGTTATCGAATGGGTATCGTACTAGTTCGAACCAATACCCATTCGATACCAATTAAAGTACTCATTTCAAACGATACTTTTCCGATTCCGAGATTTTAGGTAATTAAAAATACTCAGTATAAAAAATACTCGGTGTTGATTAAAAAGTATCGAATCGTACTCAGTATCGAATGATGAGTAACGATTCCCAAAGTACTCATTTTGCAGTATCGAATCAAAGTATCGAAATAGTACTTGTATCGAAAAAAGTATCGATACCCAAACTACTGGGTATCGATACTTTACTCTATTTACTAGTATCGATTCAACACAAGCAGGTAGCGCGAAAAAATGTTTTTTTACGACATTAACATTTCATTTCCTTGTATGATTTTTTTGTTCTCCTTGTAACGGCTTGGGACAGTTTTGATGTAACCGTTGGGGTTGAAGCCCTGACTCGGTGTGATGTTTTTTTGCGCTACTAGGTAGTTAGTGACTACCATCTGATCATCTACACAGGACCTTTGCTCATTGAGGACGCATAGAGCTGCAACGTTTTAGCGTTTAGGCGCGAAGAATAATTATTCTGCTGGTTGTTACTCACAGTCGCTATTAATTGTTTTTCTGTCTCCTGCCGTCTTTAGACAAACATGAATGTGGTGGGTTGGGGTTCGGGTTCGTCAGTTCACCATGATTGAGTGATGGTGGGGGGGGGGAGGACATTCAACTTCTTTGATCGCTTATTAGTGTCCGTTTTGGATTCTTCGTCTCCTACCTGCCGTGTCGGGAGGATGAGGATCAGTTGGCGCTCCGCCTCCGTCAAAGAAAGGACGGGAAACTGCTAAATGTTCCTAAATCAATCCTAAACGGTTACGTGGTGGAGTAGTTGCCTGAAAACCGTGATACATATTGCAAACTCTAACTGAATTGGTGTCAACGTGTTTTCTATTCTCATGCTGTGATCTCCTCGAGGTAGCTGGGGCTGAGGGCAGGGGGCCTGTAAAGAGAGCTCTAATTACACTGATCAACAAACTGACTTTTTTTCTTGTGGATATGACACCGATGGCTCTCGGTGACACAGAAATTCGGTCCTTCCGAACAAAATTGTCTTTTTTCTTGCAGTTCACAATTATAATCTTAATTTGGTTGTTGGTGGAGAAATTTTATGACACACTAAAACCGGTATTTACACGTTTGAGATGGAGGGAAAATCGATTGATTTGAAAAATGCCAAAATCTTCCCATCGTCTTGTTTGGCCAGTGTATTTATTAATTTTTACCTCTTCTAGAAATTTGATTCAACTATGTTTATTTTAAGAAGCTTGTCCGCGAATCACACACAGTTATCGATTCAGCCTGCGTGGAATCAAAGAAATCCTCAACTTCTGCTGTTACAAAATGTGCATTTTATGCTATGATTTGTAGGTACGTTTCATTTTATGTGCGTGCCTTGTTAGGTTCTTTTTTATTAGCCGATTAAAAAGAAGAGCCGGGAGAGAAATTTTATGAATGCATTTTTACAAGAAGTTTTCATTAATTGACTTCATGAAACGATGTTTTACTCCTTGGGGTCACGGATAGTAAAATACTGAGCAATAATATTGTACTTTGTAGAAATTTCTAAAAGATATTTGAAAAAATGTCCAAGTCCAAGATAGCTCTTTAGGACAAGAGAAAGAAGTGAAATCAGATAGGTAATATACGTAATCATCATTTGTTTTTGTTTTTTCAGCATTTCTCTCTTTGGATTAACTTGCTTTGGAAGAAAAGCCCCCCCCCCCCTTAAGTTCACTTGATGTTCCGCTATTTTCAGTTTATACATTCTAAACCTTTCCACGAATAGTGCCGGAGGCTCGGAGGCATTTTAGTTAATTGTTAAATCAAATCAGGAGCCTTTTTGAGGAACTTTACTGGCGGGATTCCGTTACTTTGACGCGGCAGTTAAGAAATCATGATTCTTTAAGTTTTAAAACTGAATCGCCCTCTGTTTCTCCTTTCGGTAATCTGAGTCATTCCAAAGCAACGTGATACACGATGAAATGATATAATTAACAACAGAAAAATCTGTTTTGCGTGAAACTAGCCCCCTTAACGCTTCAATTAAACTGGCGTGACGCAGCGTGTCTCCGCTATTAAAAGCTCTTTCAAATATCAATTACTTGGCTGAGTTGAACCAGCTCGTAATATCCTATTTTGTCGTGTAACTCGCCTCATTTCCTTATTTTATTTTTTAGTTAATTATTTTTGTACTCTCTCTTATTGTGTTCCAGAAAG
This sequence comes from Corythucha ciliata, assembly GCA_038030265.1. Taxonomy (NCBI): domain Eukaryota; kingdom Metazoa; phylum Arthropoda; class Insecta; order Hemiptera; family Tingidae; genus Corythucha; species Corythucha ciliata. Next base: position 45,756,035 of record CM075942.1, on the reverse strand, counting down.
AAAAATGCTGATGACCTCTTGCCACCGCCCAAAGTACCGTGAAATCCGGTAAGTCACTTTTTGAGTAATTTCCATCTTTTCTCTCCATTTTACCTTGTTCCCAACACCTTATTCTTCCATAGTGTGCATATATTTTTTACATTATCTAAAATATCGCTATTAATTAATTCTAATGACTCGAATAGCTTCAATCTTAGGTTAGTGTCAACACCATGCCTGTTAGGGCTGACTCGGCTCGACGAGAAAAGTGGCTTTTTTGTTTTAAATGATGGGCGGAGACAGGTCTTCGAAGCTCTTTCTCCTTTTCATTTCTCTGGTTTTCTAACCAGCTTTTTAAGATTTTCTCGTGGCCTCATTCCCCTACCCTCTTTTTTTACGCTGAGTTCCAAACAGCATCATCGCTGTTATAGCAATAAGAAACTCAGTTTCATCTGCTTTCAATCAGACCAGTTCTACCCTATTTTTTAAGCACTTTCTTATCGCGTGATTGCAATTTTTGTAAGGGGCAATTTGCTCAGCAAAAAATTCTTGAAGTGATTCGGGACATTTAAAATACATAATAGTGTATTAACAAAATCCAGATTCATATAAATTATGTAGGTCGACAAAAAAACTAATTCGGATAATGTCAAGTGCTTGAACTAAATATCGATTTGGTTTTCGCATCGCTGCCAAAACCTTTGCTAGGGCTAGGAATGCGTGGAGCTTTCGGAAGCTTCTCCCCCTCCTCCCGATGAATTATAGAATGATAAATATAATCATCGCTACTCTCGACTTGCTCTAGACGTTCATGTATGATAAAAGAAGGAGGGCATAAGCTCGTTATTATCCTTCTCGTAGTCGTATTACTAGAGAATTTTAGTTTACTATAAAACTGCAATAACTGCATCCAATTTCTTCAGCTTCTTGAACAGGGCTAAGATTATTTTTTCACTTTAATTGACTTCTCCAATCTCAAAGCTCTAATTAGCAGAAAACTTTGTTGCTAACAACCAAATATTTCAACAGTAATAGGTATATTTATTGCACTTCACGGTGCAGCTATCTCCTCGTTATTTTCTTTCAATCGAACCCCCTCAACAGAAAAGAGAGAAACAGGAAAATTAATCGATGGCTATTTTTAGGGCTCCGCATTTTATAATGGAAAACCAAACCTCGATGAAATCATTTTCTTTTTAATTTCTGCCAAGAGCCAAGAGAAAGCCATCTTTGGATTGTATAATGATACGCAATTGAGATTGTCAGTACTCATGAACAGATAAATGTTTGTGTTTTGGTTTACTCGAGTGTCGAAGTTTTACAATTGATCAAATGCATATTGCAATCCAAGTATTATGGTTTCTTAGAATCCCGAAAGTCGGTTTTCCTTATGCAGACTCTACAGATACTAAACCAAGACGTCACGAACATTCCCCGCCCCCGCTAATACCTCTCAAATTAAAGTAATGACCCAAACGTCAGACTCTCACCATCTCGTCCCCCAGTCCGAGCCAATCTGCCAAATAAAGGACGAGTCGACATTATTATGCTTGGGTACCGGGGATCTACACGTCGTGAATGAGCCAGTAGCCCATTCAGTTTACGCACTGCAGGCGTAAACAATTTTCCCGATGCTCACCTACTTGAATTAGTCGGCCCCCAGTTGGCCACCTCATTGCCCACTGAACTCGAGGCCCCTCCATCCGGGTGCACACGAGCGTAAATTGACGCGCGTCACTCTTTGGAAACCGGAGTCAATTCAAGCTTGCCGTCGGGCGTCTCTTGCAGTGGCGTTACGTGTGCACTGCCCCATAGACTTCTAGGTATCTATGTCTATGGGTCTAGTCTATGGGGCAGTGCACACGTAACGCCGCTGCAAGAGACGCCCGACGGCAAGCTTGAATTGACGCCGGTTTCTGTGGAACGCGCGTCCCTTTTTTACCGCCCGCTTACCCTCCGATACCTACAAATACACACAAGTCTATGGAGCAGTGCACACGGGCAGTCGGGCGTCACTTGCCGCTCGGCGTCACAGGAGTGAGACAGCTGTTGTTCTTATTCATTTTTTTTCAAACATTTTCATTTTTTTTAGTTTTAAAAAATGAGTGAAGAATTGGAAGTCGATACTGAACTATTCATTCATGAAGTCCAAATTCATCTCTCAATTTGGAATGTGAGGAGTGAGGAATACAAGGATAGAAACAAGGATAGAATTATAGAGTACAACGATAGAAGTTCGGTATTACGGTGTATATACCTATACACGGCAACCGAAAAAATTATTTTCTTCTTCAACAATTGAGCCCTGCGATCCATCTTGTTCAGTGGAAGAGGAAAGACTGTCTAGCAAACGCTCGCAACCACCAAGTGACGCGCGTCAATTGTTGCTCGAACGCTCGTGTGCACCCGGCCTTAGGGTAGGTTCATAGTGAATCACCTTCACTGCGGTACCTCGATGAGCGATGCCCCGATGAAACAGCGATGAAGAACGTATTTTGACGTAAGAAAATTGAAAATCGGTTGAATTTTTACTGAGATATGACACGAAAGGTTCGGAAAAACAGTGCAAAATCGTCAAAATAAGCCATATTGCAACTGTCAGGAAAAATCCTCAAAAATTGTTTTCGACGTCAAAATAACCCCAAAATTCAAAGAAACAATTTATTTAAGAAAAATCAGTGCACCATGTCCATCATCATTATCACCTCCCTACCACTTTCACTAGCAAATAATCAATTATTAAACAAATTAACTGGTCTGATTCTTTCTAATTTTCGTCTGGTACTATTTTTCAGACGTTTTTGTATGATAATTATAGTGATTCACGCGCATGATATGATTTGTACCAGAAAACTAAATTGTGAACTAAAATAATTACGGAAGGATACCTGAAAAATTAATTAAACGGGTATTTACTAGTGAAAAGTGGTGGGAGATGATGATGATGATGGACATGGTGCCCTGATTTTTCTTACATAAATCGTTTCTTTGAATTTTGGGGTTATTTTGACGTCGAAAACAATTTTTGGGGATTTTGCCTGACAGTTGCATCTGCCACAGTTGCCTGCAGTTGATGTTTATGAATCTAAAGCCGCCTTCACATGCGGGCTGTGGCAGCTTAAGCTTTGAGCTGTAGTAGCCAATCAAAGAGCAACCCGCCTTTGAATTAATTATATTTCATTGGATACAGCTCAAAGCTGAGCTTTTTTCAGATCACATGTGAAGCCGGCTTAAGTAAACAAATTTAGGCTTTGTTGTTTGTTAAGCACCACCTTAAGCCGAGGAGGTGAAATCCACCATAATAGTCATATTATATTATACTTCGATATAAGGAAAACTTGTAACCCTTTTTGTAAAAACTCTGCCTATTCTGCACGGTGCTTGTGTTTTGTCACGGACTAGATCAACGGAAACTCAAAATGGGAATTGGGCCGTGCACTGAACAGAACTGCTAAACTCGTACATTGCAGGCGAGGATTTAGAGTTCTGATCAAATGGGTGCTCTCTTAGGAGCTGACTTATCTGCTCCTGCGTGGTAGGGAAGACGGCTGGTCGAAGCGATTGATATAAGCACCTACAGTCCACCAAAAGACACCTCGGCCGAAGTGAAAATCAATTTTACAGGATTTCATTCATTTCCAGGAATCTAAGGCCCGTATGCCCAGTCGTTCCTCGAATTTTCCTCAACCTCAAAGCTCCTCACAAACTGGAAAAATTATAAAATAACTTGTGATTCTACAGTTTGCGAGGAAGGTTGGAGTCGAGGAAATTTCGAGGAACGACTTAGCATACGGGCCTAACTTTCCTTAGTGTATAGAGGCGGATCTAAAAGAGGTAAAAATAGTGCATACGCTCCCGGGCGGCAACCACTAAGTAGCAGCGGTTGTATTAGGGTGGTTTTCCTCTCGGCCTCTCTCTCTCTTCGATAGCAGCGCAGTGGGTCTCAAATGAGTCAAGTCAAATCCAAAAAATTTCATTTTCGCAACTGCCAAGCCAGTGAAATTGATTTCTGAATGTGCCAGCTGATCCGCGAAAATTGGTGCTCGCAATCTTCAGCGTTTGGTTTCCCAACTGAAACATGTGTACACTTGTTTTCTCGACCCCCCTCCAATCGTAACTCGCCTACTTGGTGTTACGTAAATTATCTGCGTATTTCTTCTCCAATCCTGGATTTCAAGTTCTCATTTAGATCTCCAGGAAATTCTGCATGCTCATACGATTCTCTTTTTTTTTCATATGCAACTGTAAAACCCACTGTTAACTTTTACCTTTAAAATTTAAAATTTAGGAAAGCAAGATCGTACGCGCGTGCAGAATGTCCTGGAAATTTAAATGATACCTTGAAATCCAGGATTGGTGCAGAAATACGGAGAGTAGGCGAAGTATGATTAGAGGGTGGTCGAGGAAACACATGTACACATGTTTCAGTTGGGAAACCAAACGCTGAAGACGGCGAGCAGCCGAAACCGGTCCGTCAATGACGCACCTCGAAGAGGGAAGACTTACAACGTAGGCTACTGCGGCTTCGATTTTTTTCATGTATTACCTCCTAATCCTCGTAGTATAAGCTCCTTCTGCTAATCATTTTAACTAAAATAATCGGTTGTGAAAGAAAAAACAAATAAATTAAAGGTGGGTGGCACCCGCAACGAATGGCGTGGAATTCATATTTTCAGAAGGCCTCCACGGGGCTGTTCCGTTCTGCTCGTGGAAAACTCTAAAATAACCCGCGGTCTCGATCTTGATAATTCATCCGCTGGATTCAATGCATTAGCCATGTGATATCACGGAACTTCCCAATGAATGGTAAGGTCGGATGACTCGAAAAAATGCCTAGGATTCCGAAGTTTCGCCTGAAAGTTATTTAAAAAGTAGTGAGCTATGAAAGAAAGAGAGATCTTTCTTTTTGTGCGGTGATGGGTGGGATATGTCAGGGAGGGGAACTGCGGTCTGAAAGTGACTTAACTTTTATTCCAGGCAAACGTGAAACCAAAATTATTATTATTTGGTTGGTTGTGATTTGAACAAAAAAAGCGTTCCTTAAAAAGATTTTCTTCGCTGGTTGTTGAGCTCTACTTGTTTGGGGTATGACCTTTTTCTTCCTAATTGAGATAACAACCTGTATACATTACTTTCTATTCGTCTGTTTCTTGATTCTGCATTTTTATCTTTTTTTTTTTTCGTTCAAGTTCTGCAATTCCTTTTTGTTCTTACGTGAATTCATTTTACAATTATTTCAGTAGGAAAAAGTGGATTTTGTAATAAGTAAAAACGGTCTCACCGCTATCTTGATGCATCTACCTATCACTTCTTAGCGATCTTGGAATTCCTGTTTCAGTCTTCGTGCAACAGTTCAACACCAGGCTCTCGTCATTGTACTGTAAGACTCAAGACCCATCCTTCTTTTGTATAAAAATAAAAATGCCTTCTACGTGAAAAAAAACTTGAAAGGCGGCAGAATCCCTAATGTTAGTTGCAACAAAGCCAACAAAGGACGGTGTCGAAATGGCAAATCTACAAATTCCAAGTTCCTACGTACTTACGTAGGATCCTATGCGTGAGGCAGGACCCGCGCAATTGTAGCGGGGTGGGAGATTTTTATATGCGCCTAACATTGGCGTGTTGGCTTTGATGCTCGAAAAAAGTGATAATATGCTGTCGCCTACTCGCAAAAAACGCACAGATAAGACACTACCGGCGCGGCGTTTCCCGCTGTAAACTTCCAACGCTTAAATCGCCTTACGTTCGAACGGAGCCTTACGTTTTTCTCTGCTACGCTCTTCACTCGCGCTAATTTAGAGTTAGGGGATGTTTTCTCTGGAGGATCTTTCCTCGAATCATTTTTCCACGAAAATTTATGAAATAATTCATTTCCATTCCAAATCGTAGCTTAATGGCCGGTCATAAATCAACTTTGCGGTGTAACGTTTTTAGGAATAAAAAACATGTTTCTTCTAATTTTTGGTCCTCTTGTTCTAGCCTTATTTTATTAGTATAAGTTCAACAATATAATTATATTTTTCCACTATCTTTTTTATCTGCGTCGTAACAAAGGCTCTTCTCTAAACTTCTTTTTCATTATTTTATGTGGCTTATAGCTTTTTGGCTCTTTCTCAGAAAAAAAGGAAGAAATTATCCAGTCCATAATACTGATTCATTTCCATCCATGTTGCATGTCCGACTCCCGCTTTGATTCGGTTTACTAATTTCAGACAACAAAATGGAAGTGTCGGAGAACGCGGCACTAGCAGCGGAGGTATTCGATCAATTTTGTTCCGCTGGAACTCTTAAGTCCATATTATATCATCACCGTCACCTCTGCGATCTCCTACACATAAGACCTACGCACTTCAACCAGTTTTACCCTAAACTCAAGGTGAGCTAAATTTACTCGTTAGTATTTGCTGTGTCGATTGAGCAATATGCGGGTATAAAATTGATTTGTTCCTTGTAAATGACCACCTTATTGAGTATCTTGTGTAGAAGATGATAATTATGTACTTATTACGAGCTAATTTTCATGTCACACTCGTGACTCACTCTCTTATTGTGGATACAAACTCTGCCTGCTTCGTGATTTTTTTTATTTTATTGAGAGCGAATTCTAATCAGCCACTCTTCCATTCGTCCTTCAAACACGCAAACATAAAAATATGTTTATTTATTAACTCGAGCCAATTTTACAAGAAGGTGTACAGGAAATGGGGGTTTTCCTACGTCAATGTATTTCTTTAATTTTTTCATTATTCACAGTTGAAACTGCCTTCGAATCACCCACCGACACCACCTCCTTACCGGTGTTTTTTAAAAGAACCCCTCCCACTCTTAAAAATAGCTAGCCGACAATTTAGCAGGCGCATCACGCCGCCTCCCTGTCTTTGTTCATCCATGTATGATCGATCTGAAGTGACTGAACTTTAAATTACGTGCTTATCAACCATATACGGAGAAAGCTCAATCAGTTTTGTCTCTATTTTTGTCTTGTTTTCCCTTCAAGCTCTCTCTCTCTTTCTCCGTTCTTCAAGTTTTCCCATCCAAAACATTAAAATTCCAAGTACAACTATAACAGGCTGTACGTTCAAATTCTCGTTCTTCCCTTGGCTGAGTGCGATAGTCTCAGACGGGGTATAGCGACGGTGACCCTGACCAGGGGCCTATTTTTTCGTTGCAATGTTTCTATTTCATTCATTTGCTTGAATAAAATGAATAGAATAGAAACATTGCTTCGAAAAACATATTGCTTTCTTATTAGAGAATGGGCCCCCTGACTTGTTCGCTTGGAAAGAAGGACCCTGGCTTGAGGGGCCCTTTAGGGGCTCTACAGGGTGTACAAAAAGCGACTGGACAGAGAAAAACCAGTGACAGGGCACCTCATTTCTGATCGAAATGACCATTTCCTTTTTTCCGAAATTCCGCAATGTTCCCGAGATATCCGTAATTTTTTTTTTTCAGAAACAGCTTGTTGCACACGCAATAATTGTTGCAATGGCAAAAATGATGAGCCCATTGGAAAGAGCACAAAATTTGCCATTTAAAGAGCCTATTTTTATCCAGATCAGACTACGTTTACTACTCTTTGAATCAGCTTATTAACGAGGGAACTAAAATTTTCTGACTATCACCAATACTTCCGTAGTTCGCAGCTAATAAGCTGCGATTCAAAACGTAGTAGAGCTCTTTCCAATGGGCTCATCATTTTTGCCATTGCATCAATTGCTGATGTCTCGGTAACAAGGCGGAATTTCGGAAAAGTGCAAATGGTCATTTCGATCAGAAATGAGGAGCCCCGTCACTGGTTTTTCTCTGTTCTGTCGCTTTTTGTACACACTGTACATAAAGATATTGAAGATAAGAAAAGATCTCTCCCACTTATTTGTTTATTTGTGACCGCGGTTTCGGCAACAACGCCATTCTCAAACGAGTCAACGAACAAGACACAACTGAGTTGTGTTTTGTTCGTTGACTCGTTTGAGAATGGCATGGCGTTGTTGCCGAAACCGCGGTCACAAATAAACAAATAAGTGGGAGAGATCTTTTCTTATCTTCAATATCTTCATTGGATACTCTCACACCTACAACCCTCAATTTTTAATTTTTGACACTGTACATAGGTCGCACCACTGGCCAGGGTTCGATTCTGCAACTCATTTGCGGCAAAAGTTGTCCTCTGCAAACAAAATTTCACCCTACACGAAGTCCAACTTTTTTCACATATTTTTTTTCGTGTTATAGGTAGACCTTGCGTCACACTAAAACGACTGTAACTCTCTTATTTCTGGCCGAAAATCAAATACGAATACACCGTTGGAAAGAGCCTTAAATTTCCCATCTTCCCAGTGCAAAATATTATTTTAAATGTAGGATTCAGGGGATGAAGAATGAGCCCGAGTAGTAAAATGTGCGAAATTCCGAAAGTTAGCAGTATTTTCAAACGTTTTCAGCTCCGAATGAATCTGTCGGTTAATCGTACACTGTAATCTTGGAAGTTGTTGTAAAACCTCAGCTTTCTTTAGGTCTAGTCATTTTTTAAATTAAAAATCGAATAAGGTAGGTGAGAAAACCGCGCAAAAAAGTGTTTTTTTATCTGGCTATGGGCGGAGTCGGGACCGGTTTCGCAAAAATATAGGCCATAGCAAAAACTTATCATTTCCCGAGGAACAGAGTAGAAACTACCAATGTCGCGAATGTTTTGGGCCGAATCATGCAAATTTCGCGGAAATAAAGGCCAAAAACTTGCACTTTGCCGCAAGTAAAGTGAAACGAACAATTTTACGAATATCATGCAGGAAACTTCCAATTTCGTAGATATTGGCCTCTCAACTTGCAATTGACTTGCAAGACCAAAAACGAGCAATTTTGTACTCAGAACTTGAAATTTTACAGAATTATAGCTGGGCAATGTAATATCTTGGCAATATTTGTCAGGGTTTGGGGGCTGTGGTGGCCGGTTAACCCGGGTTCCGTGGTCACTAAATAAAAACCCAAGAAACTCACCTTTTCGCGAAAATAAAGTCTTGAAACTAGCTTTCAAATTCGCGGATACGTATTTTATTTAGAAATTTCGTCGCTATTCGACGAGACTTTGAGTGCTGTCGTGGGCGGCTTGCCCGGGTTCCGCGGTCGCTAGAAAAAGCCCCTAAACTTGCGATTTCGCGCACATAAAGACCAAAAACCAGTGAATTGGAACTGTGATCCAGTGAATATTTGGAAAGTTAAGACAATATACTTGCAAAATGCCATTTTGAAGGTGTAAATTATTGGCAATTTTCGAGTAAGACTTTCGGTTTCGAAGATTGCACGGTCCTGGCTACGACCTTGTATGCACTACTGTAGAAAGCACTTAATTAATGTTGGACGCAAACTTGTGTTTTAATCGCCCCCCTCATATTCATGAGGCCCTTCTCAAAGTATAGCAGTTTTTGGAGAGTATTACCTTGCAGGGTCCTTTTGAGGATCTCAAAGGGCCACACACTATAAAGCACTACTGTCCAAGAAGGACCTGGTCACCGTGGGTATAGGCGTATAGGCAGATGTTTTGACTAGGTAGTTGTTGTTGTTTGCTGTGTGCATGCATAGTAAATGGGTATTTTTTTTTTTTTTTACAAGTTTTCAATTTTATAGATTACATCTGTTCTGACGCAAACGACGTGCGGGCAAGCACGCACTTGAGGTCCTTGTGCATCCAGGTTTACTAAAAATGCAATGTTCGAGTGTACGGATTTGAAACGTTGATAAGTCCGCAGCAGGTTTCTGAACTCCACGGAAATTATCTCTCTCATTTATCGCTAGGTCTTTGACTTTTCATGTGTCATTTTGTCTATATTCAGTTCTCACGATAGATTTCCTTGAGCTTACAATGTAACGGTGAAACCTACGGAAAACAAACGCTTTAAAGAGTTAAATTACGTGGGTGAACGGCAAATTTTCAAATGTTTATTAGTCACCGTATTTCCTTGTATAGATAAACGAGCCAACTAGCTGAACGTTCTCTTGGTAATTTTTCATAGTATTCCATTTTTAGTGGTTGATTGAAGTTTTCATCACTTACCTATCGGTCTTATGGTTCATACGGTACTTACACAACACCACTATGGAGAATTTCGGAATTTGTTCAAAATCCTTTCCTTGGCTGTTGCTTCGACTTGTAGACCATAAACTTTTTTTTTTTTTTTTTTTGAACCATACAGCCATGGTGTTTTTTATAGAATGCATTTCGGGCCCATTCCCGGTGCCCCTCATCAGCATTACCGCTTCATCTCTAAGGCCAAACACCCTGGAACCTAAAAATTGTGTTTGCCAAGAAAGTCTTATCTTGTAATTCGATGTTTTTTTGTGTGTGCAATTTAGTTTATTTTTACTGTTAATTACCCTTGAAGTGGAAAGAAGGTGGCGCGAAAAAAGCCAAACAAAAATGCATTTAGTGGAAGAATCGGTTAAAGGCGTTTCAACTATTACGAATCCCACTCAGCCTATGTGAAATCAGTTCCTACCTCTTAACTGCATTTAGCTATTATTAACGGTTCTGGGACTACAGCGTAATAAAATTGAGCTCATTAGCTTTTGAAGAGTCTAGTTTTGTAACTCGATAAATTAATTACCTTTCGTTATTCTTTGTTTATTCTAGTGCTTTCCGGGGTTACGCTAGAGAAATCATAAAGTTCATTTATGATGTTTTCGTAGATAAACTCCAAAATCAAACTGGCGAAGAAGGAATTGAATAAAAATTAAAATTCAATTTAATTTTTAAAGTTTTTCCTGCGTCTGACAATTTTTATCGTAATTTTTCGTTATTGTGACACAAAATCAAAACCAAGTGCATTATAATCCGCAGGAAGCAGGTTACCAAAAGGGGTAGTTACAGGAAAAAACTCCGGGACTGACTTAAGTTTGGTGACTGATTTTAATGTTTTAAGGTGTGCTGAATCCGAATTTCTATTTAGCCCAACGTTACAACCCTGGCATCAAGCCAAAATTTGAGTAGATTTTTAAATATCGTGTTTTCGGGTGGTTTTCACCTCGCTATCGCTTGTAATCATTTTTAAAATATGGTTCCCCCTCATTTACTTACGTTTTAGAAGTCCCGAATCGGAATTTTAAACCTCCAACCCCTAAAATGATGTACAAGAGATGCTACAGCCGAATAAATATATAAATAAATAAATTGAAAAAGCTGCAAAAAAAATCCCGATTTCAAGCTTTTTTCCGTGTGGTATGCATCTAAAGCCGGAATTGACGTAGTTCACATTAGTTTTCCACGTTTTAAAGTATGTAATCTGAATCCGAACATCAAATTTCCTGCCCCCTACGCTACGGCGAGCATCAACAAATAGGCCAATTATATCTTGCCGTTTCTACACCCGTGTTACTGGTGTGCTGAATCCGAATTTACCCTCAAAACTCTAACTACCGCCAATTATCACCATGCTATTGAAGTAGAATAGATTCTTAACCATAGAAAGCAGTAGCAACAGTGAAAAGCGTCGTAGTAGCGCCCATGTGATAGGTGCGTAACAGGTGTTGACGGGCAGCAGCTTCTAGGGGGAAGTGAGGGCATGTTGCTGCTCTCTTTGAAGGCCGATTTCACGCAATTCACGTACCTTAACTTCAAATAGTCACCTCCGTACAGAGTATTAGGTACGTCTCCTCTACTTCAGCATCAAACTCCGTCGTAGATTGGGGGTCTATATGAGGAGTTCTGGGTCGTTGAACACATTCATCATGGTCCTGGTTCTTGGTCTAGATCCAAGACCAAGAATACGACACTAAAACTGCCCCTGACGTTGGATCACGCCCCTGACAATATGAAGTATGAGTATCACGTCTCCTACATCTTCATCTACAGCAGCGGTTGGATGGTATAATGGTGTTCATTAGGGGTTGCTAAGAGTTATGATAACGAATTCGGATTCAGCACACCAAAAACACGGGAAGAAGCAGCCAGAAAAACAGGTGAAATCACGACGTATAAGGCTCGTTTCCCGAGGAGCGGTAGCTACGCGGTGGATGCCTCGCATGTGTGAACCGAAATTCGGTTTCTACGCGGCAGCGGTTTGAAGAGGTTTCTCGGTTCACACATACGAGGCACCCTCCGCGTTCGCGCCGCGTAGCAACTGCGCCTCGGGAAACCGCGTGTGTGGGAAACGAGCCTATGGAGACGTTTAGCGTATAGGGCCAGAAATTCGATATTCGGATTCAGATTACCTGAAAACGTGGGAAACTAATGTGAACTATTTCAATCTCGGCTTTGATTGCATACCACATTGAAAAAGAAAAAAAAGGGGGTTTTTCCTATTTTTAGGGTGATTAGCGCCTCTTTTAGGCGGTCGGGGGTTGAAATTCAGATTCAGATCTGAAAACATGAGGAGTGTAAGGGAACCATATTACAACAAATTAATACTCGCGATGGCGTGACGAAATACCCGAAAAACACGGAATTTTAAATGGCAATCAAATTTCGGCATGTTACCGGGGTTGTAAAATTGGGCAAAGTTGAAATTCAGATTCAGCACACCTGAAAGCATTGAAATCAAACTTAGTCTCAGAGTTTTTTCCTCTCAAAACTACCTGCTTCCTGGACTATTATACTGATGAGCTGATTCTAGAAATGCCTTCCTTCTCTATTCGTGTCAAACCGATGCACGGGCAAGTACCTATCTTTTACCCCCCGAATAATGGAGCCTCTGGAAACGCCTCCTCGTCTAAAAATTCGCTTTTCTCTGTCCTAAATGATGTCCATATGCTTACCCTTGTACTTCAGTAGTGATCAACGATTATGAATTCGAATTTTTGGATCGGAGAAGGACGGCGCAATGCTGGGAGAACTGGGGGTTACTGACTTGTTATAGGTGTGGAAAGGGAAACGGTGTGGGATCATGTCTCCGTGTTGCTATTAAGGGGCATGCAAGTACTACCCCTCACCCAGTATCCCCTCACCGTTTTACGCGCAAAGTACTTGGAATATTTCATTTTTATGGTCTCATATGAAACCTTAAAGTCTTGAGACTTGCCCAGCAGAGCCTGAATTTCAATTTTGACTTTCCTCGAATTTTAAATTAACTTTATAAAATTACTAGTAATTTTATGAATTTGATTTACTTGTAGTACTTTGTACTTTGGTAGTACTTGTATGCCCCCTTACGTCGGAAATGAAGAGTTTAGTGGTAGTGAATGGAAAGGAGGAGGGTTGCGGCAAATTTCCTGGGGTTCTTAATTTTACATTTAATCCAGAAAAACTGTGAATCCAACTCATGAATTTAGAAAGGGCTACTACTACGAATTTCATCAAATTGCCGGTTTGCTCCTGTTTCAATCTGTATTTGATGGGAAAACATAGTTCACGAGATAGGGAATTTGTCACGGGATTAGTGTTGACGACAAGATTGGGTGCTCTTTATGGCCAGTTACGGAACAGAATAGACAGCTTGGAACGGAATTTGGGTGAATGGCTACCCTCATTTTGCAAGGATTTGCAAACTTCGGAACCGGAGGTCTCAGAGCTCTAAATTCAGTTCCCACTATAGGTCAATTCTTATTTTACTGTTTTGACGTGTTATCCTTGGAAACTTATGAAAAATATTAACATTTAATATTTACAGGCGAAATTAAGATCATGGAGAGCTCAAGCTTTGTGGAACAAATTCGACAAAAGAGCCAGCCACAAATGTTACAACCGTGGCAAAGCTTGTACGAACATGAGAGTAAGATGGTTTTCTGCATAGTTTTTCGCTTACGGCCCACCTCTCAACTCTCCCGTCCCATACAGGTTTTAGTCATTGGCGCCGGTCCCTGTGGCTTACGTTCAGCCATAGAGGCGCAACTTCTAGGAGCTAAAGTTGTCGTAGTCGAGAAACGAGACCGCATCACAAGGAATAATGTCCTTCATTTATGGCCCTTCGTCATCCATGATCTCAAAGCTCTGGGAGCGAAGAAATTTTTCGGTCGATTTTGCGCCGGCGCTATTGACCACATTAGTATGTCGACTCGCCTAGATTATTATTATTATTATTATTATTGTTATTATTATTATTATTATTATTATTTTATTTTTTTTTTTTAATTTCTGTTATGACGTCGTATTGCAGGTATTCGTCAACTACAATGTATGCTGCTCAAAGTTGCTCTCATTCTGGGTGTAGAAATCCATGAAGGCGTGGGTTTCGAATCGCTTATTCCTCCCCCACCGGACCAAACACAAGAGAGTGAGTTTTAAATAGCATTTGTTGGAAAGAGAGTTTGAAGAAAAGAAAATAATAATTTTGTCTTCAGGAGTCGGCTGGAGGGCTAATTTTGATCCAGCGGATCATCCTGTGGCTCAGTACGAATTAAACGTTCTGATTGGCGCTGACGGGAAACGAAACACCCTTGATGGTAATTTATTTCCTGTTTCTAACGGAATTTCGCTAGAGAAATCATTAATAAATTAGAGATTTTTTCGTAGAATAATTCCAAAATTAATTTGAAGTACGAACCACTTTGAACGTTTTTAAACGTGAAGGGTCTACGTATTTCTGACACGGTTTCAATTTCAATCTACGTCCATGGTGCTCAATTTACTGTAATTTTTGTAGGGTTTAAGCGAAAGGAATTTCGCGGCAAATTGGCCATCGCGATTACCGCCAATTTCATTAACCGTCACACAGAGGCCGAAGCTCGGGTAGAAGAAATAAGCGGAGTGGCTTTCATATTCAATCAAAAATTTTTCAAAGAGCTTCACGCGTCGACTGGGATCGACCTTGAAAACATAGTTTATTACAAAGATGACACGCACTATTTTGTGATGACCGCGAAAAAGCTCAGCCTTATTGATAAGGGTGTCATTATTACGGTAAATATTTTGTTTTTTTTTATTAATAACTGCCTGCTAATGTTTGATTATTTGATGGTTCCGCAGGACTATAGTGATACCGCGAAATTATTAAGCGCCGAAAATGTCGATAAGATGGCTCTTATGGAATACGCTCGGGAAGCGGCCAACTTTTCAACTGGTTACCGTCTACCTCAACTTGAATTTGCCGTTAATCACTACGGCCAGCCTGATGTAGCGATGTTCGATTTTACGTCTATGTACGCGGCTGAAAACGCGAGTCGCTTCGTTGAAAGGAATGGTCATACTCTTTTGACCGCCCTTGTGGGCGATAGTTTATTGGAGGTGAAGAGTTTTGGGAATCTTTCACGATTGGTGGAAATTAACTTTGGTATCTCTCTCACTCTCTCTTCAGCCCTTTTGGCCTACCGGCTCAGGGTGCGCTCGAGGGTTTTTGTCGTCGATGGACGCCTGTTGGGCTATGCGTAGTTGGGCCACGGGTCTTCATCCTTTGGAAGTTCTTGCCGAGCGGGAAAGTATTTACAGGCTGCTCGGTCAAACAACGCCTGAAAATCTACAGCGAGATCTTCAAGCGTACACTCTTGATCCTCACACTAGGTCTGAAGTTAAATAAGGCTTTTCTCCTTTTGTACGTGTGTTTCACGGTCTCTTTGTGTTACAGGTATCCAAATTTAAACTCGAGATCTGTGTTACCAGTCCAAGTTAGGGGTCTCCACGAAACGGACGATCCTCACGGCGTTGAAGAGTTTCTCAAGACCCCCAAAAATGCCGTCGTTAACTCTGACCTACCAAAGAAACGAAGAAGACGAGGTGAAACCCTGTTAATTTTTAATTAATTGCGATCTTACTCCGGTTATTAATGTTTGTTTTATTATTAGACGGGACAGTTCACGCCGACACTCTACTTCACTGGCTGCAACGACAAGTGGCTCTTTATGATAACGTCAAAGTGGTCGACATGACTTCGTCTTTCAAAGATGGTCTTGCTCTGTGCGCCATCATTCACCGTTACCGCCCCTATTTGTTGGACTTTGCTTCGCTCAACAGGGAGGAAGTGGCTGAGAACAATCAGCTGGCGTTTAATATACTCGAAAGAGAGCTCGCTATTCCACCAGTGAGTAGTCGTCAGGTCGTTTGTATCGTGATGGCGATGTACACTGGAATTTCGCTAGAGAAATCATTAATGCCATTAGTGATATTTTCGTAGATAAATTCCAAAATAAGCCCGAAGTACTTATCAGGAAGCCGGGTTCTTTGTGTGCACGGTTTTTACGTACTTCGAACATTAATTCCTTGCCGACGACTTTGCGAGTTTTGGGTTTTTTGTAACCACAAAAAAGGCCCCGAACCTTGTAATTTTTCTTAAATTAAGACCGTAAACTAGTATTTCGTTTAATTAAGGGCAGAACTTTACAATTTCGCGAAAATGAAGGCCGGCAACTTGCAATTGCGCGAAAATAAAGTACCGATACTATTCAGACTGATTGATTCTGGCTCGTTGTGGCATTGGTTGCAAACTTTGGGCGCTGTCAAAGCCGGATTGTGTGTGGGAGAGTCAAAACGGTCGGTCTCCTAGGCTAGGATGGTAAGAAGGTCTCAACCTTTCTGCAACCGACGAGCTACCTTCCTATTTCTTCTTCTCGGAACGTGTGTAGGGCCTGTCCTATCCTAACCTCCGCTCCTCTTGTCACCCCTCTAGCGTCCCTCTTCTTGATAGGTTGGTCGGTCTTCCTTTTAATCCCCACTTATTTATCCGCACTTCGTCGGGCACTAGTTGAACAGACTTTTTTTTATATAGGAAGTAAGGTGTGTAGAGCATGTCCTACAGCTTAGGATCCAATGGTAGGATGGTCGTGTCGGAACGTGTGTAAAGTGCCTTAAGGTGAAATTTCCATGCGGTTGGCCTATTTCAAAGAGTAATCTCGCGGGTCTGTTTCCTTTCAAAAACGTAATTTCGCAGTTTTGGCCCACATTCAAAAAATCAATTTTGCGGCTAGTTCAAAACTAGTTTCGCGGGGCCATGGCTCATCGCGATAAAAAGCAATTTCGCGTGGCTTCTATGCCGCAAAAACAAAATTTCCGCGCTGCTGACCCATTTAAAAGGCAATTTTGCGGGAATACGGCTCGCGCAAAAAGCAATTTCGCGGGTTTTGCTGCCTAAAAAGCCAGATCAATCGCTGTTGACCCATGCAATAAGCAGTTTTGCAGAGTCGGCTCATTTAAAGAGCAATTTCAAGGGTCTAGTCCTTTTCAAAAACAACGTTTTGCAGAGTTGGTCATTCTCAAAACAAATTTTGCGAAACTCTGTAGCTCTAAAAAGCAATTTCGTAGCTTTCTCTGCATTTGAGACCAAGTGTCTTGGGGCTGTGACCCATTGAAAAAGCAATTTCGTGGGATGGGCTGACTCAACCCGAATTTCGCGGGCTGGCTCCCTGGAATAACACAATTTTGAGGGGTTGGATCATTAAAAATAAATTTCTCCTCGCTCGCGCTGAAAAGCAATTTCTTGGGTTTTGCTGGCTCAAAACCCAAAGTTTGCGCTGATGACCATTCAAAAAGCAATTTTGCTGGGTTAAGTTTTCTTTGCTCAATTCAGGAATCTAGATCTTTCAAAGACAAAATTTCGTAGGAAGCTCTCTCGCTCACACTCGAAAAATCAATTTCGGCGTTTTGCTCAGTCAAATCAGCTGGCGTTTAATGAGGAGCTGCAGTGATGGTTCCTCGACCCCCTCCAATCCATCGACCCCCCTCGTCTACTACTCGGCATACACTTTTCTGCCTTATTTCTGCACTGATATTGGCTTATCAAGACTCGTTTTAATCTCTAAGGAATTCCGCATATGCAGTAGTATTCCTTTTTTTCAAATGAGTCGAAGGAAGAGCGTGAAATTTCAAGCTAAAAGTTCAAGGCGGGTTTAAAGTCACTTCCGGGACGAAATTTTAAAAAGTGATGCTACCGCATTTGCGGAGTTTCTTGGAGATTGAAACGAGTCTTTAAAAACCAGGTTTGGTGCAGAAATACGGCGAGAAAGAGTATGCCGACGGAGGATCGGAGGGGGGTGGAGGAATCATCACTGCAGCTCCCTCTTGATAGTATACTCGAAAAGGAGATCGCTATATGTACCACCAGTGAGTTGTCCTCGGGTCATTTGGTTGTTTGAATAATGAATAGGGGGGGGGGGGTCTATGCCGGAATTTCGCTAGAGAAATCATTAGCGCAATTAGTGATATTTTCGTAGATAAATTCCAAAATTAGCTTTAAGTTACTTATCAGGAAACCGTATTCTATGTGTGTACCTTTGTACTTCGAACAATAATTCCTTTCCGACTTAACTTCGTCAAGAAGTGGTGGTGGAGGACGCTGGGAAACTATCAACTAGCGTTCTTCTTTGCAGGGCATTCCGAGGGGACTCCATAATAGATCTAATCGCGTTGGTAGGAGATCATGTCTCTTGGGCTTTCCTCTCCGTTAAAATAAAATTACACAGAGAGGGTAGTCCTCAGGTAATTTGGTTTTTTGAATAATGAAAGGGTGATACGCTGGAATTTCGCTAGAGAAATCATTAATGCAATTAGTGATATTTTCGTAGATAAATTCCAAAATTAGCACGAAGTACTTTTCAAGTAGCCGTATTCTTTGTGTTCACGGTTTTTACGTACTTGGAACAATAATTCCTTTCCGACAGCTTGCAACGAAAGAGCTACTTCCTTTCAACTCAGCGTTCATGAATGTACTGTTTTACAGGTGATGACTGGGGAAGAAATGGCTGAATGTGAAGTTCCCGATAGGCTCGCGATGCTCTCCTATTTATCTCAAGTTTATGAGGCGTTTAGAGGGGAAATACCTCATACTAAGCATACGAAATTGGTAATCTCATCATTCTCTCTATATTTCTAGAATTATTGTCATTTTGTTATAATTTCACGTAATTGCTTAGGATGAGGCCGATGAACCTAACGCTCAAATTACGAGGATACGAACATTAGCTCAAATGTCGCCTCATCAAAAGCTCTCTTTACTTGGAAAATTGACAACCAAAGCACCGAAGAGACGGCGAAGTCATAACTCGGTATGTACCTACTCAGCACATGTTGAATTTACTTTTATAGAGAAATTTATCGCTATTTTGACACATCCAAAACATGGCTTCCTCATCGACTACCCGCTTAATCTCAGGGTGCCCCCATTCAAGGCAGCATCGAAGATAGAATTAAAACCCTTCAAGACTTACAATTGACCGACCGTCGTATGAGCGACGATTTGGAAAATATTTTGGCCAAGTCGTCGTCATCGAGCCCATACGCAGAAAGGATCAAAGAGTTGGAAAGGGAGAAGAAACAGAGAGAGCGTCGACGGGAGGAGATCGAAAGAAATCGAACGGATCGCTACATGCGAAGGAAATATTTGCGTCATATCGCCAATCAACAGTTTTACAAGAGCATGCAAATGCTTCAGTCAAACGCGAGACTCGTGACGGAAGAAGAGTCGGGGCCTTTTGAAGATTACTCGCTGTTCGTATATAGAATGACGGCTCCAGATTTTAAGGATCGAGTCAAAGAGCTGGAGACGAAACTACTTTACCCCGTAAGGAGCGCTTGAAAACAAGAAATAACGGAGCACGATTTTGGCCGAATTTACTCTTGCGATGTTTCGTGTTCTGTGGCTTTCAATAACCATTTATGACGTACGCCGTTGATTTTAATGCCTCAAATTTTCAAGTTTTTACGTCCATAACTTCAAATCAGTTCAGTGTTGCATCCTGCGCTAAGATTTTGGTTTTGTTTTCTTCCCTTGGGCCACGTTTTCCGCAATTTCCGGATTACTAATCTCAAATTTAATGTTTTGTGTCATATCGTTCGCCACATATTCCCCAAACAATTCGCAGACGCCAGTTTTCAGGGGCCGTACGCATTTTCTCGCAAACGGTGGCCACATTAATTGTATTTAGCCCCGAAGTCAAAGGAAAAGCTTCGACCCTGACGTACCTAGCTCGCCCTCAAGCGGGCTTGATTCAAGCATCAAGGTTCAAGAAAGTCAGCCGAAACCAAGATGCCGTCTAATGCCTTCGTCCCTTTTTAGCAATTAGGGACAGAGTTTGATATTACTCCTTTCGTGAAGGTGAGCTGTATCCGCATGACCCATAATATTAATAATAATTTCGAATCTCAGAAACAGCCAACTCCGAGATATTCCATTTTTGAAGGAGCCAAACGCGCGAAAGTTTTTGAAAGCAGCAAGAAGACCGCGTGAAATCCGTTTTTTTGTTTTGTGTGCCAACTCAGCGAAATTGGGTTTTCTGACGTGCTAGAATCTCGAGATTTGTTTTTTAACGAGCCAAACAAGAGGGACGAATTGGGCTTTTTTGAGGAGCTCAAGACGAAATTAATTCTTGTGTTGATTCCGCTTTTGGGCTTTGAAAGAAGCATACCAAATTGCTTTTTTGAAGAACCAAAACCCGTGAACATGCTTTTTTTTTTAATGAGTCGACCTCGTGAAATTGGCGTTTTAGGGAGTCAGTCTTGCGAAATTGGCTTTTTGAGTGAACAAGACCCGCGAAATATGGTTTTGTGACTGACAATAATCCGTAAAATTCGGAGAGACACAACCGCCAATTTCTTTTAATTTCTCGTTTATTTTTATGTCTATCCACACACATCAGTGTCGTGAACACGGACGGGGCTCGTGCCGTTCACTGCACTGATGTGTGTGAATAGGCTTTAAACGTGTGAAATCCATGAAGTTGCCCTTTTCTAGGGAGCCAACCCTGTAAAAGTGTTTTTTCTGACGTGCAGTAAAGCGGTTTTTTAACGCGCCGACCCGGCAAATCGACCAAAACAGCGATATCGGGTTCTGTATGCGTACCAAAGCCGCGAAATTTGGGCCTCGAAAGAGTCCAACCCGCGTAATGACTTTTTTAATGGACAAAAATCCGTGAAATTCCTTTTTTGAATGAGTGAGCCCCACGAAATGTCTTTCTAGGGAGCCAATCCTACAAAATTGCCTTCGTGAGTGAGCGAGAACCGCAAAATTTGATTCTGAGAGGGCCAACAATCGCCAAAATTTGGAGAGCCACTCCCGCGAATCTGATTTCTCACGCGCAGCATAAATGAGTGTGTGTTAGGAGCAGTATCTGGAGGAGTATCTGCCCCCCCCCCCATCAGAAAACCGTTACACTAAGCTCATGCCTTACACCCCTGGTAGCAACCATGACTCTTTGTAAGGAGAAAAAAATGATCGCGATACCGAGCCTTGAGTGGTCTGTCGCCGTCTTCACATGCGAACCGTGCTTTTCTGGCTGGCAGCTGTTGGCTTTAGCTCTGGCCTAGTTGAAAAAAAGTCCCCCTATCGTTTGTGTGTGTAATAGCGTTCCCCATTTGCACAAAATTCTGCAACGGGGCTGTTCATTTCCACCCGTCTTCTCCACTAACATATGATTTAATTCAGTGAAGACGGGTGGAAATGAACTGCCCAAATGCAGAATTTTGTGCAAATGGGGAACGCTATTAGTGACTTCGAGTCTCCAAATCGTAGGTCCTTTCAGAATATTATTCTTCAATTGAAAAAATAAATAAATAAAATGGGGGGGGGGATGAAAATAGTGTTTCCGTATGAATATGGAAAGCATTGAAGTCCTTGTTTTTGGACCTCTACTCTCCATTTTCGATGTTCACTTCCATTTTGATAGCGAAATTATCGTTCAGCTTCGGTGAATTTTTTTTTTATTGCTTCTTAACGTTTAACCCGTGAGGGATTCTGAAGAATTCACGCTTTTTTTTTGACATGGGTTTTCACTTATAACATAATAGTAACATCACAATCGGATTACATGTCTTCAAAACCCATGATAGACCGAAGAAAAAAAAATTGAAAATCTTGTCAACCCATACTCTCATCCTGCCATTTGAAAATCGCTGACATCGTTTTTGTGTGTTTTTTTATAGGACCGAGAAAATAAAGCGCTCGACGGATGCCGAGCAGGTGGTAATAACCAGGAGTTTAGCGGTCGTGTGAAGGATTTTGAAGCCAAACTGACCGGAGCTCCAGCCGACAAAAAACCAAAGGATTTATTCAGGGCAATAGGTAAACGATTTCTTGTTATTTTTATTTTGTTCATTGTTCGTGTCCATCACAAATATCTAAAGAGGATTAAGTGTGATGGTACAGTTTAGGTGGAGATTAGTGAAGGGAATTGAAAATGTTGAGTAAATTTTCGACCAGGTGGAAACTCGTTATGGGGGGGGGGAGATATCGAAAGTCATGTTGTAAACTCTCTTGCTTACCGGGCAGTTTGACTGTGGGATTGCAATCTTGCAAAAAATATTAAATCACCCCTTTCCTATAGCTCTTTAAAATCTACAAACTCGGCTTTCTTGTTCTCTTAACTCAGTGATGATGTTGTTTGAAGGTAAAATTGAAAAGACTGATTGGAATTATAAGCAAATAGAAAGAAAAATAGAAGAAAATAGATTAGGTAGACCAGGTGGTAAAAAGTCGGAAAAGGTGCCAAAATGGAGTCAAGAACAATTTCAAGACAAGGTTGGTAAATTCACAGTTTCTTGTACCTTCAGTAAACTAATGTGAGGTTTAACGCAGTATCGAGCCGTTGAAAAGAAATTGATGAAAGATCGAAAGCATTCCGAAGAGGACAAATACAGTGAATTTGACGCTACAGTGAAAAAACTTGGGAGAAAAGTCAAAGAAGGGATCAGTTTGGAGCAGGGGCCTCGGGGTGCGAACAAAGTTTCAGCTATGGCAGCTCATTTGGCGACGATTCATAAGGAACCTGAACCCGCTGTTGTTCCGGTTGGTTTGACTAATCCCCTTAATTAATAAATAAATAATTGGCGTATTTTATTCGCTCACTTATTTTACAGACTGGAAAGCAACCGAGCTTGCCTTCTCAGGGTGCTAGCGAGCTGTGCCATTTCTGTAATAAACGAGTTTATCTCATGGAACGCCTAAGTGCTGAAGGCCGGTTTTTCCATAGAGGCTGCTTTAGATGCCAGTATTGCTCAACTTCACTTAGATTAGGTGCGCACTTAAATCGTCGACTCGAAATTGCCGAGTTAATCATAAAAATTGTCTATTTCTAGGAAACTACGCTTTTGACCGTGAAGGTAAATACGGGTCAAAATTTTTTTGCGTTCAGCATTTCGGTTTCCAAGGCACAGCGAGACGAGGAACCAACCGGGACGATAGTAAACCTCAAGTGTCCGCATCGTCGGTCGGGAAACCACCCTCAACGCCCGTTCAAAATGTTGAGGTGATACAAACTCCCGAGCCAACCCTTAAAATTCCTCCTATTCATTCGCTGTATTAAATTCTTTCAGACTGTTGACATCGGAAACACGCCCGAAAGAGTTGAATTCGAAAATTTAAGCGACTGCATCGAAGTTGAGGAGGATGAATTCACCGATAGGAATTTCGTTCATTCTACAACCGACGTGTCCGACGCGTCACAAGCAAGGTGAGTCAATTTTCCCCTTCCCCTACTCTTCCTTGGGGGTTACCATCGTGAAATTAATTACGAGAAATCGATTTTTTCTAGGGGTATTTTACCGCGAATATTTTATATTTATTCATTTGCCCTTGGATTAATTGAAAATTTGATTTGAACGACCAAGTTGAAAGAAAATAAAATCTCTTCCCCCAAAATAAATTATTTTCTTTTTAAACACGAATTTTATTACATTCTGTGTTGTACAATAATTTAGACACTTGTAAACTCAAAGGGACCGAGTCACTTTGGAACCACATAAATCAATTAACCGTATTAAGTAAGTTGAGGTTGAGCACTTTTGGTCTAATTCACGTTTTGTCTATTAATAAGAAATTGATGGGGGGATGTTACACTGCTTGCTCACACGACAGCTTTTGGACATTTTGGTTTTGCACTTTGCCGAATTTAATCAACTCTTTGTTCTGTCAGCTCGTGGACATCTCGTGTAATGATTGGGAAGGGGCGCGCGTTTGTCTAAGCCTGAAGAAGTGAAGAACATGTAACATTTGCCTGAACTAATGTCGCACTCAATAATTTGTCCATACGCGAGTGTAAATGAAGAGCGAGGAGGCCCTCCCCCTTATTCAGAATCTCCGGGGGAAAGATCCACGATCGAGCGAGGAGTTTTTTTTTATAGACCCCCCCCCGGAGAATTGGTTTGGGCCCTGTGATTGTATACTATTCTAGGGTTTCTTCTTTTTTCCAGCGATAGCTCTAGTGATAGCGACGCTTATGCCGAGGCTGAAGACGGTGGATTAGACCCCGAAGAAACACTGAGACTTGTCAAAAACTGGACGCGTAAATACGCTGCATACTCGCCTGACTCTCACGGTAAGACATGGCAGTTGACTACTTCACTTTTTTCGGGAGTTGTATGTTAAGGCGGGAGTGGGGGCGTTCTTGGGTGTCTCCCCACTGTATTCGAAGAGGAGAGGATGTCGTGTTTGTACATTTTGCTAGCTTTCAAGACGAGGGGCTTGAATCGGTCTCAAAATGATTGGTTCCGCGAAGCGACATGTCTCATCAGGGACCTTAAGGGGCCCACACACGATCAAACATGCTTGACAAACATGGTTTTATTAGTTGCGCTTGTCAAGCATGTTTGACGTTTGACGCCACACCCACACGGTGAAACTTGCCGTCAAGCTTCAACTTCAAACGCGCGCCCAAGCTTCAGCAGTGTCCCAATACCCTTTTTTCTTGATGGTTTGAAACACACACACACACACACACACACGATGAAATCTGTTTGTCAAACCTCATGTTTGCGTGAAAATTTTCTGGCATTGACCGAAAACCGTCAAACGTGAAGTCAAACGCAAATGTGCGTTCAACAAAACGCGCACCGACCGAAACGCCCGCGTAGTATGGGTGTGAAGTGCACAGTTGGAACAGGATTCCTATAAAACAAAAACTCATGTCTGGCTAATGCGCTTGTACGCAAAGCAATGATTTAACCCCTTCAGACCCAATGGGTTCTCCACGACCCATTCGCAATTCATTATGTTTAAAAAAGGGCAGACACTCCTCGGGGTTTTTTCATGTTTCATAACTTTCTTCACGCAACCAGCAACTTATCAAACAATTTTCTGAAGAGAAATTTCGTTCTCTTTTCAAAAACGTCAACCATTTTTTTTTCTAAGCCCAGCGGTTGGGCCGTGAAAAAAGGTAACTAGTCGCTGAAAAAACACAATTGTACGTGTACATATCTCAGAAGGAAAGCATTTTGTGACCCAATGTTCATAGGGTGATTTTGCTTCCAAATACTTAGTACTACAACATATTTCAGTACACGCACCTGCTACTGAATCACCATGCATTAGCGCTTTTAGCTGTGAATTAGCGTTTTGTCTCAGTTTTGGCCACGAAGGTGGCTTCACAAACCGCAAATTAGTGTTTTACCAATTATAGCTCCGAATGAGTGCTCACAATGTGCGCCTTTTCTCAATTTTAGCCGTAGATTAGCGTTTTTACCGATTTTAGCCACGATTTGCCGAATAGTAGATTTTTTCACTTTTCGCAATGGATTCGATTATTAACACTTTTTGTTACCTTTAGCCGCGTACAGCACAAATTTGACAAATTAAGAAGAAGACGTGAAGTTGCTTCCAGAAACCGCGAATTATCGCTTTTTCTCAATCTTAGCTGCGAGTTGAGCTCTTGTTCTCTATTTTAGCTGCGAATAAAAGCTTTTCTATCCAGTTATATTTTTCTTAATTTTAGAGTCAAATGAGGAATTTTTCTCAATTCGAGCCGCGTAAGGACGTACTAGGAAGTAGCGCTTTTTCTCAATTTCAGTCGCGAGCTTCCTCTAAGGACGTCGTTCACGGAACCCGATAGGCTACTCTATGGTCGAGGAAAATGGTACAAAACCAATGACAAGGCAAATCGTTCCATTTTCGGCGCTGACGACCCCTTATAGAGGCGTTTTGACCGGGACCAGAAAAATGACCCTAAAAATCGCGGTTTTAGGGAAAATGACTAAAATTTAAAACTAGACGGAAACGCGTATCTCTGGGGATCTGACAATCGAAATGAGTCGATCGAGGATGAATTCTGTGTGTGAGGAGGGGGGGGGGAGCATACTTACATATTATAGTCTACGTGGAAAATCGATTAATACTGGAAGGATTTTCGAAGTTCTTCTCATAATTGTTTGCATTATTGTCTCTGCGGGGACCTCCCTCGTATTTCATTGTTCTCCATTTCTCAATACTGTTCATTTCTTGTTCTCCAAACTCATCACCTCTCCCCCTCCTGCTGGTCCATTTCTTGCTTCGGCCTAATTATTTAACTTGTTTTTCTGACTTTATTGTAGATGAAAGCGAGACTGAAATGGATGAACATAACCAAAGAAAAAAGAACCGAGAAGAAAATGAATCGGAGACTGGATCCGAAACGGAGGTGAAAAAAACTACCTGTTGTTGTTTTTCGTAGCCCTTCATAACTCTAAGACCATCTTTAGCTCTTTTCCGATGCCATCAGTTTTCTTTAATACGACAAATTAAAAGTCTTATATTCATTATTAAAATTATTATCGCAAAAAGGAATTCGAAAAATTGTAGCTCAGTGGGTGATTGCAAGAATATAAAACTTAAAAACCAGAAAAGGTAGATATTCTCGTTGTTTTAGTGTTTTAAAATCGAAGTGAGTTTTCAAGACGTGGAAATGCTGTGACTAACAGGCATATTTTTGTTTGGTTTTCTTTCTTTTTTCTTGTTCCGAAATAACTTGTACAACGCACGGCAATCGGCCACGAAGCTCTCTAATTTATGTCAGTATCCAACCACGGCGCTATTTAGCGACGCCCCCTTTGCTTTCCTTTGTCGCTTTTTCACTGTTGTTTTGGCGCATTTTGTCTTTATGCGTGTTTCAATATCCATTATTCACACCAGGTGCAGTCCGACGATTACAGTGGAGACGAAAGCTCGGATGAAGACGATGATGACCTTGAAGAAAACTCTGCCACTGAAATTTCGACCGACTCCGAATTCGAACACGACGGCACGACTCACCCAATACCTCACATCGTCATTAGTGAAACAGTTCAGGTTAATTAGTCGATTTTGTTTGTTTGACGGACTAAAATTTTATTTGGCTTGTTCTGAGCAGGTTAAACGAGGCCATATCGAGCCGCCTAAACCAGTTCAGATAGTTTCGAAACAACAATTAACAAATGGAAAACCTCCAGAACGAAACATTTTAAAATTAGACCTTGACAACGTTGAATTGGATCCGACTGTGAAAAATGTTCTGAATAACAACAATAGAGCCAAGCCATTGATTAATCCTAACAGAGGCGACTACCTGTTGAATCGAACAAGATCGACGGAGGGTATCGCGTCAAAAATCTCTCTCGAACTCAAAAAGAAGTTTCTGTTCGGCACGCCTGGCTTGGCGGGTAACGTCAAAAAATCGGGATCCGCCTCGACTCTCGACACGAAAATCACCTCGTTCATTGATCATATATCGGAGCAGCAGAAGCTTTTGAATCCGGCGCCGGTGCCCAGTCCAACGATGCAGGCCTTCCTTCAGGGTGCTGAAAGGTTGAAGACATCGCCCGTTCAGCTTCAGGAGAAGAAAACTCTGCCTGACGAAGAGTTCAAGCACGTTTGCAGCCTCAGAGGGACTGAAATTGAGGAAAAGAAAGATGAGGAGGAAGAACGGTCGCGAAGTCCTGTGCATGAAACGAGCATTGTTGTTCCAGAATTTCCCAGAGGTGAGACTCGAGATGATGGCAGTGACTCTCTGTCTTCGGATCTGTCCACTTCGGAGGATGACGATAATGATAATGAGGAGGGGGAGGAGGAGGACCGGGATAGAGATTCGGATGATGTAGAGGAAGAAGAAGGGAAAGAAATAGGTGAAAACAATGAAAAGGCCCCCGACGATACAATATTCCAAGCGCCGCCTAAGCTTGAAATTCACAACTCGAGAGGTGAACTTATGGAAGATGGCCCAGATCTAGATAGTGTGAATAACGCCCCCAAATCGCAATTCGAACCGCCTGTGATAGATTTCAAGAAGGTCATAACCGTGCCTACCAGCGACGCCGGTTCGACAGTCTTGACACAAGTCAGTAACACCGCCGAACTGTTCGTCAACAAGGAACCCGAGGGTCGTCTATCGCCTGAAGATAGCTCGGATAGCCTCAAGAATGATTGTACGGCTCACACAGAGACGGAAATGTCGGATTGGGCTCGAGACGAGGACGGCATGTCAGAACCTCTGGACGATCTTGAGTTTATCGCTCCGCAGTACGAACGAAAACAATCTATTCCTCGGGGAATGCCAAAAATCGCTAAAACTGAAGACTTCGACGACTACTCTCACGTTTGTGGCAAGGACACTAATAATTCGCTCAATCTTGATAACCTAGAGTTCATGGATACGGGAGACGAGAGCACCGACGAAAGTTCGTCTCGGCACAAGCTCAACTTGAACAGTGGTTACGTTCAGTTTGTAAACAACGAAGACGATCTCACGCCTGTCGTAGAAACAGTCGCCAATCCATTGAAGGAAGAACTGACGGATACAACGACTACGTCCGAACCGACAACGATTAAAGACTGTGCTGTTGACATTGAGCCTACAGAGGTGCAGTACGATTTCGTTCAATTGACGCCTTTAGAAGTTCCTTTGTCCTTCGAAAAAGTCAAGGATACTTTTAGTTCGATTCAACGAAAGGAAATGACTAGTGAGCTAAAGAACAATGCTGTTAATTCACCGGCTACATCAAGGAAATTGGAGCAGCTGTCACAGGAAAGGGCGAAACAAAAGGATCTCATCCATGAAATGGTACTTTTAACGTCTTGGCATTGATTGAAACACCTGTTTAAATTGCTGTTTTTTTTTTGTTTGTTTTTTTAGGTGATGAACAAACTGCTCGCTCAGGGAAAGTCTCCCACTGAAAGGAAGCGAAGGTCGAGAAATTTCAGTCCGGGAAGTCGTACCACCCCGTCTCAGCCTCAGCCACCCTCGACACCGCCACCGCCCACCTCGCCGCCGGTCACCACCCCTAACAACATCTCATTTCCTCTTTCGACGCCCGACGCCGACCACCAGCCAAGGCCGCACACGCCTCGACAGCGCTCGAATACCTACGTCGTCGGTTGGAAGTCGCTGCCTCACATTCGTGACACGTTCTCCTTGCCGGACATTCCATCGGCTTGTCACACTGTACAGAAAGCGACTAAGCTCCGAACCGGTCTCAAGGAACAGGCCCGCGCCAAGTTCAAAATGATGACGAACGAGGAGTTGGGTCTCTCGCCTGAAGATAAACTGAAACATTTTAAACTCAAAATTCAAAAGCATCTACCCGAAACTCCTAAATCCTCTCACGTAAGTTCCTCCATCTAATAAAACTCTAAATAAATAGTGAAAACACCTTGTTCAACAGGTTTTTGACTCTGATAACACGAAAAAGTGTAAAGAAGACCGTAAAAGAAGTATTATTCAGGCGGTTTCGGATTTTTTCTTGAAAAAATCGCCTTCGCCTCCAAAAACTCCGTCTAGTCATAGTCCGTCGAAAAGCTTTAACTCTAATTTTAGTCACGTAAGTTTAATCACTTCATTCTTTTGAAAATTATTCAACTTACCGCCACCACCATGTCATATGAACGGGATTCGAATTACAGCGCTTGAACATTTACCGGTCGGTTCATAAGCCCGTTTATAGGATAAGTGTCGGACATAATTTTCAATCGCAAGGCAACTGGTACCTTAGAGTAAGTGAGGGGGAAGGGAATAATCAAATTTTATCTGTCGCTTTTCTTCCTGCACATTTTCCTCGGGTTGTATAAAATTCGAAAAGGCTGAAAGTTAGGCACCCTGAATGGAGGAAGGAAGATTTTTCTCTCGTCTTTTGT
Source organism: Corythucha ciliata (assembly GCA_038030265.1). Classification (NCBI taxonomy): domain Eukaryota; kingdom Metazoa; phylum Arthropoda; class Insecta; order Hemiptera; family Tingidae; genus Corythucha; species Corythucha ciliata. Next base: position 45,726,363 of record CM075942.1, on the reverse strand, counting down.
TTTTTTGTTTTTTTTTGGAAGGAAATGAAACCAAATTGTTGATTCGCAGGAAAAACATTTTGAGCCACCGCCAGTACCTCCGCTCCCCCACTCGTACACTCCGTCACAGGGTGAGTCCATTCATTTTCATTTCATTGAAGAGCTTGACTGTTTTGCTTCTCTCATTTTATAAAACAATTAATTAGGCACTACTTTCATTTTTTTTTCTATTTCATTGCTTTATTAACGTACTAGAAACCCAATATTAACTATTTGTTTTTTGTCATTCTACACTTTACAATGAGACAAGCTTTACGTCTAGTTCAGTATAAAACCGAGAAAAAATGGAGAAAAACGAACGGTGGTGGTATGTTGTAGAAGATAGTTTGTCTGAAGGAGAGACTCATTCCGGAGACAACACTTCCCTCATAAAGAAACAGAGAGTCAGTCAAATGGTGGCAAGACTTGCACAAAGTAAAAGGTAATTTTTAGACACAATTAGTCTCAATAAGTTCTTCAATTTTTTCTCTTTATTTACTTTTTCTTGAGCGAGCGTCAGATTTGAGAATGACTGGAATGGACGCGAATGTTATTGTGAGGGGGGGGGGCATGCGTAGCATTTATCGTTCGTGTGAAGGTAGTGAGTGATTAGTCAATTTCTGATTGACCGGTCTGGATGGATGTGGAATCAAGCCCAATTTTGAGAAATAATCATTTTTGTTTTGAATTGGGGCGAAAGTGTTGAGTTAGTTCCAGTAGTTAGGCCCAGTCGTGGCTCTTCATTGGATTTCTGGGCATTCGACAGTACGGCCGCGGGGAATGCGGTCAAAAACAGTGCCATCACAGTGAGAACCCCGTACTGACACTTAGCTCTCTAAAAATGGCCAAACTGGCAATTCACACCCTAAAAAAAGAAAAGTGGTTAAACTGACGATTTGCGCCTTGAAAATGTTCAACTGCCGAACTGACGATTTGTGCCCTGAAAATGACAAAACCGACCATTCGCGCTTTAAAAATGGTAAAACTAATGGTTCGCCCCTTGAAAATGGATTGACTGGAAATCCCCGCCCTAAAGTAGCAAACTGACTGTTCGCACTCTACTAGAAATAGCTTGTCGTACTATTCGCGCCTTTATAATGGCACAAATGAATCCATGCGCCCGGAAACCGGCTAAAATGACGATTCGCGCCTTGAAATTGGCTATAGTGACTACCCGTTCCCCGAAAAGGGCCAAACCTGACTTATAGGCGCCCTAAAACGATCCACACAGAACTGGGCCGCCTCCACCAAACCAGCTGAACCACCTCCCACCGGTTACACTCACGCTCACCCCATGAATGGCGGAACTGACTATTGTCGTGCTGTAGAATGACTGACTTGGCTAATCGCTTCCTAAAATTTGCCAAACTGGATATTGGCGGTCTAAAAATAGCTACACGGACAATTCGTGTCCGGAAAATGACAAAACTGACAACTCGTTTCATGAAAATGGATTGACTGACAATTTGGGCCTTGAAAATGGCAAAACTGACGTTTCACGACCACGTTGGAGTGGTTAAATCAACCTCTACCGGGGACCGGGGCGTTAAATTATGGGTTTTTCTCAATTATAGCCACGAACTTGCCTCTAGGAATTGGTAATTGACGTTCTTTCGATTTTAACCGTGAATTAGATTTTTCTCAATTTTGCCACGAATTATTTCTCAATTCTAGCCGTAAACTATGTAGGTATCAATTTCAGCCGCGTATTAGCGGGTTTTCTCAAATATATTCGCGAATTAGCGCGATTTTTCAGTTGTACTATTTCGCTCTAATTAAAGAAGACGAGAAGACCTTGTCTTTATCTCCTGACTTTTCTGATAAATTGATGAATTCCCAGACTTATCAAGTTTTAGAAAATTCCCGGTTTGTATATTAAACACCCTGTTTGCACTTTGCACTGATATCTAGGAGAGGGCTGCTGCCCCATTCCGGTCTCGTCTCGCTTTCGAGACGGGGGAAGGGCAGTTCACCTCTTTCCAACTGTGGCTACTCCCCCATGCTGCGAAGAGGTTTTCAAATCTCGCCCCCGTCCCCCAATCACTATATTACCCTGAGTACCCCTCTCTTCCATTAAAAAGAAAATTGAGCAGCTCCGCGCTACCGCCCTCTACGACTGAGCACCCGCACCCCTACTACTTGGCTTCCTGACGTTAAAAGGGGCAGTCGAGTGGACGAAGCATCAGAGTAAAATAACTATAGTTTAGGGGCCGAAAACTCAGATTCGGGCGCGCAACTTCCTGATAAAATCTTTGATTTTTATGAGAATAAGTAACTTATTTCAATCGCTGAAAACTCGCTAATTTGGCTCACCTCTTGAGACCGCAGAGACAAGTATTTATAATCGCCCATGCTGAAACGCGAGTGTTTTCCGCGAGAAATCGGTCTTATTTGTTGCCATAGCCTGTCAGAAAACCAATTTAAAACCAAATTTAGGATTTTAGGGCAGAAAAATGATCTTTTTTAGGGCCAAATTGGCTGAACGAACCGATTAAGAGCCAAATCTTCGGTTTCTAGTGTAAGTAGCCTCCTATGGGGCCGAATTTCCACAGAAGGTAGATACTAATTTTCTAGGTCCGACCCCGAGACCCGATTAGTATAGTCTAGCGCATTTAGCACAGCACCATTGAGAAGCTTCATTATTGAACGCTTATCTAAATTTAATTTATTATCATTTAGGCCCGATTTCACCAACTTCTTAAACCAAGATCAACAACTAATCACGATTACAATGTGAACGCTTGTATCAGAATTCATGTGGGTCGCTATTGGCAACTAATCACGATCAACTTTAAACGAGATCAATTTTGTTGGTGAAAATGGGCCTTAGTATTTACAGAATCGGTTTATTCACCATGATCTATGCCACTAGCCACTAAAAGAATAGAGAAACCAAACCAGTGACAATTGTTGAAAAATGGTAATTCTTTAAACACTAGTTATTTATGAGTGTTGAATGATACTAAAACCTGTTGAATAAACCTTTGAATAGTCAATTGAATAGCAAAATAAATAGTGAGCAATACAGTGCTAACAGTTCTATCCCGAACAATCATTCTTGAACCAATTATAAATCAACCTGTAAGTGTACAAATAATAAATGGGTTTGGGATGGATAAAAGATTCGTAAAATACGCCGTAATGTTTCGCTAATTGTGAGACGTTGACAATTTCAGGCTCCGGATGGCGCAAGAAGTTCAGAGGCAGCTCGAAGAACTCGAAATGAAGCAGAAGGAATTGGAGGCGCAGGGTGTAGCTGTTGAGAGAGCGTTACGTGGAGAAGACAAAGGTTAGTTCGTTATCTTTACCTTTTTATATTACTTCGGTCGGTCCAGAAACCGAATATTCCGCTCCGTGATCGAAAAATATCGCCCTAGAAACTTATGATAACTTCTACTACTATTTCACCGTGAAACTTGGAATTCCACCTGCAACTCGAAGCTGTGAATTGAGCAATATAATTTGTCCCCCCCTCCCCAAACTGGATATTCACTGCTAAAAAAAAATGGGTAAACTTCGAAATGCGCTCCTCTCCCGCCACAAAACCATTCAAGAACCCGCTTTAACGCTTACAAATCGTGCGAACCTCTGACTTCGAACAGAGTTTTGAATGGGTGGGGGTGGGTATTCGAGTTTAAGGATATCGGAATCAATTGACTAACGTGCCCATTATTTTGTTGGCCGGCGAGATTCGCTGTATCCACCTTTAGCGGGACAATTGGCTTTTTCAGCTACAACCCCTCGCAGATCGCCGTTGTAGACGAGTCTAACACTGGCTTGTTGACCGCCGGCTGCCGTATTTCTAGGGTAAATGCCATTTTTCCCGCCTTTCGCCGTGATAACTACTGAGTTTTCTCAGCCTGAATAACTAGTGCAGCCACCTGAAACTACGGAACAAAACTCTTTGCCGTTGCCATCCGTCCATCCTGCCTTATTATCCCCCGACACCATGAGCACCATGACGCGCTTTATGAGTCGTTTGGATAACGGTCAATTGTGAGTTGAGCAAGCGTTGGCTAATGCACCTAGGGAAGCGCCAGGGCCCCTCGCCCTCGACAGGGTCAAAATTGAGCGTTCCGCGATGTCGTTGGTTTCTGCTTATTTTCTCCACCTGCGCGATTCGCCTTCAACATGACTCCACCTTGGTCTTCAGTCCTCGGACTGCAAGGACAACTACCGCCGGAAAGTTTCGTTTTGCCCCCTAGACCACTGGAAAATCATTTCCAGGGGGGTTTCCGAGTGGCCAATAACGTCGGAACCACAGTGAGCACTCCCTCTGCAACGACGGCTCATATGATCCAATTTTCGGATCCATGATGTCCGTTCCATTGTTTCGCGAGTGCTACACTTTTGAAGAAAATCATTTTTTTTCAATATTTTCAATAAGTCAATGAAATCACATGGTTTTCTACATTGTAGCTAGTGCAAAACAATGGAACGGACCTTTTATTGCCTAATTTTGAACAATTGAATGAAATCAGGTGATTTTCTACACTAGTGTAGCAATAGCGATACCTACCACCCACCTACCTACCTACCACTAGTGTAGCACTCGGATATACCTATATGGTGTCATGAGTCCCCAAGGTATGTTTTCTGCTAGAGGGCGATGGTACGATTTTGGGTCCACTTTTTCTAGTGGTTCAATTGCGGAATTCAGCCAGCTCTGATCGAAATCTGGGAGAGGGGGCTTTGGTATTCAGAGGCGATGAAAATTCAGGTTCTTTGCTCCGTTGTCTACAGTATATGGCTGTGATGACTCGGGACCTGCCCGAATCTCTCTGCACACGGCCTAAAACGAACAAACGGACGTTTTAGAAAGAAAAAACATGAACTTTTGTACTTTCAACAGGTGTGACTCAGAGTGAAAACGAACTGCTGGACGAGTGGCTCAGGCTTATGAGAGAAAGGAGCGAAGCTCGAAGTAAGGAGAAAATGTTGGTGATACGAGGGCAAGAGATCGAGCTTGAGCATCGGCACGCTCGACTTCAGGCTCAATTATCTTCCCTTATGACTTCTTCCGGTTCGTTTTGTACTATTCCTCAGTTTTTTTTTTTGGCAATGATTTCAGGATTGTTAATTTTCGTTTTTAGAAAACAAAATAACTAACGAGGAAGTTGCTCTCGAAGGTCGAATCCTTCGGGAAATGCTGGAAATAGCCGAAAGGAAGAAATCACTCCAGCTACAGCTACAAGCTGAGACTCAAAGGTGGTCATTGATCCCGCTCGGAGTTTTCTTAGCGCTCGTTTATTTCCTCGTTCACTTCTTCCTCGTCTTTTTCACCACTCCTTGCACCTGAATTTTAATTTTAATTACGCATGTCACTTTTTTCTTGTCCTCCTTTAATGGTTTGTGGGTTTTGTTTTATTTATTTGTACGGAACATCAGGTTAGTATTTAATTTCTATTTTCTTTCATTTCACTCGGCTATTTTCTTTAATCGCATGGTAATTTCTACCCTCACAACTCATCCCTCATACCAACGGTGCCAAACCCGTCAGACTATGTTGACCGAACAGACATTACTCAACCGACAATGAGTATTTGGCCATCACGTGTAAATATCACTGTCCTCTACACGTTGCCTTTAACATAAACGTGCAGGAACTCCGTATATGTCGAACAGTCGCCTTCATATAAATGTATTAACCTAGGTGGCATACAAAAATAATTAGTTAAATCAATAACATACTTACAGCAGCCCCCCGCCCTTTCATTCACGAATCACGATCCTACTTTTTACGCTTCGATTTCCGCTCTGATCAATTTAGGTAAGGTTTATTTTTATTGCCCCCCTTTTTTTAAGACCCCCATGACTCACAATTTTACTTTCGAATGACTCAATGACGAACAGATTTACGTACATGAGCTCCCCACCCCACCACCACCTCCGCCTCCATCGGAAGTAATTTAACGTTGAATTTTGGTTTCGTTTCAGATTTCAAGAAGAAGATCGAGATATTGAAGCTAAATTAATTGCCAAGCGCCTTGAACATAAGCGAAAACTGTAAAGGTAAAATCATTAGCGTCCTCAGAACTGAAATAATGTGATCCAAAGGGCCCCTAGGGTACTTTCTTTTTTATTTTCCTCTCCGCTGAGCGTCCTTAGTCAACCAAATATTACAGCTTTAAAACAGATGCCTGAACTCTATTATAAAACAAAACCGCGCAATTTATGACAAAAACATCATAGTATTATGAAATAATTCTTGGCGTAAAGAGTATTTTCTAATAATGGCTTACTGCCCTGACAGTTGGGCTCGTTTTATTTTATTTATTTTGCAAGCGATCTCGATGATTTATTTCCCCGTTATTTGACATTTATTCGCTCTTTTTACGTCTCATTTTGATGTCCCTTTTATGTCCAAAAAGAAACGCAAACGTTTTATTTTAGCTTGAATATAAACAAAACTGTTAACCCTCGTACTTTCTAAAAAGCCGTATGAATTTAAAAGCGTATAGTTTTGTATAAAATAAATAAATAGCTGTAAATATTAAAGAACTTTGATACGAATTTATTAAGTTAACTGCGTGCGTGTTAAAATAAAAAAGTGCAAAAATATGTGTTTTAAAAAAGAGCTGTATTAAAGGTTGATTCAAACTCAACAGTGACCGTGCACGGCACGTGCTTTGTCCGGCAATAATAGAAATATAGAAATATTATTCTCACAATTTGAAGGCGCCAATTCATACTAGACCGGCACGTGACAGTAACAAGGATTCGGTGCACACTTTCTGAAAAATCACTATTTCAGTACGGCACTGTCACGTCACTGATGAGTGTGAATTGGCCTTTATTTATTCGAAGGCCCGGTTAAAACGGCACTCGATTTCAACTGGAGGCCAGGTGATTGTTGGGCACTCAATCGTATCTGTTCTAATGTATTTATTTTGCTTTTGAAGGCGTGAAACCCTTCCGGCCACTACTGGCAACCTATTCAGTAAAATTTAGCGCCGATGCTGTCCACCCGTCCTCTCCGAATTGGAACACATGTTTTTAGACAAGACGGGTGGATAGAGCCGGCGCTAAATATTACTGACCAGCCCCCCCCCCCCAGCATTTTGTCATTGGCATCGGAGAATTATGTTGGGCCATCCGTGTGATGCCTACCGTTAGATATCACGAATTCTGGGAGTGCGTTTTACAAGCGGGGGGGGGGGATACATTTTTTTTTTTTTGGACGGCGCTGTTCAGGAAGGAACGAGCGGTAAATTTATCGTTTTAAGGGACATTTTTAAGTACCAATTGTCGATTTAGCCATTTTGTTGTGAATCTTCAATAACGCCGTCTGGGGTTGAAGTACGAAGGGGTGTTATTTATGAAATAACACGGGTGGTATACACGTGACAACAATTTTAATTGTGATAGGATAACGCCGTGTTAAAATATAACACCCTTACTAAAATATTGCCCCCCTGTAGGTTGGATGACCAGATGTAGAAATGGTTTCCGACTACGCCTGACACGAAAAGTCAGACGTAACAGTAGGAAGCCTTCAAAACAAGATTGCAATGACTAATCGTTGATGAGATTATGATGATGGAGTTATTTATTTTGTTGAGGCCATTATGTATAATCAAGTTGTGGATGTCCAATAGACCTCTTATTCTCAAAAAGTCTATTTTTTTGCCGACATTTCGCGCTTGCTAGCTCATGTTCCCGGCTTTTACAAGAAGAAATCGATGTCACATAGTCAGGTGAACACCTGAGTCGTCGAGTTGTAGGGCGTACAACAGCCCTTGTATCGTGTCATTAGGTTACAGCAATCGGAAATAATTAGAGACAAGAGGCGGTCTTACTCTCGTGTTTTTATTTTTTCCCCTTTTATCGTGTCAAGAAGTTATCTACGAGTCTAGTCAAACTGTACCTGTTATGGAAATGAAAGTACCTAGTTAAGCCTTGACCTTGTGATCTAAATTGAGCTTAAGTAATAATTAGTGCATCCCTGTGGTGTGCGCCTCCGATGTATGACACCCCGTAACGATTGATCTGTTAAATGAACTGTAAATGAGGGTGTGTATTGACGAACCTTGACCTCGTAGTTGCAAATACTGCGGTGGATATGTCTCTTATTATTTCCGATTGCTGTAACCTAATGACACGATACAAGGGCTGTTGTACTCCCTACGAATCGACGACTCAGGTGTTTCCCCTGACTATGTGACATCGATTTCTTCTTGTGAAAGCCGTGAACATGCGCTAGCAAGCGCGAAACGTCGGCAAAAAAATATACTTTTTGAGAATAAGAGGTCTATTGGATATCCACAACTTGAGATTATGATGTTGCAAAATAAAATTGCGTAACAAATTGAGCGAGCAACCGGAGCGCAGCAGTGATCTCAACCCCGGAGAGAGATGAGACCAGAGGTAGACCATCATATTTGCCAAAACCACAGGCAGCAAACCAGGTATACAGGTGCGACCTCTTTAGCATTTCTGCTAGGAGGGGCCCCAGGATCCCTGTAAAATTGATATTTGGAGGAGCAAAAACCGGGAAATAAGGTTTCGAAAGAATGAAAATCTTCGAAACAGTGGGTTGAAAGAGCCAAAATGACGAAATTTGGGTTTTTACCGAGCCAAATCTTCGAATTTGGGGTTTTAAAGAGCAAAATTAGTTCTTCGAATAAGTCAAAGATTTTATGAAGAGGAAAATTCACGAAATTTGATTCTAGAATGAGCCGAATTAGTTTTCCCGAACTATCCAAACCTGTGGAACTGGTTTTGGGAAGAGCTAAAGCCCTAATTTTAGTTTTTTGATAAACCGCAAATGCCCGAAACTGGCTTTTAAAGCTGCCAAACCCAAGAAATCAGGGTTTCAAATAGCGAATGCCCGTGAAATTGGGAAAAATTGAGGTTGATGGAGCCAGAATCGTGAAATTTGTTCTTTCGTTGATCCTTTTTCGAACTGCCAAACTAGATCGGAACTGATTTCGGAAAGAGCCAAACCACGGCGTTCTTTTCTTTATACCAGGAGGGAAGACTTTCCCGCACAACACATTCCCCGTGACCTCGAGAGGCCTAGCTTGTAGCTTCTCATTCAGTTTATATTACTTCTCACCGTTCTGTCGTTTTTCGTAGTTATAATTCAATTTACGGCAACCGGTGAGCTGATATGAGGAAGAAAGATCCCCCTCCCCTTCCCATTTAATGGTCTCGATTATCTTTAAAGGCAGGGAAGCCCACAAGGGGGGGGGGCAATGGCGCGAGGTGCACCATAAAAATTGTGGGGGGGGGGGATTTTTTTTTTCAAATAACCTGGCCAAACGAGTTTCCCTAGACAAAATTTTAATTATTTCGTGAATGTTAAATAACTTTAGGTTAAATTTCTTGAGTAACACATTTTTTATTCTTTGCTATGCCGACTAGTTTCGGGGTAATGCACCCCGCGGTGCAGTAGAGAAACAAGTTTCCTTGATGCCTGTCTGTAAGCAGATTGTTGGGAATTTTTGTATGATTTGACATGTGACAAAGAGATTTTTTCGGCCTGGGGATGCCTTGAGAATGGGGTGCATTACCCCGAAACTAGTGGGCATAGTAAAGAATAAGGAATGCGTTACTCAAGAAATTAGTTAATCACCCTAAGTTAATATAGTTAGTTTCCCTAGGTCCACTTTACCTTTCAGAAAGGTGAATATGAGTCAAACACTATAATGCTGCATGCAGCTAAAGTAACTCTATATGACTGCAGTGATGGATAGAAGTTCCGTTCGAGAAGGTCAAACGACACTAGCTACATCGCGAAGCGTTCATCGCTCCCCTAGGCGAGTTTTTACCAGAACCGATTGCATTTCGCAATTGACAACGGTCTAAAAGACTCATAAACCACGTCCAACTAAAATCGAACCATATTGGACAAAATCGTTAAAATCGCCGCTTAGCCTCGTGAGGGTTTTTTTTGTTGTAAAAATAGCTATATAATTTAAAGTTAGACGAAACAAGAATTCTCAAACAAGTTGAACGATACTGCGTTTGACGGCTTGAGGAATCCGAAAATCAAAGCTAATTTTCGATCAGACGATCCGTTGAAACCGGTTATTCCGGTGTTTCAAGCGTTCATGACCTCATAGCCCCGGTTTCAGCGGCCGCACAAAACTTTTTGCGGTTGGTGGACCCGCAATAATCGGAGCCCCTTAAGGCCAAAGATGAAAGAGGAGACTCGACGCAGGTGGACCTACTCAATGGCCCACTTAGTACAGTCAAAAAACTTTTTAAAAAGCCTTCTACCGGGCAAAACTCGCCCACCTCTGAAACTTGGCTCAAAAATCCCTCGTTATTCTAGAGATACGAGATCCGATGAGTCCCGAGTTGTGGGAGGGGGGAACCATGATTGCGGAGTGAAGGAAAGTTTGGAAAATTCCTTAAATTTGAGTTTGTAGAATTTACTTAAACTTAAGGTGGTTCCCGACGTATTTGCTAACGCTGAGTCGATGAGACCACAGCCAGGTCGCTAGCACCAATATTGTCCGAGTTATGGTGCAATTTGTACTAAAAAACACAGGTTTTTCAGGTTCGCGACGTTTTTAAATTTGAAGAAACTTGCCAGTTTGATCAGCGTTCATAATAATACCTTATGTAGTTTTCAATGCTGAATCGAATGAGACCAAAGCCAAGCCGCTAGGATTGATACTTTTCGAGTAGCCAAATTAGTAGAAAAAGTTCCGACAGCAGCCTGTCGGGAAAAGTGCATTTCATTCATGCGACAATGGAGTCAAACCTCATAAGTTAGAACGATATCAATCAACTATGAATGACATTTAGGCCGTGGTATAGAAAGTCAAAATCATAAAATCGTGTTTCTTTTTACCGCAGGCCCCTTTTTTGGCACCAACTGAGGGGGAACAAAATGATGAAAATGAAACAGAGTCGGTTTGGTTGCCTATACGATATGGGAAGGTGGACTCTTCTTAGACGAGTTATTTGCAATTAAAATCTTTATCCCGGCCTAAATTTCATTCATAATTGATTGATATCGTTCTAACTTATGAGGTTTGACTCGATTGGCGCATGAATGAAATGCACTTTTCCCGACAGGCTGCTGTCGGAACAAAACTTGTTTCAGGTTACGTTAATTTTCAGATCAGTTAAATTAGGTTAAATGGCATGTCACAATTTCACGATTGCGCAATGCGGAGTGCCTGGGTTCGAATCCGAAACAATTTTTTTTTAATTTTTTTTTGTTCCTCCCTTTTTGGCCCACCTCAGGATTTTTTACTCAATATTTATTAGGCTGTAGGCAAATCAAATAAAAGAGACGGCTCAAAATTCAGTGTAAATGAAATTTTTTGGTAATTGGGTGGTCCAGTAAGGCATAGCGTTAATTTAATAGCCCCCCTCCGCCGAGAACTCCCCTGCCATATCAACGGATTTGGTTCACAAGGGTCTCATACGAAAGCGCGTTCATTTCTCATTACTCGTGTCAATTTTGGGGGCAATTGCAGCAACAGCCGTGCGGTAGCGAATTTTCAACTAATTCAAACCCCTCTTTCACACCGTTCCCGTGGACCGATTCATCTGGATCACGAACTCGTCCGAGATATTCACGCTATTGATTTTTAGACGAAATTTGGTTGCCCTAAGTAAAAAATTGCGACCGTGATCGTGCTAACAAGCGAGGGGCCATAAATATATAAATACATAAATATATATAATTAGTGCATTTCATTCAAAAAATGCACTATTGGTCTCGCCCTGATGGTCGCACATATGGGTTGTGATACTTTTTTTTCACGTTTCAGAACCCCTAGAACACGAATCCGAGGTCGGTTCGATTATATATATATAATATATATTGTGTATATATATACAAATTCATCATCACGTTCACGGATGACTACAGTAGATACTCTGTTGTCTACGCAATAAAGAATAAAAACGAGGCACTAGAAAAATTCAAAATGTTCAAAAATTACGCAGAAAACAAATTCGGAAGAAAAATAAAGATGCTGCGCACGGATAACGCAGGAGAATATTCAAGCAACGAATTCCAAAAATTCCTGGGAGCTCACGGCAGTCTCAAGGGATAGTTTTGATCAATAGTCATTTATATATATATAGTCAATTATATATATATATGGCCCCTCGCTTGTTAGCACGATCACGGTCGCAATTTTTTACTTAGGGCAACCAAATTTCGTCTAAAAATCAATAGCGTGAATATCTCGGACGAGTTCGTGATCAACACGTGAACAAAACTTTCATTTTCAAACTATCCAAGTGGTACTCCCAGTACATGATACCTACGTGTGTGATTCTCTCAGCACTTATGCACTTTTTAGTGCTGAATCTAATGGGACCTGAGCCACGTCTCTAGCACAAATAGTTTCTCAGTTGTGGCCAATTTTGTACGAAAAGACGGGTTTTGAGCCTGAAATCACAAGTTTCGTCTTTTGGCATTTGAAAAGCGCAGAAATTCTGGGATTAGGTCAACGAAACTCGGACGGGACACGAATAAAAGTGGGGTTTGCCAATAAAATTCCAGACACCTGTTCTTGCTTGGTGGTGCGGCTACCTATGGTAGATTGCTAATGGGAAAAATGGTTCAAAAGGCAAATTTGATTATGAAAAGTTTGTCAGAGATGCTTTATTCGAACAATTAACAAATGGGCTTTCGCAAGGGTTCCCTTTTGGCGCCTCACACGCTGGTTCTAAGGTCGCAGCCGTCCCTCCTCCGCCTACCTTGTAGGTAACCCCTTATTCATAAACAAGTGGTGTAATGGATACATTGCGCGTTTCGCAACAGTAGCAGGCCTAATAATCTCGTCAGTGCCCGCTCCATTATCTCTACCTCCAGATCCCACTTGGGACTAGTTTTGTCGGAAATTTTGTCTGCTTTGAAATGTTACTTCGCAGTCATAACCGAAAAATGGCTATTTCTGCAAAGAAAAGTGCCTTAACCCGAAAAAAATACAAAGATTTCGCCGTTTTTCCCGGATTCAAGAGTGATCCCGAGGTTTTTCGAGGTCAACAATTTGAACACATCATACCTACACCACTCCTAACAACATGAAACAAAAAAATCCTATTTCACTGGACTATAAGGGGAATAGGAAAATCGAAACGGATTTTCCATCAGACGAGCAGTTCAAGGAGTTTACCCCACGATTTTGGCCACTTTGGCCCATTTTCCGAGCCTCCCCCCCCCCCCCGAATTTTCCCGTGGGTGTCGGCCACGTTATCATCAGCCTGGAAGTCCAAGGAAAAGCCTAGACGCAGGCGGAGAAATTCGATCGAAACCAAGGACAACGCAAAACGGCCTTTCTCATTTCAGCATGTAGGGAGTCATACTCGAGTTTGTAAATAAGATTTGATGTAATTTCAACAAGAACTGTTATTGGTCACAAGCAAATCTTATAACAATAAAATAAAGTGATGTCATGTTTTCTGTCATAACAAAAGATAATTATTATTTTTACATCAATAAAAAAACTGTTTCAGGTAGGCCAACATAAAATGTAACAATTTAAAAAAATAACAGATCTCTCCGCCTTAATACTATCAGTAATCAACAATATCACAAGCTTCGCAGCAATACAAAAGAAGACACAACAAATTAATCCTTTTCCTACGCTTTACAGAATGGTTCTAGCATATGTCCCTTCCGCTTTAAAGACAATCTCTTGCTTTTTATAATTTTGACGCAAACCAAAGCGATTATACCCATCGAGAAGACGTAAAGAACAAGGCAAAGGCTGAAATCAAACACGCCAAATCCGAGAGTGAAGTAAACGCTTCGCGTCTCGTCAACGCCAACGCGTTCGGAGTACTGCGCATCGTCGACAATGAACTCGTGACGAAGAGCTTTGCTCGGGTTCATTTTATTCGGACCAATCGAGACCAATTCGGGTTCGATGTCCTCGAGCGTCATATAGGTGAATGAGTCGTACACTCGAACGAGATATTCGACCACTTTGCTCTTGTTCCAAGAGCCGTTGTCAGAACGACACGTTGAACAATGGCGCGACTCAGGGTATTGAACCTTGGGAAAACTCGGGTCCTCCGTCGCGTCACCCGCCAAACGAGCGTTGACCTGATTGTGAGCCGCCCACAGCCAAAGGAGACCACTGGTTCCGTCAGTCACATTTCCGCTAATAGTTTGAGCCATTTGTTGAAAGTGATACGAACATGATGTACACCCTAGGAAGTGTTTGACGTAGCCGGCGATGCCGTTGAGAACCTCAAGAGGAGTTCCGGTCTTCTTCAGGTATTGCTGTACGGTGAGAGAGTGAAAAGTAGTCCATAAGGCGCACGGAAATCCACGGTAGGTGGGAGAGCTTCCTCGACAGCCCACCCATCCCATGTTTGTCACTTGATAAACTGGTTTATTTTGATTCTCACATTTCTCCGTTAATTTCGAGAATTCTTCTCCACTTATGGAACCGCCCTCCAAATTCGTGTTGATGCACTTCAACATATTTTTCCCATTTTCTCCTATGTGGAAAAATTTCTCTAGTACTTTTATGTAGTTTTTCAGAGCATCAAAGGCTTCACCAGCAATCGTTTTGTGCACAGCGATTTCAACGTTTAGGCTGTTCTTTAGAGCGCCTTCAATGTCAACTTGAAACACAACGTTAGCCGCCCCGTGATTTTTCAGTTTTTCCTTTATATCCATTGAGAGTTGTTTCAAAGCCACGGCAGCAGTCACGTCGATATTGTGATGTTTGACGACCGATAGATCAGCCGGTTGGGGGATTTTATAGCCTTTGGAGCAAAGTTGGCCACAAAGATGGAGGAGCACGGAGCGTCTGTCTAACACCCCACTCGGTTCCACTATTTTCACTGGTTGAAGCGGCTCTGCGCTTGGCCTGCTCTCAATTGAAATGTCCACTGTCGGTACACCAGCGTCGATCAAATTGACCACTTGAATCGAACTAACGTCGTTCAAATCCAAAGCCAACTCTTGACCCAGTTCGGCGGCGTTAACTACTTTGACGATTTTTTCGACGTTATTTGGAACAGTCGACCAGTCGACCTTGGACTGGTTGAGCACGGTCAGTAAATGTTTCAAGTCGTCTCGCTGACTTAAAGCTTTTACAGTCTCGTCTTCGAGCGAGTCCAATTTACGGTTCATCACTTCAATACCGAGGAAATTAGAGTCGGTCGTATGTGGTGGGAAGTAGCGAATGGTTGGGTAGCCCATAACCTCGTAGCGACGGCAAAGTGCAGTATTCGATGAGTGGGCACAATCGATCGCACCCACACGAACGAATTTTGACCAACCTGTGACAGAATCGTAACAAAAAACAATGTGAAATTCACTCAAAACAGGACTCCAAATTAAATTTGTATGGTAAGGAAGTCAGGAGAGGGGGCACGATTAACCTTAGACCTACTAGATCTGTTTGAACGACAGAGTCAAACGGTGGGATGTCAACATTGTCCCATTTTTTATCCTGCTTTTCAGCCCCTACTTCTTGCGGAATCGTCTCGAAATTACGAAATTCCAATTTCGTAGGGTTCTCTCTTTCAAAAACTTTTTTTTTTTTTTTTTCAAGTTTTGCTTTTCCAAGGCCGATTTCCCATTCTTTCGCCATTTCAAATCCCAATTTCGTGGACTTGGCCTCTTCAAAACCAAACTTCATGGGTTAGGAAAATTCCGATTTGAGGGAGTTTTGCTCTTTCACAACCCAAATGGGTTTCGAAAGCTGGGCCCGGCCCAAATCCATCCCTATTCGTGGCCGCAGTATTTATACCTGCGGCTGATTTTTAGGCAATGCTATTTTCAGAATGCAACGAAAACGCCTTTTCTTCTCATGTTACCATAAGAAAGAAAGTAAAAAGTGATTTATGAGCTGCAGACAGACCTTCGTGCTTAACGATTTCCTTAACGATAGGAAACGTTAAAGGAAGTCACATAGTTGTCAAACACCTTCGATGTATTCATCACGTGTCATTCTTCACTTCATTCGTCACGTCTATATATCTTTGCCGTCTTAGCTGATATTTATTAAGTCGTTTAAAAAAGCTAATGACTCCAGTTAAATGAACTGAGATCCCAGGAGCAAAAATTCAGAACGATATCACCCATTGAGCCATCATCATTAATAGTACATCACCCTGCAATTGAATTTATACATAGTTAAATCCAATGCTTATTTAGTGAATTAATCGTTAACGTAATAAGTCTGCTTTTTAACAAATTTCGTTAATATTAGCTGAGCACAGAATTGTTTCTTTGCGCATTGTTCCGCAAGTGTCATTATATAGTCCCTAGACTACATTGTTTTACTTCGCTTATTCAACACTTTCCTCATTTTTCTAAATTTTTTATACGCCTCTTTGACACGAGAGCATTTCAAGACATTTTTCGGAACTGAGTTGTCTAGCTGTTGTGTAGTCATGTCGTGGTCAAAAAGCGAGCGATGTTAGGGTCTTTCTGAGGGAAATTTGTTTTTAT
Organism: Corythucha ciliata; assembly: GCA_038030265.1. Taxonomy (NCBI): domain Eukaryota; kingdom Metazoa; phylum Arthropoda; class Insecta; order Hemiptera; family Tingidae; genus Corythucha; species Corythucha ciliata. The sequence goes on along the minus strand of CM075942.1, from coordinate 45,709,952 downwards.
TATTTAGCGAATTACAAAGATAAATTTTTCGCCTGCCTAAACAGTTTTAATATGTTATCTTACGATTTATATTATCTTGCAATATAATAGGTCCCCTCCTGCGTAAAATTTCCTTGAAATGGTTAAGAAATATATAATTTTTATCTTCGAGTAAACCCATTTCGTTCGATTTTTCACTACTCAAAAACAATTTACGGCTTAATGAGGCTCATCGTTTAGCCTAATAATTGATTCATTCAGTTTTTTGTATCAGACCTTCGCTAATAATTAGCGATTGAATTACTAATTAATTATTAATTACAAAATGCAAAATGAAAAGTAACAAGGGCAATCTTTAAGCATCCCATAGACGTAGGGGTTGTACAATAAAATTGCACGTTTGTGGGTTGTATTGACGGGTTGTACAAAATATTGCGCAAACTAAAGCCTGTCCACTTAGGGATGGACTCTCGCCCGCCCTTAAATTTAATGGAATGAGCTTAATAATTTTGGAACAAATTATCACCGTGTAGCGTCTATACGTACCCAAAGTGCCCGTAGTAAAAGTCTTTTTGTTGAGTTCTTGAAGCATTTTTGGTGGGAGTGAACGAATCGAACTATTGAAATGAAGCAACACGTTCGAGAGTCCATCACTAAGTGGACAGACTTTAGTTTGTGCAATAATATTGTATGTGTATGGACCCTTTTTTATCTGTGTATTGACGAGTTTCCTGACTTTTAAGCTGCCTTCCCATGCAAGCTTTAATAACTGAGCTGTGGGCTTCAACCAATCAGAGCTTTTTAAAGCTTATGTGTGAAAGCGGCTTTAAAGTTGGAATGGAGAAATTCAGCCGAATTCAATGCTAACGCGAAACGCTAATTTTTGGGAAATTTTGAGGGGTACTGTCGTTCCCTTTAGGGGTTTTTTGGCCGAGACCATTTGCATTTCCCAATTGTGCATGTTCTGGAGGGACAGGGACTCATAATTAAACAGCGTAAGGCTCAAATTAAAGCACATTGAAAAAACGTCCACTGAAAAAAATAACCCCCCAAAAAACCACTTTAAAAAAATTTCGCTCCGGCAGCTGACGGTCGGAAAGAGTGCATTTCATTCCGTAAACGGATACCCTAAGCCGTCCCAGAAGTAATAATTTTGATACCATAATTTGTTTCATCAAGCCGAACTTCTTCCTCTATTTTCACCCCCCCCCCTCTCTACAAAAATGTCGAAAAGTGTCGGTAGTTTTCCAAGGACTTTGTTATATTAAATTTTTGTGCCGTATTTTATAATGGCTAAACGTGTGAATTTAAGCGATTTTTTTGAAATTTCATCCCCTATTTCACCCCTCCCCCCATAAACGTTTTCGATAAATCTCAATGGAACCCAGGGCTTAGGTTGCATTAAATTATTGAGTCGAATTTTAGAGCGATAAGATGAACTAGTGAAGTTCAACGCTATTTTTACACTTCCACACCGGAAGGACCACCCCCCCACCCCACCTTGACTTTTTCGAAAAATTAAAATGGGAATCAAAGGCTACTCTAACATGGAGTATTCATACTGAATATGATGCATCTAGAATCAACTGGTGAATTGTAGTGATTTTTTGACCATTTCAACCCCTATTCCCCCCTCCACCTTGACCGATTTGGCCCAAATGCAATACCGACCGGGATCTTACGACTACTGATTTTTGGGCCAAAGCGCGTACCGCTAAATTGATTTCTTCGAAAGTTATCGTGCTAACAAGACTACACACTTACTTCCACTCCGGGGGCAACACCCCCTCCCCATCGACTTTTTCAAAAAAATTAAAATGGGAATCAAAGGCTACTCTAACATGGAGTATTCGTACTGAATATGATGCATCTAGAATCAACTGGTGAATTGTAGTGATTTTTTCACCATTTCAACCCCTATTTCCCCCCCTCCACCTTGACCGATTTGGCCCAAATGCAATACCGACCGGGGTCTTACGACTACTGATTTTTGTGCCAAAGCGCGTTCCGCTAAATTGATTTCTTCGAGAGTTATCGTGCTAACAAGAACACACACTTACTTCCACTCCGGGGGCAACACCCCCTCCCCTTCGACTTTTTCAAAAAATTAAAATGGGAATCAAAGCCTACTCTAACATGGAATATTGATTTCTTCGAGAGTTTCAGAACCAGTCAAATTCATCGACTGTTTTCACTACTTCTTTTTCTCAGAAACTGCTCGCTGCCTGCTGATTTTCTGCTTCATGGAGGCAGGTTAACTGAAACCAGATCCTTTCATTATCCAGCAGTTAATGAAAGACAATAAAATTGGAATTAGATGGATCTAATAGCGCCCAGTAGCGACACTGGAAGACCTTCGAATCAGAGAGAACTCGAACGTTGTGCGAAGAGCTCAGAAATCGCCCTCGTAATCGAAGGTTTACGTGCCACGAGCGGAGTCAGGCGGTGGGTCCCTAATGCCTATTGTGCAAAAGGAAAGACGGTGGCCACTTTGAGCAATTATTATAAAATGTTATTCCTTCTTTTTTTTTCAAGTATTTGTCTTCCAAAATCCATCTAATTTCAATTGTTGTCCTTCATTTAAGGCTGGTTTCTTCATGGCGCGCCAGTGACCATGATCTAGTAGCTGGTGTCAGTTGACTGGCCCCATGTAAACATCTGCTGGCGCCAGTCCCGTGCCAGTCCAGTAAAAAAAATTCCCACCATTCGACTTACACTGGAAGTAGCCAGTGAGCATTCTAGGGTCTCCCACCCCAAAAAATGAACTGGTGCCATCTGCTGGTACCGTGTGAACGAAATTTTCATCCTCCAGTCCAGCATTCACTTATCATATCAGTCATTTTTACGCTTGTTATCTGATATCCATCGTTTTGAACTCTGCTGACTGGCATCGGTAACTTGAATCGTCTAAACGGACTGGCGCAAATCGACAGGCTCCAATAACTGGTGCCTTTAGAAGCTTTTAGGCTCCAATAACAAGTGCCAGTCGACTGGCTCGCTTACTGGCATTGTGTAAACCAGCCGTTACTGTTTAAGATAATCAAGATTCTAGTTTCAGTTAACCCACCTTCATAAGTAGAAAATCGGCAGGCTGCGAGCAGTTTCTGAGAAAAAAAGTAGTGGAAAACGACGCTGAATTTGAATTCCGTGTCTGTGTTTTTTTAGTTTATTCGTCATTTCTCCTCGGGAAATCCAAGAAATAAGCAATTGTTGCACGTCATTTGAAAGCTCACCAAATGAGGAAGTTTTTCCCATGAATGGAAAAAAATAATTTTATTTGACGGAAAGGTGAAAATTGCCTAGGAAAAATGTGTGAAAATACGAATAACAAGTTTCCTTCGGAAATCGCCTGCCCTACCACTGTCGATCTCGAATCATTTTATCCATTTTATAGCTCATTTCAAAGGAAATTTTGTGCTCTTTCCAATGAGCTATTTACTTTTAGTCTAGCACCTGTTGATGAGCGTGAGGAGGGCATTTATCGGAAAAACATAGGGATTAGTATAAAATACACAAAATGAGTTATATCTCGGAAGCAAAGCTGAATTTCGAAAAACGTCAAATAGTGAACTTGATCGCAAATGACGTGTACTATCACCATATTTTCTCTGAGCAACCAATTACCGAACACCCTGTATACAGGGTGATTCAGCAGGAATATGACAAACTTGCACAGGTGATAGTGCGTACCTGGACGCACAAAAAACGTCATATAGACGCATAGCCGAAAATGCTTTGGTTACGAGATATGAGCATTTTCCTGTTGTTTCCCAGTTGCATCAGTTTTTAAGGTAATTGTCGGGTTCACGGCTCACCGTTAGTGGTTAGACAAAAAATGACGATGGATTCGGAAATAGAACAAAATCTTGTTCCTGAAACCACCATGAAAATCAAGAAATGTTGCTTGCGTGTGGCTATTTCAACCATGTGAAAAGTTAAGAAAATAGTTGTTTCAGATACCTGATAAATTTCACATCAGTATCAATCAGCTGCTAGTGCACGCATCGACGGGCAAAGTTGTGGAAAACTTCCCCGTTCTGTGTACTTTCGAACGGTGCCCTGATAGTTGAAGTTTGCAACCCTCCGACTTTAGCAATCAAGTTTAAATGAAAAAAATGTAAACTTGCTATGTTAAAACAAGCCGAATAGGTCAGGATAAATGTCTTTTCCTTGGAGTATTGCGTTCCTACGAGCATGCTCCTGTCAATGCCTGAAGTAAGGATTCAATTGACAACGAGGTTTTCCGTGTATGGAATGTGGGTTGAGGTGGTGGATGAACAGCGTTAGGGTGAAAATTATGGACTTGGACATTTCACCTTATCAGATTCAGCCGGTACCCGTTGTACACTCATATTTCTCATTCACGGAGTTCATTGTACATCGTTTGTCCCTCCAACTTGTATGAGATCAATTTACAGTAACAACCATCATTTAATTAAGTGTTCAAAAATTCCTCCCCCTCGTGGACACTCGGACGCTCTTTTCTGTAAAGCTCTGGTGGCTCGACTAATTTCGGCATGTCGTTGTCTGATCGATTCAGAACACGCCACAACTTTGTTCATCAGCTCCTCACGTTTCTACCATTGTCTTCGTCCACCCCCAGAGACAGTTATCGAGAGACGTTAATTGGACCTCCTCGCCCACAATCTGCTGAGCTGAGCTGATTCTGATGAGATAGAATGACCATGTCCCCATTCAAGTCCTAACGTAGCAGTTCATCCACGGCGTCTCTCATGGTGAGCCTCTCGTAGTGAATTGAATTCTTACTTTTACTTCAGGCGTTGATGGGAGCATGCTCGGAGGAACACAAAAGCCTAAGGAAAGGACATTTACCCTGATCTATTCGGTTTGTTTTATCACAGCAAGTTACATTTTTTTGCACTGGAACTTGATTGCTAAAGTCGGAGGGTTGCAAACTTCAACTACAGGACACCGTTCGAAAGTACACAGAATGGGGAAGTTTTCCACAACTTTACCCGTCGATGCGTGCACTAGCAGCTGATTGATTGATACTGATGTGAAATTTATCAGGTATTCGAAAAAACTACTTTTTTCACTTTTCACATGGCTGAAATAGCCACGCGCAATCGACATTTTTTGATTTTCTTGGTGGTTTCAGTTACAGAATTTTGTTCTCTTTCCGAATCCACCATCATTTTTTGCCTAATCACTAACGGTGAGCCGTGAACACGACAATTACCGTAAAAAGTAATGCAACCTGAAAAAAAAAGGAAAATGCTCATATCTCGTAACCAAAGCATTTTCGGCTATGCGTCTATATGACGTTTTTTGTGCGTCCAGGTACGCACTATCACCTGCCTAAGTTTGTCCGAACCACCTGTATATAGGGTGTTTCTGAAATGGATGTCAATATTTGGGCTGGTGGTTCTGCGTCACAAATGCGTCAAAAATAGTCATATTGACCCTAGTCCGATTCCTAATATTTTCCGAGATATTCACGAATTTAGTAGTTTTCAAAATGACCTTGTTTTCTTGAAGAAAATCATCCGTACCTTAGCAACCAGATGAGCCACGTCAAATCTGATGAAACCGTTGGAAAGGCCAGACTTTTTTCGACGCCGTTCAGTGTTAATTGCTTCAATGTCGCCCACTCCTGCTGATAAAATCAGAGTCAAACTTAAGCGGCCCATACACGTTCAATAATACTGCGCAATAATAGGGGTTGTACAATAAAATTGAACGTTTGTAGGTTGTATTGATGGGTTGCACAATATAATGAACAACCTATTTTTTTATCCCTAAACATCTGGAAACGAAATATTGTACAAATTTATTGCGCAATATTTATTGTACGTCTGTGGACCCCTTTAAAATTGCTTTTAATGTTACCAATGCTGACTAGGTTTTGAAGTCGATTTTCTCAGAAACAAGTGGTTTCCAAGATGACCTTTTTCAGAAAAGTTGGCGCATGGTGTCAGCATCATTATGGTATTTTGACATCACCTTCCATCTCGGATATTTTTTCGATTATTCCAAACTCGAGAAAAAACATGATGAATGTTTGCCATCCATTCTTGACTAAAAAGGACCTTTGAAAGTGAACATTTTCCAATGATGAAGGACTCAACTGTGCTGACACAGTAGGTGGTGCTACTGAACAAGTGGTAATTTAGGCCTATAAGGAAATGTTCTTATTAATCGTTGAATGGTGACGTCATGAGAAGCATCAGATGCAGCATTGTTCCGCAACATGACAGCCACTACATGAAAGGGTTGTACCTCTCTACATTGCATAACACTATCCATATTCAAAGCGAATATTGTTTAAATGGATGCGTTTTGAAACGGTGAATTTTGCGACATGCACTTCGTGTATGGACGTGCGGGAGGAAGTGCATTAGCTGCTAGTCGCATGTATCGAGAGATATATCCTCATCGACGCCAACCCGATAGAAGAGTTTTTTCGTCGATTCATCGTCGTCTTGGAGAGAATGGCTCTTTTGCGGTACGGTCAGCTGATCGAGGCTGGGAAAGGTCAGTATTGACAGCCGACGTTGAGGAGGAAATTTTGGCAGTAGTCGCGGAAGACCAGACTCTGAGCACGCGTGAAATCGGGCAGTTGATGGGGCTCAGTCACTCAATGGTCTGGAAAGTACTAAGTCGCGAGGGCCTTCATCCGTACCATTTGCAACGCGTGCATGCCTTGTTACCTACTGACCACGAGCCACGAGTATTTTTTTGCCGTTGGCTACGGCAAAAAATTCTAGAATGAGAAATTTTACAAAAAACGTTTTATTTTTGACGACGAAGCTTGCTTCGGACGTGACGGAATCGTAAATTTCCACAACAATCATACGTGGCAGGAGGACAACCCTCACGCTTACTTTGAAAGCAGGCACCAGCAACAATTTTCTTTGAATGTGTGGCTGGGGATTCTCGGGACGACAATCGTTGGTCCACACTTTTTGCCACCGAGGCTGACTGGTGAAATCTACAGAGATTTTCTGGAGGAAATTCTCCATGCTGTTTTGATGGAGGACATACCGCTGGCCACTCGTGCAAGAATGTGGTTTATGCCTGACGGAGCCCCTCCTCATTACAGCAGACTACCTCGTGGTTACCTCGACGAGGCGTATGGCAATAGATGGATCGGGAGAGGAGGCCCTGTTGCATGGCCACCAAGAGCACTAAAACGGATTTTTCAGCAATCATTTTGGAATAATCGAAAAAATATCCGAGATGGAAGGTGACGTCAAAATACCATAATGATGCTGACACCATGCGCCAACTTTTCTGAAAAAAGGTCATCTTGGAAACCACTTGTTGCTGAGAAAATCGACTTCAAAACCTAGTCAGCATTGGTAACATTAAATGCAATTTCAAGTTTGACTCTGATTTTATCAGCAGGAGTGGGCGACATTGAAGCAAACAACACTGAACGGCGTCGAAAAAAGTCTGGCCTTTCCAACGGTGTCATCAGATTTGACGTGGCTCATCTGGTTGCTAAGGTACGGATGATTTTCTTCAAGAAAACAAGGTCATTTTGAAAACTACTAAATTCGTGAATATCTCGGAAACTATTAGGAATCGGACTAGGGTCAATGACTTTTTTTGACGCAGAATCACCAGCCCAAATATTGACATCCACAGAAACACGATATACAGGGTGTTCGAAAATTCGATGCTCAGCCGAAAACTGGTCATAGTACAGCTGATTTGTGGTCGAAATCACTAAATTCACTTTTTTGGAATTCAGCTTGGTTTTCGAGTTATTCCACCATCTTTAATTTTTTCGCGGGGCTATATTTTTTTTGAAATACTTGCTCCCGGCCGCTCTAGAATCAATTCTAGCCCAAAACTAATTGGGTCATTCGAAAGAGCGCACAATCATCTTCAAAAGGACTGTATTGTATTATGAATTTGGCCATTTTTTCAGGGTACTAACACTGCTGGAAAGTGATATTTTTTCATCTTTGTATCTTTCCCTTGTTTTTCAGCTGCGATTTTCTCCCACTCCTTAGAGGAAAATATTTTTTTGGGTTTATTGGAAAAACTTCCTCATTTTGTTAGCTTTCAAATGGAGTGCAATAGTCCCGGGATTTCACAAGTATTCGCGAAGAAGTAGCTGTTTGAAGAGAAAAAACCGATGGGCTCTGTGAAGAATAACAGAATTTTTTTAGAGGAGAAGTATGTTTTGAAGCCAGAGTTGGTGAGGTGAGAGACAGGGACCTCTCGGAGTGTCTGAATGTAAGCTAATAAATTACAAAAAGTACAAGAATAGCAAAGATAATATTAAAGTAATTGAAAAAACAGCCGATATTCGGAATTAGTGATGGGTAATGAATGAGGGGAACGATAACTGATTGAGCCAAATGTTCTCCTTGTGTGAAAAGGGACATCAACCAGGAATTTGGCGTTGTTTTTGTGCATTACAAGAAGACGTAATCGTTGAAACAATCGCGAAAAATGAAGTGCCAAAGAAGTTGCATTTTCATCATTCCTATAAGCACATTCACTCGAAACTGGTGTTGGTTATGTAATGAGTTACCTTCGTGGCATGGGGATTAAACCCCCAAGACATGGGAACTTCAGCAATTTTAAGTCCCTCATCGGGGTGATCCCTCAGATATCTCTTTAACCTAAAACGTCGAGGTATGACGAACAGAAAATCATTCACGACTCATTCCTCATCAGTAGATTCCTATACACCGAGTATTTGCGGTTCTGCTCTTTTTGAGCGCATTGAGGACGTTTTATATCCGTTGAGAGACCAGTGAAAGTATTTCTGCGTTACTACTAAAAACTCATCCAAATTCTGTTTTACGAAGGCAGCGCCGAATCTTGGTTGATGTCGGTCTACACATATGGGGGAACATTCGGTTTCAGATGAAGGGTCGCCCTTTCCACAACGAACGGCACTTCGCACTTTTTCCTCATTCTTAATCACTTTTCCTCATTCTTAATCACTTTTTCCTTAAACATTGGCTGTTTTTTCAATTATTAATTATATTATCTATGCTGTTCTTGTCTTACTATACTTATTAAAACGCATAATTTATTAACTTACATTCAGACATTCTGAGAGGCCCTGCCTCTCCCCTCACCAACTCTGGCTTCAAAACATACTTCTAATCTAAAAACGATCTCTCATTCCCCATCAAAGCCCATCGGTTTTTACTATTCAAACAGCTACTTCTTCACGAATAGTTGTAAAATCCCGAGGCTATTGCACTCCATTTGAAAGCTGACAAAATGAGGAAGTTTTTCCAATAAACCCAAAAAAATATTGTCCTTTAAGGAGTGGGAGAAAATCGCAGGTGAAAAACATGGGAAATATACAAAGATAAAAAAGCATCACTTTCCAGCAGCTTTAGCGACCTGAGGAAATGACCAAATTCATAATGCAATACAGTAATTTTGACGAAAATTGTGCGCTCTTTCGAATGACCCAATTAGTTTTGAGCTAGAATTGATTCTAGAGCGGCCGGGAGCAAGTATTTCAAAAAAAAATATAGCCCCACGAAAAAATTAAAGATAGTGGAATAACTCGAAAACCAAGCTGAATTCCGGAAAAGTGAATTTAGTAATTTCGACCACAAATCAGCTGTACTATGACCAGTTTTCGGCTGAGCATCGAATTTTCGAACAACCTGTATGTGATATATGAATTCTGGAGACCACTGAATTCGTGTTCTAGAGGTTCTGAAACATGAAAAAAACATGACATGACCCACGTTTGCCACCATCACGACGAGACCAATTGTGCATTTTCAGAATGAAATGCACTAAAAACAAAAAAAAAAAACGGCTAAAGAGGCGTTGGCGTTCACTTTTCATGGTCCCACGCGGGGTACTTTTGTAGCGATGCTCTCCTTTACGATCGTCTCCACGTCCTTGTCAGCGAGCTCAACAGCCTTGCGTTTATTTTGCCGCGGACCAAGTCCTCTCTCAGGAGTCTCTCTTGAACTATCAACACTACGAGAGTTGATGCCCAATCACAATATAATTTGGGCGCAAAAGAGTATTTATTAACGATTACTGGATTCATAAACCGTGTCCGTTTTTATCGGAGCTTAGGCTAAGTTTACACTGTCCTGCGCTGTGTTTGCTAGTAAACGCAGTGTAAACTTAGCCTAACACATTTTGAACTGAACTCACCTGGTAATGGCCAGGAAAAACAAACGAAACACATAACAGGCTACGATGATTGATGACTCTTACAGGCGTTAGTAAAATCGCTTATGCTACGTTGGTAGAACGTACGGGGTAAATAAACACGCTAACTTATGGCTGCCCATATTGTCAGTCATATCTCGTGAGAGTTTGTTACGACAAACATGTTCCGGTAAATAAATACGTAACATCGATTATTCGAAAAAAATGCGACAACCGAATAAAAAAAACATAAAAAAACAAAAACAGGATACTTCTTTTGATGGATGTCGTATTGGGATAGTCAACCCAGGAGAAAAAAATTTGATTATGCTAATATTTAAAAAATCAATTAGTATGAATTATGAGACTGAAGAAGGGCATCGTGATCTGAAATGCCACATATTTATGTATATTCATGGAAATACGAAGATGGAACTTTTGTTCTCGTGGCGGAAGCACGATAAATCTTGGCGAAATGCCCCGTAAATCATAGCAACGCAAGGATGCAATTAAAAAAAAAAATGAGCGTCTCGAAAAGTTTATTCCTAAAACTAAATTCGATGTGGTCAATTGCTCCTGTACGTGTGTAGCGGATTGAGGGGGGGGGGCAAGCTTGCCAGCTGAGTAGGTAAAGTGACGGTTTTTCAAACTGGTTCGATGATTCGACACCGGAAAAACTGGCCCAGGGGCACGAAACATGAGGGCGAAATCGCTTCTTTTTTTTTTATAGAAACAGTTTGCGGGATCCAAAAACTTCTTGAAGAAATGAACAGTTCCAGAGAGTGAAATGGCCTATTACCGGGCTTAATATTCCCGTAATACATTGAAAATATTAAGGCTCTTTGTCCTCTAACACAAGATGGGCTGGTTTTGGTTTTTAAGCTATTTTTGAGACCAAAAATGATTGCGGTTGCAAGGAATCAATTTTTGTCAGTGAAAATACGGTCTCACACGTCAGTTGAGATGAGAAATCCAAATTTACAGTGCAGTTTGAGATAAAATTTCGAAGTAGTTTCGCTCCACGCGTTTTTGTTTTTTTTTTTACCAATTTCAAGGGTATAACTTGATTGTATAATTTCTTTTGCGTTTTTATCGTGTTACTTGTAGTTTTTACCTTCGGAAAAATTTCCAAATAGGTAGTCGAAAAGCTTTCGATTTTCGATCGAATCGAAAGTTTTCGATTTTTAACAAGGGCCCGTCCCGTGAGCATGAGGTATTGGTCCACTCGACCCATTCGAGGATCCAAATCTGAGTCACACGTAGGGAACTCTCCTTGTGAGTAAAAAATACCAGCCAAAGAGAGAATTAATCAATGTTCGAGGTGCAAGGAATCTCAGTGAGGCAGGGCTGTAAGGGTGCGTTTACACCGAAGTGAGAGTTTTTGGTGGGCGTTTTAGTGGGAGTGAGCTTTCTTTTCTCGACATCAAATTGTTGGATGCTCCCACACTTCCGGCCTAATAATTCATTACACCGAAGTGTCCCACGACACTTATTGCTAGAAATTTAGTGTCAGACAGAAATCGCATTGGTATGAACACAATTTTTCAGAAATTTTCATAAATGTTTATACTTTCAAGCAATATGTGTCGGACACTTTTCACATACTATGTCCGGAGAGAAGTGTCGCGGGACACTTCGGTGTAAACGCCTGCAAAAACAGATTCGGCCAGGGGGGTAGGGGTAGTGGCGGACCTACAACCTATCCAGGCCCGGGGCGGAAATATCTATGAGGTGCCTAAGTATCTAAATAAGCAAGGAATATAATCATCAAGTAGCATTAATCAATTTCTCAATCAAAATCCCAATTTTAGTCGCAAATCAACGTTTTTCTCATATTTAGCCGCAAATTAGCACTTTTTTCAACTTAGCCGCGAATCAAAGGTTTTCCTTAATGTTAGCCGCGAATTAGAGGTTTTCTTCAATGTTAGCCGTGAATTAGAGGTTTTCCTAAATGTTAGCCGCTAATTAACGCTTTTTCTCTATTTTGGCAACAAATTAACGTTTCAATTCCACGATTTTTCTTTTCTTATTTTAGCAGTGAATTAGGCCCATTTTCACCAACTAAAATGATCACGATTAAAATTGATCGTGATCAAGGCCCGTATTTATGAACGTTCCTTGAAGCTTCCTTGAATCAAGGAACCGCTGAGAACAGTTTTCATCACGATAAAAACATCTGTTTTAATGAATTTCAAGGGTTCAATGAATTTCACCACCTCGGCTTAAGGTTAAGGACTTGGAAGAAAAAATGCATTGAATTTTATGTAAACAAGGCTCGGCTTAGTGAAGCCGAGGTGGTGAAATCCACCGTTAATGTCAAGGAACGTTCATAAATACGGGCATACTTGTCAAAAGCAACCCATATGAATTCTGATGAATTTTTTTACGCCGTAATCATGATTAGTCGTTCATCATGGTTAAAGAAGTTGGTGAAAACGGGCCTTGGCAATTTGTTTCAATTTTATTCATGAATTAGTTCATTTTCTCAAAAGCCAAAGTTGGCTCCCGAAACCGCGAATTGGCGTTTTTTCTATTTTAGCTGCAAATTAGCGCCCTTTCTCGTTTTTAGCCGCCAAGTAGAGCTTTTTGTCGTTTTTGTCACAAAATTAGAGTTTTTTCTCTATTGAAGCCGCGAAATTTATGTTTTCCATATTTTAGCCGCAAATAAGCAGGTTTTTTCACTTTTAGCCGTGGATAAGCGTTTTTCCACAATTTTAGCAGAATTGTCTCCAGAATCCGTCTAGCGAGAATTTCCTACTGTTCATCTGAATTTTAGCAGACAACTTGAGACGACCCCCTTTTGTGTTGTCTCCCTTTTATTTATGAATTAGATGTCGCATCCAGAATTCGCGAATTGTTTTGTTTTTCAATTAGTGCCGCAGATTAGCGCTTTTTCTAAATTTTAGCCGCGAATTAGTCCCGTTTCTTAGATTTCATCTGCGAATTGGATATTTTTAATACTCTAGGCTGGTCGTCCACTGGAAGCGTTTTCGAGCGGCGCTACAACGAGCGCACAAACTAAATGGCATCAATTGAATTCACTGCAGATGGACGATGTCGCATTCAATTTGAGCCTTTGGAATGTACGCTCAAAAACGCTTCCAGTGGACGACCTTAGTCGCGAATTATGTTTTACTAAGTTTTAGCCGCAAATTTGAAGTTCTTTTTACTTTTTCCATCTTTGAATTAGTGTATTTTACAGAGTTTAGCCGAACTTGCCTCCAAACACCGCCAATTAGCGCATTTTCTCTGTCATACATGCATATTCTCGCAGATATCTCAACGACAACCACGGATTAGCAGTTTTTTAGTAATTTTTTTTTTTTTTTCACATTTAGTCATGAATTAGCGCTTTTTTCCTTTGTCCAAACTTTTTGACATGCCCCAAGAGCAGCACATTAGTGTTTAACTTTTGCCTCAATTTTAGCCGTAAAAGAGGCTTCATATACCCCCAATCTGTGATGTTTTCTCAATTTAGATCTTGATGTTGCATGGGAAAATCGCGAATTGAAGAATTTTCTCAACTCTAGCAACGTATGAGCGCTTTTTCGCATGTTTAACCACGAATATTAGTGTTTTTTACTACTCTTTTAGCTTCGTAATTGCTCCAAAAAACAGCATGATGTTTTTGGCGCCTAAACAAAGCCACCTAACGACTTACAGAGACTGGGGATCAGCGTATGCGAGCCAAATCACCATCGTTCCTGCATTCATGAAAATGTAAAAAAAAAACCAAAAAAAACAAACCATTTCTCCATCTCTAAGGTTTTCGGTGGCCCCTCCGTACGGGGTCCGCCTCTTCGTCACTGCTTCAGTACGTAACTGAGAAGGGGCCAAGCTTCACTTTTTGAGATTAAGGTCGGTCGCACACTGGAAGCGTTTTCGAGCGCCGCTACAATTAGCGTGCATCCCAAAACCTCAAATTGAATGTGACATCGTACACTGCAGGCTTAGCATCAGTAAATTCAATTTATGACTTTTTGTATGTACTCTAGTTGTCACTCGTGGTAGCGCCGCTCGAAAACGCTTCCAGTGAACGACCGGCCTAAAGCTCCACGAAACGAATTCCGTTAAACTCAACGGTTCGGAGCTTCTAGGCAACACTTGTCAATTCTTGAGATGGAAAGTAATTTTTTCGAGCTGAACTACCGGTATCTAGACCGACGAATCTGATTTTGCGGCTACATCGACAATTCATAAAGGCAACAATGTAGCGACTTTCTGGAAGTAAAACTTCAAGTTTCGCGGAGAGACATGCATTGGTGAATGCATGAGTTGTTGGTGTTTTTGGTTTTGCGGCTAAACACTGAGTTTAGGATACTTATCACTGTTATTATGTCACTGTTACACAGTGTGACAGTCACCGGAGAGAATAGCAATCCTATCTGTGACGTGACATCAGTTTCGGAGGCTATATGCTACCAGTTACTGAGCCGAATAGTTTTTTCTGAAACCCAGCCTAGGATCGAAATTTAGCGACTTAGCACGAGACTGAATACAGAAACACTGTAAATTTTTCAGACTCGCCTGACCATTTGGAAGACTCTGACTTTTCATACCACGGAAAACCTAAAGCTGCGTTTATAGCAAGTCGAAATGGAATCGATCAACTGCGACTTCCAGTCGAGCGGTCCACCGTCGACCGATGATATTCAATTAGGAAATCTCAGGGAACAGAGGAGCACACACACAACCACATACACAACTCACCCTTGATGTCGAGAGCCAGTTTCTTCCAAGTCGGAGCGAAATTGATGCAATGTCCGCACCAGGCATTGTAAAATTCCATCATCCAAGACGAGTCAGACGCCAGAGCCAAATCGATCGTCGTGGTATTCAAAGAAACGACGTCGTTAAAATTCGCGTACAGTCCTCGACCCAAACTTATGTCATAGTACGTCTTCAAAGAGTCCGCCGCGTTGTCATTAGGATGCGGTGCCGCCGCGACCGTCAATAAGAACGGTAAAGAAACCAGTAGTATGGAGCTCATCATTTTTCCAGTCGTGTATGTACTGACATGCATCTGTTCAGGTATTGGAACGAGCATGGTAACGTTCGGGTAGCATCAAAAGAGGCGAGTACGCCTGACGATTGTGTTGTGAGGCACTCAAAGAATAGATACGTGTACCTTCGCCGCTTTCACTTCTCGGACTGGATAGAAATTAGAAAATACCAAACACTCACTGGACAGGAACTGTGAAGAATGAGAGTCCCCCACTCCGGGAATCCCCATTTAACGCGTTGAACGAACCACAAAGCAGCTATTAAATGACAATAAAGAATTTTTTGAGATTTATACACAGTTAAAATTTAGTCCATGTTTAGTCCATTCCGGCAATAACTTGTTCTACCTATAATTTTCATTTTGACTGACTGGTGGGAGAAGGAGCCCCTCCAAATAAGGTTATGAAGCCTTCTTCCGGTTATCGTAGCTCCCCCCTCTCGCCACTTACACAGCGGCAAGTATTCAAGGAATGGAGTTGAAGAGCTCCGACTTTGGGCATCTTTGTAATAGGTACTAAACTTTTAATTGAGTAACAAACCCAGTTTCGCTAGAGTTTCGCGATTGTTCACCAATTTTCAAAGTCCTCTCGTTTCTGTAAATCCGTGCACCATGGCCGATAGCGACGATGAGAACGAGAGTAAGAGCCTCGAGTTGACAACGAGCCTGTTGTTTGGAAACATTGACGAGCAGGGTCAGTTACAAGACGACGATGTACTGGACAGCGAGTGCAAAAGGCATTTGGCTTCCCTGGCTCGTCTTGGTCTTGGAAGTATTCTGAGTGAACTCGTCAGAGAGGCTGAAGAGTCGAAACTGGAAGAGAATGGAAATAGTGGAGGAAGCGAAGACTCAAATTCTAGAAGTAAGTAAACACATTGCTTCTATGTTTACACGTTCTTGGCATCGTGGCCGTGGCTATTGGTTTAAATCTACAATTTTGAGTAGACCTTGGATGTCTACTTGATGGGAGTCAAGTCGAGTCTATCAGATTTCCCTCATCTTTCAGGCTTGTGCCGATTTCTAGTAAGCAGAATGTAGTTGAGCATGCAGTTGCTTCATGCAAAGAACCGGCTTAAGGCAATAACTTGGTTCCTCTGAGCTGGCATACAGCTTTTTCCCCATGAAATTTTCACAGCTCGCGGGTATAGTCAGGCTGCAGCAAGGGAATCGTCAATTGCAATCACGGAAAGTCTTGGAAATCTTGGCTTGGTTTGGTCTTGGAAGTCAGGAAGACTTCGCGTCGTGGCTGACCGTGATCACGAAAGTCATGTTCTGTCCACTCCTCCGTTTCCCAGGTTGGGTGACAAGTGTCGGGGAAGAGCCATTTTCAAGGCATGAATTGGCAGTTCGTATCCATTCGTGTCTCAGTTTCGGGTGGACAGTATTGTTTCGGAGGATCTACTGGAAATTCCTGCGAATATGAGATATTTATTTCCGTGGCCTTTCAAGGGATCCCGATGTGACATAAACATAGTGAAAAGCTGTTTTACTGGGGCAATCTTCTATTTCCTTGACCAAGTGGCTGAACTCCTCAAATCCAAGGTAGCTTTGGCAATTTTACTTAAGAAAAGACAGTGCCTGGAGCATGGGCCAGAGGGAAGTGGCGTGTGGACATCTTAATGGAGAAACGATCAGTTCTGAACATCGACACGAGTTTTGCGAAAAGTTGGTCCGATTCGAAAATCCAAGTTTCTTAGGTGGAGGGGGCGAGTCAGTTTTGTTTTGGGGTAAATGGGCTTATACGTGGTTCAAAGTTCGAATTCAAGCTTTAATTAACAGTAACATCAAAACCACAGCCAAGCTCCAAACCACAGTAAGGCTCTAATCACATCAATGCTGCACCGCACCGCTGAACCGCAGTAAGGCTCCTACCACAACAGTTTTCCAAACCACTGGAAAGCTCCAACTATTGTAAAACTCCACACCATAGCAGTGCCCCAACAGTAAAGCTCCCACCACAGCGAAGCTCTGATGATCTAGTGTCTTGTGTCGGCATGCCACGTGGTTTTCACTCTTGCCTGTCCGAACAGACATGCTTTTGCTTCATAATCAGGACTTGGGTTTGCTTTCCTACAACCGGGCTTGTCCTTCCATCGCCTCAGAGCCTGGTCACTGACCCATACCTTTATCCCACTGAGTACCACCTTTCGCGTGACGGCGCCCACTACTGGTTCTGCGCCTGTGAGCGGCTGATTCGCACTACTCTAAGCAAGCTCGTTAGCCTACTCGTTCTGCTGCCACTAACAACGTGCTGGCATCTCTCGCCCCCCTTTCTTCAATTCCCATCACGATTTTCTCCCGTAAGTCGAGAAAAGTCGGTCTGTCTAGCCACTTCATTGCAGTGGATGGGGACATTCCCCTCAAATCCACATCCCAGTCCCATCCCTGGTCAGCCTCAACCCTCCCTGACGCCAATTCATGAGGCCGATCCCTGCGACCTCGAGGTCCAGAGGCTTTTGGCCTAGTAGTCTCTCCATAGCCTTCATGGGTGTAGTCAAGAATGGCTGCAAAATTGCCAGCAACCAAGTTTCTGTATTTGAGTAAGCCTATCGCCCTCCCTGTCCGACCTTAAGGCTCCCAGTTGTCATAAGCCGAAGTAGAGATGAAAGGCTGGATCATTGAAGCCAGAGCGCTTTGTCTTACCCCCGGATTGGGGATTTAGTACCTACGAATCGGGTTTTAAAATGTTTGTTAGGATTTTTATGAACTTTAGGTTGTGCATTTTTCAAAAATTTCACGTTGGTCAGAGACAAAAATGAATAGCGTTGTGGCAATTTCAACAGGCGAAGCACTCGGCGAAGATTTCACCACTAAGGATTCGTCAGCCGTTGACTATTCTGACATAAATGAATTGGCCGAGGATCTCGTCCCGGAGCTTCCGCCTCCGCCACCGCCCAAGGACGACGGTACGAGTGACTACGATGCCGACGACGAGGACCCAGGCGGACACGTTAAAGACGTTCAACTCATGCCTCCGCCTCCGAATCCTTCGACCGACGCGACTTCCGAGGACCTTAAAAAGCGGAAACTGGACACTCCTTTGGCGGCTATGCTGCCATCTAAATATTCCGATATCGACGTCAGGGAATTATTTCCGGACTTCAGGCATGACAAGGTATGTTAGTTCATCCCTCCTCCGATGTAATAGTTTCACTTTCATGTTACTTCACTCATATTAATGTTCTGTAGACCTTACGATTTTCCCGATTATTCGGCCCGGGGAAACCGGGGAGTCTTCCTCATATGTGGCGTAGCGTGAAAAAGAAGAAAAAGAAAAAGAAGCCACAGAGTCATCATGGTCAGAATTCGGACTCAGGTTCGGATAGCGATGTAAATCGGCCGAAAAGAGGATGGTCCTTCAATTTTGGCCGCATGCCGTCCCCTTCAAAAATCACTTCGGATGATGAGGTGCGTAGTAAACACAAATCAGATCAAACCCGGTTTTGACGAATGTTATATTCTAGGATAAATTTCTCAAAGCTGTCGAAAGTAAAGACACTTCCAAAAAAAATGATCCAAGTGACATGAACGATTCGGGTCCTAAAGTGGCGGATTGGAGGTTCGGTCCAGCTCAAGTATGGTACGACATGCTTGAAGTGCCTGAAACCGGCGAAGGATTTGATTATGGATTCAAGCTTAAAAAAGAAGTTCGTAGTTCTTACTGTCATCTGTGTCCCTTTCTCTCTTAATGGTCGTTTTATCTATGAAATTATTTATAAGGATGGCGAAAAATCGAAGGCGGTTGACGATTACCCGGACGATGCCTTTCTTATGGTGTCGCAGTTAAGATGGGAAGATGATGTCGTATGGAACGGCGATGATATAAAAAATAAAGTCCTTCAGAAATTGAATAGCAAGACGAATGCCGCTGGTTGGTTGCCCAGCAGTGGTAATAGAACCGCTCAGGCTTTCAGTCAGCCAGGCAAAGGCATGCCTCATATTTCGGGGGTTCGACTCGCCACGAGCCAGATAAATCAGATTCCAAACAAAGCTCCCCTCAGTAAAACGCCCCAAGGGTAAGACTTTACATTTTTTTTTAGGTTTGAAATTGTCATGACTAATAACTTCGTCACTGATAGCGCTGTCAACAAAAATCGCCCCGAAGAAAACACCGATGACACTTGGTACTCAATATTTCCAGTAGAGAACGAAGAATTAGTGTACGGTACGTGGGAAGACGAAATTATCTGGGATCCAGAAGCGATGTCCACCGTTCCCAAACCGAAGATTCTCACATTAGATCCTAACGACGAGAATATAATTCTTGGTCGGTTCAGTCTTACTTCTGACTTTCCGTTGAGAATTACAATAACGTGTATTTTCCAGGCATTCCAAATGACGTAGATCCCGCGAAACAAAGACTGGATAAAGCTACGCCTGTTAAAGTTAAAATACCTCATCCTCACGTCAAAAAGTCCAAAATACTTTTGGGGAAAGCTGGAGTTATCAATGTTTTGGAAGAGGATTCCCCACCGCCGACGCCCAAGTCGCCGAATCGAGATCCCTTCAACGTCTCCAACGACAGGTGAGTTATAATTTTCCTTCTAGACAAATTTGCAGTTAACGGTGTGGTTTATGGCGATTCCGCAAAATTGGTTCTGATTGCAACTCTGCGACATTTTGATTTTGAATGAAGCCAGGCCTGTGAAATTAGTCTATTGTCAAATTCGCGAAATTTTGACTTCGATGTGCGTCCGCGGAATTGCTCCTTTAAAGGACCCAAAACCGTGAAATTGCTTTTTTGAATGAGTCAAGCCCTCGCAATTGGGCTTTTAGGGAATCAATCCGCCGGGATTTGCTTTTAAGTGAGGAAAACGCGAGATTCGGTTCTGTTAGTGCCAATTATCAGTAAAAATTTGAGCCTTGAAAGGGCCAAACCCGCGAAAACATTTTTTAAGAGTCAAGGGCGCAAAATTGTCGTTTAAATGGGATGAAATCCGCAGATTCAAGCCATTAACGTACAATAAAGAGGGAGAAGGTGACTCAGGGATCGTACGTTTCATCTTCGTGGTAACTAACAAAGAATCACGCCTATAGCCCGTCAAGGAGAACATGAATCCGCGGACAGCGCTCTCTCATTCGATTACTTGCAACATCTCTTCCCTCTCCTTTCGTTACCGAATTGTTTGTCCCACTGTTTACCAAAGATAAGTGTTAATATTATCAATCCGAAGTCCCCGGAGGGAGTTAGAAAAATAGCTAGAGGGGCTGATCGCAGGAGGGCGAGGTCCACGTTTAACTTGACGGGCTATAGCAGTGTGTTTGGGCGGTTGGCGGTGGAGCGTTGAGTCAAAAAGCCAATTTTGGAGGTTGAGTTCCTAAAGCCAATTTTGCGAGAACAGCCTTTTCATACGCGACCTTTTTTTTTGTCTCCACTGTCACTGTCACTCTCAGAACCCAATTTCGAGCCTTATGCAATTCCATCGGCTGGGCTCTTTCAAAGTTCAAATTTCACTGATTCAGTAGGTATTTACAGAACCCAATTTTGTGTTGTGGCTAATATGAGAACCAATTTCGTCTTTAGCTCCTTCAAAACAAGCAATCACGTACGTTTCTTTTTTTTGTTTTAAAAACCAAATTTTGTGGACCTGGCGTGACGCGTTGGAATCCTATTTTTCGGGGTTGGCTTCCAAAATAGCCAATTTCACATCTCCAAAATTGAAACTTCCTCGGTGTCTTCTCATTTTAAAGAGCAAAAAAAAAAAAAAAAACCCAATGTCGCGGAATTGACTCGCTTCAGATTACACCCCCACATAGCCACACGAATTTCGTGGTTCTGGCTTTTTCAAAACTGAAATTTCGCATTTTTGACCCATTTAAAAAGACCCGCTATAAAAAATGTTGCTTGTCTGGCTCATCAATTTTGTGGGTTTCCTTGCATCAGAACAAAATTTCGTACCGTTCACTCATTCGCAGTTAGTTGCAAGTGTGTAAGCGGCATTATTCTCACTCCCCCTGGGGATGCAGACACCCTTCAAACTCCCGAAATATCTTATGCTCCAGCTCTCAGCCTCTTCACGTGTTATGGCTGTCGGTCATAAATAAGAGGGAGCATGTATGCTCTAATTGTCATTAGGGAGCACGAAACTATGTAACCTCGCGGGTTATCATATGAAATAGCGCGAAAAAATAATGGAATGTTAGTACTTTCAGTGATAATAGTGCAACTATTTTCAATGAGGTTATCGCCCATCATTATTGTTAGAACGAGTTTATCTAAGCTATCGACTACTTACGGGCAAAGGCAAAAACAATTTTATTTTCGAAACTACTTCATTCTTTCGCAACGTTTCGTCGACTCAACTACGTCGACCTCTTCAGGCACTTCTGGCAAATTTTTGTCAACAGAAAAAAGTCAAGAAAAATCTCGATGAGGAACATCAAACCATGAAAGAAAAATTCCTCTCCATCCCGAGCACAGAGAATCAAATAAAAACGGCTAAACTCAAGCCCATAAATACAAAACTGACGATTCGGGTTTTGTAAATGGTTAAAACTGACTTTACGCGCCCTAACGTCTTGTAGATAGAACGTCTATAGATTGTAACCGACTGTGATAAAAGATACTCGGGATGGAAAGGAATTTTTCTTTCATGGCTTGATGTTCCTCATCGAGATTTTTCTTGACTTTTTTCTGTTGACAAAAATTTGCCAGAAGTGCCTGAAGAAGGCCGACGTAGTTGAGAACGAATGAAGTAGTTTCGAAAAAAAAAAAAATTTTTTTTTTCCTTTGCCCGTCAGTAGTCCATAGCTTAGATACAGTTCTGATAATAGTGCAGCTCCGGACGACAAACGAATAGACCTATTGTTGTGGAAGGTGTGAACGATAAACTTTTGGAGGTGAATTCAACATAAACCCACTCTTTTTTCGATTTTTCGAACTTGCTCCCACCTCCAGATACCATAAAAATGGCTAAACTGACTCTCTGCACCCAAAAAATTGCTAAACTGGAAATTCCCGCTCTAAAAATAACCAAACTGATTAAAACTGACTAAAACTGGCTAAACTGACGATTCGCGCTGGCATGAAAGTGCCTGAAAAGATCATGATTCCCCTCTCGAAGATTGCTAAATCGGCCATTCGCGCCTAGAAAATGGCTAAACTAGCAATTCCCGCTATAAAAATGGCTAAACTAGCAATTCCCGCTATAAAAATGTCCAGACTGACTTTAAAAGCCCTAAAAATGGATGAATTGACGATTCGTGCTTTGATAGTGCCTGAACAGGTGATTCCTGCCTTGAAAATGGCTATAATGATCATTCGCGCCTAGAAAATTGCTATACTGGTAATTTCTGCTCTAAAAATGGCCAAACTGGAAATTCCAGCTCTGAAAACGGCAAAACTGACTCCAGCGAAAATGAAAAATACTCTCCTCGCTATAATTCACTCCCTATAAATTACCATACTGACAATGTGCAACTTAGAAATGGCAAACTAACCATTCGCACCCTATAAATGGCTTGAAGGCCCATTCGCAGCATAAAAATGTCAAATTCTGACTATTTGCGTCCACAAAATGGTTAGACTAACGATTCGCGCCTTGAACATGGCTAAACTGAGTTCTTACCCTACAGTTGACTAAAATGATGATCCGTGCCCCGAAAATGTAAAACTGACTATTGACAGTTTGCGTCATAAAACATTGAAGTAAACTGGCCAAACTGGTTATTCACGCCCTAGAATTAGCAATACTGACTTTATGCGGCCTGTATATGGTGAAACTGACGATTCGCGATTTGAAAACCCCTTAACAGATGATTCCTGTCCTTGAAAATGGCAAAATCGAGCATTCATGTGTCAAAAATGGCCAAACTGAGCCTTCGAGCCTCGAAAATGTCTAAACTGATGATTCGTGCCCTACAAAAGGGTGTCACTCCATCATCACATAACGTCATTTTGGTTAGTTTTCAGCAGAGCGAAAAAAACCACTTCCCAATGATTTGCTGCTCTCTTAAAAGTAACGAACTCCACTATTTTTTTTAGTTTTCACATCCTAATTACCTATCTTTACCATATGAGAAACACGTTTTAAGCGCCGGCGCTTAATTTTAGTGAATGGGGTCTCTGAACTTTTCAGGAAAAATATTTTTCTCCGATGGTAAAAATAGGTAATTAGAATGTGAAAACTAAAAAAAAAGTGGAGTTCGTTACTTTTAAAGACCAGCAAATCATTGGGAAGTGGTTTTTTTCGCTCTGCTGAAAACTAACCAAAATGACGTTATGTGATGATGGAGTGACACCCTCGATAGTGAAACTGCCTGTTCACACCAACTCCCTCACTCCCTCAAGTGTTGGTTACATGCACCCTACGGACTGGATAAAATTACTTCTCTCGCGAAAAAAAAATTGCTTGGCTGGCTAATTACGCCCTAAAAATGGCTAAACGGACCATTAGTACCCTGGAAGTAGCTGAACTGAGCCTTAAAAATGGCTAAACTGCAGACGATTCGTGGCCTATAAATAACCTAACTGATCAAAATGTGCCTTGCAGATGACTTTACTGACGATTCATGACATTAAAATGGCTAATCTGACTTGCTGTGCCGAAAAAAATGGCCAAATTGACAATTCGCGCTATAAAATAATTGAACCATTGTACCCCCGCCGTATAGGACCGTCTCCACCTTACCAACTGATTGATTCATCCCCCCCCCCGCACCACTGTTGGTTATTGCAATACTTCCTCGCGTGCTAGATGGCTCGTGATGTAAAATGGCTTGACTTGCTCCTTAAAAATGGCTTCATGGTGGCTTCCAGTTTCACGCCCTGACTCTCTGTAAGGTTGTATGCCAGTTCTTTGGCTGTAGAGTGCTATGTTTTAAACGTCGTGGTCATATGGTCGGATTTAGGGTGGTCAAGTTAGCTTCCTACCTAGAATTTTCGTGCGCAATTAACAATTTGACTGCTAAAATGCTAGTTTCGTGCTCCTAGTGGTAGGGGGGAGTTCGAGAACAAAAAGAGTCTTGAGCTACGAAATTAGAAGTTCCGCTATCGATTGATGCCACGTGGCTGAACAGGCAGTTTATAGTGTGGAATTACATGTGTTGGGGCTGGATACGTTATTTTGGGGATCTAGACAACGTGAGACCCGGAACTCGAATCCATCGTGCGCTGCCCCGAAGGAGCTGAAGCCCTCTGAGCCCTCCTTCAATCTGCACCTGGTTTTAGCGTCTGTCATCATATGTGCGTGCTTTCCCAACCTTCCAAAACCTCAGAATTCGCTTCCACCGTTCTCGGCTTTAGTTGGCCGTATTATGTTTTGGAGCTGGGTTTGCTCTCCCTAAACAGTTACTTCGAGTAACATTTTTTGGGGCTTGATTGCAGTTATTACCGCTGTTGTGTGAATTCATTTGTTAAATTATAATCGAGTCTTAAAGTACCTACTACGCCAGTTAAAACGCATTCATTAAATTGTGGCCATCTTTGTGCGCTCTAGCTACTATCAACCAAAATCGTCGGACACAGCTCTCAGATTAAAGGTCAGCGGTGGCAATTTAATTCAGCACTCAACGCCCGTGGTTGAGCTCAGAGCGCCTTTTGTTCAAACTCACATGGGACAAATGCGTCTGCGGTATTTCCATAGGCCTCCAATGAAAAGATTTTCGCATGGAGAGTTGGCTCGACCTGGACCCCATCCGGTCACTCCTCTCTTGAAGCACATCAAGAAAAAAGCTAAGGTATATCTTGCCTGGTTTAACATAATATTGAAAAATGGGGGTCGGGTTTTGATTTTTTTTTCGTGACTATCAGTTGCGGGAACAAGAGCGAGCAGCGTCCGGCGGTGGTGATGTTTTCTTCATGCGAACGCCGGAAGATTTGTCAGGGAAGGACGGCGACTTGATTTTAGTGGAATTCATGGAAGAGCATCCTCCGTTGATCAATCAAGTCGGGATGTGCACGAAAATTAAAAATTACTACAAGAGGCGAGCTGGTAAAGACAGCGGGCCTCAAGAGTACAAGTACGGTGAAGTGGCCTACGCTCACACTTCCCCATTTTTGGGCGTTCTTCCCCCCGGTCGTTCCATTCAAGCTTTGGAAAACAACATGTACCGAGCTCCGATCTATGAGCATAAGATTCCTCATAGCGACTTTTTGGTCATCCGAACGAGGTAATTAATTATTATTAACGTTTTTTAATTTTATTTTTGTAATTCGTCCTCGTTTTCCCAGGCATCAGTATTACATTAGAGAAATTGACGCCCTTTTTGTTTCGGGCCAGCTTTGCCCACTGTACGAAGTACCGGGACCGAATTCTAAAAGAGCTAACAATTTTGTTCGAGATTTCCTCCAGGTTTGACGCCTAACTTAAATTCTAAAAGAGCTAACAATTTTGTTCGAGATTTCCTCCAGGTTTGACGCCTAACTTAAATCCACTCCACCCCTCCAATCTTCTTTCGTTCCAGGTGTTCATTTATCGGCTCTTTTGGAAAAGTAAAGACACTCCCAGGCGTATTCGTATGGACGACATTAAAAAAGCTTTTCCTTCTCATTCTGAGAGCAGCATCAGAAAACGGCTTAAATTATGTGCCGATTTCAAAAGAACAGGTACAGAAGAGCTTAAGATGAAAAT
The DNA here is from genome assembly GCA_038030265.1 of Corythucha ciliata. NCBI lineage: Eukaryota > Metazoa > Arthropoda > Insecta > Hemiptera > Tingidae > Corythucha > Corythucha ciliata. Next base: position 45,684,284 of record CM075942.1, on the reverse strand, counting down.
CGTGCTCGACCCATCCGGAAACTATTCATATTCCTATACCAAGAACACGCCAAGTAATCCTTTTTTTAAAGAAACAATTACCTTCCTTCTATGTTCTGTATTGTTGATTATTCGTGTTTAGATTTTAAGTTTAATTGATTTTTCATTTCGAAGGTATCGGGGTGCCATCATCTTTAATTTTAATGTGCCGTATCGACTAATAATTTGTTTTTAAAAAGTAGATCGAACAGGTAATTAAATGGCACGCATTTCCACCAAGAAGCGCTTACCGGTGGAACACTCCTCATGTGATTAAGTCCAACTTGCAATAATTTCCATAAAAAAACGTGTACGTTTCCTATTACCTTCAAGTTAACGCGGCTCCATGTCAGTAGATAAGTGTTATTCAATTTCACTAAAAGTCTCTTTTTACTTCGTGCTGCCGATAAAAAGAGCAATCTTTGTGTAATCTAACAAAACAACAGAACTGAATCCTGCCTCTTTCCTTTCACACACTCTCTCTCTCTTTTCAAAAAAGCATGTCCTAAAAATGTGAATCCTTTCTCTCCGTGTAGTTTTCTTACGCATGCTCATTTCTGTATTTCAATGTGTTTCTTGATGGTCTTTTAATCCCCATTGTTAATTTTTTTGGTGTAAATTTAGGCATGGATTCAAATTGGTGGGTGATAAAACCTGACTTTAGGCTTCCCACGGAAGAGGAGATACGAGCAATGGTGTCTCCCGAACAATGTTGCGCCTATTTTAGTATGATCGCCGCCGAGCAAAGGCTCAAGGTAAACTTATCCCGGTGCCACAGAAAGTGGAATGGAAGTAATAAGTTTCGAGTTTTTTTGTTTGTTTGTTTTTTTTTTTTAGGATGCCGGTTACGGTGAGAAATTCATATTGACTCCTCAAGATGACGACGACGAGGAGTTACAGCTTAAAATGGACGATGAAGTGAAAGTGGCTCCGTGGAATACCACGAGGGCCTATATACAGGCGATGAAAGGAAAATGTCTGCTTCAATTGTCTGGTCCAGCGGATCCGACGGGTTGCGGCGAAGGTTTTTCGTACGTCAGAATGCCAAATAAGCCTACTGTAAGTGCTTGTGCGTGAGTTCCCCATAAATATCGAGTTCATTTGTTTTTGTTTTTTTTTTAAACGCGAAAATTTAGCAAAGCAAAGAAGAACAAGAAGCCCAACCAAAACGAACGGTAACTGGTACCGACGCTGATCTTCGAAGGCTGTCTTTGAATAATGCCAAAGCCCTTTTAAGAAAGTTTGGCGTGCCTGAAGAAGAGGTAATTTTTCGATATTTATTTAGTCGATTTCTTCGATTACCTATTGTTGTCCGATTTAATTTTCAGATTAAAAAACTGTCGAGATGGGAAGTCATCGATGTTGTGAGAACGCTCTCAACAGAGAAAGCCAAAGCCGGCGAAGAGGGAATGACCAAATTTTCCAGGGGCAACCGGTTTTCCATAGCTGAGCATCAAGAAAGGTATGTTGAGCTATTTTTAAGTACAAAAAGTGGAGTGAACTGAGCACGTTCGATTAATAGCAGTTGTGGGGGGGGGGGGGCACGATACCATTTTGCCTTTAAAAACACAAATACTGAAATTTCCCCTTACGGGAGTTTTTCTCAAAGAAGCAATCAATTTAACCTTCGTTAACAATCCCCCCCCCCCACGAGTTGGTTGTTAATTTGTCGAATAATTGAAATTTAGACTTATGAATCAAATTGTTCAGCTTCCAAAAGTGACTGTTTCGCGTCTGGGCCGCGTGTTGATTTAAATGGCCAAACACGCGACGCGGTCATTAAACAAGTTGCGGTGGCTAACAATATGCAAAATGACAATTCTTGGCGTTTAATAGTCACGAAACAGCAAAGCGTCCAGCAATTTACGTCAACTTTAGCCGCGAATCAGCAAATGTTCTCCACGAGCCTTGAACGACAAGCGCTTTTTGCTTGATTTTTGAGAAAAAGTTGCCACCAGAAACCATCAATCAGCGATTTTTTTCAATTTTAGCCGCGTACTTGCCCCAGGTGCATCAATCCTTTACATTGACGCTATTGGCAAATTTTAGCCCTGAAGATTCGCAGAAAGAAGCCTGACGAATAGCCGCGAAATTGCAGCATTTGGTGCTAAACATCCGTGAGATTTGCATATTTCTGGATTATTTTTGTGGGCGCGTGCCAGCTCTGAACGGCGTCGAAGGCTGGCGACGACTGACGAGGCTTATACAAGTTATGTACGCCGTTCCGCACCCCCTCACGCATTTCACAAGTGTGGGAAAGTTAGCCTCCAACCCGCATTGCATGTAGTGTCATGCGGGCCGGAGCATACTTTAGTTACAATACAACACCGGGAAAAATTTTTCCAAGGAGCTGGACCCGCCAAATTGGCTTTTTGAGTGGGCCAAAATCGCGAAATTGGATTTTGGCTGAGCCAATCCCGCAAAATTGGTTTTGAATGGGCCCAATCCTGCGAAATTATGTCTTTAAAAAAAGTCTGACTTTGGACCCGTGAAACTGCTCTTTTGAATGAGCGGACACCCTGGAAATATTCCAAAGGTGTGAACTCCGTGACCAAACCAAAAATTTTGTTTTTAAAAGAGCGAAACTAGCGCAGTTTTTTCCTCTCTAGGTGCTGCCGAAGGCGAAATCGGTTCTTGCATTAAGCACAACCACGAA